>JARUPZ010000038.1:227500-1475947 GCA_031213475.1 Nereocystis luetkeana
ACGACAAGCACGCCACAGCCGACGGCGATTACTCTGGGTTAAGAAAAGCATGCAACAGCGTCGTCGGTGGCAGTGGCCGTGCCAGTGAAAAGCGGTGGAACAGCCGAAGCGGCGCGCCCGCGGAGCCCACCCCTCCACCCGCCGAGAGGCCACGCGGTGAGACCGACAACAGGGAGCGCAAAGCCGCCGGAGGCAAAGTGCCCGCCCGCGGGGAAGGCCGGGGTGAAAAGGGTTACGGCTCCCGACGACTGGTAAAAGCGTCCTCGGACAGCGACCAAGGGGGGGTGGCGTCATTCCCTCCGCCTAGTAACGCCAGTAACTCTGGGGGGAGGGAGCTGCACGCTTCGACGGTATACACCCACGCCAGCCTGAACGGAGAAGACAAGACTGAGCGACTCCCCGCTGTCGACAGCGAGGCACCGGGTGCGGGCGCTCGCGATGAATATGGCAGCAGAAGCGGCAGTGGCGGCGGCGACGGCAGCAGGGTAGCCCCCGTCCCCGCCCCCGTTCCTGTAAGGCTGGGCGAGGTCAGTCGGGCTGCTGCCACCGCCGCGGTACGAGATGCCGACGGCTTTGACGGCGTCTTCGCCCGCACCGATGCGATCCCGTCCCTTCCGCCGAACGTGTCCCTTCCCGATGGCGGGAGAGCTCCGGCGCCTGAGCGGGGGAGCGAGGCTGCTGGCGCGGGCGTAGCTGCGGCCCCGTTGGCGAGGGAAAACGAAGCGGAAGGACCGGAGGTGGCGAGGGTGGAGCCGGAGCTGGAGGGGAAAGAGCGAGGGTCAGGTGTGTGTTGGTGTTGGATCGTAGCGAATGGGTGTTGTGCACGTCCGGTTGCGCTTGACGGTGAGCGCGAGTGCACGCGGGGTGTTGCTGATGTTGTTCATGGTGCTGATGTTGGTGGTGTTGGTGATGTTATCGCTTCTGCTGTTATAGGTCGAACGTTTGTTATTTTTGTTGTTGTGGGTTAGGCGTCTTCTTAAAGTCGATGGCTTGCGTCGCACACAGAGCAGTCGTGTGCTCAACAACGCATACTGTGTTGATAGCCAGTACGTATCTAGAACAAAATTAACTACTTTCGGACCTACATGACGAGTAACCCCCCTCCCCGCTATGAATTTGCTCCCTGCTTCGCTCGATGAATTGGAAGGTGTCGATCACTTCGGTGGCTTATCACAACTTGCCGGGTGGACAGTTTCTCAGGCCGTAGCCCTTGCCGGAGGGGCGGCGACGGCCCTGCTCTCGGGTTTCAATCACGAAAAGGATGTAGGGGGGGGGATGGGGGTTGGGGGAAGTAACGCGCGAGTTTCGGCTGGAGACGGTCAGGTGGTAGTTCCCGAGGGAACGGCAGCCTTCCTTACCAGCGAAGAATGAGCCTGAAGTGAGACCAAGATTTGTAACAACCGCGTAGTTCTCTCTCAGTCAACCATTGGTCAAACTTGGAGAGGAATGCGGTGGGATTGGCCAATTCTGCGGGCGCGGAACACAGGGTGTGCTCGATACGCTGGTTGGTGCATGTTTAGTCTATTGCTGTAGTGCGCTAGAGCGTGTCGGCTCGTCAATGCACTCTCGGCGTGGACGGGCCAAAAGCCCACGGAGAAGGGGAGGAGGGGCGTGAGTCCAGGACTCGAAACGATACACATGTTTACTGGGGGGGGATTGGGAATGGCGTCGGGCGGGATGGGGGGGGGGGGGGGGTGAGCCCAGGGCTGAGAACGAGAGGCATTTTAACCGCGGAGGGATGGAAACCGCGTCGGAGGGGGAGGGGGGTGTACTCGATATCACGCATGGCCGTAGTTGTATGACCATAGACCCTCGCATCCCCACAGTGCCGGGACGGAGCACGTCGGGTTTTCACCGACCAGGCAGGCATTGCTTGCACCAAGCGGGGGGGTTAGGCGAGACCAGGCCAGGGCCGAGAACGAGGGGCATGTCGGCAACGGGGATGTAGAGATGGAGATGAAGTCGCCTAAATAGAACTTAGAACGGGATGGAGTGGTTGGGGCGGGGAAAGGGAGAGCCGCCTGTCAAGGATTTTAAGGGCACTGCCGTCCTGCGGTAGGATTGGTTTGGTGTACGAGGAAGAAAATGATGTTTGGGTGAGTGCGTGAATTGTCGTTACGTGAAAAACAAGGAGTGTACTGCTTTCTGTATGATACCTGGTACGCCATATCACCATCGCAGTTTGTTCTGTTGCTAATTCAATATATCATGTTTTAGAATGAGTTTTGTCGTTTTCACGTTTATTTTTTGTGCAGCCTGATGTTATGACCCCCCCCCCGCTTTGCAAGCATCCGCCTCCTCGTTTGGACCGATCAGGAGGGTGCCGCAAAGCGTCGGTTTCGCTCCGGGCACATAATGTTACCGTTGGCGTTACCGTTGGCGTTTCCGTTGACGTTATCGTTGATGTTACCGTTGGCGTTTCCATTGGCGTTTCCGTTGACGGTTATCGTTGATGTTACCGTTGGCGTTACCGTTGGCGTTATCGTTGATGTTACCGTAAGCATATGCCGTTCTCATTACCGTTGGTGTTGCCGTTGTCGTTACCGTTGGCGTTATTGTTGGCGTTGGCGTTACTATTTGCAGTACCGTTGGCGTTACCGTTTGCAGTACGGCTGGTGCTACCGTTGGCGTTACCGTTAGGGTTATCGTTAGATTTCCGTTAACGTTACCTTTGACGTTGCCGTTGACGTTACGATTACCGGCAATGCTACCGTGGACGGTACATTCGGCATTACCGCTGCCGCTATTGTTGGCGTTACCCTTGGTGTTATCGTCGGCCTTGCCGTGGGCGGACGTCAGCATTTCCGTTAGCGTGCCGTTAGTGTCACCGTTGGCGTTACCGTTAGTTTTACCGTCGGCGTTACAATTGGCGTTGCCTTTACCATTGACGATAGAAGCCGGCCCACCCGAACCAATTTTGCGATCTGTATTTCGGAAGGCTCTTGACCAACGAGGGGCGGGCGAGTAAGGGGTTATATGTGGTTAAGGCTTTCTACCAGATCTACCGTGTTGCCGGTTTTGTCCAAGGCTCGCGCAAGCTCAGGGCCGGCCACGGCCAAAATCGAGTGTTCTTCCTGTCCACGTTGGCACTTCCTCGCCTATTCCAGAGTTTATCGGTACTTCGAAGGGGTCGGGAATGGCGATTGCTACGGAGGAGGGGCGGGATTGGGAAGGGGGGGAGGGGGGTAGACAGTTTGTTTCTAGGCAATATTGGGGGAGTATGCACATACATATTTTCCTGGGGTATTGCTCCACTCCAGAGTTTATGGAGGCTGTCCTGTGACGGCGGGCTAGATTTTTGGCGTTTCCTGTTTTTCTTTCTTGTTCTTTTTCTTGCGCCAGATAGATAAGAGAGGTAAACCTGTCTGTCAGTCGATCCGATTGTCGTTTTTTTCTTCTTCTTCTTTTTTTTCGTTTCTTCTTTTTTACACATCTCTGCTAGAATTTCTCAAGACGGGTTTTGTTGTTGTTGCTGTGCTCGGGCTGGCGTGGGACAGGTGCGCGTTTTTGTTTTCGGTTGTATCAACCCGTCCCTTGTGAGAGCTGTTCTCGAGGTAAGGATAGCTGCGAAATTACCCTGTGAGGTTTGGGCACAAAGTAGAAAGTGTTGCGTTCTAGTTTTAGAGATACGGACTTCGGTGTTGATGTGGAGAGTGTTGTTGACCTATCTCCAGAGTACAAAAACGCTGTACTGCCTGCTGCTGTACTTGATTGGGTCACTGCTGTGTCGGTAAGTTACGATGTACCTGGCACCTGATATAAAGAAAGCGACCGGGCAAGCAACAAGTGCTCCGCTATTATCTACGTGGTACGTACTCTCCGGATACTCGGATTTACTGTTTTGTTGTGCTTCGTGGTGTAGGTGCGGCGTACCCTGTACTAATTTGTACATCGATTTTCGTTGCGATGTGAGCGTAAATCGTTTGGGTCATTCAAGGGGGGGGGGGGGGTAATTATCAGTCGATCTGGCCTGGCAAGAAGTGTTTCGATCGGACGAATAAAGCGCTTGAAAAATGTTGGTTGGCTAAGAAACGTCCTTGAAATCGATGGACAAGTTTCGAAACGAGTGATCGCCACACAGACATGTTTGCCCGAGAAAGACATATAGACGTCAGTTCATACGTACAGTGACCGCGGAGGGCATGCAAGAAGCGCATCATATGTACCACCTTCAGTTTTCCTAGTGGTCAACTTTTTTTCTAGATAATTTCCTGCTGGTCAATTTTCCGAAAAAACGTAGTCTGTGTTGGGCGGAAAAACCCCGGATACGACAACCGATCGATTAAATGCGTACTACCATGACGGGGGACCATAGCTAATAGGACCTACCTGGTATGGTATACTCGTACATAGCAACCTATATATTCAAACATTTTCACTATTTCAAGGGACCATAGTTAATAGGACCTATGGTGTACATAAAAACCTATATATTTAACCATTTTTACTAACAATATTTGGTCCTATCAACTATGGTCCCCCGTAATAACAATATTTGGTCCTATTAACTATGGTCCCCCGTAATAACAATATTTGGTCCTATTAACTATGGTCCCCCGTAATAACAATATTTGGTCCCATTAACTATGGTCCCCCGTGATATTATTCAGTTTCGTACATATACGTACGTGAAACGAAACAGCTACAGATATAGTACGGCAATCATGGACTGCGGTGGGCGTAATCCTTGCACACAAGCACTCTTGGTTGGTGCCCCCTGCACCGGACGAATCAACCCGACAAAAGTGAGCACATCGATCCGGTGTCGCTACCTATAGGTCAGCGATTTCACGCTTTGTTTACAGTAGTTCAGTTTGGCGGGCGTGGGTAATTATCACCTCACCCCGTTTTTTTCCTTCAGGCAACAAACAAGAAAAACACTGCACGAAGTCAGGCCCGTCTGAAGGAAACAACTCGGGGGTTTCTCTGATCGGGTTTCGCGAGTCCCAATAATGTCCGCGACGAAGATATCGACTGATTTTCCCAAAAACTCTTCCCTGTAAGAGTGCTATTATTGTGCCTGGTACTATCGTTGAAGAACACTCGGAGCTATATAACGAGGCGTCACGGTGTGAACGCAAGCAGTCAGTTGCTCACGGCTGAAATAAAAAATCCTGGTTAATTTCCCTCATCCTTCGACAGGCTCCTTTGTTCCTTCGTTCCTTCCTTCCCGCCGGGAAATATCCCTCCCCTCCGAAACCGGTCGCTTCGATGAAACACCCCAATCCTCCCCCCCCCCAAAATACCTCCGTCTCGAAAGGGATGCGTGGTCAAAGGTCACAAAAGACTAAGGCAAGCAACAAATGAGTACGCCCCCCCCCCCCCCCCGCCATCATCCTCCAACCCCCCCCCCCCCCCCCCATCATCCTCCAACACGCGCTTGACAAGCCCTGGCACGCGTTGGCTAGCTCTAACAAGCCCTGGCGATCCCTGGCAAATCCCCCGGCAATTTCACCGCCGGCAGAAGCGTGCGCGCAGGGCAGGGCGATGACTTTTTTCAAAAGGCCTTCCTATCAAGGTTTTATTTACTCTACATAACGGTACGCCATGCAACAACGTCCGGCGTTCAGAATGCCGACGAAACTTTCACGCCCGCTAACTTAACGAGCAAATGTGTCGGCTACAGCGCTTGGCACGCTGACAAATCTAATGAGCAAATATGATGCGATGGTTGACGGCAGGCTCCCTTGCCCTTTCGACGGCTGTGACCGTCGAAAGGAGCTCCCCAAACTAAACCTAGTATATCAAGTCTAAAGAGGCCTTCGCGGACCGAAACTAGACCGTCAACCCGAACGTCTACTTTTCAACGCTAACACGGGGAGCCAGCCAGCAGTGCAGACGTTCACTGCTGCTGCGAAATACTTCAGAACTACTTCAAACTGCTTTCGCGATTCCAGTTTCCTGGGGAAAAAACACGAAGGTAAGGTGCCCACTCCTGCTGCTGCTGCTGTTGTTGCTGTTGTTGCCGTGATTCGCGCCGCCTCTGAAAACCACCAGGGCAATGGAACGACACCATGGACGCAGAAAACGGAGGCCGGGTGACCTAATTGCCGCTCATGAACCATCTCCACAAAATTCGTCACCGGGGTATACACATGTCGGGACCCTTGTCATGCAGACGGACCCTGTCCTACTCGTACTCCCGTACCTCTCGCTACGTACGTCGTGAAAAGCTGACTTCGCTGACGCCAAAAACCTCAACCCTTTCTTTTTAAACACTGCAACCAAAATTCCGCACTAATTCCAAGCAGTTTTCTAGAAAAAAAAAAATGTGGGTGCAGCGCTACAAGGGGTTAAGAAAATGCCGATCCTCTTCTTCGCGACGTACGTACCGTCCGTCCCTCACGCAACAAATGAAAAATGAAGACGCCTCAGAGAGAGATATATAGAGCAACGCCGCCATACCCTGTAACTCCCCGCCGTTTCTTAGGACGCCGCTGACACTAGGTGCGCCCCCGAAGAGCAAAACTTTGTTCGACAAGAAAATAAAAAAAGAGAAAAAAATGGCAGAAGCAGAATTTAGCTGCTGCATACTAGAGGGGAGGTCTGGGCCGACGCTTCCTACTCCTACCCGTCAGCTCGGATGGAATAGGCTACATACTTTACGCAGAGGGAAGCGGAATTGAAAAAAACTCGGAAAAGTGAAGTAAGACAAACAACATGAAACAGCGCAAACGTCGAGATGCCACCGACGTGCCGGGCACAAAACATCCACACACAAGAGACTCGAAAAAAACACCACAAATTACCACAGCACTCGTACGCAGCCGCCAGCAAACCACTACGATACTTTCAACAACAATTGAACGCACGAGCAAAAGGTACGAGATCCTGCGAAAATCACACGAGACACCCTGAAAACCATACGAGGACATTCCCCAACATCATACGAGACACCCCAAAAAAAGAACACAGCAGGACAGCAGTATACAGAAAATAATGTGTCCGGGCGCGAAATGTCTTTCTCTCTACACATCAGGAAAGTGGGTAGGTACTCATAGAGGCAACTGCCGATCAACCTATCCGTTCGCAAGCAGGCACCCTGCCCGCACACAGGTCGACAAAAACAGCGGACAACAGCTTCTGCCATTCAGGCACCTCCCCTCCGTTAAAGCACCCTCCTGTAGATTCTACGAAAAAAAAAACGGAGAATAAAAAAAAAAATGACCCACCCGCCAGGGCACGCACGCACGTGTGTGTGCGTGCGCACGTACGTACAAGCGCTGGTGTAGTATTGACGTTACTGCTAGCAGTGCCTCTTTTCACCCAGGAGAGATCGAGCGTTTCACAATAAATCCACAAACCCGCTGTCCTCCCCCCCCTCCCTCTCTCCTCCCCTCCTCCTTTCCCCGCAAGGCGACGGGCCCGTCCCCCCCGCGTATCAACAACCCACCATACAGTCAGCAGTTCGGCAGCAGCACCACCTCACCCCACTCCCATGTCCCATTGGTTCCCATGGACGAACACCCGACGCTTCCGGGACCCCCGGTGCCCCAGTCGTTCCCATCCACGCATGGCATCCGACGCACCCGAGACCTCCCGCGTCCCATTAGATGCATTTGGGCTTCCCCCCGGCGTCTTAACCGTTCCCACGCTCGGCATCCGACGCACCCGCGACCCCCGGTGTTTCAATTTCAAATCCCATGAAATGCATCGACGCATCCAGGACCCCCCCCTCCCCCCTGTCCCACTCGCTCCCATGCACGGCATCCGACGCAATGGGGACCCCCTGTGTCTCAATCGCTCTCATGCAATCTACCCATTCCATTCGGGACCTCCCCATGCCCCACTCATTCCCATGCGTGGCGTCCAAAGCATCCGGGACCCCCCCCCTGCCCCAGTCGGTTCCCATGGCATGACATCGACGCATCTGGGACCCCCGGTTTAGTCTCTCCCATGACATGGCATCGACGAATCCGGGAACTCCAGTGTCCCATTCGTTCCTAAGCATGGCATCTGGGACATCTGGGACCCCCCGTATCCCAATTTTCCCCATGTACTACATCCAACGCATCCCGACCCCCCCCCCTCCCTCGCGCGTCCCATCCATTCCCGTGCATGACAACGCCGCATCCGGAGCGGGAGTTCCAATAACCGCTCTCGCCCCATTCGTCATGCGTAAGCCCAGGCCATTTCGTCCCCCTCATCCACCATGCCCCAGTTCTGTAGCATACCCTGACCCGACAGGAACTTGTTTGAAAGAAACTCGGCGAGCGGAGAGCCCGCGGCCAACCACGCCGCAAGGCCCTGCGACGCTTGGTCAAGCCAGATCACGTACAGCGTCAGCAGGCACACCCCAACTGCCGTTCGGCAAACACAGGGCACACGGAGGCGGGTGGGGGACGGGGGATGGGGGACAGGGGGGTGCGGGGTTACTTGCGCACTATGTACCCGGTATGTAATGATGAAGTCATCGGATTTTAGTTGCCCTTTTGTATGTGGATGGTAGGATTGGAACAAGCGCTGCATTTAGTCAGATGGCAAATGAAAAAACATACAAACAGCTAATACAGTATACGCACGTACAGAACCAGGGGTTGGGGTCGTTTTTGGGCAAATTTTGTTGCTGCACCACGCATCTACTACATATAGCGTTGTAGTTACCAGGTATATACCAGGTGGTCACCAACTGAAAATTTGTTTCAAGTATTCATCTTTTCAGGACTGCACTGTCCAGAAACATGTATCTCAACTCTAGTTCCAAGTAATTTGTCCCCAATCGTCCCCAAAACGGGAGTGCTGTCCTGGAGATGAACCCTTTTAGGACTGCAGTCCCGTTTTCGGGACAACCTACTCGGAATTAGTGTGGTTTGTCTCCGAAACGGGACTGCAGTGCTAAAAAGGTCAAGAAGCCCAACCACATTTTTGGGGACACGACTATGATAGGATTCAGAGTGGGGCATTTCTTGCAATAGTACACACACACCCGCCAAAAAAAGTAACACCAGAGACTCCGATTTTTTGGCGAAAACGAGTCCCCGGGATCAAAGGCCAGGGTCAACACGCGAATGTGGGCGAAACGGCATCCAACTCTCCCTGTGTGCGTAAAACACCTGGTGAATAATATACCACCCTAGCCCTACGTTTTTTTACAGGGAAACGGCAATGAATTGGTAACCACTACCGTTGTGGGATAAAACCCGGTACATCAGTTTTTTTTTTTTTTTTTTTTTTTCAACATCACGTTTACTTTCCAGCTTTTACTCGTGGGAGGTTTGACCCTCAACGAGCTTCTGGACAAGCCGTGGTCACAGGTGTCCACCCTTCTCCCCCCAAGTACGTGCCTGTATTGCTCTCTCCTGGTACTGCACGGTATTTGATATTTGTATACCGTAAGGTATCTGGAGGCGTGCCACGGTAGTATTACAGCAGTCCCATCGGGTACTGTGCGGTATTCGGTAACGTAAACGTACGGTATCTGGAGCGCCTTCTGGTACTGCATGGTACTGTACGGTATTTGGTATTTGATACGGTATTGGGTATTTTATATGGTACTTGGTATTTGATACGGTATCTGAAGCGCGGCACAGCAGCAGCATCACCCCCCCTTCTGTGATTTGTTCCCGACAGATATTCCCGACCCATTCCCGACGTCCTCCAATCGTTTCCCGCCCCGCGCTGTCCCACCAAGAAACCGTAATGAGGCGTTCTACGATAGGGGTTCACCCTATATTTTCTGAGGGTCCTCACTCAAGAAGCTCCATGCCTCACCCGAAAACTGACTTCAGCAAGTATCAACTTGCATCCCGATTAAGAATCCCCATGACCCAGGTATAAAAAAAACGTCAGTTTTCGAAAAAAGATAATTGGCATTCCGACGAGTTGGGGTTAAGAAACCCCGCCATTCAGAAAACATTTTAGCGGAGATGTGCAATCTCTATCGTAGAGCGCGTCTACTGTACGGTATTTGGAACCTGGTATTGTATAGGGTATCTGGAGGCGTGCTACCGCCGGGGTTGTAATTAGAGGTGCACTTGATATCTCAAGCATTTTTCCACTGACGGAGGAGTCACAGCGCTACAAATAGTATAATATCTGGTAACTGTTACGGGGGACCACAGTAAATAGGACCTATGGTACACACAAAAACCTATATATTTCGCTATTTTTACCAACAATATCTGATCCCATTTACTATGGTCTCCCATCATAATATATTTGTATTGCATTTTACTATTTGCAAGCCCATTTGAATGCGTATCGATCGGGCTTAGCTTACAATGTCACACAATATTGTATTTATCACAAAGTTGGGTGTTGGGTGGGGTAAAGAACTCCTCATGAGGAGATGGAAAGGTGGGGGGAGGGGGTGGAGGTGTGGGGAGATTGGGGAATTTGGGGGGGGGGGGGGGGGGTGGAAATGGGGAGGGGGTTGAAAGAGAGGGAGGGGTAGGTAGGGCTGGTGGTTGGGAGGGGGTATGGGGGTTACGGCGCCTAAGCAAAATTGCTTCGTGCTACTACTCGGTGGGTGCTACCCCTATACTGTGCCACGCATCTATGGTACCGTATGTTACCGTATGGTACCGTGTGGTATTTAGTACCGGGTGAGTTGCCGTATGGCAATAGCGTGGATTGTGGCAATACTTGTACCATACACACGGCTACACAAAAACGCGAGCGTTGCTTATCAATGGTACCAGATAGCAGGTAGTCTGGGAGCGGAAAAAAATCGATGAAAACCGACGAGCTGCGGGAAAGCTGGGCCCTATATCATACAGGTGCGTGCGATAAAAAAAGGCGTGTGCGTACCGGGGGGGAGAAGGGAAGGCACCTGTGTGAGCACTGTGCGGCTACGGGCTGTCCACAAGATCGCCGAGCGCAAGGTTCTTTTTTGTTTCGCATACATACCCGGTGTGCAAGTAGGTGTCAACAAGCTGGAACTGCTGATAGTTATTTCTTGTCTCTTTTCTTTCCTCTGGAGGGCTGTAAGGTGGATGGCTAAAAGCCGCCAGCTAGGGTATTAATTGGCTAGATATCACAACATCAGTAGGTAGTTGCAGCGGAGCGAACTATCCCACTATCCCACTATCTGGGTTTCCTTCTTTATGGAAGGCTTCTTCGCTATGGGGTTTGAATTTCTGTGTGACACCACTTGCTCAGAGAGAGAGAGAGAGAGAGAGAGAGAGAGAGAGAGAGAGAGAGAGAGAGAGAGAGAGAGAGAGAGAGAGAGAGAGAGAGAGAGAGAGAGAGAGAAAGAGAGCTGAGAGGCCTATTGCAACGCTTCAAGACTCAGATCACCATCACCATCGACAGTGTTGGTGCCGGATGCCGTCGTCGTTTCTTTCTATGATATCTAGATACGAAAAATAAAAGCCAGATAGCGCCAGCTGATATAGTACTACTACTACTTACAAGCCAACTATTATACCAGGTGAGCCAGGTCGTTGGCTGGCGACAAGAACTCGCCGGGAAGTCCAGTCAACTCCCAGCCCCACCCATCACACCCGTACCCAGGGTCAGTTTGGGGGGCTTAGGTGCAGGTCGGGGTGGGGTCAGGGTGTCTGCAAGCAAGAGCAGCGTCGGGGTGTGCAAAGTTTTTTTCGTGCACCCGGTGTGCAACTAGGCGTCAAGCTCAACGCGTAGAGCTGCGAGTTGGTTGACGATGAGTCAAGTCGCCGACTACTAGTATTAATATTAATGGTTAATATTGATACCAGGTACACAGCAGTTGGCTGGGTAGTATACATGACTTACGTTGCAGCACTTTGCGTGCGGCGGTAACTTGTGGAGTTCTGCGTCTTTGCATCTGACGCGTACTGTCATACATGCTGGTGCGTATATACGAGCGCATTTTTGTGGCTCGACGCGTGTGTTTCTTTCTACCCCTGACAACCGGCGAGTCATTTATTAATACAGCAGTATATACCTATTGTAGTTGGCCTACTTCGTCACCCAATTTATAACGAGCCGTGAAAACAATAACAAGCCTACTCGCAACCCCATCAACTGCCGTATAACACACGGGTGATACGATAACACACGGCTACTAAGATAACACACTGACTGGTGATAATATAACACACGGGTGATAAAATTATAAAATAGGACACGGGTGATGAGATAGCACACGGGTGATGAGATAGCACACGGGTGATAAGATAACACGCTGGTGACAAGATGGCACACGGGTAATAAGATAACACACGGCTTGTAAGATAACACACAGGGCGATAAGATAACACACGGGTGATAACACAACACACCCCCTGGGACGAATCCTCGAGGCGATTTTCTCCAACCCAAGGGCGGAGCTGATCTCGTCAAGTTTTTTTCAGAGACGCATTGCTTGGCGTGTGCACCCCTTCTTCCCGTTGTCGACAGTGGGCAACTTGTAGGCGGGGGCGTGTTTTCTTGCGTGTTACCCTGGTATACGGGTACTATTTGTACTACGAGTATATCAAGGGGAGTTGCCGGCAAGCTGAAAGTGACCACCAAAAACCAGAAACCAAAGCAACACCGGTGAGACCCACGAACCAAAGTGACTCTGGCTCGAGAACGTTCAAAGTCGAAAGGTAGAAGCGGCGCATACATGCGCGTCAAAGGATAGCTGTCGGTGTGTACGTACGCACATACGCGGCCGAGATCGACAAAAGTATTTCATGTCCCTTGTCCTTGGACGATTCAACAAATCCGAAGTCCAACTGAACTGCGAGTACAAGTACCAGTTTTACTGCTGTAGAGCAATGGGCACCACGGCCGCTGACTATGCGGCAAACATCGGCGCTACATGTATTGACTGCAGGTACGAGTATAAGTCTGCTGTACCAGGTACCTGGTTCTCTTTGCCTGGTTCTCTTTGCCTGGTTTTAGTATTAATAGTACTCGTAGGTTGGGTACGTAGTCCATATATACTGATTATAGTATCAACGCTACGTACAAGTGTGCGTCCAAAGTAACGCCGGACGCTTTGGTGCAAACACGGGCGCATAAACGATGCCCTGGGCTACTACGTGCTGCTGTCACCCGGCCATCGCTATCAGGAAAGGTACGTAGACAAGTCCCCGTGTTGATGTACTGCTGTGTTGAGGGACAATTTCACACTCGCTCCCCTAACCGGCCCGCTCATATATGCCGTCTGTCGCTGTCGCAGTACCATACCACCACCTACCAGGTACGCAGTGTGATCGCAAGGTCAAGTCCGAGAGGAAACGGGGCACGGGCCCCTTGTCCAACAGACACAAAGCAGAAGGGGAAACACAAGAAAAAAATACGAAAAAAAACTCTCGCTTTGCCTCCCTTGAGGCAACCTGACGCGGGATACCTCCAACCGCCGCGGTTGGGCCACCACAAGGCGTGTCGGCAGCAAGAATTCTAGGAACTCACAGACGGGTATGATGGCGAAGGCCGAGGAGCAGTCGTCTGAAGCTTCCACCGCCCTCTCCCTCTCGCGCATCCATCTCACCGAAAAATACCGCTCAGCGGACGCCTCGCGAGTGTCCCTTTCCACCCCCCCACCCTGCTCCTCAGGAGGATACCGCGCGTGTGCACCGCCGGTACTTCCCTCGCTCGCTTCTCTTCCATCGGACGGCATTTGCAAGAGCAGCCTACAACGGGGGCAAGCTCGAATGTGGAGCGTTTTATGCGGGCTGCTGGGCTGCGGAGATTGGGAGAGGTTGGAGGTTGGAGCCGAGGGTTTCCACTTCTTGAAGCAGGATGTTTGTGGCGGGAAGCCGGAGAAACAAGAACATGCGAGAGGACAGAGTCAGAGTGCGCTGTGCGCTCCTCTCGCTTGGCTGCGTTGCCTGTGCGATGCCCGCACCGCGGGTGCTTCTCGTACGATGGTGGCATTGGCTTGCACTCTCGAGCATAGCTTTGTCCAACGTAGATACGTTCGTCTTGCCCCCTTTTTCGCACGGCAATAGCGGACACATTAGAAGACACACCAGCGGATTGCAGTGCCCGTACTCGAACACTCAGCACGCGCCAATACCACGGTCGCGCCCGCATCGCCTCGGGAAGCGCCTATCGCCAGCCGTTCATGAGCCAGCCGCGGTAGACACAACAGTAGTTGCAACGAAAGGAAACGCCCGTTGGCTCATCATCCAACCCGCAGCATTCTTTGAATTGCGCGCGGTAGCGAGGCTGTTGGTGGAGGAGTTTTACGGGATGGGTCTATTTTCCCCAGCCCAGCGCCTGGTTGAGCTCAACCGCCTCCAGGACAACTTTCACTCCTACGAGGAGGACGCTGACCGACACTTGATGCTCATTGCCACGACGGTCAAGGACGGCAGCCTCGTGGGGTTTGTTGACATCGACGGGAGGGAGAAGAAGCCGGGACAGAGTGAGTTGAAGGTCTCCTAAGTTAAGCGTCGCGGATTGAACGTACGAGTACTGCAGCGTACAGCTGGAGGAAGCACGGTACCCTCTCTACTTCTGTAGGCAGATGCATCATACGAGCACACGACGAGTAAATACGGCACGCGACTCTACATACTACAGAGCGTACTGCAGAGCGTCACAGGAAAGTAACGCAGCTTCTGAATACTCGGACTCCTGCCGGTGTAGATACGGCATGATGGCACTCGGTCGTTTTTTTTTTTTTTTTTTGCATTTGGCCCGCGACATGGCTGTCTATATACCAGTTACCAGTACGTGTCTACGCGTACGTACGCCAAAGTTGGAGGTGGCCAGGTATGATTACTGCTGTACAGCTGTATGGCAGTGTCTCCCAGTCGGGCGCTATGTGCGATCGCATGACCAGGTGCTCCGGGGGGGGGATGATTTTAAGAAATCCCTTCCAACAAATATGCCTTCGATAAAAACAAAACCTACAGCAACTTCTTTCAACTGCTCGTGCTGGCCCCCACCCCGACGTCCACCTTCGATAAATGGTACCCATCGGTAGCTGTGTGTTGCAGCTATTCGCTGACGATGTTCTAAGGCCCTTAACTTTTAGAACCGCAGTCCCGTTCTGGGGACAAAACCAGTCAAATTTCAACTATTTTTGTCCCCAGACGGGACTGCGGTTCTAAAGGGGATAAGCTTCGTGCACGACGAGGAGCTATGCCATGACGTAATGCTAACTTCAACATGCGGCGCAATTAAAGCCAACAGCACTGCTGTACTGCTGTGTAAGTACGCGTATGTATGCGTACTGCTACTGCTGTTGTTGCTCTACAACAGCAGTATACCTGGTACCAGGTATAAAGCAACGGCACGTATTATTAATACGTACTTTATGTTGCTGTTACTATTAATACTACATACCAGGTACGTAGTTGCTGTTATTTTTACCGACGTGTCTTCCCATGTAGTGCTTGCTCACGCAGCACGTATACCAACTAGCCTGTCGTGTCGGCCTGTTCCGACAGCAGTACAAATTCTCAGTACTGGACAAACCTTAATAGTGGATCTTCCGAAGGTGTCTCAGAGTTAGGGTGGGGTTAGAGATTGATTGGGTTGGGTCTACGCCCGTACCTAGATCCCTCCAGGAAGTGGTTCTTACATGAGCTTGAAAACGCGAACAGCCTTAACCCCTTTAGAACCGCAGTCTCGTTTGGGGACAAAACTACTTAAAATTTGACTGGTTTGTCCCCACATATGGGACTGCGGTTCTAAAAGGGTTAACCCCACATCGAAGATTCGCTCTCAAGGCAGGTACAGATGTACACCCCTCCAAATACTTGACGGTATTCACTGCGCTTCACTGCTCACCCCCACTTTGCTTGCAGTTGATCTCCAACTTTGCGTGATTATGATGTTGATCCTGGGGCTCATTCTAATCGGAATACGTTTTTTCCATAGTTTCCAAAGTTTGAAAATAATCGGAGATATGTATCAATATACGGAGGCGTTCTGTCACTATTTGTGAAATCCAGCAGCAAAAAAATCAAGTTCGTTAAATTTCACACACTTGGAAAAAAAATCGGGAAAATATCAGGGCTTTTCGCGGGTCAGGTCAAACCTCACGGGTCGGGTCGGGTCGGGTCGGGTCAGCTGACCCGACCCGACCCGCGAATTTTTTTAGGTATGTTGACTTGACCCGAACCGACCCGCGAGATTCTGAAAGCCTCTTGACCCGACCCGACCCGACCCGCGAAATTTCGAAACCTCCTGACCCGACCCGACCCGACCCGACCCGACCCGACCCGCCACTTTCCGACTGACCCGTGAGACACGGGTTTCATGCGGGTCGGGTCACCTTGACCCGCGAGACCATTTATCTTGACCCGAAGGTTCGACCCGCGGATCTGGCCCGTGGGTAGGCGCTTCAAGAACAATTTAATGTTCATTTTAGTGCCCCGAAGCGATATATGAGCTGGCTGTAGTGGGTATGAATGGATGCGGGCATGCGTATATGAGTTTGGCGGTGTTTTAATGTCTGAATATGATACCAAAGGGGTGTTATGGAGTATTGGTACGAGATAAGCCTTTGGGTAAGAGAGCGGGAAGTTATTCAAGTGTCGGGTCCGCGAGCCGAATGCGCGGGTCCGACCCGCGGGTCAGCAAAAAACAACTCGCGGGTCATGCTGGCCCGACCCGCGAGTGACCCGCTTCTCGCGGGTCATGACCTGACCCGACCCGTAAGCTTTTCATCACCTCTTGACCCGGCCCGACCCGACCCGTGAGATTTGAAAAACTCTTGACCCGACTTGACCCGACCCGCGAGCTTTGAAAAATTCTGGACCCGACCCGACCCGACCCGTGAGATTTTGAACACTTCCTGACCCGACCCGACCCGACCCGTGACATTGTGAACATCAAGTGACCCGACCCGCGGGTCGGGTCATGACCCGCGAAAAGCCCTGGAAAATATGGAAGATGGAAAAATTGCGCGAAAAAAAGTCAAAATTTTGGAAAAAAAGCTCTCCGGTAAGAATGACCCGTAAATTGAACGAACTTGATTTTTTGTTTCTTCTGGAGAGTTTCAAGAATAGTGACAGAACGCCTCCGTAAATTGATACTGGTACATATTATGGAAAAAAAGCTCTCCGATAAGAATCATACTAATAAAATGCAAAATGTGATTTCAAAGTTTACCTGGTATATAGCAGGTGCCGGTATACTTACTTGAAGTCTGGTACCTCCTGTAAGCGGTCAATATCTTCAACCAACACTCGTAACGGTAGCTACTGCTGTGGCTGGATGATACCAGGTACGTTTTACTGCAGCGAGTCGTGGTCATTGACCAACATCTTGGGGGGGAGCGGAGAGGGGGGGGGCAGCTGGTACGATCGCTCTCGCTCCCGCTGCTTCCTTTTTGCAACGTTTTCTTCCGCCCAATGCGCAGCAGCCGCCAGGGTGAACTCCCCGAATGAAAACAGCGCGGTTTAAAAAAACGTAAAAAACTAACAGGTACAGTACGTATCTGGCTCCTTTCACTTTGAGAAAAAGGTTCAACCTATTTACGAGTACTGTACCAGGTACCACGTATATTACAATGTTTCAACTGCACTTACTCCTGTGGTGTGACAAATAACTGGGAAGTAGAAAGGGGTCGTTCTTGGAGAAGTCATAATTGATAAAATTTAAGCTGTCTGATCTGTCCCCGCCCCCGCCCCCGCCCCCCTCCCGCTTGTGCGTCCCTTGGAACCCCTTTCGCCCCGGGTGCCTCCTTCTCCACAGCCGGATGTCGACCATACTTGTCGGACCTCGCCGTGGCAAATCGATTCAAGCGCAGGGGCGCCGGGACTGAGCTGGTGCGAGCTTGCGAGGCGGCGTGCTTGCGTTGGGGGTATGGCTCCATGTATCTGAAGGTTCAGGCGCGAAACGTTGCGGCCGTGAAGCTGTACGAGAACCTCGGATACGCCGTGCACTCCCCCAAGGATGCCAAGAACGAAGTCATGCTGTGTGGAAACCTTACAGCGCGAGCGGTGGCGGTGGCGGCGGCGTCGGGCGGTGGTGTTGTTGTTGTTGAGGATGGATGAGGCCCGAACGAGCTTGCAGATACCTGGTACCTGGTAGGCGTTATCGTTTTTTATTGGTAGATGGTCGGGAGGGGGTGGCTTGTCGCGTTAGCGTATTGCGAAGAGGCACCTCGCCCACGTGTAGATACTGACGTAGTGCGGAGACTTTTCATGTGTGTGGGTCGGACACGGGATGTATGGATGAATGGGTGGGGTGGGTTGCGTCGTTCACGCCCAGGTGTTTATGCGAATACTTGTGGGAGAAAAATGAGATTCGGGCGGCTTCGGTGCACCCACCACGTTTTTGGCGACAAGTTACTTGGAGTTAGAGTTGGAAGTAAAAGGTTGAGAGTGGAGTTTTCCCGTCGGCTGGGTATTGTATGCTCGCCGTTGGTGTGCTGGTCGTCTCCTCTCCCACTCTTATGGTACCTCCTTTCTTTCAGTGTACCGGTGCTTGCCCTTTTCGTTAGCTTGTTGGTGCTACACACTAGAGAGAAAGACTGTGAAAGACATTTTGTGCCCGCAGTTTTCTAATTGGTCAATTTTTTCGCCTGGAATTTTTGATTGGTGGAAAATACTTGGTCGACATTTCGCGCCCGCAGTTTCCTGATTGGTGGGAATTTTTTATTGGTGAAAAATCCTTGGTCGACATTTGTCAATAGAAGAACGTCAATGCTCCGAGTTTCCGTCTTCCGTTCGCGACCAAGGAATTGCGGTCCTAAGTTACGCTTTTCCATCAACCCCTGTGCGAGGGTTTTTTGGGAGCTTGTTTTGTTTAGTTTGTTTCGAGGAAGGTGTCTGTGATTCCATATTCGTCTTCTATCTACCGGGACTTTGTCTCGCCACAGAAAAAAATGCTGGACCTGAGAAGACAGCTGATAGGGCGGCTCCCGTTAATCTGTGTATCAAGATTAACATTTACTTTTCGCTTCGTGCGGAAACGTTTTCTTGTGCGTACGTGAGAGTCCACGGACGGGTTGGCTACGAGTAGCGATACGGAGCACCCGGGAATTGCACTCTTCGGGTTTAGGTTCGTTATCGTCATCGTCTTTTCAAACTTCGGAGGGGAACAACGGCGTAAAAAACTTATGTTTCGGTTTCAGCGACGGTCGCACGAAGCAGCCCGGGCTGCTGGGCCAGGGGACGACACATTTAGCGCCCCAAACTGAGATATACGACAACCACGCGCGCTCCAAGACGCTACTCGAACGACTGCGCGCTCCCATGATATACGGGGGGCTACGTATAGTAGTCAGAGCCTACGATGGCACCAAAAAAAACATGTACCCCTCTATGTTTCAACATCATACTGGTATCATTTTTGGTTATGATTACCATGTTCCGCCGTAATATTTTTTTTTCATGATTCTAAAAGGGTTAGAGCTGCTTCTTCTGTGCAATAGATAGACAGGGCGTTTCTGGTGGAGGAGCTTTCGCTCTGTGTTGGGAACGAACCCCTCATCGCGCACCACGTGATTTTATTCAGTCGCCGTGCCGTGTTTGCGGGCTACGCCTTCGTGTGCTCCTTCTGGCAGCACCGAGATCATCACGAGCTGACGCCGCGATCGTAACTGCACGGACGCTGTGCAGGGTGCGTTGAAAACTTAAGATGAGATAGATTTGTCTATTTTTTGGATTGAGGTACTTCTAGGTTACTGATGCAGACGCACCACCTCTAGAAGTCCGTAGCACCCACAAAAACTCAGGTTCCTACTGCTCTACCGGTTGTACAGCAGTCTGTTGAGGTATTCTCGGTATCCTGCTATACCTGCACTGAGGCTGAATGGAACCCCCCCTAAACTGTACCTACCCCATACGCTATTTGACGAAAAAGGCGACACATCATATGCCAACATATACCCACCATCTATGACATCTTCTACAGCGGACGAATACGTGCGTACCGGCAGCAACGAAATGTTTTCACGAAAACGCGTACCAAGTACCTGTTACATACAAAAATTCACGCTCGTCACTATTTTGCCTTGATTGGTCTGCAGAGGTTTTACACGAATAACAAAAAAACAACCCCCGATTGGCACGCATCGCCCGTCCGCCCCGACCCTCCAGCCCATGTTCCGTCAGAGATCTAGCAAAGCTTGCGTAAGTTTCCTCTCGAAGTCCAGAGATTCCTCCCGCTCCCGCCTCAGCCTCTCCAGCAACTCCCCAGCCCTCCTACCCACCCGTACCCCTAGAACACTCTCCTCCGGCCTAGCATCCGGCGTCGGTCCCTCGGCAACCGACGCAGGTCCTCTTCCCCCCTCCGCGCGAGTGGCTGCACATCCCGAGACCCCTCCCTCCCCGCCCGTCGCTCGAAGGTTTGGTTCAGAACTGGCGAGGACGGTTTGCGCTACACGTTGGACGCCCGACTCGTTCTCCGCTTTTACACAGACAGCAGCAGCAGCAGCAGCAGTAGCAGCGGTGGCAGCACCACCACCACCACCACCAACAACAACAACAGGGGTAGCAGCAGCACCAGCACCAACAGCAGCAGGGGTAGCAGCAGCACCAGCAGCAACAGTCGGAGGCGGCCGCGCAACAAGCGGTGTGTCGGCCGGTCTGGATGCCCGCCTTCTGTCATGGCCTGAAGCGCCGCCTTCTCCTCGCCCGCCATCACCACCACCACTGCTGCCGACGGCAGACCCCGCAACCCCCGGGCCCCTTGCAGTCCCGTGATCGCGCCCCAGCCCAAGGTTGTCGTCCTTACCGACGCCATCATTGACAGCATCGGTGTTAGAATTTGGTTGCGAAAAGGACCGGGCCAGCGGACGGCCGCGATTTTTGGCGAAGGTAGGTGCGTCCGGAGACAGAACCCACGGGTTTTTCCGGGGATCCACGACAGGTTTTGGCAGCGCCGCGGGAGCAGCGGCGGCGACGGCGGGGGCGGCCGTTTCCGTAGTGACAGCGATGCCGAATGACGGCCCCCATGATCTCTCACGAGAGAGAACCACAGCTTCAGCAACCTCGTCAGAAGATTTAGAGCGCGAGATAGAGGGAGATGTTGCCGCCGCTGGCGACGGTGACGGTTTTCGGCCCGCCTCAGGGTTGCTGACGGCCGACGCAAGGGGGGGCTGTGGCGGCTTCCCTTGGGCAGACAAGCCAACGGTAGGGAGTGGTACTACGGTGGTGGAGGGTGAAGATGAAGGCTGCCGCTTCTGCTGCGGCTGCTGCTTCTGCGGAGTCGGAGGCAGGTTCGGGGGGTCGAACCCCTTACACTCTTCCACTCCGCCATCCACTGGCGAGCTGGGAGGTTCGAAAGTTTTGGACTCCTCCACCCCGCCGAAAGGCGTCTGCTCGCCACCGGGTAGGTCCGTGCGCAGGCGCAATCGCAGGGTGTGCACTTTCGAGGTGTCTCCTTGGGCTGGTGCTGGCGACGACGCCCCCGCCGTCTTCGCCGGCGGCTCGATGATGACGACATCTCCTCTGGCCGGGGCAGGCTTCTTGGGGGGTGACATCTTAGCAGCCGTGTCGACGGGCGAAACTTCATTCACCACCGTGACAAACCTCCCCGAAGCCCCTGGAGGGCTCTGTCCATCCTCCCCGATATCGACGGGTGTCACGATCGGCAGAGGTGCGGGGGCAGAAGAGGTGGGGGTTGGCGGAGTCAGGGCCACGGACGGGAGATCGTCCGATGCCCTTGCCGCGGGCGACGCAAGGCTTTGGCGATGCAAACCGTTCGCTTCCGTCGTACGAGTCGCACCCGCAACCGTACCCACACCCGATGCGGACGAGGATGCCGAAACCACTGTCACTGCCGCTACACCTGCAGTCTTCGCAGGCGGTGGAACTTTCGGCGAGAGCACAGAGGCCTCAGGAGGCGGCGACGGTGTGGGCGAAACCCGATTCACGCTGCCTCTGTTTCCGTCGTCGGCTGCGCGTTCGTTCGCGTTCCCGGCGTGCGCTTGCGCAGAGGGCAGCGCTTGCTGGACCGAAAGCTTGCCGATAGACGGTTTTCTCCTCACCAACGCGGACGGCCTACTAGCAGACGACCCCGTGCCGAATCGCTCCTCTCGAGCCCGCGCTCTTGCCTTTTGCATCTCGGCGGCCAGCTTTGAGGGAGACATGGATCGCGCCGTCTCTTCCGCCGACGCGGCACCCGCGCCGCCGCTGAGGCTTCGCTTGCGCCTGGCAGTCTGCTGCGTTGCGCCGGTTCCACTCGGGCCCCTGCCTTCCGCCTCCTCCTCGCCAAACCCTACATGCTCTCCGTAGCGCTCCTTGAAAGATGTAGATAGAGACGTCAGGTTGTTCTTCGCGACTTTGTTGTTTTCGCCGGCAGCTGTGCCTCCTGCGCCAGCTCCCCCGTCGCCAGCACCACCGTATATCGAGGAACCAGCAGCACCGCCTTCGCCCCCCCCCCCTTTGCTGGGACTCCACAGCACCTTCGCTTCCCCCGGCTTCGCTTTCTTGTTGGGATGAGAAGTCTTCCTCGCCTTGGCGGCAGGCGAGGTGCCCGCGGCCGCATCAGATCCTGCCGCGCGTTTCCCCCCCCTCCCGCCCCTCCGAGGCTGGCCTCTACCTCCTGGCGAAATTATGCCCCGAACCGAGCCGGACCGGACCGAATCGAATCGAAAGGAAACGATAGAACACACAAGAAGTCGCGGGGCAGCGAAAGGGGGGCATTGGGAGAAGGTGTCACAGGTGTCACAGGATTCAGAGGTCTGTCGTTGGGTAGGTGCAACTAACATAGACGGAAGGTGTGCTGCTATTGGTCAAGACTATATTACGACACAGATCTAGAGCTGCCGCTGCTGTAGAATAGCACTTGGAGGGGCCTTCATCTATTATTGATTCGTTTTCGTACCCCGCAGCAGCACATACTGCGAGTACCAACACTGCAATAGATACAGCTGCAGTACTACTACTACATACTCGCCAAATCACACATGTCGAGCAGTTAGTTGCAGCGCTATCGTGCATATAATACGAGCATTTACATACAGCTCAGACAATCGTCGGTAGCTCCGGCTGGCACGCTGGTGCAGCAGACAACAACAAACAGCATTCGTAGTAGTACACCCAGCAGTAGATTGTGTAGATATAGTGAAATAAGGATGATACGTCAGCCTGGGTACGTGACAAAAAAACGTGTAGTTGCTGCTGGCTTCGAGATCCCAACCGAGACGCCAGTTGGGGGGGGGTATAGTCCCGCAGCAACCAGGTGGATCTCGTCTTTCAGATTGGAGGTGCGGAGGAGACACATCGCGGTGGGTTGGCAGGCACAGCCAAGCTCTCAAGGGGATAGCAGCGAAAATATGTCGCAGATCGGTCTCTTGAGATTTACTCCTGACACGGAGGTTTCAGGCAGTGACAATGAGGCGGTGCCATATAGGGTAGACCATGGTAGGGGCTGGTATCCACAAAGCAGTTCGCCCCGCCCCGCCCCGCCCTGTCCCGCCACGGCGCGAGAGCGGTCGGGGCCTTCCCCGATACAGACGATGAGGGAGTAGGGGACCGAAAGGTGAACCCCATCGCGGGGAAACGCGAAAAAGGAGAAAATATGTGAGAGAGAAAAAACGGTTAACGTACACACGAAATCCTGAGGAACGTTCAGGCCACAGGAGAGGTGGACCTCATCTCAACGACAGTTCTTTCAACTCCGAGTCCAGCTCCTTCTGTTGACGTGGGCGCAACTATCTGTAGGCACGAAACGGTAGGTACTAGTCTTGGGCCGTGGGTCGTTTGTTGTACGTTGTGAGGAGTACCTCAAGTCCCTGGGATCGAGCCTTGCCCTCAACACCCTGTGTGCGGTGGCCTATGTGGGAGGTGCGCGGGTAACGGTTGGAAGATGCGTTGGTCATTGAAGACACGTCGTTAGCGCACCCGACGTGAAGCCCTTCGGGCTCGGCAGCCTCGCCCCACCCTCTCACGATCGTGGCTCCGTCATCGATGGGGCCGGTGCACCCGTCGCTGAGGCCAGCGAATAACGTGTCTTCAGTGACCACGCATCTTACAACCGCAACGCGCACAACCCCGATGTGAGAGAAGCGCAGACCGACCGAAAAAGCGGCCGTACTGCCAACGGGTGCCGACAATGGTCAAGGTTGGTAGCAAAGGTCCGCCGAAGCCGCACAAAAGCGATTGTACTGCATCGTTCCTACTGTTCAACAAAAATGAGCTTGACGTCACGTACTCTTCAATTTCGTTTTCCAAAAGGGGAATAGCACCTCGATGGACAGGTGTACGATGGTGAACAACGGCAGCAAGCAGCAAAAGCAGCAGCAGCAACCTAAAATGTATATACCGGGTATCCAGCAGTCGTGTAGCAGCAGAACTTATACCTACCTATGAGGACGTAATATCTCCGCAAATCTAAGGATCGCATTGGCATTTAGATACCTACACGCAACACAACAACACCAAGCAGAAGCACAGCAAGCACCCATTTGAGGGAAGGTAAACTCCCGCAGCAGGTGGACCTAGTATTTTAGGTCGGGGTGCGTAGACACATGTGGCGTAAGCCCACTCTCGAGGGTTAGTAACGAAAATGCATCGCGCTCTTGGGATGTCACTGCCGGTTTGGCGCAAAACATGGCATTGCTAAGTTAGGTGTTGATAGGCCTGTAAGATAGCCGCACGGGTGCAGCCACTGGATTGAAGCCACACGAGGTTACCGTAAAGATGACAGCAGGGGGAGGCTGACATGCGAAGCAAGGACAGGATCCGTGCCGAGCATTCAGCCAGCCCGAAGACCCGGGTTCAAATCTCGGAATGGACACCAGGGACCTTTAGCCTGACGTAATACCAGCTCAACCGGTTGCATATATGACCGAATGGCTGCACATACTCACGCGAGAGGGCTTTTGCTGCAGTCTGGTACCGTAGAGGCAGCGGAGGTAGCAATCGCCTCTTCAATAAATCGAGGGCTCGGAGGGGTGGAAGCCCGCAACACGGCGCCTTGTTCTGGTGTTTCGCGCGTGCGCTGCCGACCCCGAATGTCCCCAACCCGAGACAACTTACTTCTGGAGATTTGTGACGTGACCGAGAAACAGCGCACCGACCTGCTCGAGAGGCTTCTCCGTCTTTTGCTGCATAACGCAATTGACCAGGCTGGCCTACAGAGCGCTACGTACGCACCCCTAGTTGTGAAGGTGCGGAAAGACACCCAACCTTTGCAGGTAGACTATGTGAATCCGCAGGGCCTAGGTTTGGTAACCCGAGGGGACAAGACTGAAGACCTCTTTGAAGACTTGGTGGATTTCACATCCGAGCGGCGCACAGCCTACGACATGCGTGTGGAAACCCCGTCCGCCAACGCCGGTTCCGGTTCGGCTCAACATTTAGCATCCGTAGCCCGCGACTCCATGCCCCAAGTCCGCCAAACGTTTAGCCAGACAAAAGCCCACCATTTCCGGGGCCGCACGCGCCCTTGGGCCGGCTGCGGATGGGACAGCACGATCGTCGACGCTCTCCTAAAACGCAGCAGCCACATGGAACGAAAAATACACTGCTGCCGTCGCCGGAAGCGTGCATGACGGAGGATAGGTCGTGCACGCTTCCGGCGACGACAGCAGTGTCCCTTTCGTCCATTTGGCTGCCGCATTCGAGAAGGGCGTCGACTATCCTGCCGTTCATCTGCAGCTGGCCCGGGGGCGCGTGCTGCCTCTGCAGCGCCGCAACGATGTGGCCTTTGGTGGACTTGGTCCACGGAGTCGCGGCCTACGCATGTTAGATGTCGAGCCGAACCGGAACCGGCGGTGGCGTGCAGGAAATTGGGTGGCATTTTGTAGGCTGTGCGTCGCTCGGATATGAAATCCATCAAGTCTACAAAAACGACATCAGTCTTGTTCCCTCGGGTTACTATCGTACCTATTCATAGGGCCTGCGGGTTCACACGCTCGTTGTGGCGTCGCAGCAGACGGCACATGCATCGGACAAACGTGAAACAATAGTACAAAAAATTGAGCGACCCGTATCGAAAACGCCTGCGCGAGCTTGTTTTTTTCTTTTCTTTTCTTTTCTTCCCAGCCCCCCCCTACTATTAATAAAAACGTGCCGGATTCTTGCAAAAATGCAACAGTATTCATAGCACGCCTGGCCCGGACACGGCGCGAGCACGGCTGAGGCCGTCGGGAGAGGCCAGTACGATCGGGCACGACGAGGAGCAGCGGACCGAAACGTGGACCTCATCGCGAGAAAACTTAAAAACAGCTCGAAAGCTGTTCTGAAAAATAGCAGTGCGAGCTCTCAGCACTCCAACATAATCGCACGCATATTTTACCAGCGGGCGCATCACTCGAAGTCAACTCAAGTCCCAGTCTGCTGCAATCTTATGATAAGAGTTCTACACGTATGATACCAGCATGCATGAAACCACACCCCGACGACTTTTTTTTCCCTTTTTTTATTACCTTTAAAAACATCGTTCCCGGGTGCAGCCGGGTGTGCATTTTTTTTTGGGGGGGGGTGTCGGTCTAACGAACCCCCGGCGATCAGGACCATGCACGGGAGCCTGCCCGCAGCTGGGGGGTATGCTAACGAGGGGGTGTGATAGCTTCGGGGTGTTCGTTCTAAAGGAACATCGCTTGCTAACAAGTGCGAACAGACTCGGCCACGTGACAGGGGGTGTGGTAAAGAGGGGGTGCAAAAGCGGTATCTTGGATTGCAGGGGGTGTGATAATAAGCGGGTGTGATACAGGGGATAAGCGAATAAGGGTGTGTCAACAAGGGGTGTGCCAGCGCAAGAGACGCTTCGGTCTGAAACCCGTGTGTTTTTTCCATTCCCACGCAACGCCGGTGATAGTAGGGCCCACGATTGAAACCCGGGGACGACGGCGAAAACAAACGCCTCGTTGCGATACTGGAGAACGGTTACCCGTACCATATTTGTATTCGACGATGAAACCTAAACTTCCGAGGATTGTACCTGAGAGAGGCCTTATCCCACTGAGGCCGTTTCCTATGCGGTTCGATTTTTGAGCTTCAGATTTTGCCCCGATCGCATTTTCAGATGTGGAGTTGGCAAATCGAAACAGCCTTCCTATGCGGAAAAATCAGATCTATTGTGTGTGTAGAGATTCGAGCAAACGCCGAGACCAACTGCTGTTTTTGTGGTTTGGCGCCGCGAGGAGAAGCGCTGGGCGCACTGCCCTGCGCGTAGGACCCAAGCGTGCGAGCCAAGGCTGACTGCCTCTGGTCTGGCGGCAAAGAGACGTGGCGAGTGCGCTAGAGCCAACCTGTCTTGGTATTTTGTGTTCCACTTGGTGACTGACTGCTGCTGCAGTACAGCAGTGAAAGTCTACGAGTACTCGTACGTATCCACGGAGAGGTGCGTGCCGAGTGCGCTTCTCTTGGTCTCTAGGCCCGAGCCCGCGCCAGGCGACTGTAGTCTGGCCACGGAGGGACGGGCCGCCCGCCGCCCGAGCGTCGGGCGCGAGGCAACGTCGCTACAGCTGTGTCACCATCCAACTCATCGATCGTTCTGCTGCTGTTTGCTGTCGTGGATAACATCTTGAATTTAGAGATGCCATTTTTCGATTTGAAAATCTGATGACCCAGTTCGTCGGATTTTGGGCCAAAATCCGACGACTTGGGTCATCGGATTCTCAAACCGAAAAAAATCCGGTCGGATTTTGCATATTTGGACTGCATAAACAGGGTCATTCGTTTTTGAGATCGAAAAATACAAAACTGAAGCTCGAAATCGAACCGCATACCTGGTAGGAAACAGCCTGAAACACTGATGACATCTTGAAACCTTCCTTTCTAGCCCCACACGCACAACAAAAATAGCGCTACCGCAAGGTAACATATTACTTGTATACTGATGTGTACCAGGTACCTGGTATGATGTACGAGCCCCAGGAGGGTCGTACTTTGACTTTATTTGCAAAAATAAAAAAAAAGGGATTCAATTGTTGAGAGCGCCTTGCAGCGTGGGTAGGCACAATTCGATGCGAGTCGACGAGGGAAGAAAAGGCTGAAATCTTCTCGCGATAAAAAATGAAGGCACGTACCGTAGCGGGAAGGGGGGAGAAGAGCCTGCTATGTGACCCCGGATCTGAGTTACGAGTTGGAAGGAGAGAGAGAAGAAGATGTGCGAAGATAATGAATGGGATGAGAAAAAAAAAAAAAAAAAAAAAAAATGATACGCACCGCCGTAGCAGTCGCGCTGGTTTGTACCGGCACGTTCCGTGATCGATCCACTGTTTGTGATGGGGCGCAGCAGTTGCCTCCATGTTGGCCCCGGTACCCGTACCGCGGCGTGTCGTGGATGAACATGGTATCCATCGGGTGTTACATAATCACTTGGGGTGTGGTGGTACTGTTTTCAGGCGTACCTCCGACGGGGGTGTGGTATTCAACGTACCCCCGGTGATAAAAAGTGACGGGTCCAAAAACAAAACTTGTACACAGGGGGGGGGGCTGTGATATCTAACCCTCTGGTGTTCTTGATTCGAAACGATCTGCCGCAACGGACGGGGAAAGGGGTCCTTGCACGAGCACCAGGATGGCTACTGCTGCGTATCGACCGCTATTGATAGCAGCCTTTATTCTCTATTCGGTCTCCTCGAAACTCACTTGACCCTTTTAGTACCGCAGTCGCCTTTCGGGGACAAACCACTCGAAAATGTCCCCAAAAACGGTACTGCAGTTTTAACCCTTTAAGAACCGCACTCCCATATGTGGGGACAAAACACTCTAATTATAAGTAGTTTGTCCCCAAAACGGGACTGGGGTCCTAAAAGCTGCTATCAGTAGGCCGTACCTCGGACGCCTCCCGTGCCGCCACCTCTCCCGCCTTCCCCTCCATTTTCCCCTCGGGTTGGGGCGCTAGGATTCGCCTGGTTCGAACTTCGACCTGATTCGTTCAATTCCATCGCACAAGGTACCACCAGATTGGAGAAAGTGAGTCGTTCGGAGGGTGACAGTCATCAGCGGGCAGTAAACATAGACAAAGCGATAGCATATGACGCACGCAACTACAGCTCTTGCGCTCAACGCGCGACCCAGAGTAGGCCACGCAGCGCTATCATACTGCTGTACTAGCTGCTGTTTCGCACTCCTCTTTCGTGTGCAAGCAAAAGAAAGAGTGTCGACCACAAAATGGTCTGTTGATTGACTGGGGTATTGCACGATCACCGCGCCCCTCGGCTGTCCCCGTCACAATAATAAAAACCGCGGCCTTACCCCGTCCACCTGCTTTCCCGCTCTTGGCACCCGCCCTGCCGCCGCGTCTGCCTCGGTCGTTCACCATGATTGCAACAAGGCTACTTTATGGGCCATTTTCGTCAAACTTCAGGTCTTTCTTATTCAGGTTTTGCACCACCGGAAACAGGCGACGGGCATACAGGGTTCGGAGACAATGAATGGGTGCACAACAACAAAGACTCTGGAACCACGTCTTCCCGCCTTTTTTCCTACTAATAATGCATGACATTTATATATTTACTTATTTTGCTCTAGCTCCGAACGTTTCCATGGAGCCAAAATTTGGCAGACCGGATAAGAGCTCCTTGGTGCACTCCCGTGAGTGTGCCAAAGCGACAGCACTTTTCGTGTCCTCCTTCCGGGGGGACCTCGTCGCTAAAGTTTGAAAATAAAAGTGTGGTTCCAGTGGCTCGAATTTTCGGCTTCTCGCCAACTACTACGGGGGACCATACATAGTAAATAGAACCTACAGTATACATAAAAACCTACATATTTACCTATATATAGTAACAATATTTGGTTCTATTTGCTATTTGGTCCCCCGTAATAATACCAGCTACCTGATATCTCTTATGAACGAGCAGGAGGGACGCAAAAGCTCGAGTGGGTGCGTCCATCACTTTCTGCCCGTATATCGCGATTGATCGCGATATATATATATATAAATATGCGATGGTGCGGGCACTTGTGACCCGATTTTGGGGGACTTCGATAAAAAAATGACGGGTCAAGGTTGGGACACACTTTGTATTTCTTGCTATAGGTTTGAGCAGGTACTCGTTGGGACTCACGCGTGATGTTAGCGATAATAGAAGAAGAAATAATAAAATAGAAGAAGAGCAAGCAGCTTTGCTCCTTTCGTGCGCGATGGAGACTGATGAGAGCAAGGCTCGTGCCTCGCTGGGAAAACCCTGTTTTTTTTCCCATCTAACATACGCCTCCCACAACAAGTGCTACAAATATACGATCCCAATACCTGAACCCAGGTAATTACCGGGCTTTCAGTCGAATTAAAAGCGGTACCATAGCACTATATAGCCCACTCTCTATATCCAGACTACTTGTGGTAAATTCGTGGAAACCCCGAGAGCTACAACGTGAGTCGATTATGCGGCTCCTCAAAACCCAGCACTTCCACACCTCTGAAGGGCAAGGTTACGAAGCCGGCAAGGTACGCCGAAAAAGAAAGAAAAATAACGGAAGGCCTAGCCGTAAGGGACAGGAATAAATCGTCATTGAAATACATCGCCATGCCACGCGCAACGGGGGGGAAGGCGAGAAAGTGTCTACGGAAAGGCGAAAAGTTAACACAAAAAGCGAGGTGGTCCTGTGCCCCATTATGTGTTGTCAATTTTATCCAAATCGCCACCAGCTCCCGAGCGGGGGGGGGGGGACGGCAAGAAGAGAAGGAAAATAGCACGGAACACGGCAAAAGCCACCTAAACCCCGACCGAAACTCCGGACACGTGTCCTGTGCCACAATGGAGTAACCCGATTACCCAGACCAGCCCCGGCACAGAGCGGGGAGGTCGGCAGGACAAAATACGCAAAAACCATCCCCAACCCAGGCAGCCCAAGGAAAACAAATCAGGAGCATACCGAAAACAGAAGCCCCCCGACCAGAAAACTCGGAAAACGTCAAAAACTAGAAGAAAACCCCTCAAAGTCCAGGAAAACGGCGAGCAGAAAATATGAAAATATCGAGTGCAGCCGAGAAGCGAAAATCAGCTATCCCCGGCTGCGCCTCGAGATTCATCTACGTCAAGCTGGACTCCCCGTACTAACGCGCTAGCCAAGTGTATTTGCAGACACCAAGAACATCGTACAGCTCTCGTCGAGGTCGTGTAGCGCGCCGGAGAAAAAGGAAGCTTGATCGGTTCCGGGAACTCCAAAATCGAACTAAATATACCCCATCCGTTGGTGTAGTCACGCTGATTTTCCCAGCCACCACAGACCGTCGTCGCCCTAGTACCAAAAATGGGCCCCGTTGAGAAGCACGCTGTTGCAGTATCGGCGAAGCCAATCGGCGTGCGATACGCAGCCTCATATTAGCGGGGTGCCATATATCGCTCGCTGTTACTCCGAGAAAGCTCCCGTTGTGCCGCGCCAATTCCCATCCGGCGGTATACAGGCGGTTGGTTTGGCGGTGCTGACTCGGAGTGCCGGCCCGGTAGCGCAAACTTTCGTGGCAAGAAAGCTGAACGTCCGTTCCTAGGATGGCCGGGATAGTCCTGTCCAGTGCGTTTCGTTCATCGCCGCGATGACGCCACCTCAACCTCGAACCGAGCGGTGTCCGGTATTCCTTACCACTTCGAGTCGCTGAAGAGGGGTCGAAACGTCGTCCTGGGTGACGTGGTACGGGGGGGGGTTTCTTGGAGAATTTGTTGAGCACGTATGGCGTCAACCCCGCTGGCGAATTCTTCGGCATGTCGCCACGGTCGTGGGGGTTGGCACAGGGCTTGCAGCGTTGAACCGGTACACGCCGGTGAGCATCAGCGCCGAGCCCGGCATATCGGAAGGGAGATCCAAATACAGGAGGAGCTTGGTCCCGAGAGGAGATCCGTCCGGGGTATCCGCTGAGCAGCAGGGGCCAACGGCGAGGACTTTGTAGGGGCCCGTCCAGTTGAGTGAGATTTTGGCTTTGAGAACCTTGGCGTCTTTGTCAGGCTTCGCGCCCTGGTGGATGGTGGCCGCCGTATTGTACACCCACGCCCAGCCGCCAACGTCAAATTTGGGGGCCGGATGCAGAGTGTCGGAGAGGGCGGAGTTGCGGCGGTTCACGCGAGCAACGGTGAGGGCGTGGTGTTCGCGAACGATATCGTACGCGCGCTGCTGGCGGTCCGTCGCCAAGTCGCAGTAGGCGAGGTGGTCGCGGGTCGAACTCTGGTGGCCGGCGACTCCAGCACGCTCGAAAGTCGTGAGAGGGAGGCGTGGCAGCCGACCCATACGGACCTCGTCGGGAGCCAAACCCGTGGCGGCCCTGACGAAGTTGCTGTACGTAAACATGAGGGAGCTCTTCATCCTAGTTGTTTCGGTGTTCTTTGACGACCATTACCAGCATGTGGGAAATCGTTTGGTTTACACGTTCCACACCACCGTTGCCGTTTGGGCGGTAGGAGCTGGTGGCAATTTTCCGGATCCGAAGCAGTACCATTAACAGGGACGTGAAAAAAATGAGAATTTTAAAATACACCTAGGAAAGCTCTTCGCAGGAGGAGCGTTCGAAGAAGCCTGTCTATGGAAACAAGCAGGATCGCGCTATGATGAGAAGCTCGCAATCGAGTTATAACCGTCGCCTCAGAAGACACTTCACCGAGCAAACATGGCCACATGTCAACAACTGTGTGGCGAGCCCGCCAGAACAAAAACGTTGACGACATGGAAAGCTATAGCTTCCTCATAGCGATTATGTGGCATCTGAATCATCCCCTATCTTCTTCTTCAGGACCCGGCCAATACAAAGCAAAACAAAACAAAAACCCTACCCACATCAACTCTATATCAATGAGATTATACTAAACTGTGGAGGCATATTGGTGAAAACGTGGGACGGGGATCGTTTTTTTTTTTTGGGGGGGGGGGGACACGACCCCCGTGAAGCTATATGTGCTGTACTCGTATAGATGGGCTGATTTTTCCCCTAACTGGAAAATGTTTCTTGCCTCTAGTGGCTAAATGAGTAAGAATTGGGTGTTGTGTACGCCTGTCGATGTCGTGAGTGTGGTATGATATAGTATCGGTATAGGGCTATAGAAGTGGTTACGGGAAAGCCCATAGTGTCAGAGCCCTGAATACTTTATTGTTATTATGCTTGCCTTCGACAATATACGCCTTCCAAGTACTACAAGTATAAGTACGATCCCAGTGCCTGAACCCAGGTAATATCCGGGCTTTCAGCCTCCTTCAGGGCAGTATCATAACACTAGCCCACTCCTCGCTCTACTGAGCCGTATATGCAGAATTATGGGAAACTCATGGTAACCCCGATTCCACGAACTAGAACATGATTCGAAGATGCGGCTCACCAAAACCCACCCCCACACCTGTGAATGGCAAGGCAACGAAGCCGGCAAAGTACGTTAAAAAAAAAAATGAAAAGAAGAAGAATAATAAGGCCGAAATCTCGAAAGAATGGGTAAAAACAACCCTTATTACGTCGTAAGGCCGAAATCTCAAAAATGAAAATATTTCAACAAAGTTACAGCTGATGCGACGATGATCGAAAGTATCCGTCTCGCGCATTCTCGGGACTCGGGAACGCTGTTCGTTGAGTTCATGCCCCCTGTGCCGGTGTTTTTTTAGCGCAGCTGCTGTGGCAAGCGAAGCCGTCGTTCCCCAGCTTGCTGCTGCTGCCACCGTCGTCCTGGAGACTGCCGAATACATACATACGTATATCCATGCTTTGAGTGTGTGACCATGATTTCCGTCAAGACACAAAACGAAGCGTTTTATTAGTCTCTGATCAAATCGGTCGTTAGAAATGTACGCAGTCGACAATGATAGCTAGGCCGCGATGATGTTCGTCAAGACACGGCCTAGCCATTGGAGACAGCACGAGAGCCTCTATTTACGGGGGAGCATAGTAAACAGGACCAAAGATTGTAAGTAAATGTAGGTTTTTGTGTGTACGGCGGGTCCTATTTGCTATGGTCCCCCGTAATAGCTGTGCGCCGGCATCGGAAAAGCGTGTTCAGCGTTGCCGACACGAGAGGAACAACGAACGTTACAGATAATCGTAGGATCATACTATAGGTAGGTGGTATAGCTAACCGAAACTGCCTTTCTTGCAAAAATCCTCTGCGGGCTAACCGCATACCGGTACCTGATACGGCACGAAACCGCGCGCCGGGCATAGCGGTGGTGAGCTCGACGCCCCTTTGTTGATGCCCACGTGTCAGATTTTACTCGTGGTGTCCATTTGTGAACTACCACTCTGTCCGGACCATATTCAATGCCCAAACGACTCTTACATCTCCGGACAGCGTGGAACGAGCTAAGGTCGTACCATAGTCGTCCGGGGACTCGATCGCCACCCTTAACGTGACGTCTCTGAGTCGTCCTTTGCTGTTTCTCTTCATCGACCGGTCGGTACGTACTGATCACGATTTTTTTGTTTCCCGCTGTGCCCCGCTGTGCTCCGCTGTGCCCCGCTGTGCCCCTGCCCCAATTGCGTGCTGCGTCGTCGTGCAGATAAATTTTGTCGAAGAGAAGTAGGACGTGCGGACATTGTCGTAGAACTTGCGGTCGTGAACATTTTACCACGATTGTGTGTCTGTGGTACAAGACCCAAGGCTACGAGACGGAGAAAATTATTCCGTTTGGCTCACACCTGGCAAGGTCAGGGGGGGCATTGATGTAAAATTTCAGCTGATGACCAAGACCATTCCGTGAAGTGTCCAGTAGGTTCTGGTGTGTGTATCGTGGGGAAAACCGCCGGTGGTCGTTGCTTACCCGCCAAATTGGTGGGGAGGCGAGCTGCGGGATCTCGTAGCACCCTTTTGTTCCGGCTGGAGCACATGTCTATATGTCCTACCTGGTATAGGATCCAACGACACCCCAGAGAGGGCCGCTGACCAAGCTAAGACCCGCAGTTCAAGCGTAAAATTTACCTGGCAATCAACAACAAACGGCAGTTTTCGATGCCAAGGGCCTCTGTTGAAGATATTCGATTAGTCCCTGGAGGAAAAAATAATAATCGAAAGAACGATCGATTGATGCAGAAGTGTTCCGCAGTTCCAGGATGCGGCGGTCGCAGATGCCGCGCCTACGATCCGTGTAGCGAGGCACAGGTCGGGAGACAGAATATCCCGTGCCAGGTTTGCCTATTGCGCAATAGCCCCTTTCCCCCCCCCCCGCTGGTCACGCTGTCGAAAACTGTTCCACACGTTAAGGGGACGCTGTCGAAAGCAGAAAATCATCAAACATAATTTCAACCTCAGACAACTAAACTGTGTTCCTGGTAATCGTTTTGATCAGAGAGGGGGGGGGGTCTGTCCCCGCGCATCTCTACCCCCGTGATTGTATTTGAACCACGAAAAGCCACCCCTCCCCAAACATAGGGTGCAAAACTCAACCACTTGATAGGCGAGGGAGACAGGGACAGGTGCGAGAGCATTCATTATATCAGGAGGTTTTAAGTAGAGACGAAGACGAAGGGGTGAAAGGCGACGGGCCGGGGGGGGACTCTCATCGACAAGGCGCTAGGGGGCCACAAACTTAGGGTCGACAGGTTGGAGGGACACCAACCCGAGAAGAAACAGAAGATGGGGAAGTGACAATAAAGGAGAGTCAATGGGGGGGGGGGGTGAATGGGGCTACTGCGGTGACAGCGATGACGGAGAAACGCAGGGTTGGTCGACAGCGAAGGAGAGGCGGAGGCCGGCGACGGTGGCGCGCTCAGCGTGGATTTGAGCTACCTCCCGTACCGGTTGAAGGAAGGCTGAGCACGACCTCTGCCGACCCGTGCAAAAGGGCGTTCGGGCCTGGGAAGGATGGTCGACAAGCAGGGGAACTTGACCTCGATAAAGGTCGCATATTGACTCTTCCGACCATTACACGTGGCAACCCCGCCCCCCCCCCCGCCACCCCCTCCACCCCATGCCCCCCAGCGGTAAGCAGGATCAGAAAAAAAGCGTCTGAAGTACTGTACATTTTTTCGGGACTCTCACTCATTCTGAATCGTCGTTGTCGTACGACACTGCTGAAGGTGCCCTGCCCAAGAACATCATTGTGGAGATCAAGGCAAAGGTGGTTATTCCAAGGTCGGTGGCCTTCGGCTGGCTGGTGCCCGGACTGCCTCCGTTGCCCCCAGTCCACGCCTCTGAGCTTCGGTCGACAGCGACCGGTTACTATCTATAAAGCTCGCAAGCGTCAAACCCGGGATTTTAACACCTTGGTGCAGCGTGCCACAGCAGCGTAGCACCCTGATACGCGCCCGAGGTCTAACAGGAGCGCGGTACTCGAAAGCGACTTCCGATTGGGACAGAGCGTCGTCGCCCGTTCTTGAATGGGTCACCCTCGTGACCGCGGCGCGTATTAGAGACTCATCTTGAAGATTTTCCTCTTGCTCGCAAAAAACAAAACTCGCTACCACTGTATTTATACCTGCTGTAGCTTCAAGTCACCAATATTGCCTGGAAGTACCTTGAGGCGTTCTACGATAGAGGTTCACCCTAAATTTTCTGGGGCTCCTCACTTTAGGAGCTCCATACCTCTTTCGAAAACTGACTTCAGCAAGAATCAAATTGCATCCCGATGAATAGTCCCATGGCACAAGCAAAACAAAAAATGTCATTTTTTCGAAACAAGATTGGCAGTCCGACTATTCTGGGTTAAGGAACCCCGTCAAATCCAGAAAAAAAAATAGCGGAAATGTGCTACCTCTATCGTAGAACGCGTCCTTTGCAGACAATAGAGTGTTTGCGACAGAAGTAAACAAAAAAGTACTTTCCTTCCGCTAAAATAACATGAATTCCCTTCCCTTCATAATTTTGGTGTGCTTGCGAATGACGTAGACCAAAGCCTGCAGGCGACAGCCTCCGAAAACAGGAAGGGAAGTGGGAAGGTGAGGCAACGTGGCGTAAAGTTTGAATTTCGCGTTGTGAGAAAAATTTGAGGGAAGTGGGGAGGTGAGGGCAACACCGCACACCAGCCGACACACAGCACCACGACAGACACCAAGCTCAAGTCGGCTCTCTCTCAGCCTTCCTCGGGGAGATGCTGCGCACAATAGCCGCCATCATCGCCGCGAGGTTCCGCTCTCTCCTTGGAGTCTCCTCTCCGAGACGGCCAGGCTCGATGAGCTCCGCAAAGTCCGCCACAAGTTACAGTAGACGATGAATTCTAAGCCGCCTACGGCTGCAGAGCGCTCCATGTCGCCGGTTCACCTGCACATCTCTGGTGTTGCGCCTGTGCGCGTCATGCTCAGGATACCCTTTCAGGCTTCCGCTCTCGTAGCTCGTGCTGTTGTGCCGACTTGTGGCAACAGCGGTGCCTTTGTCTGGTTGGTGGTGCTATAGGACCTTGGCGAGGTGCGTTCTGCGCCGGGATAATGCTCGGTACGTGTAGGCCAATGAAACAGAGAGACGAAAAATTCCGCAACTTTCGATCAAGTCCTGCCTTCCCTCAAGTACCTTTTTGCCGTTCTTTCAAAAAAATATCTCAAACACTACTTTTTACTCGGGAGATTTTTTTTGGAGATGTAAAAGTAGATTGCTTATTTTTTTGCAAACACCCTCATACCTCAGACCAGTACTACGTATTCCGATTCACTTCAGAAGAACAAAACACCGGGGGACTCCCACGATACGAAGCCTAAAACTTTCGAAACGGCCAATATGGTGGCACGCACGAGCTAGGGAGTGTATGTTTATGATGTCGAAGACGAAACGACAGCGTTTTACTGCTACCCATACAAGCTATTCCTAACACACCGGGCAAAACAACGAAAAACCAAAGGTAACATTTTCAGCAATCTTGCTCGAACTTCTTCCGGTGTCTCCCACGAAGAGTGCGCGCGCCTAAAATCAACGTTGCTTGTATTCGTTGGCATCCCGATGGAGCCTTCGCACCAGGTAGGCATTGTTTTAGCTCTGGAAGCCCAGCATAGATTTCTAGTTCCATCGAACGCAAAACATGCGCAAACTGTCGATGCACTCCTCCTACAGTAGCGTTCGCGAGGTTGCAACGGGCAACGAGGGCCACGCTTATCTCGCCGCCATCTTCTACAACCCCTCCCACAAATATCCAAGCCCTGTGAAGCAGTCCTCATGCTAACCCTGCAGCTGCTTTAGCGTCCCCTTGATTTTGGCTTCGATCTCGCCTTCGCCGGAAACCGATGGAATCCAATCCCTCGGGCCGCGTGGAGGGGGTACGTAGTGAAGAAAGGGATGGCACCTGTAAAGTGAAACGAGCTGCAACAATCAAAGCAGGTTAGAGCAAGTCACCGGGGAGGCATTCTACGATAGAGGTTCGCCTCAATTTTTCTGAGGCTCCTCGGTTAAGGAGCTCCATACCTAACCCGAAAACCGACCTTTTTAGCAAGAATCAAATTCCATCCCCATGAATAATTCTTCATTTTGAATGAATAACGCCCTGCACATTGTCAGAAGGCAAATAATAAAATAAAATAAAATGATAATTTCACGGTCCAGGTATGGAAAAAACCCATTTTTCGAAACAAGATTGGCATTCCGACGGTTATGGGTTGAGGAACGCCGCCATCCAGAAATCTTTTGAGCGGAAATGTGCTACTTTTTTTCTTTTTCTCTTTCGATTTGTCTGCTTTGTTTTTGTTTTCTCTTTGATTGTTTCCTTTCGTTTCTCTATTTCATAGAATGTGTATGTCGTGCCTGTCGTGCCTGTCGTATCTAGTATCATGACATGGCATTGCATTGCCCACTGCTGTGCTTACTGCATACCAGGTACGTGGCAACGTAGTTTCTCTGTGGCGTAGCTTTGTGACCACAGAACTTGTATCTCTTCTAGGATTGAAGAATCGGCACGGACACTGGTTGTGCTGGATGTCGACAGATAGAAAGAACGGTTTAATGTGAAGAACACACACACCTCTGATCATAGAACACGTCCGGGTGAAATATCGTTTACAGTGAAATCGACGCGAATCGTCGAGGAAGAAACGGCTGAAGTCTTCCCGCAATGAAAATGAAGCCACGAACCGTACTGCAGGAGAGCCTGGCTATTACTATGTGACCCCGGATCTGAGTTACGACTATTAATAGGGAGGATGGACAGAGAGAAAAGAAGGGCGAAGAAAGCGAATGGGAAGAGAGAAAAAAAAAAAAAAAAAGTCGTGGGATGCTCTACCCCCGTCCTCACAATACGCAGTCGCATCGATTATTGGCCGGTTCGACGCAGCTGCCAAGGGGTGACATGCCGCGGTTGCAGGCGGTAAACCTGAATCTTGTAACCGGACAGTGGTAGCGACGGGGATAGGTCCCGATGCCGTGCGAGTATGGCCATGCGAGGACCCCGGCTTGGGAGCGGCTAGTGTAGCCTCGTATTCAACGTCGGCGCGGGGAGGGGCGGGGGCATCTGCTGCCGCCGCGAGGGGTCAGGACGCAGGCGGAGCCGTCGTTGACGGGACCGTTCAAGTCAGTACCGTGGTCAAGAGATACGATCTTGTTTTCACAGCCGGCAACAAGACTGACGGGCACGAACAAACCAGGAGTGCTAGGTACCGAGAATTCGCTCGATTCACAGCCTCTACGTTCCCCCATCCGGTGATCCCGCGGCGGACGACGCGAACAAAGGTCCGTGATCACGAATAGGTTACCAACATCGTCATCGCGGATGAAACGGCTACCGGGGACGAAAGAAAAGCAGTAAACATCAGCGGCATCTAATCTGCCGCTACCACACTATCGTCCGCGTCTACTGTAGGGATCGATAGACAAATGATACTGGTACCGGTACATGGTACAATATGCTGCGCACGGTACCTGTTCGAGCAGAACCTTGCGCGCATCTGCAGCGCCTGCGCCTGGTCCGCGCGCAAAAGCGTTCGCTGTTCGAACCGCAACGATGCCACCACTTTGCCAGCTGCGAGAGACAGGAGAAGAAACAAGCGGACCAGATGCACTTGATATACTTGGTGTATGTGTGGTGCGAAGGCGGGCTCGCGCGCAAGAGCCCTGCAGGACACACCCTTTCCCACCAATCTAGTGGGCGGTTTGGCTATATATAGCTACCGCTCACCAAAAGGATTCAGGGGCCAGACCACAACCACGCCATCAATACAAGGGGGGGCCTACGGTAGTTGTCTTGTTCAAAGGAGGTTGACGTGATACATATTCAAGGCTTAACTATTAATAGATGCAAAGCCATGGAAGGCAACAAAGGCGCCGCGCGCATGATGGAAACAGGACAGTTGCTACGTTCGGCGTCCACGTTCTAGCTTCTGTGGATGGCCGACTCTGAAGCAAAGCACGAGCTACCCCGAGGCTGTCAGAGCGAACCTAAACTAAAAGTATGGGCAACACAGAATACGATCGGTAACTTCACAACCGCGCGCCGACGTCCTCTTACCCACGCGGCCGTCGCCCTTTCCCTCCACACACGGATGACGCGTTCTACGATAGAGGTAGCACATTTCCGCTTTTTTGTTTCTGAATGAAGGGCCTTGTTAACCTCTAGTCGTCGGAATGCCCATCTTGTTTCGAAAAATAAATGACGTTTCTGTATACTTGGCCCATGGGATTTTTCATCGGGAAGCAATTTGATTTTTGCGGAGGTCATTTGTCGGATGAGATATAGAGCTCCTCAAGTGAGGAGCCCCAGAAAAATTAGGGTGGACCTCTCCCGTAGAACGCCTCGGACCCGGGAAGTGGTAAACCGACAGCGATTCTCCAAAACCATCACCAGCGCCTCGCGCGTCTTCTCCTCTTTCCTCAAACACTTGCCGTCCATGGGAGTCGCTCGTTGAGCCACCGATGGCGCTTTCACCACTGTAGTTCCCAGGGCCCTCCTCCGCTTCAGCCAAAAACCCCAAGGTCGAACTCTGCTTCCCATTCCACCACGCCGTAGGGGAGCCTTCTTGTCGTGGCGACGTCGGCGTTAATCCCTGCCGCGTCGCCGTGGAGCATCATAATGTGTCGACCCGTCACCCCGACGATCATGTCTTGCGCCCGGAGATATCAAAAGCCTACGACGGGGTACGTGCGTGAAGTATGCTGTGTATACGTATCACAGCAGTGCACGGTTAAGTGTTGCGCTTGCCATGATACAGCAGTAGTAGCCATGTATTCCGGGCCGACGCCAGAGGCGAGGAGAGAAAAAACAGCGCAAGAATCAGGTTTTCACGCAGGCGTGGTGGTATTCGCGGAAAAAATAGTATTGTCATTGAGCGTTCTATTCGCGGCTGCTCGTTTACCGCCATCTGCGCTAGAGCGGTCTAAATACAGGCACGAACTCTTGTGCAACTCAACCTCAAGCGTGTCGAAGACATTTTGCCACGTTTGATCACCCAATCGGCATGAGCAGCTCTTGCAGCAGCGACACAGACTCCTATCCTCGACTGAAGACGATGGACATAAATACGTCTCACCGCGAAGTGCCACGCGCAACCGTCGGAGCGGTACCTTCCCATGAATACACGTAAAAACAGTTCCTCGCCGACGTTCCCCTCGCGCGAGTTGGCCGACAGGGCCAGTGTCGACGGCAGCGCAGTTTTCGCGATCGTGCTCGGGGGAATGGAAGGAAGGTGTTCTCGCGTTATGGCGATCCGCGAACGTCATGTCAGGTGGCGCAGAAAAATGAGGGGACAAAAGGCTGTGGCATGAAACACAAAACACCGGATCAACACGTCGCAGGCGCGGACGTACCGGTGCTGTGGTGCTAACAGGAATGAATGCCACTTTACTGCGTTACAACTCCCTACCGTGCGGGTGTGTTCGTGTGAAAGAAAGAGGAAGAACGAAACACGTTCCGCGTGCGACGGCATGCCGGCAAGGACACCGAGCCACCGGCATATCGTTCTTAGCTCATGATCCAAAAGGGTTCGAAACAACCTTGCAGAGAAGGAAACGGTTTTGTTTCCGTCGTGCACATGGCTCCACAAAAACAAAAACAAAAATGTACCCAGGAATAAAGTAAATACTTATTTACCCTATCCTTGAGAGCCGAAAGACAGAGGCGGGGAGAGGGGGACGCGGCAAGAAAACGAATGAGGGCACGCCAGTGAACACGGGTGAAAATTCTCCCCCTGTTCGCAGGATCGGAAGCACTTCGGCGGTCTGGTCCTCAGCATGCGAAGCTTCTGCTCGCTGTGCCCCGGTACGACGTGACACAGCTACTGGCGGGTAGACCCAGGCGCCGTGCCCGAGACAGAGAAAAGGAAAAACGACTTCGTGAGATGGTGACTTGATGTAAGGACCCCAAGACCTTAAAAATATTTTGTGAAACAACACCAGCAGGCATAAATATGACGAGGAACTGCCTTGCTCTCGGGCCTCGACGCGTATACTTGAAAAAAAAAACAAAGGGTATCGAAAAGCGGTCCCTTCGTTCGTGCCACCGACTGGTAAAGTCAGCATGAGACATCTGAACCCGAGCTGAGCCCCAACACAGGACAGAGGCAGAGCGACCGCTCCGCTATTTTGCCATTTTGGCATGTCAGATCCTATTAACAATGTGTTCTCGTGGGGTTAGATGTTGATATCATTGACGACATCATCGCCCGCCCCCCCCGTCTACGCCGCAACACTCCACGAAACATAAGCCATAGTGCATACATAGACCCAGCGGCAGGCATGCCTTTTTCGTGGGTCGCCGCTGAGTTGAATGCTGACCTGAGAAGTCGGCATGAGCGTCCTGTACATAGGTACCAAGACCAGCCGCACCCAACCAGTGAAGACCCTGGTCACCATACCCGAGAAACACCCGAACGCAACCGGATGAAAACTTCCTCTTGCCGCTCTAGCGACGCCAAGCGTAACTGCTGCACATCGTTTGCATGACCGTGAATGAGACAAAGAGAGGAGCACATTCTGGGTCGTGAGCAGAGCCTCAAATTGTAGCCCATTCTTTCACACGCTGGGAGCCGACGGGTTGGACGGTAGATGCCAAACCCAAACAATACACGTAGGAGATTAGCAGTGTGTCGAAAGAGTGAATATCAACCTAACAAACAGAGCGACGTGTTTGCGGTGTCCACAACACCCGCACGGCTGGCACACGCTCCTGGTATACGCCGTACAGCATCGGGCCTTACCCTTCAAAGCCCCGTAGGGTCTGACCACGCCCCCTCTCGCCGCGCACCAGCACGTCCACCGCACCGGAGGGGAGACTATCGGAGGACACCGCCGACGCGATGCGGTCCGTCGTGTCGGTTACCGAGTACAGCGTACCGCAGACGAGACTCGAGGTACCCTGAGACGAAAAAGGTGTGTTTGTAGGGGGTGGGTATATACAGGAGTGGAGAAAGAGAAGCCGCGAGGGACGGGGGGGGGGGGGGGGGGGGGTACCCGATATCATGCATAGCCGTAGTCGTATGGGGGGAGGATGGGCGTCCTCATATGTTGACTGCCTCAGTCGTTGGACCATTAATCACGCATCCATTTTGAGACAAAGCGCCTTCGGGGGCGGGGGAGGGGCAATGGGTGTGCTCGATGTCATGCATGGCCGTAGTCGTACGACCATCGATCCTCGCATCCCTACAGCGCAGGGATGGAGCACGTCGAGTTTTCACCGACCAGGTAAACATTGCTTGCACCAAGCGCAAAGCGCCGTGAGGTGTTCGGCGAGTCGCATGAAGGATGAGCTGCATCTTACTAAGAATCGCTTGTGAGGCGGACTTGCTCATTGATGAAAAGATCAATGAGTTACGTCAATATGCGTTGTGGCCACTTCCCGAGACAGCAATGGGGGTACTAAGTAACTGCTTCGTGGGTGCCTTGCCATGAACACTAAGGGTGCCTGCTGCTGGTTAAGGACGCGTGCAAACGGATGTGACCAACAGCCAGACAGCTCCTCCACGTAGAGTCTGTGCAGCGGCGCTCTGTCCGTCCCACCCGCCGACACAGCCTCGCCGTCCCGCTGATGGATGGTTTGGCATTGATCCAAGTATGAGGGTTTGTGCAAAAATGCAGGACACAGACCGGGGGGAGGGGAGGGGGAGGGGGAGGGGGGGGGGGGGGGGGGGGGGCGCACGCGCGTGGTGTTCATATGATTGGAAGCTCCAAAACTCGGGCCGAAAATAGTTCTGCAGCGTAGATTCGGCCGGAGGACACAGTTGTATACATGGCGGTGTGCAGAATGGGTCATCCGGTCTCGGTATCAGTCCCCTCACCTCCGGGGGACGGGGGATGCCGAGAAAATTCGTTCGAGTCTCGCTCGCGGTCATCGAGCGTGTGTTGGTAAAGTCTGAACTCGAAAAAGCCGTTCCAGGGGGCAGGGGAGGTTCAACCTAGAAAGTGGGCCCGATCAGGGCGGGAAGGAGGCAAGCCCTGCAGGTCGGCGGTGGTCAAAAACACGGATAGAACATACTTCGAAGTACAGCGGTGACGTGGCCCACTGCGTCTCGCAGCGAAGGGTGAGCATTGTTGCATGGTAGTGAGGGCGAGCTACGAACAGTTTTGGAGGACGGGGGGCGAGAGGAAAATGTTTTCAAAAGGGGGAAACGCAAGAAACCTTCGAACCTCCTTGCGGCGGTTGCCTTGCGTGTTAACGCGCCCACTTATTTCCATCAAGTCCGTAGCCCTAGTCGGCACTTCCAGCAAGGCATCAACCAGGGCCATACCGACGTTGACGTTTAGAGGCGCCAGACGCACAGAGGCTAAGCGGACGAAGTTGACCAAAGTGTACCCAAGGTCGCGATGCAGAATCGCCTCGAAGCACGTCTGCAGCCCGAGCGAGGAACCCAGCACAACGCAGCATGAAGCGGTACGAGAAGAGGTGAGATGGGGCAAACGCGTAGGGCAGGGGGGGGGTGGGTGGGTGGGTGGATGGATATGATATAATGTGAATCGCGGGTGGCTAAGTTCGTCTCGATAAAAAAAGAAAGGGTCAGACTGGTTCAGGGAATAGACGGCCATATATAAGTACAGTAGGGTCACAGTTCACAGCACACACCACACACATGATCGCTCTCCAGCCCCGCAAGGCTCGAGCGGGCGCCTCGCCGGAGAGGAAACGAACGTAACGACGGGTCTGTAGAACGGTTGGCAGCCGCGTGCCGTGGAGGCAGGCAGAGCCTCGGTGATGGGGTAGAGGAGCGCTGGGTAAGGAGTGACCACCAGCTGATTTGTCGACCTGGTGAGGCGTTCTACGATAGAGGTTCACCCTGAATTTTCTGAGGCTCCTCACTTGAGGAGCTCCATACCTCACCCGAAAAATGACTTGAGCAGAAATGAAATGGCATCCCGATGGATAATCACATGGCCCACGGATTTGAAAACGCCATTTTCCATAACAAGACTGGCATTCCGACAATTTTGGGTTAAGGAACCCCGTCATTCAGAAAACGTTGTAGCGGAAATGTGCTACCTCTATCGTAGAACGCGTCTGGTGTTCGAAAACAATGACCGACAGGAAGAAAATTTGCGTAGGGAAGTGCTGAAGGGGGAAGGAAGGATAACACACTCATAAATTGTCGAGAGGTAAAAAGAGTGGCGCTCAAATGTATACTCTGCTCCAAGCGCCACGGACATGATCAGGATGATGAGCGGACTGATGTAGGCATAGCGCAAGGTGGCAACACCTGAGTACGAAGCTTCGTGAAGTGGGAACGTCGTTCAGATACGCATATCACTACTATGCCATTGCCATGGCACTGCTCTGTCCTGTGTGGGCAGGGTATCGATTGCTGAACTGTTTGGCGCCAGTAAATACCCTCGCTACCCATGGGTTGTGGATACTGCCGCACCGTGGCGCTGGGAGCGGACGGCCTGTCCACAAGAAGACAGACAGGTTCGTGTGACCAGCACGCATGGCAGGAGAATCAACAGTTATACGTAAGCGCTATAAACCTGTTGGGTGTGCGGGAGGAGGTCGATGCCAAACATCTCACTCAGGCTGTCCCAAGGTCGCGTCCTGGTCGTCGTCGCGGAAGGAAGCAAAGGAGGCGTTCTGCGATAGAGGTTCACCCTAATTTTTCTGAGGCTCCTCGCTTTAGGAGCTCCATTCCTCACACGAAAACTCACTTTGGCAAAAATCAAGTTGCATCCCGATAGATGTATGCCCATGGCCCAAGTACTCAAAAGTGTCATTTTTCGAAACAAGATTTGCCTTCCGACGATTTTGGGTTAAGGAGCCGCGTCATTCAGAAAACAAATGGCGGAAATGTGCTACGTCTATCGTAGAACGCGTCCAAAGGTGAAACGGCTGGAAACAGAACCGCGCAAACAACAGCAGCAGTACACGCGTACATCTACAGGATGGCCCGCCTGATTTTGCCATTGCTGTCTGTGCCGCACATTTCGCGAGAAATACCTGTGGTGCATGATGACCTCCCGATCTTTCACGTTTTTCACGAAAAAGAATGACGGCCGTTGGTGCACTCGCGGCAGGTATTATTACGGGGGACCATAGTTAAATAGGACCAAATATTGTTAGTAAAAATCGTTAAATATATAGGTTTTTATGTATACCGTAGGTCCTACCAGGTATTAACTATGGTCCCCCGTCAACAATAGTAACTACCACAGGTATTCATTACCTCCTGTACCTAGCTGTACGTACTAGTAGATCTATATTTCACATGTACCACATGAACGTACACGGGAGAGACACAAACAACAACAACAACAACAGCAGCAACAACAACACAACACGAAACAGAAGAAAATGCTGCGCTTCGAGACGGAATAAGAAAACATCGCGCACGAGTATTGAAGAAGTGTGCGGCATTCATTCCTGCACTAAAGTGCGTGAAGCCACAAAGTCTCAGCAGAAGCAGGAACAAACGGCACAGCAAGAGCACTCATGAAGCTTTCCCAAGTACTTTTTTTTGGTGGCGCAAGGCTGCGAGCTATTTCAATGCTGTTCACGTATGCGCAGCACTGCTGTACTGCGGTTACAGCCAGAAGGTTGCCCGGTCAGCCCCATGCTTGACGTTCCGGACACAGACCGAACCGTGCCAGCCGTACAATATTGTTCCAAGGACGCTGTTGTTGTGGTGTTTCTAAACCATGGATTCCCGAAACTCTTGATAATCGTAGAGACGCTCCTCCCGTTACAAAGTAGTACCCTCAGAGGCACAGCGCACCCTGTAGGTGGCGACCATGCTTCGACATCTTAATTACCTTGAACTCTACTGTAGAAAAATCCAGAAGCAACAAAGTTATCTCTGAGCAAGAACGGCAAATGCAAGGCAATTTTTATCTACGAACCAAGGCAATGGCGCGGGACGCCCTCGTCTTTTTACAGGGCGGAATCAAAGCCGGGAGCATCACCTTATAATGACGAGCGCATTACTTGTGGAAAACACAATTTGTCCTGCAAAAAACTTTCCCCATAAATACCGCGAAGTTACTAACCGCGAGGAAAACGCATCGGGCGAGTAAGCACAAATCAACGCAACCCAACCAATGCTGGGAGTGCTAGACCCGACGCGATATAAAGCTTGTAAAGCAGGAACAACAAAAACACGTAAGGCGGAACCGGGGCATACGTCAGCAGGGAGATGATACCTAATCTCTGACCTCGGGCCAGCGGAAAAATAGGGCCATACAGTAGACTGACGCGCAAATAAAAACAAAACAAAAAAACGCTGACCTGACCGCAAGAGTCCAACTTGCACAGTGTCTGTCCTTTGACACCACCCTGCACCACTAGTTCTCAACAGCGCCCCAAAAGGCTGGCCCTCAAGATCCCGAACCCCGAATGACTACGCGATTGCATCTACATGCATTATGTCTTTTCAGAAAAATCGTCTCTCTGCCCGTTGTTACACAAAAAATAACCCGGAGAATAAATCATGTCTAGTGTCGTTATATAAGCGGTAGGTGCCCGACGGGTAGTTCGAAAATATCAAAGTGGCCGGGCAACTACAGTAGAGGGAAACCCCGACTTCAAAAGGTCAGGCGCCCGTTGTGCCGCGAGACACGAGGCACAGGTATCAGTGCTGCTGTTGTCTACTTCGAGATGGATCGAAGTCTAGCTTGCGCCCATTGGTGGATCGCTGGGGTGACCACAAAGCGGTCCGCAAGGGGGGACAACAATATCGCAACCCCTCCCTGGGCCGCCCACTTCAGAACTTCCACCCGTTCCCAGGGTAACGCCTCCACCACCTGGTAGGGAACGGTGGCAAGGGAAGCGGCAGGGGGTGAGCCTAGCGGCGACAAATTATGCCCCATTTTGACATCGCTACATGGAAGCTTCGGCCGAAACGGTGGCGTGGTGGGTAGCTTGGCCATGAAGTTGTGCGAGGCATGAGGCTGTAAGGGCGAGTTTACCGTTGATAGGGCCGCGTGCGTGTCATGCGTACTCCGGATGCCGCCGTTGCAGGACCCCGCGAGAAGCTCCTACGTACCAAGGGCAACATATAGTTCAATGCGAGTCGACGGGCGGAGGGTTTGCTTTAACCCGACGCCCAATTGGCGTGCAATTAAATAAAAGCTTCTAAGGCCAGGGAAGAGGAGATCCACTGGGTTTGAAAAAAGCTGAACGAACGAAAACACATAGAACAAGCACGCACACACGCATGCGCACACACACGCGAACACGAGTTAGGTTTGACGAACCCTAAAAAGCTACTGCCACCCACCTGGTCTATTGGCGACTTCCCAATGGCCACTGCCACCGATTTACATGTTTCCACCACCGGCGCTGGTACAACCCCAGTGCTGACGCCGATCGCCACCGGCACTAACACGATCGACACGTCGACTGCGACTCGAAGGGCCGTCCGAGCAAATCGCCGCACCGGCCGCTTTTCTTCCCCGTCCCCTGCGCCACCGTCTCCTTGCTCCGCGAAGGGGCTGCGGCCGTCAACGCGACTAACAAGCTCGCTGTATTCCGTGGAGTCTATGAGGCGTTGGCGTGCATCGTCCGTGGCCTCCTGTGAGGGGCGGGGAGAGGCCTCATGGCGGCTTGGTTGTCCTCGGCACTGGCGAGAGAAGGCGGTTTGCGACTGACCTGCAACACGAAGGAAGGGGCAGCGTTTTTTTGCGAGATTTTTAGGCATCAGGAGTTCAGAGAATTGGCACGAGAATACCAGCCTTTCATGCGACGGTCAGATTCAGGAGCGCAGCCTGGTATTCAGTATACAGCATTCGGTCTGCCGTATCAGAGCGGAACCGTCACCGACTAAAATCTCCGAGATGTCATTCGGTATCAGCCAAAGAGGATATCGAGGGGGGGATATCCCAACATCAAGCAGTGCAATCAACGCAATACCTGACTGCTGAAGGAATCAGCCGTACCCCGTGCACGGGGATAAGGCATGTGGGGACTTCCTGCATCCCTTGAAGAGTGCCGTCACGACAGTCACAACAGTCAAGCCATGGGCGCAACGACCGAACATACCACTCAAATAATTGGCGGTATCATGAGAGGGAGAAGTGGTCATTTCTAGCTTAGGAGACGGAATGCGGGTGACCACGAACCTCACGTTCAAGATTGAGACCCAGGTATATCGACCGATAGTTGAAAGCGTGGTAAATTGACATCCCTCACCCCAGGAGCCCGGGCTTCCTCGTCCTCGTTTAGTCGCCGCTGTCGGCAATCGACTCTCTCCTCTCCCCCCCCCCCCCCCCCCCCGCATCTTTGTCTCTTTTTAATCATGAACTAAGCGTTACAACGCTACACATATCACGATCTAGAAAATGTAGATCCTCTACTTCCAGTTATGGTACGTTGTTGTGCAAGAGCCGCACCATGCTGGTATGCATATCACACCCTACAAAACGTGCACGATAGAGCCACGTCATATAAACCCCACCCCGCGCAAACATGGTTTATAACGTGCAGATCATACAAATCAGGGATCTATCTGCCCCGGAAGATCTAGGTCATGAACTTAGAATTATCTATGTGATCTAACCGATGTGTTTAACAGTATCATATTAATAGACTTCAGCTCCATGCTGTGAGCTCTATGAGACGAGTGGTGTAAGCTCGGGAAATATCTCAATGAACAAAAAATCAACACGATCAACTTAGAACCACAAAGACCCGAAAAAATCAAAATTCGAGATCATCATTGATGAGGTCCACGATCGTCAGCAAAGTGACCACGCTGCAGGAGCGATATGTAGCACTGCAGACCTTTTGGAGCCGCAAATGGTCGGTATTATGTGTGTTGGGGGGGGGAGGGGGGCGTTCTCGATATCATGCATGGCCTTGGTCATATTACCATAAATCCTATTTCCAGACATTGTCGGGACGGAGCAAGGAGATATTGTGCGTAGTATGCCGCGTGACAAGATGACCAGGGGATGACGCACGGCGTATGGCGTTGAGAGTTCACTGTACGAACCGATCGATGGTACGAGCATATATTTAGTACGGAGCACATGAGAGCATTCACACGTCGGACCTATCTCAATCTTCCTGGCCTACGGTAGATCGTACAGATCAGTGGGTTGGGACACAAGTATAGATCGTTATTGCCAGGTCGTCACGTGGAAACGTGTACAGATCACACAGGTCGTGTGGAAACACATCAGAGCACGATGCGTTAAAAAAACACGTCTACACGGAGGAAAACATTACTCCGTATTGATACTTCGGCAGCACATGCCAGAGGTACAGATCATTCAGATCCTGTGGATCAGCCCCGTGGAAACTCGTATAAGGTGACGCAGATCTGTGAAAACGATCTGTGCGATCTGTTCACTGATATTTGTCTGTCCGACGTGTGACAGCATCTCCATTCGCACTGCTGAAATGTTTCGAGTCCGATCAGTTATACCTGGTAATCCACTGCATCGCATGTCCCACCGCCAAAGTGGCTATTGATAGGAGTACCGAGTGCCCTCGGGGCCTCAGAAGCGACGGAGGGGAAGCAAGTGTTGTGATAGACCATGCAGGTGCGTTGCCTCCAAATGGACCCCAGTCACCTGGTACCTGGTAGACTGCTGTATTCCACTTTAAAGCGTTACCGAACTACTTGTACATCGGGATAAGCCGTTGCCCCACTTTGGTGCGGATCTCGACGTCAAGGCACAAGGTACCGAGCTTAACCCCTTTAGCACCGCGCTCCCATATGTGGGGACAATTCGCTCTAATTATAAGTAGTTTGTCCCCAAAACGGGACTGGGGTCCTAAGAGGGTTAAGTGGCCCCCCTACTGCTGGACGAAACCGACCCTGACCATGATGCCACCACAACAACAATGCCAGCTCTGGTCCAAAACGACCAGAATGCATGGTACAACAATGGCACGCAGAAAAAAAAAAACTCGGAAAAGATGATCTTGACGAACGAGAAAGAGATTAACCGCGTTATACGCTCGCCAGCACTTGCACAACCATGATGCGAGATAAGCAAGGAGTCTTCGGGGACGTACTGCTGTTGTAGCTCGAGCACTAATAATACGGAGTACCTGGTAGATCATTGCACGAATCATCCTGCGAAACATGAATTTGTCTCACGCATACCACACGTATCTGGGTACCAGGTACCGGTATATGATAGCGCACGAATTTGTGCTTCCATCAAGGACATTGCATAAGCTACGACAAGCAGGTCAGTGTACGGCGAGAGGCGCAGGGAGGATTATGCGAGGGACCACACGAAACACGCGACATACCGTTGCGCAAGCAAGCTACTTCTGATGGCGTGATGTATTTCTGCTCTGTACCGTTAGAACAGAGGATCATATGGGATGTTTTGTACAGCAGTCTCAGAGCAAAATTCAAGTGGGTCGTTCGTTCCGAATGACACCATCCACTCACAGCTAGTGCCAGGCGTCAGAGGAGTAGATCCGATGACGAACGACCGACATCTTCCAAGCGCCAAGAACGCCAGTAGCAAAGACAGCAGTGGTGCCATGAGCTATGCTGCTGCTTTGTAGCACAGAATTATCATGTGTCGGGGTGACGTGCTTGTTTGCAGGGGTTTCAATAGTCGTGGAATGGATGTTTTTGTAGGACTTTTGAGGGGGTGGGGGGCACAAGTGAAATCTCAACCCCTGTCCATTGCCCTGTGTTGAGCTTGTCTGCGTTGCTGCTGCCCCCCCGTTGCAGGGCATTCGTGTCCTTTCTCTGCCTTGCCTATTTTTTGGTGTCAACAAGCTTCTGGAACGGTCTGAAACGGGGCCCGGAGGCCAGAAAAATCTTGGGGAGGGGGGAAAGGTATAAACAGCCTGGAGATGGCGCAGCCGCAGCAGCAATCGCAGTCGGCTCCGCAGCCGGCGGCGGCGGCGGCAGACGCCCTATCGTACATAGACAAGGACTACGACGACCCGCGTATGAAGCAGGTAGTGCATTCTCTCATCGAGGAGGAGATGGCCGCTTTCGAGCCGCCGGACTACCTCGAAGATAAACCTGCGCCGAAAACGCGATTTCAAAGCCCTCTCCTCAAGGCGGAGTGGGCACGCGTTCGTGCCGGCAAGGCGATGGACACCATGGACACGTCTCGGTACGAGCTCCAACCTCCGCAGGGCGCGGCTGCCGAAGATGAGACGGCCTGGAAGCACGCTTTGAACAACGCGCGAGCGCAAACGGAGCACCAGCATAACAGGTAACTCGTTTCCTATTTATTTCCAGGAAGGGCGCGAGTGCACCAGTCGCAACAGGCTCTCAGTTGTTCTTGTTCGTACCAGGTATAATATTAATAATAGTACGAGTACAGCACTTTGCAGCACTTTGCTGGTGAAGCGTTGTGGCTGTTTCATCCGACATCCGAGTGTACGAGCACGGGTCAGTGTACCATCTTTCTGGTCCTCGTTACTCTTGACGACGCACATCTTCATCTTTGTCTTGACCCAGCTCCCGCAACCTCCATCGATCATCGGGCGATCACCTTGATTTGTGGCTGTGTCGCTGCTGCGTCCACCCGTCGCTCTTGTGTTGCCGTTTCCAATTTTTTCATACATGGGATCGACCGCAATCCGTGAGGCTGTGCCTCACAACTCACAAGAATGCCTCCTCAGGACCCACGACCTCCCCCCCCCCCCCCTGGCGACTCCGACTCGCCCATTGTGAAGGACCGGTCGGTACAAAACTTTGTGCCGGATGGCGGTCTTATCGGTCAAGGTTGACCTTTCGGCCGCGCGAACGTTTTTTGGAAAAATACCTCCAAAACACGCGTCGGAGCCGCGTGACTGCCCCTGCCGACCTCGAGACCCCCGAAGGGTTGGGGTTCGGGTTCGGGTCTGGGTTACGGTTACGGTTAGGGTTGGTTTGGGCCGACGTGCAAGGTTGAAAATGACGACAAACGCCGCGCACAAAGTACTGTGCCGGTCGGTCCTGCATATGCCTGCAAATAGCGGAAGCACAATTCGGCCCTCCAGAGCGTGGTGCAGGTTTTCCGACTCGTATCTGGGATTCGTCGATAAACGGGGCCCCTTGTGGGAGTCTGTTCGTGCACCAACCCTCAGACCAAGAAGCAGCACTCAAATAGGGGTTTTAGTGTCATAGTTAGGCCATAAGGGTCGATCTTAACGACGAGCGTTTTTCAGTTTTTTTCGGTATTTTCCCGAAATATTTTCGGGAAAAGCCGAAAAACTTCACCCCCCCCAAAAAGTCGCCTCGAACTTTTTAGGGTTTTTCAGGAAATTTAGGCACAAGGCCGTAGAGGATCGGGCAACCCCACCGCTCGAGCTGTGCCACCACTCGCGAGCGCACAGAGCTGACAGGGGTCGTTCCTAAGGTTATTCGCAAGTCATGGCCGAACGCAGAAGGCGCAATAGCTTTCTGGGCTCTCGTGGCCGAGTTCACAAGGTGACCGCACCGAGGTGGCCGACCGACTGAGCTCGGTGACGGCAATAGCTGAGACTTTGTCGCTTTGGGCAAGCGTTGGGCGTTGTTGCGTGACGAGTTGGTGATGGATTTCACTCCCCAAGGCACCGACACCTGCCTACGAGTCAGGCCGATGACTGTGGGGCCACCGCACGCATGGGTTCCGCGAGCGCAGCTGCTGTAGGGACGGTTCTGTGCCGGGTGGACGATTATTTCCCGAGCCAACTGAGGCACTTACTCGATAAGATTCAACCCTCGCTGAATTTGGTGAAATGCCGAAATTTCAGGACAAAACGAAATACAATATGTGTCGTTAAGATCGACCCTAAGCCCCTAAGTCACTTTTTGGTTGGTTCGGCGTTTGATGTATGCGGCGTAAGACTTATCAACATTTGTCCAACCACCTACTTGGCACTACAGAGTTGTAGGTACCTGCTACGTATCTTACCCAAACCTCTCCCCTCCTCTTCTCTTGTGCTCGTTGAACGAGGTTGAACCCAACCGAGCATGCACGCGTTTAAGCACCACGACCCCAAGCTGCTATTTGTAGAGTACTCGTAAAAAATCGCTCTCCAATCGGGCCGTAGGTTCGCGCCCCCGCTGATGCATACCTTTAGACTAGCGTCGCAGACCAAGCGGAGCCGAAATCACAGATTACCAAACAGTCGAAGAAGTACGAGTACACCGAGCGAGACTAAGGTCACAAACAACAGGTCTCAAACAACACCAACAACAAACCTAAACCACGCACCTCGTCGGCATCAGCACGCCAACCACGGGTGCACGATAGGCAAGCCGAGCGATAAACAAACAAACGAACGTGGCAACTTCACGGCCAGCCAAAGGTGCCGAAAAAGCCTCGGACGAGCACCTGCAAGCGCCGTGCTACCCTACCCAACAGGCGAATACCGTACAACAGGGTCTAAAACATGCAAGATGAGGCACCCCCTCGTGACGAATTTTGCGAGCCATGTACCGGTTTTATCCAAAACAAGGGGAGCAAACACAACGAACGTAGCGTATGGCGTTAAAAAGATATGTTGGAGATCTTTCGTCAAACCCATTGCTCGGCGTTGGCACTCTGCCCCGTTGTCAAGAGAATCATTTCGGAAATTATTTCAAGGGCGTGTGCTACCTTATCACCCTGGGTGATAACGGTACCCCCCCCCCCCCTGCTGATGCAGCGGTATAAATGACACCATCTATAGCAGGTTGGCAGTACCCGTTAAAACGCTCTGTATACGTGTGTGCTGTCTCGAGATCCCCTTGTTTTCCGAGCTGACTGCTTGAATACTCGAGTGTAAACACCGGCAAGCCGAAGTCTGGTTGTGGTTGAACTGGGAATAGTAATGTTTTTTTTTTTTGTGCAAATGGCTGTATAGTTGTATGTTGTTTTCGTTCTCTGTTGTTATTTGGTGTGGTCAAGGCGTCCTGCTCGGCCGAGGCATTACAACTCACCGACCAAGGGGTAGTGCCGTTTCGACGGCTACTGCTGACCTTGTACTCTTGTACTGCTATCGGGGGGGTGGGTATTCGCCTGTTGGTTCGGGTGGGTAGCTCTGCGCTTGCAGCGTCAGATGCTTCTCGGGGGATTTTGCGGGCCGCAAAGCTACTCTCAATGGTGTCTGTTTATCTCTGGATATTCGGCGTGTGCCCCTACTATTGGTGTTTTTGTCGCCGACGACGTGCGTGTGATTAGCAATTAGTGCATCAGGCTGTTCTTTTGGTTAGGTATTTGTGATTTCTGCCTTGCTTGTTCCACGTTTTGGCTGATGTTTTGTATGTGTTTGCTCGTTTTTTTTTTGGTCCTCACTTGCTCTACGTCGCTGATGGAAGTGGGATGCGGAAAAAAATATCGATAACCTGATGCCGCCGGACGCCGTCCCACCCGAAAATCCCGACTTATCGTACTACTGTAAACCCCCTACGCACTGCTTTCATATTTGTTGGTCTGGAGGTTCGTGCGCGAACAGATCCCCCGAGCGGACCTCCGCGGGTCCGCTTCTCGTCGAAACCATATAGGAGCGCGTAGATCTGCACCCCCTGAACCAAGCACTACAATAAAGGCGAGGTTGAGGTTTTACATGACTACTGCTCACCAGTACAGGTTCGTTTTTTTTTATTCGACGATGTCGCCAACATCGCGACAGAGTGTCTATGTACCGGGTGCGGTATGTGTATGTGCCCCCAAGATGAACTGCAGTCAAGAGTCAGGAGATAAAACAGTTGTTGAGCTTCTCCTGTTCCTACCCCGTCGGCCAACTTTTGGCGGTTTCGTCCCCATCCAACCCAAAACCTTCAAACTGGTACAGGTTGCTGAACTTGGAGCTGCTGCAAAACTACGGAGCTAGCATGTGGCTGGGGCACAACAAATCGGAGGAGGGGACGGAGGCGGCGGTTGCGTCACAGGTATGTGACAACCCCCCCCCCCCCCATCTTTTTTATTCACCGCCACATTTTTGCGCACAGACCGCCCATGACATCCTGCGTACGGCATACTTCAAAAATGCGACCCGCAAGGCAATATAAATACACTGACACGCACGTGTATACCAGCCCGTGACCCGTGACGTACAACCTAGCAGATACGTTGCTGTACAGCACACCTATTTGTTGCGCGAAAACGAGCCCTAAAGAAAGAGCGCTAAGAACGACAGACTGAGGTGCACATGGAACGTTTATTTTCGGAGCCTTTTGGTGTACCTGGCGCACAGTTCCATTTCTTTCCCAAGCATTAGTTCCAGCCTGAACCAACCTTCCTTTTTCTTTCTATTTACTGGGTGCCATGTACTGCTTGCTCACCTCAACGCACATTTTCAAGAGGGGTTGCTTTCGACGGTTTCGCCGGTTGATGATTTCGTCGCAACTCTGCGACTCACGACGCCGGACAAACTCTACGATTCGCCGAGGATGGCCCTCGTACTCCACGAAAACAACGCCAACAGTACCCATCAACATCACCAACAGCACCACTACGAAGATCAATATGAACACCAACACCAACGCCACCACAAAGCCAAACCACAACCACGAGCCGAAACCACAACCACGAGCCTCAGAAACACAGCAAGATAATTTTCCACAACTCATCACCAACCCAAACCACAACCTTCAACGGCACAAGATAGATAACGACGACTAAAATAGAAACCCGACCCAAAAAACGGTGTTCACGACATCAACAAGGCGGACACCACCTCCACCATCAACCAAGTAAAACACCGCGAAGTACAATGGCAGCAACAACCACACCGCCACTAATTACAGAGCTAACAGAAACAGCAATTGCACCACCACGACCACCACGACAACCGACAACATGAGCAGCGCGACAACTACAATATCATAACCACCACTAGACTTTCACACGCCGTATTAACAACAGTAAAAACAACAACAACAACCACAATTCACAACCACCACGACTAATGACGCAAAAACCGACATCAACAACAACACTAACAGCAACCACAACCACAGCGGCAATACCCCAACCTTAGCAACGCAACCAATACCAACACCAACACCACCAACACGTCCTAACACCACCACCACCACCACCAACACCAGCACCACCAACACCAACACCACCAACACCAACACCAACACCACCAACACCAACACCAAAACACCAACACCAACACCTAACACCACCACCATCACCACCACCACCCCCAAACCACAACAGGCGAAACGAGTGCGCGAGGAGGCGGAAGGCGTGAACATCCAGCGCAAGACAGCGCAAGAGGGGGCGGAACGGACGTTGTGGAACCTACAGAGAAAACGAGCAGAGGGTTTCGACAAGAACATGAAAATTCAGCTTGCGTGCGAGGGGCTGCGGGCGGAGGTGAAGCGACTCAAGACCGTCTCTGCGGCGGCGACGGCGAGGGCGGCCGCGGCGCGAAAGTGAACAAAGATGCTAGGAGACCTGTTTTTGGGGGAGGCTATTAAGGCCGCTTGTGACCTCAATATTCTAGTTTTAGTGTAGTGGGGCAGTCGACCCCGGCGCGAATGCCAACAAAGATGCTAGGAGACCTTTTTTTTTTGGGTTCGTCACGGCCTCTTCTGGCCTTGAGATGTTAATTCTAGTGTAGCGAGGCGGCCGGTCAAGAGATCAGGACCTTATCATGCTAGTGTTAGTGTGACGGTCAGTCAAGGGATCAGACCGCGTCATGCCTTCTGTGACATTCGTTTACCAATTTTAGTGCAGCGGGGCGGTCAGTCAATGGGCCATGACCTCAACATGCTATTTTTAGAGTGACGGTCAGTCGAGGGGTCGAGATTGCGTCTTGCCGTCTTCGGCCTTGATACACTTATTTCAGTGCAGGGGCGCAGTCGGTCAAGGGGCCTAAACCGCGGTCTCCTGCTTCCTCGTGACACCTTTGATTGCGAACGTGCATGTGAAGGGGAGGCGGCGGGGGCGGGGACGGTGGACGGTAGTTCGCCCATGCCTTCATCGTGTCGTGGGGGGGGTTGTGGTGTAGCGCTTGCTTTGGGCTGAACGCGTGTGGTTGGTTGACGCCGATTACCCGCGGTGTTGCGTTTTTGTGTGGCTTGAGCACAAATGACACAGCAGGATCACCAACAGCAGTGTGGGGTCTGCAGAGATCATCCAGCAGGAGGAGTGGTTTTCTAGGCTGTGCGAATACTGGTACTACACATCGGGAATATCATTAGTAATGGGCTGTGCACGTATCATTCAGCAGAGAGACAGTATAACGGGGGACCATAGTAAATAGGACCAAATGTTGTTCGTAAAAATAGCGAAATATACAGTTTTTTTTGTGTGTACCGTAGGCCCCATTTGCTATGGTCCCCCGAAATAGTAGTCTAGGCTGTGGGGGTTGGGGTTTATTATACCCGTCCGAGCTGAAGCGTTGGAGGTCTCCCCTCCTTATGCTGTACGTTGTTCAATGGGCGGGAAGGTGGCGTAGCGGTGCTAATTCTTGTCCCTAACTGAACAAAAAAAAATTAGGCACTACGCAAAACACCACTGTTGGTCCTGTAGCTGCAGAGGCTGTGTCTATTTTGCTGCCCAAAAGCTGGCCAAACTCGAGCCAAACGTCGAGCGAATTGAACCAATCCCTCTACAAAAGTACCTTCGTACGTAGTACCGTTCTTATCGTGTGTACCGCGGGGTTTCCACGAAACACGAATGCGGCATTTTCGGCCTAGGAAGGGGACAACCACAAAACGGTTTGATTAGGTGCATGATGAGTGTAGCACGGATTACACACGTGGCGCGCGCGTGTGACGTAACATGTACCCCCGTACCTAAAAAACTTGGCTCGACGTGAGCCCCACCTTTTTTTGTTGCCTGGGGTATATACGCGTAAGTATGTACGAAGCATACGATTTGTTTCATTTTATTTTGTCCTATTTTCCGTTCCATGTTTTTCCTCCTGAGGTAATATTTCACTCCAGAGTTATCGGAGCCTGTCCTGTGACCAAGGACTGCATTGAATTGTGGCGATGAGTTATTGCGAGAACTGCGACAAAAACATCAATCGTCGGTGCACGCACACCCCAGCTAAAAAGGCACCTCGACCCCAGCAACCCAACATCAATAATACTAGCAGGAAACGCGATCATTCATGGCGTTCAACAGATGGATTCCATTTCTCCCTCCTTCGTTAGAGTGCGGCCATTTTGATTCAATGATAGTATCCACTCGATAAAACGAGTTGTGTGCAAATACTGCTGCTGTGGTGCCCACAGTACGACAACGCCAGCTCCATGTCATGTGTCAATTCTAGCGTTCAACAATCGAAGTTACGGCGAGCAAACCAACCTTTCAGCTGAGCACGTTCCTTCGGGTTTCCATTCATGAATTGCGCGTTGTGATGTCCAAGAGGTACAAAAAAAGAACGACGCGACTGCTTTGTACTTGCATGCAATTCCGCCAAAAACAACCCCCTCACCCAGCAATCACCAGTCACTAAACAGAGCACAAAGCAAACCAGGTATAACAGGAGAGGGGGCTTTCGAAGTAGCATGTCTCAGATTGTTCTATTTCTCCTAAGAAAAGAGGTACAAGAGTAAACTACTTCATGTAAAAGTACTTGCGGATCCACCAACCTGCGACTGCACTCTCTAAGGTACACACAATACATCGAAACTCGAATCACTACCAGGGTACAAGAACACAAACAAACAAAAAACACAAAAAACACACCGACCTACTCATTCCGCCCCGCCCTATTCTTACGCGGGCGGTTCAACCACAGGATCAGCGCTTTTCCGAACCGGCGGGTGTTGCACCGCATTTTCTCCGGCATACAGGTTAGAGTACTTGGTTTCTCTCCTCATCGCACGCATACACAAAAAAAGAACGAACACACTACGACATAGACCAAAAACAAACATGTTGCTTGGCGCGTGGTAGAGATGCTATTAATAGTACACCAAACAAAAGCACAGGATGGTGACCCGAAATCCCCGGCCCCCGAATCACGGCGTTCTGCACGGTGTGTGAACTCCTCCGCCGCCAGCCGTTGTCGGCGCCGCACCCCACACACATGGGCTATGGCGGTAAAAAAGAGAGGATTCCTCTTTTTACCCGTTATTGCCCATAGCCGCACCCTTCCAAAAGTAGAAACGCCATCGCGCGGGGTCACGAGACTCGCCGCCCCCCCCCCCCCCCCAAATTAAGGCAGAAATGTCATTGCGCGGGGGCACGAGACCCGCAGCCCCCCCCCAAAATAAGGTAGATCTGCCACTACACGGGGCCACGAGACCCGCAGCCCCCCCCCCAAAGGTAAAACTGTCATCACGCAAGGGTCACGAGAGAGGAACCCCTCTATAGCAAACATGCTACCGGTAGACGTTTGACCCCTTTTGACTTACCGCCTCTCTACCCTAATACCAGCGCGGTAAGGCCAAAAGAGACCATGGTGAGTCTACAGGAAAAAGAAAGGTCTCGTATGTACGAGTACGAACTTTCTCGGTAGGGAGAGGGGGAGGGAAGGGAGGGGTACTCGTCCCGGGCCGCTACGATCATTTGCACACTAGCGGCTAAAAAGCCGGCCGTATTTCAAGCTACTACTGCTGTACCCCTTTTTTACTACTGCAAAAAGTGCCCCAGTCCTACAGCACAGTAACTGAAAAAAGTAGTGCGTTTTGTCCCCGAAAAACGTAGAGGTGCAGTTTCCTAAAGGGTCATTTGAAGCCGTTATACTAACTCCTACTACACTGCAAAAAAAAAGTCACCATCTCCTTCCAGGTACAAAACACCAAGGGGTGTCCTCCCCCTCCCCCCGCCCCCCCCCCGAAAAAAAGGGCGTTTTTCTGAAGGGGAGCAACCCCCGCACGTTCTACTTACTGCAAAAATCATCCTACTTCAACTTCAACTAGTCTGTTCCTCCCAAAAAAATGTCAGTTTTGTTTCTGTTTTCAAGGTCCCAATGGTGAGATTCATAATTTCTGGAGAAAAAACGCCTACTTTTGGCGGGAAAGCGCCGACCCCATCGCCACCGCCACGGCCACTGCACACGACGGGTCGGTCGGTCGCTACCCGTGCGGAACCGAGCGAAGGTCATCTTTCATCCAGTCACGGCGCAGGTGCAACTCCAGGTCAGCCTCGTCTCTGTCCAGAGCTTGGAGTTCGTATATCTGAGAGGCATGCGTTCGGGTTTATAGTAGGGTACGGGGGAAGGGGAGGGGAATATCGTCTTTTGATGACTTGGAAACACTTAGGTGGGGTAGCAAGGTCCGGGGAGAGGGGACGCGAAGTTCGCTCTTGATGCCAATGAAAATGCACGGTAAAACGATACCAGCAATCGGGGGACCCCAACATCACCATCTATCTGACGGGGAAAGGGCGACGCCTGCTACAAAAGACAATAGAGTTATTCATCCGTATTTTACAGTCTGTGACCACATAATCGGTGTCTATCTACGATAAAAAAATTATAACCCAGCACCCACCAAAAACTTAGCGATCCCGCGCAAACAACTCCCCTCCCCCTCCGATTACGGACATGCACGATAACGAGTACACCCCCCCACGACTCGACTACCTCCCCCCCCCGCCTCCTCCTTGAAAAAAAAAAAAAACCCTCACCGCCGCATTCCGCTGGCGAACAAGCTCCTTGTACAGGAAGTCCAAGCGCGAGGAGGAATCCTTCCAACCCTGCAGGTCCGGGTGTAGCTGGAACTGGTCGGGGTCGGGCAGCGCGTCGAAGTTAGCGTAAGCCACGCGCCGCGTCAGAAGCTTCCTCCCGATCGCGGTGGAGGGGTGACCATCGTCCGTCGGAGCCCCGGCCGCGGCTGCCGCCGCCACCGCCACTGCCGTCGACGATGGTACCGCCAGGCCATCCGAGGCTGACCGGCCCTTGCGCCGGTCTTCGGGGGTCGGGCGAAAGGTGGCGGAGTCCAGGCGCTCGTTGCGTAGCGCGTTGGTCTGCGGCGATGACGGGTTCAAGACGGGGGTGAGTTAGTGAGCGATCGAGCGAGCGAGCGGGGGCGGCAAAAAGAACACGTGGGGCGTCAGGAAAGCGTAAAAAAAACGTCAGATCCAGGGGCGTCACTGGCCTGTGTGATAAATCCTACATACCTGTATTACCGGGGGAATATCGTTTTAATCAGGACTAAATTTGGCGTGTGAAACATACCAGGTATACGCCTGGTAAGGGGACAAGACCTGCTTTTTTAGGTCCATAGTGGGTTCTAATTACTTTTTCCCCACGTAATATGTACCACTGTCCCGAAATATAGGGACCATTTACTAATACTGCTGTGTATTAGTATAGTATTAGTATAGAAGTGGTTTCGGGACACTATACTCGTAGTATTACAGCAGTAGTATAGAAACTAGTATCGAAATGGTTTTGGGACACTATAGTATTAGTATAGAAACGGTTTCAGGACACTATAGTATTACTGTATTAATAGTATATAAATGGTTTCGGGACACTGTAGTATTACTGTAGTATAAAAAAGGATTAGTATAAGTATAGAAACGGTTTCGGGACACTACAGTATTAGTATCGCAATGGTTTCGGGACACTGTAGAGTTTGTATAGAAACTGTTACGGGACAGTATAGTATTACTATAGAAACGATTCCAGGACACTATGGTATCACAGTATTAATAGTATAGAGATGGTTTCGGGAGACAGTATTAGTATAAATTTAGCATAGAATTGGTCCCTATACTCGTATTTCGGGACAGAGAGGTTGCACATAACGGGGAAATACAAACTGTCCTTATATTGACGGACAGAGTGGTACCTAGCACCGGTGAAACAAGTAATTACAGTAGAATACGTTGTGTAGACATAGGGGGGAAATAAGTTTTTCGCGTCCACCGTTGCATCCGATATACCTGGTATATATATTGTAATACACGGCCAACGAAAGGGGTTGGCGTGCTTATTCCACAAGTGTGTGTACCCGAAACCATTTCATGTTCGTAGTAGGTCGGGTATGTAGCATGATGAGTTGGAACAGCGCATACCCATGTTTCGGTCTCTGTTCAACACCCCCTCGCGATGAAATACGCGAAAAATCTGCGTATTCTCTCGTGTGTTTTCTTTTATACTATGCATCACTACGCCCCACCCGTGCTACAGACATCCTTCAATTTCAGAAAAATTCATTCAGGTACGGACGTAGACGAAGCTACTCGGTCTTCTAAGGGCCCCATCTTGCGAAGAAAGGTTTAAAAGCGAATCGACTTTCAAAATTCGATCGAGCTTTCATGAATCGACTTGAAGCTTCATCTGATTGGTAGAGACAATAATCACCCAGATGGATCGTTTTAAATGAATCGACTTGAAGCTTCATCTGTCTGGTCAAAACATGAAATCACAGAAGAAGGCAGTTGCGGTTTTTGGGGCGAGGGCAAGCCGATCCGATCGAAATGAAAAACAACGGACCGATTTTGGTGCAAATCTCAACGCGTGAGGAGTTCATCCAACTTGCATGGCGTGTTCCCACTGGGGCAACGCCCCCGAGGAAATCCGACGATATGTAGGCCTTTCCGATGACCACCACCAACGAGGCGATGAATCGCAAACCTCAATGAGTGGCAACTGGGGCAACAGCCGCGTCCGCGGCTACAGACCACAGCACAGCGCGCCCCGGCGGTTGCTCCTTGAACATTCATGGCTGTCGGAAGCCAATTTGTTCCACCAGCTTGACCGGCCAAGCGCCACGAGAACCGACCGATCTACCCAAAACACGGAGGAAAACCTCAAGAAATCGATAGCTGCATCGCCGTCGCTGTCCCGTGCGTGGCGTTTAACCCCTTTAGAACCGCAGTCCCGTTTTGGGGACACACCACTTAGAGTTTGAGTGGTTTGTCCCGTGAACGGGACAGCGGTCCTGAAAGGGTTAAGGGTTTCCTCCGCCCACCTAAGAGAAGCTGAGAGTGATCGATAGCTTCCTAGCCCGCGCCACCAGAAACGAAAAAAACAGAGGCTGGCGGCGGCGCGCACGCGGCGACGCACGCCGTCTCTCTCATCTGCTCTCCTCGGTGTTTGTCTGCCTGCCGGGTGTTGATTGAGATGCTGCGTTATTCCGATCTCATACGACAACTTTCGAGAAGGGCACGCTGGTTACGTGGTCTCCCCATAATAGGAAACGAACGCACATTTTCCCCTCCAAATCGATTTGAAATCGATTCTATTGATACAAAATAGTCGATTGGGGTTCGATTCGATTTGACAGTGTCCTTCGTTAATACGGGTTCCAAGTTTGCGCTTGTTTGCAGTGTTATAGACCAGGTACGAGGTATTTGCTACCTGGTTTTATTTATAAAAACAAAAAACAGCTGCTGCGAGATCGAGGCTTTCGTTGAAAGCCATTTTCGCAAGCTGTGTGTCATACTGCACTTACTCAGTACTTAGATCGCGTACTACCGCTTTCATACTGCTTCCGTGGAAGATATTCATCTCGTGTACGGATACACCATGTGAAGCTGCAGAATTCAGGGAGCATGTGTGGTATACAGAAATTCTACAGCGGTAGGTACTTTTCGTAGAGCGCGCGCGACGTAAAATGTCATGCAGCTTTTGATAGCTGAGTATGAAGCTAAGTTTCGATCGTTCAACTAGTCAAACTCACAGCTGACGTACATGCTGTAGATAAAAGCTAAAAACTCGTAATCTCAGGTCCGGCACAATCAACAGCTGTTCGAGAAGCTGGCCCCGGCTGTTCGCTTCCTTTTTTTTCTTTACCGTCGCTATACGTAGCCCTTTCGAAAAACACTTTTTTATATCGCGCAAAATTGTGCAACTAACTATAGAAAACCTCCAGGAGATCACGCTGACAAAGGAAAAAAAGACAATACGCGCACAAGAGCCTAATTTCCATGGGAGGGGGAGCCATGATGCTGCCACAACGAGACTGGGACAACAAAACACGAGTGTTCTCGAATCTCTGCATTAGTGTGAGGGGAGATTCGGGTCTCGCTCGCGCAGCACACCGTTGATTGACCCTCGCGCGATCTGTGTAATACAGACAAAAAAAAACTCCAGGACACATGTCCAAAATCACGCAGGTTATACAGCTTCCACCCGGCAACATGAGCTAAATCATACAGATCATACAGGTCATACTGATCATACTGATCATACATGTCATACATATCATACAGGCCATACAGATCATACAGATCAGGACTATATCTGCCCCGAAATATTTGCATCACATATGCACCATGCCGGCCAGAGCTTCTGCGTAAAACCACGCCGGCGGCGCTCCTCCCTCACCTGCCGGTAGCACCGCTCCAGATGCTCCGTCACCGCCGCCCCGGTCCCCTCCCCACAGTACACGCACACAAGGTCCTCCAGCCCCTCCCGAGGGATGCTTGGAGCGGGGGTCGGCCGCTGCGGCCGCGGCTGACGCTGCTGCTGCTGCTGCTGCTGCTGCTGCTGCTGCGACCTCGGCTGCTGCGGCGGCAACCTCTCCCCCCCTTGTGCCCCCGGAGCATCGCCTTCTTCAGGCACTTTCTGGGCCCCCGGTCCTTTCTGCTCCTCCCCGTGCCCACGCCCCTGCCCCTGCCCGTCCCCGTTCGGAAACCCGTCCCCGTGCTTGCGCTCACGCTCGGGGCAAGGGTTAGCACCACCATCCGCCTTATTTTCCGCCACCGCCGCCGTTTCCTCCTTGCCCGTCGTCTTTGGGGCTCGGGTGGTGAACGACGGCGCGAGCTCAGAGCGACCCGCCGCCGCCGCCGCCGCCACCGTCAGCGTCCCGTAAGCCGTATCAGCGGGCGGGCTCTCTTCACCCACGTCGACGTCCACTTCCATCTCGGACTCCCCGTCTCCCAAGGGAGCGGATATGTTGGACTGCGGCGGGTGCGGGGCACCAGCAGAAGCAGCACCAGCAGGAGGAGGAGGGGGAGGGCGGGGGGAAGGTGGAGGTCCGGCGGTAGAAGGAAGGGCCGTGCCCCCTCCGGGCGAAGGTTGGGTTTGGTCCGATGGCGGACGGCTCATCACCGATGCAGTTTTTTCAGACTGGGTCGTTCCTTTCGCCGTCGCCGCTGTCTCTTCCTTCGCCTTTTCCTTCGCCTCTGCCCCGGCCTCTGTTGGCGCTCCTCCGGTGGTTGCTCCTTCTCCCCGCTTCCGCTTTCTTTCAGCGATCTCGCTGCTTTCATCACCCCCGCCGTCACCGCCACCGCCACCGTCATCGGCACCGCCGCCGCTCCGTCCGTCTCCGTTCGATTTTCGGTCCAGAGGCTCGGGGCCGCCCTCTCCTTGGGCACCCTTTCCACCTGTGGCTTCGGCCATTTCCACGTCGTGGTCGCCTGCATCTTGGTCCCCTTTGGCTGCCGCTGTAGTCGCAGCGGATGAATCGAGCGCGATTTGTGCTCCACTGCCGCCATCAACGCCGCCACCACCCCCATCACCACCACCACCACCACCACCCCTACCCCTACCCCCGTCATCACCGCCACCATCAGCACCACCGCCGCCGCCAGCATCAGCACCACCACCCCCACCCCCACCCCCAGCCCCAGCCCCCCCGGCAACCCGGTTCTGTTCGGCTCCAGCCGACGCACCCTTGGCCCCAGGAGCTGCCGCTGCTGCCGCTGCTGCTGCTGCTGCCGCGGCGGCCTGTCGCGCGGACACCTGCTTAGCAGCGCTAGCGGCCGCCAACAGGTGCGTGGAGCCCGACACCTTCTCCCAATAGGCGCCGATCTCGACCAGACGCTTCCAGAGCCTGCATCTCCGAGTGACCATGCCCTGTAACACCTTCTCTCTCGCGCTGCTAAAGGCGGGCGCTCGTGGCTGCTGAACCTTCTTCATAGCGTACGTTACCTAATAATAGTGCAAAAGGCCGTAGTGGTGGTGGTGGTGGTGGTGGTGGTGGTGGGGGGGGGCGGGACCAAGGGCGAAGCGATTCCGCGGTTGGGGATGGGAGGGAGGGAGGGAAGGAGGGAAAGAGGGAGGGAGGGAGGGAGGGAGGGAGGGAGGGAGGGAGGGAGGGAGGGAGGGAGGGAGGGAGGGAGGGAGGGGCAGGGTCAGGGGTTGGAGATCCGTGTGCCGTGAGCCCGGAGCTTAGTTCGACCCCTTCAAAAGTCGTGTTTCAGCCAAACAACACAGCAGTGCGATATCATCAAAAACCTTTCCGGGAACCATGCTTTGAAGTTTAACTCATTGCGACCGGAAATAACCACAATGCGATACAATCGAACCCTTTTTAGGTACCCATGTTCTCGCGAATAAAAAATAGCAAGAGTAGAGATGTTACCACGCGTCCAGGAGGAGGGTGCAGCAGCGCAAGCAAAAGCATCACCATGCTCTCATGTAGGAAAACGTACAGTAGTAGTAGCACATCCTGCCGTCTTTGCCTATATGTAGCAGGCTCTCGTTGTTACTCACGCGTTTTGGTTGCTCAAAAGACAAAAGAATGACCAGCTTCATATTCTAATTCCGACCAAGAAAAAGACTTGACAAAACGGGGCTCAAATCATCCTTCGCCCTGAACACCTGTTTTTCCATCTCAAGACACGCCTTCCCAAGTAATACAAACACGCTCCTACTACCCAAACTCAGGTAAATTACCGATTTTTTCAAGGTCTTTCGAGGCAACACCAGAACACTTCCACCACCTTTTTGAGACAAACGTTTTGGCGACCAAAAGATCGCCTCAAGTTTTGTGCGGTCTTATCAAGCGGCTATTACGGGGGACCATAGTAAGTAGGACCAAATATTTTTGGGTAAAAATAAGTAGCGAAGTATATAGGTTTTGGGGTGTACCAAAGGTTCTATCTAATATGGCCCCCCGCAATAATTAATACCTGGCATACAGCAGTAGTGATGAGAAGCAACCATGCTGCGTGAACATAGTGGGGACCTATTTATTGAGCCCATCGTGGGGTTTGGAAATACCCTACCTCCCGGGGAACAGAGAGAAAGAACGCGCGGCAGCACAGGCATGACACGAGCATCACCATGGAGCGCGGCGCGCGTGTGCTACATACAAGCATCACCGTGCAGCGCAGCGCGCGCGTGCTACATACAAGCATCCCCGTGCAGCGCAGCGAGCGGGTGCTTCGTACAGCTCCTTGGTAGTGCACTTCGGGAACAACGTACCCCACCCTCGGCAGCGCGGGCTGCTACTTCGTCTGACCAATGCTGTAAGCAATGAGTTAATTACTTCCCACCTTCTGTTCCTCCGAAACCCCAAAGGGCTGACAAAGGAAATGACCAATCAGACGTCACCCTGATGCAGAACGGGGGGAGACTCTGATGCCACGGCTGAGCGGACATCCGCGGCGATTTGAGTTCTCATCTTGCACCTTCATTTTGGCTTCGTGCGCCTTCTTTGTCTCGTGGGTAAAAGAGGAGCTAAAGCATCGTGTGCGCCCCTAACCGAGCTTTGCTATCGTTTCTCAAATATTTTGGAATGCCTCCACATCCACTTTTTCGTTACCGCGGGCTAGATTTTGGCGGAAATCCACTCACCTCGCAGCTAGTATAACAATCATACCAACACTGTTTTACACAACGTTCGTGTGCAGTTTCTAAAAAAACCTCCTCGATTTCCAGCACCGCATATGGCTTTGCTTGGTTCAGCTGCTCAACAAAGATAGGCTGACAGCAGTCCACACTACAGGAACTACCCATCACATTTCACTTTCCCAAGAAATTTCCGAAACGGCCGGGGTTAGTTAGGGTTTAGGGTTAAAATAGGCTGACAGCAGTCCACATTACAGGAACTACCCATCACATTTCACTTTCCCAAGAAATTTCCGAAACGGCCGGGGTTAGTTAGGGTTTAGGGTTCCAACTCAGTACTTTTTTTCGACCATTTTTTCGAAGCTGGGTCAAAGCCTATCATGCAGCTATGCAGGTCTCACGACTCGTACATGTTATTGTGTCCCACCTCCTCTTTGCGGCGCTTATACTCCTTCATTTCAAGGATGTCACGCCCACGCTCATTGCCTCCCCTCTCCTCCAACGAGTGCCGCAGGGCCTCGGACAGCAGCTTCTCCGCATCGATAACGCCGCAGCCGTCGCTGCAAAACCTTGAGTCCGGCCGAGACCGTCGTTTGCACCCCTCCGCCGCGCACGGATGCCTGATTCCTCCCTGACTGTCGCCGTCCGCGTCGCCGCTAGAGCTGGCGCTGGCGCCACCGCCGCCGTCACCACTGACGCGAGGTGCGCCGAAAGCTTTTCCGTTGGGGGAGCGAGTGTCCTGCTTGCATTCGCTGACACCCTCGGCCGTGCTCACCTGTAGGCGGGAGGGGGGGGGGGGGGGGGGGGGGGGCAGAAGGAGGAAGGTAGGAGAGGAGGAGGGGGAGAGGGGAGGATGAGAATGAGGAGGACGAGGAGGAGGAGAGGGTGGGGGAGGGAAAGGGAGGAAGGGGAGGGGGGGGAGGGAAGGAGGGGCGGGGAGGGTCAGAAGGATGGGGGGGGGGGGGGGGGGGGGGGAGGGAGTGCAAATTGTACTCTTGACAAAATACTACGGAGGTGCTCGAAATTGGTACGGTACGAGAGAAGGAAGGAGAAGGATGGCGGTGGGGGTAGAGGAGACAAGAGAGAGAGAAAAGAGAGAGATAGGAACAGAGAGGCAGCTCACTTCCCGCGCGTGCAGAGTAACACCAAGGCAGCTATTCCTGTTGCCACCGCTGATCACCCAAGCGTTCATAGCAACGCCGACACCTTTATTGTAGCCTCACCTTGTCCCGCCCTCTGAAACCACGGGGGCGAACACATCCCCGCCCCCCCCCCCCCCGCCGCAAAACGCCGAACTGCCCTCCCCCCCCTCCCCCTGCTGGCGTTTCAGCCGGCGAGAGTTATCTCATGCAGCAGCAGCAGTAGGAGTGGAAAATAACACTCGTTTGGGCGTGGATATAACGCCCGTTCGGAGTCTGATGAGAGGATCAGACGTTGACTATACTATCGGTCAGAGTGGAATAATAGCTGTCGCTACATAGACACCCGCGTAGCACGATATTTGAAACTGTCGTCAACTTGTGTGCGTTGGTGGGTCCCGGTCGGTCGGTCGGTCGGTCGGTCGGTCGGTCGGTAGGCCGCTTCAACCAAAGTAGCGATTCCTCTATAGTGCCGGTTGAGTAGCACCGGCTGCCCGCTATATATGATGCCTGTGGAATCGCTTGGCACCAGATGAGATTAGCCAGTGGCAGTGTGCGGAGTATATAGTGCCGGTTGGCGTTATTGTGCCGCTGTTGCTGGCTTGGCTGACGCATACATACCGGCACGAGACAGGGATCAATACTGAGCTCAAAAAGGGGTACGTACAGCATTACCCTTTTCTTCAGCTTTTCAGCGCCGTCTCAAGCTAGAAACCCGCGTACGCACAAAAATTACGGTAGAAATAATAATACTACTGTAGTAGCTCACGTTGAGGTCGAAGACGCCGTCTGGCGTTCCGCCGCCGTCCGCTTCCTTCTCCAGGAACTCCAGCATGGCCTTGCGTTTCGCTCGGGCGAGCGCCATCTGCTTCATCATCGAAACACACGGCTCCTTCTTCTGAAAGCGGTAGGTCTGGCGAGAGCACGCGCGGCACAGTGCTCCGTCCCGCGCGTCCATGTGAAACACTTCCTTGCCTAGCCCAACCTTGCCGCACGACACGTGGAACGAGCCGAGGCACTTGTCGCAGCGCACGATCGTCCCTGGCCCGTCCAGCCCGTCGCAGCCGCCCTTCGCGAGGTCGTACGCGCACCGCCTTGAAGAAAATAGAAAAACAATAACAACAATGGTGATGATCGAAGCGTAATGAATGGGTGTACTTTTTTTTCGTCAGCATATACAGTACGTACCGCCCGCTGAACAGGGACTCGAGTGCTGTTGCTGTATGTACAGTAGGTCGATCCTAAAAACAATCAAATACTACTGCTGTCTTGGCACATTGTTGGAAGGAAAAACTAAAATTAAAATTATTATTACTATCCATTATCATTATCATTATCATGATTATAACTATTACTATTACTAATACTATTAACATTATTGTTGTTGTTGTTGTTGTTGTTGTTGTTGTTGTTGTTGTTGTTGTTGTTGTTGTTGTTGTTGTTGTTGTTGTTGTTATTATTATTATTATTTTTCGTACTGGAAATGGGGGGGGGAAACAAGAAGGCGAGAACGTGAGCGTGGCGTGCGTGATTCCGTGCAGCCGTATACCAGGTATATATTTAAAATGTGCAACCTCGATATTCCCTCTCTGGCATCACAAAACAACATGCCTTGTCTTGTCCCGCGTATTGACGCACCGAGCCTTGTCGGCCATGCCGCCTCCCATCAAAAAAACTTTGCGATGGTGGCTGTCGTCGAAACCAAATATGCTACGTACGCACCATTGAAACATAGTCTGTGAATACAATCCCCGTCTGTACCCTGAAATAAATATCAAATGGAGCTTATACTCCCGGCCAGAGTAGTCCATGGGTACACACAAAAACCTACGGTATAATTTCCTTATTTTTACCAACAATATTTGGTCCTATTTACTATGGCCCCCCGTAACATGATACCGCTGTGATACTGGTATGATACAACGCAATAGTGCACTTAGTTTTGCCACAAGCGCGTGGGCCTGAACAAATGAGACAACAGTCCAGCATCGACATCGTCGCGCAAGAGAGTGGACCCGAGCGGACAACAAACAGCACCCATCCCTCCACCTACCCACCGACCCACCGACCCGGCCGCCCGGCCTGCCCCCCCCGCCCATCCGCCGGACCACCACCGCCGGGGTTGACCTACGCCCGCGCTCGGCTCGGGCCGAGAACAACTCGCTCACCTGACGCGGGGGTCGTCGTTTTCGCACATCATTTTCGTCTCCACCACGCCGGCAGTAAAATCCATGCCTATTCGGGGGGTGCGGAGGAGATCTCTGGTAGACGGGGTGATCGGATAAGGGAGGCGAGGCGAAACAAAGCACGCCGAGAAGGTGAAAAAAGAAGAGTGTGGGCGCGAGCACATGCCGGGTTGAGCACATCGGGCGGAGAAAGTTAGGTTAACGAGGAGGATTTGGGAGTGGGGGGGGGGGGGGGGGGGGGGGGCGGAAAGGTGGCGGTGGGTGCCGAAGGATTTTCAAAGTGACTCCTGAGACGGGTGGAAAATAGACGCAACATCAAACGACCAAGCAGCGAAGCAACCATCGCACCCACCAACCACCCACGACCTACGAAACGAACGAGCGAGCAGACAACACACGTACCTGTCCGACGCTTCATGTAAGGGCATCGTACAATAAAAATACAACACAACTGAGGGCAACTCGAAGTTGAGGCCATGGGGTATGTACTGACATCGTAAACCTGGTACCTCGTGCCAGGTAAACGGCCAAACACAAACAAGCAAGCAAAAAAAAGATACCACTAGCTGTCTCTCATAAGGCGAACGCCCCCCCCACCCCCCCCCCCCCCACCCCCCGAAAGCAAAAAGCCTCGCACGCCTCACGCGTTTCGCTGACCTCGACTTCTTTCTCCTCTCGAACTTTCGTTGAGACGGCGCCACCTCGGCGTCAAGACACATCTCGTGAAGCGCCTCGGCGACGCTGCTCCTGATGTAGTCGGCGGTCAGAAGCTTCTCGGCCGCCGATTTCGTGTGCACGCTACAGTAGTGCCGATGCACCATATGACGTACGGAGGAAAAGCGCCAAAACAAACGCAAGCAGGCGCGGGCGACCTCAGCACAAATTATACGAGTACAGCAGTAACGGCCTCTCTGTAGTGCCGGTATGTATGCGCCAGCCAGCAATACCGGCACGCAACCGGCACTATATACTCCGCACACTGCCGCACTGGTTAATTCCATCTGTGCCAGGCGATTTCACCGGCACTATATAGGGCAGCCGGCACTATTACTACTCAACCGGCACTATATAGGGCAGTCAGCACTATCACTACTCAACCGGCACTATATAGGTCAGTAAGCACTATTCTACCGGCACTATATAGGGCAGCCGGCACTGCTCTACCGGCACTATATAGGGCAGCCGGCACTACTCAACCGGCACTATATAGGGCAGCCGGCACTACTCAACCGGCACGATATAGGGCAGCCGACACCACTCAACCGGCACTATATATGGCAGCCGGCACTACTCAACCGGCACTATATAGGGCAGTCGGTACTACTCAACCGGCACTATATAGGGCAGGCGGCACTATTAATACTCAACCGGCACTATATTGGGCAGCCGGCCCTACTCAACCGGCACTATATAGGGCAGGCGGCACTACTCAACCGGCACTATATAGGGCAGGCGGCACTATTACTACTCAACCGGCACTATACAGGGCAGTCAGCACTGTTCAACCGGCACTATAGAGGGACTACAAGTATATACGAGTATATACCACTATTAATAGTTATTGGAGGCTGTATTGTGACTACGGACTACTTACTGCCTGTAGATTAAGGCCATGGGCCAACGCGGCATCAACAATAAAAGCTCGGCAATTACGGAGTGCGTTTGGGTCTTGGAGGTGGATACGGATGAATCTTCTCTCAAGATAACGTGGTTTCATTTTGGAATTTGGTGCCACCAACTTCATATTTCCGAGAATCTAAGCGCACTCTACTATTCCGAACAGAGGGGCGCCCTCTGGTACTGGTACAAAGCGGCGTTATAAAGAGGCGTGCTTGCGGTTCCTCCACAAGCCACGAGGCCGGGAACAGAGCGTCTGTCCGGTAGGCTTGATAACTTGACGAGTAGAAACCGTCGCAAGTGTTAAATCACACACGCGGAGACGGGTTTCGAGGAGTGTTCGTCCGTATGTACACAACATATATATATACAAGCAGCATACAAAAATAACGTCTCCTCTATCAATACGCCACAAAAAACAAAACATCCAGAACCACCCGAGCCACCGGAACTCAAAACGTCGCAAGCCCAGCTTGCACGCCTTTCCAAGCGACACAGCAGTAGTACAAGACACAGCTCAAGAAGCGCTTGTTTTCGGCCAGGTTCAACTTCTTAGGTATGATATAAATATGTGCGGCAGGGTATTTCTTTACACTATTTGCGGCACGTGTTTGAAAAAAAAAACAAAACATGTTTCTCGTAACCGCCAATTGCTGTCGCGGTGCTGTCAGGTGGGTACCTGTCCTGTCCAATTCAAACCAAATGACCCCGTGTCCGACCTATTGAAATACCGTCCCGCATACAATTCGGTGAAGTTTATAGCTTTGCGGGATGCCAGGGGGCACGAACCCGACCCTTCCTCTTCGCCCCCTCCGAAAACGCCATGACGGCCCCACCTCAAGTGCTGCTGCATCCACGAGGCATCACGGCTGACCGAGATTTCTGTCGAGCAACCACGCAAGGGGCACTTCTCGAACGCGCTTAGCCCTTCGGTCCCCTGCTCCGTCTTCAAGCGCCTCTCTTCCGCCGGCTCGCCGAGCTGCCACTCCCCCTCCGCCTCGACGCTAGGCCACGCCACAGACTTCGGGTCTACCACCGCCGCCGCCGCTACCGCAGCCGCCGCTGCCGCCGCCGCCGCCGTCGCCGCTGGTGTCGATGCCGCCGACGATGCCGGTTTCTGTGCGTACCTCGCCGCGCCTGCCGCCGCGCCCCACCCCCCGGAACCTCGACGCGGCTTCTCCGCTAGAGGGCTGTCGTCACCGCTTCGACTAGTACCGCCCGCCGAGGAATTTCCCGCGAAGTCGTCGCGGGGAGAGGAAGACCGCCTCCAAGGCCGAGCGTCGTACTGCTGCTGCTGCTGCTGCTGTCGCTGATGCTGCTGCTGTGTGGCGAGCTGGTCGGAATAAGTCCTCGCTCTACCGCCGCCCCCGCCCTCGCGATATCGCGAGCCCGCATCCTGCACGCTTCCCCCCTCGCGATACCGGGTACCCGTGTCCTGCGCGCTTCCCCTCTCGCGATATCGCGTACCATCACCTTGCAAGCTACCTCCCTCGGGGTATCGAGCGTCCGGACCATACGCCCTTCCTCCCTCGCGGTATCGAGCGTCCGCAGCCAGCGCCGGCCGCGACTGCACCCTTCTGGACGGGGCGCCGCCGGGCACCCAGCTCACATCTCTCGGCGGGGGCGGCAGGTCACCACCGTACGCACCACCACCAACATCGCCACCACCAACACCACCCGAGTAAGAAGAGAAACCGTTCGCGGAGGCGACTCTGGCACGCTTAGCGGCGACCGCGGCCTCTCGGATTTCTGCCTCACGAGGAGACACCCTACCCGACGGCGCCTTGGGGGCAGCGAGGGTGGAACCCCTCCCATCTCCCGAGAGTCGCCGCCGCCCCCCGCCCTCCTCCTCTTCCACCTCCTCCTCCTCCTCCGATCTGCCGAAGGAACGTCCACCCGAGCCGGGCGCGGGGTAGGAGTAAGACCCGTACGCGGTGGAAGGGTTGGGATAGCGAGATCCTGCTAGCGAGCCTGCTCTTCTGGGTGCGCCGGAGTAGCTTCTGCCGCTGTTTCGGGCGGCGGCGGCGTCCGCGGCGGCGTAGGCCGAACCTGCGTACCCTTCGCTGTCGTCATAGTTGCCGTGGCCGTGGCCGTAGCCGCCGTAGCCGTAGCCGTAGCCGCTGTGTGGATTTCTTCCGTTTCTGTCCGCCATCTCTGGAGGACGGGGGGGCGAGCGGGCGGGAGGGCGGGCGCACGCACGAGCGGAAGCGGAAGCGCGAGGTGCGGGGGGGGTGGGGGGGTGGACGGAGGCGCCGTTCGTAAGCCATTATTTTCCCTGAATCGCACCGCCGAACTCCTTCCAAATCACTGAAACCACTATTTACGGGGGGGCATATTAAATAGGACCAAATATTGATAGTGAACATAGGGAAATATATAGGTTTTTATCTGCACCGCAGGTCGTATTGACTACGAATGGTCCCCCGTAATACGACAAGCACGAGCAACGGCAACAACTATTGAGAGTAATATTAGTACAACAAAAACACCAACGACGAAGACAGCACCGACAAAGACAGTAGTTTGCCGCCTTTTTTCAGAACCTGTCGTCGCTGCTATATTACTATATAGTATCAATACAGTTCCCTGTCCTTCTCGAAAGCTTAGTGGCCGGATAGTACTGAATGTCGTCGACGGCAGGATTTGCCGACAGCTCCGCGCCCCCCGACGTATTGTGCGTTGTGCATGTTGTTTTTTTTTCTCTCGTGTTTTTGTGCGAGTTTTTCGAACAACGGAGAGATGAGCGTCCTCGCCAAACAGCCACGCGATCACGCGATGCGGGTTGCTTGACTATTGATAGCCCTACGAGGGTCTCGCGCCAAACCACGATATGATGCATCGGCAGAGCGCACCACAGCTACTCGTATTCGCACGTGTGGCAACAACAGTCAACTTATTTCACCCACCTGCCTGCCGTGCGTGTACGTAGAAGGTCGTGGGTATGGGGCCTCTGGCTTTTATGCTCTCTCAATGCCGATGCGTCGTGGAAGGGGCCACCGTCCGCCTCTCTGCAGCCTGAACGAGCGACAGGTGGGACGAAAGGAATTGGGTGTGCCGAGGAGCCGGGGGAGATCTAACGCTTGCCGTGTGTACGAGTAGGCAGATATCGCATCCGTTTGAACGCAGTCACCAGAGGCTTGATCAGAGAGATTTGATATGCTATCTTTGCTTTACGAGTGCGTTTGACGGTACGTACAGTTTATTAGTACCATCCTGCCATTACCAGGTACCAGGGACAGTGGTATGATACCATCGCTGGCGATATCTTGCATCTTGTGCGAGACACACCCCAATCTCTGAAGTTACGGAGGGGGGCAATTTGAAAACCCGAACTAAAAAGGGTGGAGCGCAGAGCTGGAACGAGAAACGCACCGCCGTGGAGAAAATTCGACCAAGGCCGTGATGGTGCAGTCCTCGGCTCGCTCGCAGGTCGACAAACCAACAACGCTACAAGCTCGCTCGCGGCTGCTTTTGCTGCTGTGTGTGAAACATCTTGCGTGGCTTTCACACATTGTTATCATAAGCTCTCCCGGGATGCTGGTTTCCTCATGGCTAACTGACTACTTCCGACTGGATCTAGCTCAAATCATCCGATAAAAACCACTCACGAGGGGTGTTTGGTGCTTCCGACGCAAAAAAAGAGCTTGAGACCCCCAGTCAGCGAGCGCCAGGCAGGATGCCTGAGCGGGATGCCTCTTGGGGGGATATGAAAAAGTGCGGGATTTCGCGGAAAGGTGCGTGATCGGAAGGAGGGAGTGATCGCGAAATATCCCCTATAGGGTTTCCATCCCTAAACGCATTTTTCTCTAGGGGCTCATTCACTTTGTTAACCGACATACAGCTACACGGACCGCTCCGCTCATTGCAGCGCAAGTCTGCGTGTCGTCGGGCGGAACTATGAAGAATGAGCGCTACAACACTCTGTCGCAGAACACAAGGACGCCCAGCCGCCGGTTGCCTGGTCTCCCGGGGGTGCCCGCTCTAATCCGAAAGTGAGCCGATATTTGCTCTTCCCTGAAAGTACTCCTGGAGGACCTCTTGTTATCTTGTGTTATTGCAGGAGGAGTGCGTACGGTAATGTTTTTGTCCCTCATGTGTCCATGTGTCTCCTTTTGCTGAGCTGAAAGCGTGTGCCCTCAATTCCGACCTCACGTTGCGACAGCGCTGGGTCGCGTTGAGTCGACGACTCCAGAGGAGGTCGGTCGCCATGAAAATGTCTACCCCTATCATTGGAAACTTTGCTTTTGTCTTCGCAGCGAGTGGCTACTCTGCTGTGGAAGACAAGCGCGATTGATAATAGATTCATCATTTGTATTTTATGACGTCCAGGACAGACCAGCCGTCTCCCACCACCACACTCCCCATCTCATCATCGCGAGCCATTCGCAATCCACAACATGCAGCACGATGTACATACTGTACCGGTATATGTGTTGACGTGTAGACTTCATGCGTGTTCCACTACAAGAAATGTTCTGTCCTCCCTGTGTTTGGAGCACCGTATGTTAACTGTTCATGGATCGCATCTGCTACCAGGTACCAGGTACCAGGTACCAGGTATGTCATACGAGTGCAGCACGGTTCCAGCTACTGAAGACTGGAGTAGTATCAATAGGAGTACTCTGTACTACAGTAATATTAATAGTCTGTAGTGGCGCAGATACCTTAATTTGTTAGTAGTAGATAGGCTATACGGCGTATACCGAAGGCCGTCTTGACTTTTAGAACGGCAGTCCCGTTTTGGGGACAAACTACTTGGAATTTGAGTGATTCGTCCCCCAACCGGGACTGCGGTTCTAAAAGGGTTTATGTCATACCCTATGATACGCCCGGTATGCGTCATTGCTAGTGATTGTGGTGTGTGATGGGTGATGGGTCCGGTCGACATCAGTTCCTTATCCGATGCACCTTGAATGAAATACCTGAAAAACCTTTACAGACACACAAGAACTCTTTTCATAGATTAATAGAGCCTGCAGCAGCAGTACGCGTTAACCCTTTCAGAACTGCAGTGCTGTTTTGGGGGCAAACCACTCAAATTCTGAGTAGTGAGTAGTTTGTCCCGAAACAGGACTGCTGTCCTATCAATAGAAGGGTTTAGGACTCCAGTCCCGTTTTGGGGACAAACTACTTAGAATTTGAATGCGGTGTCCCTAAGACGGGACTGCGCTTCTAAAACGGTTAATATTACGAGGGACCATAGTAACTAGGACCTACGGAACACACTAAAACCTATATATCTCCCTATTTTTTTCAACAATGTTTGGTCCTATTTACTACCAGCTATGGTCCCCCGCAATATTAATACTAATACGTAGCAGGATTTGGCAATTATTGAATATCGTAATCATCAGACGTGGCGCCCGACGATCGGCCGACCGACTTTGATGAACATGGATATTTTCAAGGTTATGTTCTGTAGGGTACCTACAGAACCCATACCCGGGGTATTATCGTATGAACTACGTGCGTATGATATGATAAACATGAGCCATCGAGGTAAAAAGGCAAGGCAGTTGATGTGATTGGATGAGCGGAGCGGGTCGCTTGTCTGTCCTTGGTTTCCGCTTTCTGATTCCTGTTGCCGATTGCTGATGCCGCTGATACTGCTAATAAGTCTAAAGTGGTGTGTAGCAGTGCAGCAGTTGCAGCAGCACAGCAGTGCAGAGTAGTTGCGGCCGCCGAGATACATGCTACCTGGTATATAGATGGTGTTTTGCCTGTAGTGGGCGCGTAGAGCTAGCTGTGAGTCGGCAGGACTTTACGACAGTTATTTTTAATCGTAGTATACCAGGTATCTGGTACAATGGTACCTCGTAACCTAAGATCTAGTCGCTAGGCGGCTTTAGCCGACTAATCATACTCGCGCGTAGCACGTAGATGACTTTAGCCGGCAAGTCGGCTGGTTTCAGCTGACGGCAGCCGACATGCCGACTATCTATCAGGCGGGCGGAGCGAGCAAAATTAGACCCCCCCGCCCCCCAGACCGAGGCAGCCCGGAGGCGCCCCCAGCGGGTCCGTCGGTGGCGCTTCCGGAGCACCCCGCTGGAGTACAGTAGACGCTGGAGGCGCCGCCTGTGGTGAAGTTTGCGCTACGAGCTGTGTATGAGTATATTGGCCTCACTTTACCCAAGAAAACTGCTTGTCTCCCGTATGAAGAACCTATAATGTGTTATTTATAGGAAACCCAATAGTCGGATAGTTGGCAACTTGATACCCCCTGACCTCTTGCCTCTTGATGACTCCGTCTTTATTTATTAAGCAGTGCAGTTTGTCGTGTACCACCTGGTACAATTACACGACAAGAGGTTTGGATTAGGACTTGCGGTAGGATTAAGACACTGCCGATACGCACACGAGGTAACGTACGTGCGTACCATAGGATATGCGTTGTCATTGCGAAAGGGCACCTGCAGTCCGTCCTTTGGGTCGCGAGTTTGCTGTGCTTGACTTTGACGGCTTCAATAGTTATTTATTTGTCGGGGGGCGAAGCTAGCCAACTAACCGACTTTCATGGACTGTACGCAGCCGGGTGAACGTTAGTCGACCAATGTTGAGTGACCGAACCGATCCCAGAAAGCCCACCCCCGGCCAGAGAGGGGCCTCGCGGGAGGCGCCCCCGAAGCCCGAAGGGCCCACCGGAGGCAAAAATTACGCTATTTAGCTTCAATTTACACACCTAAAAGTACGGTAAAACCGAAGAAGATTTCCTACAAACAAGGAAACCCGTGGGAAGGTAGCACCGCTGAAACTACTGCTGTAGCTGCAGTATTTAGCCAACTAGTAACTAGCCGGCGATAGCCAGGCAGGTCACAGCTCTACCAGTTTAAGAAATACGTAAGAAATGCGTACCAGGCACCTGCTGGACGCCCTCACAACGCGGCTGCCGGCTTGCGCCATGTTCGATCGTGCCCCGTGGTGCGCGGACTATTGTCACACGGCAGGGCTTATACTTATGTCGTGTCTGAGCTTGCTTCTTGGGGAGAGATTGAAGGAGGGCAGGAGAGGAGAGGTATTTTGCTGCTGCACGGCAGTCGTCAAGAGTGTTGACCGGAGAAGAGCAGGGCAACAGCCGCGGAGGGCAGAACAACGAGCTACTCTCGCGACACGGCGGAGATGAGGCTATTGAACCAAAAGTACGCACTTCAAGGGACGTGTTTCGCACAACAGCAAAGTGCTTCTACATCTATAAATAAAATATCACGAAAGGGAAAATAAGAACGCTGCTTCGTCATTACGTAACGACGGCGCTGCTATTACGGGGGACCATAGTTAATAGGACCTATGGTATACATAAAACCCTATATATTTAAACAATTTTACTAACGATATTTGGTCCTATTAACTATGGTCCCCCGTAATACTGCAATAACTTGTTCGTTGTGCACACTACGTACCACTAAAACGCAGTGCCCTCGAAGTTGACTAATATTGTCAATCCGCTGATCGCTGATTGATGCCGACTTTGAGCTCGTAATCGCGCGAAAGCCGACTGCCAAGCGTATGATGCACCAGGTACCTGGCAGCCCGCAAGATTACTCACCGCCTTTGATAGATTTTCCGAGCCTATTTTTGTCGAAAAATTGAGGGGCGTACACGCCGAAAATTCTCGCGCGTCTCTCGGCGTTTGTACCATCCCCTCTCCCCGTTGTCGAGAAATGCAGCCGTAGTCTCGGTGACATTCCTTCAAACGGGCGCGTCATCATCGCTAGCGTGTTGTCATGCGTACGGGTATGTTACAGCATTCAAAAGTTTTCGTTTGTATTCGCACGGTATGACAAATTGTACCATGCTGCTGTGTACGGGTACTTGCGTGTTCATTGTTTGTATGTGCGTTCATTGTTTGTATGTTCTCTGTTCGTAAGAACAAATGTTGAACTTTGAGAGGTACCAGGGTATACATGTAAAGTTTCCCGCTCCTGTCGTTTCGTTCTCTCTTGTGGAGCTAAACTGAGCGACCGCTTATCCCTTTTAGAAGCGCAGTCCCATATGTGGGGACAAACCACTCAAATTTCAAGTAGTTTGTCCCCAAAACGGGACTGCGGTTCTAAAGGGGTTAACACACGTGTTGATGACTGCTGTGCCTTCAACGACTGAACCAATAAAATTCTACTTGGTTTGATAGTTCGCATGGACATAACAGAGTAGTAGTGTTGCTTGTTGTATTACTATTACGGGGGGCCATAGTTAACAGGACCAAATATTGTTAGTAAAAATGGTTAAACATATAGGTTTTTATGTGTACCATAGGTCCTGTTAACTATGGTCCCCCGTAATAAACGATTGAACTAACGCCCTCACGCTTGCTAGAGCGTCCCTTCCTTTGTTTTCTGTGTTTCTCCTATTATTATTTTTCCTCCTTGCCTTATTTTTCCTCCTCGTCACAAATGTTAATGTTCCGCCCTTACGGTAGGTCTTCGCCCGTATTGCTTGAACAAACTGATTCAGCGATCACCCCGTTTTTTTTCTCTTTTTTATACCGCTCTGCCCGGAAATAGAGGGACGGTTCACATATAAATATGCAGATAAACGGTTCCTTGCTTTTTCGGACAGAGTGGTACATTTCGTTTGTGTTTTTTTTTTGTTTCCTCCTTTTTTTCTTGTTTGTCCTGTTTTTCTTCCTTGTACTGTTTTTCTTGTTTTAACACGTTGTTCTTTGTTTGTTTTTCTCTTGCTCTGATTTTTTTCTTTTGTCGGAACTGTTCATGTTCCGCCTTTAGGCCTTTGTCCGTGATGCTGGCGGAATCGAACGAAGAGGCGCTCGTGAGGCACCTAACGCTCTTCGACCTCGTCGTCATCGGCGTGGCGGGAACAGTCGGCAGCGGCATCTTCGCCATCGTAGGCCTCATCGGGCACGACTGTGAGTTTCCTTTTGTTCATGTTACTTACACACGTCGGACGGACATATCATCTACAGATCAGATAGATCATCTGCATACCAGAGAGATATTCTACAGATCAGATAGATAGTCTACAGATCAGATAGATCATCCACATATAGATCATCTAGACCCTAGCCTGCCGTTGTCATGTATGGTACAGGATCTGTATAGTACAGCTCCAACCCAGGAAACATGTCCTAGAGATCGTGGAGGATATACGGCTTCCACCCGACAACATGAGCTAGATCATACAGATCATACAGATAAGGAACATATAGATGTGCCCTAGAAGATCTAGATCACGACCTATAGATGATCTGTCTGAGGTGTGTAATTGTCGTATTAGTTGTAGGCGGGGGGAAGGGGTAGGCGGGAGCGTCTAGATCGCGGCTCTTTGGCTGCGAGACCACCCGGCACTATTCGTACTATTAATATTGTACACCAGTTCCAGGTACCTGGTATATGTTACCCCTCTGGCCGTGAAAATAGTCACCCTTGGGTCTGTGATGCGAGTATCAAGCGGTGGTTATATTCTCGGCCAGAGCTGTACGTACTACTGTACCACGTATTATACGTATGATATGATATATTTCCCTCTCGAACGACACTTCGAACGCCTCTTTCCTGTGTGTACCGTTCCTTTTACCGTTACGGAATGCCAATACAAGATACACCCGGCAATACTGTTGCCTGGTATAGTTTTACCGTTACGCGGTACGTACCAGGTATTGTACAAGAATTGATAGTCCCCTCTCGACCGACTCTCAAAAAGCCTCTTTTTTGTGTACACCCGCCGTTTTGCCGTTACGGAATACCATATTGGTGAAACGAAACGCCAACATTTATCTGCACCTCCGCCTGATGATGTATGCAATATATGCACAGATACCGGGCCCGCGGGTATCGTGAGCTGGATACTGGCCGGCATCGGGTGCATTTTTAGCGGCCTCTCGTACGCCGAGCTGTCGTCGATCATCCCATCAGAAGGAGGCGCCTACGCGTACGCGTTCGTGGCTTTGGGGGAGCTGCCTGCGACCATCACTGCTTGGTGCCTCACCCTAGAGGTAGGCTTACGACGCGTTCTGCGATAGAGGTATCACATTTCCGCATTTTTTTTTCAGGACGGACGGGGTTCCTTAACCCAAAATCGTCGGAATGCCAATAATCTTGTTTCGAAAAATGACGTTTTTGTGTACTCGGGCACCCATGGGATCATCCATCGGGAAGCAATGTGAGTTTTGCTGAAAGTCAGTTTTCGGGTGGGGTATGGAGCTCCTCAAGTGATGAGCCTCAGAAAAATTAGGGTGGATCTCTATCGTGGAACACCTCTTACAATTACGATATCACATCCCTATCCTCACTCACCTGGTAGAACAGGCTCGGCCGGGGGGAGGAGGGTAGGGAGCCGGCAAGGGAGGGAGCTTGAATAGCACGGAAGAAAAGACGCTGGCGGGTTTAGAGAAGGATGGGGAGGGGGGAGGGGAGGGGGGGGGGATGGGGGGGGATGGCGGGTAGGAAGTACTCATCAGCATGCATAGCCGCAGTCGTATGACCATAAGCGGTCGCATCCCTACGACGCCGGGACGGAGCGCGTAGGGTTTTTTACCGACCAGGCAGATACTGCTTGCTCCAAGCGTGAAGCGTCGCGAGGTGTTCGGCGAGTCGCGTGAAGGGTGAGCTGCATCCTGCCAAGAACCGCTCGCGAGGCTTAGTTTATTGCACATGGATGACACCGTGGGATTAGTCGATAGCAGTTGGTTGGCCTTCTGGTGTGGGATGAGGGGCTCGTCCACCAATGTTGTGTCTTCTGAGGCATAGCTTGCGCGACAAAATTGAGTTCGTGAGAGCTTTTGGAGTATTTGTATGATGATCAGGCCCGGAGAGGTGGAGGGATGTCGCCCGCTGCTGTTCCTTCTCGAACGAGAGTGTGCGATGCGCGCTGTTGATATGATCCTGTACACGAGTCCTGGTATGCCTGTTGCTAAATATATGTACACAAGTGCTGGAATTTCTACCGTGGAATACATGACGTGGTGCCATCTCCTTGTACCGCTGCAGCTTGATGTACGCCGACATCCCTTCCTCCCATCCCTATATTTTCCTCCTGCTATGGGTCATACGACTATGGCTACGCATTACGTGCCCCCCCCCCTATTAGACGAATGTGATATGGAGGAGTTTGACACACTAGATAGCAGCGAGAAAACGATCGCTATCCTAGGAGATAGATGGTGGCCAAAGGCGGCCAAACAGGAAGGGGATAAGACTAGCAAAACGTTTCTATGTAATGTATGGAAACAACGTAATGAGCGCCCAAATGTTGGAGGTGTCTCTATTAGAAGTAGGGACGGTGCTCCGTCTCGAAAGGGATGCGTGGTCAATGGTCAAATGACTAAGGCAAGCAACAAATGAGTACGCCCCCCCCCCCCCTCATACGACTACGGCCATGCACCCCCACCCCCCCCCTCCTCATTGTTACCTGGGCCCTCACCCGATTCCTGGTATGACCCCCTCCCCCCCGCCCCCACATCCCTCCTTATGTTTTACTGCCCCCGCCCAAATCCTGCTCTGTGTCATGGATCTTGGGATTGCCCCGTTGAGCGTGTCTTAAGCCGAAACAAACTTATGCACCACGTGCAATATGTACAAGCTATTACGGGGGGGGGGGGCATAGTAAGTAGGACCAAATATTGTTGGTAGAAATAGGGAAATATATAAGTTTTGTGTGTACCGTAGGTCCCATTTACTGTGGTTCCCCGTAATATAAATACATGCTGTACGAAATGTGTACGTATCGTGAAAAAATGGAGGCGCGCGAAACTTAGTGTTGTTAACTAGGGACTGTTAGCGAAATCATGATCAAGTGAATACGACCCCGACCCCCACCCCCCCCCCCCCGCCCGCCTCAACTGAAACTGCCCAAAAAAATAGTTTGGCGTGTCGGGCGCTGCCGTGGCTCGGGTGTGGGCCGACAAGATTTTGGAATGGGTAATGATGGGAGACGACTCGGGCATGCGACGTTTTTGGATGGTGGTTCTCGATCCGTTCCCGGGGATGGGCATCAGCCCACTGGCGGCGCTTCTCCAGGCGGTGTGCGTTTTGATCCTGCTCAGAGGGGTGACTGTTGGGAAGCGCATCACGACGGTGCTGACGGCCGTCAAGGTGTGTATTGCATAACTCAGAGATAGAGAGAGAGAGAGGAGAGAGAGAGAGAGAGAGAGAGAGAGAGAGAGAGAGAGAGAGACCCGACGACGATCGCCTAACTAAACCCTGCCCCCTTCCCGTCCCCCCCCCCCGTTCTCCCTCCCTCCCTCCTCCGCTCTCCTCCGTTTATTTCACGCACCAAACGCAATTTTTCCGCGAATTCCGCAACTTTCGCGCAAAATCTCGATTTTTGCGCGAAAAATATCAAATTGTGTAAAAAAAGATGGCTGTTTGCGCGTTCATCATAATCGCGGGCTTGGCGCTGTTCCAAGGCGACAATCTGGTGCCCTTCGCTCCCATGGGGGCTTCTGGCATCGTCAGGGGTTCTGCGGCGGCGTTTTTCGGCTACTTGGGGTACGACGAGGTACAGCTTAAAAAAATGTGTACTCGAGTACTCGTGTACTTGTGCCAGTACGGTCCGTTCCTCCCCGCTATTACTTTTACGGGGGGGGGGGCATAGTAAATAGGACCGAATATTGTTGGTAAAAATAGGTAAGCATACAGGTTTTTGTGCGCACCGTAGGTCCTATTTACTGTGTTCCCCCGTAAATAGTGGCCGCAAAAGGCGAGAGACGGGAAGGGGATAAAATGTCGTGTTTTTTTCCCCCCCCAATGTATGGAAAAAGTGGAATGAGCGCCCAAATGTTGGAGGTATCTCTGTTAGGAGTAGGAGCGTTGCTCCTTCTAAAAAAAGAGGGATGCGTGGTCAGTGGTGGTCAAATTATTCAAGGCGAGCAACAAATGAGTACCCTTCCCCCCCCCTCGCCCCCGCCTCCGTGCAATCCATCTGTTTCAACTTTTCTTTAAATCAAAAACGAAAAAAAACTCGATAGTTTTTCTTGGTTCCCCCTTTTTCCCCGTCTCGAGAGGAAGCCGTGGTCAATGGTCAAATTATTTAGTCGAGCAATAAATGAGTACCCCCGACCCCCCGCGCTTTTTTTTCTTGTCTCTCTCTCTCTCTGTCTCGTTTTTTCAGGTTTGCGCCCTGGCGGGGGAGTCGATCAACCCGCGTAGGGACGTTCCCCTGTCTATCGCGTACACGCTCGCTATCGTCGGGGCGACGTACATCCTGTCCGCCTTGGCGCTGGCGGGGATGGTGCCTGTGGATGGCTCCCCCGCCGGTTCATCGTTTGTGTTGGCGTTCGACGCGAGGGGTTGGGGTGTGGCTTCGCAGGTGAGGTGGGGGAGGAGGAGGAGGAGGAGGAGGAGGAGGAGGGAGCTCTCTTTTTTTTTTTTTTTGTCGGTCGTTTTTGTTGGCGCTCGACGCAGGGGGGTGGCGGGTGAATTCCCAGGTGGGTAGGAGGAGGAGGGGAAGGAGAAGGGAGCTCTCCCGCTCTTGTTTCCTTATTTTGTGTCCTTTGTTTTTTTTTGTTCAGTTGAGGCATGTCCTGTTACGTTTAGTTCTGGCCTGGCCCGTGGTGCCCTGTCCCTTGCTGTTTTGTGTCATTGTTCTGTTCATATTTTATTTTTTTTGGCTTGTTTGGTTCACTTTTTATCATCTTTTAATCGATTTGTTGGAGGTTTGAGATCTGTATTTTGTTTGAGGTTCCGGAGAGGCTTGTTTTGGGTACTGTAAGATTTGTTGGTTCGTTTTTGGTTCGTGATTTGCTTCGGGTACTGCTGTGTTCGCTTTGTTTTGTTCTTTTTCGCTGTGTTTCTGTTTGCGTTGTCCCGCACGGAGCACAAGGTCAAGCACGATTGGGGAACGGAACCCGAACATCGATTCCCACAGTTGATGAATAGATCTAGGGCAGATGATCTGTATGATCTGTATGATCTGTATGATCTAGCTCATGTTGCCGGGTGGGGGCCGTATCATCTGCATGATATAGCACATGTTTCTTGTGGGGGTTTTAATCTGTACCACACAGCTCTTGAGCAACGTCTCATAACGGCTGGCTAGGATCTAGATGATATATCTGTAGATGATCTCTCTTTAGATGAACTATCTGTAGATGAACTATCTGTAGATTATCTATCTTTACATGATCTATCTGCACATGATCTGTCTGTAGATGATGACCTATCTGTAGATGATATATCTGTAGATGACATATCTGTAGATGAACTATCTGTACGTGATCTGTCTGTAGATGATGATCTTGATCTATTCGCGTAAGGCTGCTTATCGCCTAAGGGACCTCAGTGGTATGTCACCAGGTGCCCCAAAACGGGCCTGTACACAGGTGCAGCTCAGCAGTGTGCAGCACAACACACCGCAGTACAGGGCCTGTACACAGGTGCAGCTCAGCAGTGTGCAGCACAACACACCGCAGTACAGCAGTGTGGCGGTACAGCGGCACGTGACGTTAACAATTGCGTTGCATTGTATACCTCAGTACAGTACAGGAATCGCGGGGCAATGTTGCGGCAAGGCGCGGGATTACTGTACGAGGGTACCATACGTACAGTAAATAGAGTACATCGATTGCCCTCCTGCCTTTGCCACAAAATGTCCTCCCATGGTCTGAACCCTTGCTGTCTTCTTCCCACTATTAACAGTATGCGGCGCTACTCTAATGCTCGCCTTGCTACCGTCCTGTTTCCAGCGCCCCTACCCCCCCTGACGGGAAACGCCAACAAATGATGGCGACCGATGCCTGATACCCTCCCCCACCCTCCGCTCTGCCGCACGTACACCTGGTTAATTTCCTTCCTTTCTTCCTTCCCCCCTCCCTCCCTCCCTCCCTCCCTCCCTCCCTCCTTCCCCCCCTCCCTCCCTCCACTCACGTCCACTCACGTCTACTTGGTGATGCATCTTGCGGCAGCTCGTCGCTATCGGGGAGCTGGTGTCTCTGCCTGTGGTTGTTCTCGCTTCGTTCCTGGTGAGCCTCTTTTATTGGAACGCTTTGAGTTTTTGTGAGAACGTGGAAGGTGAGGGTTGCCTGTTGCTTGGTGTAGATTACGGTAGGCACAACGTCCTTTTCACTTAACTAATCTAAACGCACCTTACAAAAAATTGAAAAAAATACGCCAAGAAAAATCCAAAAGGTACCTTCCAAAAGCTCGGAATGTCGCGTATGCCTCTCATTTGCATCAGACTGATGTGTTTGATTGTATGTTGTACCCCTTGCTCCGTCTCGAAAGGGATGCGTGGCCAATGGTCAAATGACTAAGGCAAACAAAAAATGAGTACCCCCCCCCCCCCCGCCCCCCCCCCCTTCCTGAACAAAAAATGAGTACCCCCCCCCGCCCCCCCCCCTTCCTGTCCCCCCTCCCCCCCCTTACTGTATAGGTGCAACCGCGGCTGCTGTTTGTCCTGGCGACCGACGGGCTGCTGCCCAAGTCTTTGGCGATGACGGACGAGCAGGGGGTGCTGAGGTCGTCGACCTTGATCTCCGGGGCGGCGATGGTGATCATAGCAGGGGTGGCACCGTTCGCTGCCCTCGATGACTTCATCTCGGCCGGGGTGCTGCTGTGCTTCGCCATCACCAACTCGTGCGCGATCGTCATCAGGAGGTAGGCTAGTGTGCTCCGCTCATCACGGGGTAGATGTAAGACCAACCCCGTCCCCCATCCAATTTCATTCCACGCCCGCCTCCCCGCCCCCCGCCCTACCCTCCCCCCCCCCCCACCCCGCCAAGAGGCAGTTACATGGTACCCCTGTTTGTGTCTCTTGGAAGTGGCCACACCGGGATTTATTGAACTCATTGAAGCTGTAATCCACATGCAAGGCCGCTTCACAAGCGGTTTCTAGTAGGATGCAGCTCACCCTTCAACGCCGCTCGCGGAACACCTGGCGTTTCGCGCTTGGTGCAAGCAAAATCTGCCTGGTCTTTGAAAACCCGACGTGCTCCGTCCCGGCATCGTAGGAAGGCGAGGATCTTATGGTAATACGACTACGGCCATGCGTGATACCAGTATCGAATACCCCCCCCCCCCCCTCCCAGAAGAGGAGACGAGGGAAATAGAAGAATGTGACATGGAGGAGTTTGACACACTAGATAGCAGCGAGAAAACGATCGCTATCCTAGGAGATAGATGGTGGCCACAGGCGGCCAAACAGGAAGGGGATAAGATTAGTCAAAAGTTTCTATGTAATATATGGAATCAACGTAATGAGCGCCCAATTGTTGGAGGTGTCTCTGTAAGGAGTAGGAACGGTGCTCCGTCTCGAAAGGGATGCGTGGTCAATGGTCAAATGACTAAGGCAAGCAACAAATGAGTACGCCCCCCCCCCCCCCCCCCTCCCGGTGCTCCGTCTCGAAAGGGATGCGTGGTCAATGGTCAATTGACTAAGGCAAGCAACAAGTGAATACGCCCCCTCCCCCCCCCCTATCCATCTCCCGCTTGCCACCCCGCAAACCCTTTTGCCTTCATTGGCAGGTCTAACCTCGATCCAATCCTGCCGGGGCCCTGCCGCCCCCTGGTCCTTCTCTTCAACGGCCTCTGCCTCGTGGCTGGCTTGCTGGTGAGGGTGGCGTCCGCCGAGGCTGGGGCTGCGGAGAACACAGCTGCGGCGGAGGCGGGGGAGGCTACAGCGGCGACGGCAGCGGCCCTGGTGTTTTTGGCGGCGGGGTTGGTGATCCTGGCCGTGTCGGTGTGGTGTCCTGAGCTGCCGCACCCTCTCGGAGGCCCTGAGGTAACGCGTCATGGGTTTGTTTATTGATGGTGTGTGTCTGTTGCAGCAGTATGGTTCTGCGGTGTGGTGTTGGCTGCTTTCTGCGTGCTTCCGCAGCGGTGTTGGTTTGCTTGTTGCAGCGGTACGGTGTGGGGCGGTACGGTGTTGCGGCGTTGGTTTTTTGAAGCAGTGTGATGTGGCGGTATGGTGCTTGCGGTATGGCACAATAGTACAGCAGTACATGCTTCGATTTTATGGCATTTGTGGGTCTGGCCGCGGGGTTGGTGATCCTACTGTGGTGGTGTCGGTGTGGGGTCCTGGGCTGCCGTGTCTTCTCGGCGGTCCTGGCGTATTTTTTCTGACAGGGGTGTATAAATCGTGTCTTAAATGTCAGCAGTAGGGTATTTATTGCATAGAGTTGTGCACGCGCTCTTTTTGGGGGTTGAGTGTTGATTGTTGATTATTTTGTCCAAATCGGGTTGATCTAATCATGAGTAGTTGATCAAAATCAACACGATCACCCATGTATACGACGATTGTGTGCTTGAACACTCATGCGTGACGATTTTTCTTTTGTGGTTTTCAACCGCGTGTTTCACAGATTCCGGCGCCAGCTGCTATAATGGGACCTGGGTTCGCTCTTCTTCCCAGTATATAGTCGTAGCCTGTCTGGGTACCGCCCTGCCAGAAAAACGTCAAAAAAAAATCGACATCTTGGGCGTCGGTGGTTGCAGGGTGGCGCACCGCCTGGCAGCGAGGACACCTGGCTCTCGTTGCCGTCTTCGTCTTCGGTGTCGACTGGTAGCCGCTGCTGCTGCTGCTGCTGCTGCGGCCCAGGTACACGCAGGCCCGATGCTGCTTGCAGCTGCTCGAGGCGGAATCGCCATCGTCCGTTGCGTCACTGCTGCCTGCAATGCTCCCTGCACCGCTCCCTGCATCGCTGCCTGCACCGCTGCCTGCACCGCTCCCTGCACCGCTGCCTGCACCATTATCAGCACCGCTCCCTGCACCGCTACCTGCACCATTATCAGCACCGCTCCCTGCACCGCTGCCAGCACCGCTGCCGACGCCGCCTGCACCGCTGCCTGCGCCCGTGCTATTCATGGCGTTTGTATCGTAGGTCGCGGGTCGCGTGTGCTGTATCGCGCGGGGTCCATGCCACCGCTGTCTCCGCGAGTGGACGGTGCAGTCGTGCACGTGTGTCTCGGCGAATGGGAGAGGCTGCTGGTGATGTATATGTCATTCCTTCTGGTTACGCCGCGGGCGCTTTTTTGCCACGGTTACATCTCAAAACGCCTCCTGTTTATTTTAATTTAGTCAGCTAGTCATGATTTCAGTTCAATAATGGTCTAATCTGATCTACTGTACCTTGCGGGGAAGATAGATGCCTGATCTGTATGATCTGTATGATCTGTATGATCTGTATGATCTGTATGATCTGTATGATATGTATGATATGTATGACCTGTATGATCTGTACGAGCTAGCTCATCACGTTGGCGGGTGAGAGCCTTGAAATCTGCACCATCTAGCACATGCTCCCTGAGTTTGAGATGTCACCATACAGATCCTGCACAGCATGTCGTAGGTGTAGGATTTTTACAGTAGATGGTCTATCTGTAGATGATCTATCTGTAGAGGATCTATCTGTAGATCATCTATATGTAGGTGATCTAGCGGACGTGTGCAGCAGCAGCAGCAGTAGGGCAGCAGTGCTGAACACCGGTTCATCAGAAGTACAGGACTATGGCAGCTGTAGTATATACCTGGTATATGAGTGTGTGTGTTCTCCACATTAAACCGTTCTTTCTAACCGTGGACATCCAGCACAACCAGTGTCCATGCCGATTCTTCAATCCTAGAAGAGATACAAGTTCTGTGGTCACAAAACTACGCCACAGAGACGCTACAAGTAGTACATTGTTACGCAGTAAGCAGAGTAGACAGCGCAATGCCATGCCATCGTACTGGATACGGCGTAGTACGCACGTAATCAGGCACATTACAGCAGCACAGTAGGGCAGGACGTACCTGGTACGAAGTATTAGAATGCCACGGGGGGTCATGCTAATCAGAACCCACGATGGACCCAAGAAACGTGTATCTCCCTGTGTTTACACACCGTTTGCGGGTCTGATTGTTAGACCCCTCCGTAATAGTACATGTGGTGGTGGGCGTCCAACGCTGTGGCTTCGCGACGGGTCGTTCCACGATTCGCTCCATTGTTCGTTTCACCCAGTGTTCGATGATTGCGTTCATGACCTGTCACGTACGTGCCAGGTAACTTGTTCCATGAATTGTTCCACAATATTTCCCATGATTCGTTTCACGACCCGTCCCGTATATTGCTTCATCACAACGTTTTCCACGATTGATTCCATGACTTGTACCCATGATGTGTCCCATGATTCATGTCATGATATGTTGCACGCTTTGTTCCATGATTTTTTTTTTTCACGATTTATTCCACTGTTTTTTTTTCAACATTTTTTTCTTCCTCTCTATCGTCCCCCCTGTGTGTGTACTTGGCGGCGCGGCAGGCTTTCCGGGGGGCCTTTTCCCCTTGGGTGCCTGCCCTGGGCATCGTCGTCAGCTGGCTCCTCCTGGCGCAATTGAGCTGGGGCAGCCTGAGGTGGACGCTCTGGGCTACTATCTTGGTTTGCATTTGGTACTTCCTCTACGGGTGAGCTGCACCTCTTCCCTGGTACCTGATGCCTGGTGCCTGGAAAAAAAAACATAGTTGTGTTATCGAGACTGCTGTTGTTGATAGTAAAGGGACGATTGGAGCAACGATCACTGCGTGGTTTGGGGGGGGGGGTGCGTGTTACGCCGTAGAGGTGCGTACCATCCTAATGTAATCACTCAACTCATGGCCTATTTAGTGGTTGCACGAAGTATCATACAATAAAAAAAAGGGAAAACGGGAACGGCATCCCAACAATATTATGTCATTGGCTCCAACTTAAATCACTCATGGCCTACTATAGTTATATATCATACGAAGTACATCGAAAAAAAAGGGAAAACGGGAACGGCATCCCGACAATATTATGTCATTGGCTCCAACTTAAATCACTCATGGCCTACTATAGTTATATCATACGAAGTACAATGAAAAAAAGGGAAAATGTGAACGGCGTTCCAACCATATTGGCTACAGCAGTAGTTCTTGAAGCAAGGAGCCCCCCGTCAGCCATAATTATTTTGGTCACAAAAAGGTACAATACTTCTGTCGTAGCACGGGTCTGTCCGAGCAAAAAGGTACAGTGCCTCAATCGGGTGATATGAATTGGCGTCCGAGCTGCAATGCAAGGTGTCGAACAGCACGGGCGCAACATGAGCTACCCGCCCGCACTGCGCCGTTTCTGGACGATTTGGTAGCACCGAAAGTTTCGTCATTGTTTACTAGTTTTTTTTTGTTTTTGTTTTTGTTTTTTTTTGCCTTGTCCTCCAGCGGATTAGTAACAATCAAGGATGAGCTCACCATCCTTGCACGTTTTAGAGTACGTGTCGTGTGTAGGTCGATCGCTATCTTGAATACCCAGAAGGGGGTGTACTCGATACCCTAAGATGTACTCGATCTCATGCATGGCCGTAGTCGTATGACCATAGACCCTCGCATCCCTACAATGCCGGGACGGAGCATGTCGGGTTTCCACCGACCAGGCAGACATTGCTTGCACCAAGCGCGAAGCGCCGTGGGGTGTCTGGCGAGTCGCATGAAGGGTGAGCTGCATCCTACCAAGAACCGCTTTTTAGGCGGACTTGCATATCGACGACAGCTTCAATGAGTTGATTTAATTACCCACAGGGGGGGGGGTTATACTGTAGTATCACATCGCCATCACTAACGAGTACGCAGTGTACCAGGTATGATACCTGGTATTTCTGTTTTACTCTACCTCCTGTTTATATTCCCTGATATGTACTATTACCGGGGACCACACTAAATAGGACCAAATGTTGTTATTAATAGTAAAAATAGCGAAATATTTCGTTTTTTGTGTTTACAGTAGGTCCTATTTACTCTGGTCCCCCGTCCTCTTCATAGTTTGATTTTTTGCACATCTCGGACAGAATCCCACAGTTCATCACCTAGATCCTTCTGGGCAGATATATGGATAGGTTCCTGATCTGCATGATCTGTATGATCTGTATGATCTGTAGCTCATATTGCTGGGTGAGAGCCGTGCAACCTGAATGACATACCGCGTTTCCTGGGTTGGGTCTGTTCTATACAGGTCCTGCTCAGGATCTGAGAACGGTAGATGATTTATTTGCTCTTACGAGCACTGTTCTATTTCTGTTGCTACCCCTGTGGCTTATACTATAAAAAAGTAACTATGCCACTACTACCCAGTCCTGCGACTCTACCAATAACAGTCCGACGAACACCATTGCTGGCTGTGTAGGGCATATACCATTGCCGTTCTTGTTGCTGCTGCGTCAGTCGTTGCGGCCTAAGGCGCGTATTTGAGTTTTTGTTTTTGCTGGAATTGCCCTGTACCATACCATACCATACCATACCATACCATACTATCCCCCCCCCTCTCCCTCCCTTCCCCAGTTCCTGCCACAACAGGAAGGGGATAAGACTAGCATAACGTTTTTTTGGGATGTTTGGAAACTACGTAATGAGCGCACAACCGTTTGGAGGTGTCTCCACTAGGTGTAGGCATGGTGCTCCCCGCGTCCCGAAAGGGATGTGTAGTCAATGGTGGCCAAATTAATAAGGCAAGCAACAAATGAGTACCCCCCCCCCCCCCCCCCCCCCCCCCCCCCCACTGCTATCCCCCCCCCCCACCTTCAACACACCCAACACACCACCTCAAACACTGCTATACCGCGCAGGCTTAAGCACAGCGTCGGGCAAAAGTCGAGGACTTGGCCCCAGCTGGCGGCTGCTACGGCTCGGGAAGCTTCCGGCGCATCCGCGTTGTTCGACTCCCCGTCCCCAACGCTATCCCACGCCCACCGCAAACCCATGGAGGCGGGTGGTAGTGGGCCGCGCTCAAAACTGCGGGCGACGTTCCCTGGGGAGCCTCCTCTGGACTCGTCTCCCACCAGCGGAGGCGGCGAGGAGGAGGGGCTGGCGCCGGCCGGGAAGGACGAAGGTTACATGTCCTTCGCCACGCTTAGATAAGCGGTGCTAGGAGGGTCTGAGGGGGGGGTGTTGCGAACGATGCGATATGTTACGGTGTATGGTATGGTATTGTATCGCACGGTATGGTGTGGTTCGGTGTCGTACGGTACGGTGTGGCATTGTAAGGTATGGTGTCGTAACGTGTGGTATGTTATCGTACGGTATCGTACGGTACTGTAGTTTACGGTATGGTACGGCGTCGTACGGCACGGTATGCTAGTGTATCGTGTCCCACGATGTACGGTGCTGTATGATACGGGATGGTACAGTGTCGTATCGGGTACGCACGTAGTGTATCGTATCCCACGATGTACGGTACTTTATTATACGGTATCATGCGGTACGGCAAGTTATCGTCTGGTGTCGTGTGTCTTCGTGTGGTGCGGTACGATCGGTATAGTATGCATCGTAAGGTACGGTACGGTACGGTAAATAACGAGAGACGAAGGCGCCATCGTGGCTCGGCGGGATGTGTCATACGACTACGGCCGTGCAGGGCGTGAGTACCCCCCCCCTCCCCCCCCCCCCACCCTCCGAAAGCCTCGGCGCCTTTGCTGCAAACCCTTAAGGAGAGGTTAGTTGTTGTTGGATAGCGGCGCTGGACGCCGTGTGTTTTTTAGGGTGCGATATGGTACTGGTATGTTATGGTATGGTATGGTATGCGTACGGTATGGTATGGTATGGTACGATACAGTACGATATGGTACGGTACGATACTCTATGGTACGGGACAGTGCGGAAAAGGGGAAAACGAGTCGAATGTTTCCTTAGACATGGCGGTATTTTGTACCGTAGACGTGACTGGTGCCTTGGGCGTTAGATAGCAAGAGGTGATTGAAGCATGGGTATTGTATCGGAGGAGTTTAATGGTTCCATTTGCTGCGAAAAATATTGCAGCTATAAAGTGTTAGGATATCGCATCGAACGCTTCGATACATCTAAATATCGATATGCGAAGTATCGATATTCGAGATGCGAAATATCAATATTCGAGATGTCGAAATATTCAGCATTATCGATATTCGATATTCGATATATCGAAATATTCAGAAATGTCGATATTCGATACATCGAAATATCGAAGTTCGACATCCGAAATTTCGATATTCGATATTCGATAAATCGAAATATTCAGAATATCGATATTCGATATTCGATACATGGAAACATCGAAATATCGATATCCGAAATATCGATGTTCGATATGTCGAAATATTAATATTCAGAAATATCGATATTTTGTACGTATCGAAGGCGTTTTCCCCTCCACCCTCTGGCATCCCCGTGTATCCTTTGTGAGGCTGATACTGGATGAAAAATATCGACACACAGCAGTACCGACTACCAGGTACGTTTACATCGAAATCGTCTCGATTTGCTATTTTTTTCGTTTTTTCGGTATCGCGCTTATCGAATTCGCTGCTCGTTCGATCCATTGCTATTTCGCACCTCGGGCAGATGATCTACAGATGATCTACAGATCACTCCCACTTGATGATCTACATCGTTCAGGGCTGATAGATTCCTGATCTGTATGATCTGTGCGATCTGTATGATCTCTATGATCTAGCTCATGTTGCCGGGTTGGAGTCGTACACCCTCCATTATCTACAGTACGACATGTTTCCTGGGTTGGATGTGGACTACACAGATCCTGCCCAGCATTTCATAGCGGCAGGTTAGTATCTTAACGATCTATCTGTAGATGATTTATCTGTAGATGATCTATCCGTAGATTATCTGTCCGACGTGCAGTATTTACAAGGCACTGCTGTGATGGGTAGGCGGCTGCTTCCGGCGATGACTGGAAGCGTTTTCGCGTGATTATAGGAAAGGAATGGCGGAAGCTGGGGGGCCGGGGGGGTGGGGGGGGTGTCCTCGATGTCATGCATGGTCGTAGTCGTATGGCCATATAGACCCTCGCATCCCTATATACAATGCCTTGACGGACGCAGCACGGCGGGTTTTCACCGACCAGGCAGACATTTCTTGCACCACGCGAGAAGCGCCGTCGGGTGTTCGGTGAGTCCCATGAAGGATGAGCTGCATCCTACTCAGAACGCGTGTGAGGCGGACTTGCGTATGGGCGACAGCTTCGAGTGTCTTGTTTTAACTTCCGGTGTGGCCACTCCCAGGGGGGGCATACTCGAATACCTGGTTTCATGCATGACCGTACTCCGTAGGCCCTCGCGTCCCTACAATGCCGGGACGGAGGGGGGGGGGGGGGGGGGGGGCGTGTACGCCTGCGCAAGCGACGACTAGGCGTTCGAGAACTTTAGCCACAGAGACCGTTTTGAGCGAACCCTATGCACGATTCGTGTTAGTCGTATAGTCTACGGTTCTCCTGGTAAAATACAATACCTGGTACACGTTTTTTTTTCATGGTTTTGGTGCGCGCTGTGACGCGCCTGGTATAGTATTCACGAGCTAGCTGTTTTGCATGGCTAGTACATACCTGGTAAAATTGTTTTGGGGGCGGGGGGGGGGGGGGAAGGAAGGCGGCGGAGGTGGGTGGTAGGGCAATCGGCACACGTAACATTGTTGACCGTTTTTCAGACTAGTACTGCTGCTGTGTTTTGTCGGGCAGTAGTTGTTTTTTGTGTGTATGGGCAGTGGCTTGAGTGCGCGCGTTTGGGCTGCGCACGGTCGTATTGTTTCATGTGTCCGCAAACCATGTATCTTATTTTACGTGCTCTTAATTTTTTACGGTAAACTACTGCACTCCTTATAAACAGTGCATGCGTCGTGTTGTTTACTTGTTGGTGACGATGGCGTGGCGTGGGATTGGCATAGCAAGAAGAGGACAGTTCGAAACATGATCTGATACCACATGGACATGGAAACCTTGTGTGCGGCAGCGGGGGGAGGGGAGGGGAGGGAAGGGGGGGGGGGGTGGTTTTGGATGGTTTTGTACTAGTTGTTTCACGAGTCGAGTGCATCTTGATGTGTATGCGCGTCGATGGCTGTTTTTTGGGGGCGACTTGAAGTTGCGAGGCGCTACGAGCTGCCGAAAGGAAGCCAAAAGGGAGTTTCAGGGCGGCTTATATGGTTTATCGATGTTTTGCAATTTGCGAACCACCCTCCCTTTCCCCCCTTCCCCCACCGCGGCTATTTTGTGATGGAGATAAGTAATGCGCATTGATGCGTGTGTATGTCTTGGTGTCTCACCAGCCCGCGTGTCCGCACCAAAACGGATTACGTGCTGGAATGTCCTGATTGGTCAGTTTTTTTTTAACAAACTGATTTTGATTGGTCGATTTTTTTAGGGGGGTGTCTCGATTGGACAATTTTTATAACGGCGTGTTCTGACTGGTCTTTTAACGGACGGAGTTTCCCGATTGGTGGAAACCTTGGATGGCGCATCTCCTCTTCCCCCCCCCCCCCCCCCCCCTGTTGTCGGATGTCGAGAGCGCCAGTAGAAAAGGAAGTGCTTGACGTTTTGTGTTGCGTCTTTTACAGGGTGTCGATGCCGCTTTTTTGGTGCTGTTTTAGCCATAACTCTCTCATGGTATGGGCGCCGCTATTGACGACGAGTAGACCTGGTATGATGATATCATCCACATTACATTTTGTAGTTGTGACATGCGCCGGCTTTTTTTGCTGTTTGCCCAGTAATCTTGAGAGCGTCGATGTCGTTCTGTAGCTGTTGTTGGAGCAGCCTAGTTCGGTGGCGCTTTAGTTAGAGGAGTTCGTTGTCGTGAGGGATGTCTGGGGCGGGGGGGGGGGGGAGGGGGGGATATTTCTGTCGCGCGCTATGAGCCACATCTTTCCCCTGACAGCGCTTATTTGTATGTTGGTATATTCAATGGATAGGGAGATCGCGTGAGGAATTTCACTCGATATCTTTGCATGCAGTATTATTAATAGTATGATACTGGTATACAACACCAGCTGCAGTAGTAGCAGCAGTACTCTACGGCAGCAACAGTAGGAGCAGCAACGGTACTGTTGTTGCAGTACAATATACCTTGGTACCTGGTACGTATTATTTACGTCTGTCTGTCTGTACACCCGTTTCACACGCGTAGTGACCCACTGATCCAGAGGTTGGTTGGTTGGAGGTTGGTTGGTTGGCGGTTTGATTGGTTGGTTGACGGATTAGTTGGTTGAATAGTTGGTTGATTGATTGATTGATTGATTGATTGATTGGCTGGTTGATTGATTGATGGGTTGATCGATTGATTGATTGATCGATTGTTCGGCTGATTTATTTATTTGTTGTTCGATTTGATTGGACGAATCATGATTTAATAAAGACGACGTGGCTGACGGATGGTTGATGCGAACTAAAATTTGTCCGCCCCGTCTCTCGAGATTCTCTCTGAAAAACGTTTTCTTTCAAGGTGCTGGTGAACTGGGCTGTACTCGTACAGCTACGGAAACTACACCGCATCGAATATGTCTAGATTGCTGTACCAGACCTCCGTGAGGGCATGTTCTATGTACAGCCCCTTATTTCTATATGGTGGTTGGATTCCTTCCAGCGGAGTCCGTCACGAGAGGGGACCCGTTCTACGATAGAGGTAGCACATTTCCGCTATTTTGTTTCTGAAAGACGTTTTTTGTTTTACCCCAAAACGTCGGAATGCCAATCTTGATTTTGAAAAAAAACTTTTTGTAGACTTGGGCCATGGGAGTTTTCGCCGCGATGCATTTTGATTTTTGCTGCAGTCAGTTTTCGGGTGAGGTATGGAGCTCCTAAAGTGAGGAGCCTCAGAAAATTCAGGGTGAACCTCTATCGTAGAACGCCTCGGGGGTCATCCCCTCGTATAAACGTAGCAGTATATATCAGCCCGAGTTGCTTGCTTCGTACGTGGTCACACAAAGGCCGAAACATGCAAAAGAATACTTGCAGCTTGGAGTTGCTCCCGTGAAAAAGAGAAAGCGACACAAGCCACTCCCCCTAAGGTCGGAATGGATATAACATAACCGTTGCAACCGTTGTGATCACACGATGAAAAAAAAAGGAAAGAAATAACATCCATCCTTATTTTCATTTTTTCCAATTGGTTCTAGTGCCCCCCCCCCCTCCCCTGTAGGGATGCAAGGGTCTATGGTCATACAACTACGGCCATGCATGAGATCGAGTACATATCTCCTATCGAGTACACCCCTCCCCCCCCCGCCCCTGTCTAGCGAAAAAAATCTGTGACGGGTCACACTTTTTTTTTCCGGGCGCCTTGGCAACACTATAAAATCCCGAAAGTGGTACACTTGTGGTTTCTCAAACGGATTCAGAAAATGTGTCTGTCTGTCTGTCTGTCTGTCTGTCTGTCCGCATGAGGCTCACTCTATGGTCACCTACGGATAAATTCCCTTCGAAACGGCTACGCCCATGCCGCACGCATCACGTCGAAGCCCTCGCGGAGGCGATCGTCATGGTCCAAACCACACCTCGTCGGGTGTCCGGTGTGTGGAGTTATCAGAGTTGACTCCCAGCATCCCAAACGGGGTGACGGGCCGAGCAGCAGCAATCGCGCGCCCGAGGCCAGCGCAAAAACGTTTGTCAGCTCTATTTTCAAGTGGAATTGGGTGAAATTCATTTTCGTGCTGTTGTGCTGCAAGCGATAAGCGGCACGGCAATAACGAAGGCTGTCCTCCGTGCCTGCCTCCTTGGCGCTTCTCCCCGTCCGTTCGTCCGTCCGTCCGTCCTACGCTCCCTCTCTCTCTTCCTTCCTCCCTTCCTCCCGACCCCTCTCCCTCCCTCCCTCCGTCACTCCCTCCCTCCGTCACTCCCTCCCACTCTCCCTCCCTGCCCTCTCCTGCTTGTTTCCTTGTGTGCCTACCTCCCCAAAGTAGTACCGTGTCGTACGCTGACGTCTATAAACAACTTGAAAATTACATTGGGCCGTTTTTAACGACGCTGTGAAAACTTGCCAAATTGGCAAGTTTTTGGAAATTTGGATTTTCGAAGTCTTGCTAAAAACTTGCCAAATGAAATGGCAAGTCCAAATTTCCACTAACTTGCCAACGAAGGGCTTGGAGAATATCCATAAAAAAGCTTCGCAAAAAACTTGCTAAATTGGGAAATCCAAATTTCCAAAAACTTGTCAATTTTTTTAGCAAGTTTTTGGTCAAATACGTGTCGTTGAAAATAACAACACCGTTTTCGAAATTCGTACTGGTACATTTTTTCGGTATGAACATCATTTCAAAATTTTGTAAATCCTTTTCGGTCTATATTCCGTAGATTTTTCAGTACGGTGGGGGCCCCACTTAACCCTTTTAGAACCGCAGTCCCGTTTTGGGGACAAACCAGTCAAGTTTCAAGTAGTTTGTCCCCAAAACATAACTGTGGTTGCAAAGTGCGGCTACATGGAGTGCGGGCCCCCACGTAATAGGTGCGGCGAAATATCTAGACACAAAAATTCATCCGACTTAACCCCTTTAGAAATGCAGTCCCATTTTGGGGACACACCAGTCAATTTTTAAGAAGTTCGTCCCCAAATTTTCAGTATTGCGGGGGACCATAGTAAATACGACCGAATAAATATTGTTCGTAAAAATTGCGAAGTATACAGTTTTTTTTTCGTGCACCGTGTAGGTCCTATTTAATATGGTCCCCCCTATTGGTTTGTCCTCAAAACGGGAGTGCAGTCCCAAAAGGGTTAAGCTGGGCTGACGCACTCAAGTGGAATAAGTGCGCGGCTGCCGCGCTCAGGTGGCAGCGGCCCCGCTCTAGCCTCCACATCTCCTCGTGCCTGGTGCGGAACAGCAGTAGTACCAGCAGGCACAGCAGATAGTGATGCCTATGGAAACGAGGTGGCATATACCGCTTCCCTTGTACTAACTTGAACTGTATTGTAACAAACGTCTACGGTCATTCTTATTGCAGAGTTTTTTTTTCCATAATTTCGAGATTATTTTCGCGCAATAATTTTCAATCTTCTATATTTTCCTGATTTTTTTTCCAAAATATGTGAAATTTAACGAACTTGATTTTTTTGCTTCTGGAGAATTTCACGAATAGTGACAGAACGCCTCCGTATACCAGGTATATATCTTATTAATATTATTTTTCTTATTATTTGCCTTCCGTATATTGATACATATCTCAAATTATTTCCAAGCTTTGAAAATTATGGAAAAAACGCTCTTCGATAAGAATGAGCCTGACTAGAAAATACATATACGAGTATATCTGAAAAATATCATGAACTCATGGCCAAAATCCAATGCAGACCGTGGTCGCAGGATTGGTTCCAACATTTCGATATAGCGGTTGTCGTGTGGTATTCGTAGTTCTTATGAGGCATTGTTTGGTCCTGGACCGCCCTTTCTTTGGTATTTGTGGGACAAGTGATCGTTAGATGCGGACCATAGACAGACGCGTTCCATTAATAGTGACGTATTCATGCCACTCCCGCTTACCACGTACCAGGTACTATTTCATGGATATATTTTATTTTTATTTTATTTCTCTTGCCATCCGACAATGTGCAGCATGATCTTCAACATGGATCACTCATCACTTTCCCGAAAGAAGAAAACCTCGGAAACAAAAGGAAACCCATGCACCGAGTCTACCTCCCTTCCGTGCCAACTTTCAGCTTGTCTACTCTATTCGCTGTATTTGCTCCTTCCTTCTCATTACGTTCTATCCTTAAATCCTAAACTGCATCCAAGCTCCATCCCCACGCCATCGGTGTGGGTCTGTCGTCCCTCCCTCCCCTGTTCCTTCTTCCTTCTTGGCGGTCCCTAAGCTGAAGCTTGAACCTCGACACCCTCCTCGAAATGGCGACCTGAGTGGTCACCGAGACGATTTGGAGCAGGCGTTCCTTCACTACCCCCTTCCTTGCCATCGACCCACCATCCCTCCCCCCCACGACGCTAGCTGCCAGCTGGTCGATGAAGTTGCTGCCCTCTACCCCGAGGCGGCCAAAGCTTTCCACCGCTAAGGTGGCTAGTTTGTGACTCCGCTCGTCGAAGGACACATGTCCCGGACGCGCGTAGTGTTGGCGCTAGCGCGCTTCGGAGGTAGAGGCAGCTGATCCATCATGATCAGCGCTGCCTCCTCGCAGGTGGACCTGCGCTTGCGGGTCTGCATGGGTGATGTCCAGCAGGATGGACTTTTCCCTGTATTCCCTGTCCGGAGCGTCCCGAAGACCTCCTCTCCTGACAACGATGTCCATCCGCAGGTTCCGGTCTGCAGTGAACGGTTCGCCACTCTCCACTTGGTGAGGGATTCCCAGCCGCTTCAGCGTGCGGGAGATCGCGTGAACCAACGGTTGATGTTGGTTCACCTGTGCCCCTGCTCTGGGACAGATGCGTGCGTGGCGTGTGTCTATGTCGACTGCCTCGCAGCAGGGGCACCTCACCGCCACGTGCTCCTCGATGCCTATGAAGCGCCTTCCCATGCCCACGAACTCCTCTGCTGGTATGACACGGAGCGAGTCTGTTGGCCTCGCCCGAAGGCAAGCAGTGGCTCCTGCTCCTTGTAGGCTCCTGTAGCGAGCTTTGGCGAAGGCCTTGGTCTCGCTCCCCCCCAGCGGGTCGCCTGGTCCAGGTGGGCGTGCAATCTCCGGTAGCCCCTCCAGCGAAGCTGTGTGTGCAGCGTGTCGACCCTGATTCACCAGCTTGCCCAACCTCTGTTGAGCCTTCCGGGAGTTGGTGGTTACGGCATCATGCGCCGCCAGCATGTCGGCTTCAGGGGGCCCTGGGACCAGGTCCCCCTCTGCACCCATGCTCCATTCCAGCCAGGATTCGGGGACGATGCCCTCCATCGCTTCTTTTGTCACGCCCCACGTGTCCCTGATCTCTCGCAGGCTGCCCCCGAGCTCAGCAATGATGCTCGAATGAGGGAGACCCCTCTTTACCCTGTCTCCTAGCGGGCCCGTGAGGTCTGCTAGAACCTCCGGCAGGATGCCCACCCTACTCCCAATGGAGGCAGACATTCGCCTCGCTTCCGTCGACGGCAGCCCTAACCCTTCTGCTCCCGTAGAAAGGCGTGCTTGGGCTTGTTGGTAGGGTTTTAGAGTCAGTTGGCTGGCCGGGCACCCCTCCTGGAAAAACGACTATGCGTCCGCCGCTCCCGATAGCTCTAGGATATTTTCGTAGGCCCATTGAGCCCCGTTGTCGGCCCTTCGGCATGCGTCGAGTGACAGCCCCGGGTCCAGAGCCCTTTCGAGGTAGCCCGTCCGCTGCCCGAGGGATTCGACGGTGATGAGGGCCGCCGCTTGCTTGTCTGGCATGTTAGCGAGGCAGCGTGCAAGGCGGTCCGCGCCTCCGTCCCTCACTACCTCCATTGCTCGCCCCAGCACGTATTCATCCGAGCCGATCGGGACACCAACCACCGTCACCCCTCCTTCGTCTGCGATGCGGACGTCAACGCTCTCCAGGAGCGATATCTCCTCCGCCGTCGGGACGTGTCCTTTGGGTGGTAGTGCTACGGTCTTGGCGGGGTTGACCACAATGCCGATGTCGTCTAGCTTTCGCCGGAGGAAGGCAAAAGCTCTAATCGTGTTGGCCGTGACCCCCATAAGGCCGAGAGATACATCGTCCAAGTAGGCGAAGGCTTCCACTCCTTCTCCTTCGAACTCCTGTCGGAAACGCTTCAGCCCTGGTCTCAACGCCAGACAGAACATTGCTGGCCCCATGGGTCCCCTTGCTGGACACCGCTGGAGCAGGCGATCGTCCTGGTCTCCCCTGAGTCCATCCGGAAATACACGTCGGCGGGTCTTGTGCCGTAGCACTTCGTCACAAACGGCGTGAGCGCTGGAACGCAGTTGGCCGCCTCTTCAAGCACTGCCGTCCGTTTAACCGTGTTGAAGGCGTTGGAGCAGTCCGTTAGGACGACCCAGTTGCCCGTCTCGTGTAACGTCCTAGCCCTCAGTCCCACATGCTCCACTCCTCCGGGTACGGCGACCCCAAACTGCCTCACCTCTCGGTTGACCTCCTCCAACCGCGGCCGCCACTGTCGCATAGCCCCCGCGGTGATGAGCCGCCTCCATGTCATGCCCACGCAAACCGGCCGGCACTTTTCCCCCAAGGCAGTAAGGCTCGACTGCAAGAAGAGCTGCCAGAATTCTGGCGGGAACGCGTCCGGCTCGTCGACGATTCTCCGCCAGAAGGCTGTCATGCCCTTTCCGAACTCTTCCCGCCCGATGTCGGTGTGGATGATGGATTGCAGGTGCGCAAAGCGTTGACCATCGTTTCCGGGGCCTGAAAGGGCACTGCGGGAGCTGATGACGTCGAAGAGCACCTCGGAGGCGTACTCATCGTCAGGGCGCCACGGAGGGGCGTTTCCGTCTTCCACCTCGGTGGCGGTCGCCAATACCGCAGCCGCCGCCGCCGCGGACACTGCGGCGCGATCTTCGGAGGGGAACTTGGCCACCAGTGTGCTCCACGTCGTTTCGTTTCCAGCTGATCGTGGCTCTGCTAGCAGGTTCCGAGCTGCCACTTTGACCCCTCCTGCGTGGCGACACGCCGACGACGCCCGTTCATATATTCTTTAGGATTGGCGATCGTTGCAGCGTTTGCCTCAGCTGGAAATAAATGCCGTCCCGATAGTCGAGACCACCCTCTGCATGGGGAGTAGAAGCGAGGGGGTGGGGGTTGCTTGAGGATTGGGGTGCTACGTCTTTTAGCCCATTTAGCACCGTGCTCCCATTGTGGGGACAAACCAGTCAATTTCCAAGTAGTTTGCCCCCAGAACGGGGCTGCGGTTCTAAAAGGTTGTCGTGTGGTAGCTCTTATCAGGTATTGCATGCTCTTGGATCACCCTTGTTTGGTATTTGTGTGGGACGGGTGATGGATAGATGATGCGGGCCCTACACGCGTTCTTCTGATGACGCATTCATGTCACCCCCTCCTACCACGTACTTTCTTCATGGACATGCGTATTTTCTTTGGTGTTCGTGAGACTGGGGATCGTTGCCTCATCGTTGCCTTTGCCGGCAATGCTGTCTCGATATTTATTTGTGACCACCTTCTGCATGGGCTACTTTATGGAGTAGAAGCGGGGGTGGGGGTTGGTCGAGGACTGGGGTGCTACGTCTTTTATTGCGACGCAGATATTATTGGTTGTTGAAGCGTGTTGTGGCAGTACTCGGCAAGTTGGTTGCAGAAGCTTGTTGTGTCGTTTATTGCGGAGGGGGTGTACTGGTTGCGGAAACGACTGCAGCTATAGCTGCTGTCTGTGGTCGTTGTTAGCATCATCTTTTGAGAACGACCGACAACGTTTTCGAAATTCGTAAATTGTTTGTTTCGAGATGAACACACCGTTTTCGAATTTCGTAAATCCTTTCGGTCTTGATTCCGTGGGTATTTCAGTTCAGTGAGGGCCCCACTCAATCAAGTAGTGCGGCACCTTTGAGTGCGTGTTCCCACGTAATAATAGGTGCTGTGAAAATATCTAGACACAAATATATCTATCCCACGTCAGTGTGGGGCGGCCGCACTCAATCAAGTGGAACCAGCCCCGCGGTAGCCTCCAGATATTTTCGGGCCTGGCACAGAGCACCAGTATAATACCAGCAGGCAGCAGCAGTAGTAGTCCCTACAGAAACGAGGTGACATATATATACCGCTCCCCTCGTACAAACTTGACCTTAATTACTATTAATATGCAAGCGTCTATTTATTTTTTTTAAACATCGCAAGAATTCTTTGCAATTCTCTGCATGTGGCGAAAATTTCGCATGTCGAACATTTTCAACCATTCATCATAAGACAGGATGAAAACGGTTCGACGTCGAAAATTTTGAAATCGAAATCGAGATCAAAAACACAGAAAGGGAAGAGAAAGAAAAAACAAGCAAGAACCAGAAAAGAAAACACACAGACAGGAGAATGCGCAGATTTTCGCAGATTTTCAGAGCGAGGGCGTTTAACAGAGACCAAAAGATATGCGGTGCTGTTCCAAATTCTTACACAAATTCGATCAATTACAACAAGCAAACGGTTTTACGAGTACACACACTTGTGGAATAAGCAGGCCAACCCCGTTCCTTGGACGTGCAATATCTATTTATTGCATCAGCCCCCCAAACACACGGAAGCAAGCTTCAACAATAAGCCACCAGCAGCACGCAGCAAAACGCTCCGAAGGGAGCTTCTGCTCGGGAGTAGGTTGGGGGTGGATGGCACATACATTTTTATTCAGAGAAGCTGAGCCCCGAAAAGGGTGCCTACCAGGCCAATACTAAAAATGTGCGTGCGTGAGTGTGTGCGTGCGTAGAAGCTCCAAACCTTTGCACGTGTCCCCTCAGTTTTTTCCTGACGAATTAGCGGCCCTACCGAGACGTATGCCTGTTGCCTGTAGTCCGCGCAACAAGCTGGCACCCAAGAAAGGCGATAACAACGCCAGCAATAGTCAGCAAGCCAATCTAAAGAAATGAGTCCCTTTCGAGTCTGGGGGCTTTGCATTCCGCACTACTGTAGACCGTACCGTAATAGGAAGGATATGGCAGATCATGTGGCGAGGTTCTCGGCTCGACTGCGTCCGCGGTGTTGTTGCTATTTTCCCTTGCTGAGAATTGTACGCTATAATATATACCTGGGGTACGTTCTACGATAGAGGTAGCACATTTCCGATCAAATGTTTCCCGTATGACGGGGTTCCTTGTCCCGAAATCGTCGTAATGCCAGTCTTGGTTCGAAAAATGAATGTTTGTATAATACTTGGGCGCCGGGATTATTCATCGGGATTCAGCTTGATTTTTACTGAAGTCAGTTTTCGGGTGAGTTACTATTAGTATGGAGCTTCTGAAGTGAGGAGCCTCAGAAATAGTGGGGTGAACCTCTATCGCAGAACGCCTCCTGGTAGCTGTTACACGGCAAGGGAATCTCCGGGACGCCGGCCGCATGATAATACAAGTATTGATAGTGCAGCTGCGCACTCACACTATGAATAGCTTGAATGGCGTGGAAAGGCCGGCAGTTACAGATTTTGGGATCGTTTTTGTACCACTTGGGAGGCGTATGTTAGATGAGAAACCACGGGTTTCCCGAGGCGAGGCAAACGAGCCTCTGCCATAACCTCTCAGTCTTCCGACGAGCTCTAAAACGGCTAAAAGCTGTATTTTTATCTCTACGCGTTCAACACACCGGGAGTAACAGCAAGAAGCTGTTCAACAGACAAACCTGGCAAGGGATACTCTGTGTCCCGACCTGTATCCCACCTCACATGGCGCCGTCGGCAGCACATGGGTTTTAGGTAGCGAGATCGAATCTCACCACCCTCCAGAATAAGCCTTTAAAAATAAAAATGAAACTCCCCTATATCGAACCTGAAAAATACTCACCCTTGTGGGTCGCCCTCCCCAAAAATTGCTGAAACCGCGTGTTGTTGGTGACACGTCGACCCGTACATCCGGTCCGTTCCGGGGGGTGAGAGTGTGGTGTACCTGGTAAGACTTATGAGGCTTACAGTAGTTTGAGTGGGCGGTCGGTTGACCTTTTACCAATGTTCCAGCAGACTAATACCATAACAAACGGCGTCGTCGACAGGACAAGAGCGTTGATACTACCGCATCTGGTATTGTTTCGGTCGCTGTACGTTCTACAGTACACTACCAGGTACCAGGTGATATCTCTCTGGGTTCACCATATAGCAGCAGAGAGGTGATATCTCCCTGGATTCACCATATAGCAGCAGAGCGTCGCAAGGACGGGAGGGCAAACCGAACAGTACTAACCGATTCGAGGGCAGTGGCAGACTAGCTGCTGTTTCCTTGCACGAGGGTCTCAGGGGCCTACTGCAGTCGCTCTTGTGGATTATGAGGACTATGGGGAGCTCGTCAAGAGCAACTTTGTAAAATATCTCGGCCATACTGGTATTCGGTTGAAACGTGAGGTTAACACTTTGTCGATACCAAATCGCTGTCGATCGGGAGATAAGGTAAGCATCTCCCGTGGGTGAGGTAAGTGCGTTCGATGGTAGCACTTCGACGGTAAAAGGTAAGAACCTACCTGTCGCGCTATTGTCGAAGAGGTCAGCGAAGGTGAGCGCTTTCTTGGGGACTTTTTTGTGAAATGTTTGTTTTATGTTTCGTGCTACTGTTATAGTGTACAAGGCGTTCCTTCTTGGCCTTTATGGCCTTGGCATACCCGTCTTTTCCACGACTAGTAATCCCTACGCCCTGCACATACCCTCAGTTCCTTCAGTATACTTTAGGACACGTGCATTTGTTTTCGTTTTCGTGGTTTATGAGAGTAGGCCTTCTCTTTTGAACTCTCTTTACTTGGCCTACCCGTTTTCGGACGTGTAATCTCGCTGAGTTTGGGCTAGCGCCTAGTGTATGTTACCACTTAGCTTTGCTGGGTCCCACTAATAGACAATTGGCCCCACATTGTTGCCGGCTTCTGTTTCCTTCGTTGTCGACCCCACTATCTTTGTTTTCAAGCTTTGCAGTCTTGCTGTCGTACCGCTTTCAGCCTTCAGTTTTTTTTTCTCGCCTTCCCTCGGCCGGTATCTGCGTTTTTCCTTTGGTCCGATCATTGGCTCCGCGCTACGCAACCTTTTCAAGTCCAAGTTCAGGACCTTGCTTTGTGCATCGCAGCGTGCACCCTTGTTCCTTTTGCCTGTTACTTTCTCGGCTTACGTCTTTTGGGTTTCTTTTTTTTTCGGCACCTTCGCGCCCCGGTTCGTAGCCCGCTTGCCGTTGACAGTTTATCGTAGCTTCTTCTTCTCGTACTACGCGTTTGTCTCACGCATAAGGCGTCGAGCCTCAATACAAGGTGTGGGGCATATTTATACCTTTATTTAGTCTGTTTCGAATAGCCGCATCTTCGACTCCCCTCTCCAATTTCTGGGATGACATGGTCTCGTCATCCTTTGATGATCGTGGTGTGGTCTGCATCTACGACTATTCAGGGTGGGCTAATGTGGTGGTATTACGTACCAGTAGCCATAAAGCGGTGCAATACCTACCAGTAATACGAGAGCACGTGGCGTGGTACTAGCGGAAACGTCTACGTAGATTGTATCAGTACGAGGAGACAGACAGTTAGGTACTACGAGTATGAGAGCACCTGACGTACGAGTAACGGAAACGTGTAGTAGATGTACATGTATGAAGGTACATGGTTCAGGGGGCAGTCGGGAACTCGACTGTCCTCCTCTGTCGCACTCTGTCCTGTACCCTAATTTGAGCTCTCCATGAGCGAAGCAACAAGAATAACTTTAACCAGAAAAAGCGTGCCCTGGACAGTATCGACATCCTTGTGTCCTCCCCTCTATGAGGCACCCTATGACAGTTGTCTGTGTTTCGAGGTGGGTGGTATGTTGTGTATGGGACCGAAGTGCATGTTGCCCAGCTTTTGCAACGGCGGCAATGTCCTTTGTTTCGTAGGGTCTCATGGGCGCCACCAACATGGGGGTCGTACGAGTGGCTTCACCAGGAGCTGGCGGTCGCAAGTCGTGCAACTTCGGGCCCACGGCGAGGGACGGAGGAGGACAGCCAACCTGTTTTATCGCACTATGACCGGGATGCCCGCTTGGCACCGACGCTCACAAGCGCCCGGCTGGGGGGGAAGTGTTGCAGCGACGGGGAGCCGAGGAGGAACGGAGGGTCGGTTAGATGGAAGACGTATACGCTGTTGTTGCTACCGGGCCGTGACCAGGATGCCCGCTTTGCACCGACGATAGTTAGGCGTCGAGCAGGGGGGGGAGTTATAGCGCGCTTGGGCCAGATTTTACTGAGAAGATAGAAGATGCTGCTGATGGATGGCTGTGTGTGTTCACATTAAATCGTTCGTTCTACCCAGCTTCATCATCAGTACACCCAGTCAGTGTCCGTCCTGATTTCTCATCCAAGAGAGATACTGATTCTGTGGTCGCAGACTGTAATACAGAGGAAGTAAAGATCAAAAACAAAAAATAAACTCGCAAATTCAAGTGTCAAGCAAGTGAAACGCCAGCGTACCGGGTACGATGACACAACAAAAGTAAGACCAGAAAATGATATCAATAAGACAAAAAAACCAAAGCGAATTATGAAATCAAACATAATACAAAAATGCCGCAAAGAATCAGAAAGGCTAGCAGCTAGACGGAAAGCATATACGTACTCAGGAAGGACAGATACGTATCTGCTGCAGGGATGACGCAACACGAAGAAGATGAAGACACGGGCATACGGATGGCGGGGCGGGGAAAGGAAACTGTCCGGATCAGGATCACGCGGAGGGCTCAGGCTCATTGTGTAGGCAGAGATCGAACTGTCGGAAGGCTCCGCTCCCTTCCGCATCACAATCAACAATTATGAGGGTAAATGAAGGAGTGTCCCCGGCGGAGGAATCCTAACTTTGGGGCGAGGAAACCCTTAAAAGGATCGCGCTCTTTACCTGGTATGTTTGGATGCCACCCAATGAAACAAAAGAAACTCAGTGCCAAACTATCAGTATTACACCAGGTCCTGCCATATATCGCTTGTCGCTATAATAGCCAACCTCGTTGTTATTGGCCACACAACTGGAATAATGTCATTCGGAAACAAACTTGGGATTTGCGGAGCTGGACCGAGGACTCACTCCTACGAAGTCAAGACAGCTAGGAGAGAGCACTCTCGGGAGCGGCCACCTCACGCTGCTACAACAACGAAGTACCCCATTTTCGTATGTTTTTACTCATTCGTGCGTCGTGTGGTACAACAAAAATCGTGGACCAACGTCATCAACAATAACAAGAGCTCTCGCTCTCCCTCTCCCTTTCGACCTCAGGAAGACGGGTAAAACAACACAAAAAAGAAGAGCAGCAAATAAATGGAGGAATTATAAGAATAGTAGACTAGACTATGATACAACACGGGCCATCATAAAATATGGAAGAAGCAGACAACAACAAACAGGGCTGGCCGACAACAAACAACAAGGAAGAGCAAGGGAAACAAAATAGAGCGGACCTCACAGATGAAACTCACCCCATTCCCCCCACACACAACCCCCCCCCTCCCCCTGCCCCGAAAAGCTAACGCCAATTTTGTCTGACATTTTTGGCGGCCGCCCCTGCCCCCGAAGCGTGCACGAAGTAGACGTATATTGTACGCATGCGCGAGGGAGGGGTCGAGTTTTGCCAAATAGCCGGCAACAAACATAAAGAGCGCGGTTTGTCGGCACCGAGGCATAGATAGAAGAAGGCATCGCCCATCCCATCAACCAGGGGCGACATCACACGCACCACGCACGCACAAGGAGGCTACGAGTACCATAAATTACTCGCACTACAAGTAGTACTATATAAAAAAAGCACTGCCACATTCACTGGAACCTTCAACAGGAGCTTCCTACTAACCGCTACTACTGCCGCTTGGGAATCCCTCCACCCCTGCCCCCCCCTCCTACTATGAATAGGGGACCCCTCCCCCCTGAACCCCTCGGCCTCGACCAGCGCAAACCGATACTCTTGAAGAAATCTCCATCTGCACCCACCGACGACAAAGTTCCTGTCTTGGGGCAGCAAAAAACAAAAATTGTACTAGTAATACTTCGAAGTATCAGGACATCATCGTGCAGCAAGCAGGATTTTCACAAGTACAGAAAAAAACCCGATCCCGTCCCCTTACCCCCCCCCCTCCCGCCCCTTCCATATATAGACTGAATCGCACCCCTCGAAACCCCTTTGTTTCACCCAACGGCTTGAGCCGCAACAAACGGTGCAAATAGCTTCAAGCCTCAGCCACAAAACGGGTATACTAGCTCTCAACAGCGCCCCAAATTTAGTAAAAAATGACCTACTGTAGACACGCGATGACTACGTAACGGGTACGACAAAGGGGGTGATGGCGGAGACGACGGCAAGGGGTTAAAAAATAGTCGGAACCGTCGGTCTTTCTTAGCCCGACCTACCCGCCCCCGTGTGGACCACCTCGCCTGGCTAAGCCCAGACGACCATGCTCCGCAATTTTCAACATTTTTGCCTGGTCCTAATCGCCCCTATACCCCACTCACCCCCCCCACCCCGAAAAAAAATCACGAGCACACACTGCAACAAATTCATATCGACGTCACAACTTGGAAACAAAAAAAGCTTGGAAAAATACCCTGACAAACACCACCCCCTCCCTCCCCCTCCTCGGCCATGCTTGACGTGAGTACCCCCTCCCCCTCCTCCGCTCCCAGCACCGCCCCAACGCTTCTCGATCCAATCAACTGATCACTCTGACGCCAACCCCACCCCCTCTCTCCCTCCCCCTCCACGTTCCCGTCGAGGAACAAAATCGCAGGAAGCGAGTGATGCACGCAGTCCAGCGCCTGACGGGGGTAGCCTCGAATCACGGCTACACATAATTACTACAACCACCACCACCACCACCACCACCATCACCACCCAGCACCACCCTCTCCCGAAAACAGGGGCAAAACAAACGACAATACATCGCCCCCTTCCCTTTTTCACCTCCGCGTTAATAGTGGCTCTCCCGTACACCCCCACCCCCTCTCCAACCACCCCCAGCTACCGTGGACACAGGAGGCAGAGGACGCGACCTCGTAACTTATACACTGCGGCAGGCCTCCCAAAACACTTCTACTTGCTTCTCGAATGTGCGCGCCAAGCCGATCCCTCCTCCCTCCCCTCAAAGCCCCCACCCCCATCCCCGCGCCGCCGATGCCTCCCTTCAAAAGCTTCCGCGAAACGAACGGTGATATTCGACGTCTTCCGAATATCATTATTGGGTATCAACGCCGAAACCGTTGGTTCCCCGGGGGTTTTTTGTTCCCGTAAAGTATTCCCACGATCGCCATGTATCATGGTCATTTCGTTTTTTTTTGCTTCTCAAACGCATATTTTTTCTCCGTTTCGTCTCCAAAATGTGTGGAAACAAACGCATACTATAATCACGTGCGCATACAGTTAGTAGAGCTCGATTTCAGTGTTCCCCCTCGCCGCATGGAGCATGTGCACTAGCCGGAGTAGCAGCAACCGCAACCGCAGCAGCAGCAGCACGAGCGGCGGCGTTTCTGATCATCACGGCTCGCGTGGCAATCACCGCGTGCCTCCATCCGCATAAACCGCCTCCACATTCCCCCCACACCCAACCACGTCCTTTCACCCACCCCAAAATCGATGCACCATGCACCATACACTGGCGTCTTCTTCAGCCCGAGGAAACAGTATCTGCGCAAAAGCCATCTCGCAAGAATTCGCCACAACAATTGATACCGTTCATTTTCTCACGCCAACATAAACTAACCCAACCATCCAACCATCTAATCAACCAGCGAGCCAATCAACGGCCTCCGTCCAGGATTCAAAAACTGCTCAAACGCTGGCAGCAGCAGGAGCTGCAGCAGCAGCAGCGGGGGCGGCAGCAAAAGCAGCAGCAGCAGCAAGAGCAGCAGCACCGGCAGCAGCAGGAGGCGAGGCGTGTCACGCCGAGGACGACAGAGGGACCGGGCCCCACGTGCGCTCCCCGAGCTCCTGCAAGTTCTCGACGGAATCTCTCGCCCGCAAAGAAAGGTTCGACACCCCGTCCGCCGCCATCCGAATGCCCGCTGCCGCCGCCAACGCCGACGATCCGGGCGAGTCGTTAAGCCCCAACTGGACCACCGGTCGTCCCGCCGCCGTCTCTGCAGCGAAGGTCTCAAGATATTCATCCCCCCCCACCATCCCTTGTGGCTGAGGCACGCCGAGCTTTGCCTTTGGTTGCGGCTGCTCACCAGTGGCGGCCGCCGCCGCCGCCGCATCCTCCACCGCTGTCACCGCTCCCGTTGCCGCAACCGCTGCCGCCGCCGCCGCTGCTTCCACCGTCGCGGATGCCCTCTCCGCCTGCTCTGCCTCCATCTCCTCCCGCTCCACCGCGGCTTCCCTCTGCTGGCGCTCAAACGCAGCCATCACGGCAGTCGTCGTCGCCGTCGTCGTCGCCGTCGTCGTCGCCGTCGTCGTCGCCGTCAGCGATGCCTTCTTTTCCATCAGCGCCGTTCGAGATCCCTGGTCGCTCAGCGTGCGCCGCCCCTTCTCATCCAGACCGCCGCCGTTGTCGTCCCCGCCAGGACAAACACTCCGGTCACCCTCGCCGCCGCAATCGGCGCTGCCACCCCCCCCCCCTCCTCCATTCGCCTGGTCCGCCGCAGCCACCCCCGCATCTTGGCCCTGCCCCAAAAACATCGCAGTTGCGCGACCTATGCTCGCGTACCCCTTGTTCTGCTGCTGGAGCGACACGGCCCGCCCTCTCTCCTCCTCCCCGTCGTCGTCGTCCGAGCTGGAGAGGGCGTTTCGCGCGTCGAAGTTCTTGCGCCACGCCCTCAGCGCCTCCGTCGTCGCCTGCGCCTCGGACAGAGCCACCGCCTTCAGATGGCTCGCCGGGGGGGGGGAACACTGGCCGAAGGTGAACGACCGCCGGAGGGGGGAGGTTCCGATCGACCCGTTCGCGGCCTTTGGCGACGACCAGTCCAACAACTCCATTCCATTGCGGGCGCGCGAGGCCACCGAGAAGCTAGTGGACGGGCGGTGCTGCCTCCTCCCCTTCTGCTTCTTTTCGCCGCTGCCCTCGGCACCATTCGCCCCCACCCACCCATCCACCCCCCTCTCCATCCCCTCCTTCGCACCCCTCTCCACCCCCTCCTCCGCAATGTCGCTAAGGGCGAAACGCCCGGGTAACGCGCCGCCAACAGTCGACAACGCTTCCAGCGACTGCGCGATGACATCGACCACGTCTACCCCTCCCCCTCCGCTCTCTCCGGCCTCCATCGCCTTGGCGGCCTCAGCAGCTGCTGCAGCCGCAGCATCGTTTCGCGCATCCAACGGCGCCCCAAGCGCTTCCGCAATCGCGTTCTCCTCAGCCTCCCTCTCCTCCCGCTCCTGCTCCCGCCGCTCGAGCGCCGCGGCCGCTTGCCTCCTCGCTTCCGCCGCCATGACCTGCCGGTGAGTTCGTTCCCGCTCTATCGCGTCCAACGCGGCAACCTCGGCGGCGGTGGCAGCGGCAGCCGCCACCGCCGTCGCCGCCGCTGTCGCCGCCGCCGTCGCCGCTGCCGCCGTCACCGCTGCCGCCGCTGCAGCCGCCGCCCGCTCGGCGACACCCGCGGCCGCGGCTGCTGTAGCGTCGGCCGCCGCCACCGCCTCGTTGTGATCGCGGTCGCTGTCATGGCCATCTTCGCAGTCTTCGTCGATGTCGGCAAGGTCGATCGAGAGGATGTTGTCCGAGTTCGAGATGCGGTGCACGTTGGCCCGCTTCCAGTCGATCAACACCTGGCGGAAGCTGGCGTAGTCGTCCCGGCCCCACCACAGCCGCGCCCGCTCCGAGTCGGAGAACTCCTCCCTTTTGGGTATTAGCACCATTTTCACCTGGGAGGCGGTGTTGGCGCGGGGGGGGGGGGGGGGGGGGTATGTTCTATTTTAGACCTGTGTACGGACGCATAGCACATTATGGTATTTCATAACGTTTGGAAGGGAAGGGAAAGGGGTGGCAGGGTTCGATGCGGTATAGTTTGATGGGAACGGTATGATTTGATTTAAGGCGGTATGGTTTGCTGCCGCATGGTTCTCGATGCAATAAGATTGGCGCGGTATGGTTTGCTATGGTACAGTATGGTTGAACGCGAAATGGTTTTGTGGGGTACGGTTCGATCCGGGGAGGTGTGGTGAGGTACGTTTCGAAACAATGAGGTTACAATGCGGTATAGCTCAACGCGGTCAGGTTAAGTGCGCAATGGCATGGTTAGAGGCGGCCAGCTTTCATGCGGTATGGTTACGTATAGATGCGGGACGCTTAGATGCCGTCGGGTTTGATGCGGTGCGGTTTGATGAGGTACGGTTCGACGGGTTGGGATTAGATACATGCGTGAAGGTGTGCTCGATGCGATATAGTTTGGTACAGTGCGGTTTGAATGTATTTGGTGCGGTTTGATAGGGCGGTACGATTTTGATGGCACCCCGCGAGTTCCGTACTACTGCCCACGGGGGGCGTGGCGGAGAGGGATCACGAGGGGCGTGGCGGAGCACCTTTGTTTGGCTGTTACGCTTGTGCGACAACAACAAAAATAACAAATACGCGACAACAGGAAGAAAAAAAATCCAGTTTCACGGTACGCTTGACCATCGAGTATCTTGTGAAAAAACATCATGCGATAACAAATAATAGGTTCCATTGGCTTGATAGGTGGTCCGCGTGCCTATCAAGATCAATTTCGTGGGTTCAAGTCTCACCAAGTGCATGCTCGTAGGGGTTTTTTCTTGCATAAAAAAAATGATCAGCGGAAAGCGCGAGAGCGTGAGTTAGCTACTTTCGATGGAAATCGACGAGCAGTGGGAATGCTGAACCCTATGCGCGACAAAAAATAAAGGCACGCACAGAGGGGGGAGAAGGGTAGAGACGCCTGTGACCACGGCTTGTCCAGCAGCTCGTTGAGGGTAAAACCTCCTACGAGTTAGGCTGGAAAGTAAAAGCGATGTTTAACATAACAACACGATATGTCACCCACCCCTCGCAAGGAACTGTACACTTTGCAGGAAGGAGGGAACAACAGAAAGCCGACGAAACATGGGAATGACAGAGCGCTCTAGTCAATGTCGAAAGTGTATTCAACCATGGTTGGCCAAGAGTACTAAGGGGCATGACGAATATCGGCTTTTCCCCCCATCAACCAAGTACGGGATCTCCTAGCCGTTACGCACTGTACATGCTATTCCTACCACCGCGTATACAGCAGTGGCGATGCGGTGTCCTTCGGGCCTTTCCTCCAAAAATACCCTGGTATTAAAATAAGCTCATCCTGCGACTGAAATAACGTGTCCGTCGTCCGGCAGCGTTTAAAGTTACGGTGCACACATCAGATCAGATGGATCATCTACAAATCATTCCCACAGTTCATGATCTACATATTCCAGGGAAGATATATTCCTGATCTGTATGATCTGTGTGATCTAGCTCATGTTGCCGGGTGGGAGCCGTTTAGTCCGCATGATCTAGCGCAAATTTCCTGGGTCGGATCTATCTGTACTGTACAGACCCTGCACAATATACCACAACGGGCAGGGTAGGATATAGATGATCTATCTGTAGACAAATCAGATAGATCATCATCGACATATCAGATAGATCACCATCTGTCTGTGCGAGGTGTGTGACCGTGTGGTGTCTCTTGATCAATTGAACCATAAAAAAAAGAGCTTATCCTGCCACGAAAATAAATTATCCGTCGCCCGGTAGCAACCTTCTGCAACAGGGACAACTGCGTGGTGGCGTCCCTTGATCCTTTGTTCCAGAATTACCCCTTTTAACACTGCAGTCCCGTTTTGGAGACAAAATACTTACAATTAGAGTGGTTTGTCCTCAAGACGGGACTGCAGTCCTAAAAGGGTGAACACCCACTCCGGTCGTGAATATAATGAACGTTTGAGCCATGATGTCTACACTAAAGGGTGACGACGATATTCCTGGTCAAAGTGGTACCTCAGCGAAAACCAATGCCCGTATTCTTCATTCATGAGCATGCTTTCGCTTTGGTCGAGTCCTGCGCAACGCACAGCAGACAAAAAGGCAGCGCCACGAGCCCCCTCCCCAAAACAAACAAGAATCGCTATATACTCCGAGCTAAAATATATCAGGTGTACAGAAAGCAGCAAAAAAACAGTTTTTAGCATTCGTACAGGACGAGAAACCAGGAAGCCGAAAACGAAAAAAAAACGTGCCGAACCTGGAAATTTCCACACATCACAAGTCCAGTACTCGTGCCATCCTTAGTTCAACTGCTTGATGCAAGTAGTGAGGTCAGCACTTCGTACAGAAACAGGCCATCGGTTCAGCACTCCATAAATAAACCGAGGGGGCCCGAAAATAAAATAATCTCGATACGACAGGTTCAGTCATACTTCGAAGAGCGAGACACGGGGGGGGGGGGGGGGGGGTATACAGGGTGTCAGGTACAAGTATTTACCGGTGTACTAAAAAAACAAAACAAAAAAGTGAAAACAAAAAAAATAGGTACGCTGTTCTGTGTTGAAAAAACAAACACACTATTAATAGAAGTCTCACCCCTCACCCTCCTCTGTTTTTGTTTCACCATTCGGACGACGATGGAAGTGTGAGGCCACTCCTTTTTTTTTTTGTATTCCCCACCACTACTGCTAGTAGTGGCTTCGAATGAACAGCACTTCAAGCCATGGACGGTTCACATGAACAACAAAACGGTACGAATTGAGGATCAACCACTCTCTCTGTCGAACTCACAGACTACGTATTTGTAGGAATCGTTGTGCATAGAAAAACTGCATGAGTGGGTCTAAGGTATAATGTTCGTTCAACGCACGCTGCACTATTCCTTCGGTCTTAAAGCCATTTACGAGACACGGGAAGCGCATGTGACGTGCTCCCGTAGATCTGCCATGCCTGGCAAAGTTCCTCATGTATACAGGTGCTAGAACAGCAAAATGTAGCGTTTCCAAGCACAGCGACCCGCTGGCACAGCAACAAAGCAGGCCTCTCTCTGGTTACGGTTACAGCCATTCAGGACCGCAGTCCCGTTTTGGGGACAAGTCACTTAGAATTTGACTGGTTTTGTCCCCACAACGGGACTGCGGTTCTAAAAGGGTTAAGCTCACCATCGGGAAAAAACTCTCTCAGCGTTTCGTGAGAAGACCCCTCCCTCGTTGGAGTAGCATCATTTTATTCGGGCACGTCCGAGGAAGTTCGCCTGGACGGGCAGTCTTACGACAGCTGACATTTAACCGGAAAAGCTTTCTCGTAGGTATGGTATACACCCTACAACCGAGGTCTCTACCTACGACTGTACTGGGTATGTCTCACGCAGAAACGTATACCAGGTATATGCGAATGCTACCATGCCTGAAACGGTACACAAGGTACGTCTGCCGCAAGATATCGTATAATGGTTGCGCGCTGCCGACATCTCCCGGCGGACAAATATTAGACTCATCGACGGATCAAACCTTCATAATAAGAGCATGATACATCACTGTATGCACATGATTATTAATAGTAACCAGCACAATGGAGTGCTGAACCAGTTCCATTATATGAAGACATATGACTGCTGCCGTATGCGCTGATCGCTGGTCGGTCAAAATGGTCGAAATGTGCGTGTGCTTCCGCGGTTAACCCCTTTAGTACCGCAGTCCCGATTTCGGGACAAACCAGTCTAATTCCAAGTGAATTGTCCCCAAAACGGGACTGGGGTGCTAAAAGGGTTAAACATGCGTGTTCGTACCACACTGCTCTGCCTGCCGTCATAGCCCATGCGGCTACTTACTACCTAATACTTGCAGTAAAACTATTAATACTATTAATACTACCTTTAGCGCACTATTGATGACCACTGCAACGATGTACTGAACCACTATACGGGTATGAAGAACTGTCAATGGTGCCGCATGCGCTGATCGCTGGTCGGTCAAAATGGTCAAATTGTGCGTGCGATTTCGTGATGAAACATGCGTCTTTACACACACTGCTGCTGCCTGCCGTCATGGCCCATGGGGCTTACTTACTACTTATGGTAAAACTACTACAGAGTAGTATAGTATTAACATCGATAAGCATACAACATATTATTAATATTAATAGAATCAACTATTAATACCACGCATAATACACCCAGTATGCAGGACAACCTCAGGTACGTTCGAGCAGGCGGCAATCAGTGTGCATGAGAGACGATACATGAGCGGAGGGTGGAGATAACGTCACAGGTAGAAATTATAAACAATACCAGGTACTCATCGAAGGCATCAAGAGCAACACCGGTACGTACCGACTAACACACGACGAGTTACGGTTTAGTTGTTCAACGAACTCACGGGATTACACTCGCTACAGCATTGAGGAAGGATGCTGCCCGGTGGGTGTTTTCAAGAACCGCCGCTTTATCTCATGGAATATCAACATTATACATATACGAAAACGATTTTTTTCATCTGGGATGTACACAACCAGGCACCAGATCTAAGACTTATCAACGACGTATATACCAGGTAAACATTTGGACATATTAACATTCTATTAATAGAGGAGTACCGGGTAGATATTTTAATCTCCTCCTTATAAATACAACCCGGTGTGTCATATACTTGGTGTACCAGTATGTGTGAAGTGGTGCATATATTCGCACGGGTCAACATGCTACAAACAATCCGGTTGCTTGTTCCCGGACGCTTTTGTCCCTCGGTGTATACTATGAATAACATGCTGTTATACCCTGGTGCTATACCAGGTACCTGGTATATATCATTTGGCGTTTCTCGGGGAAAAATCGACGAAAAAACCGAGCAACATGAACAGAACTGCAATTGTATACGTACGAGATGGGCCACAAGAAGCAGCGCAGGGCTGCTGGGCTAGTCTGCCAGAGCACGGGATGACGAAACATCGTGGCCTTGATCAACATGACCAGCATCATCGGTGTCCGAACCACCACGTCACCATGTCGGGAGCTGTGCTCGGACGACGTGCGCGCAGCATGATTCTGCTCGTGCTGATACTGTACCCTATCGGTATACTATACTATACTATACTATACTATACTATACTGGTACTATACTATACCCTGGTACACACACGCTAACGCTGCTTTCCCTATTATTAGGCAGACCACGAGACATCGGTTACTTGTCAATAGCTCGGTCGATACGTCACCTAAAACCTGGGCACCAAACGGGTCAAGCCTCCCGTAGACTCATCAAATGCCAGATGCCAGATTCTCTGACGTTGTCAATGCCAATGTTTCACAAGTCGGAGAGACCACGATCTACTGTAGCTCATCCAAAAGATCTAGTTCCTCAGCTGCCGTTGTGAGAGGTGTTGCAGGATCTATCTATCTGTATCGCACAGATCCAACCCAGGAAACACGCGCCGTCGATCATGCAGGTTGGTAGATGTACCAAATGCACTTTTTTTGCACATCGGCAACCTTTTACTTTCCGCCCGTGGGTGTTTTTGTCACGCTGTCGCCCGTGGGTTACGAAGGGGAGCCGACCCGCCCGCACGCTACACGCAACCTTAGGCCCCGGGAATTTACAGTATGGCAATATGTACGAGAAGTTGCACGAAACGGTTGACGTCTCCAATGATTGTTTAACATTTTTCTGGTTCCCAGAATAATCAACGTACTATTAATACATAACTGGCAAATGCACATAGAATGTAACATGATCACGCTCGAAAAAAACGCCTTGAGAGCATTGCGGCATACAGGAGGCGTACGTTAACGTCTTCGGACCTGACGGGCGCGTTCGTGGCTGAACGTCTGTGTTTTCCTTGTCAACCCTTTTAGAACCGCAATCCCGTTTTGGGGACAAACCACTCAAATTTCAAGTAGTTTGTCCCCCAAAACGGGACTGCGGTTCTAAAAGGGGTAATGGTAAAACACTACTATTACGGGGGACCATAGTTAACAGGACCTATGGTACACATAAAAACCTATATGTTTAACCATTTTTACTGACAATATTTGGTCCTGATAACTATGGCCCCCCGTAATAGTTGAGACTGAACTAGCCAGTTGACCCTTTACCCTTACTTCACCCAAAAATTGACACGTACGAAGTACCGGTGCATACCTAGACGAAGCTCTAAAAAAAATGTCAAGATCAAGGTGCAAAGAAGCAGCAGTCACACGACTTGCCTCTGTCCAACTCCCACCTCTCAGGGAGTATGCATACAGCAGTAGTGAAGCTACAACCCGACGATGGCTGGGCGGTGGGCCGACCACATGTGCGACAAGCCCCGGGCCATACCAGGTATTCATCAAGGCCGAAAGAGAAAAACATGGCTGACAAGCGACAACTTGCACGTGGCACGGGGCGCGCGGCGAGTCCCATGCAAATATACCACAACTACTTCGGCACGTTCAGGCTGGCACCGACCTGGGAAGACGTCGCCTCCAGCGTCTTCTGAACGCTGACAGGCAGCCAGGACGCGATTCGACCGTGTATATAAAAAGAGCACAATGCCACAGCTGACTGTGCAGGGTATCAGGCAGTACTTAAATACAAGCGCATGTGCAAAGTATAACATGCACAGCCGTAGTAGCGTACAGATACGGCATTAGTAAGTGAATGCTACTGACACATTCACCCTGGAGGGACACAGCTATAGAATACTCGGGTATAGCGAATAAAACATTGACCAGTGAGCGCATATCAGGCCATCTTTTACGGCAAACTGACCGCAATAGCTGGAAAATGGAGATTTCCGCACCTTCGCAGGCGTGTTTGATCCGGGAAACGGAGGAATCGATCCCGCTTATACTGAAATCCCACAGGCTATGTTGCGGGAGGCGCCCAGCGACGTTTGCCGTTTCTCTAGGAGAGCAGTTTGAAAAGATGTCGATACACCCCAATTCCCTCTAAACCGGTTTCGGGCGCGATTTTTCCGAAAACTAGGCCAAATTTTCGGATAAAAACAAAGATAAGATATAATAGACACACATGGAAATCTCTTCCTGTTTTTTTTGTCCGAAAGTGACCAGCACCGCAAAAACTTCGACCGGTTTCTCTTGATGAGCCAAGAACGGGTCTAGATACCTCTCACCAAAGGGCCGCAAGTATTCTGAGAAGAGATAGCTCGAATAGGTCGGACTGTTGCGTCTAAAACACGTGGAAATTACGTAAAAAACATAGCAGTAGAGTGCTTGCGACAGAGTTAAAAACAAAAAAAAAACTTTTACTTGCGCTAAAAAAAAGTAAATTTCCTTCCCTTCCTGATTTCGGTGTGTTTAGCGAGTGAGGTAAACCAAATCCTGCAGGCGACGCCTCCGAAAATAAGAAGGGAAGGGGGGAGGTGTGAGGCAAACGCGGCAAACAAAAAAATAACGAAAAACAAAAAAACAGCGTGGGAGTAGCAACGGCAGCCCAGCAACGTTTCGGCGGCAGAGTTGACGGCGGTGCCACCACTGCCATCCCACGACTGCAAGCAGCAGCCCAGCAAGCGGCAGCTAGCAAGCGCTAGCCGCAGCTAGGGGCAGCTTGAGCAACAAAAATAAACAGCGTCAGCACCAGCACCAGCAAGCACCAGCACCAGCCAGCTTCCCTTTTTGGAATGCCTGCTGCTGCTGCTGCTGCTGCAGTGTGGTGGAATCGAAATGATACACGAGCTGTCGCGCTCTGTGCGAGCACGATTACGAGTACGAGTGTGATTGCGAGTCCTTTTTGGGAACGAAGCATCCTCCACGTCACCAAGTAGGCGAAAGCGTGTACCCTAGGTGGCAACGGCGGCGGCCCGCTGACACAATCCAACGCCGCTCGTGCGCGCTATACTCAAGCTACGCCTCTCGAGCCTCTGTGCTCCCAGCGGTTGTCGTGATGCGTACAGCAAGCAGCATGGTGGCATGGAAGATGCTCGGTGTTTTGATCCTTCGAGATTTGAGATGATGCGTTCTGCGTCGGGATAATGCTCGGTGTGTGTAGGCCAATGAAACAGAGAGCCAAAAGTTACCGCAACTTTTGATGAAATCCTGACTTCGCTGAAGTAATTTTTCGCGTTTTTTTCAGAAATTTACCTCAAAAAGTTACCTCGGGAGAATTTTTGGAGAAGTAAAAGTAAAAAAAAACGAAATCGCAAACACTCCAGTGTCGTTTTTTCTAATTCTGGTTTCAAAATCTAGCCGTAAGAACCGGCCTCAAAGCGACTGTAGAGTGTTGCTGAGGGCAAGTCATACCACTCCTTGCCTTCTATTAATAGTTGGGACCCTATTATAAATATTAATAACACCACAATACTGCTAGAGCCGTTGTCACGCATGTTGCAAAGCTGAGTATCGACCGATTGGTTGAAACTCACAGCTGACGTGTATTTTTTAGTTTGTTTGTTATGAAGCATTATTAGGCGAAACACAGCGGTAGCCCCGGCTGCTTCGTGTGGCGGACGTGTAACCGTCATTATTTCACATTTCACCGCCTTATTTACCGCTAGAGAGACAAGCTCAACATGATTGGGAGCAGAAAAATCTCGAACCGCCGCTATTACGCCCCTCGATGCCACACCCGCTGCCGCTTTTTACCTTTTAGAACTGCAGTCTCGTTTTGGGGACAATTTGGGACAAACTACTTGGAATTTGACTGGTGTGTCTCCAAAACGGGACTTGAGTTCTGAAAGGGTTAAAGGTCCAACCATCGCTACTGCTGTATCACCCATATAGTACAGTTATCAATAGTACTGCAGTCCGGTTGTGAGGACCTACTACTTACAAATTGAGGGGTTCGTCCTCAAAACGGGACTGCAGTCCAAAAAGGGCTCTTCTCTATCGCAACCTTTGTGTCGCACCAAAACTTCCAACCCCTCACCGCTGTTAATTGTTGATGCTATCAACCCTTTCTTTCACTCCCCCGCCTGCTTGTACAGCAGGAGCGTGGCAGCGAAACGACGCTATGTTCCAATAATAGTAATATTAACAGTACGTACCACACTGTCCCGAAATAAAATACCGTCTCTATATAACATTATACGCAAACCATCTTTATATCTCGGGACAGAGCGGGATGTATATACTATTAACCCCTTTAGGACCGCAGTCCCGTTTTGGGGACAAAATACTTGAAATTTGACTGGTCTGTCCCCAAAACGGGACTGCGGTTCTAAAGGGGCTAACCCTCTCAGAACCGCAGTCCCATATGTGGGGACAAACCAGTCAAATTCCAAGTCGTTTGTGGCTGAAACGGAACTGCATGGCTAAAAGGGTTAACAGGTGTAACGTTTCGAACGAAAGCGCCTTGCTGCTGTTTGACTCCGATCGCCGACCAGATCGACCCATCCTCCATCCATCGCAGAGACGGCGCGCTCACGACTCGAAGAGCGCTCGTTTGGTCGTTTGACGCAACTATTGGCGCATGGGGCACTTACTGCAATGTTTTCAACCTCATTAATTTAATTACTTACCCTCGGCTACCTCTTTCGCTTCCACTCTAAACGAAAGCATTGGATTGGAACGAAATGAGGCCTCTCAGCCACGGCTGGAGACTCCACCCAAGGTTTTAGGACTGCAGTCCTGTTTTGGGAACAAATTACTTATAAATTGAGTGGTTTGTCCCCAAAACGGGACTGCACTCCTAAAAGGCTTAGCCCCGCGTTGATTCTGCTGGTGTCTCAACACGACATGCAATTAGTGATCAGAGAGTAATCGGAAAATGAGCGCGACGGAAAACAGGTCGCGATTTGAGGTTTTGTGCCAGAAATAAGTACTGGTGTACAAGAAGTAGTGGTCCCTCTATAGCGCCGGTTGCTCGCTATACGTAATGCACCAGCTAGTGCTTGCGCGATCGCTTGGGACAGATGGGCTTAAGGGCCCATCTTGACGTTTTTTTTTAGAATGATATTCCGCCAACAATTTTTTTATCGTTTGATTTGATTTGCATCTGATTGGTCAAAAAGTGAATCATGAAGCGGGCATTTTGACATTCGATTCGAATACAACGAAAACAAACGAATTCGGCAAAAAAATATTTGGGGACTTTTTTTGCTCTTCGTGCTATTCAAATTGGGGAGTTCGCCCAATTCGACGTGGCATTTTCCTGAAACCGAAGCCAGCCACGCAAACTTGATTCGTGTCGTCGACTGCTTCACAGGTGAGACCCACCATTCCCGAGAGACAGGGCCACTGGAGCAGCCGCCCCGCGAGGTCCGACGCCCCTTAGCACAGACTAGACCACCCGTGGCACCTCAAAAAATTCAAGGCCGTCGCAAACCCAGTATTTCATCCCTCTTTGCCTCGCAAACCACAAGAGCACCGACCAGGTCACGACTTCGCTCAGAAGTTCGATTGCCGAATCCCCGTCGCTGCTGCCTTCGTGGGGCTTAGGGGCTGTGCCAGCCACCCAAGACGTCCCAGGAGCGATAGCCTCTTCGGCGGTGCCGTCACTCGCCTCGTTGGTTGCCCTCTGGGTTTGTTGACCCTTGCGACATGCTTTATCCGATTCTTTTTAAATACGATTTTACTCGATAGGACCCCAGAGGCATATTTTTCACGAAATTCTGTTCAAATCGAATCAAATTCATTTTTTCCAGTTCGATTATTATGAAAAAGGTTTGTGTGTTCCTCACATCAAACCGTTATTTCTTCGAGTACCCGTCGACATCCAGTTCAACCAGTGTCACCAGCACCGACGGCTGATGAACATACTGGTTCCGTGCCGATTTTCAATCCGACAAACAGAAAGAAAAAATGATGTGGTAACAAAACTACGACGCAGCTGTAGTACCAACAGATACCAGGTACTAACATTCTTTTATTTTGTACCTGGTATTAATAGCAAATAAGGAGAGTAGACAATGAAATACCATGTCATGTTACTACTGCTGCAGTACTATAGATGCGACAGGGACGACCTACACATTGTATGGATGAGAGAATAATCGAAAGAGAAGAATCGAAAGAGACAGAGGAAAACAAATCGGAAAAGAAGAAGAAAAAGTGTCGTGCCCCCCGGAAGGAGATGCATGCGGCAGACAAGACTGACAAAGAAAAGAAACAGCAGCAGAAACAGTACCACCGCAAATAAAGAAACGCAGACATCAGTCGAGACTGGGAACCTAATGAGGACATAACGGGCAAAGCAGGTTTGTGCAGAGTAGTGCCGGTATAGTTTGCTGGCGCATACCGGCACTACTCGTACTTGTACGGAGGGGCCACTGCTGTGATGATGATGATGATGATGATGATGATGGTGATGATGTTCTCACATTAGCTCACTTCATCACCGAAATACCGCCTATGGTCTCAAAACAGGCTGCAATGTAACAACATGCATCTCGACGGCAGAAAAAAACAAGTACGGAATAGTGCGCACGGCAGTGCCATACCAGTCCTTGAGGGAAACGGTACTAACGAGCTGTGGTATTACATCCCACATCACTTACAACCAAACAACACCAGGAGCATATCCATGGTATTATATGTACAACTGCTGTACGCGTAGTACACTCGAAAAAAAAGGAAAAGATGAAGAAAAAATAATCACGAACGCACCGATTCCCGAAAAATAAAACAGCCTCCGAAAACTTTAACCCGAAACTGCTGTAATCAACCCCCTCATTCTATCATTTTAGTATTTTGGTAGAAGCCGTGATGCACCCTGCTCATGCAACTTTCCGGGTTTTTTGGCCGTGGTGCCGAGAGGCGACCACCCGACCCGAACCCTAACCCTAACTAAAACGCAATGGGGTGACCAGTGCTTGGATGCTGTGGCTTGTGAAATCTCTACTAATAGTTTGATTCGGCCGGCTTGGATGCTGTGACTGGAAAGGCTGATTGGGCCGGCTCGAGATGCTGTAGCTTGGAAAAACTCTAGGTTGGTTGGGCCGCTTACAAACCACCCCTTAGCCAATCAGAGTGCGTGAACAGCCTACCTACAGAAGATCCACTATCTGGGGGCAACCACTATTGTTTGGGTATCAATTTTCTCGTACTTGCTTGTGCGTAGTGGAAGCAAGCATCGTGATCTACTGATATTTTAAAAGATTAGTACCGATCACCGATCCCCACTGCATGATCTAGATCATCTTGCGAAGCAAACATAATTATGAACTGAATGATTGAGCTCATGTTGCCGGACTGGAGCCGTACTATCTGCATGATCCAACACATTCTATGTTCCCAGGGTTAGATCCGTACGATACAGATCCTGCGCAAGAACTGATAACGACAGGTTATGATCTACTGCTGTACATCACGATCTATCATCGTCATGTGTCCGTGTGGAATGCATGGTATTAATACTATTAATATCACCATAGAATTGATAATAATCCTGACTGTTTACTATTAATACCACTGCTTACAGCTGCTGCTGTAAAATAGAGCAAACCGGACGCATGAATTCGAATTTTGGTATTTCATACCTGGCACAAGTGTTTCGATATTTCGATCGAATGTGAACATTCGTTCATGCGTCACCTCATGCTCTTCCTTGTGTTCTGTGAGACTACGCACCCGTTTCCCATTTCCTGGAGTATATTTGGTTCAGTAGTTCAGCAGCCTATCGTGTCTGCTGTACTTGTAATACAATAAGGCCGAGGCACGCATGCATAATTAAATCACACACACACACACCACAATTACAGAACCACGTTTCGTTTCGCTTCCCGCCCAACACGAGACTGTTACTATTAAATATTAATATTAATACTATTACTATTAATATGCTATTTTACATGTACGAACACGAAAACTGCTGTTGCCGATTGAACTTGGAGCGGCAGTACTAACACGTTTAGAACCGCAGTCCCGTTTTGGGGGCAAACTACTTGAAATTTGACTGGTTTGTCCCCAAAACGGGACTGCGGTTCTAAAGGGGTTAATAGTGGTATATAAGTGCGGTGGTTGTTCTTGTTCTCGTGGTTGTTGCGATTCACAACTCAAAATACGGAGCAGGAACACCGATATACCAGGCACCAGGTACCAGGTATCCACTATTTACCTATTTATTCTACAGCAGTAGGTACAAGTATATCGATGGCTGATGGCTTGATCTAAAGGTTTGGTTCAGCAGCCTACAGGGTTGGAATCAATATAGCCCCTGCAGCTACCCGGAACCCGGATGGCCACATGGCTGGATGGCTGGACAAGTCTGATCCTGCGAGAGAGGTTCTGTCTCTGCTGGCAGGAGACAGGAGGCATGCTTTGCGCCGATAATAAGGTCAATGCCCTCCCTCGTACATGGCATACAGGAGCAATACACAAACACAAAACACAGCTGTAGTACGTACTATTAATACCAGGTACTACTAACTGTAGCGCAAGCAGTGCCCATCCCGAGTGAGAGGTCAAGGTATCAATCACCTAGAGAGCGAACAAATACTTCCCAAAACGAAAGCATACCTGTGAGCGGCAGCAGCATTCCCGCAGCGACTGCTCTATCCTTTTGCAGGTACTGCCAAATGTTCGATGTGGTACTGCAGCATCGCACTGCTGCTGCGTACAGAGTAGTTGACTACTGCTTGTCTCTATCCCGGACAAGGAACTTATTAACATGGCAGCAAACTCCGAGGTCGTGGCACCCGCCGCTTCACAAGCGAGCGATCTGCTTTCCGTGCAGCATACCGACGCACGTATATTGCCCAAAGCGTCTGTCAGTGTTCCAAGTGTCCCTCAAGACCGACACAGCGCAGCAGCGTCGGCTCGACCCCAAGGAACACCTTCCTATTTCCACCACACGACGAGCCCAAAATGATTGAGTCATAACATACAAGGCGAGGCTGCTTTGCACAACAGAAGCCAGCCAAAAGTCAAGTCGTTCTCTCTCACCTGCGTATCAAAGCTCACACCCCGGCGACGAGGCAGCAGGCGCCCTCTCGCGGCATTTGCTCTCCTCGCAGCCGCCGACGGACCCAGGTCATCCCTCGAAGAAGTCCGGGGGAACAGCGTGCGTTTGGGCGCGAGGGAAGAGCACGAAACAGAGCGCGGTAAGTGAAGCGCCGACGCCGCCGCCTCCGCCGCCGCCGCCGCCTCCGCCTCCGCCGCCGCAGCAGCAGACACCCCGACGGCAGCGCTTGTAGTCTTGGCCGCTCGCGCCGCCACAGCTGCCTCGTTTGTCCTTGAGGAGTTCTCCTGCTTGGCCGCGCGACGCGCCGCGTCAGCCGCCTCACTATCCCTCGACATGAGCCCCGCCGAGTAGCTGTGGTCCCAAGAGACAGACTTAGGCACGCCGGTCCCGCCTCCTGCGGCCAGCATTGCCTCGACGACCTCTGGTGGCAGGTTGCCCCAAGCGTGTTTGCGCGTGCGTGTCCGTCTCCATTGCTGTTTCCGGGTAAACATGTCTGCCAGAAGGGGTCCACCTAGAGAAGGGGCTCTGGCGCTGCCTGCCTCGTCTCCCCCCCACCCCGAATAGTAGGAAAACGGGACGACAACTTTGCCGAGGCTCTCTCCCCGCCGGGCTCCAGGGCGCACGCCGAGCCTGCTGCAGTTGTTGTGGCTGTTGTCGAAGACGCTTTGTTCGGCGACGGGTGACGATGATGGGCGCGCCGTGGTGCCGTAGACTGCGGTGCGAAGCAGTACGTAGCGTACTATTAACACTATTACCACAGCTGCTGCTTCCTACTGTTTGTTGTGAAGAAGAAAAAAAACAGGGCTGCTGCTCCTGCTCCTGCTCCTGCTCCCTGTAGTGTGTTGTTGCGGTTTGGGGTAGCAAGTCAGTCTCTCCTCCTCTATGGCCGAGTGTATGGTTTCTTCGGCGTTCGTGCGTGGAACGCTGGAGACGACCAAATCACTAAACCATTCAGCACAGGCTGTGTGACACGTCACCCTATTTACTAGCTGTACCTCGTAGCCTGCCTCGTCCTCCCCTCGTCTGACGACGTACTCACAAACCTGTTGGTGTACCGTCGTAGTCGCTGTCTCCGGAGCGCGTCTGAAACGGGGCGCGGATGACGTGTGAACGGCGAGCGCCACCCGCCGCTTGGTTGGCCGGCCTGGAGATGGGTTGACGCGAGGGTAGCTGCCGCGTGTCTCGGTAGGTCTATCCTCTCTGAACACGTCTGGGGGCGGTCACTGCATCTAGAATCAAGCTAGACAACATAACATTTTTGCTAGGTTTGAAGATTTGATGACGGACGGAGAAAGAAAAGAAGCGCCATTTTGATTGATTTGAGATTGCAGATTGATTTTTCAATGGGTCGATGCTGATTGGTGGTAGAGCAATTCCGCGTTCGATTTTGATGTTTCCGACATGATTTTTAAACGATATTTTCTCTATTTTTCGTGCATGTTTTACTTGAATTGAGACGGGTTGCTGTGCGGTTTTGAATATTTTCATAATTTCCCCGCTCGCTATAAAAAAAAAAATGTTTGATTTTTTTCCTGCGTTTTTTAGACGTTTTGACACGCGGGCTCTTCGAAGTTTGAACGTTTGAATATTTTGATAAATAAAAATTCGAACGAAAGAAACGTAATTTGACAACGACAGGACGACAGGGTTCCGCGAATACTTTTTCTTGTGATCGCCCGACAGACCACGTACTACACTCCTCCTGTACCCTGCTGTTGTCAAGCAGTACCCGCTACGTACTGCAACAGGTGCCAAGACACCATGGATACCATGATACGATCGTATACTACGCAGCGAGCAGCAGCGGGCAGCGGCTGGAGTACAGGGGCACAGGGCTGCTGGTACTACAGCAGCAGCAACAACAGCAATACAAAAACATGGTACACAAACAAAAATAACTATTAATACAACGGGCCACGCGACTACGCCACATATCCTAGCGCGCTTCTCAGGACAACATCTGAAAGCGTTGAGACGACGGTACGCAGACGTAGGCTCTTGTTTGCGGGCTTTGTGACACGAATGGGAGAGGAGCGTCTGCCGAGGAGGGTGATGTTTGGGGAGATGGTTGGGGGTAAGGGTTACTCCGGAGGACAGGAGTGGGACTGGATGAGGTACCTTGAGGAGGACCTCAAGGAGTTCGGCATCAAGCTCGAAGGGTGGCGCGAGACAGCACAGAAAGCCGGCAGATGGTTCCAACGGGTCGAGGAAGGGGCGGAGGCCTTCATGCGGAAATGGCATACAGATGAGAAGGAGGCATCGGCAGAACGGCATAGAATAGCTGCAACCACGACCACAGCCGTTGACGCCAACGCGAGTGTGCAGAATGACAGGGAAGAGGGGGGGGGCGAAAGGGGGACGAGGGGGAATGGCGGGGGGGGGGAGGGGAGGCGGTCTGCCCAACAGACTGAAGCCTGGTTATGGCCATCATCGTCATGATGCACTCCTTTCTTTGGGACCCAAGTAACTAGCATGGTGCCATCTGGGCAACTTTGCGTGTCTGTATGCTCCAGTGCCTGCCTTTGGTATTTTCTTTCCCCCCCGCCCGTGATTATCGCTTTTTTGTCCCTTCTTTGTTTTCATTTTTCTTTCATTCCCGTTTGTACCTCTTTGTGTCTTTGTTAGTATGGTCCGTTTTGCCTTGCCTTTTTTTCGCGTTTTGCTATCTGCGTCTGTTTTAGTTTTGTTTTTGTTTTTGTTTTGCTTAGCTTCATCTTCTTTTTTTAGGTTTTTGTCTGCTATTAATAGTCTCCTTTTTGCTTCCCTGGTGTCCGCAGTGGTGGAGTGCGTATGCCTGTTTTTTGTTTTTTGTTTTTTTGTTTTTTTGCCTCTGTTTTTACTTGAGGTATTTCTTCCACTCCAGAGTTATTGGAGCCTGTCCTGCGACCACGGACTGCATTGAATTGTGAGTTAATGTGAGAACAACAACAACAAAAAACAAAAACAAATATCCACAGCTGTAGTGCAAGCGACAATCAGCAACAACAACAGCAAGCAACACTTCAATTTCTACAAGTAGTTTGGTCGAACTGACGTATCTATTGTCCTTTTTAGAACCAACCGCAGTCCCGTTTTGGTGATAAAAAACACTCAAATTTCAAGTAGTTTGTCCGAAAACGTGACTGCGGTTCTAAAGGGGTTATTAATAATAGGACATTGACAATCCATCTGTCATACCAGGTACCTACTAAAATACAGCACTGCATGCAGTACATACGGCAGTACCAGGTACGATACAACCCATGTTTCAGTCCGAGATGAGGTGTACAACCTGAAAGGAATAGCACGCAGATGATCGTCCACAACATTTCAAACCAACAAAACCGTGCAGTAAGCAGCGTCGAGGGGAATACCTGGTATAAATCCTCATCTTACCACCACCGCTGCTCATTGCGATTGCAAGGGCAACGGGCAGATCGGGAGACCGGGGGGGGTAGGAGGAACAGGAGACACTTAAGCCGGGCGGTTGGGGGGGGGGGAGGGGGGGGGGGGCGACAGGAGGAGCAGGAGAAAGAGAGGGAGGGGGTACTCGATAGGAGAGATGTACTCGATCATATGCATGGCCGGCCGTAGTCGTATGGCCATAGATCCTCGGGGGGGGGGAGCCGTACGCGGGGGGCGGAGGAGACGGAGGAGGAGGGGGGCAGGCGAAGAAGAAGGAGCAGGAATTCCCAACTTGCACGGACGAGGGTCCCCGACCGGCCAGTCGGGTAAACACGCAAGAGAAATACAGTGTACAATGAGATACGTAATAGGAAATCGCGTACGAACGTCGTCGTCGATCGACCGACTGGTCTTCGGACACACTCCTCGTTCAGCGCCGAGTATGATTTGAAAGAAGCGAAATTGCACCAGACGTCGACACAAGTCCACTGAATTGACGATGTTTCACATAATAATTCTCGCAAGCGGCAAGAAAGCAATGTGTGAGCGCGTGCTTTACGTGTTGTGTCTGTTTTTCGTTGTTGCTTTTCTGCAGTGGCGCTAACCAACCAGAAACCCACCGACCCGCACCCTTCCTCACCAAAAAAACGTGCGTCTCCCTTTCAATACTGTTGACTGATTCCGGCAGAATACACAGCAGCAGCCACGATACGTAGCTGCTGCAGAAGCTACAGCAGCAACAGCAGCGCCACCGACAGAGACGCAAGACGTTACTCGCCAAGCAAACCAATCGACCATCCCGCCGACGCTGTCTTCAAACATCCCTTAAGCCATTGCTGCCGCTGCTAGAACCATTGGGAGATTCAGGAAACAGGGATGAACCTAAACACAGAGCAGACAACAGGCGAAAAAAAAAACACTGCTTAGTAGGTAGTGCGCGCAGCAAAACAGACGGTCGGTTATCCGACGGCAGTAACTCACCACCGGCAGTAAGCACGCCCCTCCAACCTCAGGCTGAGGACACAAACAACCGATCCAACAGAAACAAAAATGGGAGGGAGACATGAGCACAGCACCATGTTTCCGACAACTCGGCCGAAAACCTTCAGTTCCCAAAACTTTTACAGCAACAACAGCCGAGGCAGCACAGCCTTCCACGTCCACGGCCGAAAATATACCAAGTCGAATCTCCAACGCCACTCTTACGCACGCAGTCCGAACGGTCTGGAGTAAAAGTCCTCTCTGCAATGCGCAATATTTCGCCCTACAATAGCGCCCGCCCTATTTTCAAACACGGCAACGAACAAGAAGTGCATTGGACACATCGGACACCCCAAACGAAACGCCAACAGCGTTGATTGGGTGCGGCAAAAAAAAACAAGAAACGTGGAAAAATCGCGCGTTTTACGCCTCTTCGAGCCTGCAGCAGTACGAAGCACAAACTGTTTCGTATGGGAGGCGAAAAAGATAACCATTCCGTTACCAAGCGACGATGTCACTGGTCGCAGGGCCCATGGAAGGCCGCACACGAAATAAAGAAAAAAAGAGCTATGCACTCTCAGCTCTGCTTCAGGAAGAGGCAGGCCTGAATCGTCACCGACTTTTTTTCTTCTTGCACAAACGGGTGGTACCAGGGAACCCCGCCCCCCGCCCCGCCCTCCGCTCTCCGCCGCTACCGCGCCCACTTCACTCAAAACGCGTGCCTGGCACGTACATACCAGTACGTATTGACAGCAGCAACTACGGGGAACCCTCAAGTGACCTCCCCCCGCAGCAGCTACCGGGAACCCTCAACGTGAACGCCACCCCCCGCCAGTACATGATAATAGTAGAAACCATGGGGAACCCTGAACATGACCCCCCCCCCCCCCCCCCCCCCCTCCCGCCGGCTAGGTCCTTAGAAACGCCTCTTTTTTTTCAAAATCAAATCGTTACGGAGGCGAACTTTTCGCGGAGGCGATCGGAAATGTCTTCCTGCGTTTTTTTGCGTCGGATGTGGTCAAGGGTGTTGGAATAGTAAAGCTCCATCTCGGCGCGCGCATCCGATTGCTCGAGCCCCTCGATGTGCTCGTTGATCAGCGCCACTAGCCCGGAAATGTAACGCCCAGCGATCTAGCCGGGGAGGGGAGTGAGGGACGCGGGGGGGGGGGGGGGGGGGGCATTGAGGAGGATTCAGAAATACCGTTGTGAGGAAGGGCACAGAGTTGTATATGCCGAGCCGAGTATGTATATGATATATCTGGTAAAGCGGGGGTCCCGACTGGTATATTCCGACTTATGTACCAGGTATACGATACAGCGGGATCCCGACTTTTGAAGGATAGTCACAATGTTGAACATGCTTATGTGATACAGGGCTTAAAAAAAACTCAACACATCATCAAGAGTCATACAGGCTTTCATGCACATGTATACCTGGGACTGAAAGCCACCGGGTGGATGTGTTGAGCAGCCAAAACTAAAGTTCAAAAGGGTTACATTTGCATGCTACGTGCCTGGTGCGCATTGTACTGGAAAATCAGAGGCTTTACTTACCGCGCAATACTGAAGAGTCACAGGGTATAAATAGTACCACATGAAACTGAAAGCCACCGGGCACATTTCAATATTTACCGTATCATATTGTACATGTCGACGTGCTGCTTAAAGTTCACATGGGACTGGAAGTCACACACTGGTCTACAGGTTTCACGTGGTTTTTTTTTTCGGGGTTCAGTGTACCTGGTACATGATACTGAAAACACATAGGTAGGGGTTATTTACCGTACAGTTCACATCGGACCGAGGGGTAATTTACTGACTGTGCCTCATTACTTGTACATTTATTACATGACACTGAAAGTCACAGGGTGTATGCACCGTGCAAGTTTACATGATCCTCAAAGTGGAAGGCGCCACATGCGCCTGAAAGTCACGGAAATCATACGTATGATCATTCTGCAACTGAAATCCACATGCCAACATGCTGCAAACACCAAGGCTTACACTTTACATGCCACATGCCAGGTACTGTACAAACAAAACAGCAACGCAATTTGCGCCTTGGGGAACGAACACCCCTGCTGCCCGCTGAATCCCTCCGTCCCCAGCCAGCGCTACGGGTATCATAGAACGACACAACCGATGGCAACACTGGTCGAGCAGTACGAGTACATCAATACAGCGTCTACCCATGGCACAGAACGACCCGACCAAAGGCAATGGAGCAATACATCAACGTAATGCCTATAGAAAGCATATAACCAAACAACCAGTGGTTATAGAGCAATCTGTTAACGCCACGCTTACCAGGCTACATACATAGCTTAGAACAACACAGCCAATGACAATAGCCGTAGAGAAATACGTCGTACATCCAAATAACGCCTAATATGGCACGGAACGGCACCGCCAATGGCAATGGAACAATAAATCAGCGCAACGCATACATAGAACATGGAATAGCACAACCATTGGCAATATGCACGTGCAGCAAAACATCAACACAACGCCTACATCATAAAACCACACAGCCAACGGCAATGCAGGAATGAAAACGAACCAACAGTAAGCACCGAAGGAAGGCGATCGACGAAGGCAGTACCAGGGAGCGCTCCGGTACCCACAGCATAACAATACACTATACGGGGAACCATAGTTAATAGGACCTAGTGCACACACAAAAACCTATATAATTCCCAATTTTTACCATCAATATTTGGTCCTATTTACTATGGTCCCCCGTAACACCAGGTATGAAAGAAGGGCCGGCGGCCCGAGAATGCCTCCACGAGAACATACCCAAACCACTAAACATTAAGTATAAATACCAAAATACGCGACTACAACCTTTTACAACTGCAAATTTCACCGACGTACATTCTCAAGTCATGTGGGAAAGCCAGAGGTGGACACAGTGATACAGTAGAGTAGCTCCCCCCAGCAAGGCGGTGGTGTGCCAGCCTCGAGAGAATAGTACAGCCTTACTGCGGAAGCCGCCTCCCCCGTGACGAAAGAGGGCGGCTATATGCTATATGCCGTCTTTTATCGGGGGTTGCGAGATCCCCTCAAAAACGCGTTTACCGCCTTAACCCCTTTAGAGCCGCAGTCCCGTTTTGGGGACAAACTACTTGAAATTTGAGTGGGTTGTCCCCAAAACGGGACTGCGGTTCTAAAGGGGTTAATGAGGGAAACATAGTACTGCTAACAGTGAGGTTGAAATGCCTGGCAGGTTGGTCCCCGAAAACGAGAGTACAAAACAGTTCTTAACCTTTTCCTGCCACGACCTATTACGGGGGGCCATAGTTAGTAGGACCTAATCTTGTTGGTCAAAATAGTTAGATGTATAGGTTTTTGTGTATGCCATAGGTCCTATTTACTATGGACCACCGTAATCGTTGGGACCAGAGACGGCGCCCACGGTATTGGGAACAGGCTGCTTGAATTTTTCAGTGATAGACCTTTTACAAATGCGAGCACGCTATTGGGGGCACACCCACTAACTACCTCACAACACGCGGGTGATAACATAACACACGGGTGATAAGATCACACACGGGTGATGAGGTAACACACTGGCAGTAAGATAGCACACGGGGTGATAAGAAAACACACCGGTGATGAGACAACACACGGGCGATGAGATAACAGACAGGGTGGTCATACAACACAACTCCCCTGGGATGAACGATTCATTTCAGAGCCGAAACCAGGGACAAAGAACATGTCGGCCTAGGAGAGATCTCGTCGAGAACTTTCCATAGCCTTTCATGTACGAGAGGCGTTTGCAATCTTCCCGTTGTCAAGGAAGTAAGCCTTTCATGTACCAGTATACCGCAGTAGTAGCCCCTCACTGTTAACGGTGCCGGTTGCAGGAGTAGTGCCCGTATTTTGTGCTGGGACGGTTTTAATTTCCATACTAAAACCTATATATTCCCCAATCCGGAGTGGTGCCGGTTGACGCAGCAGTAGTGCCGGTATTTTTTGCTGGGACAGCTTTCGTTTCCATACTAAAACCTATATATTCCCCAATACGGAGTGGTGCCGGTTGCCGCAGCAGTAGCGCCGGTATTTTTTGGCTGGCACAGTTTCAAGTTCCGTACTAAAACCTATATATTCCCCAGTCCGGAGTAGTGCCGGTTGCCGCACAAGTGCCGACTTTTCAGGAAAGACACACACCGGCGCTAAAGAGGGACCACTACTACAATGACTATACTATGCAATCCGTCCGAGGAGCCGAGGAGGTGCCTTATCTTAAGTGTCAACATACGCGGTATTGGCTTGGAGTTGGAGGCGGACAAGTTGTACAACAGCAACCGAGTTGTTAGAGGGGAAGCACTTCGGTTTAGAGCCTGGGAACTTCACACCCGCAAGCGCGGTATTGGGATAAGCTTCGTACTTGGAATCATACACCAGGATACCATACTCGTAGTACGGAGGGAGTTTTTCCAACCGCGAAGGCGCTGCGAACTATACTGGGGATACACTGTTTCGAGTGGAAGTCATTCAACAGATACCTTTCACAACAGCACCGACGTTACTGGGGACGAACTACAGTATGGACCTTCCAACGAGAAGCACATGGCACGTATCGGGACCAAGGCTTAAAACCTTACTGTGACCCAATTGTAGTCTACTATATACTGGTAGGATATACCTAGTAGTAGTGTAGCGCTCGCCGCCGAGGACGATTTAGTAACCCAATTTTCTTCGCGTCATTCCAAAACTGAGAGTTATGTTCTTAACACATGAGGCTCTTCCTTACACGTGGGCCTATACTGTACTCACATAGAGCTCTGGCTACTACTATTAACGGGTACTGGTAACTTACGTCATGGCAACCAAGTACTTGGGGACAACCTCCTTGCAACAGTTCACAGATGCTACGAGTACCTGGGAGCAGCGTGAACTACTCGGTATTATTTCCGAGAGAAAGTACTTCAGGTGCTTCGTGTACTCGCAGTATTTAGGCTTACCCAACTGCGAGGTGCAGCAATACTGGGCAGTATTTCGAGATTCTGCGCTGGATACTGCCATGCTCGCAGTATTTAGGGGTCCAATACAGTTGACTACTCATGTACTTGGAAGTATTTTGAGGTTCGAGACTCTGGACGCTCGGAGTACTTGAAGTATTTAGGATTCATGTACTGCTCATACTTTTGAGTAGTCGCAGAATTTCAGTAATACTGCACTTCGCAGTATAACTTCCTGAAACTCCGGGTATAGAAGGTATAAGCAGCGCTACATCCCGAAATACTGCACCTCGCATTATGAAACACTGAAATACTCCGAGTATTCAAAGCATGAGGGATGTTTTCTATGCGAGTCGATTTCGAGCGTCAGATTTGTATTTTTCGATCCCAAAAATGAAAATATTTGCTTACGCAGTCCGAATATGCACAATCTGACCGGATATTTTTCGGTTTGAGAATCCGATGGCCCAAGTGCTCCGATTCTGGGCCAAAATCGGACGACTTGGGCCCCCAGGGTTTCAAATCGAAAAATGGCACGGTATCTGAATTCAAGATGTTATCCACGACAGCAAGCAGCAGCAGAACGGTCGATGAGTTGGATGATGACACAGCTGAATAGCGACGTTGCGACACGCAGTCAGCGGGCGGCGCGTCTCTCCGTGGCCAGACTGCAGTCGGCTGGCCCGAGCTCGGGCCTAGATACCAAGCGGAGCGCACTCGGCGCTCACCTCTCCGTGGGTACGTACTCGTAGACTACAGCAGCAGTAGCAGTCAGTCGCATTGTGTCGAAATACAAAATACCAAGACAGGTCGACTCTAGCGCGCTCGGCACGTCTCTTCGCCACCAGACCAGAGGCAGTCAGCGAGAGCTCGGACGCTCGGATCCTACACCAAGTGCAGCGCACACAGGGAGTCTCTTCGCGGCGCCAGATTACAACAGCAGTTGGTCTCGACGTTTGCTCGAATGTCTGCATGCACAATTAAATCTGATCTTTTCGCACAGGAATATTGTTTTGAATTTGCGAACTTCACAGCTGAAAATACGATCGGGTCAAAATCTGAAGCTCAAAATCTGATCCACATAGAAAGCAGCCTCGGCAACACGAGCATTACATGCAGAAATACTGCGAGTATTGAAAAATACGAGCCACTGAAAGTATGAGCAGTGGAGGATCTCAAGATACTTCAAGTACTCCGAGCATCCAGAGTGTCGACATTTCAAGCACAGCAGTACTCCACAGTAACTTCAAGATTAAGTTACCTACACTAAGTTCAAGCCAAACTTTTCCACACTAACTTCAATATTTAAAAAGTCGGAAAGAAAGAAGGCGAAAACGAGTCGAAAAAAGGATAAAAAAAAAACTCGAGTCAGAGTCGAAAAATAGTCAAAACTGAGCGAGATAGCCGCTCTAACACCACATCCAAGCTAAAACGGCGTGCGAGCGACAGCACGATCGAATTGCTGCTGTATGCGGAAGTATAGACGATTAATGGCTATAGTACGAGAATATCGGTAAGGATCGGTCCCTATCAAACTGTATTGTATTGGGAATATTGCTATTAATACACACACCACATGTTGTTCACAGATGAAGAAGCTGCGAGTATGCTCGACACCCCAAGAGTATACTCGAGAGTACCGAGTATTTTTCGGACTCCGAGCACTGAGAGTATTGCAGTACTGGCGGCTCGAATACTCGGAGCACAAGCAGTACCCGCAGTACAGAGACCTAAAATACTTGCAGTACTCCGAGTATTTAGAGTGTTGAACGCCGAAATACTTCAGCATTCGAGTAAATACCTCGAGTAATACTCCAACGGGCAGTATCTCTCTCGCAGTACCGAACCCTCATACGCTGCACCACGAGAATATTTCAAGGTTTTATACTGCGAGGTACTGCGGGTTAGAGCATTACTTTGGAGCATTTAACTCGAATGCTGAACTATTTCGGGGTTCAGTACTCTGAATACTCGGAGTACCGCAAGTTTATTTTTCCATGTTTTCGTACTGCGGGTACTGCTTGTACTCCATGGTATGTACTGCTCATTTTCCCAGTACTCCGAGTATTTGGGCCTTCAGTATTGCTCGTACTCCAAGCACTCCGAGTATTTAGGCCGCCAGTACTGTGATACTCTCAATACTCGGAGTACAAGAATTACTCGATTATCCGAGTACGAGCATACTCGGAGCGTCTGTGCAACGAAATAATTATTTTTTCCAACATCTGCATTTCGAACTGGAAATAGGGCTACTTATGTATTTTCCGAGTTCGGGCACACGAAATACTCGGGAGTATCGAGTGTACTCTTGAGCATCTGACGTGCAACTGTTTGAATAACAAAAATCTCCAACTTCTGTATTTCGTACTGGAAATAGTCAATTATGTATTTTCCCGAGTTCGGGCACACGAAATACTTGGAAGTATCGAGTATACTCTGAGCATAGTGCAACTGTCTAACTAGTTATTTTTTCCCGACGTCTGTATTTCGTACTGGAAATAGAGTGTAATTATTAGTTTTCCGAGTTCCGGCACACGAAAGGGAGAAAACCCTACAATTGCTCTGACGTGTTTGGGGGGAAACTGCAAACCACTCTAAAATAGCCGGAAACATGAAGACCGCTTGACCTTCATATTAATGTCTCAACGCACCTTATATTTCTGGCCAGGGTAGTATACATAACACACACGGTGATAAGATAACACGCCCCCTACGACGGGCTTCCGAGCCGAAATTCTCTATAAGCCTAGGGGGGGGGGGGGGGGAGGGGGACACACAACACACAACGAAAATGGTCTTCCTATTATTGTGTGAACGCTCCATATATTTCCGAGTCAGAGTGGTACGTACGCCCTTGAAAATAGACGTAAATGGAACGCGTACACGTGAAACATAATCGTACAGCTTGTGGTAGACGAGTACCTCGGGGTTGTCGGCCTCGAAGAAAAAGACGTAGTGGTTGAGGATCTCGATGAACAGCTGCGCGTTGACCCCTCCAGTCATGCACGCGTCCGCAATCTTCAGCGAGCGCTGAAGGCACTCCAGCACGCGGCGCGCGTCCCGTCGGCCGGGCGCCTCCTACAGCATGGGTCCCGGAAGAGAGCAGGGGACACATTCGCCAAAAAAAAACCCGGCGGCGACGGTAGCGGCGCGGGGTCGGTATAGGGTAAGAGATAGGGTGCTAATGGAAGCGGCGACAACACAAGGTGGGGTTGCGGGGCAGGGGCGTTGTGTGTGGCGGACCAGTAGCAAGACGCCACGAGCTGCCAGTACAGAAAAAAAAATACAGGAGCTCGGTCCCGGCTTCGAACTGATCAAGCGCAGCCAAGCGGGGGAAAACAATAGCCGTGCAGCCACGGTCATCATCTCCCATCGGAAAGGCCAAAGCGACTAGTCACGCCACGGCCGTCGCGCACGGTTTGAACGGAAACCCAAGAACGAGATGTTTTAAGGGCCGCACGCGCACAACAGCGGCCACATTGTCGCGACGAGCAAGCGAGAGCGCAGGGGAAAGATCGAACCGAAAACGTCTGCCGCGGCGTGGGAAGTTGGAGCTCGGCGACTGCACCGTCGACTTCGGCAGCGACACAGAACGGCACTTCCGATCGGATCAGACCGAATTGAAGAAGCCTAGAGCTCCCTGGATGGCTTACTGCACCGCGCACTAGCCGCCACCCTGACCGGCGTGCACACTCGCCAGAACCGCTGCCAAAATTAAATGTCCTTCGGAAGTCCACGAAAACAGCAGCACCCAACAGCACCCAATAGTCTACCACTACTACTGGCAACTGCCTTTGCCTCTGCTGCGTGATGATGCCACTGATGGTGATGACGATGATGGTGATGATGTTCTCACATTATGAGAAGCTCAAAAATCTGAATAAAACATATATAGCCCCGTGGTCACAACAAATACAGCAATAAAAAAAGAGCACATTACTCCCGGCGCATAGAGCGCTTCCCGGCACACGATCCCCCCCCCCCCACGGCCCCGCAGATCCACCTCCCCGAGCCACTCACACCCCGCAGCCCCCCTCCCAAAAAAAATACACCAGTCAGGATTCAAACAACAAACGAGAAAAGGCTGCCATGGCTTTATGTGGTACCTGGTACAGCAGTACGATAATATGGTACTTGAACGGGTGCAGCCAACCAAACAAACAGAAAAGACTACTGCAGTCGTAGTCGGGCGCGTTTCGTTTTTGACACCTCGTCCCGGGGCCAGAAATGGCGGCTGATCAATATCATGTATGAATACCCCGGCTGTGATATGAATGACATACAGTACATTCATACATGCCGGCTGATGCCAACCTGATGGGTACGGGCTGATGCTTGATACTCGAAGTATCAATGCCACCGGCGTAAGCAGACGTGAACCTGATATTTTGCGGGCTGATGCTGTATAAACGAGGTACCAGGTACGAGGTATCAATGCCACCCTGGGCGAAAATATAACGGCCACTTGATTTCCATATTAGCCTCCAAAAATTGATTATAATTATGCCCACTGTGATATGATTCACAGCAGGGCTGTTCACGGGTCGGGCCAAACCTCGCGGGCCAGGACAGGTCGGGTCGGGTAAAAGGGTGACCCGGCCCGACCCGTGAAATTGAAAAAACGTTCTTCACCCGACCCGCGAGGTTCGACTTGACCCGTCAATAGCCATCTGGTATACACGGGCTGATATCAGTAGGATAAGAGTAGGGTGTACAAGGCACTTCGCTCCGTGCGCCCGCCGCGCTCGCTCACAAGCAAGGATAGAACAAAAACATGTGCGTTAAGAGGACAGCAGCCCAATAAACAGGCGAAAACTGACGGACTTGCAAATGCCAAGAGCTCCATGCTCCAGGGCAAACAGATATACGCATGCATGAAAAAGAAAGGACAGAGAGAAAGGCTACCTGGTAGTGCTGTGCAGTATCTTATTATTGGGATTCGAAACAAAGCTAAATAATTCGCGCATCACCAGCTAGCTGGTGGCGGGGTTAGTGGTGGTAAGATGCCGTATACCAGGTGAAGGTCTGTTTTTTGGCGCGGCAGATATCGATTTATTCGTTCTTTTTTAGAACCCAGCGAAAACTGCATACAGGGTATACAAGATTCCCCCTCGGGATTGATTGCGGTTGACTTGAAACCCCGCAGGTGTCGCAAGCTGAAAAGGGAGTTCGCAACAGGCGTTGGTTCCTCGTACCCGCTACTATTCGTACGTAGCCACCGGGCAAAAGCGAATAACACACGAAAAAAAAAACTCTTCACAAACACTTGAAAAAAAAAAAAAAAAAAACCCACCGGGCAAACAACCGGCAAGTAACACCGACCAGCCCAAAGGAGTTTGCAGTTAGTTCTACAGTAAGTATGTATACATACTTCGTATATATACAGGCTACGCGACATGCTGGCTCTCGCCCAATCTGTCTGAGTCATTGCACTGTCGCGCTCTGCTGACCTGCGCGTGCGTGTAATGCTGCTTTCTGCAGAGCTCACGTGTGATGTCCTTGCCTGACCCCTTCGATCTGGATACCGATTGAGGGGGAATCAGCTGTGTCGGCCTCATACCCGTTTTACACACCCTGGGGCTCTCTCCCCCCCCGGGGGGTTCGCAGTGCTGCTTGTTCATAATGAAAAATATGTTGGTAGGTGTCGCAAAACGTCGAAAGGTCGTGCTCGACTTCTTACGAGTCGACTCACTTGCGAGAATTCGAACACAGCCTCGTGCGTTGGCGACACCTGCGTCACCTTCTCGATATCAATACACGGCACTGGGAACCTGTCGATAATCCTAGGATGTGGTAACTGGTGTGAGGCCGACACAGCTGATTCCTCATCAAAACGATGCGCAACGACAGCATGCTTGCCCCCTCCTCCAGCCCTCCCCCCCCCTGCCCCTCTTCCATTCATAGGAGCTGGGTGTGTGTGTTTTTGCGATTTCATCAGAAGAAACAGATACAAAAACAACCGTGTGCCAGGTACGTACGAACCTCGAGTATATGATACGTGTAACACAAAGTGCCCACAATAAAAGGGAAAAACTCGAACAAAAAAAAACATGGGGCGAAAAACTGGGGAAAAAACTCTAAAGTCGAAACATAATCGAAAAAGAGCTGAAAACCAGAACTACAATCGAAAAAAGCAAAACACGGACAAAAAACAGTGAACGGACAGGAAATCGGAGGGGGAAAACGGAACAAAACGGGATAAAATACGAAAAAAAACAAAAAACAAAAGTAGAGTTGACAAAACTGAAAAAAGAGCAAAACAGTAAGGAAAAAAGAAGAAAAGACGGGCCATCTTTGGGAGGTCATCGTATGAATAGACGCCATGAATACTTGTCGTACGTAGGCAGACTTTCTGAGCAGCCAGCAAGGCCTTGTAATCACGCCTACCCTGAAAAAAAGACAGCTGCTGTAAGCAACTCCATAGTCTAAACGCGCAGAAAATATCAACCCGCCACAGTATTACGGGAGACCATAGTAAATAGGACCAAATATTGATGGTAAAAAGAGCGAAACATATACCACGTAGGTTTTTGTCTGTACCGTAGGTCTTATTTAATACGGCCCCCCGCAATAGTGTTCCCTGTATAGTGCCGGCTGCCCTTTATAGAGCCGGTGAAATCGCTTGGCACTGACGGGAATAACCAGACGGACAACGCGCGAGGCTGGCGAGCCAAACGCGTTCGTTTTACTTTTTGTTTTCCTTCCGCGGATTGGTGAAGCTATTTACTATTTACTACAGAGTAGTGGTCCCTGTATAGTGGCGGTATGTATGCGCCGGCCAGCAACAGCGGCACTATAGCGGCAACCGGCTCTATATACTCCGCACACTGCCACACCCCGTTCCAATTTCATGCTTGGCGTGCAGGAAGAGGTCTGAGCTCCCCCGACCCCCCGACCACGACACCCGCCCAACACGTTCGACGGCGTATTGGTGGCGTCGCATGCAGCAGCTGTGAGTGTCATCATCGCACCAATCCATCCCGGCTTGTGCTATCGCCAAGCTCAAGTTTTGCTCACCTCGTCGGGAGACCAGAAGAGGTGGCTGCAGAGCGTCACCATCCTGCACTGGTCGGGCTTCTTCAGCAGCTTGGCCGCGTACTGGGCTGTCTTCGTGGCGAGGGCGTCGTAGTCGGCCGGGTCGAAGCCCTCGCACGAGAGCAGCGTCCCCGCCATCGACACCAGCGCTCGCACCTGCGCCTTGCTGTCGGTAAGCTCGTCTTCGTACAAGATGAACGCCTGCCGTCGGTCACGGACCGGCCCGGACCGGCCGTTGGTTGGTATTTATAGCGCGTCGGGTTTGGTACGTTTTTCGCGGCGCACGAGTTGCGGTTTGGTTTTCGTCGTTGGTATGGCTTCCGGCTGATGCATTTTGCCATCACGGGGCTAAATTTCACGGAAATTAGCGTATGCGAGACAAAAAAAAACAACTCATTATTACCACCATCATTATTGGATTGGTACTTGTCTGATTGGTGCGTTTGTGTTTTCCGACCGCCAAATACTATCGGCAATGGCCCGCGGTCGGCTTGTTGCTGCTGTAACCCCCGATGCTACCGCTGCGCTGTCTAAAACAGGCAACGGTGAAACGGGCGATGTGATATATGAAACGCGCGGGACTCTCAACCACCGTCCAGCATCAAGACGCCCAAGATACAGAGCTCGCCCTCGACGCGTGCTTCGAGGTTACCGGTGGTCTTGTCTTCCCGGAGGCAACAGGCAAACATCACTATTACGGGGGACCATATTTAACAGGACCTATGGTATACATAAAAACCTATATATTTAACCATTTTTACTAACAATATTTGGTCCTATTAACTATGGTCCCCCGTAATAACAGCGAAGCCACGACGACAAAGCCGAGCCACACCGACAAAGCCAAAAACCAAGACGACCACCATCAAGAACAGCGTAAGCAGCAACAAAGGACAACAACACCACCAACACCCGCACCAACACCAACACCACCACCATCATCACCATCACCACCACCAACACACACACTTATCACACCGGCACGCACGAAACCGCTCACCTGGCTGAAGAACTCGTACGCGATGGCCTTGAACCCCGTGCGATCCGCCCCGAGCGCGCACTGAAGGAACAGAGACAGAGACACCCATGGGTGCAACGGCGCCATGGCGGTCACTATCTCGTGGAGGAACTGGTAAGCCTTTCGACTCGAAAACTGCCTCGGTCGCATCACCACAGCCACCACCGGTGGCGGAGGCGGAGGCGGGGATACCACCACCTCTCCCCCCCCCCCCCCCCCCCTCCCTCCCCACCCCCTCTCCTCCCTCCTGCGTCGTTTCCCCCCCCGCTACCTCACCGCCTCCGTCTTCCTCCCCCCCACCCGCCTCGGCCTTCTCCCCTCCCGCTTCGATAGCCCCAGCTGCCGATCCATTATCCCCGCCACCGTTTGCCGAGGTCGGCGACGACGCACCGCTACCTCTGCCCCCCACCTCCCCTCCCCCTCCCCCCTCCCTCCACTCATCTCTCGACGGAGCAGGAGGACCCTTCGCCGCTTCAGATTCCTCCTCCACATATTTCGCCATAGACGATATCGCCGCCGAAGGTTTCGCGGCCTCGGCGACGGCTGCTGCTGCTGCGGCGGCTGCAGCGGCTGCCGCTTCTGCTGCCGCCACCTGCTCGTCCTCGGCGAGCTCGGCGGCGCGGATAGTCCGGGCAAGGCCCAGAGCGCGGAATACGAGCGGCACGAGGGTGAACTGCACCTGGGACGGTGCTCCCTGAACCGGGCGGTCGCGGGGAGACACAAAAAAGGCAGGCGCAGCAAAAAAAGCGAGAGTTTAAAATAAAGTTTACGAGATAATGTTATGTCTGTTCATAAACGAGAGAATGACATGTTTCTGAGTGATGAAAAGCGTGGCAGTAACTCCTGGTTGTCTCTGTTGGCACAGAGAGAACGGCATGTTTATAATAGCCAATTTGCGTGATTATAGCCCCTAGTAGAAGGACGAACGCCGAATCACGGACACGCACAAGAGGGCGAATGAAATTCCCCTGGGCGAGGGGCGCTTCCCAATCGGACGCCGCACAAGCAAACGGCGCAGCATAATGTCCAAGAGCGGGTACCATGTACCAGGTATGAAGTTTTCATTTCCGGCCAAGGTGGAGAGTGGTGGTTTTCGTACCTGGTGCCTTTTAGGGTCGATCTTAACGAGGAGTGTTTTTCATATTTTTTTAGTGTTTTCCCGAAAATTCGGTATTTTCCTATAGGAAAAAACTAGAAATACCGAAATTTCGGGGAAATAGCGAAAAAAAAACTAAAAACACAGCCCTCGTTAAGATCGACCCTTAGAACTGAAAACAACAACCAACTCGATAACACTTTTCGACAAGATTCCAGTAATTTTCCAGTAAATTTACAATACACTTGTAGGCCGAGGGGGAGAAATACGAGCGGAACGGGGTTGCAGCGCACACCCGGGACGGCGCTCCCTATCCGACCGTGGTGGGGGAAAAAAAGTGCAGCAAAATAATCGAGTAACGGATACGAAACACGCAACTATTATAGTACAGGGGGCCATAGTTAATAGGACCAAACATTGTTAGTAAAGATGGATAAATATATAGGTTTTTATGAAAACCATAGGTCCTATTAACTATGGTCCCCCGTAATAGTATCTTTTGTCAAGAGCACTGCAAAATAGCATACCACACTATGCCCAAGTAGTTTGCTCCCAAAAGACGTGGGTGTAAACCCAAGGGATCAAGACGTGGGTGTAAGTCCAAGGGTTGAACCTAGCTCCACGTTTTTCGTTTCAACGCAAAGCGCAAAGCGTATCTCTGACAATTTGCCTTTCGTTTAGGTCCATGGCAAAAATGCCCTACTTGTCGCGGGGGGGAGGAGGGCGGTTCTCACCTGGCCGAGATGCCTCCTGGCAACGACCAGCATTCGGTAGTAGCAGTCGGTGTCGTCGTTTCGCATGAGATGCACCACCCTGGCCACCAAGCGCCGTTCCTCCTCCTGCGCCGCCTGCCACACCAACGAATCGGCCGGGGCGGTATGTCGTATCCCGTGTGTTGTACTTCACTACCGCTCTGGCCTGAAATGTAAGGTCCGTTTACGCACTATCACTAATACTAAACGGTTCTTACATTTTACGGCCAGGGTGGTACGCTATTGCACAACGCACCTGCATGGCGGTATCGACTTCGCCCGCGGGCCCGCTCGGCGGGTCCGTCAAGATAGGGGCGATCATCCCCAGCAGCTTGTCCACGCAGTCGAGGTCATTCAAAGCCGATTCCTTGCTCAGCACCGATCGCAGCAGCTCCAGCGAAACCTGAGTATCGCAGTCGTGTGAGCGGGGGGGAGGGGTCGGCGGCGGCGAGATATGTGTTGATTCGCAGTCCACCTCAATGATGATAAAAACATACGTGTTAACATTCCACGCTGATCAAGCAAGCGGCACCTTGCCTGTCTGCTTCACAAGAAAACAAAAACAAAAACCGTGAGCGAACGGGAGAAAAGCGAAAATGCTTTTCATCTTCCAAACAAGCCGGACGCCGGCGCGATGTTATAACCCTTTCACCACTGCTAAACGAGCGTGGACATCTCGAGGGGTTAAACTCCTTCACCTCAGCTGTGGCTTCGTGGTGCTCGCGGCTAGCACGTCGCTACCGGAGAGGCGATCATCCTGTTACGAGGGACCATAGTTATTAGGACCTATGGTCTCCACAAAAAACTACATATTTACCCATTTTTACTCACAACATTTGGTCCTATTTACTATGGTCCCCCGTAATAGACCCATCATCACGCGCCCTGCCCCCCCTATAAAAGCTCACCCCCCAACCCCAAAGTCGAGAGGACGAAAAAACAAGAAACCTCTGCATGTCCCCCCCATCCACCCAACCCCATTAACTCGCCCCCCCCCCACCTCCCCCTCTCAACCATCACCCCTACCCACACACCGCCTTCCTGCAATCAAACCAGAAAAAACAAACAGCAAGGCACCGAGTACCCCCCCCCGCCCCCCCCCCCCAAACAACACGGCATCCCCGCTTCAAACCCCCCGCGCACCTGCTTCTGAGATTCCCACGGTAAAAAGTGGAGCAAGTCGACGTACTCCGCGAGCGACAGCACCCCCAGCCCAAGTGACCTCAGGGGGATGGAGAGGAGTCTGAGCAACGCCTCCACGCACTCCGAGGGCAACTCCCGCCCCGTCTGCCTGCCCCCGACGAGGGGCTCGTAGCCGCGGTTGAACATCGCCCGCCCGCACACGCCTGCATCATCATACGTTCGTGTGACAAGAGGACAAAAAAAAAACACACCCGCCTTTGTTCAATGACTTCGGTTGCGTTGGACGGTAAAGGTGTACACGTGCATACCCCCTCGGGATCACGGGTGATGAAATGAAAATGGGTCACAGGGTGGTTGGTGGTGGCGATGGTGGTGGTGGTAGTGGTGGGAGGTGATGGTGGAGGGGGCGCGGCTATTGCCTCGAGCCGACGCACGCCGACAAAGCCCCACAGAACGGCTGGGGCGGGGTAACGGTTCCAGCCAGTATGCGGCGCAATCGCGGCGCTGTTGTGTTTGCACGCCCGCCATGCTCTGCATCATACAAAAACGCCGATTACGTTTCCGTGATACCCCTTCATCGATACAACAGCACAACACCAACCAGCCGACAGGTCTACGAGTATGCCTATGGAGGATACGATCTGTCGCCCCCGACGACCGCCATACATGCCATGAGTACACCCCTCCCCCCCACCCCCCTCTCCGATCCCCCCATCCGAAGCTAAACTACCCCACCGGCAACCAGGACCTCGACCGCGCCGACAACTCACCGATGCAATGGTTGACGTACTCCAGCCTGCCCGGGTAGCACTGAGACGCGAACTGGAGCAGAGCCACCTGCAGGACAAGCCAAGTCAGGTTAAGACAAAACAAGTCAACACAGGTTAAGACAAGGGTAATCAGCCACCGGGAGAGGGGAGCCGGAAAACGCAAAACCAGAAACAAAAGCAAGACGAAGGCACCTGACCACACACAATAGACAATGGAAGTGTGCAAGAGAACAGACCATTTCGAGGTCCCTTCCCTTCCCTTCCCTTCCCTTCCCTTCCCTTCCCTTCCCTTCCCTTCCCTTCCCTTCCCTTCCCTTCCCTTCCCTTCCCTTCCCTTCCCTTCCCTTCCGTTCCGTTCCGTTCCGTTCCGTTCCGTTCCGTTCCGTTCCGTTCCGTTCCGTTCCGTTCCGTTTCGTTCCGTTTCGTTCCGTTTCGTTCCCCTCCCCTCCCCTCCCCTCCCCTCCCCTCCCCTCCCCCCTCACTCGAAGCGCGGCAGCCTACTGAACTCCTCCGCACTCAATTTCTGACAATTAACATTGAACACGGGCGGCACAAGCAAGCCTTTCCTGCGCGGCTTCCTCCAGAGGAGCCCAGACCCGTACCCCCGCTCGGGCAGAATTCCTGGCAGCATACGCCACCAGCGATGGTGGAGCTCTACAACTGATGCGGAGCGCGAGGCGGGCCCACAGCCGTTTATAGTTTTAAATCCCGCATCTCCCATCACCAATTATATCTCCGATCTCCATTTCCATTGCCATTTCCATCTCCCAAATTTCCAATCCATTCTCCCAGGTTATATTTCCATTTTCGTCTGCCTCTCAGTTTCCACGTCCATCGATGTGTTTCTTAGGCATCAACGAATGTTTTCCTGCGTCTACATCTGCGTACCAGGTACCAGTACAAGTGTACATCAGCAGCGATACCTACACCATCGTCCATATCAACTCAAACACGAACACCAGCACAAGACCAACATCAAACCCAACACCAAGGCTAGCAAAAAACACCACCGCCACCATCAACACCAACACACATGACACCAAGGCAACACTGACACCAGCACAAGACCAAACATCAATACCAGCGGCATCAACCCCAGCACTAACACCAACAACATCGACACCATCACATTAACACCGCCACCACCGCCACCATCACATTAATGCCAACACCACCGACCCCATCAACACCCCCACCACCACCAACACCAACATCACCACCGACAAGGGCGTTCGCTATGCGCTCACCTGCATTAGTATGATTTCGGACAGCTCGAGCTTCGACCTCTCCGATATGAGACGCGTCACACAATCGTTCAGCAGCCTGAAGGCATCCACCTGCGCTCACGAAAAGGAGGCGGCAGCAAATAACGGGGATAGGGGACGCCACGGGCGCACGTTCCCACAATAATAATTTGAAGCGACATTCTATCTCCAACCACAACCGCGTTGTTGCTCTGTTTTTCTGCTGGTTTGACGACGTGGTCGTTCATGGCCAAATGACTGCGGTTGCTGTTTGGGTACCACATACAACGCCCTGCGCTGCACAAATACATATTATCGGTGCCATGGTACAAACAGGGTAATGCCAACGTGCAGAGTTCAGCGGTACAGCAAAACGCCTTTTGTTCCTGAAACCGTCGTCCCGAACGAATACAGCAACCTCGTCTTTGTGACTCAAGTCTCGTTGGCATGAGCCGCCTCCATTGGTTCGCACGGAGCAAGGGTCCTTTTCCACCTACAGGCCACGCGTACGTTACCAGAACTCTTGTGGCCACAAGGGATAACTTCAAACATCGTCGACAACAAACACTGAACAACAACAATTGCTGACACGAACCCCAGCAACAACACCAACATAAACACACAAACCTAACACAACAAAAAAAACAGTATGACACCACACGATCAAGACAGCAACCACAACGGCAACCACAACAGCAACAGCCACGAACCACCAACATCAGCAACAAACAACAACGACAGCAATGCCGTGAACCGTGAAATCGAGCTCCATGCTGATTTCCATGTGTGCCATCCATCTTCTGTTTGCGTTGCCTGCCGCTGCTAGTCTTTCAAGCTGTTGTTGCTTGCGCTGCTGCTTGCTGCTGCTGCCAACAAAAACAACGACAACCACAACACTCCCATCACCGTTCTTACATCCCTAGGCAGAGTGTCCGGGTGCTCCTCCACGTAGTTCCCGATGCGCTCCATTAGGCTCTCCAACACCGGTCGAACCCTAACCTTCTCCTTTAGCCGACACACGCCATCCAAGAACGCCTCCAGAGACGCTAGGTGAAACTCGTCGGGAAACACCTGTATCAAGCAGTCCATCAGGTAGCTCTGGGCTATGGTGTCCTTGCAGCCCACCACCTGCACGCGCAAGGGTGGGGAAAAACGTGAACGCGGGGAGTCAGGCCGCGGCAAGAGAGGACCGGGCTGCGCAGGCAGGCAGGCAGGCAGGCAGGCAGGCAGGCAGGCAGGCCGCACAAGCAGCCTGGGCCTGTCAGAGCCTGGGCCTGTCAGTCCCAGTCCCTTCTTAGCCCTTTTCCCCCAGCAAAACTTTAACCCACTCAAATCGCAAGTAGTTCGTCCCAAAAAAACTTGCGTGAAGTTTTTAAAGGGGCCATTGTGAACCTACGCCGCACACGCGCTGCCCCGACAGGGCGTGGTGGAAGATTCCCTTATATACAGCCGTTGCGCTCGAAAATGCCTTTATCCTTGCCGTTACGCTGGAATACTCCCGAAAAGCCGCTACGCTAGAAGACGCCTCTATAGCCGTTACACTTGAACACGTCCTTGTAGCCGTTACGCTCGAAGACGCCCTACGCAATAGCCGTTTCGCTCGAAGACGCCCTACGCAATAGCCGTTTCGCTCGAAGACGCCCTTGCAGCCGTTTCCTTCGAAGCCACCCATACAGCCGTGACGCTCAAAGACACCCCAACACCCGCTACGTTCGAACACGCCCAGATGGTCGTTACTTTCGAAGACGCCCACAGATAGCCGTCACGCTGACCCACCTGCTCGAGGATCGGCGGAAGGATGACCTTCCGGTACTTAGCGCCATCCACCCCTTCCAGCTGCGATAGGCGGACGAGGTTCGTCCCCACCAGCAGGCGTAGGTCCTTTCTTTCTCGCTCTCGCCGCTTCTTGTCTTTCGAGGGGCCCTGTTTGACCATGTCGCGCCGTCCAGGGGCGCAGTACACCGCGGTCCGATTGAGAGGAAAGCACGCAGCAGCCACGAAAGAAGGCGCGCACCAGATTAGACGAGAAGCTAGCATAGAGTCGGGAGGGGGGGAAGCAACGAAAACGTCAGGAGGGAAACGCGGCGGAAGCAAGCGGGGCACAGGAAGCAACACAAGACACACACACACGCAACACGACTTCTTCCGTAGGGGCATTGAAGAACCCACAGCAACATTCTTCTGAGGCTCCTAGCTTGAGGAGCTCCATACTAATGGAATATGTAGAATGAACCCCTTTAGGACCGCAGTTCCGTTCAGGGGAACAAACCACTCAAATTCTGAGTAATTTGTCCCCGAAACGGGAATGCGGTCCTAAAAGGGTGTTCACTCGAAGAGCAATCAACCCCACGACCTATAGGTACGTCACAGAAAAACTAGTTCGAACAGCCAAGGCTGCAAAACCCGATGCCCATGTTCCCATAGCCTACGTGGGTAAAAATCAGGAAACGTAAAGCAAAACTCTACAGTCGGTATGCCATCGGTAATGGGTCAACACTTCTAAGACTGCGGTCTCGTTTTGGGGACAAACCACTCAATTTCTAAGTAAATTGTGCCCCAAAAGGGACTGCGATACCAAAAGGCTCAAGGAGCTCGGTCAGTCAGAAACATTTGCCTCATGAGGCAAAAGAGTGCCACCTCTTATCGCTGCACACCCCACAACCACGGGACAAGGCGCGCCAGGGCAAGAAGTATCAGGGGCGAGAAGCGGCAAAGCAAGCGAGAGCGCGCCAGGAACGGCGCATGCGCACAGAGCTTGGGAGCGGCGGGTGGGGTAGTGTGATTTTGCGTTTCAATGACGTGGGTAAAAAAGGGGACATGCTTGCTTCGCCCAAAAAAAAAACAATGGTCCGACAAGCAGGATGTGTCCACTGCGACTCAGCGAGCGAAACCTAAAGGTGGCATATGCAACCGCCTATCAGAACTGACGAAAAACAAACAAGAAAATAAGACCAACAAAAAACAAAAAACACGCCGGCACTAAACATGAAACGCGCGATGGAATACACAGACGCTGTCTAAACCCACCGCCATACACGGCGGTCTGCTGTAGAGCGGCTTCCACTCCCCCCAACGAGTACAGGGATCACCCGTAGCCGCACCCAACTCCGTCGAAATCATCTCTCACCGCCGCCAACTATTACGGGGGACCGCAGTTAATAGGACCTACGGTATACATAAACACCCACATATTTGACCATTTTTACTAACAATATATGCTCATATTATAACTATGGTCCCCCGTAATAGGGCCAGTGGCGATCCTTTTCACCTTAGCTGCCGCTTCAACTTCAACTTCAGTTCAACTTCAACGTCAATTCAACTTCAATTCAACTTAACGTCCACTTCATCGTCAACATCGACATCATTTTCAACGCCATTTTCCTCTTCAATGGTTGATTTGGAAGGCTTCCAAAGAGGGTGGTGCCTATGACGCCGATATCCCAGACAGAAACAGTAACAACCTCTACACCAGTAGCTGCACCATCCGTAAACGACCCACCTTCGAGACAGTTCTGCTGGGAAAATCGCCCCCCAAACCCCGCCTCGAAGTTTCTATGTAAAACGTGGAAAAAACGTGATGAGCGCCCAAAGGTTGGGTGTGTCTCTCATTAATGAGGAAAAGTGCTCCATCTCTAAAGGGGTGCATGGTCAATGGTCAAATGGCTAAGGCTCAGCCACAAACGAGTACCCCCCTTCCCCCCCCCCCCCCCCTTCCCCCGCCTCTCTTACCTGCCCGTGCATGCGGACCCAGAGCTTGTTGGCTTCGATGAAGTTTTCCAGCACGAACTCCACGCTGTCATCGACGCTTCCCCCCTCTCCCTCATAGGGCGACCCGGCATCTGGAAGTTTATCCCTGCAGACGCGGCCGGCAAGAGCACAGACAACCTTGCGGGCTCAGCTCTCACAAAGTAATTAGCCGCTCCTGAACGACGTACGTACCTGACACTGAACGACACGCTGGCGCGAGGGCGGGATGGCACTTACGGCAACCCGGTTCGACAAAAGCGGCCGCTGTTCTCCGTACTGTGCCGAGAGATTCTCCGAGCCACACCATACTTTTTGCTATGAATAGCATTCTGGCACCCGATTGACTTTGCGCTCGTCATTGCCGCCAGGTGGTCCCTTAGAGTGCTTCGCACGAACCGGGTAGGGTAGGGCACACGATGTCGCGATTTTCGACCCCCCGGCGGGCCATGCTGTCTCCCATGCCACGCGCTCGGTAAAACCCATCAAAAGTCAACGGAGCAGCAGCAGCAGCAGCAGCAGCAACAACATCAGCAGCCACAACACCAACAGCGGCAGCAGCACCAACAACAACAACGTCAGCAGCAACAGCCACAACACCAACAGCAGCAGCACCAGCACCAGAAGCACCAGGTCCGCCGAACGTTGAAAGAGGCAGCGGTTAAAGCGAGACCCACCTAGTGACGTGCGAAAAGTAGTTCCGGAGGAAGAGGCCTCGCATCGGATGCTGCACGCCCTTCGTCATCTCCAGAAGGTCTTTCAATATGTCCTGCGCTCACCAGGTAAGCACGGTACAGAAACGGCAGCGCGCAAAACAAAACGAGAGTCAGCGCGGGCGTGGACAAAAAACAGCAATGGTTAAAGGGTCTCCGTCGAGCGTAGCGACGGCGAGTTTTCCGCTAGGAGTTGCTCGCTGCACGCCTTGAGCCGTTTCCAATCCGGCGCTACTCTATGTTTGTTTTGCAATTTCACCGTATTTCTTACCAAAAGACAGTGTACCTTTTATGTACATGGCGGTAGTACTCGCCTCAAGCGGTCAAGTTGGTTGCCGTGCAACGGATGGCACCTGTAAAAAAAATCCCGCCCTACGCAAAGACTTCGAGAATTTCGCGGGGGTTGGCACGCTTGTACGAACTGGCGTCCTGCCAAGGTTGGGAGAGAGAAGACATTCGAATCTTCCATACGTCGAACAGATCAGCTACAGATATATCATCTACAGATATATCACGTAGAACAGCTAGGTCCTCACCTGCCGCATAGAGATTCGTGCAGGGTTTGCTTAGCACTTATCCAACCCAGAAAACATGGCTAGGTCATGCAGACTGTACAACACCCACCCAACCGGCAACATGAGCTAGATCATGCAGATCAGGAGTATACCTGCGGGCCTAAAGTATCTAGATCATCAAGTGGGAATGATCTATCTGATATATATGTCCGATGCGTGATACATAAATTCGCAGCTAAAGAAGTTTGTTACGTACTGACTGCACCGTCATTGGGTCCTGATCGAAGAGAGTTTGGCCATCTCTCTTCCCGTCTATCTCTCTCCCTCTTCCTCTCTCCCCCTCTTTTCTTTTCTCCTCTCTCTTTTCTCTCCCTTTTTTCTCCCTTTTTCTCTCTCCCCCTCTCCCCTCTCCGTCTGCCTCCCTCTCTCCCTCTCCTCCTCTAGCATTGCCCCCATCTATCGTCAATCCGGCTTACCCGCGCCGGCGCCTCCTTGGAGAGGATGTAACACGCCCCCACAGTGTTCAGCAGGTACAGCCTGGGCAGCACCATTGTGCACGCCTGAGCCTGCTCGTAGAGACCCACCATCGGCTGTCGCGCCTGCCTATTCTGAGAGGTGAAAAAGTCTTCGAGATGGCGCAGTTCATCCAGAATCTTGTAAAGGCGTTTTCGTGCGTGCGTGCGTGTGTGGGGGGGGGGGGTCGGGGGGAGAGGGGGGTTGAGTGTCAAGCGTCCGCCTGCGATCACGAGATCACGATAGGCGGGGAAAAAACAACCCCAAAACAAAAATGACCGCACGGTTACCACGACGGCATGAAGTAGATGCATCGGCGACTACACCAGCTTTGGACGTATGCCCGAACATACACGTCGAGCACTCAGCCATGCTATCCGACAAGCAGGGGGGAACGAAATCTGTCACCGTCCGCGATGCCGAAACGTAAAGGCTGCCATCTGTCAAGCCGCCCGTCCGATCGGGCACCTGAATGGCACCGTGAAACAAAACAAAGACAAACCGCCGCTATGACTCCCACGACACGTGCCATACTATCTCCGTGCGACCGATGACCCACACGACATCAAATATGCTCCACACCCTCCACGCGACCCGCAGCTCACACGACATCCAAATCTGCCCCAAGCGAACTTGGTGTCCCGATAAAATACCCTCCCTCGACGACGCCCCTTTGTAATCATCAGAGGGGGCTAGCTCCCTCTTCGTCCCCACATAAATCACGTCAGACGTAACCGAAACACTCTCACCACTTATTACTGCTGTACAAAGGAAAGTAAGAAATTCGGCAGTCGTGATACTGAACGTACAGCAGTGTATGACGCGCCCATTCTCAAATAAGAAGTCAAGCCTGGAATAGGCATCATGCTCTTATTATAAATACCATGGAATATATATGTGTCCTCTGCACATACTGCTGTAAATTTAGGACATAGGACTGTTTGCTACTGCTGCAGACACAGCAAAACTATTGCCGGACGCACGGTCTACTCCTGTTGTAGGCACCGTCTACTAAGCAACGTCTGCTGTGAGCACCGTTTTCGACTGTTTACTCCTGAAAGAACCGTCTGCTACTGCTTGTAGGCACTGTTTACTACTGGTGTACCGTAAAACACACGGGTGACGAGACAACACGCGTGTTACACTATTATTAAGATAACACACACCCTGGGACAAATTTCCGAGCCGGTTTTCCCAAAAGCGAGGCGGGAATCTACAAAGAAAATGGTGGCTCTGGAAACATCTCGTCGAAATCTTCCGATGGACGCATCGCTCAGCATCCGCACTCTTCCCGATGGCGCACCGCCTACTTGTGCTGTACGAGTAGGCACCGTCTCTTCCTACCGCTGTAAGAATCGCCTACTACTGGTGTAGGCACCATCTACTACTGGCTGTTGTTCCGGGCCACCCACGGACTCAGCAAGGGCACTCTCAAGCGAAGGGGGTTCAAGCGCGGCGTCGGGGGCACCTTCATGTAGAGCTCGTAGTAGTTCCGGGGGGACAGCTGGGTGGTCTTGAGCTCCTTGAGCATGTTCCCGGCGTGAGTGAAGGCATTCTTTGTATCGCTAGCGTCCTGGTGGTGCATACGATGGCAGCGCGATGCCACGATTGGCAGTGGGAAAATAACAATAGTCGAAGCCGGGCGGTGGCAGAGGTACATGCCTTTATATATACCCTTCGTAGCAGTCGCAAGCCAGTAAGTAACCATTGCCCTACGCTGCCTTTCCTTTCTTTTTCCAATAGGTGTATACTCGCACAGCAAGCACACTCTTAACCCCTTTAGCACCGCACTCCCATATGTGGGGACAAAGCACTCTAATTATAAGTAGTTTGTCCCCAAAACGGGACTGCGGTTCTACACAAGGGGTATTGCATACCGGCACGCCGCAGTAACCTTTAAAGTAACCAGGTACTTGGCGTATCAGGTGCTCTACTCCTGCCGCGCAATATCAAAATAGCGTTGGGAACTTTCACAAAGTGAGCGTGCACATCGCGGATAGTGGAAAGTCCCCACAGTTCTGAGGTACGAGTATGACGCACATCGTTCGTCCAGGATCAAGTGCCACGTGCCACGTTTAGTCTACTGCCGTAGACTGAGACTATCCCTGGTATCTGGTGTTTGCACCAGCACACCAGCACCCGTATATACGTACGATACCTTGCATACCGACGAAACGTGCCCTCGACGCTGTACGACTATTCCTGCGGCTTGTTCTGTACTGGTATTTTTACTGGTATGCTCGTACCCACAGGATATATGTACGTACCAGGTAGACAGCTACGAGTACCAGATACCTGCTGTTCACGTATTAAAGCACGAAACACGTCCCTGTACTACCCCCACAGCCAAGAAACGGCGCATCAGCAGCAGTCGCCGCTGTTGCGCGAGGACACGGTTAACCCCTTAAGAACCGCAGTCCCGTTTTGGGGCCAAACTACTTGAAATTTGAGTGGTTTGTCCCCAAAACGGGACTGCGGTTCTAAAAGGGTTAAGGTCTCGGGTCGGCACGGTTGAGGTCTTCAGACAAAAAAAATGCCAGCGAACTCTCGACCGTCGGGTCTGGACTCTGTTCCCGCAGCAATTAAAAGCTGGTCGTGAGATGTAAGTTCGTCTCCATGTTGTTCCCTACCTGGTACGCGTATGTATGATATGACACCCCCCGGAAGGCCCGAGGGCACGCGCGCCCAAACACAGCACGGGCGAAAACCAACCATGAGGATTGGGGAAAACCTCAAGAGTACACACAAGACACAGCTGTTTCTCAGCCGTGCGTGTTCTGAACGCGTGCTCGCTATGACTCCCTACGCCTACAAAACTGAAACTCTCCGCGAATCGTATTTACTTTTACTCGACGTACCCCCAGCAAGCAAAAATATGGTGCCACGGCCTGACAGGGACGGAGTATGTACAACGAAAAAGATCTGTTGATATGAAGCAGCGGCCGGCTGTTGCCAACACAGCGAGATCACTTCGATATTAGCCGAGCTGTGTCCCTCCTCATGTGGAGAGGATGCTTCTAGAGGTGCTCATGGGCTTCTTTGGAGTCTTACCGTGGCCCTTTTCATGAGAAAAGCTTCTTGCATCACCCGCTTGTTTGCCTCCGCCAGGGCTCGCTGTTGCGCGGCTGGGTCTTCCATCGTCGTGCTTTGGCGAACAAAAAAACACTTGACTCCAGCTATTCCTCCACCCCACCACCACCTGGACGTTCTCCGGGTCGATCAGACAACGCGAACTACGCTGCAATGGGCAACTTTGCCCTCCTCAACGGCGAGTACCTCCTTGTGGGACACACACAATCGCGTACCTAACCCGCACTTGGAAGCGTATGTGTCCCCTGGCAAGAAACGCCCAAGAAACTCTTTACAGGTAAGTCGGCAACTGCAGCAAGGAGCGAGGCAACCGAAGCATCAAAGCCAGAAGCAACGAGAAAGTTTGTCTGAGGCAGCTTTCACACCCATAACTATTTTGGGAAGAGTTATTCTCTCGGTGCAGAGTGGCATATTGTGGGTGAATTTGAGCAATACCCAGCCGACCGTAGCTAGAGATACAAACTAACATCTCCGGTCGCTACACCTGCGAACTGCGAGTACTTACTTACGATGTCGAAAGAGCTTGGCTACAAGCAAGTGAAGAACGTCGAGTCTAGGAGGACATGGGACCGTGATTACTACGAGGCGAAGGCGAAAGAGAGGCTCGCGAAAGGCGACGACTACCAGGAGAAAGAGGATGCCCCGTCGAGGAGAAGCAACAAGGAGGAATTCCAGCCGGCGGCCGCAGGGGCGGCCGGACCAGCGGGATCTGCCCGCGCTTACTTGAAGGTGACTTTTCCTGCGTACGAGTACTCGCTGTTTGTGTTGGTACTGAAGCATAACATTAAAGTTAGTGCACGTTCAGCAATGCTGCTGCACCAGGTACGAGCACCTCATGCCGGAGTGTACCCCGTACCGTTCTCCAGCAGTACGAACATATACATAACATAGGCACCCGCGAAACATCCTGCCTTGTGATGGTCGTAGTGTACGTTCAGGTTGCCAAGGGATATTGTACACCGGGACGACGTACTGCCGGCGCGTTCTTGTTTAATATCCGCCACTCCTACTGACAGACTGGCATGTCTGTTCGTACGAGGCACCGGATATTTTTGGAGACACGAGCGCGGCGAACTTAATAAAATATTACGACGTACGGGTACGATACCGTTATCAGGTGTGTACCTTGTGGCACGACTACTGCTGCTGTACCTGGCATTGCAGGACAATATATTAGGTACAACAGCAGTAGCACAACGTTGTGCCAGATACACCTTATAGAATCGAACCGCATAACTGGACAACAACTCCCTCGCGAGACTCGTGGATGCATGGTATGACAAGGCTGAAGCGTTGCGGACCTTCTAGAGAAAAAAACAAAAATGCCATAGTTTCCGTGTACGAATGGTCTTCTTTTCGTTTTGACGTTCTTGGGCAGCGTGACACGTCCCCGAGGTCAACGCCCTAGTGTTCCTTCAAGGGAACTATCACCGCAATCATCACGTGATGCGAGAGATCAGCCAACTACTGGTCATCGAACTAACGCCCTTCCCCCCTCTTGTTCCCCATGCTTGTCCTTCCTTGCCCCCCTTCCCCGCGCGCCCGACCAGACCCGAGAGAGGAAGGTGGACCTCTCGTCGAAACTGGGCAAGACGCAGGTGGTAACAGCGGCGTCCACGCCCTCGCAGCAGGGGGGGTGGTACTGCGAGACGTGCAAGTGCGGTCTTAAGGACAGCATCAACTACCTGGACCACATCAACGGCAAGAAGCACCAGAAAGAGCTGGGTTACAGCATGCGCGTCGAGAGATCTACGGTGTCGCAGGTGCGTAGATTTGTTTTAGCCCGCAGAACAGCAGCGGAGGCAGCAGAAGCAGCAGCAGCAGCTGGAGCGGAAGCAGTACTCGCAGGGAGCACTTGCATCGCGTGTTCGTAGCGACATTGACAAGGGGGGCGGCGGGGGACCCGGACGTTGTTTTCATGTTTCATGTTGCGTTGAATTATAAAGCACGGTTTTGTTCGGCACGGTGACATTAGATTTGCACGCGACTTGCTTTTATGTGTCTACCCCGCATTCAGTACTACAGCAGCACCTACAATATCTCGAGTATCACCGCTCGGAGCTCTTTTCGTGGTGCTCCGGAAATGCGCCGAACCCAAACCCACCCGCCACCATCCTAGGCAGTGTAGGACGTGACATCCGTTCACCTTTGCCTCCATTCTCGTGGCCATGGCAATATAAACATATTGTTGTACGCATGATACGTGCTGCGGTGGTTTCCCGCCTTTACAGGTGAAGGACCGGCTGAAGATGCACAAGCAGCGGGAAGAGGATCGAATTTCTGGTGCGGCGAACAAACCGTCCGCGGAAGACGAATTCGATTCGAGAGTGCGAGAGTCGGAGGTGAGGACCTGGCCCGCTCGCGCCACAAATGCTCCACACCATTACCGCAACCTTGCGGTCGGAAGCGACCAGAGAGGATGGTGTCTCTCCCCGGGAGAAAACACCCACGCCCGATTTCTTTCTCTCACAGTTTCGTACTGGTTGGCGACGAATTGCGGTATATACTACTTACTGTAGCGGCTCAGAAAATTACGGTATAATCACCAGAACCAGATATACCTGGTTATACCGGTAGCTTCGCGGGCATCAGCGGCGGAACGTAGCGCACCCTTCGAAAGTTTTGGAACCGAATGCAAACTGTTTTCTTCATACCGGCGGCCGCTCTGAACGTGTGCATTTGGAGCATTTCCGTAGAACGCGCAGGTGCTCGAAACGTAATGTGCATTGCCTCCCTATTGTGGGAATTGTGATGTGTCCCCACGCAGATGGTGGCAGAGGCTGATGCCCACCGTCGTTAGTCGATGTTGTAGCTCGGAGAGCTTGTAGCAGCAGAAGTACGGCAGTACTTCAGTGCAGAAGACGATGCTTCAATGTTGCGGCCAACACAGACAGATAGAACATAAAGACTGGTGGTAGTCCAGACCGGACGATGGCAGTACCAAGGAGTTGGCAAGGGTAGCAACGGTACCTAGACGAGCCAGAGAGGTCACAAAGAGTGAGACTCGCGTACCCGACAACATCGGGTGTCCTGCGAATGCTAACACCACTTCCTCCGCATACGTTACATGCCAACCGGCACTAGTCATACCGATCACACATGCTGCTACTACATGAAGTACATAGAACAGTGCTACTGAACATTGATAACAAACGTAAGAAAGATGCGTAGGCATTTTCATAACACCCCCCCCCCGCCATCCTAGGAGATGGATGGTGTCCACAGGCGGCGAAACATGAAGGAGGAAATATTAGCGAACCGTTTCTATGTAGTATATGGAATCAACCTAATGGGCGTCCAAGTGTTGGAGGTTTCTCTATTAGCAGTAGGTACGGTGCTCCGTCTAGAAAGAGATTCGTGGTTGGTCAAATAACTACGGCAAGCAACAATTGAGTACGCCCCCCCCCCACCCCCCCACCCCGTCTATGGTCACACGGCTACGGCCATGCATGAGATTGAGTACATCTCTCCTATCGAGTACCCCCCCCTCCCCCCCCCCCCCGTCCATCATCCTCGCTCTCAGTCTTTTTCCGCGCCGGCCGCCCCCCCCCCCCCCTTCCCCCCCTCCCCCCCCCCCTCCCCCCGCACCGAAAAGGACAACGAAGCACGACGAAAGCGCCAAAAAAAGGACGCCAAACGGCAGGCGAAAAAAAAGCAACAAGACGAGGAGGAGGAGAGGGATTTCGAGGACCCCGAAATGGCGGCGATGATGGGCTTTGGCGGGTTCGGAGGGGGCAGTAAGAAGTAGCCAGTCTGGACGTGTCTTCCGTCCTTTCTAAGCACTGCTACTGCTGTGCAGTGGCGGCGGCTGGTGGCGTTTTGTATTCGTCTGTTCGCTTGCGAGATGACCCGGATATTGCGCGTTTCGTTGTGGGACGCGCCACTTGCAGTTTGGCTTTGGATGGGGGAGCGCATGGGCCTCCTGGCCAGACGTTGGGCACTCGGTTGAAACTCGTTGGGGGGTTTACGGCTCGTATATGACGCCCAGCGGCGCTCATCCTCTGTATATTGGCGATGCTGCTGTCGAATGGCCTCGGCATCGTTATGATAGTGATAGTGTTTCGGCGCCGTGGGTCCAAATGGTCTCCCGTCGACGTAACGACTGTGATACGTTTTGCGCTTCGCACATCAGCTGATGCACACCGCCATTTTTCTGCAGAGTTACGGTTTTTCTTGTTGTCGCACTGAAGACAAGCCGCGACGCGCCCACGCGAAATTTAAATAGTGCGAATCACGACGCAGTGTTCCTCAGAGCTTGAACGTGAATGCTGAGCGAAGGAGCGTCGATTTGTTCGCGTCAAAGGACCATGCGTGTGGTGGCCCCTATAATGCCCACGATTCAGGGACACCACGAAGCAGTTGAAAGCGTGCCAGGTGTCGAGGCTTCGAGTGTACCTGGTAGTGGGCTGTCTTCGTTCGTAAACGACTGGCGTGAAAGCTGGAGAAGCAGGCGCAAGATGGAGGACGCAGCGCCGCTTCATACCTTTTAGACTGCTGTTGTGAAGGATGCAGCAAACATGCACCGCTATTACCGCAGTACTGTACACTGTAGAACAGAGTAGAGGTAGAAGCTGCTCAGTACGCGTATTATATAGTCTTTGAAATCTCTTGTTCGGCCACCGGTATTTATCGTAGCCAAGCAAACCAACATCAGCATTTTTTTATTTATTTTTTTAATCACTTTTACTTTGCAGCCTAATTCGTACCTGGTAGGAGGTTTTACCCTCTACGAGCTTTTGGACAAGCCGTGGTCACATGTGTCTACTCTTCCCCCCGGTACGTGCCTTCATTTTTCATCGCGCATAGGGTTCAGCATTCCCACTGCTAGTCGATTTTCATCATATGTAGCTAACTCCCGCTCTCGCGCTTTCCTCTAATTACAGTATGCAACAAGCAAAATAGGTGACGCTCAGGCAACGTTATTTATCTATTGTTGCGGCGGGGGTGAACGGCTGTCCTCAGAAATAAGAGCTCTATGCAGCGCTTACAACACGTTGATGCCATCAAACTGTTTGCATCACGCGGGATGGAAGCTACGCGAACGAACCCTACGCCGCCGACACCGCCGTGTTTGTATGACGCGATGCGGCGGGTACACCTTCTAAACATGTAAAAGATCGCGCCATAAAATTGTCCTTCGTACTACTGTATTTTGTTGACGAAAGAAAATGTTGTGCGGGCTGGCATTTACAATATTTTCTCGGGGCGGATATCGCCGCTGTGACTCAACTACGATGATGCTGCCAGCAGTAGCAGGTGAAACTGCAGAGTAAGTACGGTGCCGCACAGGATACAGGACAGGGATACCAGGATCAAACTGCTGTGCTGTGAGGTGTGAAGTCTCCTTCCCAAATGCCTCACCAAACATTGGAACACCTTCGCAATTTTTGAAACTGCCGCCGAGGCAGTCTGTCACTCGGTCACGCCGCCATGCTCATCCCTCTTCTTTCCCCAACTACAACGAGAGTAAGCCGGCGGTCGTTGCCCTCGTAGACAAAACACACGGCCGGCTCGAGAACCTCGTAGCACCCGCTGCGCCTTCCTGTGGCTGTTGGTTCAGGATTAAGGCGTGCGTCGCGTTTGCGATGTTCGGAGAGTCGCAGTTCAAGCCGAGGCACAACTCTCATCAAGGCCGCTTCGAAAAGAAGAGAGAGAATGAGAGACGTTGGGAGCAGTCGGTTCAGGGCATCGCAGCAACGGACAAGGTTTGCAATATCATGAGAGTGGAGAGAAGGGAGGTGGCCCTCGCCATTCTCTGCTTGGTTCTTGTACCACCTTCACAGGCCGACCACACGCCCAACGTTATCTCCTCTTGCTCTGTAGAGTACTTACCTGTGGTACAGCAGTAGCACATACTACCAGGTGCAGACAGCACTAGGGTACTGGGAGGGACTAGGGTACTGGGGAGGGGGGAGGAGTGCCCGCTGTGTGACCCCGGATTTTACAGTAGTTACGAAAGGGAGGGAGCTGAAGAAGCAGGATACAGGTAATAGATAAAATGAGGGGGGCTAAAACGCAGCAGCAGCAACAGTTGAGACCCTTTATACTTCGTATTCTCGAGCGCTTCGTGCTTTCCCAGTCTGCCTCCATTTCATTGCCTCCATTCGAAGTGCCGCCTTGGGGATCTGCCTCTACTTGTAATCCTACCATCCAACCGCCTTCGCGCCGTGCCGGTGTGTGTTGGGCCTCGCTTCAGGTGATCGCGTTTGCCAACTGGGAAAACAGAACGGCCGGAAATATTTCCTCTCGAGTCGGCAAGGAGCGCCTGAAGGATTTGCAGGGGGCAAAGGCCGAAGCGCTGCTCGCGCGCAGGCATCGCGTGGCCGACCTGTACAACCGGGAGATGGAGCAGTGGGAGCACGAGGTATCGCCACATGCACTTCTCAAGAGCTGCGTGATACGAGCTTGGGGGTGTACATGTTAGGCTACCACCGCGCAACGTCGTAAGAGACAGGCTCGACCCAAACCTCTGGGGGAGCTGCTACATATATACACACGTCTATTAATATTATTATCGCTGAGTACGTACGTCGACCGACGCGCTAGGCGAAAAATCCTAAAAATTCTGAAAATAATATGAAATGCCTTGCGCATCGTCCCTACCAATAGCACGTATATAGAGGTCCCGGTTCCCGTCTTCCAAGTTTCTTGTCTAATGCCCTGCTTTTTTTTCCCGCCGCGCTATGAACGCTCGGAACGCTGGGTGTTGCGCAGATTCTGAACAGCGCCGAGACCGTCGAGGAGCGGAAGCAGCGCATTCTGGACAAGGCCAGCAAGCTCAAGAACGCGAGGGAGAGCGCGAGGTAAGGCCGCGCCTTCCACGGTGCGCATGCTGATCAACACTTCGCGTTTGGCATCCTGCTAGATTCCCGTGGACCAGCGCTTCGCAAACTGTCGCGCTGAGGCGAAGGACTCGCGAACAGACTCCGGTTACGTTTCAGGTTGCGCATACGAGTACATCGCTGGCCTCAAGGGTTTGTGGTAAAATTGAAAGTGCTGTGGAGCGTAGCTCCCAGCAAATACGGGACCAACCGCCTCCGTCTGTCTGCCACTCGTCATGATACGCCATCGGCTATTTTCGGCTGAAGATGCGTGACGGCCGTCACGTCCCACGCTTTTCCGCCTTTTTTTTTTTCTTTAATCGGAGCCTAAATGCGAATCCCATGCCACCACGCCCTGCCGCTGATCCTGGCATGCACCGCGGTCGGCCGGCTCTCGCCGAAGACACCCACGGCACGAAAACGGAAACGAAAACCCACAATGTGTTGGGCATCGTTCCATCGGCCCTGAGCACAGCTGGGACGCACGATTGAACGACCCGCCCCAGTTGATCTGTCTGTTGTCTCCTGTCTCTCATTTCCTCTCTGATCGGGAGGTTTGATAGTTTGCCACCGACTCTGTACCCCCCCCCCCCGCCCAACCCCCCATATTCTCTGCATGTCGCCGCCGTCGCCGCCTTTGTGCTGCTCCGTGTCGGCCTTCACAACAGGCTCAAATACGTGAAGGAGTGCTATGACCGCCAGTGGCGTGATGCCTGCGACGACGCGCGAACCCTCGATTCCAAGGCGAACACGGAGTGGGTCACGGCGCAGCGGTGGGAGCAGGTCGCGGAGAGAGTAGCCACAGAGGAGGCGAGTATTTTTGTTTTGTAGCGTGAACGGCTCTGGTGTGAAAGGCTCTGCTCAAACGAGGAAGGAATTTGGGCGGGCGGGGATCAGGGTGGGAGCGGAATGTCTGCACTTTTCCACTCATTTTGTTTTGTTCGGGCTTTTTTTTTAATCTGGACTCGTAAACGTGGTGCTACCCCTACTGCAGAGTGAAACGAGAAGGTGCACTCTAGTTGGGCTTGATATTACGCAGTTAGCTTGTCCGAGAACCACAGTGCTGTAAGTTACAAGAAATGCAGGGCAGGCAGGTGAGAAAACTGCAGCACAGGTCGTCACGGAAGCTTCAGCGCAGGCATCGTAGTTTCTAAAAATACGTCCGTGTTGATGTGTTCGAGGGGTGGGCGCTCGTCCTCGACGGTGGGTCATGCAGCAAGAGACGCCCCGTCTACCGCCTTGTGAATGCTCGTGCTGCTACGTACCGGAATTTTGCGCAATTCGTCCGCGTTTGTCTACCACCCTTCCTTCCGGGCGTACCCCAGTCGGGTCCCCGCTCGACAACGCCTCGGCCGATCGACCTTCACCCTCTATGATGCTGCTGCTGTGTGGCATTCTTCCGGCGACCACCCGAATGACTCGCTTGCGCCCGCCATCTCACACACGCCTGCCTTCCAGGAAAACGCGAGGCTGGAGGAGTTGCACATGGAAAAGATCCGCGAGCGCATTCGGTATCTGGAGGCCCAGGAGCAAGCCACGCTAGACAAGAAGGAGAGGGGGAACCAGCTCATGCGGAGCGATCTCAATACGCAGGTAGGCCTCGCCATTTGCGATTATTTGGCAAGCGGGGACGGTGGCGACGGGGAGCGAGCATGGTACTCGTGTGGCGTGACAGAAGCGTGGCGTAGCAGGGCCCGTCGCACGAAGCGCGAAGCACCTGCGCATGTAGCGATGCGGTGCGCGGCTGGAGCAGAATTTGGAGGAGCGCCGTTGATCAACCCCCCCCCCCCCCGCCCCCCCCCTCGGCCCACCATGTCACATGCATGCCCGTCAGGTGGCGTACAACGCCGACAGACGCCGGCAACTGTGGGAGCAAACCGCGCGGGACGACCTGAAAGAACTGACGGATTTGAGGGCTTTGGTCCGAGCGGAGGAAGAGAAAGCGGACAAGCAAAGGAAGGAGGCCCATGCTCGCGGAGCGGAGGTGCGTAGACGAAGCCTAAAAGGCTGGGGAGGATGCAGGGGGCCGGGCCGAGAGTACTGTCACGCCGATTTGTTGCGGCAGGCCTGTGGCGGCGTACTTGAAGCGAGCCGCTCTGGGGTGGAGCAGCCTATTGTTTTCTTATCGAGCGTTCCGGCGCTGTGGAGATAGATCCTTCCGCAGTTGAACTAGAGTTGTTGCCGTAGCGTTGCAGGCGAGTGCGCGCTGCTGTGTGCGTTGAAATGCTTTGGCCGCTCCTCGTGCGCAGGAATGGCAGCGACTATAATAATACCAGTACATAGAAACAGTTTACCCTGTTATAGCGCAACCCCGTTCTCTCAGGGTCGTTATCGACTGCTCGGGTGCAAGCATAGGGTTCGGGGTCCGATGCTTTTTTCCAACCGCTTGCTTCAAGTTCGCACCAAGGCGCTCGAAATGGGGAAGGCTTTTGGCCGCCGAAAGGAACACGGAGTCGCTCGCGTTGCGCGCAATTTGCATTGGATATCGCAAGGGGATTTAGAAACCCGTCAGATGTGAGGTCAAAGGGTACCAAAAGTCCTGTACACTCGTGTTGACTTCTCTTAAGGTCATTAGCTACCCGCGTACCGCAGCTACGAATCCTGCCTGTCTGCTATGCAGAGTGTCGGTGCCGGGTGTATTGCACCGTGCGTTTGCATATGTCGGATTGCGTCGAATGAGCGTTGGCGAGAGGGTCTGCCGAACCTCCCGCTCTTCAGCAACATGTTACGCGAAACGCGTTTTTTCTGTTCCCTGTAGTGTTTTGGTTCGTCTGCTCCCTTTAATTCGCTAACTCAAGATCGTTGGTGCCCAGAGCCTTATCGTCCTCCGGCCGCCGTTTTGCTTCGGTTTTCGGAGCCACAAAATGACCGGGAATTCTAGTATAGTGTATACACTCGAAGATGTGCGAACTCGGTCCGCAGCCGCCCCCCCCCCCCTCCTACCTCCCCCGCCCCCCGAAGCGGAAATGTCATCAGCCAAGGGCTAACGTACGACCTCTGTACGTGTGCGGTGCGGTGTCAATTCGTCGGCGATTTGGGTACGGGTGACGGATAAAAAGGTGCGCGACTTCAACGAGGCGAGGCGTGAGATGCGCGTGACCGCGGCCAAAGAGACGCGCGAGCAAGACCTGGTGCTGTTGGAGTACGCCATCCAGAAGGACAAGGCAGGGGAGAACGAGGAGAAGGCCAAGCGCGAGGAGGAAAAGAGGGTGAGCTCGAGAGAGACAAAGAGAGGGAGGGCGCGCCGGGGGGGGGGGGGGGGGGGGGGGGAGGGAGAGAGAGAGAGAGGCAGACACATACCAGAGATAGGGCTTGTCGGGCGGGGGTAGGGGGGCTTGCGCTGCTTGTGTGCAGGATCAGACAACAGGACAGGCACAGAGGGGGGGACCCACGAGATGTCTCACTCCAGGGCAGTTCCTTCATATTTTGGTGAACCTTTAAAGTTTTGGTACGCTTTCTCGTCGAACATTTTTTAGTATCTGGGCTACAGCGGTGAGTTAAGGACCGCTGATAGATGACGCGTGAACCCGCGGATGGAATACAGCTATTTGTCATCGCCAGGGCTCCGCGTCGATTACCAAACGACCGGTGGGTATTTCCCCCGCGCACATGCTCGAGATTGCCTGTGATCCTTCCCTGTTAGCGTGTCCGTCACGTGGTTCGCGGCGAGTTTTGTGGAGTGATGCACGTATTCTGGCTCCGCGGGGCGCCGCTTACTCGCGCCTGCTGATATACTTTCCTTTCCTTTGCATCGGGGACTGTCGCCTCTATCACCTACTGTCGTCTCGTTCGTCATTCAAAAGGTACTGCGCCAGTACAACGAATACCTGAAGGAGCAAATGGTCAAGGAAGCGGAGGACGAGGCGCAGTACGACGAGATCCGACAGAAGGCCGAGGGGCGCATCTGGGACCAGAGGGACGCCCAGCTCAAGGCCCAGCGTGACGCCCGGGAAGCTCTCATGCAGCAGGTAAGCTTATCGCAGTTTTTATCCGCTTCGGCGTGCCCTGCAGCGGACCTAGGACGCGCATTGTGGGCGGGGTTTGCAATTCGCGGTACGCTATGATCCGCCAGCTCGTGGAGGATTTTTCCGCTCGGTGGCACTCCGAATCGATAAATCGACGGGGGTTTTGACAACTTGTTCAGTCGATCGCGCGGCGCGGTGCGGCTGTGTATGGTGCGGTTCGAAGCGGTGCGATGTGGTGCAACGATTGTTGAGCTGTAGTTACGGTGGCATGAAACGATTTTCTGATATGTCAGAGAGCCTTAAACCAGCAACCACCCCCCCCCCCCCCCCGCACGCTGGTGTCGGTCCTGTGTGGTTCCTCCCGTCCAGGTGCACCTTGGCCGACAGGAGCAGATAAGACTTAAGGCTCTGCGCGAGAACGACCAGCTGGCCGCCGACGCCGAGCAGGCGAGGCTGGACAGGGAGAACTTCCTAGCGGAGGAAGAGAAGGAGAGGCAGAAAGAGATGCGTCGGCGACAGGTATAACGTTGGCCCGTCGTTTTATTTCTTCTCAGGTGTGCATTATTTTCACCATATTCATTCCCGAGCTCCTACTGCTAAAGAATCCATGCTCTACCAAGTTTTCTGTGTTCTTGCGCAGGACGCGCGCTACGGTAAAGATAGCATTTTTTTTTGCCTTACAAGGCAAATATTTCTGACTCCCGGGTCTTCCCAATAGCGTTTATCTATTTGTAGGATGATGTGACACATGCTTAGGCTATGGGGTTGTTTAATGGGTTGTCTTAAATTAATTTTCGTCAACATCTGCTTTTGGATGAGGTGGAGACCTACTGTGGAAATCTTAGGTGCACCTCTCTACCGTGGTAGGGGTCGCGGGTTGGCCGGCGGCGACGGCGAGCTATATATGCCAACCGCAATGGTTCTCCGTTTGCGAAGCGCACGGGCGGCGCGTCTTCCCGCGGTCTCAGAGCGGCGGTGAAAACGCCTCCAGTAATCACGGGCGTCGGTCGCACCCCTCCCTGTAGAATCGTCGTTTTTCTTGTGTCGCCCCTTATGATGCACCAACCATCGTTTTTGCGCAATAACTTCTTGCTTGCGCGGGTGTAATCGAGACATGGTTGGTAGCACACTGACGAGGGCGGCCGTTAGCGGGGTAGGGAGCACGTCAGGTGCACCACCTGGGCTTCTTGTATCTCCCGGTGGGCGTCTCGTTGTCTGGTGGCAACCTCTGCAGCTACCGTTACCTGCCACATTTTCTTTTCCGGATGATGGCGAGCAGTTTGTCTGGACTGCTGTCAGTATGCTCCATAAGAGACAGAAACAAAGCGAAGGAGCTCGCCGGCTGCGATTGGGTCTGTTGGGTCTTTGTTCACTTTGCACGTGTCCCCTGTACCCTGATAGTATGACGTGGAACACCTTTGGTAGCGATCAATGTAGTTCGCGGGCGGACGCCTGCGTTTATGGAGGGGGTAGGAGTCAAAAGCGTGGGAGTGGTGGTCGCGCGGGAGAGGTTCACCATGTTATCGAAGGAGGGGGAGGCGGATTACTACCGTAATACCCCGCGCACACAATATAAGTAAAATTACCCTACATGATCGTGGCATCCGCAGAAACCGCGCTAGTGTTGTAGAAGGGAAAACTGGAGCGATTGTTGTCTCGAAAGCTTGCTTTTAGATTTTTTCAATACTGTATTGGACGCCCATATCGAGGTGATTCGGCTAGCGTCAAATTACCAGGTACCAGGTATATTTTACGAGCCGAGCGATTGGCTAACAAACCGTTACATGGGCGGTGGCGATTGGACTGCCCCCTGTTACCGCGTCATGACTTTTGCAGGAGCTGTTGGACAACACGGCGCTCCTCAGGGAGCAGATGGCGGGTGCGCGCGCCCTAGCGGACAGGGAGCAACAGGACGAATACCTTCGGGTGAAGCAAATGGAGGCTTACGAGAGACGGTAAGCATTTCGCCTTGGCATCTCGTTGTCGCGCATCTTCGAATGCCCAGCGCGAGGCGTACCATCGGCGCCGCTCGTCGCGTGCGGGCTCCTTGTTCATTGTTGCGGTTGTGTTGTCAAATCCATTGACGTTGCGTAGTCTGTTGGCGTAGCATTATCCCGTTTGTGTAGCGTAGCGTTACCATCCCAGCAATCCCAGCACACCTAAAGTTTATTGACAAGCGTGCAAAACGGAAAACTATTACGACGCTCCTCATTTTTTCCCCGCTGCCCCTTTCCTACCCCTGTCCTCGCGACTACCCCTGCAGGCACAGCGAACGTCTGGAGAAGCAGGCGGGCGTCGTCATAACGCACCACCCCCTAAAGCACACGCAATGGTACACGTGATGTGTTCCACCGTGACCAGTACACGGGAGACCATGCCGCGGGAGGGGAGGTGGGGCCACTCTCCACTAGTCATCTTGCGAGACGATTTTTACGCGGGGGGCCTTGGGTACTCCTTTTCGCGACAGACACCCGACCGGGGGCGAACCTGCTGTCAGTCTGTGCCTTGCGGAGGTTTCGTCACTGAAAACCGCGGAGCTCAGAGGGCGGGGTTTGAAGGGGTTAGTGTTATGCTCGGTGTGAAAGGTTATTGGAAGAATTGGAGCTTCGCTGGAAGCGTGATTCAATGACGCCGTCGCTCGCATTGATGCGGCTTACGTGAGCGATGTCGTGCGTGGAAACGGCAACGTTGTCCTGCTTGCGATACGAGCACACCTGCTGACGTGGGATTTTGCCCAGGACAACTTTCGTTACATTTATGATGCGGTAGATAGTGGTAGCGGAGTAGAGGCTTTTGTCCGCCCCCAGCACCCCTAAATCGTGGTGTTTTTTGTCAACTGGACCCGATAGCGCCTTTGTTCTGTCCATAGTAGTATACGCTGAGGTTGATAACGACCAAAAAGTTAAAGGTTGACACGGTGTTTCTCGCTGTGTGCGGTGCTGCAGGCATAGCAGCGAGGACATGTCACGTCCGACGCGGCAAGTTGTTCTCTTTTGGGCTCGTTTCTTCAGACTGTGATCATGCACGATGTCGGTGATAGTCTCGGTGCGTTGTAGGATGTTCGAGCCTCGGCAAAGCAAACGGGCAGAGGACCGATACGCGGCCGCCTGCGCAACTAGCTAGGGCACACATATCGCCTTGAGCGTTGGCTATCGACTGATGACGCTTCCGAAATATGTATCGGGTAAGATTGTGTGCGTCCATCACCATGGATATCCTCTTCACGGTGGTAAATCATCAGGAATCTGGCACTATCGCCCATACATGGTTAAGGTAAGAACCACCATGGGTTCACAGGCATGACGACAATCTGCCGACGGAGGTCTAGGGTTATCTAATTGGGAACGGAAGAAGGCGAGATCGCTCATCGGTCTGCGTATGCTACATGAAAGCTATTTGCATTCTGAACGGAAGGGGGGGGCAGCTCGGGGTCAACTCCGAAACCGAGCCGTTCGTACGCAAAGTAAGATATACGGCTGTGCCAAGTAGTTTGCGTCGAGCTGGGACCCTTGCCGCTAGGCGCGAGTAGATTGCTCGGCGCTGTCCTTTGTAGCTGAACTCGAAGTAGGCATGGGAGGACTGCAGCACATCACATCACACAAAACATACGGAAACGCAACCAATTCACACTCCCTAGAGATTACCTTGACTGCGTCATATCAACGGTCTGGCGTTATTTAGAGGCGGGGGGTGGAATTCCTACCACATCGCCGAATTCGCAGGGGATGTACCTCCCCACGCCCCAACACCATCGCAGACGGCGCCGCAAACATGACCGTTGCTCTATACCACCACAACACCACCCTAATCTACCCTAATCATGACACCACAAACCACAGCGCCCGGGACAAGAACGCAAGAAGACCCGCCAACACCTTATGGTCCACGGGGCGACCTCTCCATCCCCTGATCCTCTTCGTTCGCTCTCCTCGACACGAACGTCTCGTGCGCTTGCCACCTGGCTCCCCGTGTGCGCTCCACCGTTGTCGCCAAGGAAGATAGCGTTGCATCTGCAGCTCTAGGATCCCCAGCCACTGCCGGTGCGTGCGCCTGCATCGATTTCCCTGGCCAGTCCTGATGTAGAAGAGCTTGGCGCAAGACCGTGGCGGCATGTTTCCTCCTCTCTGCCCGCGCCCCTCTTCTCCACGCCTTTTCCGAAGGGCCTGTTCTCGGCGGAGTGCCCGACGCCGCAGGCGTTCCTTCGCTACTAGTTGCGTCGTCGGGCGCTTTACCCCGTCCTCTCGTTGTAGCGGTGGCGGGCACCGCGGCGGTTGTTGTCACTGTTACTTTTGTCGTTGATCTTGCCGCCGCTGCTGCTGCTGCTGCGGTTTCGTCAAAAGTCGATGCCGAGATGTCTTCGAGACGCCAAAGCTTTGCCTCGAGGGCGGCGCGATAACGTTCTAGGGCAGACACTTCCGATCTCAGAGAGCACACTAGCTGATGGGCATCGGCGGCCGCTTGGACGCCTTCGTCCAAGGAAGAGGTGGGGTAGAAGTCCGCTGGTGGGGATGTCGTGGTCGTGTTTGCTGCCTTCTTACGCGCCAGGTTCGGAGGTGTCGAGTCGTGACGAGCCGGATGGGGGGGGGGGGGGGGGAGTCGGGCATGCTTCATGCTGTGACGGACCAAGAGATGATTCCATGCACGAAGGAAGCTACAGGATCGCTTTTCTACCCTCGAAAATATGCAGCGACTGAGCGGCGATAATTTTTAATGTTGCTCGTTCATGAAAATTCGGAGCCTAGCAAAGCGGAAGATCTGCATGGGGCGAAACGTCTCATACGGATTGACTCTTTAGGCGCGATATGAAGAAGCCAGGAGTGAGAAGTTTGGTTGTACCGTCTAGCGCTTTCGAGCAGTGAACCCCAAATCCTGGTTGCGTATCGTACGTCATCGTCGTTACTGCTGGTCATACATGAGCAGGCAGCGTACCTCGTCATGTAGCACTCTTGCATCCTGGGGGGGAACTTGGAGGCTTGTTGCCTCCAGCTTGTCGGTTCCGTGCGATCCACTACGTGCTGAGTAACCCGCTACAGTATCGAACGGCTGCCCCGAGTTGGGGGTGCGAAAGTCCGCCAGTTCGGTCTCGAGTGATTGCACCTCTTGCGCCAAACGGAATATGTACGTTCTGATGACCAACGGCGATGGGGTGGGAGGGGGGCGGACGGGGGCGGGGGGCGGGGGCGTACTCATTTGTTGCTTGCCTCAGTCATTTGACCATTGACCACGCATCCCTTTCGAGACGGAGCACCATTCCTACTCGTAATAGAGACACCTCCAACAATTGGACGCTCATTACGTTGTTTCCACATATTACAGAGGAACTTTTTGCTAATCTAATCCCCTTCCTGTTTGGCCGCCTGTGGCCACCATCTATCTCCTAGGATATCGATCGTTTTCTCGCTGCTATCTAGTGCGTCAGACTCCTCCATGTCACATTCGTCTATTTCCCTGGGGCGGACGGGGGGGGGGGGTATAGAAAAACTAGCTACGGGGAGATTGGTGCAACGCGGGTCAACCAGGAGACTGGACATGAATGCGTCAAGGGCCGATGCATCATGCAGAAAATCTTCAGTTATTTTTCGGACACCTTCTCGTAAAATATACGCCCTACAAATGTAACAAGACGACGCGAACCGCCTTTACCCTGGTGTCTCCTGCAGTAGCATTGCCTCGGTGCATAGGCATGCGTCACACCACGTACGGCGTGCGCTTTCATACCACTCTTCCAGCAACCAGAACAGTATCAATATCCCGCCTATACGAGAACCCGAGATTAAAAACCTTTCAACTGAGCCGTGCGAAAGGAGTGACCTCACCACGCTCCATCCCTTCCCCAAGCAAATGGCATTGCGAGAATGTTACCTTGCCTCCTCTCCCGCGGCTGAAATTTGTCGCAGCAAAAACTCCCCGGCCTGCCTTTTTGCCAGAGCCCTTCCGCTGCCTCCGTCTGTAGTGCATGCCGTGGCTACTACAGCGAGATCCCTATGCAAGTGGGTTAACCTGTGGAGGCCCGTGGGGGTGCAGACGTAGCGTCGGTTACCGATCAAGTCTGGGGAGGTCAGATAACTCCTGCTCACAAGCTGCCTGTTCGGTATTCTGACGCCCACGACGGGAAGGCACAGAGGTGCTGAGAGTTCGCCACGCGGCGCGCTTGGACGCAATAACTCGCTACTGAACCAAGCCTAAGGTAGAGGAGGTACCGCGCCTTTTTTGTGTCATGTGCCCAACGCCAGGAGCTCAATAATTCATCCAATAAAACGATTTTGAGAAGCCGGTTACGCGCAAATTGTGCGCCAGGTATCAATTACTACATCGTAGGTTGAATTCACAAATACTATGTTGTAAACGGAAGATAGAACTGGCGCGCCCGGCGCATATATCACGCAGCTTGCAAAGTTGAGCATCAACCACTCAATCGGTCGAGCCCACAGCAGACGTATTTTGTAACAGCTTTACAAAACCGAAACGTAAGTCCTACAGGCTATATAGGCATAAAAGCAAATAAGCGTCAAAACACAAACTGAACTACAAATATGGTGGTTGGTTCTTCAGCTTAGAAGGCCCGTTTGTTACAAAATTTCGGGTCCAATTTTCTTCCCCCTCCCCCTCCCCCTATCATGGTGCACTGGAAGACAGCGGAAGCGGCGGGGTCAAGTTACCAACCTGCGGTCTTTTTCGTCGAGCATCTGGAGCAGCACCGCCGGAAGCCTCTCCCGCTCGGATTTAGACGTGGATGGCCACGCACCGGGGCTCCTGCAGGTGGGTGTCAGCCTGCAAAGCCGGAGGATTCGAACGATGACACAGTTAGCGCAGCGGCAAAGTGGTGCTTCCCCGCCGCCGGCGACAGTATTAATTATTGATAGAGATGATGGTCATTGAACTCGACCCTGGTGCTCAGGACTGTAAGCCACGGGTAAAATCGGGATCGACGGAAACGCATACGCCGGTAGCGGAGGCCCGCCGGCTGGGGAAGGAGGCCTCATCTAGTCCTACAGTTACTTTATATGCTCGTCGAAGGTGCAGAATAGTACTACAGGCGAGTCGTGCAAAACCAAGAAAAAAGGAGGTGACGGTACAGATTTAGTTGATTGCATCGACCCTCGAATTTCAGTCGACCGATCAAAAGTCTCGATCGTGAAATGAAAACCGCAATAACATGCGCAGAGACTAAACCCCCAGGAAAGATCCCTGTAGCGTGTCCTTGGCACTGCGTCACAGCATCCCCCAGAGCAGCGCGAGTCTCTCTCACCGACGTTGCATCTCTCCACACCGAGTGCGCCACAGCTGCGTCTCCGCTCTTGCGCGCTTCAAGTCTCGGTTTTTGCCACCCAAATACACTCGCAGTCGACTGGCTCCGGCCTCCTAGATAAAACAATATAGTAAAGAAGCGATGGCATAGTTGGCGCGCTTGACGTAGCGCGCCAGGATAAGAACGGGTAGCGTACGCATATCGACGAGTGATCTCGCCCCTTTTTCCGCTCCGAATCGGATAGCCCTCGACCTTCGTCGGCATATTTGTCGCCATACCTATGACTCCATGGCCGTTTATCCGCCTTGTTGGCACACTTGAAGCTAAAAAAACACAACAACGAGCGATACGGGACTCCTTTACTCAGATTTCAACGGCTGCCGCCAACGCCGAAAACCCAGAGAGTGGAGAGGAGCTTTCCCTGACCGAAACGGTTCAAGCTTCCCATCTTACCTGAAGCGCATTTATCTCGACCCCGCCCCCGCTCGCCCCCACAAAATTGTCAGACCCTCCCTCCTCATCGTGTTTAGTTTCCGAGCCCGCATCACCCCTGTCCTGACCACGTATCGCCCCCCCTGGCTCGTTTTCGTCTGCCGCCGGCTGCCCGTCTACGGCTAGGCCTACCATGGCGTCCAGCTGGGCTTCTCGGTCGGCCTCGGCTTGAGCGAGCTGCAGGCGTGTGGCGCGGGTTTCGCGTACCCGTGCGAGGACGGCGTTGGCCCAGTCGTCCCTGAGGAGGATGTCAAGAGCGCGGCTTTTCCGTTCGAGCTCTCGCTTGCGCCTCGCTGCCTGGCGTGCGGTTGAGTGTGTACTGGTAGGTGTTATCTCGATGAACGGCTGCAGCAAGTGGACAATTCGCTTTCGAGGTCGGGAGCGTAGGTGGCGTGTTGCTGCCGTGGCGTTTGTTTTCATCGCGGTGTGAGATCAAAATTAGTTGTTTTTCGGCCGATGGCACCAAAAAGGTAGGGGGTATCCCATCACACGCCCGCCCTACCGGCGAAGCACCTTAGGAGTACCCAAATTCTTACTTCCGAGAACAGGACCCAACTACTCCCCTCGTTGCCCCCGAAAAATCCCAAAGGCATGACGTTGTGGTGTCGGAATATCTCACCTGTTGCTGCAAATCAACGGCATATGCTGTCAGCGATGCAATTTTCGTTGGTCCTTCCGTAACGGCGGCCTTTGCGGCGGAGACGGCAGCGGCCGCCGATAACCTCGCCCAACCTCTGGCGATCGCCCGCCTGTCGGCCCGGAGTGAATGCCGCAGCACCTGAGAGGATGCAAAGGACGGCGTGAAATGTCCAGTCCAGTGCATCTCCGCCATTCGCCATTATAGGAGATGTATTACGACGTACCAGGTATTTTCATGTAGGACGTAATCGCCCTTTCACATGCGGTTATCTCCTAAACGAAACACACAATGTTTTTCTTTCACCAACTCTTCATTCCCCAGTTCGTTGGCGGTTGTTGTTTATTTGCTAATGTATAACTCATATGTCCGTCTAACCTTGTTGAGCACAAGCATATTTTGGCATAAATCGTGTCAGGAGATGACCTAACCGCTCCTCGCTATATACTTTGCTATCGCTAGACTCGCAGCGGAGAGACATAAGCAAGCTACAGTAGCTTGGCGAGTGAATGTGCCCGGTATCATCTGCCCGTTTGACCCGCTGCAGATGTGAAGGCTCCATTTTGTGCATCACGGTGATTCTAACAATGAGCGTCGTTGACTGCTCAATACCTAAAAATGTCGTACCCCGTGTCACGTCATCAACACAAAGCTGGTGGGCGAACTGAGTCGACCTTCGCTTTCATAAAACATTCCGGGCAAAGTTCGTCCACACCACAAAAAAAAAGGAGGGGCTTCGCACATTTACCCACCATCTTCCGAAGTTGCCGTTCGCGAAGCCTTCCGTTGTTACCAGCGGCATTTACGCGCGAGGCTGGGTCGGTGCGTGGCAACTGGTCGTTATCGGCCGTGTTGCAATCTGACACGGCCGTTGAGGAAGAAGCAGCAGAAGGGGCAGTAGTAGAAGCTGCAGTAGCGGCGTCGGGGCCATCGTGAGTCGTGTGCGGGCAAAGTAGCCTCCATGCTCGCCACAGGTTTTGTTCTTCCCTGGTCGCGATTAAGCGTTGTACCTGAGCGCGAAGAAACCAAAAAAAGCATATCACGGTGATGAGATAATTTTCAACCATGTTTCGCGAGCGCAGAAGCACGAGCGATGGACGAGTGACGTCAGCACCGCACTTTCTTCTCGATCGGCACTGACGCGGTCCGCACAAGTCACGAAGAAATACCGTGGGTTGTTATTGGTGCTGTGCCTCGTGGAGATACTACAGCACGGCTCTAGAGGCTCTAGAGCCCCCGCAAAGTGTTTGCATTTCGCGGTGTGTATACCAGTACACTGAACTAAAAAAACTCTGCAGCAATACAGCTGACCATCATTGCAGCCTTGGCACGCCGGTATGTGAAGTCCTCGTCCATGTTCTCCACTGCTGAATCGGTGGCCGAAGTTGTTTCCTCCCCCATGGCTTCGGCCCCGATGGCCCTCGTAGTAGTCGTGGCAGCGGGCAGAGCCCCCTCAGCAGCAGAAAGCGAGACGGCATGCAACCTAAGGCGGCTCCACCCACGGAACAGTCGGGCGGTTCGCCTGTCACCGCCAACGCGGAATATCTGCTCGCGTGTTGGTTGCGCCAGGATGCCGGGGGGGCGGAGCAGCACTTCAAAAACAGATAACAGCGGGCGAATTCTCCTACCCGTACTCGTGCCAGCTGGCTGGGTTTTGGGATTCTAGCACACACACATGTGTTCATGGAAAGCCTGAAAGACCTTGTAACTGCCGTAGGAATCTATCAGAGGTGCGTCTGTGGAGTGTAAGACTCTGCTCCGAAATGCAAGAACCGTTTGATAGTGATGCTTTAGTTCATACGGTAGTTACATTTGGAGACAGCGTGGTATACTATGGGGTACCCGGGTAACATACCCGGGTATAATCTACCAACGAGTACACAATGCCCGTATAATACCGTTTTCATATCCAATCCTGTACCATACCCGATAACCTAGCCTACGAGACACACCCTTGGAATCTATGGCGATGTGGCTCACCAGCATCTTCGCCCGGTGCTCCCTGTGCTCCCGGAGAACCTGGCCCATAGCCTCTTCCCGCCCCTCGAGCTCTGCCACCGACGGCAAAGCCTCGGTCACCCCCCCCCGCGTTTGGTCCGTCGACGCCGCCATATCTGCGCTAACGCGCCATGCCTCAGCCTTCTCAGCAGCAGCGGTGGCTTCGGTCTCCATCGCTTTGGCCCGGACCGCCCTGGCGGCCGCCCTGGCAGCGACTGAGCCCCCCTCGGCGGTGGAAAGCGAGGCAGCGTGCAGGCAAAGGCGGCTCCACCCTCGGAACACAAGGGCCCTGTCCCTGTCCCGGCCGACGCGGGTGATCTGGACGAAAATGTGGAACGTAGCATAGGTAGGGGTCGTGAAGTATATCGAATTCATGTGTGTCTATGCTCGCTAGGCGGGGGTAGGATGCAGCACGGTGCGTAGTGAGTCTTCGTATTGATATTCTGCCCACAGTGTAATGGGTATGCCGCTAAACACGAAGCAGTTATGTAGAGGGAATAACAAGCGGCACAGTGCCTTACCAGCATTTTTGCACGGCGCTCTCGCTGTTGCCGATCCACCTGGGACGTAAACTCTTCCCGCCGCGCCAACTCGGCCGCCTCCCGCTGCGTTTGCTCCTTCGCCGCCGCCACGTCCGCGCTGGTGGCGGCTGCTCTCTTCCATGCCTCAGCCTTTTCCGCTGCGGCGATAGCCTCCGTCTCCATCGCCTCGGCGCGAACAGCCCTGGCGGCTGCGGTTGCAGCTGCTGAGGCTCCCTCGACCGCCGAAAGCGAGGCGGCGTGCAGGCAAAGACGGCTCCACCCGCGGAACATGAGGTTCTTGTCTCTATCTTGGCCGACGCGGATGATCTTGATGGCAAGGTGGAACACAATAGAAGTGGGGGTTGAGGAACGAACTGGTTGTACGTGTGTTGCATGCGCGTAGGCGAGGGCATCGCGCAGCACGGTGTATGGTGAGTCTTCCTACCGATCTATTGCTCACCATTTTGTTTTTGTTACCGCCAAACATGAACCAGTTATTGAGAGGGAATACCAAGCACCACAGCATCTCACCAGCAGTTTTGCACGGCGCTCTCGCTGTTGTCGATCCACCTGGCCCACAGACTCTTCCCGTCGTGCCAGTTCGGCCGCCTCCCGCTGCGCGTGCTCCTTTAAAGCCGCTATACTCGCACTGGCGGCTGCCGCTCTCCTCGACGATTCAGCCTTCTCCGCAGCAGCGGCAGACTCCACCTCCATCGCCTCGGCGCGAGCGGCCCTTGCGGCCGCGGTAGCAGCGGCTGAGGCTCCTTCGGCGGCGGAAAGGGAAGCAGCGTGCAGGCAAAGACGGCTCCACCCACGGAACACTAGGGTTCTGTCTCTGTCCCGGCCGACGCGGATGATCTTGACGAAAACGTAAAACGCAACAGAAGCGGAGGTTGTGAAAAACAATGTTTTATGCATGTGTATGTGCACTGGGCGAGGGTGCGCGCAGCACGGTGCGTGTTTCGCCCTGTCTCCCTATTGCCGGCGAGGTGGAGAGGAGGCAAAGGCAGCGGGGGCTACTGTAGGTGAGTGCCAAGCACCTCAATACCTCACCATCATCTTTGCACGGCGCTCTCGCTGCTGCTGACCCACTTGACCCATGGTCTCTTCCCTCCGCACCAGTTCGGCCGCTTCCCGCTGCACTTGCTCCTGTGCCGCTGCCACGTCTGTACTGGCGGCAGCGGCTTTCTTCCACGCTTCAGCCTTTTCCGCAGCAGCAGTAGCCTCCATCTCCATCGCCTCGGCACGGGTAGCCCTGGCGGCTGCAGTGGCAGCGGCTGAAGCCCCTTCAGCGGCGCAAAGCGAGGCAGCGTGCAGGCAAAGTCGGCTCCACCCGCGGAATATGAGGGCCCTGTCTCTGTCCCGACCGACACGGGCGATCTTGACGGGAATGCGGAACACAGTAGAGTTGGGGGTTGCGGAACGGACGAACGGACTGCGTGAGTGTCTAAACGCGTTGGGCAAGGGTACACATGCAACACGGTGCATGGTTCTTCCTGTCTCACTATGTACCATGAGGTGGAGATGTTACAACCGTAAGCCAGTACGCTTCTACTCGTAGAGGGAGTGCACAGCACCGCCACGCCTCACCATCATCTTCACACGCCGCTTTCGCTGCTGCTGATCCACCTGGCCCGTGGCATCTTCCCGTCCCGACAGCTCGACTGCCTCCCACTGCGCTTGCTCTTTTGATGCGGCCGCTTCCGCGCTGGCGGTGGCGGCTCTCTTCCTCGCCTCAGCTTTCTCCGCAGCGGCAGTAGCCTCTGTCTCCATCGCCTCGGCTCGGGAAGCTCTTGCGACCGCCGTGGCAGCCGCCGAGGCTCCCTCGGCGGCGGACAGCGAGGCAGCGTGCAGGCAAAGTCGGCTCCATCCTCGGAACACTAAGGACCTGTCCCTGTCCCGACCGACACGGACGATCTTGATGCCAATGTGGAACGTAGCAGAGGTGGGGTGTTGTGGAATATACCGACTTAGTGCATGTTTATGCACGCTGGGCGAGGGTGCAGTGCAGCACGGTGCGTAGCAATTCTTCCTATTGATTTTCTTCCTACCAGATGATGGTCTTGCCACTAAACATGAAAACACTCATGAGAAGGAATGCCAAGCACCCTCAAGGCCTCACCATCAGTTTGGCACGGCGCTCTCGTTGTTGCCGATCCATCTGACCCATATACTCTTCCCGCCCCGCCAACTCGGCCACCTGTCGCTGCGCTTGCTCCTTTGCCGCCGCTACATCCGCGCTGGCGGCTGCCGCTCTTTTCCAAGCTTCAGCCTTCTCTGCTGCAGCGACGGCCTCGGCCTCCACCGCCTCGGCCCGGGAAGCTCTTGCGGTTGCCGTGGTTGCAGCCAAGGCCCCCTCGGCGGCGGAGAGCGAGGCAGCGTGGAGGCAAAGACGGCTCCACCCGCGGAACATGAGGGTCCTGTCTCTGTCCCGGCCGATGCGAGTGAGCTTAACGGCAAGGTGGAACGCAGCAGAGATGGGAATGCGAAACAAAATAACTACATGAGTACCTATGCATATTAAGTGAGAGTGCGATGCAGTGAGGGGCATGCTTCTTCCTGTCTCGCCACGGACCATAAGGTGGGGATGTTGCAGCGGGAGCCCGTACTGTACTAGAGGAAGTGCACACCACTACAGCACCTCACCGTAATCTTGGCACGGTGCTCTCGCTGTTGCTGATCCACATGGTCCATTGTCCCTTCCCTCCGCGCTAGCTCGGCCTTCTCTCGCTGCGCTTGCTCCGCTGTCGCTGCCGCGTCCGCACTTGCGGCGGCCGCTCTCTTCCACGCTTCAGCTTTCTCCGCAGCGGCAGTAGCCTCTGTCTCCATCGCCTCGGCACGGGTAGCCCGCGCGGTCGCGGTGGCAGCCGCCAAGGCTCCTTCGGCGGCGGAAAGCGAGGCAGCGTGCAGGCAAAGGCGACTCCACCCACGGAACATGAGGGCTCTGTCTCTGTCCCGGCCAGTACGCGCGATCTTGACGGCAACATGGAGCACAAAGGGAGAGGTTGCGGAACGAGCTGGCTGCATGGGTTTCTATGAACGTCGGGCAAGGGTGTGATACAGCAAGGTGCATGCTTCATCCTGTCTCTCTATTTCCCATGACGTGGAGATGTCGTAGCTGAATCCGACGCTGTACTACTCGTGGAGAGAGTGTACATCATCCCTACGCCTCACCAGCATCTTTGTAAGCCACTTTCGCTGTTGCTGGTCCACCAGGCCCATGGCCTTTTCCCGTTGCGCCAGCTCGACCGCTCTTTCCCGCTGCGCTTGCTCCTTTGACATCGCCACCTCCGCGCTGGCGGCGGCGGCTCTCTTCCAAGCCTCAGCTTTATCTGCAGCAGCAGCAGTAGCCTCTGTCTCCATCGCTTCGGCGCGGGCAGCCCTTGCGGCCGCAGTAGCAGCTGCCGAAGCCCCTTCGGCGGCGGACAGCGAGGCAGCGTGCAGGCAAAGTCGGCTCCACCCACGGAACACGAGGGCTCTGTCTCTGTCGCGGCCGATGCGTGTGATCTTGACGGAAACGTGGAACGAAGAAAAAGTGGGGGCGGTTGAACGAACTGGATTGCATGAGTGTCTATGAATGCAGGGTGGGGATGTGGTAGAGAGAAGTGTGGTATTCATCCTGTCTGTCCATGGTTCATATGGCCGATACGTTGCAGGGGTAGTCGGAAATACTCTGGGGCAAGCGCCAAGCGCCACAACATCTCACCAGCATCTTCGTACGGCGCTCTTGTTGTTGCTGATCCATCTGGCCCATGGCCTTTTCTCTCCTCGCCAGCTTGGTTTCCTTCCGCTGCGCGTGCTCCCTCGACGCTGCCAAGTCGACACTGGTGGCGCCCGCTCTTTTCAGCGCCCATGCCTTGTCAGCAGCAGCGGTCGCCTCTATCTCCACCGCCTCGGCGCGGGAAGCCCTAGCGGCCACGGTGGGGGATGCCGAGGCTCCCTTGGCAGCAGCAAGTGAGGCAGAGTGTAGACAAAGGCGACCCCACCCGCGGAACATGGAGGCCCTTTCTCTGTCCCTGCCAACGCGCGTGATCTTGGCAGAAATATAAAAACAGCAGAGGTGGGAGTTGTGCGACCAACTGGCTGTGCATGAGCGTCTGTGAACTCTAAACGAGGGCACGATGCAACACGTTGTCACTCCATTTCCGATAAAGTGAAGGTGTTGCAGATTCAGTCGGGACTACTGTAAAGAGAGCACCAAACACTGACACGCCTCACCAGCATCTTCGCACGGTGCCTCCTCTGCTGTCGAAGCGCCTCGCCTGCGGCCTCTTCCCGTCGCGTCAGCTCGGTCACCCCCTGCCTTTCTTGCTCCCTTGAAGACGCCAATTCCGCACAGATGGCGGCCGCCCTCTTCAACGATTCAGCCTTCTCCGCAGCAGCGGTAGCCTCTGTTTCCATTGCCTCGGCGCGCGCAGCCCTAGCAGCCGCGGTGGCGGATGACGAGGCTCCCTCAGCGGCGGAAAGCGAGGCAGCATGCAGGCAAAGGCGGCTCCACCCACGGAACACGAGGGCCCTGTTTTTGTTTCGGCTGACCCCAGCAATCTTGACGGTAAGGTGGAAAGTAGCAGAGGTAGGTGTTGTGGGAAGAACTGTCTGCATGAGCGTTTACGTGCGCTAGACGCGGGTTCCATGCAGCACGGTACATGCTTCTTCCCGTCTATATATTGCCCACAAGGTGAAATTGCTGTCGATGAACAAAAAAATACTACCTGGTATCAAATATTATAGATGGAGTGCTTAACATCACTGTGCCTCACCAATGTCTTCGCATGGCGCTCTCGCTCCAGTCGAAGGGCTTGGACCGTGCCCTCTTCTCGCCGCGCCAGCTCGGTCGCCCCCCGCTGCGCTTGCTCCTTCAACGCCGTCACTTGCGTACTGGCGGCGGCCGCCCTCTTCAACGTTTCCGCCCTCTCCGCAACAGCGATGGCCTCCTTCTCCATCGCCTCGGCGCGGGCAGCCCTGGCAACCGCGGTGGCCGACGCCGAGGCTCCCTCGGCGGCGGAAAGCGAGGCGGCGTGCAGGCAAAGGCGACTCCACCCACGAAACATGAGAGCCTTGTCCTTGTTCCGACCGACGCGGGTGATCTTGACGGCAAGGTGGAACAAAGCAGAGGGCAGGCCAGCTACGTGCTTCGTCAATGCAAGTTGGGCGAGGATGGGAGACGGGGATCGTTTCTTCTTGTCGTCCTATCGCCCATAAGGTAAAGTTGTTGCCGCTAAGCACGAAGTTGGGATTAGTACTGCAAAGGGATTACCAAACACCTCCACGACTCACCAGCCTCTTCGCACCGCGCTCCCGCTGCTCCTGAAGCACCTGGTTGATGGCCGCCTCCCATCGCTCGAGCTCGGTCACCGACGTCGACGCTCTGGCCTCATCTCGTTTCGCTTGTTCCCTTGACGTCGCCGTGTCTGCGTTGGCACGGTATGCCTTGACCTTTTCCGCAGCAGCGGTCGCCTCCATCTCCATCGCCTCGGCACGAGCCGCCCTGGCAGCCGCGGTGGCAGCGGCCGAGGCTCCCTCGGCTGCGGAGAGTGAGGCAGCGTGCAGGCAAAGGCGGCTCCATCCGCGAAACACTAGGGCCTTGTCCCTGTCCCGACCGACGCGGGTGATCTTGACGGGACCGTGGAACAGAGCAGAGGTGGGGGTGTGGGGTGAACTATCTGTATGAGTTGTCTATGCGAGTTGGACGAGGGTGTGGTGGTGCACGGTGTGTGCCCCTTCTTGTATTTTTATTGTTGTCCAAGACAAAGTTGATGCAGATAAATATAAAACTACAGGTGGTGCTGTACAGGAAGGATCATAGCACCGCTACGACTCACCAGCATCTTTGCGCGACGCTTCCGTTGTTCCTGCAGCACCTGGTCCACGGCTACTTGTTGCCTCTCCAGCTCGGCCGCCGCTTGGTTTGCTTGATTCTTTGACACCGCCTCATCCGCGCTGGCACGACATGCATCAGCCTTCTTAGCAGTAGCGGCGGCCTCCATCTCCATCGCCTCGGCGCGGGCAGCCCGGGCGGTCGCGGTGGCAGCGGCTGAGGCTCCCTCGGCTTCGGAAAGCGAGGCAGCGTGCAGGCAAAGTCGGCTCCACCCGCGAAACATAAGGGTCTTATCCCAGTCCCGACCAATGCGGGTTATCTTGGCGGGGAGGTGGAACGCAGCATCGGTGGGGGGTGCGGAACGGGAAATTTATATGAGTGTGTAAGCGAGTTGGGCAAGGTTTGACGGCGCACGGCGCGTGCTTTTTCCATTTTTTTATGACGACAATAGCAGCTAGCGACGAAACAGACTACCACTGCGTAGGTTATACCTTTGCACCGCATTGTCTCACCAGCATCTTCGCACGGTGTTTCCGTTGTTCCCTAAGCACTTGGTTCACTGCTTCCTCCCGCCTCAGCAGCTCGGCTGGCTCTCGTTTCTCTTGCTCCCTCAACGATGCCGCCTCCGCGCTGGCGTGGCATGCCTCAGCCTTCTTAACAGCAGCGACGGCCTCCATCTCCATCGCCTCGGCACGGGCAGCCCGGGCGGTCGCGGTGGCAGCGGCCGAGGCTCCTTCGGCAGCGGAAAGCGAGGCAGCGTGCAGACAAAGTCGGCTCCAGCCGCGAAACACTAGGGCCTTGTCCCTGTCCTGGCCGACGCGGGTGAGCTTGACGGAAACGTGCAACGCAGGCAAGGGTGGGGAATGCCGGTCGAAATTACCGTATAGATCTATATGCGAGTCGGGGCGCTTATGCGACGCAGCACGGCGCGTGCTTTTTCCAGTCTTTATTTTGACGCGAGTTGAATGCAGCTAAAGACGAAAGAGACCAGTACTGCGTAGGGGGTACCTTCGCACCGCTTTGTCTCACCAGCATCTTTGCACGATGCTTCCGTTGTTCTCGAAGAACCTGGTCCACGGCTTCCTTCCGCCTCTGCAGCTCGGCCGCCTCTCGTTTCGCGTGCTCTCTCGATGCCGCCATGTTCACGCTGGCATGGCACGCCTCAGCCTTCTCAAGAGCAGAGGCGGCCTCCGTCTCCATGGCATCGGCACGGGTAGCCCGGGTGGTCGCGGTGGCAGCGGCGGAGGCTCCCTCGGCTGCGGAAAGCGAGGCCGCGTGCAGGCAAAGTCGGCTCCACCCGCGAAACACTAGGGCCCTGTCCCTGTCTTGGCCCACGCGGATTACCTTGGCGGAAACGTGCAACGCAGCAAATTGGGAGGATGCCGGGCATATTACTGCATGGGTCTTTATGTGAGTTGGGGCGGCGGTGTGATGCAGCACGGCGTTTGCTTCTTCCAATCTTTATTGTGCCGCGAGAGGAATACACCGAAAGACGAAACAATCTACTACTACGTAGGGGGTACCTTCGCACCGCTTTGTCTCACCAGCATCTTTGCACGGTGCTTCCGTTGTTCCCGAAGCACCTGGTCTACTGCTTCCTCCCGCCTCAGCAGCTCGGCCGCCTCTCGTTTCACTTGCTCCCTCGACGACGCCGCCTCCGCGCTGGCGTGGCATGCCTCAGCTTTCTTAGCAACAGCGATGGCCTCCATCTTCATCGACTCGGCACGGGCAGCACGGGCGGTCGCGGTGGCAGCGGCCGAGGCTCCCTCGGCTGCGGAAAGCGAGGCAGCGTGCAGACAAAGTCGGCTCCACCCACGAAACGCTAGGGCCCTGTCCCTGTCCCGACCGACGCGGATTATCTTGACGGAATGGTGCAACGCAGAAGAGGTGGGGTGCCGGGAAAAAAAATTTTCTACATGCGTGTCTATGCGAGCTGGAGGAAGGCGCACGCGAGTGCTTCTTCTTTCCGCAGTCGTATTGCCACAAGGTTAGGTTGCTCAAGCTAAAGATGAAATTGCCACCGTGGAGTGAGTGTCAAACTATCGGATTGTCTCACCATCATCTTCATACGGCGCTCCCGTTGCCCCTGAAGCACCTGGCGACTGGCATCCTCCCTCCGCTCCAGGTCGGTCGCCAACGTCAGCGCTTCGTCTTCTTCTCGTATTTCCTGTCCCCTAAACGACGACACGTCCGCGCAGACCGCCGCCGCTCTCTTCTTCGCCGTAGCCCTCTCCGCAGCAGCGGTGGCCTCCACCTCCATCGCCGCGTCCCGAGCGGTCGCGTCGGCAGCGGCTGAGGCTCCCTCGGCGGTGGAAAGCGAGGCAGCATGCAGGCAAAGTCGACTCCAACCTCGGAACACGAGGGCCCTGTCCCTGTCCCGGCCGATGCCGGCAATCTTGACGAAAAAGGCGGAACGGAGCAGAGGTTTGGGTGGATATATGAGCGTGTGTCCGTTCCGTTGGTCGAACAAGATGGAGCACGTCTGTCTTTATTTCAGTGCAATTGGTTTCTCATTTAGTGAACTTTGTGCCCTTAAACACCAACGCACTACTACATTGGGAGTACCGAGCACCGCAGCACCTCACCAGGATAATGGCAAGGCGCTTGCGCTCCTGCCGGAGCTCCTGGCCAAGGGCTTCCTCCCGTCGCTCCAGCTTGGTCGCTGACTTTGACGCTCCGGCCACTTCTCGCGCCGCTTGCTCTCTTGCCGCCGCCACATCCGCGCTGGCGGCGGCCGCTTTCTTCCACGCCTCAGCCTTTTCCGCAGCAGCGGTGGCCTCCGTCTCCATCGCCTCGGTGCGGGCAGCCCTTGCGACCGCGGTAGCAGCTGCCGAGGCTCCCTCTGCGGCAGAAAGCGAGGCAGCGTGAAGGCAGAGTCGGCTCCACCCACGGAACACGAGCGCTTTGTCTCTGTTCCGGCCGACGCGGGCGATCTGAGGAAGCAGCATTGAGGCAGAATATGACAAATTCAGTTGCTTTTGTTGCGTGCGGGGAAAGGTTTTCTACAGCTTCAGCCTCGGCGAAAGTAGGGCCGGCGGTATCAACAATCGAGTCTTTTCGGCGGCTGAAACAAAGGCAGGATGTAGGCGAAGGAGACGTCAATCGTCAATGAGGAGGGTCGTTGTGCAGTCTTGTGGTGGCGCAAACTCGATCGGAAGCAGGGTCGGGGCTACTGGCGACAGAGGAGGGGTGGGGTAGGCGCGAGGTACATCCATTCGCACCGTTCACGTTAGCGGATTGGCACATCTCCGGCAGGTTGGTTGGTAAAATGTAAATCACACACAGCTTGCAGATGTGAGGTTCTACAAAAGCTTTGATTTCACAGCTGACTGTTTAAAAAAAAAAACAATCTCCATAAATAGCACAAAAATAACTCCCGGTGCTACCCCCTCACCATTTTTGCAGCTCGACGTTCTTGATGCCTCCGTAGTTCTTGCTCGGGCTTCACCGGTTTCTGGTAGCGATCCGCTACCGCGCTATGAATATCCGGCGCCTCTCGATACCCCCGTCTTTTTACCTCCTCGACCGCATTGAGAGTAAAGGTGGTAGCAGCCCCCTCCTGCGGAGAGCTGGCCTCACCGACCTCGAGGTTTTTTTCTCTCTTTTTGGCCTGGGCTTGGACATCTCCGGTCCTGGCAGTGGCGGTCGCCAAAGCTCTCACCGAGGCATTGAACGACCGGGCATGGAGCCACAGGCGACTCCATCCTCGAAAAAGGAGATATCTGTCTCGTTCATGAAGCGCTCGAAATACCTGACATGAAGAGCAACACATGTTCGTATGGTCGGATCAAAGGCGCTTTTGTGGCATTTCGTCCACTCTTTCAGAGCTGCTCTCATCTTGAAAATTCGGGAGACATTCTCGCTGTCCATCCATGATACGGGTATCCGTCTACGATGCGGGCAACAATAGGCTCCTCTACTCTTGCCACCAGCGACTCACCCGCCGTATGTGCTGCTCTCGAAGCAGGCGCTTCAACTCATCATCCTTACGCTTCAGTTTAGCTGCCAGTTTCGAAGTCTCGGCGGCCTCCTGCGGCATGGTTCCCGTCGCGGCCACAACATTCATGCTAGTGCCGACCACCGTCCTAGACACCTCAGCCTTCTGACTGTTGGTGGCCTCGTTCGTCTCCTCGACGCCGACCAGAGGAGCCCTGGCAGCGGCCGCGGCGTGCATGCAAATACGACTCCATCCATGGAACAACAGGATCTTCTCTCTATCACGGCACAGGCGCTCGATCTGTACGGGGATAACGGCACCAGCGGCGGAAGAACGGGTGCGGAAGATAAAACGTACTGCACGGTGCATGAACACACCGAGAGGTCTAACGGACACATTGATTTCTTTGGGGGTTTTACAGTAACGTAGGCGTTGTTCGCTCACCAGCCTCTTGGTTCGTCGTTCCTGTTCCTCTCGTGCAGGACTGTTGTCATTGTCGAGTCCATGTCTGTGATTTTCCGTCAAAGTGGAGTTGCTGACCGCTTCTTCCTGGGCCCGCTCCTTTGCAATTCTGGCGACAGCGGCGACTTCTCCCGCTTGACCTTGGGCAGACGCGGCAGCGGTCACGCCGACTGTTGACACTCCTTCAGCAGCACGAACACAAAGGCGGCTCCATCCGAGGGAAAGTAGAGGCCTGTCTCGGTCACGACACGCACGCGTTATCTGCACGGGAGCACACACAAGGCACGCGAAGGGCGAAAAAGTCGGAACCAAACAGCGAATAGGAATATTAAATCGTTTAGATGGCGGTTCTTGCTAGCATTGCCTTCCCTACAGCAGGGTTCTGCTTCTCGGCTGATGCATAGAGAGGGTAACCGCCGATGCGCTCTCTTTCTCACCACCATCAGGGCTCTGTGTTTGCGTTGCTCCCGAACCAGCTGCTCCAACTCGTCCTCCCTGCGTTTAAGCGCTGCTGCCATTACCGAGGCACGGGACATCGCCCTTTTGGCTTCCTCTCTCGCCGCCGCCGCCGCTTTTTTCACGACAGTAGTGTCTTTAGCTCGTTGGCGCGTCTCAGGCTCCTCAGCAACGACGGGCTCTTCCTTGTCCGCTGCCTGGGCTCTGACGGTCCTGGCCGCAACGGTGGCAGAGACCGAGCTTCCCTCCAGAACGTTGGGACTCGCGTTAAGCAGGTATAGACGGCTCCAACCTCGTAAACAAAGGCGTTTGTTTCTTCCCGCCAAAATGCGAGCAAGCTGGGCGAGGAAATGGAGACCAGCGAAAGCGCGAGTGAATGGCGTCAGTGGTGGCTACGCCTCAGCTCGAGTACAGTTCATCGATCTACCTCATACAGAAATTTGTAAATGCCCCATGCCCATTTTTTCCCCAGTTCCTCCTCGTTGATTTCTGAGAGCGCGTTCCGGAAAACTTGAGAGCGATAAACACCGCTTCCTTTCGTCATGATCGTTGAGTGGGTGGACATACCGGACTGCCAAAACATCCGAAACACTCGGGGTCTCCCCGTGAGATTTCTTACCAGCCGTCCTCCTTGTCTCCGCAGAGCCCCCTCCGCCTTCTCTGCCCGCACCCGCGTGGCGTTCATGGCGTTGCCCACACCCCCGGCTACTCCCCATGCCTCTTTGTTTGCTGTAGCTGCACCCGCCACTACCGGGTTCGAAGCACCGGCCTTGCCGTCGGCAGCCGTAGCCTTCTCCTCGGGGGGATCGACTAGAGAGGTTGCGGCAGCGACCGGTGTAGCGGCCGCGATGTGCTCTGATGCGCGGACACTCACGGCGTGAAGGTGTAGGCGATGCCACCCGCGAGAAACGCACCTCCTGTATCTACCACGGATAATTCTAGCAATCTGTGGGCAAGAGGACACAACAAAAAAACCGACCGAGTGTGGCAAATGGGATGGGCGGTTACATATGCCAGGGGCGAGTTAACGTTCCGTATTTCGTGGGACCAATTTAGGCAAGAACGCCGTGTTGGGGGATGTTGCCAGGCGAAGAGTTTTGGGCTACTGCCTCACCGCTGTCTTCGCCATCTTCCATCGCAAATCTTCCTCTTCGCGTGTCCGCTCTATGGCCGTATCTTCGTTGTCTGTTTCACTACCCGAAACCGCTGAAGCGATTGGTCTTCTCTCGGCTTTAGCAACAGCTTCTCTCGTGCCTGTTGTGGTCGAAGCTGATGCCGCCTCGGCGTTGTTGAAAGAGGCGGCGTGCATACACAGCCGGCTCCAGCCGTGGAACAGCCGGCGTCTGTTTGTGTCATTGAACACTCGCGCGACCTGATAACGCAGCCCGAGGATCAATTGATACGAGGTGTGACGCCGGCATGGGGGAAATAACGAGTGAGTGTGCCGTAAACTCCCTATACCGGGTATGCAGTAATAGGTGATTGCGACACATGACATTTTACTTGACAAGCTCAGTCACGGTATCATGCTTTCGGGGCTTTAATTGATCGACTCATGCCCACCTTCCACCAGCGGAACAGGGAGCGCTACGTCACACACTACGAGGTTTCTTTTCCACCCTCCAATGTGTGGTCGCCGTATTACAATCTCAAACACTCGAGCAAGGTGCAAGATTTTCCCTCTCGCCTCCAACCAGAGCCAATCCCCACAGCAGCAGTGGGCTAGGAAGTACCATTTCACAGATACAGAGCCCCCATCTCACCAGTCGCCCCGCTAGCTGTCGCTTCTGATCGCCGAGGGCTCGTTCCGCTTCATGCGCCCTTTCCAGAAGTTTAGCCGCTCGCACCGCGGCGTCGCCAACTTCCTCTGCTGCAACATCGTCCCGCTGCACGGCAGCAGTATCGCCCCGCTCTATGTGATCCACCCCAGCGACTCGGGTGGTAGCGACGTCTACGCCCCCGGTCGCACTGGCAGCCTTGAAAGATGCCGCGTGCAGGCATAGCCGGCTCCAAGAGCGGAACAGATACCGCTTGTCGCGTTCATTGCACACGCGTGCCATCTACGACACCGTAACGCACGGCAGAGGCGGGGAGAAGCAAGGCAGCGGGGTTATGGACCGTTTGACTGGCAAGCGTTGCAACCCCCAACTTCGTTGGCGGATGACACGTCGCGCCACTGGTTCTGATGGTCTGGTCTAGCCATGGCGTTTCCTGAAAACGATAGACCAACAGGCACGCTAGAGAACTCATCGCATAGGCAGAGGCGAATCCAGGCAAACAAGAGGAGGCGTAGGCATAGCTCCTGAACTCCTTCTCTACTTCTCACGAATGCGTCCACCCGTGCTATCGTTTTCCACTGACAATATCGTTAAGATTTCCGATCTCCCTGACTTACCAAGTGCAGTGCTAGCTTCGTCTGGTGCTCTCTTGCGTGTCGCTCGGCCAGTTGTGCGCGATGCCGAAGGGTAGCGACGCTCGTGGCAATGTCGTCGGAGATGGGGGCCACAAGAACCTCCTCCTCTTCTCCAACGGTCTCATCAACTCCCGTCGCAGCTATCACGGTCGTTGACACCGTTTCGAGAGTGCTCTGCGAGGGAATGTACAGGAGCAGGCGGCTCCACCCTCGGGTCAACGACCGCCTGTTTTTGTCTTGAAGAATTTGATCGATCTGATAGCGCAAAAGACGACGACGAAACGCACGTGTGCACCGATCGACACAGTGCAACGGCACGCCTTGCATAAGTTCACCAACAGTTCCAACACGACTAAAACGTACCTGGTAAGACGTGAAAAAGTCCCAGTTGACCCTGTAACAACTACGGCTACAATAGTGGAATCATACAAGTTTGCCCAAATCGGCCATCAGTATTACCCCTTCGTTAAACCATGTTCCCCATTTTGTGCCCCCGCGTATTGCTTCCTTTGTCTAGCCCTCGTACTCGTGGTACCCTCGGTATAACTTCTTCTGACGCTTTCAATAGTACCGAGTACGGACCCTTCTTCTACCCACCTTTCCGCTGGCGCGGATAATCCGCTGCTCTCGTGGACGAGTCGCCGACAACCCGTTTCCATCCCCGGCTTCAGCACCGTGCTGCTCCGCGTATGTTCCCCTTCTACCTCGTCTAGCCCCAAGATTGACCGCCGGGTCGACCGCAGACGTCGCCGAGACTAGTGGAGCTGTGCCCGTAGCGGCGACTAACGCCGATGCTTGTTCAGTAGCGGACAGCGAGGCGGCGTGGAGATAGAGACGGCTCCAACCGCGGAAAAGGTATCGCCTGTCCTGGTCACGTCTCCTACGTCCTACCTGGTACGATGAAAACGTGAAGAGGACTTTGATACGTCGTATGGGCTTGGGGGCGGACCGAGCGTGCCCCTTTTCCCAGTACCGGTGGTCGTCGTACCGTAGAAAGGCCCGCAAACGGCAACAACTGAGATTTGGACGGGCAAGCGCAAACACAGCTGTTTCGCATAGTAGTTGCTATATCTTTGATCACAAGCACAGGGGGATAAAATTGCAGGGTGACTGAAGCAATAATCTATCAAGGCGAGTATCACAAACGCAGTTGGTAACATCGACCGTGCTTTCTGCAACTATATGCGAGGGCTAGCAACGCTCAGCACGGATGATCGGGATATTCTGCATCTCACCACCAAGCCGAGAACACGGTTCCGCCTATCTCGTCGAGATCGTTCTTCTTCCTCATCAGCCGGCGTTAGCCCTTCGCTTCCCTCAGACGGCGCGGTCGCCTGATGATGCACACCTCGCTCTGTTGTCGTCCCTCTAGCCGCTCTAACGGTTTCAACTACTTGCTTCGACGCCGTCGACTCATCGACGATGATCATTGCTTCGCTATCCTTGACTGCAGTTCTTTCGGCCCGGGCAGCGCTAGCGGTGGAACCAGCTGCAGCAGGATACACCGCCTCAACAACGTTGAGAGATGCAGCATGCAGGCAGAGGCGATTCCAGCCGCGGAATAGAAAGCGTCTATGGCTGTCTCGGCACAAGTAGGCCATCTAGGGAGCGGTTGTTGCGAGCGGGAAAGCAGCAAAGGAGCCACGGACGAGGGCCAGCTTGGAATATCCACGTTGTAAGTTTTTTTTTGGGAAAGCGGTTCTTGGGCGCTTTCGAGGCGCACCCGTCTTGCCTATGGTCATATGGTCATCGCTTCCTTGGCCATGGTGCAAAACCGGCGCACCTACCGTACCGCAACAAAACGGCAATGCTCCTAGAACGTGGCAACTGAGGGGCCCGGAAAAATATCCTCCCCTCGTGCAACGACGCTTTTGTTCCAATAGCACGCCGAATGTTTGAGGTCGGCGAATCTGTCTTCATACGGTCAGGATAAGGGCGAAAAAAAAGGCGGGACGACGAAAATCAACCATGGGGCGTACAATAGCTGCTGCTCTCTTGCCAATCAAAAGGCCCCTTCGGCGGTGGACATCGGGCAAGCTTCTCACCTGTTGAACGGCACATCTTTGTCTTTGCTCCCGTGCGCCACGTACCGCCATTTCTGCTCCCTCTTGAAGAGCAGCGGTGCCTAACGGGACGTTATCAGCGGTGGCAACCGCGGCGGCCTCGTTTACCCCCGCTGCGGATGTCGCTGTCTTGGCCACGGGCGTGTCCTTCGCCGACTGTACCTCGGCGGCATTGCGGGAGGCGGCATGAAGGCACAGGCGGTTCCATGCACGGAACAGAAATTGCCTATCTCTATCTTTGCAAGCACGAGAAGCCTGGGCGTGCACGCGACAAGACGTAGGACGTCGACGTCGCGAGGAGGATGCTAGCATGACCTAGTAAAACGCCGGGACAACCAGGGCTCTTGAAGAATCAGCATCTCGACGCGCACCTCCATGCTGAATGTTGGGTTCCGTAGAAATGTACTAGGACCTCGAGCGGGAGATGATAAGTAGAGCACGCATTGGTTTGCGTACTGGAGCCTGGGTTGAGAGCCTGGGTTATTTGCCAACTATCGAGTATTTTGCCAAAGTCCCCACCACGTCTCCGCGAGGTATGCTTCTTGTTCACCATCAGTTTTCTGAGGATACTTGTATCAGCCACAGAGGCGCCAGCGCAGCACCCTACTGATATTGCTTCAGCGGACCTCCAACCTCGAGCAAAGAGCGGCAGTACCCGGCGCTTACAGCTCGGTCTCACCACAAAAAAAACGAGAAAAGCGCGCCACTACCACCTACACTCCCCCCCACACACCCGAACATATAATTGTACAGCTCTCACAGGAAACACAATAGCGCTCTCACCAAGCGACCAAAGCGGCGGTCAGCGCTACCCTGCCGATCTCTTCCATCCTCCTCCGGCCTCGCTTGCATGCTCACCGCCTCTCTAGAAGCTCTGGAAGCTTGTCGGGACGTGCGGTCGCTCACGGACGTTGCCGTCGCCACCTCGGTACCTAATGGACCCGTGCTCCCCCCCTGCTCTTCCCCGACGGCCACCAAGGCGACGCTGCCCGTGGCAGAAGCCCTATCGGCCTCGACAGCCGATATCGTTGCGGCATGAAGAAGGAGGCGGCTCCAACCCCGATACCGGAGGCGTCTGTTCTCGGCGTCGTGAATGCGCGTGACCTTTGTTTGGGATGCGGATATTCGTCAAAAAGTGTACACATATTAAAAGTCAGTGCTCAGAGTTATCGATTGGACGTTTCGAAGTACTTGGTGGTTTTGTTATTTTGAGGTTTCCAAATGCTGTCGTAATCCGAATACGGGAGTCGTGCTACCTTTGTGATGGTGAGTGGGCGGCACATTTCGCGTCGACTCGTTTATTTTAGTTGTTTGCAAACGCATCGTTCAAGCGGTGGCAGGTAACCTCAACCTCGCTATCGTGCAACAACAGAAACATGCGTTGGAAGAAACGTAGCACGCTCCATAGAGAATATGCAGGAGGCGCCTTAAAACGATGAAAAAGCTCTCTATCCCCAAAGAAAGCATTATGTTTTCCTTCTCACCAGTTTCTGAACGACCCGCCCTCGCCGTTCGAGTGGAGTGCCTTCCATTCTACCATGTGGGTCCTCGGCGCTCCCACTCAGAGTCCTGGTAGGAGCTTTGGTGTTGGTGGTCTTGTCTTTGTCTGCCACCACCCTCTCCGCTTTAACGGCGGCGATCACGCCATCGGCTGAGGCTGCGTACCGGCAAAGCCGGGTCCAACCCCGAAACAAGAAACGCCTGTTTCTGTCGCGGCAGAGGCGATATATCTGAGGATAGAAATGTGATACGGTTCTTGTGAGCAGGCTTGCGGACGTCGGTCATGACTTCACCCGCATCAATGCCCCATGTTGACACATTCTAGGGTTCAAAATTTGCTATCAACAAGCCCTGACCGATGCTCTCATCGCCTTATTACATCGCAAAAACAAAACAAGACGCCAGGTACGGCAGGAAACAAGAGCAGGTACGAGGGCCTGCGACATGAACGCGTCTGTCCAGAGTCAACGATACGGTGCGGTCATCAATGGACCCGAGCAGAGCGAGCGTGTTGGCGTTTTCCCACTTTCATGGTGTTTCGGCCCTATTCGCGCCTAGAGATACTACTCGTTCAACCATTCGAGGCGAGTGATTGCGCTGCACGAAGCATGTGGAACGAGTTCATCAGATTTCACCTTTTAGAGTTGAATTTTCAACGGTACCGTTGGAGTATGTTGCTACCGGTCTTGCACATTGATTTCTGCATGACCTTGATACCCAACTTCGTCTGCAACATGCCTAAGCTCTCCAGGCGTCTCCGCAAAGGGCTGCGCGGTAGCTCTCGCAGTGGAGATAGTGTCCCCTCTCAAAGGTTGACGCCAAAAGCGAACCCAGCCCCAAATTAAGGCGTTTCTGGTACGTTCCTTCGCGACGCGAATGGCCTATGAATAAACCAAGTGTGGGATACTGTGATCGGCTTGACGATTCCTTGGAAAGGGGACTGTAAAAAACACTAAATCCGAGCAGCTGCATAGATAGCATAAACCGAACAATACTAATGTTTGGTACCTCGCGTGAAATAGCTTGAAACGCGGGTTACTCGCCCGGTCTCGATTTTTCTGCATGCCCAAATAGTAGATGGATGGTGGTGACACACAAAGGAACCCAAACAGCAACGATCGACTTTCAAACAGCGCTAGGCAGCACCACGCTTCTCGGGTCCCCGTTCACGTTTTTTCTAGATCACAGCCCCCAAGTCTTCGTACGGGTTCCCTACAGTATGTCTACGATCTATGCGGATCTATAGACTTTACACTGTAGCGTTAGCGTCTGCCTCACCAGCCGTCGAAGCGCAGCCTGCCTGGCTGAAAACCTCTCCACATTCTTCTTAGCATCATCCTCGTCGTTGTGGGGAGATTCCCGCGGGGAATAATGAGCGGCGGACCCATGCGAGGGCGCCGCAGAAAGGGCATCGAAGTTGTCTCGGTGTTCATGTATTCGAGCGACTTCTGCGAAGGATAGGTGGCCAGCCAGGACTTGGTTAAGCCGGCGCATGTGATCCGCCGCAAGCCACCGCTCGCGGTCCAGGCATTGCTGCTGTTCCTGTGTAAGAAAGTGCTGCGTGTACGAGAGGCGGGGGAAGATGGTTGGGGCCGAAGAGCGACGGAAGTCAAGTCTCCACCCAGCGGACCCAATCTTTTCGGCGCCGTCTTTTCGTGGATCGATTTGAGTAACACGTGCAGCACTTACAGGCAAGCAGGATTCACCACCAATGATTTCACCGCGCATACACGTATACGGTGCGAGGAAACCTTGCCCCTTCACGAACATAGACTGCAAGAACATAAACATGCACGATACTCAGGGCGACTGGCCGGCCTACCTCCCGAAGCGCTCCAATTGCAGGCAGTGGGCCGGAAATTACGATCGGCGGTGCTGGCAGCCCTCGCGACGATTCCTCGCTGATCGATAAGTTTTCGCTGTGGCTTCCATTCCACGACAGATCGTTCCCACGCCTGGGTATGCTGCCCCCCATTCTGCTGTGTGTACCACCGCCGACACTTGCGCTATCACCAGCACTGGTGCTACTGTTGTATTGCTCGCTTCTACCGGTGTAGCAGCCTTCGCCTTCCCCATCGGTGATCTCTCGACCCCCCTCGGCAATACCGCCGCCAAACGCTGATCTCGATGCTGAGGTTTCATAGCGTTCGTGCGGGGACCCATCTACCGCCCCTTGGCGAGACAGAGAGCATGACGGGTCGGCGCGTGACAGGTCCAGTGGGCTCCCTCCTCCGGTGCTGCCTCTGCTTCTCCTTGAAGGGGCTGCGTCAAAACGAGACAAAGGCCAGCTGCTCTCGAGTCGATTGCTCGGTTGTTGTTGCCATCCTCGACCGATGTGCCCGTCCGTCATTGCATCGCCCCTTGGGCGTTTCCGAGCTCTGCTGTTGCTGGAAGCTGCCGCGGCCGCCGAAACCTCCCCTCCAGCGTCAAACTCACCGCTTCCTGTTTGCGGCAAGCCCAGCGGTATACTACTACGCATCCTGACACCGTCGTTGTCGCTTCTCAGGTGTTTGTCGTCCGACTCTCCTTCCGCATGCGGCCCATCCGAGCCTCTTGTCTGCCTGCTCAACGGCGCGAGTCCTCCGGCCTCGCTGGGCGACAGCTGCTGGCGGCTTTCATCCAGGAAACCACCGCCTGCAGCTGATGCATCGGTGGCCGTGGACAAGTCGAAGCTGTCGAGTGGAAGACAAGAACGCTGACTGCTCCCGTGGTCTTGGGGGTCCAGAATCGAAAAGGACGATAGAGCGCCGCTGAACCGTCTTCCTGAAGAAGTGGCGATCCTATTTTCGGGCGAGGAGAGGGAGTCGGCGGTGACATCGGAATCCATTGCCGAGCAAGGATCCACCACGCACAATAGTTCAAGCTACATTGACCATTGTGAGGATACAGCAGTCGTGACTCTGGCTTGTGGTCGGACAGGCTGAGCGAGGGTAGCATATTCGCAGATCTGCTCCGTATAGGGGGTTTCCAATGGATCTTATTGCGTTATTATTGGTGACAAATGCCGGGGGACAGCCCACAGGTCCCCGCTTTAGCATTTCGGTTCTTCCAAGGGACGGGACTGTCTGACTGCGGTCTACGAAACGCGGCGATAGTCGTAGATCCTCCATTTGAAAGGACGGAGTGCAGAGATCGCTCAGAGTACGGTCGCCCGCACGAGCTGCCGCGACAGGGCACGAGCGGGACCGAGGCACTCCCCGGTGCAGTGGTCGAAATCGACAAACAATGCGGGCGAAGAATCGAAAGAAAAGACCCACCTCATCGCAAGAAACCCTCAGAGCAACCGTATGATAATGATACAGCCGTAGACGCTGCTGCTTCCCTTCTCTGTGCACGTACCAGGTATGCGTGTCGTCGTAGGCTGGCACCGTGTTGGGTATGCCTCGCACGAGAGAGTGCTCTTACGTACTTGGTATATAGCTCGAAGGCTGGCAGCGTACTGCCTACGTACGCCTGGCAAGACCCACGGCCCCTCGCAGCCCGGCTGTCAAACAAAGCAGGCTCGAAGCAGCTGTCCTTGATGGCGAAAACACCGTTCAGGACAGGACTCCGTTTCGGGGAACGCGGGACGCAGGACGAAGTTGAGTTGCGTTTTTGCGTCTCTCGTATACTTTGCACGGTCTGCAGGTCCTCGGTCTTCGGGGCTGTCTGCGTGCGGTTCATCGTATATCGTATGATTGATGCCAAACGAACACGAACCCTGCAATCCACATTCGAGTCTCTCTACCTGGTATTAAATAGTGTGTTCGGTCTGCCGTGCCGCGTACGCTGCTGCCGCTGTACCACCTGCTGTTGTTTGTTGTTGTTGTTCTCACATTAACTCTCTGACGAAGGAGTCCGTGGTCACACATACTGTACCACCTGCTGTACCACCTGGTGTGTTGGTGTCTATTACGGGGGGCCATAGTTAACAGGACCAAATATTGTTAGTAAAAATGGTTAAACATATAGGTTTTTATCTATACCATAGGTCCTGTTAACTATGGTCCCCCGTAATAGTGCGATCCTGCTGCTTGCTGCTGCAGCTTATAATCTACAGCAGTAGATATAGCAGTATTACTAATAGTATATATTACTAATAGCTGGTTCTGCTGCTACGCTGATCCCCCTGACTGCCACTAGAGCCTGCGTGCCGTTTGTAATTTTTAGCAACATTACGACCGCTGCACGTGCGAGAGGTTAGCGAACGAGCGAGGGGGCTCGCGTGCTGTGTCCGTTTTACGGGAGGGGGTAGGCGGTCGGCGAGGATAAAGAGAGAATAGTACCGACTGGCATGAGACCAGCAGCAGCTGCAGTAGCAACAGCAGCAGCGGCAGCGTTGTCGGGTTTGCTGTCAGCGAGCCTACTGGGAGCTGCCTCAGCCCACGTGGGCGAATGCATCACCTCTACGGATGAAGCCTTCGACTACCAGGTGAGCGGAACCGAGCCCCTACCCTGCTTCCCCTGGTATATACTGGTACGTCGTTGTTGTATTACTGCCCCTGTACGAGCTGTGTCTTCCACGAGCGAGCACCTCAAGTTGGCGCCCAACATACGACCGACAGCCTTGCAGTAGAAATGATGGTATCATTCGGGTACCAAAGCGAGAGTCAAGCTCCTATTGTTTTTGCCGTTGCTATTGCTTTTGCTGTTGTTGCTGTTGCTGTCGCCGTTGCTGTCGCCGTTGCTGCTGCTGCCGCTTCTGCTTCTGCTTCTGCCTCTGATACTAAGCTGTTTGCTGCCGTTCGCTGCTGTCGTTGTCGCTGTTGCTGCTGTTGCCTCATCGATGGTGTACGAGGGGCAGAACGCCGGCCTGCTCAATTCCTTGCATTGTGCTGCTTCCCGTCCCACGAAGACGACCCAGTGCCATCATTTCAACATAACCTCTCCCCGCGCAAAATGCCGCAAGCTGGCAGGTAGCCCTCGAATATATATACCAGGTACATATTTCAACTTACAGCAAATATGCCTCAATAGGCACTTCAATTGCGTATACCAGCTTGCACGCAGCAGTGTGTACAGCATGCTCATTGGCCCGCACCGACTTCCATGCACAGTGCCGTAGAGGTGCCGCACAGCAGTAATCGAAAGTAGTGTCTACGTGAAATTTATAATTTAAAAAAAACAACAGCGGGTATATATCAAGGATTTGGCTGAAATTAATCTTTGCAAGCTGTGTGCGATACTTCGATCGCGCGCACTACCTGCTACGGGTTTGGAATTACCTCATGCAGGATACACCGGGGTCCAGACGCTACGGCTCCTCGGGCTACAAAAAAATGATTAAAATACTCATATTCCCCTGGTGATTGTTGCGATTATTTTTTCATTCACCACGCCACCCGACAATGTGTAGCGTGAGTACGTGAGTGTCAACATGCAAAAACGTGATGAAAATATCAGAAAATCCAAACCAGCAGCGAGGGCGAGCAACAGCATTGAAAAGATGTGTTCCAGAAGACAAAAACTACGAAAAATACAGGCACAGCAGTAGCAACAGTAGATGCACCTCCCTGTCCCCCTTCTCCTGGCCCTCCCCCCTCCAGTCGCAAGGGCCAAGTCCTCCTCCCCGACCAACTTCCGAAGAAGCATCGAACGAATACCCCGCTTCCCTCAAATATGCCGGGGTTGTAACTGCTGCGTGTAGGTGTGTCCCAACGCGTAGGAGGTTGTGCGGCATTGCTGCCTGACACTGCTATCGTTCGTACCAATTAAAGAGTCATCGCCGTTTCGCTCTATCTGTAGCTCTGCCCTCTTCAACCCCCCCCAATCAGTACCTCCCTACATTGTATACCTGATATATATATATATATATATATATATATAGGTTGGGTTGGCGTCGGTGGGCGACAACGCTGTAAAACACGCCTCAGGCTGCGTGAGCTCGCAGACAACCAGGGTACCGTTTTTTTTGTTTTGTTTAGGCGGTTACCACGACTGGCGATCAAGTTAGATGGTTTTTGTGCGGGGAGAACCTTTACTTCGCACAAGGGGGAATATCGTATCACGGAGTGTGTATATGGTGAGGAGGCACCCACGAGGCAGTTACATAGTAAGCCCACATTGCTGTCTCTGGAAACTGGTGTACCAGAAATTAAATCAATGAATTGATGCTGCCATCCATATGCAAGAAAACCCGCCTCTAAAGCGGTTCCTACTAGGATGCAGCTCGCCCTTCATGCCACTCGCCGAACACGTGACGGCGTTTCGCGCTTGGTGCAACAAGCAGTGTCTGCCTGGTCGGTGAAAACCCGACGAGCTCCGTCCCATCATTGTAGGGATTCAAGGGTCTATGGTCATACGACTACGGCCATGCATGGCAATGAGTACACCCCCCCCCAACCAGCGCTGCTCCCACCCTAAATCTTGCCCCCTCCAACTGCAAGGGCCAAGCCCCCCCTCCCATACACTTGCGAAGAAACATCTTAGGACAACCCGCTGTCCTTAAAACGACTGGTCTGCAACTGCTGCGCTCATGTTCCAAAGCGCAGAAGGCTGTGCGGTGTTGCTGCCTGATGGTCCTATCGGTCGTCTCAAGGCAAACGTCCTCGCTTTCTCGCGCGCTCTGTAGCTCGGCCTTTGTCACCCCCTCTCCACATACACTGTTGCTGCCACCTCTAACCTTGCCACCTCTAGCCGCAAGGGTCGAGTCCTCCCCCGAAAAACTTCTATGTTGCTATGGCGCAGAACTACATTGCTTGAAGTTAAAACAAAAACTCGTCTGTCCCAGTCTTCCCTAGTAGTTGAGGTGACCATGTTCGAGCGCTATGATGAAAGCTTCAAGGTACGTATAAGAGCTCCTTGGTTCAGTTTTCCTCCGCAGGCTTCGTCGTGCGGGCCCTCCACCTCACACCTCACACGTCACACGCCACACCAAGCGGAATCGTTTCGTTCGCCATCCAACACTTGTGTTGTCTTCGTTCCTTAAATCCAGCGACATACCTGGTAGTCAGCACACCCATTGTCCGTCCTGGCTATTCATACCTGGTAGTCAGCACACCCATTGGCCTTCCTGGTTATTCATACCTGGTAGTCAGCACACCCATTGTCCGTCCTGGCTATTCATACCTGGTAGTCAGTACACCCATTGGCCTTCCTGGCTATTCATACCTGGTAGTCAGCACACCCATTGTCCGTCCTGGCTATTCGCTCCCCTTGAGAGATACCAACTATCAATAGGTCGCCACAGACTCGGCGAGAGACAAAGAAAACCGAAATATATAATATATACCTGGTGTTTATTCACGTTCGTAGCAGATTGATCGCACGTCAATCGAGATCCGCAACAACTAGATACCAACGCATTCGGATATTTACCAGGTACATGACACCGGGCTTACGAAAACACGCAGTGTTCGATCACCCGTCTTTCGGAGAGTGGCACAACACGAAAGCCGATCCCAGAACGCCGAATGCCATACATCATAGTTTTCGCCGGTTTTCTTTCCGGCTCCCCGCTTCCCCGGCGCAGTAACGCGACAGCAGTCCAGACTATTGGGCGTGAGCGACGATGTATGATGCTTTTAAACAATATAAATGCCATGTGGACCCCGTTCCGCGGTAACCTCTGGGCGAGGCACGTAAGTACTACTTGACACACAGGGAGGCGGAAAAGAGCCCCGGGGTGTACAGGGAGTACAAATATAATCCAAGGGCAAGCATGAGCGGGAATTGTATCGTTCAAAACGCCACCAATCCGCCAAACGCATGCCAGTTGGTTCCAGAAAGAACCTTAAGATTTATCTTCGGGCGATAAAAAACGGGATTTTTCTACACTATATATATCGGCATAATGGCATCACCGAGGAGAACACAACGGTGAAGAGATTTTTGGCGTGCGAGTAGTAATTCGCGAGATGTGGCCATGTTCGTATTGCTTGGGGGGGCGTTATTTCATAGGGAATTACTTTCTTACCGTAATCCTGTAGTAACACCGATACTTCGTATAATATGTATTCAGGCCATGCGTCGGTCAACACGCCGAGTAACTCGACACTACTGGTAGATTTCTTTGACATGATCGCATCACTAAGGGGAAGACGTCGACGTCTCGCTTTTTGTTTTCTGCGAGCCCACCAGGCTGCGGCAAGAATCGCCAGCATCATTACGAGAACAAGGTATTGAACAAATTTGAAACCTATTCATAGGGGGGAAACGTTTCTCCCCAGGGGGCAATCACTCCAGCGCGCTGGTCTTTGAGAGTTGGGAAGCGAAAATTTGCAAGGTCGCTCGTACTGAGAACACGAAAAAACGAATGAGGAGTCTTTGTTTATATTGAAATATTTAACGTGCGATATATTTCGGATCAAAGCTACCACCGAATCCCCCCGAAAATGAAAAAAAGCTACGTACGGAAGTGAACGAACAAGCAAACGAAAAGACCCCTTCCCCTGTTTGTTCTTTTTGTCATGAGGGACGACCCTGCCAAGCTTCATTCTCCAACTAAAAATAAAGCTGCTCGTTTTCTTGCGAAGATTGATTCCTGTGATTCCTCCTGGAACCAGCTCGTACAGCAGGCGGGGTTGAAAAACAGTTTGATGAAAAAAAAAAAAAATCACCTTGAAGTAAAAATATTTGCGGACGTTTTGGTCCCGATTTTTACACGCGCGATTTATGCGAGAAAACAACACATGCTTATCTGCTGTTCTACAGTGACTGACCCGGACTGCATGGCGGCTGATTTTGTGGTGTGCTTACCCATGCTCTGTTTCGAAGCGGATGCGTCGTCAATGGCCAAATGGCTAACGCAAGCAAAGAAGGAGTACCCCCCCCCCCCCCCCCGCTCTGCGCCCCTGCCCCCCCCTCCTCCCACCTCTCTCCCCTCTACCACGATTTTTTCACCCTAGAAATTTGTGAAATTTGAGTTTTTGAGGGAAGCGTGGAAGAAACGACGGCCTTGCGTGCAGCAGGAGTCGAATAGAGGTTGGCACATTCCTCAACACTGCGTGCAGTAACTGCAGCAATTACTTGCGGTACACAGCAACCGCGATTAGCGACTGGGTTCGTCTTTCTTGTCGTTGGAGCAGTCAGAAGGACCGGTATCCCCTCATGAAGGCGTTTTTGCTCTTGAAGGGGAGATTTTTCTGTCGGCAAGGCAGAGGGCGAGACAAAGAGCAGGCGGCTGATAACACCAAGTACGCACATTCCATATTGTCGACGCCATTGCGTGACATCGAGTGAGACAATGGTTGTAGGTTGAACGCTTTGATGCTGGCGTCGTCGGCAGGACCAAACATATACCCTTGTTTCGGCCGCGCCCACGGCTCCGCCCGGTGTGCTCTGCCCCTCTCCTTCTTCCGTATCTGAACGAAAAATACGAACAACGACATCAACAACAACGAACACTACCACCACCACCATCATCACCAATACTACCGCCACTACCGCCACTACCACCACCACCACCACCACCACCACCACCACCACGAAAAGCACCAACAACAACAACATCAACAACACGAAACAGCAGCAACACCATCATCAAGTATTGAAACTCACGCGCATGTATAGAGACCATTCAACGATTGAATGCGCAGGACGACGCCCGATCACCGCACCGCACCGCACCGCGACGCACTGCACGGGTGCAAACGCAGCTGTCCGTCACAACGGACTTCACGATCTACTGGACTGTCGATACAGCCAATCAGGACATTACCTTCCAGGCAAGACGGAGGGAGCTCAATATCATCCGTTGTTTTTTTTTTCTGTTTTATTTTCTCGCCCCACTCACATCTTTTGTTTTCGTTTTGTGACCGGTGCACGTTTTTTTATTTCTATTACGGGGGACCATAGTTAACAGGACCTATCGTATACATAAAAACCTACCAGTATGTGTTTAACCATTTTCACTAACAATATTTGTTCCTGTTAACTATGCCCCCCCCGTAATAGTGTCTCTCATGACCACGAACTTAGGCTTTGCAACATCGTAGGCCTTAGGCAGTGTGTGAACGCACGCAGACACATAGTATCGTACCAGGTATATACTACAGTACGTACGTTCTACGTGGTATGCTTCGAATAGACCAGGTATGTGCTATTGTTTTTACGCCTTCTTTTGTCAGCCGTTGGAGATTTTCAGAGGCTCACGCTGGATCTGGATCGAATCTTTTCGCTCCGTCTGAACGCGCAGCCACAAAGGGTATCTACTCTTACTTTTTTTTGTAACATACCAGGCACCCGCATACCTTACCTGTACACGAAGTAATCATAACCGGCTGCACGGGAAAAAAAAGAGAAAAATTGACATGGCACACCCAGTGGAGGGGGACTTCTGTTTTATCTTGGTTTTAGTGTGCCGGTACCATCCTGTGTGTGTTATAGGTCTCGAAGGTTGTAGTGCGCTGCCGACTGTTTTTTTTTCCAGTAGGACTTGCCGTAACTGCCATTTACTCTCGGAAATTGTAGCTGTGTGGGTTTCGCCGACACCACCTCTCCTGGACATTTTGTCTTGGATACTATTACGGGGGACCATAGTTAATGGGACCTATGGTATACATAAAAACCCATATATTTAACCATTTTTACTAACAATATTTGGTCCTATTAACTACGGTCCCCCGTAATACACAAATCGACGACATTGCTTTGTTGAATTCACCCCACTTTCGTACCAGGTATAGTACACAGCAGTTTTATTACTGCTTGTTGACCCTGGAGTATGCTTGGGGGAGTTGCTTCCTATAGGACCAGTTTCTGGTGGCGTTTTTCGCACCGGGTTTTTCCAACGTTTGAGCTTGGCGTTGCCCCCCCCCCTGTCAGAGAAAGGTAGGAGATGCGCAGAATAGAAGCAGCAGCGTTGCAGCATAGTCGGCACAACAGTATGTATGCACACACCAGGCTTGATGCCATTTCGTTGTTGTTGTTGTTGTTGTTGTTGTTGTTGTTGTTGTTGTTGTTGTTGTTGTTGTTGTTGTTGTTGTTGTTGTTGTTGTTGTTGTTGTTGTTGTTGTTGTTGTTGTTGTTGTTGTTGTTATTGTTGTTGTTGTTGTTGTGATGTTGTTGTTGCTGTTGTTGCTCTGCAGGCGGTCTACCAGGGCGCCGCGTGGGTCGGCGTCGGGTTTTCGGAGAGCGGGGGCATGCTTGGCTCCGACGCCGTGATTGATCTGCCGGACGAAGGGACTGCCTTGGAGTACTACCTCGCAAGCTACGTGAGCAACCTTGGGGTATGGGAGGCGCCGGGAAAACCGTACTGCCGCTGCTCCTGTTGCTGCTGCACAGTTACAAGTTGTATGTAAGCGGCATGCCCCGCATACCTGGTGTATCGGACGGTTTCTGCTAGACTTGAAATTAGCCTCAACTAGTAATTCATCAAAGCAATAAATGCGTACCAGGTACGAGTATGATAGAGCGATTTATTGCCTGCCGGCGTGTCACGTGCTGCTGTTGCATCATGGTAAGGCAGTGATACGCTGTAAGACCACTATTTATACGTGCTGTCAACACCACCACCCCCCCCCTCCCCTCTTGCTCATTATTTGGAGCACGAGTCGCCCCCCCCCCCCCCTTTTTTTTGCCCACCTCCCTTCTTCAGACTCTGCACGACCCTTAAGCCTTCCAATCGCAGTTGATGCTTCTCTGTATATTCCGCCGAATCCCGAATCCCCTCTCTCGAATCAACCACCCCCCTCCCCTACGCCGTCAATGGGCGAGTGACTAAGGCAAGTAACAATTGAGAACGCCCCCCCCCCGCCTACACCGGAAATTAAATCAACTCATTGAAGCTGTCGTCCATATATATGCAAGTCCGCCTCACAAGCGGTTCTTAGTAGGATGCAGCTCACCCTTCATGCGACTCGTCGGACACCTCACGGCGCTTCGCGCTTGGTGCAAGCAATGTTCTGCCTGGTCGGTGAAAACCCGACATGCTCCGTTCCGGCATTGTAGGGATGCGAGGGTCTGTGGTCATACGACTACGGCCATGCATGAGATCGAGTACATCTCTCCTATCGAGTACCCCCCCCCCCCCCCCCCCCCCCCCCCCCCCCCCCCCCCCCCCCTCCTCGACATGAGTACTCCCCCCCCCTGGGCGGTGAAAACCCGACATGCTCCGTCCCGGCGTTGTAGGGATGCGAGGGTCTATGGTCATACGACTACGACCATGCATGATATCGAGTACGTCTCTCCTATCGAGTACACCCCCCCCCCCCCTTCCCCCCCAACCCCCCCTCTTCCATCTATGGTCATACGACTACGGCCATGCATGATAATGAGTACACCCCCATTCCGCCCCGGCCCGCTTCCACCTTCCGCCCTGCGTGTCCCGACTCCGGTCCCCGACCGACCGTTCATTCGCTCTCTCTCTTGCAGAGCACTTTGACAACACGCATGGGCTGCTGGGCCTGATCATGACAGCTATAGTGGTGCTCCAAGTGCTCTACGCCGTCCTCCGGCCGCAACCGCCGCCCGAGGAGCTGCCGAACATGGCGCAGCACTTGGCTGGTCTAGTGGTGAGCGAATCGGGACTGATCACGGAAATCAGAAGAGCTGCACCAGTAAAAACCTTTCCGATGCGACGTGCAAAAAAAAAAGAGCAAATCATTGGTCGGTCCTAATCAGTCCCATCGCATGATTGGCCTAGAATCCGCAACGTGCAGAACAAACCCCTGGTAGCATGGTTGGTCCAAGTCAGCTCCACTGTTGGCCCAAAACCTGCGACATGAAGAAAAACCAGCGAGTTTAATCCTAATCAGCCCGAAGTTTGGACCCAAAATGGACCTGCTATTATTCAAACATTGTGGGATGAGTTCGTGTTTGAACGTAGAGTGTTGGGCAAGCCAGGGTGGCTGCCAGGAAGGAAATACAAAAAAGCTGTCGTACTACGATAGTACTGGTGTGAGGACTTGTAATCTGTGAGGGCGGTGGGGAGCGTCCGTATACGTTTAGGGGAGTACGCCACCGACTGTGTTTCGCATCGTGCCGAGTCGCGTCCGTATACAGTACGCCAAGGCTCGCGGCTTATTATGATGTCAACGTTGATCACAGGTTCTTGGAATGCATACATGGGGTTTAGAATGGCGTTCCTCGCTGACCACAAACGCTTAGCTGCAATTCCCTAAATTTCGAAATATTTCAGCCTGAAATCTTGATTACCATATTATTGAAACATGTCGCTTATTGTATGTACACGTACGTACGTATTTGTTTCCTCATCACTTACACTTTCCAGCTTCTGGACAAGCCGTGGGCACGGGCATTGCCCCATTCCCCTACCTGGGACGTGCCTTCATTTTTATCGCGCTTAGGGTTCAGCATTCCCACTGCTCGGCAGTTTTCATCGATATATATATATATACAAAGTAGGTGGGTTATTCTTTTTCGACGGCTATGGCGGGTCGGCTTCGTCGGTTGCGCTGTCGATTCTCCGTCGGTAGCGCCGTCTCGCTGTTTCCGCAAGTACCTATATATGAGAGATTCTGAGGGTATATATACCCTCTGAAGCTACACACCTGAGACATTTACTGTATTATTTCTTCACGACCTAGATAATCCACGACAGAGGGATAGATCCCTGATCTCGATGATCTATACCTGGTATGATTTAGCTCGTGCTGCCAGGTGGGAGCCGCAAAACCTGCATGATCTGGGACCTGCTTCCAGAGTTGAATCTGTACTACGATTCGTAACGGCATCTTGGCCTCTACATGATCTAAAACGTATGGAATGTTTCCCTTTTTGTGTACTATCCCGCTATTTGCCGCCGTGTGTTTCGAATGAAATTTCCGAGCATCCCCCCCCCCCCTGAGACTGAATTCTTCTTTTCGTCTGTTTTTTTTTTTTGTCTCTTGGGCGCAGGAGCCGGCACCGGCAAGCTGCTGTGAGGCGGACGTGGTCTCTATCGCACAGGACCGTCGGGTACCTCCTCCTCGTCTTGGCGGTCTATCAGGCAAGGATTCTTCGGGAGGGGGGCCCTAGGGGGGGGATGGTGGTGGGTCGGCGAGGGGAGGAGGAACATGCGAGGGTGGGGAGGTGTACTCGTCCAATGCATGGCTGTAGTTGTATGACTGTAGACCGTAGCGCCCCCACAATGCCGGGGGGCGGGGCACATCGCGTTTTCATCGATCAGAGGCAGACATTGCCTGTTGCACCAAGCGCGAAGCGCCGGGAGGTGTTGGGCGCGGGTCGCATGAAGGGTGAGCTGCATCCTACTAAGAAACCGCTTCTGAGGCGGGCTTTCCTGCATATGAATGACAGCGTCAAATTAAAGGGGGGGGGGGGGGGGGGGGGGGGGGGGTGAGGTACGGTATGTGACACGGTCGTCTATCCGCTTCACCGATGTAGGCAACGCACTGTTAACTACCCGCTCAGTGCGCGGTGCCTGGCGACGCAGACTCTCGCCATCTGGTGCTGGGTCTTGGCGCCCGGAAGGGGGAAAAGGAAGCGAGAGAAAATGTGGTGTAGCTTCGTGTATCGGTCGATGGAGAAGACAAGCCAGTAGGGAGGGAACCTTTGGGGTGTGGGCTGAGGCGAACGAGTGGGAGAAGTGAAGTAGCGCTACCGCGGTTTGCGGTGCGCTTGTTTGCTACGTGCGTCCTCTGGCATTATTTTTGTTTTGGTTGGAGGGGGGGTTACTCTCTTCATGGGATACCCATCTCCTCATATCCTTCCTGCTCTTCCCCCCCCCCCCCCCCCCCCCTTCCTCCCCCCCTTCACCGGTGTTTGGCTTTCTCATTGCTTGAGAACCTTGGCGCCTGCTGTGACTCCCCCCCCCCCCCCCCCTCTTCCCGTCACTGTAGGGATGCGAGGGTCTATGGTCATGCGACTACGACCATGCATGATATCGAGTACACCCCCCCTCGCTACACATCCGACTACGGCCACGCATAACATACACCCCACCCACCCCCCTCCTTCCTATTACGGGGGACCATAGTTAACAGGACCTATGGTATACATAAAAACCTATATGTTTAACCATTTTTACTAACAATATTTGGTCCTGTTAACTATGCCCCCCCGTAATAGCTCGTCTCCCCCCCCCACTCCCTCACAGTGGGATAATTGTATATGGAGGAACGGCATGTTTTAAAGGAGACGAGAAAAATAGACCAATATACCTTGGGGGAGTTTGGTACACTAGATATCAGCTGGAAACGGTTGCTTTATTACGGGGGGCCATAGTTAACAGGACCAGATATTGTTAGTAAAAATTGTTAAACATGTAGGTTTTTATGTCTACCATAGGTCCTGTTAACTATGGCCCCCCGTAATAGGACATAGATGGTGGCCGCAGCCGAACAGGAGGGGGGAACTATAAAACAAAACAACCCATGTAGTATATAAAACCAGTTTGAAGAGCGCTTACCTGTTGGAGGTGCCTCAGCAGAAAGGGCGCTCCGTCTCAAGCTGGATGCGTGGTCGATGGTCAATTGACTAAGGCAAGGAATAAACGAGTAACCCCCCCCCCCCCCCCCCCCCTCCCCTGCACCTCACTCGGCTTCAACTACTGTCTGGTCGGCTTGGATTGTTTGGCGCGCATGCTGTCGTCGTCACCAGTGCCTTGGAGGGATCGAACTGCTGCACATAAAGGAGATTTGGCGGACGCTGTACGCGGCCCTCCTGGCCCTTCTCGCGGTGATGTTCCTTCTGCTGCAGCTAGCGGCCTGCTGCTGCCGCAAGACCAAGACCGTCCGTGGCGGGGGCGTTACTCAGCCCCCCTCCAGCCCGCAGGCGAGCGCAACTACAGGCACAGGCTAGTAGCAGCAACTCGCGCGGAAAGGGAACCATCTCACCTTACAGGCTGGTTTAAAGCTCGCAGTGAGGATTCTTGATACGAGCTTACCTGGTACTATTTACAGAGTCATCTTTATTGACCGGATGGTGCACTAGCAAGGCAAAAGGAAAGGCCTGCAGCGATTTGTCGCCAAGTTTTACTAGTTTACCCCGCAGGATCGATCGACGGTGGATAGAGAGCACTATTGTATTAGAAGTATCCTATTAGTCTTGTCGCAAGTCTACACCCCCCCCCCTATCTTATATAGATTGGGTTGGCGTCGGTTGGCAACGACTCTGTAAAACATGCCGCTCACTACGTGAGCTAGACAACCAGGGTGCCGTTTTTGTTTTTTTTTTGGCGGTCGCCCACAGCTGGTTGTCGAGTTAGATCATTTGTGCGAGGTAAATAACCTTTACTCCGCACAAAGGAATTGATCGTATCACGTAGTGTTCAAGGTAAGGCACCCAAGAGGCAGTTACATATTAATAGTACTCCCATTGCTGTCTCTGGAAGTGCCTACAACGGAAATTAAATTAACTCATTGAAGCTGTCATCCATATGCAAGTCCGCCTCACAAGCGGTTCTTAGTAGGATGCAGCTCACCCTTCATGCGACTCGCCGGACACCTCACGGCGCTTCGCGCTTGGTGCAAGCAATGTCTGCCTGGTCGGTGAAAACCCGACATGCTCCGTCCCGGCATTGTAGGGATGCGAGGGTCTATGGTCATACGACTACGGCCATGTATGAGATCGAGTACATCTCTCTTATCGAGTACACCCCCCCCCCGGCCCAGGGCTAGAGGGGAGTTTAATGGGTCACCTGGACACGTTTTGGCTGCATGTGCAAGAGTGACACTATTCACACGCGGGGGCGGGCATAGGTTAAGCTAGGTACATATCTCGTCCTGTCGTGAAATGCCGGAGAGGCATCAAGGTGATACATGCTTCAATGCTTTGCTTCAAACGTGAGAACCTGCGTGCACCCCCCTTCAAGCATTCAAGCACTGGCACATTTCGACGAAGTATACGTGAACCTGTGAAATCGTAGCAGTACCGTGGTGTTTCACGCGTTTGAGTAGGAGTTGCGGTCGCTTTGTTTGCATGTTAGTTGCAATGTGACCGCCGCACGCTGGGGGCGGGGAGACGTAAGGGCACTTAAGGGAGGTGTCGCGGCTTTTCTTTTCCCCATTGCTGCCGTCGGCGATTCCACGCATTTTGCTGTATTTAAAAAAAAGCAAAACTCGAATTTCGGACCCCGGACAAACAGCAGTGGCTCCCTTTACCCACAGGTAGCATTCAGAGCATACACACCAGGTACCAGGTATATTTTCGAAGTATACTTTTAATAGACCATCAGCATGGATACCAATACTTCGAAGCACATTTCAGCAATGCTGATATTCATACGCGTTGTAGAGGAGATATCGCCCGGTGAAGACAGGCATAGGGACGCTTTCCCCATGGTGTACAGTAGCGGAGCGTCCTGAGGTAGAGGGGTGGGTGGGGGGGGTGGATGGGTGCGTGTGGTCATTGCCATGCATGACTGTAGTCGTAAGACCGTAGGCCCTCGCATCCCTGCAATGCCGGGACGAAGCACGTCGGGTTCTCACCGCCTTGGCGGACGTTGAGTGCACCAGGCCTGAAGCCGCCGCGAGGTGTTGGGCGAGTCGCGTGAAGGGTGAGCTGCTGCATCCTACCAAGAAACCGCTCTAGTGCGGTGCACATGGAGTACATGCTCGTGAGAGCAGCTTAGGGGAGGTAGCGCAGCTTTTCCCCGTCGCTGCGGCCGGCAATGCCCATGCATTTTCAGCTTGAAAAAACAAAAGGTACACATTTCCGTACAGACCTTAGCGTATACGTGTACGAGTATAATATAACGTTCTATTTATTCGGATAAACCAATACCTGGTATCTGGTAGACTAAGGGAAGTGTCTGCTGACCGCTATTATCGGCGACAGATCTCGTCAAGTGCCAGGGAAATATTTGCGGGCAGCAAGAAGTTGAGGGGGGGCGACGGCAATAGACTATACTGCCGAAACAAAACATTTTTTGGGAGGATCGAGTGCAGTAGAGACTATTGCCTAAAGGATACATATTGTTTGAGGAACATTAAGAAATTATTCACCGGCCAATCCTGAGACAGATCAGTTGGAAAGTAGCGGCAATCGACTACTGCCAGAGCCAATACCTTACGTTAAAGTGTCGGCGGTTGCCTACCGTTGAAGGAACAGCATCCAGGTACGAGAGGCAGTGGAGTATCCCGGGGTACTAACGTGGGAACGATAATTTCGAGAAGTTGAGGCAGAAGTGGCCATACCTTGAGTGTGAACCTTCCAAACGTAGCTACTGTATTTGCGCAATCCAGAGTGGCTCAGGGTACGTTGAGGTCCGCAGGTCGTGGTAGAATCATAGGGGTCAAAAGCGACGTTTCTCGCTTGTTTCTGGTCGGTTTTAGGACCTGTTGGGGTCAGGGTTAGGGTTAGTGTTAGAGGTTGAGTTGGGTCTACGCCCGCAAATTGATCCCACACCAGGAAGTGCTTTCTAGCCTGAAAACGCGAACAGTCTTACACCCCCGCAAAGTTTCATTTTACTAACACGCATCAACGTTTGACCACCCCTCAACTGGGGGGTAAATGAAATGAAAAGGCTTGAGAAAAATCGTAGACCATGGTATTTATGAAGAATACACATGAGGGAAAACAAGAGGAAAACAGATTGACACGAAATCGAACACAAGAACAACAACGGAAGCCGCAAGCAAGGCAGATCAAATCAAATTAAAAAAAATATAGACAGCAAGCGGCGGAGCCAGTACTCTCGTACGAAAAGCGTTTCCATCACGTCAGAAATCCCTCCTGTGTCTTTTCGTTCCCTTTTCTTATAACCCTTTCGTTACTAGTCTATTCATATTGCGCTGAGCGCGGTCAGTGTCTCATTGTAGACCTGGTACACACGACTCGATCCAAATTTTTGTATATTTATGTAGAATATGAAGATTGGATTTTGGATGTCATTTGTTGCCCTGTGTGTGTTTTCCTCGAAAGTTGATGGAGACTACTCGCAACTGCTGGATGTTCCGCCCTCGGGCTGTTCGGGCTGCTGAATAGGGCGACGTGCACAAGTGTTCCTACCTGTTTCTGGGGCAGTGACAACTGGCCATCGCGGGATAGTGGACTCGGTCAAACGGGGGTAGGATGGTTGTCACGCGGGGGTACTACACACATTTAGGCAAATTGCGGGGGAATAGCCCCGCAATATCTGGTCCAAAAAGGGAATTCGTTAGACCCCTCCTGCGCGGTAGTGCCGTTAGCTCCAACGACGCGAAAAGGCGGGCGTGCTCGGCATGAGCTGCTGTCACCATGCCAGCGCGTCAGAATTAATTTCGGAGCCGGTTGGGGCATGTGGGAACGCCTCCCGCGGGCGCGTTTGGCCTATACCCCCATTTGGCTAAAACCTCAGGTGGTATACCCCGATACGACCATTTCCGAATAATCTATCTCGGCCACCAGCTGTGACCGATCGCCAAAAAACGACAACGAAAAAAGCGGTACCCTGGTTTTCTTAGCTCAAGCAGTGAGCGGTATGCTTTGCAGTGTCGTTCTCAACCGACGCCAACCCAGCCTATATATACGTACTGTGGCAGCGGGGGTGTTAATGTGTTACATGTACCAGCTGCCAGGTATCAGGTACTTCTAAAGAAACAAACGAAACAACCCACTGCTTGCTGGCGTAGATTGACAATTCACAGCAGTAGTAGTATGCTACCTGGTACCAGGGTGCTTTGGGATCTGATTAAGTGGATATAAACCATCAAGGACGTTGGTACTTGTGTATGTACCTGCACAGTCTCCGGTCCCCGGGTGTATGCCAATATATTCATGTGAAACCCACAGACACCGAGTATTTCAGCGAGTGGCGCCAGGGTGAAAGGTTCATACCGTTGCGACTGTTATGATCAGCGCTATGAGGAGGATATTACGGCAAGAGACACCTGTTCTGATCAGTGTCACGCGTCGGGTCTATATGCATGGACAGAGGGGAAGCTTTGGTTAGCTCCTCTGGGCACATCTTATAGGGACAGAGGGAGGATCCCCGGTATGGGAACGCCTTTGGTCTCGGGTACAGTGCCAGCAACGAAGTTCCAGGAACACCCGGTATTCAGTATTCAGTAAAGACCACCAAGTGAACCAAAGGAAGTCACAGCCAAGTGATCTGCGACGCCCGTCCTATAGACGCCCAGCCCCTTGGGCCCTGCCTTGCCCGTCGTGCCCGTTATCGTAACTGTGGCGCTTCCTTGATAGTTCACTCTGGCTGCATGCAAATACCGCATGGCATCGAACGCGGATCCTTTTAACGTCTAAGAACTGTACTCTGCTGTATCATGGTGAACCCAGGGGGATCGAAGTGCATTGCAGGAGATCGGAGTGTTTGAAAAACCATGACTCGATGTCATCGTGCTCTTGTACCACGAGATCTGGCACGGGCGTGCTGGTTGGGCCTGGAGGCGACGATCACAACAAGAACAACACCTACCTGCAGAGTCCTGCAAGCTCAACCCTTTGGGGCCTCAGTTTGATTGGACGTGGTTGGGAGCCTCCGTCTTTGCTTTCGGATATCATTGTTCCTTGTATTGTCGAACCGCGAAAACATCTCTCTACTGCTGTGGTGCTGCGCTCTCTCGTACCAGTGTACCAGTGCAGTACACGCTCGTGTTCCCAGCTACGATCGGGGATTTCCACCGGTAGTCGGACCACCTCCCACGACCTAGCTCCTTGAGTTCATGACGACTTTCGACACGCATGGCGGAGGATAGAGATGTCCTTCAGGGGGCTCCATAGACATCGTCCACGTCGATATCGGTGGCGATTTCGTCGTGCACGGCGATAAAACAACACATAGGAAATCGCACACCGACACACACACACGTGAAGGAAATCCAGGACCTGAGAAAATTGACGCTATGATTCGATTTTGATGCTTTTTTTCCCGTACACACGCTCCTGCACCCGAGCGTTAGATACAAAAAAAGAAATCTCGTCGAGCTCACGCTCCTCATTATAAGAACGGTGGGAACGAGGAGCATGACGGATACCTTTGGAGTGGTGAAACTCCTGACTGTATAAAGCTACTTCGTTGGCGGTTCTTCAATTTTTACTGTGTTCCAACATCAGTCTTGGGGATCGTGTTTACCATTATTATGCGATGTATCTCTTCTCGATTTTTCTAGTTTGTTCGAGCCAGCGTCTGTTCGATCGGACAAGTGTGGTGTGGTGGAGTCACATTTTCACTTGATTTTCCGAGGTCACGTTTTCACTTGGTTTTTCTGGAGTCATAAAATTCTTATCGATCTATTATTAATAGAAGAGTGCAGTCTCAAGACTGGATGATAGTCGAGGGGAGGTATTGCCAAACCACGAGCATATTTGGCGTATATACTATATTTCCAGCTGTACCATAAAAAAAACGGGGCAATTTTCCGCAGTCGGCCATGCATACACAGTATATGCCTGTATTGACAAAAAAAAGGCAACAAGGTATGGCGGTGCATTTGGACTATAAACATACAAAGCAAACTGGCAATCGACAGGTACTCGTGCGGTTCGGCACTTGAATCATTCCAGACCCCGTCATGCTACCCACCCTTGCTTTGGGACAGCAAAAGGAACACGAAGCGAAACACCTGAAAAAAGGCCAACAACACATCAACCGGCTATAATTAGTACCCCCCCCCCACAAAACGCTGTCATCCATAAGCATGAAAGCCCCCCTCAATAAGCGGTTCTTAGTAGGATGCAGCTCCCTCCGTAACACTCGCCGAACACCTCACGGCACTTCGCGCTTGGCGCACAAGGAATGCCTGCCTCGGCGGTGCAAACCCAACATGCTCCGTGCCGGCATGGTAGCGATGCGAGGGTCTATGGCCATACGACTACGGACACGCATTACATCAGTGCATCTCGTCCCCACGAGCAATCTATATCGCAAACAACTCACCCACTATACAAGCCGTTCATTGCGGGGCCTTCCCAGCCGACACCACCCGCACAAAAGTGGGATCTCGAACAAGGCCGGGATAGTGCGGTAGTCTGTAGGACGAGGTGGTGACATGACGCACCAAAGTAGGGTCCCGCACTGAAGGGTACCGCACTAACGCGGGACCGCTACTGTTCCTGGTACCGGTGTCCGGTTGAACACCAACCTACACACATGTCTCACACGAGAGACGCCACACGTTTAGCCGTGCGCACTCAAAACCAAAAATAGCTACCTCGCCGCACCCCAAAATCTACAATAGAGAGGACAGACGTGGAAGAGGCACTCCTGACCCCAGAGCGAAAAAACAAAACACGTACTCGTAGCTCTCCAGATGCGCCCTAACCGTTTTGGAACTTTTCGAAGGGAACTTTTGACCACACCAAAATTGACGATTACAGCATCGGCCACACGAATGACACGAGGGCTGCTCCGATAGCGGACGACGCTTGTAACGCCCGGCTCAGAATACCAGGGACTTGCTTTATGATACTAACACGGAGGACCATAGCAAACAGGACCAAATACAGTGAGTAAAAAAAGGTAAATATATAGGTTTTTGTGTATAACATAGGTCCTACAAACTATGCCCCCCCCGTACTATGTAGATTTTTACCCCTGCGAGTACTCGCGGCCAACAAGTACTCGCCAAACATAGGGAACGCCCGCCCGGGTACTCTCGAATATTTCCACTCTATTTTTGGTGGCTTTTAGTGTGGTATGAAAAAAACGCCATACAAATGAAGTGCATGGGTCTTAGTTCACCCGCTGTAAATTGTATGGCTTTTAGTATAACCATACTGAAATATTGTACAATTATACATTTATTGATTTTAGTATGCCATACTAAATGCCATACAACTATAGGGCCCCGAAAACTCGCGAGTACGTAAAAGTGCTATTCGTACCCGTGACAAGCAGCGACAAACAGAGTTTGTACGTGCGAGTAACCGGGTATTTTTCAAAAGGGGGCGCGTTTCAATGTAACACCCTCGTAGCATAGCATGGGCTATCGTACTCTTCTGCACGCTCAAGTTATTACAAGAGGGATAAAAAGTCCGTATTTCATCGCTAAAACTGGGTCCCAAGTCCCAAAAAAGGCTACTCTCTTTGCGGCGCCGCAATCACCCCGCCCTTCGGTTCAGCATTCGTCGCCGCTGTATCCACAGCTTTAGTCCGACCGGAGATCCCCGGCGAGACCAGAATGTCCTCGGCAACGAGGTCGACGCCGATAAGCCCTCGCGCTCTCAGCCTACCAAGGATTCGCCGCAGCTGATTGACGGCATCGGGCGACTCCACGAGATTCTCGGCCTCCGTAAAATGCAGCGTGTGCAGCTCCAAAAACTCGGAGGCCGCGTGTCGCACGAACGATTCCGAGGCCTTCTCGCACTTTCTGGAAGTGTTATCGACCAATATGCACTTTCTTGGCCGACGACGCGAAACGACACCTATGTCTCCGCCACCGCCGCCACTGATACCACCACCACTACCACCACCACTACCACCACCACCACCACCACCACCACCACCCGCATCGCCAAACTTTGTCCAACCCCCTTTCCCCGGTTCTACATGTCGCCCTCGCCCCCCCCCGTCCTCCGCCGCGATTGCTTCGTTCGCGTTGTGCAAGAGTAGCCCGACAAATTCGGCGATGACTTCCCCCTTGTCGTGGCGGACCGCCTGTTGGTTGTCGATAAAAATCACGCCTCGGCAGACCGGGTGGTCCATCACCAGCGCCCCGCTCCGGGGAAGCTCGCCCCTCACCTCGGGCGGGGAAAATCTGGTAGTGGGCCAGAGTTTTGGGGGGCCGAGAATAGCAGCGGGTTGGAAGGTGAACGCAGGGAGCAGTCCGCCAGGGCTACTGATTATCTGGTCGGCCCGGAAGATGTTTTGTATCGAAAAAAATAAAAGGTACCTCAGCTGTCAGCTGTGAGGTCGAGAATTTCGTCGAAACGAATCTTCGCAAGGTGCGTGTTTATATCCTACAACCCGTTCGGCACTCGATCATGGAACAACGGTTATATCACATATATTATAGTACGGTACGGAGGAAAAAGGCGAGGAGAATGAACCGTCATCACGGCAATAGCCATACAAGAGCAGAGGCTGGACTGCTGGGCTAGGGGATGGTACAACATACTTTAGTGCGAACTTGTACATACGTACAGCAGTGCAAGGAGTTTTGAAGACACGCGCGTAACATGATACTACTTATGCTGCTGCTGGGCGCTCACACCAGTCCATTGCTACCCTCCTCTCTAGAACTGCACACGTTTTTCGGACCAAACTACTTGGGAACCATGATAGTGTGGGGGATTTTTTTTGAACCAGAAAAAGGGCCTAACACCAGAGCTTCACTTTAGATAAAGCGCTGAACCTGGCTTTCCAAAGGAATACCCACTGCAGCCAAGGAGACCAACAGACGCGCGTTTGATACGGCGGTCTCGCTGTCCCACACCGGTATTTCTTTTACGTGTGAAAGGTCGACACCAAACTCCATGTTCCAGCGGCTCTCTTGACACCAACGGCTCGCGCAAAAAACCGGCCCCCTCTACCTGGGTGTCCTAGAACACGCGTTATGCAGCTACGAAAAAAAAGGGTGCTAAAATAACTCCGGAAAAACTCGACTGAAAGCTCCATGGCGCTCACCTAATTTTGTATTTGGCCAGGGTTTCCAAGATTTGGGGGGCGTGCACGAGATCCAGGGCGTTGGAGGTCAAACCAAAGACACTGTGTCCCTGTATCTTCAAAGCGCGGATGACCCTGGATTTCGGTGCCAGGAAAGAGAGGGGGGTCGGGAAGACGATGGCGTCTGAGCGAGTCCTCAAATCGATTGGAAGGAGCAAGCTCTTGGCGCGTGTAAACGGTGCAGTGTCGGCATAGGGCACGCACGCCATATAACGCGCGGGTGGATTCGGATTGTACTACATCGTCTGACCTGCATCCACCCTTCCCACAAGCGTCGCTGCTGCATAAGCACCACACTAGTCGGAGTGACACGCGCTTTGTACACACGCGAAACCAAACAGAGAGGAATTTTGCGTAGTCGGTACGCCCGCCCGAAGTATAAATGTGACGCGGAGTGAGAGAACAAAAAACATCGAAACCATGCTGGCTGAGAGACAAACGGGTTTTATCCGAAACTAAAGTGTTCGCAAAAAACCAATATCTGTGATATGTCGCGCAGTGTCTGACCGACCAAAAAACGGACGCACCTGACTAAAAGGGGATCGACGAGCTTTGGATCCGCGCTGTAGTAGTCCCTCTCCATCTCGCGATGAATAGTGCGGAGGGTCTCACTCGAGGCCCCCAGCCTGGCCTCCATCCTTGACATAAGCTTTCTGGAAACGGAACGGAACACAGGTCCATGTCAGCGGAGGGCGGAGGAAGGAGAATCATGGCGTCTCGCGGTGTGCTGAGGGAACGCCGATCGACCGCGCGCTGCCAGCCGATGGGTCGGTGGCCCGTCAGGGAGGGGAGTGGTGACAGCTCTACAAAGAAAGGTTTCCAAGCGCAGGGGGCTTTCGTATCCGGCAGTCAACGGGTCGTCAAAGAGTGCCCTTCGCTGCCGCGATCGGGAAAAAAAACAAGCTTGTTCGCGTGTCGGGTCGGGCCAGGAAGTATTAAAAAGCTCAAGGGTCGGGTCGGGTCGTGTCAAAAGGTATTTAAATCTGTCGGGTCGGGTCAGGTCGGGTCAATAATTTTTCGAGTCTCATGGGTTGGGTCGGGTCGGGTCAAGAGGTGATGAAAAGCTCACGGGTCGGTAAGGGTCATCACCCGCAAGAAACGGGTCACTCGCGGGTCAGGCGAACATGACGCGCGATTTTCGGCTAACCTGTGAGTCGGACTCGTGCATCCGACACTTACCACACATGACTGTGGGGTACAAAACGGCTATACAAATATTTTTAAAGCGTCGGCCAACAGGCTGGATCCGCGGGTCAACCGCGGGTCGGGAAATATGATCTCGAGCGACCCGACTCGCGACCGGCCCGAATATCAAGGGTTAATCGGAATCTGGCGGTCGGGTCGGGTCAGGAGGTGTTCGAAACCTCACGGGTCAGGTCGGGTCGCGTTAAGAGGTTTTCAAATTTCGCGGGTCGGGTCGGGTCGGGTTGGGTCAGGAGGCTTCCACAATCTCGCGGGTTGGGTCGGGTCAGCTGACCCGATCCGACCCGATCTGACCCGTGAGGTTAGACCTCACCTGTCAAGGCCTGAAAATAAATAAACAATACCTGGTACGTGAAATATTCGTATCTGGACCATACCAGTACTGTTTTACAGTACGAGTAGATAAAACCAACAACGCCTTGGCATCATACCTGTGAAGGGTATTACCTACTGAGCAATAGGAGTAAAACATCGATCGATTACCCAGTCCAGGTTGATCATTTTCACGTTCCCTCCCCCCTTCTGAGCGGCGGGGTATTCGGAGCGTCGGTACCACAAAAGGCCGTGCGCCGATCTACCCGCTTCGTTTCAATACCTCGGGAGCCAGGGAGATAGACGAGTTCAGGGGCGCACGGGCAAGCGCTTCCATGGAAGAAACGCTCGACGTGAGATTCGAACCCGTGTCCTCGACGACGTCAAATGTGAGGGTGTTACCCACTAAGCTATAGGGGTAAAGTATCGATCGATTACCCTGCCCAGGGTAATTAATCCTTACAACGTACCTTGCTAAGCATTCGAAGCCTTTTTCGGGATACTGACCATAAGTAGGTGCGAACGAAACTCCATGTTTTCGACCAGTGTGAAAGTGCCAAGCCCCCCGCACGCTCAGCTCGTCGTACTGGCACTCGGGGCCACAAAAAAATCCATTCAAGTAAGGCTCGACTTATTCCTTGTTTAGGCCGGCTCCCGATTTCAAGATGTTGTCGCGCATTGGGTCTAGTCACTTCCGAAGCTCGCCGCCTGGCGCCAAGTTGAGCTTGCTGGCGGCTACAATGCACCTTCATGGGAGAAGTGAGGGATGTCATACCGACCCTCAAAGAGTACCAAGGTATGTACGATAGTTTTTTTCCAACGTCCACGATTTTATTTAATCTCTTTGGCACCGCAAAATCTGCTTATGTATTCTCCCGCTGATCAAAAAGCCTAATCAAATTTGCACAAATATGACGAACTTATGCATTTTTGGATAGTATATTATACTAGGGCCACATTTGCGTGATCTGAGATTCGACCGCTGCATTCCGTTCGTCGAAACTCTTCGGACGCTTTGGATTGGCCAAGCTTTCCCGGAGAGTGGCCTCCAGCCATGTTTGCTACCGGCGAAGGTTTGCGAGAAGAGGTGCGGCCGCGGCTGCTGCATGCCTCCGCTGCTGCCGCTGCACGTCACAGACCACTGCTACTGCATATATTGTGCTGCTGCTGCTGTTGTTGTTGCTGCTGCTGAAAATAAGTGTGCTGCTTGCTGCAGTGCTGTCGCTGCAAGCGCTGCCGCAAGCAAGCACTGCGGTACGCAAGCGCTGCTGCAAGCAAGAGAGCCGCTTCAAGCAAGCGCCACCGCAAGCGCTGTTGCAAGCGCTGCTGCTGCTGCTGCTGCTGCTGCTGCTCGCGGCTGCTGCTTCTGTTGCAAGCCCGTGCATCCTCGCCGCCACGCTCCTTATCTTCGCCCCTACCACCCCTTCTCAGGCAGAGAGGACAGCAAAGAAGGAGGGCGATCCTCTCGTTGTGGCGGCCTTGTTTGCACAGCGAGCATCGAGGAACGCGGTATATACCGCACTTCTGCCTGTTGTTGGTGTTTGCTGCTGCTCACTGCTTCTGCAGCTTGATGCTACTGCTGGCCGCTGCAGGTAGGTACTGCTGCTCGCACGGCTTCTGCTCGTCCTGCAAGTGCTGCCGCTTCTGCAAGTGTTTTTTTTTTTTTTTTTCCGGCATAAGAATCCAATTTTGAGCGTTTTTTCGTCTTCGATGATGAGTATGCCGGAAGGTTCTCAATTATGCCCTATCTTTCCAACGGAAACCCTTGATACACACAAACATTATGCGCACACACCGTACACACCGTACTGCCGAGCTCAAAACCTTCAACACAGCGAGCGATTGAGGACATACAGCGGGAAAACTGGTTTTGGCGCGACCCCTTACCAGTAGCCGTTACCACAGTACTGAACTAGGATCGAGCATACAAACATGCAATTCGTGCTTTCTTGTACGAGTAGACCAGGTACGGTAGGATGCAAGAGTTTTTATTTGACCGAAAAAAAAAAAAAAAAAAACATGGCCGGGTTTTCTCGGGACTACCGTATAACGAGCAAGATAACCTCCTTTCCGTGTCTTTTTTCTCTACGACATGGACATGGGGGGCACAGACGACGAACCTGGCGGCTTTAGGGAGATTTGTCGACATTTTTTCGATTATGGGCGTATCGCTTGGTGTTTGCACTCTCCTCGTTGTCGAGAAAATCCGCTTCCAAATCCGCGTGAGGATGTTTGTTCTTTTTTTTTCTGCCCCGGAGAGCGAGAGGAAACCCCTCTCCACACTTTTTCTCAAGTTTTCGTGTACCGGTTCGAACCCGGTTCGTTTCTTCCACCTTGGTCAGGCCTGTCTGTGACCGTCATTAAAGTGTGGTTTACTCCGAGGATGTAGACACCTGAGTCTATTAGTAGATATCATCTCTCCCGACTCAAGTAGTGTGGGATGTTTTTGTTGTCGTAAGCGATAAACGGTAAATGCCTGTCTATATGGGTTATACGGTCTAATGTACTGCTCTGTTTTCTTTTTTTTTTGAAGAGCACTTTTCACAATAATGAGACCACAGGCGGGCCACGCCACAATCCCAGAGTTGATACTTCATCCTAGATAATAATCCAGCCGTGTGGCAAAGGCGTCTCGTCCTTACCGCGTGCTGCCCAAGCCATCGATGAGGCAGGTATCTCGGGTCACTAGAGTCTCGTCCAAGTCGAAAAATACGAACCCAGTCTCGCGCGAGTCCACGGGACCCAGCACCCAAAGCAGCTGGTCGATGAGGTCCGACGTGTCTCTCGCCTCCTGCCAGGTCAACAACATCAGGACCAGATATACACGCATACGATTACGACTGGAAACACTGTCTGCACTACTGTCTGTCTTGCTGAACACCAGCCGGAAGGACACGGGCAGTCGTACCACGTGTTACATACAGTAGGAACACGCCATTGATACGGAGTTTGTAACCGCATAAAAATCTGTCCGAGTGGGGAATGAATACAATCAAAAGTGCTGCTGTCGATCGAATGGGAATGTACAGTTGATTGCGGGGGATCTTTGGGGAATAGAGCGAGTCGGGGCTGACAACTACCAGGTACCTGATATGGCAAGTCTATACCAGGTATACACACCAGAGTAGGCCCGCGCAGTAACCAGGCTAACATAGCTAACAATGGTAACATTGGTGACATTGCTGTGCTGGTGCGACGAAGGCAGGACTTCGCGGAATAGTAAAACAAAAAAAAACTGCCGCCTCGTACGAGTAGGAATGGTAATCGGTCAGGGCACCAGGACTGCATGCGACTGAACAGCAGCAGACCGCTAGCTGAATGGGGCAAACACTACCAGAAACGTAACGTTGGATGCCGTCTTTCGTTCCTCGAACGTCATACGTGCCACCAGATACCAGTACCTGGTATATACCTGGTATGATACATCAGAACTTCAAACCTGATCTAATGAACTGCCCTACCTCCAAGTTGTTTGCCCCCAAAACATGGGGTCGGTACACGTAGACTTAAAATCCGTCGAACAGGGAGTAATAGACTACCCATATCCATTTAGCTTTTAGACCAGAAGCGTTACTGGTCTAGTGCTTGGTTTCGGGTACTACTGTACCTGATAAAATGACTCGTACCAAGTAAAAAATACGACCAGCTGCTTTGTCATGAATGAAGAAACATCGGCGGCCGCCGATGTTCATACACAAAAAATCAGCATCGCTGTACTGAACGTACAAGTATAGAATACTGAAGGTTTGTAAGCCGTTCGCCAGACGTAAGAGTACCGCCCGTAAGTCTACTGTTGCATGTAACCCAGCCGCTACGTTGCATGCAACCCGGCCGCAGAATGAGTACGAGTATCACCATATGTGAATACTGCTGTGCCACAGTAAGTTGTATCGCGCGTAACCCAGTCGCAGAATGTCTCGGTGCATGCGTCTGCGAGTTCAGCCTTCGGTTGGGTTCGGGGTCCAGGCATGGCGACGGTCGCAATATGTGGCATGCCAATCTCCAATCTCCCATTTCGAATTGCGTCATGATTCATCACCGGACGGGAATCGACGAAATCTGGCAGAATACAGCAGTACATCAGTAGCCGTGTACCGGCATAGCCAACACTGGTAGACCATTACGGGGGTCCATAGTAAATAGGACCAAAAGTTGTTAGTAAAAGTAGGTGAATGTATAGGTTTTTGTGTGTACCGTAGGTTCTATTTGATATGGTCCCCCGCAATAGACTACAAGAACACACCTTCTGCAAGAATCGGAGACCTCGGTTTCGTACGGCTGTAAACTCGTATAATACAGCGGTCAGTATTGTTCGAAAACAAACAAAAACAAAACACCTCAGACCTCAGCCGCGAGATCGATGACAACGGAAACACGATGTTTCAACGTTCAGTTCAAAACGTATTGCTTTCGAGAGCCGTTAAGATACAATCGTACCGCCGCTATGGGAAAACACGGAAACACGTTTTTTTCTTCCTTCATTTTTTTTTTCACACGGCCGCAGGCGGCGCAGCTTGTTTTCCTAGCTGAAAATTGTCAACACGTCGATAAAAACGAGCTGGTGCGACGACGGGCCTACGACCTCGACATAGACTAAACCCATGGCCAATCCGCTCGGATGACGGCCTTGAAGATACCAGGTGCCTTCATGGTCTAGGAAGTGAGAGTTCGCCGGCAGCGTCCTACAACCTTTCTTCAAATCTCAAAAAAAGTAGATTTTTGGCCATCCCAAAGGGATACGAGTAAGAGATTTTTTTTCATCTGTGTTCTGCAAACCAGCGGCATACGAGTATTGTTTGTTCGTCGTACGCCTGCCAAGTGCCCGCCACTAATCACCGGCCATCTGTGAAGACGGCGACCCTACTCGGAGGGTTGGTCGGAGCCCCTAACGAGCGCACCCCCTCGAAAGATCATAGCGCAGTCGTTCGTTTTGTCGCCCTATGTCTGTCGAGGACTCATGATCTCGCCGCTTCCACCTATACATTAGGCTTGAGTTTTTCTCAATCTTTGTCCAACATCCGTCCCATGCCTCTGTTTCCCGTTTTTTTTTTTCCATAGTTTGGAACTTGAAAAAAAAAAGATCGTGCTCATAGCAAGCCGTACGTTCCGTCGTCTATACTTTAAAATTCACACTTTGAATGGGACTTCGAGTTCCCATTGTCATCTTTGCAAGCTGCGTGTACTACTGTAGTATTTTCACCGCGGGCGAAGAGTCGGCAGTATACCCAGAATACCCAGTACATCGGTAGTACCCGTGGTTATCCTGGTCGGAGACAACAAACCGTCGCCCCCATATGGGCCCGCCAGCAAGAATCTTACTCTTGTCACACCTTACTTGTTTAACATTGAGCATATACTATTACTGCCGTAGATACCTGGTACCGGTAGGATTTAGTGTATTATAGCACTCGACGTTGAGCTCATTTTTTTATTCTAACCTCTCAGCGCCCCCCAAAAAGTGCCTCTTGTATCATGATGAGGTTGCCTCTTGTACCAGGTACGCAAGAGCTCACCGCAGTAAAGCGTATTCCGGGTGTCGGCTAGTCGCACGGATCGACAGCTCACGTTGGTGAGTGTAGCTATAAAACAACTACTACAGCAAAACTCGTTTGGGGCTGCATACTGGCTGGCTCAGTCAGCACAGTTTAGTATTAATAGTATTATAGTATGCACATACTGCGCCAGCACCTACGAGCGATTCATTCGCAGTCCATACCGATATTCATATTCATGTCTGAGGCCTGCTTCGTGACCTCGCAGCTCGGGAGTAGAATACAGCGATGAAACAATGAGAGAACAACGATGACATTTTATGCGCTTGACATATTAAGTCGTGCGTATGATATCGGTATGGTTTCAGTATGATAGAGCAAGCAGCAGGCATCACTGAACCCTGAACTAACATCTCTCCGCACCAGTTACCATGGTACCAGGTACCAGGTTCGCATCATACTCGAAGATTAGACCATAACGCCCGGTACTAACACCAGCATGTTATACCCCAGTATATACAAGCCCGGTACTAACACCAGTATGTTATACCCCAGTATATACAAGAATGACATGGCAGACAGCAGGCTCTTGGAGGAAAGCGATAAAGTGCCACCGGTATCGAAGAGGTGCAGATCTACAGCAGTACGATACGCCAGCAAGACTAACGCAACACCTCACCCGCACGCCGATCTTGGGTGCCACGGGCCTGCCTTTAGAGCCGGCGAGTCCTGACAGGATTCTGGAAAGGGCATCCCTCGAAGCTGGAGTGTTGCGACCTGGGATGCGAATAGCCAAGAGAGAACGTGGTGCGAGATCATGCCCTCTTCGTAACTTCGTATCGTGCACACCCACTCCGACCTTCGAGCTACAAAGCCACTTCGAGCACTACCACGGATTGCAGTAGAGAGAAGAGCAGTGCAGCGCATCTCCTAGCTGTATTGCGACACACCTTTTGGGGCAATGAACTGGAGCGAGGCCCGCCACATGGCCGCTGGTGGCCCTGATGTGTGACCGCTGTGCGTTCAACATGCCCTACATTCCGAGGAGTGGGTAGTGGCTGGCAGGCTATAAAACAAAAGTGAAGCGGGTGGTAGGTTTGATATTTTATCCAATCGGTGCGCGCAGGATCATCCCGAAACGATACCTATTTAGCCGATTTTCGTGCGGGCTCAAGGCCAAAGCAGAAAGATGTCAGGAGACATGCCAATCAAGTCAAAACGTGCGCTGTCAAGCGGTGTCGGGCCGAGTGTTCCACACTAAAACCTTTTGGTTTGGTGTCAGTCAAGGCATATCAAGGCAAATTTGCTGGCTATCAAGGAGCCAAAATGCCGTGTCTCCTGACTCCTCACATCTTCGCTCAAGGCTATGGCTGATCCCCCACTAGAGTTTTTCCAAGCACAGCATCCAAGCCGATTGGGTCAACCTAGAGTCGTACCAAGCTCAGCAGCATCTCGAAACACTGATCACGGGCATAGTGTTTGGAAAATCGGCTTGGATGCTGTGTTGAAAAAAAAACTCCAACCTCCTGGCAGGTTGATTCGTCCGGACTCACTGCTCAGGTTGATTGAACCGCACACAATATTTTTTACCCTTGCTTACGTACGAGTACTAACGCCAATCACCAGACAGAGTGCCAAAATCGCTTCCTCAAGCGGATTCACTCGTCGACCCTTGCCACAGGTACCTGGTAGGTACTACGACCTAATTTCGTATTTTCCGCCCAGTGCGCGGCTTTCTTTCGACGAATTTTGGCGTACGACGGAAAGACAAAAATGACACCACAGCCAGTCGAGTCTTCTAAAATTATTATAGTGACCAAAATGGAAAAAGGGGGGGGGGGGTTCTGGACGATTTTACGAAGAATGTTTCTTTCACTTTGTTTTGCTTGCTTTTAGTATGCTCCCCCGATCTGGATCGCGAAAATGGGCAACGCAGTTTTACGGGGGGGCATAGTAAAGAGGACCTATAGCACGCACAAAAACCTGTATATTCACCTTCTTTCACGAGCAATATTTGGTCCCATTTACTATATGGTCCCCCGTAATAATGTCCAACTTCCAGCAAATTTCTCCTTCACGTGAACCCTGGTGCACCCCAGAATTTTGCCACATTTATAGACAAACATATCATACTCGCTCGCCCCGGTGGGCTAATTAATAGTGGCAACCTCGCATGCTGCCAAGAGTTGATGCTGGAGCCCGAATCCCACGTGTGGGTCGAAAATCTGGGGTTATTTGCAAGAATAATTTTTGAATCAAACGCTGAGGGCGCCTATTTATTGCGGGGGACCATAGTAAATAGGACCTAATGTTGTTGGTAAAAACAGCGAAACACATAGGTTTTTGGGGGTACCGTAGGTCCTATTCACTATGCCCTCCCGTAATAGTAACCTGAAGCGTGGGTATACCTGGTATGTTGCAAGGATTACCCTGGGCTGGGTAATCGATCAGTCTTTTACCCTGTAGCTCAGTAGGCAACACCTTCACAAATAGGCGAAAATCGATGCAAACCGACGAGGGAGGGAAGAAAGGGATGGAGTCTTCTCGCGATTAAATATGCAAGGCAAGAACCGTAGTTGTGAAGAGGAGGGAGAAGAGCTTGCTTTGTGACCCCGGATCTGAGCTATGTCTAGGAAGGAGAGAAAAAACAAGGGCGAGGATGATGGACGCGGGATGGGACGAAACAAACAAACAAACGAACAAACGATCTGTTTCAGAACATCCACTTTCTTCGCCCATTCAGCTACGTGGAATAATCTACGTGGTACCACGCGTATGTGTGGTGCCAACGAAGGTTCAGGATACAAACCTTCAACAAGGATGGTGATAGAGTATACCCCGTATATAAATGCTAGAGAGTGATACGACCGCAGCAACGCCAGCGGGGCCGGCAAACGTCCCCGGCTCGAAAGTGAAGCGACTACCCACCTACCGACAAACCCACTCACCCGCCGACTCGTTCACCCACCGACCAACCCACCCACCCATCCACCAACCCACCCAACCGGCCGCTCAACACCAACCCACCCAACCACACCCACGTATATTATACCACGGCGCCCATTCTTTCGCCGGGGATACCGAGGGCCGTTGTGTGGCATAGCGGTGGCACGGTCGCGCTGCCGCGGGAGGTCAGGTGGTACTCCAGAGAGCCGGTACCTCACGGGGCATACTAAAACAAACGTGCTTTCGTATGTCCAAAACGACGTCATCAAACAGACAAAACGGAAAAATGAGAACGAAACAAAAAATGGGAACGGACGGTTTTTTTTAGAAAGCAAACCAATTGTGTACAACTCCAAGAAAAAAAGTTGACAGTCCTGTGGGGCTGTACAGCAGCCTTCGAATGAGCTGTCGCTCAGGCTGGAAGTCCTCGGCATCGCCGCGGTAGCCAGCATCTAGATAAATCCCAATAGAGCCAGCGTATATCGCTTTTTGCGCCCACCCGAAGGCACGAGATGGAGCATGACCGTTCTGACGAGCTCCTCTCACAGGGCTGGCCAAGGGGTTTCGCAGGATCATTTTGGTTCTCTGATACACCTCATGGTTCTGGAGATACGGTTTGGTTCTCATTTTAGGCTTCGTTCCCATTTTTCAGATTTGTCTGTCACCACTACTTATAAAAAAATGAGAATAATGTGGGTGACAGGCCTCGTCGAACCTTCATATAGAAATATATCCACGCAATAAATATTTCACACGGAGGTACAGCATAACCAGGTACGTCATAAGATCTTCAGCTCTTCTTAGAGTACAGATGCTGTGGGATCATAATTCCTACTCTCGTATAATCTACTGTGGGTGCAATTCTTCGTCGACGGGCGAATCCCGATAAATGATGCCATCCGGAGATCACTCGAATACACGATGAGACATGTCCCCCGTTTTATCACATAATACTGTTTGCCACACTTGCCGTGAAGGCAGCGTCCCAGATACCCGACGTAGCCTGTTCATTGAAGTCGAATCTGAGTCCGTGCTCACATATGGCGTCGACGGCAATGGTGTATCAATTTCTTCCATGTACGATGGTTACTCGTAGCGTGGTCATCACGTCACTGGTGTACAAGGTGTGCGTGGGAAGGATGTGTATACATCTCACACATTACACCTATTAAATATATATAGCCAGCGTGATGCCCAATTTATAACTTTATCATAGTATTACGTATCTGGTACCTCTCTAATACCAACTTGTTTACCAAGTATATACCTCACGTAGTCACAACTTTTTAGAGCTCCCTTCATGCACCAACGTAAAACAAAATGTAAAACAAAATGAATCTCTCATACATACTCCGAAATCTCCTTTTTTAGCAAGCTAGCTGCTGCCTTTGTTCAACGTTCCAAGATCTTGTCCTTTGCGACGTTATCTTCGATTCACGCATGTGTTCCTACCCTCCTGCGCTTTGAACATCCGGTCCTTGTCATCTACCGCCGCTTCACCCGAAGTCAATCGAAATAGAAGTATTTCGAGCTCCCGAGGGATTCACGCAATCCTCTCTGTCGTATTTTGTACACTACATACGCCGCGCTGTGGACTACTACTGCAGACAACAAAGCAGTGCCTTCCTCTATAAGCTCTGCGACAACACCCAATTTCCTAATCATCCTCCCTATCTCCTTCTACCGCAGCACACTGCTGTACTCAAACAATCATGCAGCTTGACACGAGAAGGTACCAGGTATCTGTTTGTCCCGCCGCGTTGTTGGTCGATATCGTACTTTGCCGTTACAGGTTACGGTGTTACGGTTCGAAAACCCGCCGCAATTTTTATTATTTAACCAAACCGACTTCACCTCCGGTATAGAGAGGATGAGGAGCGACGCTCCCTACACCGCGTTGCTGGTGGCCCGTGGCGATGATGATGATGAGTTTCGGCGCGAAGACGTTGCCCCGAGCAAAGACAACTCAACTGCATACAGCAGCCGCGGAAGGGAGAAGCCTGCCTGCAGCAAATGTGGTGAGACAACACAAACGGCGTACACGGTGCGAAATACGTTGGCTCTCCTAGCAGGAGCGAATGTATGACGCGTATGCGCGGTTCGTTTATCATCCTCCGTCGGTTCACGTTTGCTCGTGCCGGCTTCGTTTGATTCCCGTCGATTTTTACCACTCGGCTTGACGCTGGTGCTGCTGCTGCTGCTGCTGCTGCTCCTCCTCCTTGTGTTGTTTCGCCATCGTATGATGCTGTTGTTGGCACCCTGCTCGAGCTCCACTACTACTTTAATACTTAGTATCAGTAAGAATCACGATGATCCAAGAACAGCTTTTCACGACGTCAAAACTCGCCCTATATCACCTGTGCAGCAGCCGGTTTGATGGTTGTTGGGGGTTGCACCGACATTGCTCGCGGCTCGAAAGCGTTCGATTTCTCGGTATTGTATTAATTATCCTTGATATTCCGAGTATACTCGGAGTATCGAGTAATTATCGTACTCCGAGTACTCCGAGTATTAGAGTACTGGTGGCCTAAATACTCGGAGTACTTGCAGTATAAGCAGTACTGAAGGGCCAAAACCTCCGAGTACTGGGAGTATGAGTAGTAATTATACTCGAGTACAAGCAGTACCCGGCGTACAAACATGTTAACTATTCGGAGTACTCCGAGTATCGCCAGTAGTATTAAACCCAGGAATACTTCATCATCCGAGGAAAATACTCCGAGCAATTATACTCTAACCCGGAGTACCTTGGAGTACAAAACCCTGAAATACTCCGAGTATTACTCGTACCTTGGAATATGGAACCCTAAAATACTCCGAGTATTGAAGTTTTAGCAGTATGAACTGCCCAAGTACTCCGAGAACTTAAAGTAGGAGCAGTACAAGATCCCCAAATACTTCAAGTACAACGAGTATTCCAGGGTATTGAACCCCGAAATACTCGGAGTACAGCAGTATTTCAGAGTATCGAACCCCAAAATACTCCGAGTACAAGCGGTACTGAGAGTGATCATACCCGAAATACTCCGAGTACGAGCAGTATCCCGGAGTATCGAGCCCTGAAATACTCCGAGTACACGAAGTACCTGAAATAATTTATCTCCGATACTCGTTACTTTACTCCAAGGTACTCGGGGCATCTATCTGCACCTTCCCATATTGATATCTCACGAGCATCGTCTGGCCTCTGCTCAGGACGACCCAATCCGGCACACTCTTTTGTCGATGACCACCATAATTACAGCCGTTCTTCGTGCATTTACATTGTGCGTTACCACTTCTGCTGCCGTCTCCATCATCCTCGTGTTTGTGATTAAGTAAGTTCGACATCGTTTTCATTTCATTATCCTGCCAGCACGGTCGTCTGATCTCTGCTCTGGCACCTCGATTTAACACACCTCATCCTCTCGATTAAAGTTACAATATTGACGGCCGTGCATTCGGATATTTCGGCGTCCGACCCTGCGGGCACTCCTTGCACCCGTGGCGGTTGGATATAATATTATTGAGTACTACTCACACTCGCACATACTCGCAACATTCAGGCAGTATTTATTTCGAGGTTTGAAGTTGAGTACTGCTCACACTCCCAGTCACTCGCAATATTGAGGCCGTAAGCATCCTAATAGTCTCAGCAATCAGAGTACGAAATCAGTTCGATACGGAAACAATCGATACTCCGAGTGTGGTCCCTCTGCTGTGCGTTTATCGTGTTACCCGCAGATTCTATTCCATCGTGCAGCTGCAACCAACACCTAATAAAGTTGCAGTGTGAGATTCCAGAGAGGGAGCAAGCACATCAAATATATTGCACAATTCATAATTTTAACGCCTACCAAGGTATTTATTATTGAGGTCCTACATATTATATAAAGTGATTTACAAAGTGGTTTTCATTAATTTCAAGCACGGGGCCACAATTAATGTCCTACCTATGTATGTTGGCTCACCCATCATATCTCCTATATTATCTACAGGAATCTGGCCCGACCGCCGTGGGGGCGGGAGGGGCTTTTATCCCTCACGCCCGCCGGCGGCTCCGCGCATGCCCGTAGTGGCTGAAGGCGTACCTGTATGCAACTCGCAGCTATTAGTGCGACAGTACTGCCAAGGGGTGCATTGTGAAAAAACGATTTTGAGCGAAGACAAAGAAAACGCTGGAAACACAAGAAAAAAAATATTTTCCTTCCGCCATCGGGCACAACAACACACAACTCGTTGGTACAGCAGCAAGCAGCAGTGCAAAGTACTACGTACGAGACGCGCGGCGTCCGTATTGCATACTTTGTATGCAGATAGCCTCTAAACACTTGGTTGAGCAGCAGCAGTCGATCGAGCATATCGACAGTACGAAGCGCCGGCGATTACCTTGGTGCAGGAAACTCAGCAGCAGCAAGCAGAAGCAGCAGCATAGCGTACATGTACGTATCGTACGACAACTACGCTGGAACGAGACTTCCGCCGAGATATCAAACAAAATATCACTTACTTACGAGACGGTACTCGTACAGCTTCCGGAGCAGATGAATCAGTTTTTCAGCTTTAAGATGCGGATTCACATCACCGAGAAGGGATGACTTTTGCATAATAAATATGCTCACGAGGGTCAGCAACAAAAACATATCGCAGACACAGATAGGAAGAGCAGCAGCAGTAGAACAGCACCGCAGTAGTAGTAGCACGTCCATAGCAGCATCATCACCAGAGCAGCGGTGTAACAGCGGCAAGAGGGGCCGTGGTAGCCATGAACCACAGTAGTTTAAATCACGTTAGACGGCCCAAAGGCACTCCTGACGGCGCAAAGGTAGGCCGTCAGCCGAAATCTTTGAGAAATCACGTACTGGTGGCTTTCAGAATTGGGTATCGATCGCTCTACTCGTCGGACTGAGTATCGACCACTCGACTGGTCCACGGAACTCAGTACTGACCACTCATACATTTGGTACAACTCACAGCTGACGTATTCGAGATATTTCTCTCGCCCCGTCTGGGTACTGCGCGAGCATGGCAGAGGCCGTCTCTACAGCAGCAGTAGGCACGACGAGGAAATGCATAAACATACCCTCGAGGGTCAACAACGAAACACGTTGCACGGTGAGCGTAACACGCACACACATTAACATACATACAGGCATACATGTAGTCGTTCATCACTTCTTTTTTTCTTGGCCGTTACCTGGTACATAATAATACCAAACGCCTCACAACACAACCAAAACTCCACGATGCATGTGGTGGAAGCGAGTTGAGAAGCCTTTACTTCGAGTAGCGTTTATTACGTAACATTTTTAGTCTACATTCCCTACAATGGCGTCGCAGACAGGGTGTGAGATTATGAAGGGCGAGGTCCGTGTGGTTCTATCCTCGCCTTCACCCCCCCCCAAAAAGAAATGAAGGGGAATATATCATGTTCAAAAATCTGTAAAACTCGCTCACTTAGAAAACACCCAGTGGGAAGAAAAACGATGAGAGCAATGCGATCATTGCATACTGAGCCCGGTACCAAAAAGTCGGAGGTAAAACTTGGATACTCAGAGTTTCATCGGGGTTCCTGACTTACTCGCAAGAAGAGAAAAATCAGGTTTATTTATTGAGGGAGAATGTGAGGGAAAGCGTTTATAAGCCTTAAATTCGAGTAACGTTTGTTTTGTAACATTTTTATAGTCTACATTCCCTACATGCATGTGACACTACACTAGTCCGCCGGTGCTGCTGTGCGAACAAATTTTGTTCTCGTAGACACCATTTGTACCTCCGCCCCCGTACCGCTCGTCCCGCGGCGTAGCCTCGTCCAATTCGGCCGACACCAAAGAAGCCGTCCTCTCTGTCTCACGGAGTCTGGTCGCCCGGCGTGCACAGCAGCCGAAGAGGCTCGTGGCGCTCGTTTCGCGACCATATATGTTTTTGCAGAAGAAGCCTTGACGGGCAAAAGGTAGGCCTGATGGGGCAAAGGTAGGTCACCAACCAAACGCTTTGGCCAGGAGCCAGGAGACTGTGATAAATCAAGTATCGGCCACTCTATTGCCGGCAGCGAGGGCACGGAGACTGTTCTAAATAAAAAATCGACCACTCAACTGGTCCAACTCACAGCTGACGTACTCACACCCGGCCAGCCGGCAGACAGAGCACGGCGCAAGCACGCCCGAGACCGCTCCCCACGCAATCGGGGTGGGGGATCACGATGAGGCAGTTTCGTACCGTGAGGTGAACCTCATCTCGCGCTAGGACGGACAACGCCAAAAAATACGTCCAAGAAACGTTGGGGAGCGCTGAGAGCAGAGGGCCAACAATATAATATATTAAGATATAGGGAGGTAGACTTGGTGCGTGGATTTCCTTTTGTTTTTCTTTTTTTTTCTTCTTTCGGGAAAGGTATGGGTGATCAATGTTGAAGATCATGCTGCACATTGTCGGATGGCAAGAGAAATAATAATATCATACCTAGTATATATATATGTACCTGGTATCTATTTGGGGAGGACAGGGTACGTAGATACCGTCAATCTCCGATCACAATTGCCAACCATGGAGATACGTTAACCAGCGTCCGGTCTACGAGATCCGCCATCACTGATGGACCTTCATAATGGTTGACGCTCGGGCCATGAGTCCGACCGCGCCAGGGAGAAAAGCGTATTTATTTCGAAGAAGGACCCGCACTCTCACAATTTCTAAAAGTTCTCTCCTCGCGAGACGCGAGGGAGACTTGTGGAGGCACCACCTCCTTGCCACATACATATATATCACGGAAGAAAACGTGCACGTCAAGGCCTCGGCCAACCCCGTCCAAGACGAAGCCTAGGCCGACACCTCCAACGGAGGCACCCTCCATATTGGCGTCGACGATTACTGAATTCACAATGGGAAAAGAACAGCAAATCATAAACTGCAGCGGCAGCTTCGGCAGGTCCTCAAGTCACAGCTACCGACCAGGGAGCGCCTTCCGGGTCCGCCCCGCCCAGCACCCCGCCACCCAGACAGGCCCCGGCTCCGACGCCGGGGAGGAGAACCCCGTCCACCCGCACCCCAGCCGTACGCCCCGACCATTTCAAGTCGTTAAATACATTCGCTGCAATCGCGGAAGAAGATGAACTCCCCGATAGCGAATCGCCGTCGGAACACGGCATGAACGACGATCCCGAAACCGAGGAGCAACAAGAGGAGGGGGAAGTCGACAATACGCCCCGGACTACTTCGAAAAAAACAACGGGCACCAACTCGCCCGGGAGGGATAGAGCATGGGTTTGGGACCACCTCCAAAAACACGCCATGGCCGGAACGTCACCCCAGAAATGGGTTATCGACCTGGCGATGGGACGGTTTGGGGGAACTCCAGCTGATTACCCACAGGGGAAACCCCGTGCGTTACTCTCAGATATGAATTTGGAACCGCTGTCCCTAGAATCACTCGAGACTAACCCTAGCACCGCTAACAATGCACCCCACGCTCTGCCCGCAAGCAACCCGACTACCACGAGTAGCTCAAATGCTGCGATCCAGACTACTACGAGTAGCTCAGTTGCTGCGACCCAGGCCACTACGGGTAGCTTAACTGTACCCCCTGCTATTACGAATAGCACAAGCCCCGCCGTGACTAACCCGGGTTATACTACGAGTAACCCGTTTGCGCCACGACTGACTGACTCGATTTTTTCGACGAAAACATCTGATGTGCCAGTCTCTCTCCAACTCACTGGTGGTCCCAGTGAAGACATACCAGATATTATACAAGAGTTCCGATCCCGAAAGTACTCTTGCACTCCTTAGATGGCAGTAGAGATGATCGATCGACAAGCAATCAGACACCTGCCTCTCTTTGTAAAGAAACCTGCAGCAGGTAGCCTACACCCCTGCTTTCAGACAAACTAGAGTGGAGAACAGAGGGTCAACCTGCAACCCTCAGGTCACAAAACGCAGACACAAGACTTCGATCTCCTATTACTTGGAGCGAATGGGGGACGGCATTCACCAACCTTTTTTCGCCGGCAAACCACATCTCACTATTAGCGCGTACGATCGCGTCACTTCAGTGGGTTGAAGGCGAGTCAGTTGACACATTCAGCCTGCGTGTATCACAAGCATACGCGCGCATGCTCGCTGAATCTCAACGGACAGCCCCGACGAACACTACAGCATATATATGAGCCCGCATGGCGCCAATCCATGATTGCATCGTTTGAGAACGGTCTGCCCCCCCCACCTTCGCATCGAAATGATACGCGAAGACGCGGCGCCATCGTTTCAAGCATCTCGAACACGCGCGAAAAAACAACCTCTGGCGATGACCAACCATAAGAAAGAAGATAATTCGAGACAAGCTAGAGCAGACCTAGGGGTGCTAGACATAGATCCCCAGGTAGCTCAGCAGACCACCCCGGCAAGAGGAATATTAGGAACCCGGAGCAGAGCTCAAGGAAGTACAAGGCGTCATAAACGCACGATTTCTTCTGCAGTAAGAAGCTGAATGAATGCATTTTCCCCCCTGTAGCACCACAAGCCTTGCATGTGTCCATGGTGTCCGAACATAGTATACAAGAACGGTCGATAGGTGCGACCGTGACTCGAAATGAGAGTCACTTTGCTGCTTTCCATGCATCATCTGTAAGTGGGTATCCAAAATACCCCTCGGCTCTCAACGCCTCATCAAAACGTGTACGCGTTCCAGCCAGAGTAAATCAACGGCTAGTGGATGATATAACGGCCGACACAGCCTCCGATATTCCATGCATTGCTGAAAATTTCGTGCGTGTTCACCCAACCTTGGGCGAATCTGAAATTCGTCAAATCTCACCCGGCGAGATCAACTTGAATAGCGCCGATGGATCTCCTCATAAGATAGTAGGATATATCCGCTTCCACCTCACGCTAGGAGACATTACCTTTCCCGTAGAGCCCGTTGTGTTGCCTTCCTTAGGCCCAGATAAAGGGTTGGTCGACAATAGCATCATGGGAGCCTTTGGTGCTGTACCTGATCGGCACAGGGAAGAAATATCCTTCAAAACGTCTCAGATGAAAATGAAAGCGACGCACCGCCATGTTCGCCCCTCTCAAAAAGACTCTGACGCAACACAATGCTCAGAGGTACGACTGACTGCAGATAATAGCCCCGTGCCTGTTTTTCTGAGTAGAAAATGCTGTATACCTCCGCAACACGAAATGGCAGTCGAGGTAGAAACAGCAAGCGCACCAAATGAAACAACGGCTGCGCTAATCGAACGGCTCATTGTGACATGCAATGGCGCGCAATCAACGGACGTACCCGACGCTTTCAACATAATCGTAGAAGCGCGCACGGTATGTCAATGGTCATCCGTCAATAAAACCGCCACGGTTCAAATCGCAAACCCGTCCGGCAGACACGTCCACCTGAAACGAAAAAAGATTTTGGGTTATATCTCGCCAGTAAAATCGGTTTAGGCCCAGAATGTCAGCACCATCCAAAATGCCTTTAACTATCTGGGAGAAGGGATCTTCATGTTGGTAGGCTGTTCAGGTGTTTTGGTTCCTGTTGGGGTCAAGGTACGGGCAAAGACCCAATCTAACCCCTGACTCTAACCCTAACCCTAACCCTAACCCTCACCCCTGACCCCCAACCACAGCTAAAACGGGCCAAAACTAGCCTTAAACGCAGCTGCGCCGCGTGTGCATCGAACCAGGAAATTCCTCGGTTGTGAAGGACGATTCCGAAGTGCAGACCACGCTACGCATTTTTCGAGTCAAAAACATCCCTAAAGATCCCTTCTCCCAGATTGCTAAACCTACTCCCAAAATGGTAGCGCTGAATCGGACTTTGCTCGCGAAGAATTACGCACCGTATTGAAAGACTCATTCAACAACACCACCTTTTCCGCTACTCAATGTTCACAACTACTCGATTTATGCACGAAGTACCGGCCGGTATTTTCGCTATCGCCACAGGAAGTAGGAAGCTGTACAATCGCGGAAGTTAACTTCCCCTTACAACCAGGAACACCACCTGCCGATCGATCAGCGTATCGCACAAATCCACGTGTGCAACACGTAATCGACAAATGTGTCAAACATATGGAAGATACGGAATTATTGAACAACGCCCGAGTCCATGGGGGTCAAGCGTAACCATAGTTGCCAAACCTGACGGAACCCCTCGGTCCTGCGTGGACTATCGATCTACCATCTATAAGAACCTCGTGCGTAAGTCGTGGCATATGCCTGACATGAACGCACACATAGATACTGTTGTAGCAGGCGCGAAGTTTATTTCGGTCTGCGACGTGCAAAATGCTTACCATCAAATTCCGGTAGCAGAAGCTGATCAAGACCAAACCGCTTTCGTTACGCAGAAGGGTAAATGGGTCTTCAAAAGACTCCCTTTTGGCATTGCCAATGCACCTTTTCTCTTAGCATGAATGATGTCATTAGCATTTGCACACTTTGGTCCCAAAAGTGGTCTCCTTGTCTACTTGGACGACTGCATTTGTTGTTCTTCCACTTGGGAAAGCCACCTGATACAAATAGAAGACATGTTCAAAGCTCTGCAAGTAGCAGGTTTAACCCTCAAACCGACAAAAATGCAGTTTGGACCTAAAGAAGTGAAATACTCGGGTCACATATTATCTGCTGACGGAATCCGAGTAGGTGACGACCGAATAAAAGCTGTAGCAGATTTTCTAACGCCTAGGAATATATAGGAGCTTCGTCAACACATGGTACCTGGTATATAACAACACATACATACGGTATAAAATTAATCGCAAAAATGTGTCACACGCGTTGGAGAAAAAAAACTCGAATAATCGTTTCAAGAACATCCACAAACCTAATGACACCGTCACACGTTATTCAATTTTAACGACAGCATGTCTCCCAATCGAGGCGCATTTGGTACGCTACGCAAGCGTTGCGGTATACGTTTTTCCTGTCGCTGCAACGTGCGAAGGCTGGGGTTTCGCCACAACGTCCCGCAACGTACCCGAGTGGCCACTTGTGCATCGACACACACTCCTGAAACAATCGCAACGAAAAACAAACCAGTGGGGTACCATTTCTGGATGAATTCACGAAAAATTTGAAAAAACGTTTTGCCTTACTTCTTGGTTTTAGTAATCCGGAGACGTCGCCTTGTCCTCCCGGGGTGTTGCTGGCGCCACGAATCACAGCTAATCAGTGATACGGCTAGTGGGGTGAGGGGTTCTCCACCGTGCGGGGCGACCTTGACTCGGAGGGTCCCCTTTTTCGTCCCCGGGTTGTTGAAGTTGTAACTGTATGGAAGTGTTTATGATTCGGGGATGGCACCCTATCCTCCCCGGGTGGAGCTGCTTCCACGAACCACACCCAATATGTGATAGAGCCAGGATGGAGTGGAGGTTCTACAACTTGCGTGACGGTATCAACCCGGGGGATCGCAGGTTTCGTTCCTGACTTGTCGGAGTTGCAGATGTATGAACGGATTTATGATCGGCGGATGGGGCCTTATACTTCGCGGGTGATGATGATCCTTGATGCTGCCCCAGCCAATCAGCAATCGGCCAGTTGTGTTTGGGTTACCGCGTCGTGCGAGGCGATGTCCAGCCGGGGAACCGCCGTTGCCGTTCCCAGGTTGTCGGAGTTCTAAACGTATTGAAGGATTGATGATCCGGGGATGGGCTCTTGTCCACGAGGGCTGCGGCAGCGCCTTAACGTCACCCCAACCAATCAGCTACGAGACAGCGGGGTTCGGGTTCTCACATCGTGCGCGGCGGTATCGACTCGAGAGATCAACGGTGTCGTCCCACTGCTGTCCGAGGTGTGATTGTAGAGAAAATTTCATGCTCCGGTGATGGCACGAAACTCTCTCTGGGTGGGGCTGGCTCCACTAACCTCGACCTACCAGGGATAGAACCAATGGGGTTGGGGTTTCTACACGCCTCCACATATGCGAGATCGATGGTTCGAAAGTCACCCTAGAAAGCTGCATGTCGTACTACCGTTGCGCGTACGACGTATGGGTGATAACGCCGGGGTTAACATGACGGTTTTGAAAGGACGGTCGGGCCGCGATCATACGGCATACAGGGGCTGCAACCTTCGTGGAGGTGGGACGCAATCTGGCATGAGTTGGTCGAGTATGAAGTAACTCGTACTACTTTGAACACAACCATTGTCGCGACTCGTGATGAACGTCACGATTCAATGTCACGATTGGTGACAAATCGATATGCTGTGGAACATGCTGCGACTGCAACCCACAAGGCACCCACGTAGCCCTCAGTCGGGATGAACCCTACGGAATGAATCTTCCAACACGTCTTTTCGATATGTGCTTTACAGTACTGTGCTGCGGGCAATAGCGAGCGATGCTTGGGTTGTGCGATTGAAGTGTACTCAAAAACAAACATCCAAATACAACCGTAGTAAGTGACACCGACTACCTGACTCATATCTCCCAAGACGGCTTGCATCACGACCACCGCCCCGAAACTAGTACAACAGTCGTGACTCGTCCGTGTTTGTGATGTTGTATACGGATCGATGAACGATATGGCCCGTTGTACATGACCTGGGCCTGAACACCTGGGTATCGACGAAATCGAGGGTTTTCGTGTGCATCAGATACAAAGAGCTCGAGCACAGGATGCCGCAGAAATAGGCGCAACTCGCGTGGCCCCGTTGGCGAAAGTAAAATGGTACGGAAATATGGCGGGCGACACCCGGTGAGGGAGAGGCTTGGAGGGCGCGTGTCACTGACACGGACGCGTGGGATGAAACTCCCTATAGTCCAAGTCTTCAAATCGGCAAGACTTTCGCACACTCGGCAGGTAGCCCAACGCATAGGCACACCAAGGACTCTTCGTTCACGCCGTCGCTCCACCGTTCGTTGATGCCATGGTTTTGGTCGCTCGTACAATCGCTCGACCGGCTCTTGGTCGCCCGGTTACAGGTCCGCGGCCTATGCCAAATTAGCCCGGGATACACCCGATGGCTTTGCAGTCAGTATTCGTCAAACTAGAGTGCTTGGATAGGTATCAGGTAGATACTCGTACATAGCCCGGGATAAATCGAATGGCTTCGTCGCCAGTATTTGTCAAACTGTCACGGGGGACAGAAGTAAACCCCTTCGTAATAGGGGGCTTGCAGAGGTATCCGGCAGATACTCGTACACATCGTCCATGAAGCTGAGCGTTGGTCTACAGGCCGCTGGTGTGTGTCAACTATCTATACCCGTCGTTTCATCGTGTTAACGTCAATCAGAAGGGGTCATTATACAGAAGGCAAGCCAGAGTCATGCCGGGAGTGAGATTGCGGGGGGCAGATAGACAGACAGACAGACAGACAGACAGACAGACAGACAGACAGACAGACAGACAGACAGACAGACAGACAGACAGACAGGCAGACAGACAGACAGACAGACAGACAGACAGACAGACAGACAGACAGACAGACAGACAGACAGACAGACAGACAGACAGACAGACAGACAGACAGACAGACAGACAGACAGACAGACAGACAGACAGACAGACAGACAGACAGACAGACAGACAGACAGACAGACAGACAGACAGACAGACAGACAGACAGACAGACAGACAGACAGACAGACAGACAGACAGACAGACAGACAGACAGACAGACAGACAGACAGACAGACAGACAGACAGACAGACAGACAGACAGAGAGACAGACAGACAGATAGACAGCCAGGTAGGCGAAATGATACATCGCCGTTTCAAATACCTCGGTAAACACTGGAGGAAACTCTCGCACATGACTGTGGTTGTATATATTCCATACCCTGTTTTGGAGTCATCATATGTATCAGAAATATACTGAAAATGCCGAACCGGACTTTGACCGTGTGCAGTGTTTCTGCAGTTGAAATATTGCTACTCATGAAGTCGAAACACATGGCGATACCCTGTGCCACCCTGCTATCCAACATACCACAAATAGGTCGTCGACATCGTGCGAACTCATTTCTGTTTGGAACATAGCCAACCCCCACGTTGGATTGTGAGTTGTTGACGTAACTACGCCAAGTGTCGTGGGTAATACTCCAAAAAATGTCCTCACTCTAGCCTGGACGATGCCAACCTGTCAATACGAATATAGTTTGTCAACACCTTTCAATGAAATGGCGTTGGCTGTCAACACCACTCAATGAAGTGACATTGGGAAGTTAGAATCTGCTCCCGACTTCGTGCGACTCTGCTCATACCCCCGACGTAGTGCACCCGCACATGCGATACCGATTATCACCGCTGGTCCGTTGTTTCACGTTGTCTGGCCCTGAGAAAAATACTTAAAGTTTATCAAAACACTGCACTACAATAGGCCTTCGGGGGACCTTATCTTAGCCACATACTAACACGAAGCGTTCAGATCGGTGTTTTCATAGCTTCATTTCTACTAAGCTCGTGGCCGGCGTTGCGAGAGTTGTACGCGTACATCACGAACTTCGTATCAATAAAATACCCAGTCATTTTGGCCAACAACGGGGTCAGCCGTTTATCGGAGCAATACAGGATGCATTGCCGCTCTGAAACCATGGCGAGCACCAACGTAAGGACTGTTCAAGTACCTTGATGGATGCAAACGAGTGCAGGCGAGCGGTGTTCAGTCCACTACGAGGCCACGCTCTTTTTTGGGGTACCATGGGAGGTCCAGACTGATGGCTGAGTCCTTTTCCTTTCCAAGTCCATCTCTGAGCACCATCACAAGCCTTCCAAGGTTGGAGGAGCAAGTACCAACGAACACGTCAGCCGCCGCCAGCTGCTTGAGGTCCGCCATCAGGTAAACTAACGACCCGTACCCCTTTTAGTTGACGCGCAGGAGCAAGAAATATCGAGGAAGGAACGTGTTGAAAGGATGAAATCTTGCACGGAGGTCACAGGCGAAGGGATCGACCAGAGTGTGTCCTTGGGCTCGGTCATCGTATGCTACAGCAAACATAAGCGTTTTTGTTAGATAGTGTCGGTTCGCCTGGTTGTACCTTTCTGTAGTTTAACCGACAACAAAAGGGAATTTATCAGCACGAACCCTCTATTCGCACCCATATAGGATATACGGCTTCGTAAGGGATCCATTCTTTGGATGCGGCATGCTCCAGGGCGTTGGGCTGAACGAACTCTGGGTTTGATGCGTTCCGGCTCTGGAAGAAGTAGGTGCTCTCTGTCTGGGTACATGTTTGGTTTGCCGGCCTGGATTTCCGGGCAAGACGACGAAACTACTGTAGCCCAAACAAAGGCTCGGATAATAATCAAGTTCAAAACGTACCGATGCGCCGAAAGTGACTTTAACCGCTGAAGTGTATTGAGGCCGAACAAGTGTGGCACCGTAGTAGGCGGGTGAGCGTCGACGTCATCATGCTAGCACTATTCGCAATGAACGGACTGTCTCAAACGTACCGTGAGTTAGGTAGTACCTGAGATATCGAGTGTGTGGTCATTCTCGAAGTTTGGACTCCGCCCAGCACTCCATTGGCGACGTACACAATGTCTTCACTCTGTACGCTTGGAAAGTACGCGCCGGCTAGAGAGCGGACCTTGTTAACAATTTCTGAGGCGTCCGAGGCGACCCATATCCCTTTAATAGCACCCACTGAAGTCCCGTTAGGTTCTTGCTGGAGGTAACGCACCGCTTCCGCCAAGTAATCCTGAGGGAAACAAGCAGCACGCCATCAGAAGAGGGACAGCCGAAATGTTTTCCGTTTTTTTTTCGTGGATATGAAATAGTCATTTTGACCCCGCTGCCGTAATACGAAATTCCTGGCAGACAGCCAATGTGCCGCAGGACACGGCGTTCGTCCCTTCTGGACGTATGGTCCTTGGCGTAATTACCTTCACATCGTGTCTGAAACCAGCGTTTTGTTCAGTGATTTTGTCCCCGCGACGGACTTGTATCGCTATGAAAGGCGACGTTCCGAATGTTTCCCTAACACGAGTCACAACGTGTATGTCCCTGCGAAGCCAAGGGGTCATGTAACTCCACAGGAACTTGGTCATCACCTGGATCGTCACGGGGGGGATACGTACAAACACATAGTGCGTGCTGATGACAGGTCCGAATATTTGGCGTCACAATTAACGTGTTGGCATTTACGCATGGAGGCGTACGGCATAATCCATCATAACCAAAAGCAAGTTTTCGCTGCACGTCAGCTATGCACCGAGTTGTAACTCAATATTCCAACAGAGTCGTGGGTACTGCGCCAGTAACAGATACACCCAACAAGCGAAAAAGGGCCCCAGCACGATGGTAGTGCGCAAACTATATCAGGACCAAGGTTGTTTCTGACGACAAACTTCTAGTTTCAATCAGCTGAGTGAAACAAGCGCCTTAAGGGTCTTCTCTCTTGGGAAAATTCAACTTGCTCTCGTGTAACGGTGTTTTCGATAAATTCACACTCCAGACATAACCCTGTGTAGCTTACCCTTTCCGCCCTCCGACGATCCCGATAAATTGACGCTCATATTGGGACGGACGTACAAGCGAGCAGCGCCAACTCTTAGCTTGTCAGAGATGCGCTGTGTGTTGAGATATCTGATACCCAATGAAAAAAATTGACTTTTACCCTCGATTTATGTCGTGTCTCATTTTCGATCTCTGTGGAGGTACAACCCTCGGTACGTAGGTCTGTCGAGAGTTCTGCTCGACTGCAATGCACTTCCCTACGTAGGACCCCATTGGACAATCTATATCCATGTATACATTTCGGTTTCAACGTGTTCTTATCGGGGCATCTTAACTCCGTGCTCAAATACACATATTGAACACGAGCGTGGCCGGGAGAGAAACATGCCCAATGTGCTAGACGTGCAGGAGAAGCTACCAACTTAAGTGCGCCCAAAAGCTTCGCAAGTGAACTTTTCTTTGCCGCGTCTGCCGCAGGTACATGAGTTCGGTAATTTTGGCGTATCATACAGTCGTGTAGCCTATTCCAACAATTGACCACGACTACTGTTCAGAATGGTGCCCAGAAGTGCTTCCGGAGTTTGTGGGGAAACCGTGACCTTGGTAAAATAAATAAAAGCGGTCAGGAAAGCGAATTCCATTTTTACGCAGGATCTCTTTTGCAAATATGAATTGCATTCCCACGCAGTTCATACTATTAATATTGACCGGATGAGACTAGTGGCAATCGACGAACTGCGCCAGCGTTTTCTTCTGCATGAATGATGCCCTGCAAATTGTCGGAAGGCAACTGAAACATTAATGCTACTGAATATTCAAGACTTTTGCTCATTGTTTTCATACATACATGCCCCCTACATTCTAGACGCACGAAGACGCGGACGAGCTGTACCAAAGAGCATGCTCTCGGCCTAACGATCTTAAAACAAAAGGTAGGCACTTACCGCCCTAGCTCCGCGGTGGTCGACGTCCAACGCTTCGAACGAGGTGGAAATGTCCGCTTCCCGGATCACGTCCAGCGACGCCGCGATCCTGTCTGCCTCTACTTCATCTTCAGCCGAAATCCCTTTCAAATTCAGGTGCCGTTTCCACAGCTGCGACCAAAATTCATGTTGGTTCAACGATCCAAAGGAAGGGTTATGTTGTTTCGACAAGATTTTCTTGAAGTCATATGACCCTTGCTTGCAAGAGCTGACACCACCACAGTTAGCGAACTCGAGATAAAGTCTCGCCGTGTCCGAGTGCAACCACCCGAAACCAGCCTCTCTACTGTTGCAAGGCTGACCTCAGGTGTGTCGAAGGTGCACAAGTGGGGCATGGGGCTGAAAAGGCAGCTCCATCCATGTGACACCAGTCCATCGCTCTCGTGAGAACATTCCAGCTCTGGCAGCTGGGTGCTGTCCACCAGTACGGCAATATCCCTCCACCCTTCTACGGCGACGGCATACACCCAGGCATTTAACAGATCTGCTTTACAGGGGAGGCGTTGGCGGCAAGTAGCGTGGGCCCACGGGGAAAATGCGGTAGTTGGGACGAGCCGTATTCATCGCGGGCCGGCGTGCGTGGTGAGTGCTCCGCAAATACACTGCTTTAGACTTTGAGAGGTTTAAAAATATGATGGCAGGTTCTGCCTACCGGTGTAACAATAGGCTCAAACACTCGAGTCGGCGCTAAGTGGGCTCCGTGAACCTGGGCTTCAAACCCGGACAATGTAGAAATCATGCATCAATGTAGAAATCATGCATCGTGTAAGGCAGTGATGAACCGCAGCCGGTGTTGTTTATTCATCTCGTAGAAGAGCGGGATGTTGAACTAAAGGAGGGGGGGAATCAGGGGAGATGGGGGGCAGAAGCCGTGCTTGAGATCGCCCACAACAAAGCACAACCTACCGAACAACCTCGACAGACCTGAAATTCCAACTGTATTGTCAGTGTCCTCTAACTACACGAATCGAAGTCGAACAGTCCAGCCAAATGCGGATATATATATATAGACCCACATACAAACCGTCGGCCTGAGGGTACATTAATTGAGCCTAGGCTATGTCACAATGCTACTGTTTCGCACATCGAGCTATACTGCTGTGTGTATGTACTGTTAATAATACGCTCCTGGTATTTTAGATGATTGAAGTATCTAGCAGTTTCTAGACGGCTGCTCACTATAACTGTAGCAGGTTGACGTTTCTAGCAACAACTACAATCCCGAGATCAGGCCATTTACTTGTCTAGACTGTGTGATAACATATACGTATCCTCCATGGCATCCTCCATGGCATGCCATGGCATCCTCCATGGCATGGTCGAATCTTGCTAACTTTCTGACCATCTATTTGCTCCAACCAAGATGAAGCAAGGCCATTTGACCCAAAGCGAAGTTCAGCTGTCTGCCACGCGCCGCGGGTGCACGCTGTGGCAAAACCAGTGAGTGCGAGAGAGGAACACTCGCCAGACCCATTCTATGGAAGATGCTGCGCTTTTGGGCGCACTATGTTCTGATCGGTTGAGGTCGTTAGTATGACATTTTTACTCGACCTTTTCTTTTAGCACTGTATCATGAAAGCCGAGTTGCGCAAACTAACTGTTTCGAAGCTAAACTTCGGGTGAGGTATTGAGCTCCTCGTGCGGGGAGCTCCGAAAAATTGGTACCATCTCTAGAAGGCGTTGTTCATTCCTCTTTTCTTTGTATGTGTATTATACATGTCTCCGTGCGTCATCCTTGCCTTTGGCGAGCGCATATAGGGGGGGATGTCTGGCTGCAGAAGGCTCGACTCAGCGCCAAGAAACGGTATATAGTACCTTCGCATCCCTAACCCAGTCTATCGGTGATAGGCTGGGTCCTTGGTAAACTACGGTCAAGGGCGATGTAATAGGCACAACTCACTCTCAATTCGCGAATTTGTAGTACGGAGTACCTGCCGCGACGGGCGGATACGCTTTCAGGCGGCCACACTGCCACCGGGTGGGCGAGAAATGGGCGATGAAACCATTATTACTTTTTAAGATCGAACACACCTACCCGCACGTGGCCAAACTAGTCACGTGCGGATGCCCTTCCGCAAAATTCACGTCCTTCAAACGCGCGACCAATGACATGCCAGCCACACCCTCGGCGTCACCCATAGGTTCCCAAAACTTCCGATATTGTTTTCAGGGAAAAATGTTTGTTTCTGAAATTCATTTGTTTTAGCTGCATTAAAACACGCCGGACCGAGCATCCATGGAACGCCAGTCCAGCTCTTTAGCGTCAAGAAGCCCGGAGCCTAGCGTAGCGGTGCATTAAGCACGTCATCCCACGTACCATTACACGCTAGAGTTGACTCTCACTCAAACTTATACGCGTTGGGGTATTGAGCGTTAAGGCCACCATCTACCACAACGATACTCACTATTTATGTTGCTCCCGAAGCCTGCAGGTCTCCACGTGTAGCTCACTCTCCCCAGTTCACACCCCAGCTTGTGCTCAGAGAAGTCCTCTACCCACTGCGGCGAAAAAAACTCCCCATTGGTCGCACGGGTCATTTGTACCGATGTCTGCGCCTCTGCAACCTTGTTGTTACCTCTTCCTCCTAAAAGAACGAACACCAGGAGAACTACCAGCAGCTCCTGCCGTGATGGGCCGAACGCGTACATGATGTTTGCCGTGCTGTGGCGACCGAGAGTTTACCGAGTCGAAGAACGTCGTGGGTGTCCCTATCCTCTGCACGTCCACAAAATATGCAAACAGGCACACACATTTGTTAGGGTAGCAGAGACGGCACTAGGTTGGAAAGGGGAGCATTACTGTAGTCCGGCTGGTTTACGAAAGAAATTTGAAGTGCTCTCAATGACGTCACGAGCCTAGGCCGGGAGACGGGCGGGGGATCCGATGGGGAGTGCACCAAAGCAAATTGCGTCGTACGGACGAAGTACATTTCAACGTCAGTATACAATATGTGGCATGCTGCAGTACGCCATTTCCAATCGTACTCCTACTCGTTTCGATATTTCTCGCGGCGACTGAGTAGTTCGGGTAGAGCATCTAAGGAGCGATTATTAATAACTGCAACGGTGCAGTTTAGGGGCATTTTGAAGACGGGAACTGGTGTAAGCTCCGACATGGTTTTGTTTTGCAGCCGTTCTATGACACAAACTGTTTTTACTACTCTTCTACGGGTGTAGGAAACATACATGCTCCATTGTGTAATTCCAAGTGGTCTGTGCCCAGGACGGGTGTGTGGTACGTGCAGGGCTTCTGGAACTGTACAAATATATTACCCCCCAGGTGGCATGCTCGTCTCCCCTTTGGAAAGGACGGGCGGCGAGAGCAAGGATCCAACTGGAGAATCTGCCGCATCATCTGACTCCGAAAAGTCGATTTTATGGATCGTGAACTCGTAGTACCGGCTTGCGCTTGGCGTCCCCGATGCGAACGAGTACGGTGGCTGCCCAACTCCTACTGTAGGATTCAATGTTAGCGGTGCATAGTTGTAGAGCACCATAATAGGTTGCTCGTTCGTTCGACTTTGTCTCAGTATCGCTTCGTTCGAAATGCATTCGAATTTCTAGTACGTACGTGTATCGTCTACTACTACTGCTATTTAATAGCCATGATACACAAGCCATGCATCAAATTATTGTACGAGCACCATATATATCTCGGTTGTCAACGCAAATCGTACTCGCTGTGTTTGTAGCACTTCGGCATAGCCTCAGTCCAGTCCTACATGGATACAATATGCATGCTGATCTCTTACAGCAGCGCACCCGGTTGATATAGGTCGGTATTGCGATTACTAGAGCGCCCGCTCTCTTAGCTGGTGCCATACGCCCACTTCATACTTTTTGTACTATTAATAGTATCAATCGTTGATTGGTCCTGAGAACCAGGAGAAGGAAGAGACACCGGAGATTTATCACGTTTTCTGCAGACAGACTTCACCGAGCCGCGCACCTGATAATGCAGCTGTTCTTCGACCTCAAGTAGGCTTGCTCAGTACGTAGGGCACAACAGGGCTGGATTCAACAATATCATGTTTCCGAGATTTATCGCGAAAAATATGGATATACGAGTCGAACTCCACAACAAAGAAACCGTCGGTTTCAGGACGAAAAATGTTCGCGGGACCAATCGTGTTTGACGGTTTCAACAATACACATGCACGCCTCGGAATTCTCTACGTGAATCCAGAGCCATGGTACCATGACCTTGAATTGCTGCGAGGTGGCGACGTGGGCAAGCGGCCACCCTCGAGATGCGAGGTCGCCAGGCGACCGGGCAAGGCATTAGCCGTTGTATACAACGGGGAACATTCGAAAACCTGCTACTACTGTCTTTTTCTTTGGTGGGTTGCATTGTGCTGCTAGGCTGTGGCCGGGTGGAAGGCATCCCCACGGTTACTCGCCAGATTTCGCTACTGTGAATGCCCAGAGCACGCGCCACAGAACCTGGCCGGGAACCATACCAACACCGTGGTGCACGCGCAGCCCCCCTGCGTGCCCCGCATTTTTTTTTTTACGTGAGAAAAGGCCCACAGCCCGAAGGGCAATCGTGGCCAATGCAAGTTATTGTACAAAAAAAGTCGGGAGATGAAAAATATGCCCCAGGGGGTAGTTTTATGAGCGACGCCCCCGGTGGCACTTTTTGTTGTTGTGCCCCTGAAACTGGGGGCACAATTGGCTAAAGGGTCCTCAGAAATACGAAGCACGATACCACGCGCGATGACATCGACCGTAAGAGACTCCTCTAAGGGTTGTCTTCGGCGTGCTTCAGTGCTGTGTACAGCAGTTCGGCCGGTCATCGCTTCTCGCCCTATATACGGACGGGTTCGTGTTGTCCATACTCAGGATCTCTCGAGACATTGTTTGGGCGTACATCATCAATCAAGCTAAACATACTTCCGAAAAGAGGCTACTCGAAGCTAGTCACCACGAGAAATGATGACGGGCGTAGGTTGCCAGATGCCACTGGGGGGTATGTACTGCATGCGCTGCTGTTGTGCGTGAAGCTGTTCCGCCGGTCATAATATTCTGACCCGGTTTACAGACGGCTTCGTCTAGGCGATACTCAGGACTTCTGCAGGCATTTTTGGGGGACACATCAATCCAAACGTGCCTCCGAAAAAAAACAAAATAAAGGACGCCACCACGAGTGATCACGACGATCGCAGGATACCAGATCTTCGTGGAGGTTGTCTACGGCCTATGCTGCTGTGATGTGTGCAGCAGTTCCGCCGTCATCTCTCCTCGCCCGATATACAGACGGGTCCGTGTCCTCGACCCTCAGGATCTCTGCAGGCAATAGTTTGGGGCACATCAAGCGAAACGTGTCTCCGAAAATTGAAGCATAGTAACCACTCCACCACGAGCGACGACGACCGTAGGATACCAGACCTTTGTGGGGGTTGCCTACGTCATGTGTTGCTGCGATGTGTGCAGTAGGATCACCTGTCATCGCTGTATACAGACGAGATCGTGTTCCCAACACCCATGGAGTTGGTACAGTCGACATGATCCCGGGCCTGAACCACGATTCGCCACTGACATGCGAAGCCATGCTGTACCCATTGGCCTCATGCACACGACGTCCACGCTGTTCTTCAATGCCACGAGAAACGAGCATCGAATGCGGCAAGCATGGCGCACAGGTACATTTACTGTCTCGTCAAGAACGTATGGAGATGCGTATTGTGTTCCTATTAACGTACTTGTATGATATCAACAGTAGTATTACGGGGGACCATAGTTAACAGGACCTATGGTACACATAAAAAACTATATGTTTAACAATTTTTACTTACAATATTTGGTCTTGTTAACTATGCCCCCCCGAAATAATAACAACATAAATAGTATTCTCGACGAGGTGCGAGTACCCCTATCTTTTCCTGTTGTAACATCGCGTCGTAGGTGAATTCATTCTATAGTTTGGGAGCAATGAGGCCCCTGCTGCAACCAGCTGAAGACGCTCACCTAGGGTTACTAATCCCGCGTAAATTGTCAGGCAAACAACGCGGCACCTCGTCTCAGAGAGCAGGAACCCCGGTAAATTTCCATCAACGAAAGTAATGTGGTTGTCGACGGTGCACCTCGCTACCTACAATGGGCGGGCGGGATTGTCTGTTTTTTTCCCCTAGCCTCGACCTATTTGGTCGCGCTGTTGTAGAGCTGCAATATCGCTCACGCAGTGATACTTAATCACTATGGTATCTCCCAGTACAACAATGAGGCTTTCTCTGAAAGGGATCGACCCTGCGGGCGACCCCTCTTTTCTGTTTCAGATAATTAATGTATCATCGCGTCGTAGCTCAATTCGTACCAGATACATTATAGTCTGAGATCGATGAGGCCTCTCCGCGGGGGCATGTGATCACAACCATACTTTTCGACCCCTCTCTTACCTCGACGACCTTCCGTGGTCTGTCTCCATTCGGTTCTTCCGGAACTAGCATATGCTCACGTCGTGGGATGATACTTACTTTCGCATATATATGCCTGTCAAACAAAAAATATTATGGACGAAAATATGATCCCCGGTTGAACTTCAAAATTATCATGAAACGACTTCTGCTTTGTTCTCATCCTGTGTACAGTATAGGGTCATACCATAACGTCCGCAGACAACCTCTAGAGGGTTCTGGTGTCCTACAGCACGGCGGTCGTGTTTGCTCATCATGGTGGCGTGCTTCATATCGTCTATTCCCCGAGGGGCCTTTAGCTTGATGTGCCTTCAAATATTTCTCGCAGAGATCCTGATTATCGAAAACACGGGGCCACCTGTATATCGGGCAAGAAGAGATGACCGGCGTCACTGCTGCAGACATCACAGCAGCACATACATGCAGTGACCCCCCCAGAAAGGTCTGGTATCCTACGATGGTCGCGATCACTCGTGGTGGCGCGCTTTGTGTAGTCTATTTCTGGAAGCCCTAATTGCTTGATGATGTCGAACAAAAATGGCGTGGAGAGATCCTGAGTATCGAGAACACGAACCCGTCTGCACTATGTTTGACGTTAGGCGATGACTGGCCGAAGTGCTATACACACCACTGAAACACATGCCGTAGACAACCCAGAGGTCTGGATTCCTAAAGTGAGCCATCCCACGGTAGGGGTGCACAAGAGGTTCCTGAGCCCCTCACGTTAGGAGCTCAATATCTCACCCGATACAATACTTGGAAGAAATTCGTCCGTGTCACCCGACCGGTACTTGTATGCGCTAGTCCTAAAACGAATATACGCGTAACTTTTTTTATCCTAACTGGTAATTCCTCACTTAAGGAACTCAATTGGTCAGGAACCTTTGGCCCAAAACGTGCAACCCCTACCGTGGGGTGACTCCAGTCGCTGTCATCACGCTCATATTTCCGGGGGCAGTTTAGCTTGCAGTGGCCCCAATCCCGGGAGTACAATAAGCTACAGTGCCCCCGGGGGTGATGCTCACTATCGTGCCCCCTGGGGCACGTTTACCACGCCCAAAAGCATAAACACGTATTTGAGAGGGCATCGTTGCTGCCTGCTGCTGCTGTGTGAGATATACACTACAAGACTGTAGTTCTCCGGTATATATCTGGTAGAATACAACCATGATACGCACAGTAGCTAATTAACTGTGCATGCTTAGTTATGAGTGGTCAAGGACACCTCGACGGGGTCGGAGGTATTTCAGCAAGTTTCGGCTTGTCATCGCCGCTGTCACCGCTATCGATGTGGTAAAGACGCAGGCTTCGACCTTAAGACGCTTCTTCAGTCTTGTTTTCTGGGTCCGCATTGTAGCATGTACCATGTGGCACACTGCACTGGGAGGCTGGGTAACTACCGTACTGTAGTAGGATCTATGGCAGACCCATGGGTCACCCATGGGCCGGCATTGCAACCTAAAGGCAGATACGCGGGCCAGGCCCTTTGGAGTACCACGGGTGACCAGTGGGCAACATTTGAAATATATGGGGCCTCTATGGGCTAACTCATTATGCATACACATGAAAGATCCATGGACGATCCATGCGGTGACCTGCGGATCAGCAACATAAACGAACAGGTGTCCCACGTGGGGGGTCTACAGGCGACCCATGTGAGGTCGACGGGCGGCCCATGGGTTATCTCTGGACAGACACTGTAAACCCATGGGAGACCCATGGGTCACCGAAGAGTCACCCTTGGGTCACGGGTCACCTCTGGTCTAGTAATATGTATACCACAACGGGAGGCCCATGGCCGACCCATGGACGACCCATGGGAACTCATGGGTAACTCATGGGTGACTCATGGATGAGCCATTAGCGGAGATAGGTAGCGACAGGAGACCCATAAGCAACCCATGGGTGACACATGAGTGAGCAATGCACTACACAAGCTAGGCATATGTAGCTGCAGTAGCTTGAGCGACTCACCCACGAATGACTCGTGGTAGACCCATGGGTGATCAATAGGCGACCCATGGGCTAGCTTCGTAAACTCATGCGAAACCCAGTGACCCAAGTGCGATCCATGGGTATCCCCAGGCTACGCCTGTTTACCTTAGCAAACGGACCTCATGGGCACATGGGTCCCCCATGGTTCACAAGGGCCGCCCATGAGTTGCTCATGGGTGTGTTTCGCTCGCCAAGTATTCGCCAAAGGGTCGTATAGGCCAGACCCATGGGGGGGTGACCCATGAATCAACGATATCTACCTGCGGGAACCCCATGGGTATCCCAAGGGCAACTCACGGGCGATCGACGGGTCGCGACACATGGGCCAGCACCATACGTCATGGGTGATCCATGGATCCATGAGCACCTGGTTACAGCGAGAAACAAGCGTAACCCATGGGTCACGTATGAATTCACAGGTCACCAAGAGTTATTTTCGGGGGCGTATTTGTCGCTCATTAATCACCGATGGGTGTATAAACTTGTCCCCCACGTGCCCCATAGGTTTTCGAAGACACGCATGGGTTTATAGGGCTGGCCCATGAGTTGCGCACGGTTCACCCATAGGTCACCCATGAGGTATTCTACTATAGAGGTTTACCCCAAGGTATAGTGCGGAATCCAACGCGGACAAACGTGTGTATACGACTGATGTTAAAACGCATGCTGTACGTGTACGTATGCATTATGTCCAATAGTATAGAACACAAATTGCATACTCATCCTTCAACTGGCGTCTGAAAAAGACGCCGTGGTGGCTCAGGTAGTGTGTTTCCAAATGTTATACTTCTTTCGTAGAACGCCTCCCATGTGAGTCGCGCATGCGTCTCCCGTTGTGATGTGTCGTTAGCCCATAGGTGCTCCATGGGCCTTCCACGAGTGTACAGTGCTGGCCAAGGGTTTCTTATCGGTTACTCGTGGAGTCACAGGGCTGGTTCATGGTTTACGTCTGCGTCGCCTCGCCTTTGGGCCATCCATACATTTACGGCCTGGTACGTGGGTAACCAATGAACCGCCCATCGTCGCCCATGGCTGACCCATGGCTCGCTCATGTGTTGCCATGCTCGGGGTCGCCCATCGTTCACAGTGATGGCGCAGTGGCCTCCCAAGTGAATTGCATTGATCCGGTCCATGGGTCTCCCATGGATCCGCCATAGGTCTTTCATGGGTGGCCTATGGGTTTACCGTCCCAGCCCATTGGTCGTTCATGGGTCTCCCGTGAAGTAATGATAATTGTCGAGGCTTTGTATCTGCGACGAGTGATGCCGAGGCAGCGAATGTCTATGAAGATCGATTGTGCTGAAGAAAAAAGATGGTTAGAAACGGCGCTTTTGTAGCCAGTGTGGAACAAAAGATGATCTGCGAGATCGATCCAGAAATATACGAAAATTGAGGAGAGTAAAGGGAAATGGAGGAGAAAGCTAGTACGTAGGTGCGTGGCCGTCACTTGACTATCTCTGGATAAGGGTCATGCTACGGGCAGGTGTACTCTGCGGTAGCCCGTCCTGTTCGCAGTTGTGCTCTCCAGAGCATTCTTCTGAAGCGGCATCGTTTAGATCTTTGCTGCAGTATTACGTACGCATTTATTTCTGCTCCTGCTTCTGTTTACATCACAAAATTCAAACCCACATCCGAGAGCCAGCATGTCGTCGAACACCCACCGCTCGCTGTGCTATGCACAATGATAAATCAAACTTTCCCCGGCATAAACATGTACCTGATATAAAACCACTTGCACGCAGGTGATGGAGATACGCTTCTTCTCCCGAAGCAGATGGTGGCGATGGAGCAAGGGCATGCAATTGATTCATATTTCGAACGAAATAGAACAACACTGTTGCTTCGTTTCGTCCTTTCGATGAAGGAGCATGCTGCGTCAGAGCTGTTTTCCTGGTCCATGTTTCGAGCTGTTGGATTTTGTGGAGTTATCAGTATCGCTGAATTGTGGGTTTGTCTCCACTCACCTCACCCGTTGTTTGACTGTTTCAATGAGCGAGCGTAGAGGAGGGCAGAAACCACCCACGGAGCGAGGCGCCTTGTGCCCCATAAAACAACACAAGAGCCGCGCTACGGTACGATAGAACGACAAGTATGTCAAGACTCTGTATCTGTGAAGGGTGAAGGCAGAAATGACCCCGAAGTGTATGCGAAGGTCACCTGTGATGAAAATAAAAATTATAGTTTGCAAGGCTTACGACGTCACTCAAGGAAAAGAAAGATAGATAATAATTGCAGAAGTGGAGGGGAGGGGAGAAAAACAGGGGAGAGGGGAAATCGGCGTTGCCATCACTTGATAATCTCGGCATGATGCCCATGCTTGGGGCAGGCGTACTCTACCGTAGCCCGTGCTGTTCTCTGAAATAACTTCTACAACATTGTAGGCACGTTCCAGCAACATTCCCCCCGACTTGCTTTTTACGATACATGGAGGGATCAATTTTCGTCGAGGTCGGCCTAACTGCAATACCTGAACCCACAACAAACAGCGCCCCCCGGCCAGATTATCACTGTGTCTGAGTGACACGACCAGTAGCGGGCAATATCTTTCAAGGCTGACCTCTGTTGAGTTGAAAGTGCACACGTGCGGCATGCTGCGGAACGGGCAGCTCCATCCATGTGACGCCAGTTTCCTACTCTCCTGGGAGCATTCCAGCAATAATGGTAGCTGGGTGTTGTCCACCTTGACGGCGAGGTCGCTCCACCCTTCTACCACGAGTTCGTACACCCAATAACTTAGCAGGTCTGGTTTCAACGGAAACTCCGAAGCAAGGGGCATGGTTACACTGAGTCGTTAGGGAAGGAGATACAACAACATACTTGTACAGTACCAGGTAATTCGTACGAGTACCCAGTCAATCATCTTCGACCGACGTTTCGTGCTCTATCCAGTTAGTCTTCGTACCCGTACAGCATCTGACCTCAAACTCAGCGAGCGCTTTGGAGTCAAAGCACGCATCCTAACAAAATATTTGTACCGTACGTAGGGGTGTTGGGGTGTCAAATCCGGTGCAAAATACTCGGATTCAGACGAAAGGTATCGAAACAGTGGCATTCGGGGGTCGGGATACCGACACTGATTCTGTAGGTCAATGCTTGTATATTGTGGAGTTTGGTGATGGGATGTTCAGTAGCAGGGTGTTAGAATGTCGACGTTTCCACGGAGTTGATCGTTGCCCCGATGCTTACTGTATGGACCTTCTTGGGACTGGATACTTCCGATGATGCGAGTCTTGTAACGCGACCGCAAGGAGGACTGCACCGGATGACGCCGGTGATCGTGACTGCGTGCTAGGCGTTTGGGCTTACAAAGTGCGAGGCCCCCAAGACAGAGGTGATGTGTCTTCCAACGAAGAGCGGGGGAGAGGTGTCGTTTCTGTCACTGCCGCCGATTCGATGCACAAACAAACTACCGATGGAGCTCGACGCATGCTGCGACAGGGGTGCGCCTGCATTTTTCCGGAGGTTCTTCGCTTAAGGAGCTTCATGTATCCAGAACCTGGTCTAAGAAGTTGCCTACGCTCTGTTCGACGAGCAATCCCATGGCTTTTAACAGGTCTATATCGAAATGTATATTAACACCAAGCAATATTGGGTGTAGTGTTGTCAGTTGAGTAATCTCCATCGGTAATATAAAAATTGACCGAAAAGCCCTACGCCTATCGTAGCAACCATCGTTCGTGTATTCGAGCGGGCAACGCAGACAAAAAACCTTAGCGGCGAAATCGCGCGATTTCTGCAAAGGGCCTCGTCATGCTTTTCGGCGATATGTCGTGAGAGTGTATCGCCAGCCGTGCATGTGCTTGCCGCTGGAGATTCGTTTGCTCAATCATGAAGTGTTTGGGACTTTGCTGTACGGGTGTGTCACGTGGAGCCCGAGCAATCACCACTATGACAAGCCACGGCAGGTCCGACACTCCTGCTCTCTCTCGATACATTAGCTGACAGAAAAACACACGCGACGGACCCCCCTTCATTCTACGCCGACGCTATTCTCAAGATAGGCCCCGAGAGCATGGAAGCGATGGTGAGACATTATTCGCCTATTATTTGTACGTATGGGAGACGAGCTCCTGTCGAAAAAGGCGAGGTTCGGGGAGTTGATCCGGGGTAGAGGCGAGAGTTTCGGTTACGGGAGAAGGAGTGGATAGGGTGCCTACAGAACGATCTGCAGGAGACGCGTAAATCGACGGCCAGCAAGGGTACATCAAACGTTTCAGCTTGCTACAGAGCGAACATTACCGAATACTATAAAGGTCGAGGTATTGAGCGTTTCGGCCAGCAACTCCTACAACTAGACTCACTATTTATGTTGCCCCCGAAGCCGGCGGGTCTCCACGTGTAAAACCCCCTGCCGAGTTCACCCCCAGCTTGTCTCCAGAGAACTTCTCCACCCACTGCGTCAAGAACGCCTCAGCTCAACCTCCATATCTACCGTTGCCTGCGCTTCTGCAACGCTGTTCTTACAACTACAGACAAAAATCCACTGCGGGACGTCCCGTTGATTGCTGCGCAAACTCGTATCGCTTTCTGCTGTAGTATCTTGTACCGGAATAGGTCCTGCAGTGCTCCTGACGTGTTCTTCTCTACGTCAGCGGTATGATCGGCGATGCCGGACTCCGATTAGCCAATTCCTGCTCCAATATCAGCAATAATAGTCTCATGCAAAGGAATGGGTCCCGCCATTCCGGGTTCTACCCTACAGCAGCCCCACCCTTGGCGCTGCCGGACTCCAATTGGCCAATGGTTGCTCTAAAACCAACAGTGGTACTCCCTACAGCAGTGGGTACTGTCCCTCTTGAGCTTTCCCCTACAGCAATGGTTTCTTACTCTGCTGGGCCCTCCCCTACAACACGAGCGCTGCCCCCAGCGCCGCCGGGCGCCGATCCGCCGTCGCCCCTCATGAAATCGGGCTCCTCATGACGTGCGTCACCGACACCAACCTGTCTTTGCTCTAAGGCCAGCCGGACTTCGTGCCACAGCTCTTGGATTTAATCTGAGGTTCGCGCTCTACATGTCATTGAGCCGACCCCTTCGAAGATATCCTTGACTTCTGATACCAGACCTCGAACGTTCAAGTCACCAGTGTCTTGGTGGAGTCCAAGCCTGGATGCCCTTACAACCACGTGGTCTGATGATTTTTTTACAGTCGTTGTATCAGAGGACCGAGAGGAGAGAGAGAGGTCGGAGCCGAGCGGAGAAGATCGGAGCTCTCGGGCTCTTCTCTAAAACTCAGTAAAAAACATTCTACGGCCTGCGAAGACACGCGACCCTCTGCAACTTGTAACCGTCGCTGCTGGAACGATCTCAACGACCAATGTACCACGAGTAGAAGGTTGGATACGACGTACTGTACAGTACATTTTACCCAAATGAAAAACCGAAAACAAGAAAGGCAGGCGGATATTTTCAAGAATATATCATTTCGAGAGTAATTGTACTGAAGTTGGTGCAGAAAGCACCCATTCTTACAAAAGAAACTAAGCCCCTGGACCAGCTTTCCTGCTTCGTATCAGGTGTCCAGCACTGTAAGTATGTATTTCGTATTGATTTTACGCATCGCATATATACTACCATATGATACGCTCAAGAATCTCGAAATATCAAATGACGGGAACCTCAAGGGCGCCCGGGAAACACAATATGGACACAAACCAAAAATAGGTATACCTACGCTTTTTGAGCCATCTACAGGTACACGGCGTCACCCCGCAAAATGTTTCCCGGTCCCTTTAGTGAATGACCAATGTGAAGCTCATTGTGATGGCCATGTTGTTAGCAGCGGCTGGCGGGTGCCCTCTTATATACTACTGACATGACTGCCCCATATTGGCTGACAACATGTACTGCGGTCGCTGTGCGTCATACCGTTGCCATCACGAAACGGCATGATCCATGTCGAAGGCCTTCATCCGCGGTGTGCTCCTCCCTGCATTTTGAACGCCCGTGGTTGTGGCTGTGGCATTGACTGCGAACCACAACGGTATAGCCGTGCGCGTCGTGCGGATTAGGTGTATCGCCGAGTTATTGACAGTGGTGTCAGTACGGCCGCCGTTCTCCGCCTTTCCGTGGTATATACACGATTCGGTGGATAGCCTCCCCATGACAAATCCAGGGTGACCATCATCGTATGCCCCTCCCATGGTTTTGCTGCTAACAGGTGGTCGCCGGTACTCGGCGATACCAGGTATACGACAACGACAAAGCATCTCGGCCTTCGATGAAAGCCCAAACCGTTGGCAAATTCTAATATATTTGCCCCAATTGACTTTGAATAATACATACGCCGGGCATGCCGGCAATGTTTGCCTACCAGCCCCCTTATTGCTTAACTTTCAGAGCTGCAGTCCCGTTTGGGGGACAAGGCACTCAAGTTCTAAGTAGTTTGCCCTCAAAACGGGATTGCAGTCCTAAAAGGGTTAAATCAGATCCCCTACGTATCATGTTTTCCGTGCAGTGTCCCGAATCGAATCGATGGAGATGCCACTGACCACTACCACAAGGTCAGACCCTCCCACGCCAAGTATCATGATGTTGTATGAATACGATAGTGCGGGATAATAACACCCTTGTATATAGCGGGAAGGGATATAATACGAGAGACGGCGTGCGCGTATGCGACTATATGCGACTATAGTTTCACGGCCCTCGGCCGACGCCGCCACCAAACTTAAGGACGCCAAACATTCTGGGAGGTACATAAGACGAAACCCTGTCTACCTTGGTCATGCTGGTTCGTGGTATGACGCGCAGCGACGGCGGTCCGAAGTATCAGTCAAAACGCGGCAATACCATCAGTAGTTAGTATACAAGAGGGCACCGCCAGCGCCGCTATGAGCATGGCCACTACAATCAAGTTCACTGAGAAATACAATAACTTAGGATATATATATATGATGAAGGTCAATATGGAAGCCGTTATACTTGGGTTAGTGTGGCACGAATGGGTGTTTTCACGTTAGAAGTTCAGGCTGGGCCCCGATCTGCTTTCTTACTTGAGGCGACCAGTGTTGTCTCCGGCATAATAAGCTGCGTGGGGAGTCTCGTGGTCTAGCAAGGCATTTATGACGATAGGTAAGGTCACTCGACTGACAGCCTATCGGCATTTCGTGTGGACGACTGCCCGCATTTCATTCGACACAAAAGGGGCCGGCCGACGAGCTGGTTCCAGCAAGGGTTGGAAAATTGCTTCTGTAGACTTGACACTATAGTTTTCCGGAGTTCGAAAACGAAATTTGGCAGGGTCTTGCGGCGTGACATTAACGAAAAAACCCACCCCTGGATTTTCTTGTTTGGAAGCGATCTTCCTTCCATATATTCAGTTTTTCTTCCTGATTGTGTCCGTCAACGTTTATTCTCTGTGACGCACGCAATATTGCTTTGTTCGAAATAGCCCAGCCGTGAAAATTGTTTTATATTTTTATGATACACAACGTTGCCAAATTTGGTTTCCCAACTCTCAAACGCCAAAAAAAGGTGAAACAACAATTAGTAGACAAGCCGAAAGTTGGCACGGAAGGGAGGTAGACTTGGTGCATGGGTTTCCTTTTGTTTCCTTTTGTTTTCTTCTTTCGGGAAAGTTATGAGTGATCCATGTTGAAGATCATGCTGCACATTGTCGGATGGCAAAAGAAATAATAATAATAATTTCCTATTATTATTCCCGCGAAGAGTACTTTGTTTTCTAGAGTTTTCCAAAGACCCAATAAATGTTCTACAACTAACTGTAGTACTTAGACAGGCGTGTCTCACAACAGCCTTTTACGGTTGGCCGAAGAAAACAAGTGCCATGGGTGTATTCCCAGTGTTGATTTGATCATGACAACTCGTTTACTAGTGTCGCTACTCTCGGCGTATTGACCGATACATGGGCTGGGTACAAATCATAAATATTTTACTGTAGGAAGCTTAAACACCCACGGAACAAAAACCTCCCCAAGAGATACAACCAATGCCCATATCTCTCGAACTACAATTCGCACGACAAAAATATCGTCACCGATGTGCCTCCCTTGTTGATGTGGTCATGTAGACATATATATATATATATATATATATATATATATATATATATATATATATATATAATTATACTTGTATTGGCATACAAGTATATATCGACATATTCAACGTTTCAATTGTTTTTTCCCTAACGTGGAAGGCAGAAAAAGGCGAAGGCCAAGTTGGAGAATCGGCGACAGGTGCACATTGGACTTTTGATCCGGTGTTGTTTTTTTCTCATGTATGAAGCTTTTCTGCTCTCACTCGCTGTGTTGCACTGCACAAAACCGACACTATATGCGAACATATGCTCTATACGCAAAATCTACCCAAAGCGAAGGTTAAATTTAAGCAAAACATGTTAAACTTGGGCGCATACCACGTTGGGGGGAGAAGAACGTTTCGCACTATTTGCAGACGTTTTTAACGATTTCCGCGTCTATGCTGCAATACACCAAATTTTGCCAAAAAAAGCAGAACTACAATTATTTAGATGAAAAATGCGATCGACACAAACTTACGTCTTGCACGATGCAAACAGCATTGTAGATATCTATCTGGAAGACGGCAATTCGCAGTTTTACCGCACTCGGCATCAGCTTCCTGCCCCTCTTCGCCATCAGTTCTTCTCAAAGATGCCAACGATACAGGACCCCTCCACACACCCCAGATTTACTCTGTTCAATATTCCATAATATCTTCCGTCAGTACATGGTATAATATAACAACACATACATACGGTATACCATTAATTGCACAATGTGTCAAAACGTGTTGGAGAAAACAAAAACTCAAACAATCGTTGCAAGAACATCCGCAAACCTAACGACACGGTCACACGCTATTCAGATTTCGCGACAGGACGTCTCACAATCGAGGTGCATTCGGTACGTTATGCAGGCGTTGCGGTATTGGTACGTTTTTCCTGTCGCCGCAACGTGTTAAGGTTGTGATTTCGCCCCAACGTCCCGCAACGTACCCAAGTAGCCACCTGTGTAGGTGTCCGTGCCTGACGCACCACGCACGATCCAACTCTACCGGGACGCCTAAGCCTCGCGGCCACTCGCAGCAGCAAGAACGTATCCCTTCTTGAGCGTGAGTCCGGCCTTACGCCCATCATAAATACATACCCCCCTCGCTATAATCCTGATAGGGCATGCCTCGCAGCATGCCTTGCCGACGCAGCTTGGGGAACAGAGCCACGTATGACTGTATTACAAACAATATCTTTGGATGCACCATCACCACCACTACTGCATGGCGTGACAAGTGCAACACGTGCACTTTCCAACCACGTACTCTAGATGGCGTGAATTACAACCAAATCGTTGTTCAGTCCTTCACCTGAAATTGGTCAAACCTGTTTTTGGAATCCCTGCCTACACGTCGTCTTATTATGTTGTTATTGCTGCCGTTTTTCACGCCGGGTATATATTGCTTTGTATTTCGTTCGGGGTGTTTGGGTCTGAAGATATCCTATCACGGGGGACCATAGTTAATAGGACCAAATATTGTTAGTAAAAATGGTTAAATATATAGGTTTTTATGTATACCATAGGTCCTATTAACTATGGTCCCCCGTAATAGATTTCCAGCAAAAACCCATGGACGAATAACTCAGTAACGGCTTACAACGCGCTCATAAAACACGTGTAACGAATTCCAGGGTCTATTCCGAAGAAACGTCGAGGACACTTGGACTTTTGTGTGGTGCAAGCGCAAAAAAAAAGCGTTGCCTCGTAGTTGCTTACAGCAGTTGTGGTAAAAAATCCATTTTGTTTTATAGTTAGGCATGGTTTAAATTGGTCTTACGCAGTGAGATATTCGAACATTATCATGAAGCTTTGAATAAACATACCTCGGATCACCTGAAAACGGTTTGATGGGAGACAAAATAGGGAAACACATCACTATCCCTACGGAAACACCAGATTATATTTGGCCTCTTTGAAGGCTTGTGATCGGTCGGGTGGCATACTTGGTGCTAGTGCCAGTCCTACAGTAGGTTTTTGAAAGCCAAGCTGGCTGTGGCATCCTCTTCCACTTCTCATGGCTTTCGGTATGATGCCAAATGTATCACTGTAACGATTGCATACGGCATTCATTCGTGGTTGACGAAATTTTGGACGATATGCTTAAACCAGCTATTACGGGGGACCATAGTTAATAGGACCTGTGGTATACATTAAAACCTATATATTTAAGCATTTTTACTAACAATATTTGGTCCTATTAACTATGGTCCCCCGTAATAGTTGAGGCTGCTAGTTTCTTCTAAATACTTTGGAGCCAGCACGAGCCAGCGTCACCCAAGGAGAATAGGATCCCATCCCCAGATCATAAATCCTTCTATAAATCTTCAACTCCAACAAACCGGGGACAATGGCGGCGATCTCCCGGGTCGATACAGCCTAGCACAGTGTGGAAATCTCAACCCCACTTGGTAATTTCTGATTAGCAGGGGTTCGCGGAGCTGGTGCCACCCGGATAAAAGAAGGTCTCGTTCTCGGATCACAACTCTTTTCATACACCTGCTACTCCTACATACCGAGGACGAACGTGGAGGACCCCAGAACCGATACCACCCCGCACGGTGTAGACACCTCAGTCGCACTGGCCGATTGCTGATTGGCTGTGGTCCTTGGAGCCAGCGCCACCCGGGCAGGACAGGGTCCCATCCCCGTATCATTAATTTTCCAGTATATATATCTACTATCTACAACCACAATTACCGGGGAACAAATCGGCGGTCCTCCGGGTCGATAACGCCTCTCACGGTGTGGAAATCCCAACCCCACTGACTGATTATTACTCAATGGCTGGAAGTTATGGAACCAGCGCCACCCGGGATGGATACGGTCCCATCTCCGGATTAGAAATCCTTCCATACATTTCCGAATAACCACTTGGGCCTTTGAACATTATTGTGTCACGCAGTAGAGATGTTATAATTGTAGCTCGTCCGAAGAACAGCGCAGTGGAGCACCCAGGAGTATAGCAACACACCGCTTTGGGCAATGACCCCAAGCGAGCCCCGCCACATGTCCGCTGCTACCCCTGCTGTGTGTATCTTAATAATTCAACATGCCCTCCTTCAGGGAGGGCGTATTGACTGGCAGGCTAACGACTTCGAGAGGCTGAAGGGGTGGTTTTGTATTTATTATACCAATCGGATGGGTGCAGGAAGCAGACTTTCTACCAATCAGCTCGCGAGCAACTTGAAACGAATTTTCTACGGGCTTGGATGTTCGAACCCGAAGGAATGAAAGAGCCGCGAGTTGCTTTGTTCGTCTGACCTTTCGTCGGCTGATAAGCTGAGATGTATGTTGCATTGATAATACTCTGATGGTGTTATGTTATAGTTCATTGATCGTGCACAAGGCACAGGGTTTCGGCATGGCTGCGGCCCGGCGAGTTTCAATTAATTTTGCCGCACGACCAAACCGTGCAAGGACACAAATAAATGTCTGGAACAATCGGAATGAAATATGAACCAGCGGGGTAGCATTTCTGGATGAATTTACATAACACGTTTTTGATCAAAGTTTGGCCTTACTTGGTTTTAGACATCCGGAGACATCGCCGTATCCTTCCGGGGTGTCACTGGCGCCACGAACCCAATCCAATCAGTGATACGGCTAGTGAGGTGAGGGGTTCTCCACCGTGCGGGGTGGTATCGACTCGGAGGGTCCCCGTTTTCGTCGCCGGGGTGTTGAAGTGTTTATGATTCGGGAATGGCACCCTATCCTCCCCGGGTGGAGCTGCTTCCACGAACCACCCCCAATATGTGATAGAGCCAGGATGGAGTGGAGGTTCTACAACTTGCGTGACGGTATCAACCCGGGGGATCGCAGGTTTCGTTCCTGACTTGTCGGAGTTGCAGATCTATGAACGGATTTACGATCGGCGGATGGGGCCTTATACTTCGCGGGTGATGATGATCCTTGATGCTGCCCCAGCCAATCAGCAATCGGCCAGTGATGTTTGGGTTACCGCGTCGTGCGAGGCGATGTCCAGCCGGGGAACCGCCATTGCCGTTCCCAGGTCGTCGGAGTTCTAAACGTATTGAAGGATTGATGATCCGGGGATGGGCTCTTGTCCTCGAGGGCTGCGGCAGCGCCTTAACGTCACCCCAACCAATCAGCTACGGGACAGCGGGGTTCGGGTTCTCACATCGTGCGCGGCGGTATCGACTCGAGAGATCACCGGTTTCGTCCCACCGCTGTCGGAGGTGTAAATGTATGAAAAATTTCATGACCCGGTGATGGCGCGTTACTCTCTCTGGGTGGTGCTGGCTCCACAAACCTCGACCTACCAGGGATAGAACCAATCGGGTTGGGGTTTCTACACGCCTCCACATATGCGAGATCGATGGTTCGAAAGTCACCCTAGAAAGCTGCATGTCGTACTACCGTACGACGTATGGGTGATAACGCCGGGGTTAACATGACGGTTTTGAAAGGACGGTCGGGCCGCGATCATACGGCATACAGGGGCTGCAGCCTTCGTGGAGGTGGGACACAATCTGGCATGAGTTGGTCGAGTATGAAGTAACTCGTACCACTTTGAACACAACCATTGTCGCGACTCGTGATGAACGTCACGATTCAATGTCACGATTGGTGACAAATCGATATGCTGTGGAACGTGCTGCGACTGCAACCCACAAGGCACCCACGTAGCCCTCAGTCGGGATCAACCCTACGGAATGAATCTTCCAACGCGTCTTTTCGATATGTGCTTTACAGTACTGTGTTGCGGGCAATAGCGAGCGATGCTTGGGTTGTGCGATTGAAATGTACTCAAAAACAAACATCCAAATACAACCGTAGTAAGTGACACCGACTACCTGACTCATATCTCCCAAGACGGCTTGCATCACGACCACCGCCCCGAGACTAGTACAACAGTCGTGACTCGTCCGTGTTTGTGATGTTGTATACGGTTCGATGAACGATATGGCCCGGTGTACATGACCTGGGCCTGAACACCTGAGTATTGACGAAATCGAGAGTTTTCGTGTGCATCAGATACAAGAGCTCGAACACAGGATACCGCACTAGTAGGTGCAGTTCGCGTGGTCCCGTTGGCGAAAGTAAAATGGTACGGAAATATGGCGGGCGACACCCGGTGAGGGAGAGGCTTGGAGGGCGCGTGTCACTGACACGGACGCGTGGGATGAACCTCTGCGTAGTCCTATTCTGCTATTCGGCAAATCTATCACAAACTCAGCCGTCCAACGCACAGGCACACCAAGAACCCTTCGTTTACGCCGTCGCTCCACCGTCCGTTCGTTTTGGTCGCTCGTACAATCGCTCGGTTGGCTCTTGGTCGCCCGGTTGCAGGTCCGCGGCCTATGCCAAATTTGCCCGGGATACACCCGATGGCTTTGCAGTCAGTATTCGTCAAACTAGAGTGCTTGGATAGGTATCAGGTAGATACTCGTACATAGCGCCCACCAAGCTGAGCGTTCGTCAACAGGCCGCTGGTATGTGCCAGCTATCCATACCCGTCGTTGTATCGTGTTAACGGCAATCGTTATGGGTCAATATACAGAAGGTAAGCCAGAGGCATACCGGGAGTGACAATACGGGGGGCAGACAGACAGCCAGGTAGACAGAGAGACAATACGACAGACATACGGAGAGGCAGGCAGGTAGACCAGGAGACAGACAGACAAACAGACGGACACACAGACAGCCAGACAGACAAACCGACCGACAGACAGACAGACAGACAAACAGACGGACACACAGACAGCCAGACAGACAAACCGACCGACAGACAGACAGACAGACAGACAGACAGACAGACAGACAGACAGACAGACAGACAGACAGACAGACAGACAGACAGACATACAGACAGACAGATAGACATACAGACAGACAGACAGACAGACAGACAGACAGACAGAAAGACAGACAGACAGACAGACAGACAGACAGATAGACAGCCAGGCAGGCGAAATGATACATCGCCGTTTCAAATACCTCGGTAAACACTGGAGGAAACTCTCGCACATGACTGTGGTTGTATATATTCCATACCCTGTTTTGGAGGCATCATATTTATCAGAAATATACTGAAAATGCCGAACCGGACTTTGACCGTGTGCAGTGTTTCTGCAGTTGAAATATTACTACTCATGAAGTCGAAACACATGGCGATACCCTGTGCCACCCTGCTATCCAACATACCACAAATAGGTCGTCGACATCGTGCGAACTCATTTCTGTTTGGAACATAGCCAACCCCCACGTTGGATTGTGAGTTGTTGACGTAACTACGCCAAGTGTCGTGGGTAATACTCCAAAAAATGTCCTCACTCTAGCCTGGACGATGCCAACCTGTCAATACGAATATAGTTTGTCAACACCTTTCAATGAAATGGCGTTGGCTGTCAACACCACTCAATGAAGTGACATTGGGAAGTTAGAATCTGCTCCCGACTTCGTGCGACTCTGCTCATACCCCCGACGTAGTGCACCCGCACATGCGATACCGATTATCACCGCTGGTCCGTTGTTTCACGTTGTCTGGCCCTGAGAAAAATACTTAAAGTTTATCAAAACACTGCACTACAATAGGCCTTCGGGGGACCTTATCTTAGCCACATACTAACACGAAGCGTTCAGATCGGTGTTTTCATAGCTTCATTTCTACTAAGCTCGTGGCCGGCGTTGCGAGAGTTGTACGCGTACATCACGAACTTCGTATCAATAAAATACCCAGTCATTTTGGCCAACAACGGGGTCAGCCGTTTATCGGAGCAATACAGGATGCATTGCCGCTCTGAAACCATGGCGAGCACCAACGTAAGGACTGTTCAAGTACCTTGATGGATGCAAACGAGTGCAGGCGAGCGGTGTTCAGTCCACTACGAGGCCACGCTCTTTTTTGGGGTACCATGGGAGGTCCAGACTGATGGCTGAGTCCTTTTCCTTTCCAAGTCCATCTCTGAGCACCATCACAAGCCTTCCAAGGTTGGAGGAGCAAGTACCAACGAACACGTCAGCCGCCGCCAGCTGCTTGAGGTCCGCCATCAGGTAAACTAACGACCCGTACCCCTTTTAGTTGACGCGCAGGAGCAAGAAATATCGAGGAAGGAACGTGTTGAAAGGATGAAATCTTGCACGGAGGTCACAGGCGAAGGGATCGACCAGAGTGTGTCCTTGGGCTCGGTCATCGTATGCTACAGCAAACATAAGCGTTTTTGTTAGATAGTGTCGGTTCGCCTGGTTGTACCTTTCTGTAGTTTAACCGACAACAAAAGGGAATTTATCAGCACGAACCCTCTATTCGCACCCATATAGGATATACGGCTTCGTAAGGGATCCATTCTTTGGATGCGGCATGCTCCAGGGCGTTGGGCTGAACGAACTCTGGGTTTGATGCGTTCCGGCTCTGGAAGAAGTAGGTGCTCTCTGTCTGGGTACATGTTTGGTTTGCCGGCCTGGATTTCCGGGCAAGACGACGAAACTACTGTAGCCCAAACAAAGGCTCGGATAATAATCAAGTTCAGAACGTACCGATGCGCCGAAAGTGACTTTAACCGCTGAAGTGTATTGAGGCCGAACAAGTGTGGCACCGTAGTAGGCGGGTGAGCGTCGACGTCATCATGCTAGCACTATTCGCAATGAACGGACTGTCTCAAACGTACCGTGAGTTAGGTAGTACCTGAGATATCGAGTGTGTGGTCATTCTCGAAGTTTGGACTCCGCCCAGCACTCCATTGGCGACGTACACAATGTCTTCACTCTGTACGCTTGGAAAGTACGCGCCGGCTAGAGAGCGGACCTTGTTAACAATTTCTGAGGTGTCCGAGGCGACCCATATCCCTTTAATAGCACCCACTGAAGTCCCGTTAGGTTCTTGCTGGAGGTAACGCACCGCTTCCGCCAAGTAATCCTGAGGGAAACAAGCAGCACGCCATCAGAAGAGGGACAGCCGAAATGTTTTCCGTTTTGTTTTTCGTGAATGTGAAATAGTCATGTTGACCCCGCTGCCGCAATACGAAATTCCTGGCAGACAGCCAATGTGCCGCAGGACACGGCGTTCGCCCCTTCTGGACGTATGGTCCTTGGCGTAATTACCTTCACATCGTGTCTGAAACCAGCGTGTTGTCCAGTGATTTTGTCCCCGCGACGGACGTGTATCGCTATGAAGGGCGACGTTCCGAATGTTTCCCTAACACGAGTCACAACGTGTATGTCCCTGCGAAGCCAAGGGGTCATGTAACTCCACAGGAACTTGGTCATCGCCTGGATCGTCACGGGGGGGATACGTACAAACACATAGCGCTTGTTGATGACAGGTCCGAATATTTTGCGTCACAATTAACGTGTTGGCATTTACGCATGGAGGCGTACGGCATAATCCATCATAACCGAAAGCAAGTTTTCGCTGCACGTCAGCTATGCACCGAGTTGTAACTCAATATTCCAACAGAGTCGTGGGTACTGCGCCAGCAACAGATACACCCAACAAGCGAAAAAGGGCCCCAGCACGATGGCAGTGCGCAAACTATATCAGGACCAAGGTTGTTTCTGACGACAAACTTCTAGTTTCAATCAGCTGAGTGAAACAAGCGCCTTAAGGGTCTTCTCTCTTGGGAAAATTCAACTTGCTCTCGTGTATCGGTGTTTTCGATAAATTCACACTCCAGACATAACCCTGTGTAGCTTACCCTTTCCACCCTCCGACGATCCCGATAAATTGACGCTCATATTGGGACGGACGTACAAGCGAGCAGCGCCAACTCTTAGCTTGTCAGAGATGCGCTGTGTGTTGAGATATCTGATACCCAATGAAACAATTTGACCTTACGTTTACCCTCGATTTATGTCGTGTCTCATTTTCGATCTCTGTGGAGGTAAAACCCTCGGTACGTAGGTCTGTCGAGAGTTCTACTCGACTGCAATGCACTTCCCTACGTAGGACCCCATTCGACAATCTATATCCATGTATACATTTCGGTTTCAACGTGTTCTTATCGGGGCATCTTAACTCCGTGCTCAAATACACACACATATTGAACACGAGCGGGGCCGGGAGAGAAACATGCCCGATGTGCTAGACGTGCAGGAGAAGCTACCAACTTAAGTGCTCCCAAAAGCCTCGTAGGTTGACTTTTCTTTGCCGCGTCTGCCGCAGGTACATGAGTTCGGTAAGTTTGGCGTATCATACAGTCGTGTAGCCTATTCCAACAATTGATCACGACTACTGTTCAGAATGGTGCCCAGAAGTGCTTCCGGAGTTTGTGGGAAACCGTGACCTTGGTAAAATAAATAAAAGCGGTCAGGAAAGCGAATTCCATTTTTACGCAGGATCTCTTTTGCAAATATGAATTGCATTCCCACGCAGTTCATACTATTGACCGGATGAGACTAGTGGCGATCGACGGACTGTGCCAGCCTTTTCTTCTGCATGAATGATGCCCAGCACATTGTCGGAAGGCAACTGAAACATTAATACTACTGAATATTCAAGACTTTCGCTTATTGTTTTCATACATGCCCCCTACATTCTAGACGCACGAAGACGCGGACGAACTGTACCAAAGAGCATGCTCTCGGCCTAACGATCCTGAAAGAAAGGTAGACACTTACCGCCCTAGCTCCGCGGTGGTCGACGTCCAACGCTTCGAACGAGGTGGAAATGTCCGCTTCCCGGATCACGTCCAGCGACGCCGCGATCCTGTCTGCCTCTACTTCATCTTCAGCCGAAATCCCTTTCAAATTCAGGTGCCGTTTCCACAGCTGCGACCAAAATTCATGTTGGTTCAACGATCCAAAGGAAGGGTTATGTTGTTTCGACAAGATTTTCTTGAAGTCATATGACCCTTGCTTGCAAGAGCTGACACCACCACAGTTAGCGAACTCGAGATAAAGTCTTGCCGTGTCCGAGTGCAACCATCCAAACCAGCCTCTCTATTGTTGCAAGGCTGACCTCGGGTGTGTCGAAGGCGCACAAGTGGGGCATGGGGCTGAAAAGGCAGCTCCACCCATGTGACACCAGTCCATCGCTCTCGTGAGAACATTCCAGCTCTGGCAGCTGGGTGCTGTCCACCAGTACGGCAAGATCACTCCACCCTTCTACGGCGACGGCATACACCCAGGCATTTAACAGATCTGCTTTTCAGGGGAGGCGTTGGCAGCAAGTAGCGTGGGCCCACGGGGAAAATGCGGTAGTTGGGACGAGCCGTATTCATCGCGGGCCGGCGTGCGTGGTGAGTGCTCCGTAAATACACTGCTTTAGACTTTGAGAGGTTTCAAAATATGATGGCAGGTTCTGCCTACCGGTGTAACAACAGGCCCAAACACTCGAGTCGGCGCTAAGTGGGCTCCGTGAACCTGGGCTTCAAACCCGGACAATGTAGAAATCATGCATCAATGTAGAAATCATGCATCGTGTAAGGCAGTGATGAACCGCAGCCGGTGTTGTTTATTCATCTCGTAGAAGAGCGGGATGTTGAATTAAAGGAGGGGGGGAATCAGGGGAGATGGGGGGCAGAAGCCGTGCTTGAGATCGCCCACAACAAAGCACAACCTACCGAACAACCTCGACAGACCTGAAATTCCAACTGTATTGTCAGTGTCCTCTAACTACACGAATCGAAGTCGAACAGTCCAGCCAAATGCGGATATATATATAGACCCACATACAAACCGTCGGCCTGAGGGTACATTAATTGAGCCTAGGCTATGTCACAATGCTACTGTTTCGCACATCGAGCTATACTGCTGTGTGTATGTACTGTTAATAATACGCTCCTGGTATTTGAGATGATTGAAGTAGTTAGCAGTTTCTAGACGGCTGCTCACTATAACTGTAGCAGGTTAACGTTTCTAGCAACAACTACAATCCCGAGATCAGGCCATTTACTTGTCTAGACTGTGTGATAACATATACGCATCCTCCATGGCATCCTCCATGGCATGGTCGAATCTTGCTAACTTTCTGACCATCTATTTGCTCCAACCAAGATGAAGCAAGGCCATTTGACCCAAAGCGAAGTTCAGCTGTCTGCCACGCGCCGCGGGTGCACGCTGTGGCAAAACCAGTGAGTGCGAGAGAGGAACACTCGCCAGACCCATTTTATGGAAGATGCTGCGCTTTTGGGCGCACTATGTTCTGATCGGTTGAGGTCGTTAGTATGACATTTTTACTCGACCTTTTCTTTTAGCACTATATCATGTAAGCCGAGTTGCGCAAACTAACTGTTTCGAAGCTAAACTTCGGGTGAGGTATTGAGCTCCTCGTGCGGGGAGCTCCGAAAAATTGGTACCATCTCTAGAAGGCGTTGTTCATTCCTCTTTTCTTTGTATGTGTATTATACATGTCTCCGTGCGTCATCCTTGCCTTTGGCGAGCGCATATAGGGGGGGATGTCTGGCTGCAGAAGGCTCGACTCAGCGCCAAGAAACGGTATATAGTACCTTCGCATCCCTAACCCAGTCTATCGGTGATAGGCTGGGTCCTTGGTAAACTACGGTCAAGGGCGATGTAATAGGCACAACTCACTCTCAATTCGCGAATTTGTAGTACGGAGTACCTGCCGCGACGGGCGGATACGCTTTCAGGCGGCCACACTGCCACCGGGTGGGCGAGAAATGGGCGATGAAACCATTATTACTTTTTAAGATCGAACACACCTACCCGCACGTGGCCAAACTAGTCACGTGCGGATGCCCTTCCGCAAAATTCACGTCCTTCAAACGCGCGACCAATGACATGCCAGCCACACCCTCGGCGTCACCCATAGGTTCCCAAAACTTCCGATATTGTTTTCAGGGAAACATGTTTGTTTCTGAAATTCATTTGTTTTAGCTGCATTAAAACACGCCGGACCGAGCATCCATGGAACGCCAGTCCAGCTCTTTAGCGTCAAGAAGCCCGGAGCCTAGCGTAGCGGTGCATTAAGCACGTCATCCCACGTACCATTACACGCTAGAGTTGACTCTCACTCAAACTTATACGCGTTGGGGTATTGAGCGTTAAGGCCACCATCTACCACAACGATACTCACTATTTATGTTGCTCCCGAAGCCTGCAGGTCTCCACGTGTAGCTCACTCTCCCCAGTTCACACCCCAGCTTGTGCTCAGAGAAGTCCTCTACCCACTGCGGCGAAAAAAACTCCCCATTGGTCGCACGGGTCATTTGTACCGATGTCTGCGCCTCTGCAACCTTGTTGTTACCTCTTCCTCCTAAAAGAACGAACACCAGGAGAACTACCAGCAGCTCCTGCCGTGATGGGCCGAACGCGTACATGATGTTTGCCGTGCTGTGGCGACCGAGAGTTTACCGAGTCGAAGAACGTCGTGGGTGTCCCTATCCTCTGCACGTCCACAAAATATGCAAACAGGCACACACATTTGTTAGGGTAGCAGAGACGGCACTAGGTTGGAAAGGGGAGCATTACTGTAGTCCGGCTGGTTTACGAAAGAAATTTGAAGTGCTCTCAATGACGTCACGAGCCTAGGCCGGGAGACGGGCGGGGGATCCGATGGGGAGTGCACCAAAGCAAATTGCGTCGTACGGACGAAGTACATTTCAACGTCAGTATACAATATGTGGCATGCTGCAGTACGCCATTTCCAATCGTACTCCTACTCGTTTCGATATTTCTCGCGGCGACTGAGTAGTTCGGGTAGAGCATCTAAGGAGCGATTATTAATAACTGCAACGGTGCAGTTTAGGGGCATTTTGAAGACGGGAACTGGTGTAAGCTCCGACATGGTTTTGTTTTGCAGCCGTTCTATGACACAAACTGTTTTTACTACTCTTCTACGGGTGTAGGAAACATACATGCTCCATTGTGTAATTCCAAGTGGTCTGTACCCAGGACGCGTGTGTGGTACGTACAGGGCTTCTGGAACTGTACAAATATATTACCCCCCAGGTGGCATGCTCGTCTCCCCTTTGGAAAGGACGGGCGGCGAGAGCAAGGAGCCAACTGGAGAATCTGCCGCATCATCTGACTCCGAAAAGTCGATTTTATGGATCGTGAACTCGTAGTACCGGCTTGCGCTTGGCGTCCCCGATGCGAACGAGTACGGTGGCTGCCTAACTCCTACTGTAGGATTCAATGTTAGCGGTGCATAGTTGTAGAGCACCATAATAGGTTGCACGTTCGTTCGACTTTGTCTCAGTATCGCTTCGTTCGAAATGCATTCGAATTTCTAGTACGTACGTGTATCGTCTACTGCTACGTAATAGCCATGATACACAAGCCATGCATCAAATTATTGTACGAGCACCATATCTCGGTTGTCAACGCAAATCGTACTCGCTGTGTTTGTAGCACTTCGGCATAGCCTCAGTCCAGTCCTACATGGATACAATATGCATGCTGATCTCTTACAGCAGCGCACCCGGTTGATATAGGTCGGTATTGCGATTACTAGAGCGCCCGCTCTCTTAGCTGGTGCCATACGCCCACTTCATACTTTTTGTACTATTAATAGTATCAATCGTTGATTGGTCCTGAGAACCAGGAGAAGGAAGAGACACCGGAGATTTATCACGTTTTCTGCTGACAGACTTCACCGAGCCGCGCACCTGATAATGCAGCTGTTCTTCGACCTCAAGTAGGCTTGCTCAGTACGTAGGGCACAACAGGGCTGGATTCAACAATATCATGTTTCCGAGATTTATCGCGAAAAATATGGATATACGAACTCCACAACAAAGAAACCGTCGGTTTCAGGACGAAAAATGTTCGCGGGACCAATCGTGTTTGACGGTTTCAACAATACACATGGCACGCCTCGGAATTCTCTACGTGAATCCAGAGCCATGGTACCATGACCTTGAATTGCTGCGAGGTGGCGACGTGGGCAAGCGGCCACCCTCGAGATGCGAGGTCGCCAGGCGACCGGGCAAGGCATTAGCCGTTGTATACAGCGGGGAACATTCGAAAACCTGCTACTACTGTCTTTTTCTTTGGTGGGTTGCATTGTGCTGCTAGGCTGTGGCCGGGTGGAAGGCATCCCCACGGTTACTCGCCAGATTTCGCTACTGTGAATGCCCAGAGCACGCGCCACAGAACCTGGCCGGGAACCATACCAACACCGTGGTGCACGCGCAGCCCCCCTGCGTGCCCCGCATTTTTTTTTTTTACGTGAGAAAAGGCCCACAGCCCGAAGGGAAATCGTGGCCAATGCAAGTTATTGTACAAAAAAAGTCGGGAGATGAAAAATATGCCCCAGGGGGTAGTTTTATGAGCGACGCCCCCGGTGGCACTTTTTGTTGTTGTGCCCCTGAAACTGGGGGCACAATTGGCTAAAGGGTCCTCAGAAATACGAAGCACGATACCACGCGCGATGACATCGACCGTAAGAGACTCCTCTAAGGGTTGTCTTCGGCGTGCTTCAGTGCTGTGTACAGCAGTTCGGCCGGTCATCGCTTCTCGCCCTATATACGGACGGGTTCGTGTTGTCCATACTCAGGATCTCTCGAGACATTGTTTGGGCGTACATCATCAATCAAGCTAAACATACTTTCGAAAAGAGGCTACTCGAAGCTAGTCACCACGAGAAATGATGACGGGCGTAGGTTGCCAGATGCCACTGGGGGGTATGTACTGCATGCGCTGCTGTTGTGCGTGAAGCTGTTCCGCCGGTCATAATATTCTGACCCGGTTTATAGACGGCTTCGTCTAGGCGATACTCAGGACTTCTGCAGGCATTTTTGGGGGACACATCAATCCAAACGTGCCTCCGAAAAAAAACAAAATAAAGGACGCCACCACGAGTGATCACGACGATCGCAGGATACCAGATCTTCGTGGAGGTTGTCTACGGCCTACGCTGCTGTGATGTGTGCAGCAGTTCCGCCGTCATCTCTCCTCGCCCGATATACAGACGGGTCCGTGTTCTCGACCCTCAGGATCTCTGCAGGCAATAGTTTGGGGCACATCAAGCTAAACGTGTCTCCGAAAATTGAAGCATAGTAACCACTCCACCACGAGCGACGACGACCGTAGGATACCAGACCTTTGTGGGGGTTGCCTACGTCATGTGTTGCTGCGATGTGTGCAGTAGGATCACCTGTCATCGCTGTATACAGACGAGATCGTGTTCCCAACACCCATGGAGTTGGTACAGTCGACATGATCCCGGGCCTGAACCACGATTTGCCACTGACATGCGAAGCCATGCTGTACCCATTGGCCTCATGCACACGACGTCCACGCTGTTCTTCAATGCCACGAGAAACGAGCATCGAATGCGGCAAGCATGGCGCACAGGTACATTTACTGTCTCGTCAAGAACGTATGGAGATGCGTATTGTGTTCCTATTAACGTACTTGTATGATATCAACAGTAGTATTACGGGGGACCATAGTTAACAGGACCTATGGTACACATAAAAGACTATATGTTTAACAATTTTTACTTACAATATTTGGTCTTGTTAACTATGCCCCCCCGAAATAATAACAACATAAATAGTATTCTCGACGAGGTGCGAGTACCCCTATCTTTTCCTGTTGTAACATCGCGTCGTAGGTGAATTCATTCTATAGTTTGGGAGCAATGAGGCCTCCTGCTGCAACCAGCTGAAGACGCTCACCTAGGGTTACTAATCCCGCGTAAATTGTCAGGCAAACAACGCGGCACCTCGTCTCAGAGAGCAGGTACCCCGGTAAATTTCCATCAACGAAAGTAATGTGGTTGTCGACGGTGCACCTCGCTACCTACAATGGGCGGGCGGGATTGTCTGTTTTTTTCCCCTAGCCTCGACCTATTTGGTCGCGCTGTTGTAGAGCTGCAATATCGCTCACGGAGTGATACTTAATCACTATGGTATCTCCCAGTACAACAATGAGACTTTCTCTGAAAGGGATCGACCCTGCGGGCGACCCCTCTTTTCTGTTTCAGATAATTAATGTATCATCGCGTCGTAGCTCAATTCGTACCAGATACATTATAGTCTGAGATCGATGAGGCCTCTCCGCAGGGGCATGTGATCACAACCATACTTTTCGACCCCTCTCTTACCTCGACGACCTTCCGTGGTCTGTCTCCATTCGGTTCTTCCGGAACTAGCATATGCTCACGTCGTGGGATGATACTTACTTTCGCATATATATGCCTGTCAAACAAATAATATTATGGACGAAAATATGATCCCCGGTTGAACTTCAAAATTATCATGAAACGACTTCTGCTTTGTTCTCATCCTGTGTACAGTATAGGGTCATACCATTACGTCCGCAGACAACCTCTAGAGGGTTCTGGTGTCCTACAGCACGGCGGTCGTGTTTGCTCATCATGGTGGCGTGCTTCATATCGTCTAATCCCCGAGGGGCCTTTAGCTTGATGTGCCTTCAAATATTTCTCGCAGAGATCCTGATTATCGAAAACACGGGGCCACCTGTATATCGGGCAAGAAGAGATGACCGGCGTCACTGCTGCAGACATCACAGCAGCACATACATGCAGTGACCCCCCCAGAAAGGTCTGGTATCCTACGATGGTCGCGATCACTCGTGGTGGCGCGCTTTGTGTAGTCTATTTCTGGAAGCCCTAATTGCTTGATGTCGAACAAAAATGGCGTGGAGAGATCCTGAGTACCGAGAACACGAACCCGTTTGCACTATGTTTGACGTTAGGCGATGACTGGCCGAAGTGCTATACACACCACTGAAACACATGCCGTAGACAACCCAGAGGTCTGGATTCCTAAAGTGAGCCATCCCACAGTAGGGGTGCGCCAGAGGTTCCTGAGCCCCTCACGTTAGGAGCTCAATATCTCACCCGATACAATACTTGGAAGAAATTCGTTCGTGTCACCCGACCGGTACTTGTATGCGCTAGTCCTAAAACGAATATACGCGTAACTTTTTTAATCCTAGCTGGTAGTTCCTCACTTAAGGAACTCAATTGGTCAGGAACCTTTGGCCCAAAACGTGCAACCCCTACCGTGGGGTGACTCCAGTCGCTGTCATCACGCTCATATTTCCGGGGGCAGTTTAGCTTGCAGTGGCCCCAATCCCGGGAGTACAATAAGCTACAGTGCCCCCGGGGGCGATGCTCACTATCGTGCCCCCTGGGGCACGTTTACCACGCCCAAAAAGCATAAACACGTATTTGAGAGGGCATCGTTGCTGCCTGCTGCTGCTGTGTGAGATATACACTACAAGACTGTAGTTCTCCGGTATATATCTGGTAGAATACAACCATGATACGCACAGTAGCTAATTAACTGTGCATACTTAGTTATGAGTGGTCAAGGACACCTCGACGGGGTCGGAGGTATTTCAGCAAGTTTCGGCTTGTCATCGCCGCTGTCACCGCTATCGATGTGGTATAGATGCAGGCTTAGACCTTAAGACGCTTCTTCATTATTGTTTTCTGGGTCCGCATTGTAGCATGTACCATGTGGTACACTGCACTGGGAGGCTGGGTAACTACCATACTGTAGTAGGATCTATGGCAGACCCATGGGTCACCCATGGGTCGGCATTGCAACCTCAAGGCAGATACGCGGGCCAGGCCCTTTGGAGTACCACGGGTGACCAGTGGGCAACAGTTGAAATATATGGGACCTCTATGGGCTAACTCATTATGCATACACATGAAAGATCCATGGACGATTCATGCGGTGACCTGCGGATCAGCAACATAAACGAACAGGTGTCCCACGTGGGGGGTCTACAGGCGACCCATGTGAGGTCGACGGGCGGCCCATGGGTTATCTCTGGACAGGCACTGTAAACCCATGGGAGACCCATGGGTCACCGAAGAGTCACCCTTGGGTCACGGGTCACCTCTGGTCTAGTAATATGTATACCACAACGGGAGGCCCATGGCCGACCCATGGATGACCCATGGGAACTCATGGGTAACTCATGGGTGACTCATGGATGAGCCATTACCGGAGATAGGTAGCGACAGGAGACCCATAAGCAACCCATGGGTGACGCATGAGTGAGCAATGCGCTACACAAGCTAGGCATATGTAGCTGCAGTAGCTTGAGCGACTCACCCACGAATGACTCGTGGTGGACCCATGGGTGATCAATAGGCGACCCATGGGCTAGCTTCGTAAACTCATGCGAAACCCAGAGGTGACCCAAGTGCGATCCATGGGTATCCCCAGGCTACGCCTGTTTACCTTAGCAAACGGACCTCATGGGCACATGGGTCCCCCATGGTTCACAAGGGCCGCCCATGAGTTGCTCATGGGTGTGTTTCGCTCGCCAAGTATTCGCCAAAGGGTCGTATAGGCCAGACCCATGGGGGGGTGACCCATGAATCAACGATATCTACCTGCGGGAACCCCATGGGTATCCCAAGGGCAACTCACGGGCGATCGACGGGTCGCGACACATGGGCCAGCACCATACGTCATGGATGATCCATGGATCCATGAGCACCTGGTTACAGCGAGAAACAAGCGTAACCCATGGGTCACGTATGAATTCACGGGTCACCAAGAGTTTATTTCGAGGGCGTATTTGTCGCTCATTAATCACCGATGGGTGTATATACTTGTCCCCCAAGTTTCCCATAGGTTTTCGAAGACACGCATGGGTTTATAGGGCTGGCCCATGAGTTGCGCACGGTTCACCCATAGGTCACCCATGAGGTATTCTACTATAGAGGTTTACCCCAAGGTATAGTGCGGAATCCAACGCGGACAAACGTGTGTATACGACTGATGTTAAAACGCATGCTGTACGTGTACGTATGCATTATGTCCAACAGTATAGAACACAAATTGCATACTCATCCTTCAACTGGCGTCTGAAAAAGACGCCGTGGTGGCTCAGGTAGTGTGTTTCCAAATGTTATACTTCTTTCGTAGAACGCCTCCCATGTGAGTCGCGCATGCGTCTCCCGTTGTGATGTGTCGTTAGCCCATAGGTGCTCCATGGGCCTTCCACGACTGTACAGTGCTGGCCAAGGGTTTCTTATCGGTTACTCGTGGAGTCACAGGGCTGGTTCATGGTTTACGTCTGCGTCGCCTCGCCTTTGGGCCATCCATACATTTACGGCCTGGTACGTGGGTAACCAATGAACCGCCCATCGTCGCCCATGGCTGACCCAGGGCTCGCTCATGTGTTGCCATGCTCGGGGTCGCCCATCGTTCACAGTGATGGCGCAGTGGCCTCCCAAGTGAATTGCATTGATCCGGTCCATGGGTCTCCCATGGATCCGCCATAGGTCTTTCATGGGTGGCCTATGGGTTTACCGTTCCAGCCCATTGGTCGTTCATGGGTCTCCCGTGAAGTAATGATAATTGTCGAGGCTTTGTATCTGCGACGAGTGATGCCGAGGCAGCGAATGTCTATGAAGATCGATTGTGCTGAAGAAAAAAGATGGTTAGAAACGGCGCTTTTGTAGCCAGTGTGGGACAAAAGATGATCTGCGAGATCGATCCAGAAATATACGAAAATTGAGGAGAGTAAAGGGAAATGGAGGAGAAAGCTAGTACGTAGGTGCGTGGCCGTTACTTGACCATCTCTGGATAATGGTCATGCTACGGGCAGGTGTACTCTGCGGTAGCCCGTCCTGTCCGCAGTTGTGCTCTCCAGAGCATTCTTCTGAAGCGGCATCGTTTAGATCTTTGCTACAGTATTACGCACGCATTTATTTCTGCTCCTGCTTCTGTTTACATCACAAAATTCAAACCCACATCCGAGAGCCAGCATGTCGTCGAACAGCCACCACTCGCTGTGCTATACACAATGATAAATCAAACTTTCCCCGGCATAAACATGTACCTGATATACAACCACTTGCACGCAGGTGATGGAGATACGCTTCTTCTCCCGAAGCAGATGGTGGCGATGGAGCAAGGGCGTGCAATTGATTCATATTTCGAACGAAATAGAACAACACTGTTGCTTCGTTTCGTCCTTTCGATGAAGGAGCATGCTGCGTCAGAGCTGTTTTCCTGGTCCATGTTTCGAGCTGTTGGATTTTGTGGAGTTATCAGTATCGCTGAATTGTGGGTTTGTCTCCACTCACCTCACCCGTTGTTTGACTGTTTCAATGAGCGAGCGTAGAGGAGGGCAGAAACCACCCACGGAGCGAGGCGCCTTGTGCCCCATAAAACAACACAAGAGCCGCGCTACGGTACGATAGAACGACAAGTATGTCAAGACTCTGTATCTGTGAAGGGTGAAGGCAGAAATGACCCCGAAGTGTATGCGAAGGTCACCTGTGATGAAAATAAAAATTATAGTTTGCAAGGCTTACGACGTCACTCACTCAAGGAAAAGAAAGATAGATAATAATTGCAGAAGTGGAGGGGAGGGGAGAAAAACAGGGGAGAGAGGAAATCGGCGTTGCCATCACTTGATAATCTCGGCATGATGCCCATGCTTGGGGCAGGCGTACTCTACCGTAGCCCGTGCTGTTCTCTTAAATAACTTCTACAACATCGTAGGCACGTTCCAGCAACATTCCCCCCGACTTGCTTTTTACGATACATGGAAGGATCAATTTTCGTCGAGGTCGGCCTAACTGCAATACCTGAACCCACAACAAACAGCGCCCCCCGGCCAGATTATCACTGTGTCTGAGTGACACTACCAGTAGCGGGCAATATCTTTCAAGGCTGACCTCTGTTGAGTTGAAAGTGCACACGTGCGGCATGCTGCGGAACGGGCAGCTCCATCCATGTGACGCCAGTTTCCTACTCTCCTGGGAGCATTCCAGCAATAATGGTAGCTGGGTGTTGTCCACCTTGACGGCGAGGTCGCTCCACCCTTCTACCACGAGTTCGTACACCCAATAACTTAGCAGGTCTGGTTTCAACGGAAACTCCGCAGCAAGGGGCATGGTTGCACTGAGTCGTTAGGGAAGGAGATACAACAACATACTTGTACAGCACCAGGTAATTCGTACGAGTACCCACTCAATCATCTTCGACCGACGTTTCGTGCTCTATCCAGTTAGTCTTCGTACCCGTACAGCATCTGACCTCAAACCTAGCGAGCGCTTTGGAGTCAAAGCACGCATCCTAACAAAATAATTGTACCGTACGTAGGGGTGTTGGGGTGTCAAATCCGGTGCAAAATACTCGGATTCAGACGAAAGGTATCGAAACAGTGGCATTCGGGGGTCGGGATACCGACACTGATTCTGTAGGTCAATGCTTGTATATTGTGGAGTTTGGTAGCGGGGTGCTAGAATGTCGACGTTTCCACGGAGTTGATCGTTGCCCCGATGCTTACTGTATGGACCTTCTTGGGACTGGATACTTTCGGTGTGGTTTATCTGGGTTTTCTATCCATCTGCTTGTGCTGGACCATCTCGGGACTGAATTCAGCGGACGAGGAGTGTGGCACCGGCCTTTCTTCTTGTGAGCTGAAGTAGCATGCGGGCACGACCAAGATAATCCATGAGTGACAACCGGAGCAAAGCAGGACTTTTGATCGCGTCATTTCCTCCGCGGCAGTATTGCCTGTATAGTTGGCCGGAACCCTCCACCCGAACAATGTGGGCGTAACAGAAATAATATTGAACCATGCTGCACGCCAATAGGCGTGTCGGATTTTGGGGTTGTCGACATCTTGTGGGGTTCGCTACAATGTTCGATGTCTCCACAAGGGCTCTACGCCTACGTATGGAAAGGAGGGGTCCCTGCCATCTGTGTTCGAGGCAGCAGGGTCGTGTCACCGTCGCGGAAAGCGTGGAGCTGGTGGTGGGAGGGGAAGAGAGGCTGGGCTCACGCGAGTAAACATCGACGTTGGCAAGGAGATGAGCGTCGAAGCGCGTTAGGATTTCTAACCCCAATGGATTGAAATATTTGGCATGGACGGGTCTGGGTGACGGAATATGGAGCGCAGGAAAAAATAGGTTCGGATAAAGGGGAATATATGTCGGAGGATGCGGAGGGCAGCACGCGAGGCAGGCGCGAGTACAAGGGCTTGGATCAGAGCTAAGGGGGTCATCGTGGGTGCGTTTAAGGTCCGCACACGTGCCTTGTTATAAAGAGCAGCATAGGTCACAGTCAGGTTACCCTCAAGGTATGCCAGGTGTAAACTTGGGGCGTTGATAAGGCTCTACGAGGCTAGGCATGTGATGGATATTCTGCATTTTTTCACGCCTGCCGGTTATACTGCGTTTTGCTCTGAGATGGAATGCGGCGAGCATGATTTGAATTACATCCAGACCCATGGAGTACGACCCGCTGTCAGAGACTCCATCATCGGAGGGGTGGATAAATGTGGCCCTGTGTAGGAGTGCATCAGCGGTAGGCTGGTTGAACATTGTGCTTAACTCCAGGGAAAATCGAGTGATGCTTCATTTGTCGTGACTTATTACCGAGCTCACGCCCCCTACCCCCGTTGCTACCGTCGACGACATGGCCGTGACGCCGAGTCAGACCTACTGACGTTGCCAATCGCGAGGAACGTAGCGCTGCCTACTAAGCGCAAGCAAGGACCGAGGGGTGTGTGTGACCCTTGAGGCCGAGATAGAGATTAACGCAAGATGGCATGGGGGGGGAGACGGGATGAAACGGTTTCATGCTGCCCCGAACGATCATTGTGCACAAAGCCTCTCGGAAGGTCCCGACAAGCAGGTCATACCAGCCGTGCAGAGGTTCCTCGAAGATTGAGCCATTCCACTCCAAGGCCGTATTCAACAGGGTGATCACTGTGATTTCTTCAGCCCTCTTGAGGGGGTGGGTGCCGAAGGGACGTTAACAACTTTGAATTCGCAGCGCATCAAGGACAAGGTAGGCAGATTGTTACGCAACGTGGCCTCATCTAGGAGTTCTTGGTGAGGTGGCTTCATTGACGGCTAAAGAAGAAGTCACTGGTCCTGAACCCGACTACCTACCGTGGACAGACGCACGGCATGGCCCCCTGTGCAAGCTACCGGATGACAGCCCGTCATCATACGAGACAGATACAGCTGTCTGGGCGTTCGCGACCCGCAAGGACGTTGAGCGAGATGCTCACCCAAATTAATTCCCAACGGCAGTACCTGATGAACGGCATCCGGGCACCCTCGGAAAGGTCTACGAGATGCTCATCGCTGTGCGGAGGGGAGAGGCGGGCCGCAGGTTTGAAGTGGAACCACGACCCTAGTTGCTGCACAATTATTTATACCGGGTACAATAGTAGAGTGTGGTAACTATGGCGTACCTCCCTCAAGGCACATCTCGGCAACTTACGCCCCTCAACCATTGCGGGCGGCCCCATAAACTACCGCCTGCACTGTGACATTCGACAACCGATATTCTGGTCATGGTATGACGCCTGCAGAAGCTGGCCAGGAAGAAGGACACACTCTTGTACATGTGAGCTGGCCAGCAAGAAGGACACCCCCTGTACATGTATCCCATCGGCTTCACCAATGCGCAGAGGTTCGTCGATCGAACCCTCTTGTGGTCGTGTCCTAGTTCGCGTTCTACCGTGTGTATCACCTCTAACACTCACGAGTCACCAGCTACTTCCACGACGGCATGCAAGCATGCGTGCGGCGGAATACTAGCTAGTGTTCGGATACGTTCGCCATGAAACAGGGACTTCGGCAAGGGTGTATGCTTGCACCCCATTGCTTTCTAACTTGTGCGTGTACATTGGTGTTGAATGTTTCCCGCTGATGGAGCCATCATTGGTAATACAGTGCAACTGCTGCATCACGAGAGAAAGGGGAACCCGGACAAGACACTGGCCGGCGAAACAACAGACAGGAGGGGGGGGGGGGAGGGGGCATTATGAGGAATGATGTACTCCGATGATGCGAGTCTTGTAACGCGACCGCAAGGAGGACTGCACCGGATGACGCCGGCGATCGTGACTGCGTGCTAGGCGTTTGGGCTTACAAAGTGCGAGGCCCCCAAGACAGAGGTGGTGTGTCTTCCAACGAAGAGCGGGGGAGAGGTGTCGTTTCTGTCACTGCCGCCGATTCGATGCACAAACAAACTACCGATGGAGCTCGACGCATGCTGCGACAGGGGTGCACCTGCATTTTTCCGGAGGTTCTTCACTTAAGGAGCTTCATGTATCCAGAACCTGGTCTAAGAAGTTGCCTACGCTCTGTTCGACGAGCAATCCCATGGCTTTTAACAGGTCTATATCGAAATGTATATTAACACCAAGCAATATTGGGTGTAGTGTTGTCAGTTGAGTAATCTCCATCGGTAATATAAAAATTGACCGAAAAGCCCTACGCCTATCGTAGCAACCATCGTTCGTGTATTCGAGCGGGCAACGCAGACAAAAAACCTTAGCGGCGAAATCGCGCGATTTCTGCAAAGGGCCTCGTCATGCTTTTCGGCGATATGAGTGTATCACCAGCCGTGCATGTGCTTGCCGCTGGAGATTCGTTTGCTCAATCATGAAGTGTTTGGGACTTTGCTGTACGGGTGTGTCACGTGGAGCCCGAGCAAGCACCACTATGACAAGCCACGGCAGGTCCGACACTCCTGCTCTCTCTCGATACATTAGCTGACAGAAAAACACACGCGACGGACCCCCCTTCATTCTACGCCGACGCTATTCTCAAGATAGGCCCCGAGAGCATGGAAGCGATGGTGAGACATTATTCGCCTATTATTTGCACGTATGGGAGACGAGCTCCTGTCGAAAAAGGCGAGGTTCGGGGAGTTGATCCGGGGTAGAGGCGAGAGTTTCGGTTACGGGAGAAGGAGTGGATAGGGTGCCTACAGAGCGATCTGCAGGAGCCGCGTAAATCGACGGCCAGCAAGGGTACATCAAACGTTTCAGCTTGCTACAGAGCGAACATTACCGAATACTATAAAGGTCGAGGTATTGAGCGTTTCGGCCAGCAACTCCTACAACTAGACTCACTATTTATGTTGCCCCCGAAGCCGGCGGGTCTCCACGTGTAAAACCCCCTGCCGAGTTCACCCCCAGCTTGTCTCCAGAGAACTTCTCCACCAACTGCGTCAAGAACGCCTCAGCTCAACCTCCATATCTACCGTTGCCTGCGCTTCTGCAACGCTGTTCTTACAACTACAGACAAAAATCCACTGCGGGACGTCCCGTTGATTGCTGCGCAAAATCGTATCGCTTTCTGCTGTAGTATCTTGTACCGGAATAGGTCCTGCAGTGCTCCTGACGTGTTCTTCTCTACGTCAGCGGTATGATCGGCGCTGCCGGACTCCGATTAGCCAATTCTTGCTCCAATATAAGCAATAATAGTCTCATGCAAAGGAATGGGTCCCGCCATTCCGGGTTCTACCCTACAGCAGCCCCACCCTTGGCGCTGCCGGACTCCAATTGGCCAATGGTTGCTCTAAAACCAACAGTGGTACTCCCTACAGCAGTGGGTACTGTCCCTCTTGAGCTTTCCCCTACAGCAATGGTTTCTTACTCTGCTGGGCCCTCCCCTACAACACGAGCGCTGCCCCCAGCGCCGCCGGCGCCGATCCGCCGTCGCCCCTCATGAAATCGGGCTCCTCATGACGTGCGTCACCGACACCAACCTGTCTTTGCTCTAAGGCCAGCCGGACTTCGTGCCACAGCTCTTGGATTTAATCTGAGGTTCGCGCTCTACATGTCATTGAGCCGACCCCTTCGAAGATATCCTTGACTTCTGATACCAGACCTCGAACGTTCAAGTCACCAGTGTCTTGGTGGAGTCCAAGCCTGGATGCCCTTACAACCACGTGGTCTGATGATTTTTTCACAGTCGTTGTATCAGAGGACCGAGAGGAGAGAGAGAGGTCGGAGCCGAGCGGAGAAGATCGGAGCTCTCGGGCTCTTCTCTAAAACTCAGTAAAACTCATTCTACGGCCTGCGAAGACACGCGACCCTCTGCAACTTGTAACCGTCGCTGCTGGAACGATCTCAACGACCAATGTACCACGAGTAGAAGGTTGGATACGACGTACTGTACAGTACATTTTACCCAAATGAAAAACCGAGAAACAAGAAAGACAGGCGGATATTTTCAAGAATATATCATTTCGAGAGTAATTGTACTGAAGTTGGTGCAGAAAGCACCCATTCTTACAAAAGAAACTAAGCCCTTGGACCAGCTTTCCTGCTTCGTATCAGGTGTCCAGCACTGTAAGTATGTACTTCGTATTGATTTTACGCATCGCATATATAATACCATATGATACGCTCAAGAATCTCGAAATATCAAATGACGGGAACCTCAAGGGCGCCCGGGAAACACAATATGGACACAAACCAAAAATAGGTATACCTACGCTTTTTGAGCCATCTACAGGTACACGGCGTCACCCCGCAAAATGTTTCCCGGTCCCTTTAGTGAATGACCAATGTGAAGCTCATTGTGATGGCCATGTTGTTAGCAGCGACTGCCGGGTGCCCTCTTATATACTACTGACATGACTGCCCCATATTGGCTGACAAAATGTACTGCGGTCGCTGTGCGTCATACCGTTGCCATCACGAAACGGCATGATCCATGTCGAAGGCCTTCATCCGCGGTGTGCTCCTCCCTGCATTTTGAACGTCCGTGGTTGTGGCTGTGGCATTGACTGCGAACCACAACGGTATAGCCTTGCGCGTCGTGCGGATTAGGTGTATCGCCGAGTTATTGACAGTGGTGTCAGTACGGCCGCCGTTCTCCGCCTTGCCGTGGTATATACACGATTCGGTGGATAGCCTCCCCATGACAAATCCAGGGTGACCATCATCGTATGCCCCTCCCATGGTTTTGCTGCTTACAGGTGGTCGCCGGTACTCGGCAATATACGACAACGACAAAGCATCTCGGCCTTCGATGAAAGCCCAAACCGTTGGCAAATTCTAATATATTTGCCACAATTGACTTTGAATATTACATACGCCGGGCATGCCGGCAATGTTTGCCTACCAGCCCCCTTATTGCTTAACTTTCAGAGCTGCAGTCCCGTTTGGGGGACAGGGCACTCAAGTTCTAAGTAGTTTGTCCTCAAAACGGGATTTCAGTCCTAAAAGGGTTAAATCAGATCCCCTACGTATCATGTTTTCCGTGCAGTGTCCCGATGGAGATGCCACTGACCACTACCACAAGGTCAGACCCTCCCACGCCAAGTATCATGATGTTGTATGAATACGATAGTGCGGGATAATAACACCCTTGTATATAGCGGGAAGGGATATAATACAAGAGACGGCGTGCGCGTATGCGACTATATGCGACTATAGCTTCACGGCCCTCGGCCGACGCCGCCACCAAACTTAAGGACGCCAAACATTCTGGGAGGTACATAAGATGAAACCCTGTCTACCTTGGTCATGCTGGTTCGTGGTATGACGCGCAGCGACGGCGGTCCGAAGTATCAGCCAAAACGCGGCAATACCACCAGTAGTATACAAGAGGGCACCGCCAGCGCCGCTATGAGCATGGCCACTACAATCAAGTTCACTAAAAACACAATAACTTAGGATATATATATGATGAAGGTCAATATGGAAGCCGTTATACTTGGGTTAGTGTGGCACGAATGGGTGTTTTCACGTTAGAAGTTCAGGCTGGGCCCCGATCTGCTTTCTTACTTGAGGCGACCAGTGTTGTCTCCGGCATAATAAGCTGCGTGGGGAGTCTCGTGGTCTAGCAAGGCATTTATGACGATAGGTAAGGTCACTCGACTGACAGCCTATCGGCATTTCGTGTGGACGACTGCCCGCATTTCATCCGACACAAAAGGGGCCGGCCGACGAGCTGGTTCCAGCAAGGGTTGGAAAATTGCTTCTGTAGACTTGACACTATAGTTTTCCGGAGTTCGAAAACGAAATTTGGCAGGGTCTTGCGGCGTGACATTAACGAAAAAACCCACCCCTGGATTTTCTTGTTTGGAAGCGATCTTCCTTCCATATATTCAGTTTTTCTTCCTGATTGTGTTCGTCAACGTTTATTCTCTGTGACGCACGCAATATTGCTTTGTTCGAAATAGCCCAGCCGTGGAAATTGTTTTATATTTTTATGATACACAACGTTGCCAAATTTGGTTTCCCAACTCTCAAACGCCAAAAGGTGAAACAACATTTAGTAGACAAGCCGAAAGTTGGCACGGAAGGGAGGTAGACTTGGTGCATGGGTTTCCTTTTGTTTCCTTTTGTTTTCTTCTTTCGGGAAAGTTATGAGTGATCCATGTTGAAGATCATGCTGCACATTGTCGGATGGCAAAACAAATAATAATAATAATTTCCTATTATTATTCCCGCGAAGAGTACTTTGTTTTCTAGAGTTTTCCAAAGACCCAATAAATGTTCTACAACTACTGTAGTACTTAGACAGGCGTGTCTCACAACAACAGCCTTCTACGGTTGGCCGAACAAAACAAGTGCCATGGGTGTATTCCCAGTGTTGATTTGATCATGACAACTCGTTTACTAGTGTCGCTACTCTCGGCGTATTGACCGATACATGGGCTGGGTACAAATCATAAATATTTTACTGTAAGAAGCTTAAACACCCACGGAACAAAAACCTCCCCAAGAGATACAACCAATGCCCATATCTCTCGAACTACAATTCGCACGACAAAAATATCGTCACCGATGTGCCTCCCTTGTTGATGTGGTCATGTAGACATATATATATATATATATATATATATATATATATATAATTATACTTGTATTGGCATACAAGTATATATCGACATATTCAACGTTTCCATTGTTTTTTCCCTAACAACGTGGAAGGCAGAAAAAGGCGAAGGCCAAGTTGGAGAATCGGCGACAGGTGCACATTGGACTTTTGATCCGGTGTTGTTTTTTTCTCATGTATGAAGCTTTTCTGCTCTCACTCGCTGTGTTGCACTGCACAAAACCGACACTATATGCGAACATATGCTCTATACGCAAAATCTACCCAAAACGAAGGTTAAATTTAAGCAAAACATGTTAAACTTGGGCGCATACCACGTTGGGGGGAGAAGAACGTTTCGCACTATTTTCAGACGTTTTTAACGATTTCCGCGTCTATGCTGCAATAATACACCAAATTTTGCCAAAAAAAGCAGAACTACAATTATTTAGATGAAAAATGCGATCGACACAAACTTACGTCTTGCACGATGCAAACAGCATTGTAGATATCTATCTGGAAGACGGCAATTCGCAGTTTTACCGCACTCGGCATCAACTTCCTGCCCCTCTTCGCCATCAGTTCTTCTCAAAGATGCCAACGATACAGGACCCCTCCACACACCCCAGATTTACTCTGTTCAATATTCCATAATATCTTCCGTCAATACATGGTATAATATAACAACACATACATACGGTATACCATTAATTGCACAATGTGTCAAAACGTGTTGGAGAAAACAAAAACTCAAACAATCGTTGCAAGAACATCCGCAAACCTAACGACACGGTCACACGCTATTCAGATTTCGCGACAGGACGTCTCACAATCGAGGTGCATTCGGTACGTTATGCAGGCGTTGCGGTATTGGTACGTTTTTCCTGTCGCCGCAACGTGTTAAGGTTGTGATTTCGCCCCAACGTCCCGCAACGTACCCAAGTAGCCACCTGTGTAGGTGTCCGTGCCTGACGCACCACGCACGATCCAACTCTACCGGGACGCCTAAGCCTCGCGGCCACTCGCAGCAGCAAGAACGTATCCCTTCTTGAGCGTGAGTCCGGCCTTACGCCCATCATAAATACATACCCCCCTCGCTATAATCCTGATAGGGCATGCCTCGCAGCATGCCTTGCCGACGCAGCTTGGGGAACAGAGCCACGTATGACTGTATTACAAACAATATCTTTGGATGCACCATCACCACCACTACTACATGGCGTGACAAGTGCAACACGTGCACTTTCCAACCACGTACTCTAGATGGCGTGAATTACAACCAATTCGTTGTTCAGTCCTTCACCTGAAATTGGTCATCCTTGCCTACACGTCGTCTTATTATGTTGTTATTATTGCTGCCGTTTTTTCACGCCGGGTATATATTGCTTTGTATTTCGTTCGGGGTGTTTGGGTCTGAAGATATCCTAGATTTCCAGCAAAAACCCATGGACGAATAACTCAGTAACGGCTTACAACGCGCTCATAAAACACGTGTGCCGAATCCCAGGGTCTATTCCGAAGAAACGTCGAGGACACTTGGACTTTTGTGTGGTGCAAGCGCAAAAAAAAAGCGTTGCCTCGTAGTTGCTTACAGCAGTTGTGGTAAAAAATCCATTTTGTTTGATAGTTAGGCATGGTTTAAATTGGTCTTACGCAGTGGGATATTCGAACATTATCATGAAGCTTTGAATAAACATACCTCGGATCACCTGAAAACGGTTTGATGGGAGACAAAATAGGGAAACACATCACTATCCCTACGGAAACACCAGATTATCTTTGGCCTCTTTGAAGGCTTGTGATCGGTCGGGTGGCATACTTGGTGCTAGTGCCAGTCCTACAGTAGGTTTTTGAAAGCCAAGCTGGCTGTGGCATCCTCTTCCACTTCTCATGGCTCTCGGTATGATGCCAAATGTATCACTGTAACGATTGCATACGGCATTCGTGGTTGACGAAATTTTGGACGATATGCTTAAACCAGCTAGTTGAGGCTGCTAGTTTCTTCTAAATACTTTGGAGCCAGCACGAGCCAGCGTCACCCAAGGAGAATAGGATCCCATCCCCAGATCATAAATCCTTCTATAAATCTTCAACTCCAACAAACCGGGGACAATGGCGGCGATCTCCCGGGTCGATACAGCCTAGCACAGTGTGGAAATCTCAACCCCACTTGGTAATTTCTGATTAGCAGGGGTTCGCGGAGCTGGTGCCACCCGGATAAAAGAAGGTCTCGTTCTCGGATCACAACTCTTTTCATACACCTGCTACTCCTACATACCGAGGACGAACGTGGAGGACCCCACAACCGATACCACCCCGCACGGTGTAGACACCTCAGTCGCACTGGCCGATTGCTGATTGGCTGTGGTCCTTGGAGCCAGCGCCACCCGGGCAGGACAGGGTCCCATCCCCGTATCATTAATTTTCCAGTATATATATCTACTATCTACAACCACAATTACCGGGGAACAAATCGGCGGTCCTCCGGGTCGATAACGCCTCTCACGGTGTGGAAATCCCAACCCCACTGACTGATTACTCAATGGCTGGAAGTTATGGAACCAGCGCCACCCGGGATGGATACGGTCCCATCTCCGGATTAGAAATCCTTCCATACATTTCCGAATACCCACTTGGGCCTTTGAACATTATTGTGTCACGCAGTAGAGATGTTATAATTGTAGCTCGTCCGAATTGGGCCGCACGGTGCCCGAAGAACAGCGCAGTGGGGCACCCAGGAGTATAGCGACACACCGCTTTGGGCAATGACTCCAAGCGAGCCCCGCCACATGTCCGCTGCTACCCCTGCTGTGTGTATCTTAATAATTCAACATGCCCTCCTTCAGGGAGGGCGTATTGGCTGGCAGGCTAACGACTTCGAGAGGCTGAAGGGGTGGTTTTGTATTTATTATACCAATCGGATGGGTGCAGGAAGCAGACTTTTTACCAATCAGCTCGCGAGCAACTTGAAACGAATTTTCTACAGGCTTGGATGTTCGAACCCGAAGGAATGAAAGAGCCGCGAGTTTCTTTGTTCGTCTGACCTTTCGTCGGCTGATAAGCTGAGATGGATGTTGCATTGATAATACTCTGATGGTGTTATGTTATAGTTCATTGATCGTGCACAAGGCACAGGGTTTCGGCATGGCTGCGGCCCGGCGAGTTTCAATTAATTTTGCCGCACGACCAAACCGTGCAAGGACACAAATGTCTGGAACAATCGGAATGGAATATGAACCAGCGGGGTAGCATTTCTGGATGAATTTACATAACACGTTTTTGATCAAAGTTTGGCCTTACTTGGTTTTAGACATCCGGAGACATCGCCGTATCCTTCCGGGGTGTCACTGGCGCCACGAACCCAATCCAATCAGTGATACGGCTAGTGAGGTGAGGGGTTCTCCACCGTGCGGGGTGGTATCGACTCGGAGGGTCCCCTTTTTCGTCGCCGGGGTGTTGAAGTGTTTATGATTCGGGAATGGCACCCTATCCTCCCCGGGTGGAGCTGCTTCCACGAACCACCCCCAATATGTGATAGAGCCAGGATGGAGTGGAGGTTCTACAACTTGCGTGACGGTATCAACCCGGGGGATCGCAGGTTTCGTTCCTGACTTGTCGGAGTTGCAGATCTATGAACGGATTTACGATCGGCGGATGGGGCCTTATACTTCGCGGGTGATGATGATCCTTGATGCTGCCCCAGCCAATCAGCAATCGGCCAGTGATGTTTGGGTTACCGCGTCGTGCGAGGCGATGTCCAGCCGGGGAACCGCCGTTGCCGTTCCCAGGTCGTCGGAGTTCTAAACGTATTGAAGGATTGATGATCCGGGGATGGGCTCTTGTCCTCGAGGGCTGCGGCAGCGCCTTAACGTCACCCCAACCAATCAGCTACGAGACAGCGGGGTTCGGGTTCTCACATCGTGCGCGGCGGTATCGGCTCGAGAGATCACCGGTTTCGTCCCACCGCTGTCGGAGGTGTAAATGTATGAAAAATTTCATGACCCGGTGATGGCACGTTACTCTCTCTGGGTGGTGCTGGCTCCACAAACCTCGACCTACCAGGGATAGAACCAATCGGGTTGGGGTTTCTACACGCCTCCACATATGCGAGATCGATGGTTCGAAAGTCACCCTAGAAAGCTGCATGTCGTACTACCGTTGCGCGTACGACGTATGGGTGATAACGCCGGGGTTAACATGACGGTTTTGAAAGGACGGTCGGGCCGCGATCATACGGCATACAGGGGCTGCAACCTTCGTGGAGGTGGGACACAATCTGGCATGAGTTGGTCGAGTATGAAGTAACTCGTACCACTTTGAACACAACCATTGTCGCGACTTGTGACGAACGTCACGATTCAATGTCACGATTGGTGACAAATCGATATGCTGTGGAACGTGCTGCGACTGCAACCCACAAGGCACCCACGTAGCCCTCAGTCGGGATCAACCCTACGGAATGAATCTTCCAACGCGTCTTTTCGATATGTGCTTTACAGTACCGTGTTGCGGGCGATAGCGAGCGATGCTTGGGTTGTACGATTGAAATGTACTCAAAAACAAACATCCAAATACAACCGTAGTAAGTGACACCGACTACCTGACTCATATCTCCCAAGACGGCTTGCATCACGACCACCGCCCCGAAACTAGTACAACAGTCGTGACTCGTCCGTGTTTGTGATGTTGTATACGGTTCGATGAGCGATATGGCCCGGTGTACATGACCTGGGCCTGAACACCTGAGTATTGACGAAATCGAGAGTTTTCGTGTGCATCAGATACAAGAGCTCGAACACAGGATACCGCACTAGTAGGTGCAGTTCGCGTGGTCCCGTTGGCGAAATGAAATGGCACGAAAATCCGATGGACGAAACCCAGTGACCGAGAGTCGTGGAGGGCGTGTGTGACTGATACTGGCGCGCGGGGTGAACCTCTGCGTAGTCCTAGTCTGCTATTCGGCAAATCTATCACAAACTCAGCAGTCCAACGCACAGGCACACCAAGAACCCTTCGTTTACGCCGTCGCTCCACCGTCCGTTCGTTTTGGTCGCTCGTACAATCGCTCGGTTGGCTCTTGGTCGCCCGGTTGCAGGCCCGCGGCCTATGCCAAATTAGCCCGGGATACACCCGATGGCTTTGCAGTCAGTATTCGTCAAACTAGAGTGCTTGGATAGGTATCAGGTAGATACTCGTACATAGCGCCCACCAAGCTGAGCGTTCGTCAACAGGCCGCGGGTATGTGTCAGCTATCCATACCCGTCGTTGTATCGTGTTAACGGCAATCGTTATGGGTCAATATACAGAAGGAAAGCCAGAGGCATACCGGGAGTGACAATACGGGGGGCAGACAGACAGCCAGGTAGACAGAGAGACAATACGACAGACATACGGAGAGGCAGGCAGGTAGACCAGGAGACAGACAGACAAACAGACGGACACACAGACAGCCAGACAGACAAACCGACCGACAGACAGACAGACAGACAGACAGACAGACAGACAGACAGACAGACAGACAGACAGACAGACAGACAGACAGACAGACAGACAGGCAGACAGACAGACAGACAGACAGACAGACAGACAGACAGACAGACAGACAGACAGACAGACAGACAGACAGACAGACAGATAGACAGCCAGGCAGGCGAAATGATACATCGCCGTTTCAAATACCTCGGTAAACGCTGGAGGAAACTCTCGCACATGACTGTGGTTGTATATATTCCGTACCCTGTTTTGGAGTCATCATATTTATCAGAAATATACTGAAAATGCCGAACCGGACTTTGACCGTGTGCAGTGTTTCTGCAGTTGAAATATTACTACTCATGAAGTCGAAACACATGGCGATACCCTGTGCCACCCTGCTATCCAACATACCACAAATAGGTCGTCGACATCGTGCGAACTCATTTCTGTTTGGAACATAGCCAACCCCCACGTTGGATTGTGAGTTGTTGACGTAACTACGCCAAGTGTCGTGGGTAATACTCCAAAAAATGTCCTCACTCTAGCCTGGACGATGCCAACCTGTCAATACGAATATAGTTTGTCAACACCTTTCAATGAAATGGCGTTGGCTGTCAACACCACTCAATGAAGTGACATTGGGAAGTTAGAATCTGCTCCCGACTTCGTGCGACTCTGCTCATACCCCCGACGTAGTGCACCCGCACATGCGATACCGATTATCACCGCTGGTCCGTTGTTTCACGTTGTCTGGCCCTGAGAAAATACTCAAATTTTATCAAAACACTGCACTACAATAGGCCTTCGGGGGACCTTATCTTAGCCACATACTAACACGAAGCGTTCAGATCGGTGTTTTCATAGCTTCATTTCTACTAAGCTCGTGGCCGGCGTTGCGAGAGTTGTACGCGTACATCACGAACTTCGTATCACCAAAATACCCAGTCATTTTGGCCAATAACAGGGTCAGCCGTTTATCGGAGCAATACAGGATGCATGGCCGTTCTGAAACCTTGGCGAGCACCAACGTAAGGACTGTTCAAGTACCTTGATGGATGCAAACGAGTGCAGGCGAGCGGTGTTCAGTCCACCACGAGGCTACGCTCTTTTTTGGGGTACCATGGGAGGTCCAGACTGATGGCTGAGTCCTTTTCCTTTCCAAGTCCATCTCTGAGCACCATCACAAGCCTTCCAAGGTTGGAGGAGCAAGTACCAACGAACACGTCAGCCGCCGCCAGCTGCTTGAGGTCCGCCATCAGGTAAACTAACGACCCGTACCCCTTTTAGTTGACGCGCAGGAGCAAGAAATATCGAGGAGGGAACGTGTTGAAGGGATGAACTCTTGCACGGAGGACACAGGCGAAGGGATCGACCAGAGTGTGTCCTTGGGCTCGGTCATCGTATGCTACAGCAAACATAAGCGTTTTTGTTAGATAGTGTCGGTTCGCCTGGTTGTACCTTTCTGTAGTTTAACCGACAACAAAAGGGAATTTATCAGCACGAACCCTCTATTCGCACCCATATAGGATATACGGCTTCGTAAGGGATCCATTCTTTGGATGCGGCATGCCTCAGGGCGTTGGGCTGAACGAACTCTGGGTTTGATGCGTTCCGGCTCTGGAAGAAGTAGGTGCTCTCTGTCTGGGTACATGTTTGGTTTGCCGGCTTGGATTTCCGGGCAAGACGACGAAACTACTGTAGCCCAAACAAAGGCTCGGATAATTTTCAAGTTCAGAACGTACCGATGAGCCGAAAGTGACTTTAACCGCTGAAGTGTATTGAGGCCGAACAAGTGTGGCACCGTAGTAGGCGGGTGAGCGTCGACGTCATCATGCTAGCACTATTCGCAATGAACGGACTGTCTCAAACGTACCGTGAGTTAGGTAGTACCTGAGATATCGAGTGTGTGGTCATTCTCGAAGTTTGGACTCCGCCCAGCACTCCATTGGCGACGTACACAATGTCTTCACTCTGTACGCTTGGAAAGTACGCGCCGGCTAGAGAGCGGACCTTGTTAACAATTTCTGAGGCGTCCGAGGCGACCCATATCCCTTTAATAGCACCCACTGAAGTCCCGTTAGGTTCTTGCTGGAGGTAACGCACCGCTTCCGCCAAGTAATCCTGAGGGAAACAAGCAGCACGCCATCAGAAGAGGGACAGCCGAAATGTTTTCCGTTTTGTTTTTCGTGGATATGAAATAGTCATTTTGACCCCGCTGCCGCAATACGAAATTCCTGGCAGACAGCCAATGTGCCGCAGGACACGGCGTTCGTCCCTTCTGGACGTATGGTCCTTGGCGTAATTACCTTCACATCGTGTCTGAAACCAGCGTTTTGTCCAGTGATTTTGTCCCCGCGACGGACGTGTATCGCTATGAAGGGCGACGTTCCGAATGTTTCCCTAACACGAGTCACAACGTGTATGTCCCTGCGAAGCCAAGGGGTCATGTAACTCCACAGGAACTTGGTCATCACCTGGATCGTCACGGGGGGGATACGTACAAACACATAGCGCTTGTTGATGACAGGTCCGAATATTTGGCGTCACAATTAACGTGTTGGCATTTACGCATGGAGGCGTACGGCATAATCCATCATAACCAAAAGCAAGTTTTCGCTGCACGTCAGCTATGCACCGAGTTGTAACTCAATATTCCAACAGAGTCGTGGGTACTGCACCAGTAACAGATAAACCCAACAAGCGAAAAAGGGCCCCAGCACGATGGTAGTGCGCAAACTACATCAGGACCAAGGTTGTTTCTGACGACAAACTTCTAGTTTCAATCAGCTGAGTGAAACAAGCGCCTTAAGGGTCTTCTCTCTTGGGAAAATTCAACTTGCTCTCGTGTATCGGTGTTTTCGATAAATTCACACTCCAGACATAACCCTGTGTAGCTTACCCTTTCCGCCCTCCGGCGATCCCGATAAATTGACGCTCAAATTGGGACGGACATACAAGCGAGCTGCGCCAACTCTTAGCTTGTCAGAGATGCGCTGTGTGTTGAGATATCTGATACCCAATGAAAATTTTTGACCTTACGTTTACCCTCGATTTATGTCGTGTCTCATTTTCGATCTCCGTGGAGGTACAACCCTCGGTACGTAGGTCTGTCGAGAGTTCTACTCGACTGCAATGCACTTCCCTACGTAGGACCCCATTCGACAATCTATATCCATGTATACATTTCGGTTTCAACGTGTTCTTATCGGGGCATCTTAACTCCGTGCTCAAATACACACACATATTGAACACGAGCGGGGCCGGGAGAGAAACATGCCCGATGTGCTAGACGTGCAGGAGAAGCTACCAACTTAAGTGCTCCCAAAAGCCTCGTAGGTTGACTTTTCTTTGCCGCGTCTGCCGCAGGTACATGAGTTCGGTAAGTTTGGCGTATCATACAGTCGTGTAGCCTATTCCAACAATTGATCACGACTACTGTTCAGAATGGTGCCCAGAAGTGCTTCCGGAGTTTGTGGGAAACCGTGACCTTGGTAAAATAAATAAAAGCGGTCAGGAAAGCGAATTCCATTTTTACGCAGGATCTCTTTTGCAAATATGAATTGCATTCCCACGCAGTTCATACTATTGACCGGATGAGACTAGTGGCGATCGACGGACTGTGCCAGCCTTTTCTTCTGCATGAATGATGCCCAGCACATTGTCGGAAGGCAACTGAAACATTAATACTACTGAATATTCAAGACTTTCGCTTATTGTTTTCATACATGCCCCCTACATTCTAGACGCACGAAGACGCGGACGAACTGTACCAAAGAGCATGCTCTCGGCCTAACGATCCTGAAAGAAAGGTAGACACTTACCGCCCTAGCTCCGCGGTGGTCGACGTCCAACGCTTCGAACGAGGTGGAAATGTCCGCTTCCCGGATCACGTCCAGCGACGCCGCGATCCTGTCCGCCTCTACTTTATCTTCAGCCGAAATCCCTTTCAAATTCAGGTGCCGTTTCCACAACTGCGACCAAAATTCATGTTGGTTCAACGATCCAAAGGAAGGGTTATGTTGTTTCGACAAGATTGTCTTGAAGTCATATGACCCTTGCTTGCAAGAGCTGACACCACCACAGTTAGCGAACTCGAGATAAAGTCTCGCCGTGTCCGAGTGCAACCATCCGAAACCAGCCTCTCTATTGTTGCAAGGCTGACCTCGGGTGTGTCGAAGGCGCACAAGTGGGGCATGGGGCTGAAAAGGCAGCTCCACCCATGTGACACCAGTCCATCGCTCTCGTGAGAACATTCCAGCTCTGGCAGCTGGGTGCTGTCCACCAGTACGGCAAGATCACTCCACCCTTCTACGGCGACGGCATACACCCAGGCATTTAACAGATCTGGTTTTCAGGGGAGGCGTTGGCAGCAAGTAGCGTGGGCCCACGGGGAAAATGCGGTAGTTGGGACGAGCCGTATTCATCGCGGGCCGGCGTGCGTGGTGAGTGCTCCGCAAATACACTGCTTTAGACTTTGAGAGGTTTAAAAAATGATGGCAGGTTCTGCCTACCGGTGTAACAACAGGCCCAAACCTCTTCGAACTATACCAAACCAATGCGTTAATATTGGAAAGAACAGCAGTGTGCTAAGGGTATGAAAAACGTTTCAAGCACCTTTCGGTTTTAGGTACAGTATAACATGTGGAAGGGGTTACGTTCGGGGTTGGGGTGTAGTGCAATACTGTAGTTGGCACTGAGTCGCTTTGGGCCAAACAATGCCACAAATTGTCAACTACCAGGTATCCAGCGAGACATACACAACTGTTAGCATGTATGTTTGGGGTTAATGCAGGCAATGCCGAAACCAGGGATATACAACTCGAGAGGCAAACGCTCGAGTCATCGCTAGGTCTGTGAGCCTGGTCTCCAAACCCAGACAATATATAAGTCATACACCGTGTAAGACAGTGATGAACCACAGCCGGCAGTGTTAATTAATCTCGTAGAAAAGGGGGATGTTGAAAACCATGAGGGGGAGGATCAGGGGGCGGGGGAGGGGGGGGGGTGTACTCGATAGGAGAGATGTACTCGATCTCATGCATGGCCGTAGTCGTATGGCCATAGACCCTCGTATCCCTACAATGCCGGGACGGAGCATGTCGTGTTTTCACCGACGAGGCAGACATTGCTTGCACCAAGCACGAAGCGCCGTGAGGTGTCCGGCCAGTCGCATGAAGGGTGAGCTGCATCCTGCTAAGAACCGCTTTTTTTGAGGAGGACTTGCGTATGGATGACAGCTTCAATGAGTTTATTTAATTTCCGGTGTAGGCAATTCCAGAGACAGCAATGGGAGTACTATGTAACTACCTCTTGGGTGCCTTACCTTGAACGCTGCGTGATACGATCATTCCCACTTGTGCGGAGTTAAGGCTCTTCTCCTCGCACAAATGATCCAACTCGACAACCAGCTGTGGGCGACCGCCCAAAAATAAAATAAAATAGCGGTACCCTGGTTGTCTAGCTGACGTAGTGAGCGGCATGTTTTTCAGTGTCGTTGCCAACCGACGCCAACCCAACCCATATGAAATAGGCGGGGGGGGGGGGCGGGGGCAGGAGCCGTGCATGATATCACCTACAATAAACAACATCCTACAGGACCATCTCGCCTGATCTGAGATTCCAACTGTTTTGTCAGGGTTCTCCAACTACACAAACCAAAATCTAGCAGTCCAGTCAAATGCGGATATATATATATATATATATATATAGTATATATATTGACACATACAAACTGTTGGCCTAAGGGTACATATATGGAGCCTAGGCTATGTCACAATGCTGCCGTGTCGAACATCGAGATTTTATGCTGTGTGTACTGGTATTACATAGAATACCCTCCTGGTATTTTAGATGGTTGAAGTACCTAACAGTTTCTAGACGGCTGCTCACTCTAGCTGCAGAAGGTTCACGTTTCTAGCAGCAGCTACAAACCCGAGGGCAGCCGTCTACTTGTCTGGACTGTGTGGTAACTGATCCGTATCCTCCATGGCATGGTCGAATATCGCTAACTTTCTGGCCTTCTATTTGCTCCAACCAAGATGAAGCAAGGCCAATTGACAAGGATCGAAGTTCGGCTGTCTGCCGCATGCCGCGGATGCACGCTGTGGCAAAGCCCGTGAGCGGGGGAGAAACGCCCGTTAGATCCATCCTATGGTGGGGGCTGCGCTTTTTGTTTCACTATGTTCTGATAGATGGAGCTCGTCAGTATGACATTTTTACTCGAGCTTTTGTTTGAGGACTAGAGTATACCTGGTATACGTTTTGGCCGGGTTGCGCAAAACAAACTGATTCGAAGCCAAGTTTTGGGTGAGATATTGAGCTCCTCGTGTGGGGAGCTCAGGAGAATCGGTGCCACCCCTAGAAGGCGTTGTTCGTTAGTCGTTGTATCCGTATGTATATTGTACATATCTCCGTGCCCTACCCTTGCCTCTGACGAGCGCATATATATGGGGGTCTTTCCGGCTGTGTGACTCGGCCTACCGGCGATAGGCTGGGTTCTTGGCAGAGTACGGTCGAGGGTGATGTATTAGGCCCAACTCACTCCCAATTCGTGAAGTTATAGCACGGAGTACCTGCAGCGACGGGTGAACACGCACTTTCAGGCGGCCACAATACCACCGGGTCAGCGAGAAATGGGCGATGAAAACATTGTTACTTTTTATAGATTGAACATTACTACCTATACGTGCGCCAGATAGTCACGTGTGGGTGCTCTTCCACAAAATACATGTCCTTAAAACGTGCGACCACTGGCGCGCCAGCCAGACGCTCGAAGTCACGCATGGGTTGCTAAAACTGCCGATATTATTTTTGGTAAAGAATATTTGTTTCTGAAATTCATCTCTAATTGCTGTAACCTAACGAACGCCGGACCGAACACCTACCTGGTATGTGATATCCAGTTGAGCTCTTCAGAAAATCGAAGCCCAGGGTTGCGGTGCATCAAGCACATCAGCTTACGTAAGCGTTGCAGGCTAGAATAGGTTCGTATCCAAACTTGTACTCGTTGGGGTGTCGAGCGTTGCGGCCAGCATCTACCACAAGGGTACTCACTGTTTATGTTGCTCCCGAAGCCTGAAGATCTCCACTTGTAGCTCACTCTCCCCAGCTCACACCCCAGCTTGTGCCTAGAAAAGTTCTCCACCCACTGCGGCGAGAAAAGCTCAATACTATTATTATTAATAGTCGCCTGGGTCATTTGCACTGACGGGTGCGCCTCTGTGACCCTGTTGTTACCTCTTCCTCCTAACAGAACGAACAGCCGGAGAACTACTAGCAGCCCCTGCCGTGATGGGCTGAACGGGTACACGATGCTTCTCATGCCTCGGTCACCGAATGTTACCAATTCGCAAAGAGTCGTGGGTGTCCCTATCTTCTGCAAGTTCACGAAAAAATGCGAACAAGCACACACATTTGTTGGATCAGCAGAGACTACACTACATACTGTAGATACCTGGTAGTAGGTTGGACCGGGTAGCCTTACAGTAGTTCATCTGGTTCACGAAAACAGTCTGAAATGTTCCCAATGACATCACGGGGCAAGACCGAGGGGGGGGATCGATGGGGAGCGCACCAAATAATATAGCGTTGTATGGACGAAATATAATTCAACGTCAGCATACAATCTGTGGTATACTACAGTATGCCCTTTTCGATTGTGTACTCCTACTCGTTGTGATATTTCTCGCGGTGAGTGAGTAGTTCGGCTAGATCATAAAATGAGCGACTATAAACACCTGCAACCATGCAGTCATGGGGTACATCTGCGATCTTGAAGACGGGAACTGATGTAAGCTCCGACATGTTTTTGTCTACCTCCACACCTGTTTTTACGTACATGCTCTCCTGTGAAATTCCATGTTGTCCGTGCCTAAGACGGGCGTGTGGTGCGTACAGGGCTTCTGGTACTGTACAAATGTTTGACCCCCTACGTGGAATGCTCGTTTCCCCCTTGGAAACGACGGGTAGCGAGAGCAAGGAACCAACTAACTGAAGAATCTCCCGTAAAATTTGATTCCGACAACTCCCCCAAAAACGCGATTTCATGGACCGTGTAATTAAATGCTGGCTTGCGCTTACCATCCCTAATACGAAAGAGTACCATTTGGTATCTGCCGAACTCCTACTGCCGGATTAAAAGTTCCCGAGGTGAGCGTGTGCCTAGTTGAGGAGGACTACAATCGGTCGCACGTCCAATTGTGGCTCGAGTTTGTCTCAGTACCGCTTCGTTCGAAGTATACTCCAATTACCAGCACATACATACGTATATCGTCTACTGCAGGTCATGATAAATCTAACTACGCATCAACTTACTGTACCATATCTCGGTTGTCAACAAAAATCAGACTTGCTGTGTGTTTTAGCAGTTCGGCAAAGCTCCGGGCTAGCCCTACATGTATACAAGATATATGCTGAAGTCTTGCGCCAGCGCACGCGGTTGATAGGGGTCGGTCTTACTGCTGGTACCACACGCCCGCTTCATGCTTTTTGTACTCGTTGATTGGTCCTGAAAATCAGAAGAAGGAAGAGACACGGCAGATTTCTAAATTCTTATTGCAGACGGACTACACCGAGCGGCGCACCTGATATTGCAACTGTTCTTCGAGTCTCCACCTCAAGTAGGCCCTCTCGGTACGTAGGGTGCAACAGGGCTGGATCCAATATTATCCTGTCTCGGGATTGACGATCGTATCACGAACAAGACGGATATGCAAGCTAAAAACACACGCAACCGTCGGTTTCAGGGCGAAAAATGTTCGCGGGAGAAATCGTTTTTTGACGGTTTCAACAATACATATGCACGCCTCGGAATTCTCTACGTGAATTCAGATAATAATGGTACCATGGGCTTGAATTGCTGCCAGATAGCGATGTGTTTAGGCGGCCACGCTCCAGGTGCGAGGTCGCCAGGCGACCAGGCGAGGTGCCAGCTGTTGTATACAGCGGAGAACATTCAAAACCTGCTGCTGCTTTTTTTGTGGGTGGGTTCCATTGTCCTGCTTGACTGTAGCTGGGCGGAACGCATCCCCACGGTCACTGGCCAGATTTCACGACTTTGAATGCCCAGAGCACGCGCTACGGAACCCGGCTGGGAACAAATACGGTGGTGTACTTGCGCCCCCCCTGCGTGCCTCGTAGCCAAGAGCGCGACAAAGCGCCAACGGCCGAAAAATAGTCGTGGCCGATGCAAGTCGATGTACAAAATAAGTCGGGAGATAGATCATCAATATGACTTTTGTTAGCGTTATGTCCCCTGTGGAACTTTATGTTGTTGCGCCCCTGGAACTGGGGGTACAGTAGGCTAAAGTACCCCCATAAATGCAAAGGATGATTCCACACGCGATGACATCGACCGCAGGGTACCATAAATCACAAGGGATTGTCTAGAGCATGTGCTGCAGTGGTGGGTATAGCAGTCGGCTGGCCATCGCTTCTCGCCTGATATATATACAGACAGGTGCGTGTTCTCGATACTCAGGATATCTCCAGGCGTTGTGTGGGGGCACATGAAGCTATTCGTAGGCGTACCTACGAAAATAGACTACTTGAAGAACGCCACCGATACCGACAAGCGTAGGATACCAGACCTCACTGGGGGCTGTCTACGGCATGTGCTGCTGTAGTGTGTGCAGCAGTCCGCCGGTCATCTCTTCTTGCCCGACGGACGGACGGGTTGGTGTTTTCGATACTTTCTCTCCAAGCATTTTTTTGGGGCACACAAGCCAAGAGCGCCTTCGCAAATAGACACAATGAAGGACTCCACCACGAGTGATCACGACGAGTGCAAACTGCCAGACCACAATAGAGGGTGTCTACGGCATGTGTTGCTGTGGTGCGTGCAGCAGTTCCACCGGTCATCTCTTCTCGCCCGATATTCAGACGTGTCCGTGTTCCCGATACCGAGGATATCTTCAGGCATTTTTCTGGGGCCCATCAATCCACAAGTGCGTCCGAAAAGACACACATTGATGGACGACACCACGAGCGATCACGACGAGCGTAGGATACCAGACCTTAATAAGGATTCTCCATGGCATGTGCTGCTGTGGTGTATACAGCAGTTCCGCCGTGCTGTGGTGTATACAGCAGTTCCGCCGGTCATCTCTTCTCGCCCTATATACAGATGGGTTCGAGTTTTCGATGCTCAGAATCTCTGCAGGCACTTTTGGTGTGCACAACAACCCAGAAGTGCCCCTGAAAAGAGACTTGTTGGAGACCGCCACCACGAGCAATCACGACCAGCGCAGGATACCAGCCTTCACTGGGGATTGTCTACGGCCTATGCTGCTGGGATGTGTGCAGCAGTTCCGCCGATCATCTCTTCTCGCCCGATATATCGACGGGTTCGTGTTCTCGATACTCAAGATCTCTGCAGGAATTCCTGGGGGGCGCATCAAGCCCAGCGTGCCTCCGAAAATTTAAGTATAGGACTCACTCCACCACGAGCGATCACAACGCCCGGATAGCAAAGCCCACTAGCGGTTGTCGGCGGCATGTGTTCCTGTGATGGATGCAATAGTTTCAGTCGTCGGCGCGGTATACAGACGGGTTCGTGTGCTCAACACCCATAGAGTTGGTGCAGTAGGTATGATCCCGGGATTGAAGCACGTTTCTCTACTGACATACCAAGATGGGCCTACCAAGATATCGCTAACTGGGCTGTAAAGCCAAGCTGTACCCATCGGCCTCGTGTGCACGACGCCTTGAGCTGCTCTTCAATAACACGAGAAACGTGCATCGATTGCGGCATGCATGACGCACGGGTATACCTACTGCCTCATGAAGCACTTATAGAAACGCGTATTCCGTCCATATTAACGTACTCCGTACGATACCAACAGTAGTCACGACGTACATTACTGCCCCATACTATTCCCTACAAGGTCTTCCGAATCGCCGTAACATGCATTCACACTATTATTACAGGAGAGTGCCCTTCGTCGTCCGAACACCCCGCCCCCCCCCCCCCAGAGTTCTCTAGCAAGCAGCAGAACGGTACAGAAACAGTAGTTGTCGCCCAAGCAGGAAGCAGAACAGCATATCAGTAGCAGCCCACTCAAAAGGCACCCCCACACGCACCCAGCGTTGACCGAAGACGGAAGTAAGGGAGGTCACCTGCGGGACGGGTGTAGAAACGAAGTCTGGTGGCGGTGGGTCAAGGTGGTGGTTAGTGTTGGTGGTGGTCACGGTGGTATCGCCTATTTTCCCCTTTTCCTACAGGAAGCAGTTTTCTTTTTTCCGAGTTTTCAAGACTTTCTGTTAGGCGAAAGCAGCCGACCAGAACAACAACATCAGAACATTTGAACAGTAGTCGCCTACCCACCCGCACCAAGGGTCGGGCGAAAGAGGAAGGAAGGGCAGTCAGATGAGGTACGGGACTAGACGCTTAGCCTGGTTCTGGTGGTGGCAGTAGGTGGTGTTGGTGGTGGTGGTCGTGGTGGTCATGGTGGTGGTTGTAGTCGACATACCTGCTGCCCCACGAAACCATTCTCGTGATATACCTGAGATACTGGCGAAGGCTTTCATCCGATCACGTGTAGCTCTATGAGTCGCAAGACGCAAACGCATACACCCATCCAATAGGACGGATACAAGGTCTCCGAAAGCCAACACCTCCCTGAATCGCACCCATCTAGAAGCGACGGAACATGCCACTTCAAAAGCATTGATTGGCCAAAAACGTGCCGACCTTCAAATTGTTTGGAAATTGTACTGGGGTACACCTACCCGGGAATGAGAACACCAAGGCATTCTTGCATGCGTCGCACTAAACGGGACACAAGTCGAGTTGCATCAGGGAGACTGCTTTACTATGTGATTTGCACAAACTACAGCACATATTCCGTTTGTGTTTCACATGTAATTGTGGAAATGATGTGGCCGTAAGCAATATCCTGGTACAAGATTTATTGTATTGGGATTGTATTCCGGTAGTGTTGTAGGTCTGGCTGAAACAAAGCGCCTTCCAACCCACGTTCATTACCCCCCGTCGACATTCCAGAAACTCCAACAAAAATCCAGGACGTTTAGGGTCACCTTTGCAATCTACGCTTTTGACCCGTTCCTACCTCCCGAAAGACAACCAGACTCTCTAAGACGAATAATCACGGTATTTCACTGAACCGCAGATGTTCGTACAACCACACTCTTGGAATCGTCAACGTGCGATACACCACCGGTAAAGACGCCTGAAAGTGAGCGAGTGGTACCTGAATTCAGAATTTTAGCGACTTGCTGTGGCAATGCATGGAAAAAAGGCAATTGCAAAACGGCCGACGGCCGGCTTTAAATGGCGGTGTTCAGGGACCCACGACCAGTTACCGTGAGCGCATCCTATCACCTGATGAACGCTAAAAGGGAACTGTGGAAGCCTCCGCCGCCGAAATATTTCCTCTGATGTGCCAGTGGGCGGCCCTCTGCTACTTGTTCGCTCGTTTTCTCGACCACCAGTTCGAACAGTTTGGTTAGGGAGATGCCCGTGCCAACTTTTTGGCCGGGCACTACCGCTGGTTTAACTTCGCAGGCCTTCAACTCCCAACTTCTGAAGTGAACGTCACTGCAGTCGCGGCAGCCTAAAACGATTTCGGGTTCGAGTACAAGCACATTGGGAAGCACCCGGGCCAGGAAAGCCAGAGTAAATGTGTGGTCGTTCGGAGTTTTGAGGACCAGGTCAGCCCCGAAACGTGCGAGATGTAATGCGTCAGTGGCCGCCTCCTGTGCTCTTGGTGTTGATGCGAGAGTCATTACACTGTCCAGGGGAGTACCAGCTTTTACCTTGTGCCGAATATTCGCTCAGCTCTCTACCTTCAAAACCCGACTTCGATAAACGACAGGCAGCGCATCCCGGTGGACAATCCCATGTGCTAGGCACTGCATCAGAAGAAGTGTATGAACACTCCTGCGCCTGTAGAAGGGAAATGGTAGATCCTAGGTTGAGGGTTTTGATCCTAGCAGAACCCGCCTTACAATGGCTTGGCTCGGCTCGTAGCGTGGCGCCAGCAACCATGCACAAAATGGTTTGGCAGGCGGACGTCGGGGCTAGGGACGGCAGGTATTCATTATCAATCTAATTCGCGAGCGTCTCTCCATCAGTAACACCGATCCCTTCCAAGGCCACCCCACCTTTCTTTCACCTCCTGAACGAGGTCTACTTTGATTTTTGTTTAGAGTGTGCTGCACAAGTGTATAAGGATAAACTGTTAAGAAGATTGCTAGTAAGGATCGCTGTTGATGGCGAGATCGGCAATGATCTTCTTGCGAGTCAGAAACAGCGCGGCAAGTTTCGGTATACGGTGCAGTCTTGTAGTAACAGAGTTGCAAGATGGAGCTGCAGTTATGCTTTGTGGTTGTTGCTCCAGATGTCGGGGCTTGATAGGAATGCACAATTCCCGTGCTTCTGCAGGAATGGCCGGCGGGCGCACGACGAAGGTTTGGAGGCCTCGTTGCGTAAACGTGAGTACGAGTGACAGCACACCCTGGCCGTTTCGATTGATAATAGCGTAACATGATTAGAAGGGGGTACTGTACGCCAGTGCAAACTGATGTATTATGTCGCTTTTGGAACCATACAACGAGGGGCAGGGGGCTTTGCGCTCAAACCCTAGTTATTGACGGGGCTTCTCCCCCGAGGAACAGCCGGATGAAGTTGCAATTCTATTCGCGACTACGAGAATGCATGTTGTTCTCGTCACGCTAGCCCAATGGGATTGCTGATGGCTGTGCACTTGACTGGGTTGCTCGAATTCCGTCGTTGGTTGAAGTATGAACCTCCGCAGCCTCTGCCATAAGGTTGACTCGTGGACAACTATTTAGGCTGTTTACGTTGTCGTTATCGCATGCTCGGGCTGATCACGCTGATTGCTAGTGTCTGATACGGTGGATGGAGACACGCCAGCCACTACATAAGTAGCATGGGCTCAGCGGACCCAGGCGGCGTCGCTCCCGGATCCGAGACCAGCTGCTGGTGAGCCTGGTGTAGAGACGGTGGCGGTTCTCACTCGAGCCAAGGTGAAGAAACGGCTGAAGCTCGGACATGTTTTTTTTTTCTGGTGGGAGCCTTCTCGTGGGCTTTTCGGACTTCATCCATGGGGGTACCTTTGTTTGGAGGCATATCATAGTGACTAAGGACGGAGACGATATGGAAATCTTCTGGCTTGCTTGGCCGGAAACATTATGAAGACGGGACGGGACGGTTAAAGGAGTACAATACTAGTTGGCGAGGCGGGGCGGGAACACCCGGTGGGCGCACAAGTTCTCAACGGGGCGGAAAGAGGTTTTCAAAGCAACATATTTGCACGACGGGACGGGGCGGTGAATACACGTTTTCATGACGAGACGTAAGGGTAAATTGCAATGACATGTTTTTCACCACGGGACCGGACGGTAAGTACTTGTGGACTGGTGGTTGTGGTGGTTGTTGTGGCTGTTGGTGTGGTGCGACTGCAGCGGCAACGGTGGTGCTGGGGCCGGTGCTGGTTGGCCCACCTCGCCCATGAGATACGCATCCTGCTAGTGGTGGGGTTGCTGTCGAGTATTTCGTGTGAGCTGTGTGGTCTGTGATTGATTGTGTGCGTGATGAGTTGGTGGTGTGCGTTACCACTGGAAATATGAAGGTTCGTTCGGATTCGTGTGGCTTTGATCGTTGTTTATCATTAGGGTTTCAACGTTTCGATATGTTCGCGATTAAGTTGATTCGTATTTTCGATTTTTGTCTAAATACTAACGCGTCTGCTGTAAACATGACTCATCATTGAAATTTAAAATAGAATGAAATACAGTCCGTTTTTTAATTCGTTTTGGAATTCGACGGGAAGATACAACGGGCGGGTGTGAATGTTGGACGGGAAAGGGAACGGCGGGACGGCGGGACGGCACGGTAAAGACAGCATTTCAGGATTAAATGATAGGACAGAACGGTTCTGTCGAACGGGGTGGTTTCATCGGCGAGAAGGTAAAGTACAACGTAGCAGTGTTTGACGACGGGACCGGACGGTCAGTGACAGTGGTTGGTTAATTTGTTCACCAGACGGTACGATGATTTAACGACGGGTTTACCGTTCCGTTCCGCCTCGCCGTTACTGCCGCTCCTGTCCCGTCAACATATCGCGAAATAAAATGCTTTGTTTGCATCAGGGTGTTAATTGCGTCCAGAAAACTGAGTGAACATATTCATTAGGGGGTATTTAGCTGAATGGTGAAGAATAATCTGTACAGCATAGTGTGCAGAGAGTTTTTCTGCAGGCGCATCCCTGCGATATTTCTTCGATTTGGCACGGATGCACTTATTTTGTTTTTTTTTCGCGGCAATGACGGCGAAAATGACCACGGCAGTGCCCACGGTAGTCCGTACGCCTCTTGCCACGATACGCCTTAGAATGCCGCGCGGTTACTAACTGCCGCGAGACGTGCCACGGGATCTGCCACGGTTGTGTCCACGGCACGTTCCACGGTAATTCCCACGGCGAACCCGATGGCTAGATCTATGGCAAGACCCGCGGTAATATCTACGACAAACCCGACGGGGCGACCCGCGGTGAGACCCATAACAAGACCCGCGGAAAGGCCTGATGCAAACACTGCGGCAAGTACCGCTCCAAGACCTGCGAAGACTTCCCACAAAAACAGTGGGGGCACGTACCGTAAAAATACCGGCGGAAATATCCGTGGCATTTACTGTGGCAGGCACCGCCACTATATCCGTGGAAAGACCCGCTGGAAGACCCGCGGAGAGACTCGTGAAACAACGCGCGAGAACTATCACGGAAATAGTCGCGAAACGTTCAGCGGAAAGGCACATGACAAGTCCCGCGACAGATACCGCGGCAACACCCGCGGCAAGCCCCACTGCCAAACCCCTCCTGGCACCCCTTCCCATTCATTACTCTGACCCCGGAATAAACCCCTTCCATTGGGCATTCTGCTCTCACCCACAACGTGCAGGCTTTATTCGGTTCTCACATGAAGCCATCGGAGGCCCACTCGGCACCCTATTCCCATTGGGTCTTGCTGGGGTCTTTCCGCAGGTGTTTTCGCTGGTGCTTTGGCGGGTGTTTCCGTGTATGCTTCCGATGGTATTTTCGCTGGTTTCTCCGCGGGCCCTGCCGCGGTGCCTACCCCGGGTCTTTCCACGCTACGTGCCTCGGGATTTGTCGTGGTTTTGGCCGCAGTACGTGCTGCGGATATGGCCACGGCGCGTACCTCGGGTCTTACCGCGGCGCTTACCGAGGCGTGCCGAGGCTAACCGCGGACTTTTGCGTACCATGCCGCCGACCCTGCCGTGGAGATTGCTGTTGCCTTGTCGCTGCAGTCGTTCCACGACATGCGGTTTTAAACGTCGTGGACTGCCGAAGCAGGCCGCGCCAATATCAGCGGTGTCCAGCGACATGCCACGGCAGTGCCCGTAGAAAGCTGCGGATAATACAAAGTATGTACGCCCCCGGGTTTAACTGACCTTCTCCGCTCCCCGACCACCCCCTTTAATACACATTTCACTAGGTGAGGTCATCCACGACTCGTACACGAGCGCTTTGTCGGTCTGGCGGGGCACGGGTTGGGGCAGAGCCTGCCGCCGTCTGTGGAATGTGGCAAACGTCGCTATCAACGATAGATTTCTACTGCTGCTGGGTATAGTGTGTACAGTAGTTTCTGTGGAGTCTACCGCTCTATCCTGCTGCAGTTGGAACTGAATACTCGAATAATATTATCTAGTCTCGTACTCCTTGCTGCTACATGATAATCTCCGTGCACAGAAACACGTTGTCATTAATCCCCTATCACCCAATAGACGTAAACGTCGAGCGGCATTACTCGTGTTGTTCCACTGTCTTATTAGTTTTGGCGTTAAAATCCGACTGAATTCATGGGTCATTGACCTGGATTCAGGGTCAGGGACCATGGACCACGACGGTTGATTGTGCTTCACATAGCGCAGGCATCTAACTGACTGGCTGGCTCCCTCCGCTTCCTGATGATTCCATCCGATCAACAGTCCAAGGAGTCTAAGAGACGGGGTTTGCCAGGTGGGCGGAATGCGGTCTGGGGTACACGGGACGATGGTGCACGCCGCCCCCTCCCCGCCGGCTTTCCTGTGAAGTGTCGCAGCTACATATTATATATATACGTTGAAATGTAAATATGCAAATCACGATTTGTATCATTTGTCTTTTCTAAACAAAATGCGGCTGATCATGGCACTACGCAACCCACGCCGACCCACGGTATCAGAAGGGAGGGATAGAGGACTGTCAGAATCTGTTCTGTACGCCACTAGTGGACAACGGGTGGCTACCCAAAGACACCACTGGGCGCGGATTAACTACCACATTGTGGCCTCGAAATTCCGAGGGAGAGATTCCACAGCTCGAAGACAAAAGCGAAAACGGCCACAGGCCAGGCTGGGCAGACTGCCTACGAGATGGAATCTCGCCGACTGGGCATGGTCAAAAAGCCACCAGTCGTGATGTTTTTGGGGGCCGTTAGGAACGGCCCCCATTACGTGTATGTGGAAGAACGCGCATAGCGGAACTCATAACCGGGTTCACAGATTTGCGCATCGTATCTCCTCTTACACCTGGTACGTATAGATTGGAAAATCGAGTAGTTTCCAAACAAAACGTATTTTCATTACGCCCGCGAATCCTCTCTAGGGGCAACGCGCAGGAGCAGTCTTCGTCGCTTACTGCTCCTACAGCCCCCCGAAAGTCATATAGTCAATCAGTTCTTCACATACAGCTCGAACGCACTCCGCTCTCAGAAGCCGTGCACCGGCCGTAAGTGTCGGATGTCATTTGCAAGGACAGCATGCTAAATTTCTTGCGGAATACTCAAGACAGGCGAACCAAGCGTTGGTTGACAGAAGGCCCAACACAAGAACACAACCAGACCATGGGTGTACCGCCCAATCCCTCCTATGTTGCATTGTCGACAAAACACAAAAGTAGTTCAGACAACAAAGACATGAAAACCCATCTGCCGACAGTATTTTCCCGAGGACATTCCGTGTATCTCCTCTAGCTCCGAGCATCTACATCGAGCCAAAATTTAACTGGGCAGACATGAGCTCCTTGGTGCACGGTCTCGTGAGTGTGTCGAAGCGACAGCACTCGGGATGGACCTCGTCGCATTTTTTTTGACAATATGGCACCTGGCGCTATAAACTCTGCATTCTTGTACTGTAGTCTATCTACCAGGTAGGTGTTATGTTTTTTTATGTTGTAGAAAGAACAGAAATTACCTAGATGCCCAGAGCTATCGTACGAATACGTTCCTCTGTCTCGTTATACAGCTGAAAACATACTCATCCACGGTACAGGAAACTTGGAATTCAACCGGCTGGAACCACATTTTCAAACTATCAATAATTACGAGGTCCGCCGCGCAGGAGAACACGAAAAGTGCTGTCGCTTCGGCGTATTCACGGGAGTACACCAAGGAGCTCATACATGTGTATATATTATATATGTAGATATTCGTATATATATATCTGCCCTGCCTAAATTTGGTTCAATGGAAACAATCGGAGCTAGAGGAGACTGAAATAAAGTAATCGAAACAGAAATGGCGGCAGACGTAATAATTCCAGTGTCTTCGTTGTCTGGAGCTTTCAATATAATTTGTTTTTCGTGGGCAGTGCAACACACGTGATCCTGCATGACAATCACCCCTGAAACCAGGTATGTATATACATACCGCGTACTTAAGACGCCTGCTGGCGGCTCAGTAGGTAGTCCGCGTGCCTATCAAGGTCGACTTCGTGAGTTCAAGTCTCACCGAGTGCATGCTTGTAGGGATTTTTTCTTGCGAAAAAAATAGTTAGCAGAAAGCGCCTTGGCGTGAGATAGCAACAATGTAGATGAAAATCGACGAGGAGTGGGATGAATCCTATGCGCGACAAAAAATAGAAGGATGTGCCGGCGGGGAGAAGGGACGACGCCTGTGGCCACGGCTTGTCCAGAAGATCGCTGAGGGTAAAACCTACCACGAGTTAAGTAAGAAAACGAGAGAGATACGCCAAACCACGCCGCTGAGTATGTAGCCCTGGCGACGCCTGCTTCCGCTAGGTCGCGCACCTCCGCTTTCCTTGGCTATTCGCGCGTGAAAGCGTGCGGGACAACGTGCTTTGTCGCGATCTTGTCAAAGAACCTACTATTAAATACTAGCTGTGTACAGCAGTACAGTAGTACCTGCTGTGCGCAACAACCTGGAGTTCGTGTACGTAGAGATAAAATCTATTATTTATAATAGGCATGCGTTACTTGTTGAAACCGTCAAAAAGTTTATCCCGGTTCATTCCTCGTCTCTGAAACCGCAGAATTGTCTGTTTGTTGTCGAACAAAAACACCTACCAGGTATCTTCTTCGTGGTGAAGCTCGCGCGAATAGGCTGCTATTGGTACTATTAATAATGTTTGATCCTCGGTAGTTATTTTGCTCCTCGCGTACTGAGCGACCGTGTTTGAAGTGGAGGCTTGAAGAACACCTGGATTGCGTTTAAAGTGGAGACTCCAAGAACACCTGGATTGCGTTTAAAGTGGAGACGCCAAGAACGCCTGGATTGCGTCTGAAGCGGAGGCTCCGAGAACACCTGGATTGCCAGGTGCGCTGTTGGGTACTGGTGGTTGCTGTCGTACTGCACTGCTGCTGTAGCTCGACTGCAGAAAAACAGATGCATCTCTCCCGTGACTTACACGGACCGTGATACGACATTTGATGCCACTGCTTTTGGCGTGATACGTTTCAGATGAACAGTGCTGCCGTAAACGCTTTCATTGGGCATCATCGAGTCATACCACTGGTTTTAATACCCCGAGCATGGTATCTGAGTTGCAGCTGCGGAGCCATGCATACGATACGTACGGGTGCAGGGGGTGTTTTAGGGTCCAGAACGTTCTGACTGACGGGGTTTACATACACTGAGAAATTGCCCTAAATCTTTCCAATCCCGCTACGTAGCTTTGTATCATAAATATATATATGCGTCGCATACATACCAGGGTACATGCCTACGAGCCGGTGGGATCTTGATCGTCAGGTTGCGCGTACATTACCGTTTGCAGGTCGGGGTTTAGACGAGAAGTACTGCAGAGCACCCTACGACCCGGGTCTGGTGCACTGTTGCCGTCTTTTAGCGTAAGTAGGTGGAAACTTCCATGGAAGCTCCCATGGTAGCGGTGGAACCTCCCATGGAAGTAAGTGGTGAAAGCTTCCAGGATTATTTTCTGTAGGGTTTGTGGATTCCGGGTACGGGTATGGAAGACTTACAGAGCATACATCGGGTACGGGTATGAAAGTATCACCTAATAATGAATCGCAGAAGTTCCGGGTATTGTGGAATCGGCGTCACAGAATTTCCGGATACGGGTACACAAGTCTTGTAAATCCACAGAAATTACCGGTATCATTTTGTAGAATGGGCGTCCATACGAGCTCACAGAAGTAAGTGCCGGGCCGAACACCCGCCTTTTGCCCGCCGTATGCTCGAAGCTCAGAACTGTGGGCTCGCGCCCACTCGTATGTAGCAATAATTGCGGCCATGGGTACAGCAGTCCGGCCTGCCACCGCTGCTTAGCGCCGTTACTGTCAAGAAACGTTTTCCCAGATACCAGGTATATACATATATATATTTTTTGGAAGAAACAGAGTAAACTTTGGAGAAACAGGTAATATTCTCAGACACATTGGAAACTGAACAGAGACAAAACTATCAGTGACGGTTATTACGTGGCTTTCACACATCTGGAAACAAACAGAAACATCGGTATTCACGAAACCTTGCGCGGCAACAAAATGGGGAAAATCAGGAACTAACTGTGCTCGTAGGGCAAAAAGTTGATACAAGGAGATCAAAACGGCCCTGACACACGATACACATGTATGCCTGTATCTTCAATAATAATAGTGTACACATATGGTTGTGATATCGTTGTGCACGCTAACACATCCTGCTGTGGTGCCGTTCAACTTGTTTTGCGATAGCGGCGGCCCGTCCTCCATACACCACTTGCCGCTAGTCTGGGAATGGGTGAACGCAAATGATCGTAACACGTCCAGACGGCCCGAGATTTCTATGTTTCCCACTGTAGTAGGCAAATTCGACATGAGATCATCCGTACAAAACGTCGAATACCTATTTCACTTATTCTCCCTTAACTCGCCGCACAAAAAATAACACGCCGGCCAAAGGGTTACCGGTCGCCCTGTGTTCGGCCGTATGCTCGAGTCCTCCACTGCTTTGCCCTCGGCAAGCAAGCTTCCTTGTCAGGTATTCCCGTGACCGTGCGTGCGTCTGCCAGACTCGGACGCAAACGATATGAATAGTAACTTCTCGTCAACCCGTACATGTGCCCGAACAACTATTTTACGCGGTTCGGATTCATGTGCAGCACGACCAACACTCCTCTCAACTTTCGAGCAACATGCTACAGGATATGCCCCTGCTACTCCCCTCTGCACCTTCGAAAACCCGCGGTAGCTGCGAAACCTTCGCGCCCACGCTTCGGAAACCCGCCGTGGCTGAGAAACCTCTTCCGCTCACGGTTGCAACAAGCAGACATCGCCGATGGACAAACCTGAAACTGAAAACCGCAATGTCAGACGCCCCGCGCGCTCAGGATAAGGCCCGTTAATGCAAATATATTACCGCAAGGATTGCGTTCGGGGGCCGTTGCTCAAAATTGAATCTTTCAACATTCCCTGTGTTATAGAGACACTATGTAAACCCCTAATCGGTTTAGAACTCAGTCTTTCCGACGTCAGGTTCAGCATATAGTGCGCTGTGCTCGTTGAGAGGAACCGGTGTTCAAGCTTTCTACACGTTGTGTACTGGAAACCGATACGTTCCGAACAAAGCAGTTCTGAGACGAACATTATGCTAATAAAGTAACGCACGCTCACCCCGCATACCTCGAATCCTATAGGAGTTGGGCAGTTAGTTGCTAATTGTAACGTATCTCTCGAGGGTGCCAAATGCAGGCGAGTAAGATCCATATTCAAAACTTATTAAATACCAGGCATTCAGGAGATAGATAGATGCGTATGTATCATATTTTGTTGTAGGCCGTTCAGTTAGGCCCTCAGTCTTGCATGTTTGATTGCCAACATACCTACTTTGCTGGATATTCAGGGCATGCATGGTTGTAACATTTTGTTGTAGTTCGTTCAGTTAGGTCCTTAGTCTTGCATGTGTGACCAAAAACATAAACACTTTTTCATTGCACCATAGTTGTGAGGGGGAGATGCGTGGTGCTATAAATAGAGTACCTGGTAATAATTATTTCTCTTGGATGGGCGAGACCAGGTGATACCACAGGGGTGCTTTAATGTCTCGCACTTTAATGGATATTTATCTTCAACATTGCACAAATATTGGTATGATGCGCACCACCACTACATACAGCTGTTCGATATTTCATACTATCTCCAACCTATTCGCCTCCGTGGGAAATACCGTCAACAGAAGGAGCGCACGAATGAAAGGAACAGTGTATGCCGCATACCGGTATGAAGTACTGGCGTTGCAATGCGTTTCGTCCTCACAGCGCACACTGGTTAAGGCGCTTCGCATTTAACAACCTCTAACCCTCGCCCCTGACATGATCAGACGTTTTTCAATGATGCTTCTGAGATTGGTTTCGTAAACTGACCGAACCCAATTCTTCCCTTTCTGGATTTTTTCACCACCCCTCCAACCCCAACAAATGTGTCCTGATCGTATGGGTTCGAAAACGGGCAGGATGGTGAGACTCAAGACGGCTTGGACCTCAGTTTTGGCCACTCGGAACCTCAAAATCCATAATCTTACAACCACGTTCCGTCGTCCACGGCAAAGGCTGCTGTGGACCATTGTTGTTTGCCAGCTGTTCGGCATGTTGGACGGAACAAGTGACTGGGTCGGACAGGCGCAGGCGACGGCAAACGCCACGGTTGAAAATACCAGTGAGGTATTTTCGCCCCAGTGGGTGGAGGAGTACGCTGGGGATAAGTTGGGGTGTGAGCAGGGGAGAGGGCATTACACGTGGAGGCTCGCCGGCTTCGGGAGCAACATTAATAGTGAGTAGATGTGGGAGGCGGTATCCATAACGTTTATGATCTAAACCCGTATGGTCGTCGATAAGGCTCGAGTCTAAGGCAGCGGCGTTCCTACGTCTAAGGTATTTCGTTTGATGTAGCACAACGCGAGGCCTCGGTTTATTCAGAATTCATTGGCTGGACTGGATATGGGGGATCTCGTCCAGCACCGTTTCCTTTATATGACCAGGTGAGAGTTTGGTTGCCAAGAGGCCGTGATTAAGATCGTCACTGTTAAGGACGTCGTGGTGGCCGTCCCTATTGCAGCGATTGGAGGGCGTACGTATCGTGTGAGGGCATCTGTGGGCAACAATCTGGGCCGAACCCAGGCACACAGGTAGCCCCCCTACCCTCTGCATAACGTGGGCGTCCAAGAACAAATCCTTGTGGAGACGTAGAACAACATACCGAGACGCACAAACTGTTGACAACTTCTCAATTCGGTACGGCTATTGGTGGGCTACGTTCTTCAATGTCTCCACAACGCTGTTTTTACGTCTATATCGTGCGACGGAGGGGGGTCCCGGTAACCCGTGTAGCCGTCGCCTGACCTTTAGCATGTTGAGATCACCCACGTCTTGCCCATTCGTTGGTATCGTCGTTGCCATTGTGTGAACCCACCCGTTGACCCTTTCTCCGAGGCGTGCAAGGCCCTTGCATAATATAGCCCAAGTGTATACGAAGGACGGAGATACGGTGCGCGTATGATCTGGCTTACCTTTTAAACTGATAGCTCAAGCAGAATAAAATAGGCGGACAAGGGTGTAAGACGCTTTGTTCTGGCTCGCTTTGCGCTCCACATTGACATAGAAGAGCAAGAAGTTGACCTTACGTATATGTGCCTATGCGAAGGATGTTTCTCCGAAAATGTTTTTTTTCTTGTGAGTTTAAGGCATTATGACTTACTTGTGGCCCAGAAGCAGCAAGTGCATTAATTGTTGGTTCAGTAAGCCCCACTTAAGTGGCTTAGATACACAGCGACTTTATCACTCACTACGTATCCAGTACAAGGTTACTTCCATCGAGGGGTCTTGTTAGCGATTGATATCTGCCCCAAGGTAAAGTAGTCTTCTAGTCGCTGCGGGGTATCGCCAGCATCTCACTTATGGAACTGAAATCACACAACAGCTGCAAAACTTGATGTGTGGCACAGCACGTTTATGTAATTCTGTAGTCTCAGATCAGGGGTATGTACATGTGTATCTGCCGGGACGGTTATACCCTAGTTTTTTAGCTGATAACCTCCCGTGTCTCGAAATGCTCTGTTTATGCTCGCAGGATCCTATGACAGTTTTGTGTACTATGACTGATCTCGACTGTGGCGATGGCCACCGCCGTGATCCTTCCGCTCCTGTTTGTCAACACCTTCCTTTTTCTACAACAACAAGAGATACTGCTGGCCTTATCTCGCTGGTCTATACTCTTGTTTCTGCCACATACATAGGATTCTGAAGCTCGTGCCCCAAACGTCTACCAAACAGTGACTCGAGCAGGCGAAACCCTCCGCAAACACTATTCACAGGTTCTTACATCCTGGCCGAACCATGTTGTGCTGTAGTTGACAGTGTTTTGTTGTTGCTGTATTGTTTGGACCAACCCCACTTATCGTGAAACATTTCTCTCAGCCTGAACACGAAGATTATTACCTTGGTTTTCCTTCCGACTTGTCGGTTTGGCCAGCAGGACCGTTTGTTTGATCCTTCTGCCTGAACCTCGCATATTGTTTTCACTGCTTTTGACGCCCAAAAATTAAAAACAATGGGTGTCTTCCGTAGCTCGTATGCGCAAAATTGGGTACTACCGTTTGCTGAAGTACGGGCCGCTGCACGGGTGAAAATGACCTCCTACCCATGGTAAACAACGTATTGTCCCTTCGGTGAGATGACGACAATAATAACAATGTAGCTACGCATGCCACGGTCGGTTTAAGAGCGACTGACCACGTACTGGTATGACATGCGCTCATGTCCCCTTCCTTGATTCCCCCGAGGACCATGCCACTTGCTGTCAACTTATGTACCTCTGAAAACCAGACCTGCTAAATGCTTGGGTGTACGCCCTCGTGGTAGAAGGGTGGACCGACCTCGCCCTCGAAGTGAAAAATAACCAGCTATCGAGGATTCACTGCTCCCAGGAGAGTGGGGGACAGGTATCACATGGATGGAGCTGTCTATTCGGCAGCATGCCGCACTTGTGCACTTTCGACTCTGCGAAGGTCAGCATTGGGAAATATTCAAGAGCATATTCACCCAGAGATAAGACAGATACATACTATTGAGGCGCGCTGTGTGTAATGGCTAAATGTTTTGGAATAAAGCCGGGTCGTTCGACGATGAGCGAAGGCGACTACTCCACCTTAGATAGTCGAAACAACATGTACTTGATCGCAGATGTGGAAGAGACACATGACTTTGGGGGGTGTTTCAGCCAGGGACCAACACGAGGCGGACAGGCTTTCGCTGGCAGCGATACGGGCGGCGGACATCTCCAAAAGGTTCGAGGTGTTCAACATGGACCACCGCGGCGCTAAGGCAGTAAGTATCGACTCTTTCTGACGTTTGCCGTTTTGAGAGCAAGCTCATTGGCGTAACTTCCCCGGGCTACATCTAGAATACGAAATATACCAGATATACAGCGTAACTGGTGTTGAAAACTGATCTTATTGATCAAATGCTATGCGGGGCGTACAGAGTATAGCCTGTATTGACATCCGAGGGGATATTGGAATGCGTGTCGCCTCTGAGATTCACTCACGTGCTACTCCCTAGTGTGTCGCCTTAGTGGTCCAACTTTCAGCGAATACATGCTGGCACCACGTGGGTACGACGTGTTGAAGGGTGTGCTACGTAAGTTAGTGTAATATACACTGTGTAATTTCTTCGTACCAGTTACATTACACGATTAACTGGCCATGGGACGGTCAGATCGCTCTCATCGACGAGTGCTACCCATCGGGGTAGCTCCTACAGCAACATTTGTCTGGAGCTCCTGGCTTGAGGAACTCATTACCACTATTGAATCACTCATAACTGACTTTTGATTAAAAACAATCTAGCTTAACCCGTTGAAACGTCCCATATCCTATTAATAGGTCCTAACGAAAACCTTTCCGCGACACGAATGGGAAATTGTGATTCGGAAGAGTTCCTCGGTTGGGGAGCTCCGTCAGACGCAACGATTTCCCCAAAACGTGATATGATAGCCCAATCGTAGCACGTGTCGATCTGTCATCAAAAAGAACCATGACATGGCATGCCTTACCCCCCGTCATGATGCAGGTGATGGCGAAACTACTGTGGAGTTACATGACCCCCTGGCTTCGCAGGGATATACACGCCGTGACCCATGTTAGGGAGACATTCGAAAATGCACCCTTCATAGCGATACACGTTCGTCGCGGGGACAAAATTCAGGGTCGGGACTTCCGCTTCAGGCACAACGTGGAGGTAATGGACGATTTGCGGCAGGGAACCTCTACATCGAGAGGGAGTGAACTGTATGCCCTGCGGTATGAACTAGCCAGGCAGGATCCTCGAGGAAACTTATGACGAAACGTATGCATACGTCGAGGAGGGGATAACGACGCCACCGCAACTCATCAACTGTCTACTACGGGCAGGCTGTATAGAAACAGGTGGGGGGATCGATATTAACAGTACTAGAACGAGCAACATAAATCCTTTCCCCTTTCCAATTGCGTTTTGTGTCTCTCAGAATTATTTGGTGGAAGCTGTGAGCTACCTCGCACAAGAACCCAACGGGACCAAAGCAAGTGATATCAAGGGCATATGGGTGGCCTCAGATGATGTAGCTGTGGTGGACAAGGTCCGCTCCCTGGCCGGCGCGTACTTTCCGAGCGTACGCAACGAGAACATCGTGTTTGTCGACGGTGGAGTACCCGGTGGACCCAAACAATCGAAAGTGACCACACACTCGGACATACAGGTGAAGCATATTGGCTCTGCGTGTTGATGAGGACGTTGCACCATTCTAGCTTTTCATAGGATATCATCGGCGTTCACCCACGCCCACGACGACGTCGTGGCTGTCCGGTTTCTATTTGTCAGCTTTGAACGAACGTTTCGGACTATCGTTGCGCTTTGTCTCGGAATACGAACAATTCCTTCGTGCAAGCTAGTTGCTTTGTCCTGTCGGGTGATTCAGAAGGCAACATTACAGAAACACAGACCAAAGTATCCGTTTTCCTTAGAGCCGGGAAAGACGAAGTCTACTAGTACACCCCGTCTAAATCCGTGGTGTACGTATTAAGAAACAATTGAGTATCACGGCACCTTATTGCTTCGAGCACGAATGGAAGCCGACGCCAGTGGCGTCGAAACAATGAATCGGGTACAGCCAGGCCCACCACATTCGCCTAGCACGCAGCACCAATACTTGCTGCAGCAGGCGAAGATCAAGCCCATGATTACTCACTGGACGACTCCGTCGTCTGTGCTTCTTGAAATACGCGACCCCTCTTTCCTCCCCGGTGTTCCCTGCTCCTGAATGTCGTCTGCAAGGGGTACGGATCGTTTGTTTACTTGCTGGCGGACTTCGAGCAGCTCGCGGCGGCTGACGTCTTCGTGGGCACTTGCTCCTCCAACGTCGGAAGGCTCGTGATGCTACTCAGAGACGGTCTTGGCAAAGACGAAAGCTCAGGAATCAGTCTGGATCTCCCATGGAGTCCCAACAGACACCGTCGGCTTGCGCCGTACTGAATAACACTCACATGCTCCATGCTGTACAATTTACCACCAGATAAGTGTAAGCCTTACGTTGGGGTGGCCTAGGCGATACACCCGATTTGGATTCTGTAGTGGTTCGGTGCACTACTGACCCACTAGTTGGTCGCTGGAGTCAGTTGCTCAAATGAGAGAGAAATCTCGTCTCATACATTCACAATTTCCGCGACCCTGGCCAATAAACGATAATACAAGGTTGTTGTTGTCTGATCGGAGTGGGGCTTCGTGCATTTTCTTTGTGTATGTGACAAAACAACGTCACATGCAATAGTGCAAACCGCCGTTGATATAGATGGGGTCGGACGAAATCTGGAGCAAATTCGAGTTTTTCCAATATAATTTCACTGAACGAAGTTGACAATCTACGTCCGAAGATGCCGGCATAAGAAATGATCTCGACCGGCAGGAGGGTGAGTGACATCGGGGACGGTTCGAAGTGGCGTCAAAAGCGCTTGTCAAAATGCCGTTGACGAGCTTTTTTCAAACGCAGATGATGCCCGTGCTCCCCCAGGAGTAAGGACCAATAAAACGGTAGCGGTGCGCATTTTGTTGCGAGTTCTTGACACGAGGAGCTCCGTATTGCGCTGGAAGAATTATACGAATCACAAGTTTGGTCGCGTAGCCCGAAACAAAATCCTATGCGCTAGTCATAAGTCAATTGAACTGGTACAAGAAGCCTACTAGCCGGGGCCGGTATGCTATTCGTTGCTCCTTGAAGGAGCTCAACCAGTCATAAATATTGAGCGAAAAAAGGTAACTGCTACGGTGGGATGCGTCTGGAGTAGAACCATGTCTACGATGGGTTGCAGCCTTTTGAAGTACGAACTACCGTATCGAGGCCGCTATAAGACAGTGTGTTGGTGCTTCAGACACGGTAGCCTTAGCATCTGCTGACAATGTCGTGCTGGCTTGGCACTTCACCCGGATATTGATTTGCTTCTAAGCATGGTGGTGTGCCCCCACAGAAAATAGCTCGCACCCGTTCTGGTTCAACGCTTGCGACTTAAATTACCAGGACAAGTTGTGACACCGAAACAGGGTATGCATCGGCAAATTCAAAAACGATGTCACTAGTCCTCAGTATAAGCGGGGGTTCCGGATACGATATCTATTCTTATTTTTTCGTCTGTCTGTATACCTCTCTGACTTCCCTCGATCTTACTCCAGGCATGGCTCTGGCTTATTTGGCATCAAACGATCCCGAACGATCAACGTGAAGACCACCTCGTTAATATTATATTTGACCAAGTTTTTCACAGTCTCGCTAAAAGTGAGGGCCAAATTTTCGGTAGGTAATTTCTTGTTCATGCGCCAATAATGTGTACGTTTGGCATCTGTTTGTGAAGACGGACCAATCACAGAATTTCTTAGGCAGCGAGGCAAGCCATCCGAATGCGAGTTGTTTGTGGATTCCGTATGGACGGGCGATGGTAATTGGTCCAGTCCGCCCTTGTGAAACAAATTTTGCCACTGCATTGCCGAGATGTGGGCGTTGGGTAAAGAGGAGACACAGAAAGACCGCTGTTGCATCTCGCAAGCTTAGACTCTGCCCCGGTTGGACGGTAGGGCGTCGAGGCCTGCGCCGCCTGATGCCCCTTCACGTCTGATATACACTCTCGGTCACCGGGAGGCCAGAGACAACAAAACAGGCTTGTAGTGCTTGCGTGGAAACACCAGAGAGCATCAGACAACAAACGCCGCAGAGAACGGCCGAACACGTAAAAGTGTGTCGGTGGCCCTAACCTTGGGTGTGCTTTGTTTAATGTCTCGGAACCTGCACAATGATGGCGCGTAGCCATGCCACAGCCACATCAGTACCAGACTCCAACACCAGCAGAAGCAGATTCGCCCCCGTTAATCTGGGCTCTGGGGCCGGCGGCAGCGAACGGACTATCTGCTTGCGGTGGCAAGACGCGTTTTCCTCTGAATCCCAAACAGCAGCAGTACTTCAGCGATGACACCACGCTGTCCGGAAAATGTAAGAGAAGTTTGACGCTCATACCAGCCCCTAAACGATCCTTACAGCTCCGCAGAGAGTTGTAAACAGGAGTGGGTTTCTGTCTGGAGATGTCAGACATTGTTGGTGCACACATTGATAAACAGTCGAACAGATTGGTATCGTCTTCTACGTGAAAAACATTTTATGGACTCTAAACCCAGGTGAAACGATCACTCCCCTACGAAAACATCCCAATAGTTTAGGCCTGAAATTCAGTTTCCCCGGTGAAGGATTGGGGATTGTTCTAGGGGCCGTTCCTAACGAATAAAACAATCACCAGTGGTGCCTTTAGGGCATGGAAAAAAAGCACGATCCGTAGGATTTCAATTAATTCGACAAAAGCTGAGAAACCATGTTGTGATGTCTGGTATCGGTAATTGAAAACAACGACCCGTCAAACCCAACGCTGTTTGCGGTTGGGGACAAATATCGAGGGTGGGGCACGGCCAAGTCGGGCCGAGTCGACCGCGCCCGGGCCGGGCCAGAGATACATTCAAATCCCTAGCGGAAGCCTGACGACCTGGCCTGCGAGATTTCTATCTCACCCCGTCGTCGGCCGGGCCCTGTCCGCGATATTCCACTCTCACGGGTCGTCTGCCCGGCCTAGCCTGTGAGATTATCATACTCACTTCGCGTCTACTCAAGATTTTGTAGCCAAAACGCGTTCACTAGCCCGGGCCCGGCGGTGGCTTTAGGCAGTCGTCCGTTTTTCCTGGCAGTGTACGAAGCAGGGTATTCATGCCTACATGCAGGCCTCCAGAAACGTTTGGTGCGCGTAGGTTGCGTAATCCATTCATCCAGGCGTACTTTGACCCATGGCAAAAGTCACGAATCATGATTTTGTAGTTTTTAAACAAAAACAAAACTAAAAGGTGGCGTGAATCTTGCGTGAACCGTGATGTATCTGTAGTGAAGATCGTTGCCACCAACATACACAAAATCTACGAATCGCGACTTTTTGGCATGACAAATATGACTGTCCCTGACTTTTCAGGTGAAAACAAAGCTGAAAAAAGTCTCTTTCCCTGATATTTTCAATTTGGTTTTATTAAGTTGTAAAACTCCCAAGAGGTACATTCTAACGGTTTCTGTGGGACAGGTTAATTCTTGTGGATAGATCACGGCCAGACTGGGCCGGATGGACCACGCCAAGCCCGACCCGTGATGTGTTGCAGTCGCGGGCTGGAGCCTGACCCAGCCTGCGAAACCCGTTTTCGCCTGCCGTCGGCTAATCCCGGTCCGCGAAATTTAACAATATCACAGGTCGCCTGCCCAGCCTGGTGAGATTATCATATCTGCTCCGTGTTGTCGCCGCGCTGTGGCCCCTTCTCCCCGACGTTTCGAGGCCACAGCGTGCTCGCTAGTCTGCGCCCAGCGGTGTCTTCGGGCGGCCGTCCGATATCTACAGTCGGCGTACGAAGCAGAGTCTGCCATGTTTCTTGATCTTCCTTCAGACACCGTCCATGTGCATGGCGCATGCAGTGCATCGCTCTGACATACGGTGGGCTGCGAGCGAGCTGTCCTCATTGTTCGATCGCCTACCACGTTTTGCCGGCACGGAGTACAATCAAGCATAGCAGGATCAACAGCAAACGCCCACCGAACTCGAGCAAAAAAAAACGGAAAGCGTTACAAAAATGTTACATAAACGCCTCCTTCCGGTGATTTTCGTTTCTCGCTATAATATCGTTCCGTCATCAGGGCTTGTCCGACCACAATCGAAAACCGAAAGGATAGTACATTTGACGCGGGTTGGTCCCTGGCACAAACAGGTTTGCTTTCGTCTTGTAGGTTCCGAGAAAATGAACAATTTCAAGTCCAATAATGCTGAAGTCCAAAAGTGAGTTGACGGCTGAAAATCGAAAAGGAACAACTCAGCGCATCCTACTGGTCAGCGCAGCCACCTCAATACCACATTAAGACCGCCGTAAACGGCATCCAACCCACAGCTAGCGCGGCAATACAGCTACATAGATCCCCCGGAAACAGCCAGCAGGTGAACCACAGCACCAGCCCCGACGTTCTCGAGGCTTTGTTTTCCGGCGTTCGAGACAAAGAGAACACCGTTTGAGGAAAATTCAGCGTGATACTCTCGAGACCAAGGTCGGAATTCGTAGGCAGTGTTTCAAGTCTGATCACTGGGCGTCAACATTGGACGCGCCGCCACCTCCATGGGAAGCCCAACGGCCTCGCGGGATCGAGTCGTCGTCACGTTTGCCTCTTTATATGTCTGTGGACGATCTGTGTTGCATAGCGCTAGATTGTCGGTACGTGCGCACAGTTGCAAACGGCTTTGAAGGTTGTGCTCTCCGATGCTTTTCGCCAGGATTTATTCTTTCACGTTTCGATTCTGTTCGGACACCTCGTCTAAAACGGTCTCGAGAAAGAACGACTTTCGATTTTCGATGAGTTTTTTTTTTATATGTGTGTGGTCACGCCCGTAGTTTACCTGTATGTATGTCTGTGATTCAAACGCGTGCTCGTCCACGTTTGTCTACCGCCCTCAACGCACACGGCGCCAACGCCAGTAACAGCGGGTTCTGTGTACGCACACGTACATACTAACAGAAAGTTTTCGTGCTCGTGTGGTCGTAAGTCGTTCAGTTTCGGCCGAGCTAGGTTTGGCGACGGGTATCGTTAGAGGTACCTGGCCGGGCCATGGTTTTAAACAAAAACAGGACGTGAAATATCACAAGAGGCTTTTGCTTTGTTTCATTCACAATGAATCAGAGGCCTGCCGAGCGATGCCTACAACTCTACAGGCAGAGAGTGTTCGTCCACAGCGACGTTTGAGCTCCAGCCCCTTAGACATGCTGCTGGTTAAATACTTAACCCTTTTAGAACCGCAGTCCTGTTTTTGGGGACAAACCAGTCAAATTCCGAGTAGTTTGTCCCCAAAACGGGACTGCGGTTCTAAAGGGGTTAAGACCCTCCCTTTCTACTGGTGAGGAGATGGGGAATCCCTACTGTGGATATCGTACTGCAGTATGTAGGATGGCCCGAGTATCGTGGCAAGGGAATTGGATGGAACTGGGTCGGAATGCAGCTTCTCTAGTTCAGGAGGCGTCTTTTTTTTGTTGTCGTGTTATTCCCGTTTATGAGGAGAGAAAACGGGGCTGTTTGAGAGTGAGTCGATAGGCGGTTGATTGAAGGCATCATGCCCACTCTGGTCTCTTCCATTTACCCGCTATCCGGGTAAACGCACTTGCCCGAGGAACGTTCCTCGGAAGCTGGTCTACTCTTCTCCTAAGGACTCCTTACCAAAGGAGTAGCCAAACCCTAGGATAGTCCTGTAGTCTACTAACCCCATTCTACGGGTTATCTAGTCTCAAAGGGGGTTTATCGTAGGAGAGTTCCTTGCGCCCTCACGAAAGCCTTAATACTACTGGCTGTCTTATGTACCGACAGGAACTTCAGAGCCCCAGGAATACTTGTAGGGTGTTCAGGGCTCTGACACTGCGGGCTATCTCACAACCACTTCTATAGCCCAATACCATATAATATCACAAGTAGTATACGTAGTGGTGGCACCTCTGCTGCGAGTGCAACAGCAGTGTTGGCTCGTGTTGGAGACGCCAGGTGCGGATTTTTCGTCTCGAAACACCTACTGCAAAGTAGATATGCCCCTCACAGCCGATTCATCTGTCGACCGTGTACTACGTTCGCTGCTACGGCCGTAGATATTACTGACATACACCAACAGTCACTCACTGACCTTTCTCTACGCCAAACCACTGGCGTTCTACCTAGCTGCCGATTGATCGTCTCCAGCCTCACGACGCAGACACATGAAAGAACCACCTGCGAACTCGTACTCGACTGCTGTACAGCAGACCCTTCGTAATCGACTCTCTGCCCAAAAATTACGTTGTCTACTCCATGGAAAAACATGGAGCGCGCAGTAGGGCATGGACGCGTACCCTCTCGAAAACATTGGGCAAGTACTCGTTCTGCGGGCGAATACCCTGCGAGGAACGTGGGGCAAGCATTCGTCCGAGGACGAATAGCACGTACTCGACCAATGGATTTCCGGAGTGTTCGTCAAACCCATTCGTATTGGGGCGGCGTGTCCAAGTTTCGATATACCAGGTACCTCGTGCTTACCAATTTGGCTTTTTTTCCCCGAGTATGAAAATGACCTCGACGCTTCAGTTTCTCACCAGTCGAGCTACAGTGAAATATCTTAATGAAATCCGCAGTAAGCAGTAAGCCTGTGGGCTGGCTGAAGTTCCCGGCTAGTTATTAGTTGGCTTCGCCAGCCAACTGACTGACTTTAGTTGATTAGTTGGCCGGTGCTATTCAGAGCACTGGTCGAATAAAGTCAGGCGAGCGTAGGGACCCCAATAAGCCCCTTCCGGCCGAGGGCCCCCCGCTGGAGGCTTCCCCGGAAGGCCCGCCGGAGTTGCCTCCGGAGGGCAAAAATAAGCTATTTGGCCTCATTTTACACTCAATAAGTTTGAATAATTTACCAGTTTTTCATCAGGTTTTGATCGCGAAACAGGTAATTTTTAAGTTCGTCTTAGTTTATTAGACATCATAGGGATGCACCAGAAACATGGATATGCCGTTCTCGTCTGGAGGTCTCTTACTGGCGTTACATTCTGTTGTGACGGCAAATATGTGACTACCCGTGCGGCACGCGGTAGCACACCACCAGTAAAATAATACAAAAAAGTTAGAACCCCCCCCCCCCCCGCCAGACTCGGTGCTGCCGGCACCTTCGGCCCTGTCACCATCGGCATCGGCACAGTCGATGGCGATGGGTTCATACGCCATGAGTTGCAGGAGACCTATCAGTGGGCTCGCGGCGTGGTAGTACTTCTTTGCCTTTTTTGCGTTTTGCTATCTGCTTCTGTTTTTGTTTTGTTTTTTTTGCTTCGCTTCATCTTCTTTTTTAGGTTTTTGTCTGCTATTAACAGTCTCCCTTTTGCTTCCCTGGTGTCCGCAGTGGTGGAGTGCGTATGCTTGTTTTTTGTTTTTTTCCTCTGTTTTGCTACCGAGGTATTCCTTCCACTCCAGAGTTATTGGAGCCTGCCCTGCGACCACGGACTGCATTCTATTATGAGTTAATGTGAGAACAACTTCCTGGAGTCGCCGGGAAATCGTACCCCGTACCAAACAAGCCTTCCTACAAGCAAGGAAACCCAAATAAATGTGAAAATAGCTGGATGGTTGGCACCGCCCCAACTGACCATAATACATATTAATAGCCAACTAGTAACTAGCTGGCAACTCTTAGTCAGCCAACTCACAGCCCTAGTAAGTAGTCACATACTTCCACATGAAGTCTCATATAAAAGGTCTCATTTTTTTCGTCTCTCCCACTGCAGAAAAAAGGAAATTTTGTAGACTCGGGCCTTGGGATTATTCGCCGCGATGCTATTTGATTTTTCCTGAAGTTAAGTCAGTTATCGGGTGAGGCATGGAGCTCCTTGAGTGAGGAGCTTCATAAAATTTAGGGCGAACCCCTATCGTAGAACGCCTCCGGATTCAGATTAGCTTAGTGAACACTGATCTCCGCGTTCGAAGGGAAGCCGCTTATATAACGACCGAAGTTATGTTCGGAAAGCTAGTTTTTTAGTTTCCGACAATACAAGGCAAGCGACTTATCATGTCTGCCACAGACTAAATAAAGACCAAGGCGGTTCTGCAATGCGCCTTTTGCGAGACGGTGTTATTTCGAGGTTATAGGCGTTCTACGAAAGAGGTTTTCTCCGTTGTTTTTGGAGGCCCCTTTCTTGAGGAGCTCCACACCTCACCCTAAAACTGACTTTTACCAAAAAATAATTGCATCGCGATGAAACCTCCAATGACCCAAGTATACAATGACGTCACGTTTCGAAGAGTTCTAGGAATTCCGGCGATTTTGGTAGCCTCGTCGTTCAGAAATCATCTTAAGGGAAATGTTCTACGAGTACCTCCTTCGTAAAACACGTCTCGAGTGGGGCCGAACACGCGCCTTTCGCGACCGCAAAAGGTGTGTTCGGGAGATCCCGACGTCCGGGAGGATATCGCACAAATATGGAAACGTCTTTGGAGCATCCAGAGAGACACCGGCACGGGAAAAGGTTTGTGTGCCTCCGGTCGGATCGATCGATCTCCTAGTGCGGTAATGGGCCATCCCACAGTAGTAGTAGGGGTGCACCAGACGTTCCTGAGCCCATCACGTTAGGAGGTCAATATCTCAGCCTATACAATACTCGGAAGAAATCCGTTCGTGCCACCCGACCGGCACTTGTATGCGCCAGCCCTAAAACAAATATATACGAGTAAAACAATCATCCTACCTGGTAGTTCCTCACTTAAAGAACTCAATTGGTCAGAAACCTTTGGCCAAAAAAGTGCAACCCCTACCGTGGGGGGACTCTAATATGGTAGGCGACCAAGCAGTTGCCGCTCCCCTGGCTCCCTCCCACCCCCCGTCCTTGCAACCCACTGCTTGGACAAGCTCCCCAGCGTGACCTATCAACGACCACTCGACTTGCATGCTCAAATTCAATCGTAAGTTAGACCAAGCGACAGTCCAAGTAGCTCCGGTGCTCCGCTCGGAGTAGACGTGAGCTAACAATGAACAGAAGGTTCGGTTACGAGCGATGCAGGTAATCGATTAAGCTCGCAATATCGCGCAATGATACACTTATGCGAGCGAACAGTCGGTTAAGCCTTATGCTCTTCAACACTTAGTTCACGAGTCTACTGTTGCCGTAGGTTTTACCACTTTTTTTGTTTTTCCTGGTAGCGTTCAAAGACACTCACTCGTTGTTGGCCACGCCCTGGATGCGCTGAACTTGCCTGGACGAAACTTGCTTGACACAGGCTGAAACCGTACGCTCAATATAATACCCACTTCACATCCACAGAGTAATCCGTCTCCACCCTCTCCCCAACGACTCGTGGCGGCATGCCTCGACTCGTCGAGCTTTTGTATCCTACCACGTCTCTCGGCCGCAACACCCAGGGTTAAAAGTGTGCGGTCCCGAAATACGGAGCTCTTATCGTCGCCCCAGCCAGACCCGCCTTTTAAAAAACTCACAGTTTAGACTGAAATCTTCGCCGAATATTTCCTCCGCATTAGAGCTGGGTGACTAAATTCCCGCCAATCTTCCCCCTGATTCCAGCCAGATCCGCCATTCGGGCAAGCGGTTTAGGCTAAAACGCATTACGCTTCTTCCTCTAGTTTACATCTTGGCAATCGAGCCCCCTTGAACTTAGTTCGGATATCTCACTCGCCGATAAGGGTCACTGAAGCCGTACCTCTCCTCGATGAACGCTTGCCGCCTTGACACGCCTGAAGAATCCCTACTGACCGTGGCCTCCCCCTGGTGAGTTGTAAGCGCTGCTCTGGAAGCGTCTTTTCTTTTGTCTGATGTTCGCACCTCAGGTGGGCGCGAACGGCAGTCGAAACCGTGGTGCAGTCCCTACCAAGCGTGAAGTACATCCATCAGCAATGTTTCGCAACTTGTGCTTATCTTGTCCTCACCCCGTTGGGGGGTACTCATAAACTTGCGTGTCTACAGCAGCAATACGTGAAGTTGCAGCTAAGCGACAACCCCGCTCACGTTATCGTGGTCATGCTGCGTGTAAGGTACTCGCGCACGCACGTGTCTGCGGCGCGCCACGTATAGATAAGGATCCTCGCACTGCCGTACCTACGACGCCCCACGCCAATTTAATAATGATCGTCTGGGCACTGCACCCGTTCAGGTTGTTTGTGACAAATATCGTGGTCAGGCATGACAGTCGTCAATGACAGGCGTGATAACAATATACTACAGGTATGACACACATCAGTGGCAGGCATGACAAGCGTCAATGGAAAGCATGGTGAGTGAGGATCTGGGGTGGCGAGTTCAGTTTATTAATCGGGGAGTGCACACTCGTCATAACGAAGAGGAAAATACTAGCAGATTCCGGATACTGCTTGATGTAGCCATCCTCCCATCGCCTCGACAGCTCCTTCCCTTAGGGGTGGTAGTCGGGACCGTAGCGTATCGAGCATCATAGCGATTGGCGCAGATGTTTTAGCACCTGGATTGTAACCCCCCCGCCCGCACCAATAATAGTGTCATTCCAGGCACACATCCCTCCAACAGCCTGCGACGTTACCGCAAGGGCCTTCGATGGCACACGGTCTGTGAGAAAAAGACGTGTTTGCTCTGTCCACCAAAGACGACGAGTACCTACCACCTGCTTGTGGCACCTACTCAAGGCCTTGCATTTACATCTGAGGAACCTTCCACTAGTTTATGGGTAATACTGTCACTTCTTCGTCATCAAATTTCTCCTCCTGTGCATACATGAGAGCACAATACATGGTCTCTCGCACTTCTTCGACTACGGCGGGCCAGTTGCACTGCTCTGAGTGGGAAAAATGGTGCGCGCCACGCATAGATAACCAGCCGTTCTGCGGGTGTGTGCTAGCAACTCCGGTAGTATTGCCTTCGATATGGCTAGCTTTGAGCCCTCATCCATATAGATAGGCCTGCCAGCGAAACTACCGTCGTGGTGCTGCCAGTATTATTTTTCTTCATATTTACCTCTACTATTGACCAAGATGAATAGTATGCCAGAGGTATTACTCCGCCTCTTCCCTGCTTCCCTGTACCATCCACAAAATCCGCTCTGCAGTGTGTCAGGCATTCCGGTTAGTATGGTAGAGGGTGGAAGTAGTGGCTGCTTGTACCTTTCCGTGCCTGTTTGAAACAATCCAGAGCTACATCGATACCAACCCACCAACAGGAAGAATGCCACATTTTTCATAGTTCCCATCGTCTTAGTAGCCACCGTACTTGATGAATCAGGCATGGTTCAGAAGTTAACGCGGTTAATTACTTGGCTTCAAGCGCCTTTACGGGTTGTATATATGCGTAACAGGTGGCACATGACGTGTATATACTCCAGTAGTGTAGTTTGACTCTATGGCTGTGTCACTCTCTGCTTCCTTAGTACCCATTCTGCATCGTCCGGGGAAACCTCGTTGATGCCCTGACCTTACCTCAAAACACGGCAACCTTGACAGGGTACGTCTAAGCGCACACTCGACCATCGGAGCCGTAACTGGAGTCGAAGGAAAGTGTGACCTCTATAATGCGTTTTTCTCCAACTAACTATGAAAAGAGAGAAGTATCCCCCCACACACACTGGACATCGATTTTCGTTCGAGGAAAGATGTGCAGGTAACCAACATTCCCGAATGTGTGTCAATAATGATTTCCTCCTCAAGAGGGCATGTGGGTCTGAAAAACTGAAAGCATTCGAAGACTGAGGACCCTTTGACTTGGTATAGTTGTTCAATTTGGAGACAGTGGCAGTTCCAGCCGTTTATTCTGTATGGGGCACCATGGAAACGTCCGCTAGTATTTCCCCAGAAATCGTAGTCGCCGAGATACATTCTGGCGCGCAACACGACGAGACAAAGTCGATCAACACTCAGACCTTGCAGCTGTCCGATTTATTTGACGCCGACAAATCCTGACCACAGTAGGAGCTTCCTTCGAAATTTTGTTCAAAAGCACGTAAATTATACTTGTGATGCCTGCCATCTCCCCGACGAAAGGCAGTCCAATGGCGTGCACGCATCCATCGAAACGTATAGATACCACGTTTACCTCGGACCTACATTCATGTTGTCGGGAATACCCGTGGTCCAATTAAGGTAAACAATCGGCATGGCCGACCAGAGTGTTCCCCGCCTCGCCTCCAAAGCAAACCTTCCCACTTATTCAACCTATCGAAGACAAACATGGCGTGCCTCTAGATAGACAAACGGCGACGCTATTCATGGCGTGTAGGAGGGCATATTTGCGACTCAAACGTATCCAGCTTGCGCTGAAGGCGTGCTGCAACGACCTCAGCTTTCAAATATGGCAGCGACTTGTTTGGCGAGGCGGGAATAGTAGCTGCAACGTCGATGAACGAGGTTTTCACCAGCGCAGCCACTTCTGCATTCGGAGCCAAAACGTCTGCGATCGCAACCGATTGGTTGACACTGCCAAGACGATCATAGTCGTGGCACACCACGAATCCTGGATCCAGTTCCGCGATGAAGGAATGTAACACGGCGATATCGGTAAACAGGATTTGCATGTACTGCATGTATTTCTGCTCTGGCGTCGACGCTCCGTTGTTTCGTAGGTTCCTGCGACAATATCCAGCAGCATGCCCGTCGTAAATGGGTCAGGAAGAAACAAGCCCACGAGCAATTTTAGCACACGCGGCTCTATGAGCTCGGCGGGTTTGGTTTAGCTTTCATGAAAATGTTGATGCAACAAGGCCCGGCTGCGCACGAGCTCTGCTGCATCAAACAGAGCCTGCGACCTCGACGCAGCAAATGTGTTCTTTTCGATACGTTTTCTTCTGAAAAATAGTGAAACGACGCTCCCCACTGGAATATTTGAGACGCCACGGGAGCTGGAATCACCACAAAAGCTGAGAAGATTAGATAAAAAAACACAAACTAAACACGATTAACTCAAAGGCAATTCCCTCTGGCGCACCAACCGGCCACATTGTGAACGGTATCGCTCGTTAGGTGTGGACGCCCACAGGCAATCTCCATGCACATGTCGAGATTCAGTTTGAAGAACCACAGTCAGCACTCTGTACAGAATTGGTCCTCCCCGGGCGTGAAGAATATAAGAAGTGTGATGGACACGTGTAGGTTAATATCGTCCTTGAACAACATCAACATCGGGCAAGGATTACGGCATGGCATGCAAAACACGCCCTTAGCGCTGCAAGGTGCGATCAAAATATATACCACTGTAGGCACTTCAAACGATATCACACGCTATTGCACGCCCGAAGGTAAAGGTTTGGCGCCGTGTCGTCCATACTGATCTACCGGTATCAAGCAACACGCTTTTGCCAACTACACTATCCATCAACAGAATGTCGAGTGACGAACGAACGCCATATAGGTACATGCTACGAAAGGCAAACCGGCTTGTCCTAAACAAGCTGTGAACTTTACGATTCGTTCACCTGGGTCTAGCATAGACCCCCTGCCTAGGTCTCCAAATAAGGGCCGTTTTGTAGGTATTAGTTACGTTCGGGTTTCTGGCCGAGCTCAGGATTCTTGACAGTGGACTAAGATTCATCTTCTCATGCATGCATGACATTAATCAAGACGTGTGTGACATGTGGCAGGGGGCTGCTATCTAGTGAATGTTGTGGTTGCCACTCACATTTGAAATTTCCGATGAACAGTGTTAGCAATGATACTGTCTTTGACAGATCGCCGTAGATACAGGACCCGAAAGTCCACACCCTCTTCTTCCGCTAGCGCTGCCAGAAACCGCAGGTCGACATACTTGAGCGCCTTGTTTGGGCCTTCCGACATCGGATAAGAGTCACGAGAATGTAGGGACATCACCGTTCCCGGAAATTGTAATTCCGCGCCACGCTGAGCTAGTCTTCGCATAACGTCCCTTGCGGTTTTAAGTTCCGTGTTATAGTGCCGGATATCCCTCGCCATTGAATTGTGCACGGTGTAAAAGGAACGGTAGACATTCTTCTCCCCGGAGAGATGCGCCAGGTGCTTATTGGTCCGGAATAAGTGGTCTTGGACAGAAACAAAGTAGTGGTGTCCTGTACCCTCCAGTCCAACCGCGAAGATGAAACGCATTTTCGAGCTCACCACTGTCTTCCGAACAACGTGCGTGGGATCCTCCTCAAACGAAACGCCGGGAGGGACGGCTGTGGCAGCCACAGATATTGCCATCGCTGTTCCAGCGACAGCTTTGTAAAATAGTTTCATGGCCTCCGCCCCTCCACCGGAAAGAAGGAATCAGACTACAGCAAATAACAATACACGCACGGGTGCCCACGTCTCAGCGTTCACCTGCATGGTAATCACACACGAGGAAAAGAGGTATCAGTATATCGTCTACTCACGACACACTACGACAGACGCTGAGGCCAATCATGCAGCTTCAACATTAGCACAGGAAAACACCGTTCAAGTCACCGTCTATATGAAGACGACGCTGGGGCCCTACCACGTATGTCTCTGGCTGGCTGAAAGCGAAGACAAACTTTCACGAAGAGGAAGGCTACAGAATTTGGGAGGATCCGGTCTAGTGCCTCGGTTGTCAGCAGCTCACAGGCCCTCCCGCGAGTCATAAATACTATGCAGTGTAGTTTTTTTTAACTTCCGTTTGCAGCGCTGACCCGCTACGTGTACGTCTATTTCGAGTGGAGCACAGAGGCACCTACACATGTGTTCTCGGCTCTGTACAGGAAATACTTACTACATACGAAGGCCTTGCTATGCGTGTGCTTGAAACGGCTGGTGTTCCTCAGAGATCATCTCATAGCAAGGCTCTCAAAACCTATTGACATAGCATACACGCCACGTCATTCGTTGTTCGGAGTGCTTGCTTACCTCGAACATTCACAACGCACTGGTGCGCAAGTACCAAACACTAACGGAACACATTCAATAAGGGCATTTGTATCAATTTTCCTCCCTTTTTCCGGGGGTAACTTGAGGTTCGACCGACATTCAGGGAGCCGCTAAAAGCCGGAAAACCAAATACGGTTCAAACCGAGTTGGGCTTTGTAGAGTTTAGATAGATACTCTACTTGCTTCTTGTGCTAGAGTGAAGTTCCGCACTTGTCTCTGTTTCATTTCCACTATCCATTCATCGCCCTTACGTACGCAACTACATCCAGCCTACCCAGCGTCTTTACTGAGAGTCCATCCTAGGGCAACGCTCAACACGAACCACGCGCACACAGAAACGTTACTCATTCGTCCGGGCTCTTGCAGCCGGCGCTGAACGGATATAACCTTACCCGTAGTTGCTATACGGAAGCTGCCCCTCTTTACAACAAGGGCTCATTCACTCGCCTCGGTGATCTGCTTGGGCGGAACGGGACAATCGTGAGCAACCATACTCTACATGAACCACGAGGTGAATTGCCAACCTTGGGGTAGATTAGATTAGTACCATGTTTTTACTTCTAGTATGGTTTTTAAGCGCGTGATGCGACATGGGTAACTATGGTTTGCGCAAAACCCGCAGACTGACGGGGATCTTCAGCTGAGGAACTACTCGGTGTATACCCCACATTTGTGTTTTTTATAAATATTGATTGTTGTACGACCGGGTTCCAGCCAGAAACAGAACGATCCACCTTCAGGGGTTTCTCCCACGAACACGCTGCGTCAGTCGACACTAAGGTTATTCGCGTTTATGCCTAAAGAAGGGGAACTCATCGATGAAAACGATTGTGTCGTGCGAGCCCATAGCTAGCTGTCGAGATATTGCATGCTGATAGGCACTGGACGCGCCCATACTAAAACCAGTGCAAGTTGCAGTTTGGCCATAAGTCGGGCAACACGTTGCGTTATTGGACACTCAACCACAAGCGAAAGACATTAGCGACACTCTTTAAGGCGCGCAAGCCGTGAGAGTCTGTGCAATTAAATGCTTGCGAGAGTACTGCATCAGTGTACTGACCTACTTTGGAACCAAAGGGGTATTAGAGATGATACTTGTCAGTACCCATCATATTCGCTACTCGATAACACTTACTTCATCTGGTATACATTTACGCATTCTAGGTACAACAGACAGTTCTCTGGTCTATGAGTTGTTATAGTAGGATACAGTAGCAGCAGCAGCAGCAGCTGTCTTTTTACACCGTGCACCCGTACACAGAATGAGTGACCAAGGATCTACCGTAGTACGTACGTACATACCTACGCAGCGTACAAGCTAGTATTGGTAAATGGTGGGCAACATATCTTCGGTATCCCTCCGGGACCGGTAGCATAGGTTTTAGTGCTGGTTGGAGTAACAACATAGGCTACACGGGGGTCATGGGTATGTACCCCAAGATATATTGTTTTGGGGGACAACTGAGGATTTTCTTTGTTTTTATTTATTTCAGAACGGAATGCACGGGTACTCCCTTATTTTTGTTTTTGCTTGACCGAAATTTAAGGTCGTCCTTTGTTGCGAGCTGCGAGCGCACACGCGCACCGCCCCCCCCTTTGAGCTCACTCTACTTTTGCTCACCATCATCAGCTTTCAGCTGAGCAAATTAATCAACACTGTGGCTTGGCGTCACCACACCATCTTCTTCTTCTCTTCTTATATTGTGAAGCTTCACGTACTAGTCACCTAACAGTGGCTACGTGTTTGCCTCGAACATTTTGACTCTGTATTGCCGGCCATCGGCAATGGAGTCTAGGCGTACACATCAGCTACGAGCTGGTACACTCGCCAATCGCCATACCTAACAAGGAGAAACCATAGGCGAATCGCCTTTGCACTTTAGGTTTTTCGAGTTACGAAGACAAACTTGGTTTTCGAGATTCAAGAACACAAACCTTGGCTAGGTGGTTCTTCATGCCCAGACGATCAAAACAATTACTGACCATTTGAAAAACCTATATCGCTCGCGGGTTGTGTAGGTTCAAATATTTTCCGAAGTAAAAAAGTATACAGCGATCAAATGATCTGAAAAAACAAAAAAAAACTATTAAACGCTAAGGTCACCCACACGTGTTTACCCCATGTCGCGAAGAGTCAAATCTTTGTGTCCCAACTCCCAAGGGTCGAGTGGAAAACGTGAAGGCGCACATATTACATTTTTGAGGTAACCATGTCGTGCACTCTGGCCATGGTATTGGAGATCAGTTGAAGCCTCCAAATACCTTGAATTCAGTGTTCGGTAAGGTGTGGAGCTCCTTGAGTCAGGAGGCTCGGACCAAAAAGAGCGCCACGTACGATACCCTTATCCTACAAAGCTGGCGGGAGAAGAAAATAATGGGTAGTTCCTTGGTATATTGACGCCCCGTCAGTCAGAACCCCCTGCACCTTGCGTGTATATCATATGCATGGCCCGACAGCTAGCTACAGTTCAGGTTCGCTGACCAGAGCATTGAAGATCGGTAGTCACCACTGTGGCGTAATAATTCAATGACGTCCAACGAAAACTTGTACCAGCTGGCCCAACCAAGACCAGCTGATTAGGGTATCACGCACATACCAGGTACCAGGTATATCATTAACATTCTCAGTCCGTTTTCCCGAGCTTTGATCTGAAAATTTGACACGTTCTTCATCATAGTCTTCCCGAAGGATTACTTACTTCACTACTTACTGTGTTTTTTTCGGGAGCTGAGCCACGCAAGCATATAAAAAAAGATGTTCATGACGGGAAAAAACAGCAACCAATGAATTAATCCTTTGGTTTTGCCCCTAAGAAAGGCGTAGAATAAATCCAGGTGGAAAAAAGAAAAACCGGTGTGGGAATCGCAGACTTCGTTGATCTCATCGAAATATCTTAACTTTGTATAGGATGCCCACACACGCTATAATATATCGATGGAAATCGAATTAGGCCATATAAATAGTTTCACCATTCATTGGGGCGTGTCTCAGGGAATGTTTACACCGAGTACAAGCGGCATCGGTTACCGGACTTTCGTATAGATTTTAGTGTTGCTATTTGACGGACATCGACCAAAAATTGGGTTTTCTCACATTTCTCGACGGAATCCAATCGGATGCCATATTTTTAAGGTCGGAAATAAGTGCGCTACCGGCCCGATAACACAGCTGTTGTTGCCCAATTTGGAGGCATATGAACTATAAATGGTTGTGAACGCGCAGGACAAATAGGAAATCTGATCTTTGCTGACCCAGTTCGTAAGCGCTATTCATCTGGAAACGCATCGCATCAAACGCAGTGATATCAATAACCGTACTACTGTACGTAGTCACTGGAGATTTACCAGTTATTCTGCAGCCAGGCTGCGGTGCAGTACAACAGTACCACGGTACCCAACTGCACCTAACGGCGCACCTGAAAATCAAGCCCTTCTGGTAGTCTTCACCTCGAACACGATCGCTCACGTAAGGAACGAAATAGCTATTGTGGATCCAACAGCAGCCTGCTCCCGCGAAAGCTTCACACTGAAAAATATAGATGTGCGAGTCTCGTCGACAGACAATTCTCCGGTTTCAGAGACGAGCGGGTATATATTTGTACGGTTTCAACAAATAACGCACGCCTAGAAGTTCTCTACGTACATTAAATCCAGACTTGTGTACTGGTACTGGTACTGTACTGGTACTGTACTGTACTGTACGCGGTGCACCGCGCCTCGCATGGTGACTCGCTCCCATACCGGGCTAGATATATATGCCTAAGATTCTCCAATAACATCTCTCCATTTGCATCGCATCCCAGCTTACATTCGGAAAAACTGAAAACTGTTCGCCGGGCCCGTTGTGTGGTAACCTATTTTTGCCTACTGTAGCATTGGTTCATCCAGAGACCGAGTTTTGCTTAGCATCGGGATCTCACTCTGCACGCAGCACCTTTGGGTAGGGGCCTACTCTAGGCCCACGGCTCCCATGAGTCAACTCTGATGGCGAGGAAGGCTGTGTGCTTCGACGATCATCACGCCGGAAGCACACGCAGAGACCGGCCTTGACCTGAATGGCAAAATCTGTTTTCGTGGCGTCACCCTCAGCTGCAAGGCGTCTAGCATGTGGCAACAACGTGAGTTATTCAAGCTTCGGGGCTTATGTGGTCGCTTTCATTGCCTTAGGCGTCGCTGTATCGAACTCTTCGATTCACCGCGTTCCGATCAAGTTTGTTGGCAGTGAGGGTATCTTGCGGGCACCAACACCGACGGTATTATACACAAGCAGTACATGAAGCTGGTGCTACCAGTCGTGCTCGTTGCAGCCACGGTAATAGGAGCGGCGACAACTGCTCTACCCCGATTGTCAGCGTATGGACGTTAATATACATACACATATATATTGTGATGTGCAGTCAACACGCACTGATACGAGTATACGAATAATATCTTATTAATAGTATGGATATCGAGTAGTGACAACATGCGGTAAGATTACAAGGTCGATTTATACTGACTTGTGGTCCAGTATATTGCATGTTGAACATACATAAGGATGTTCCTACAGGAAGGTTGCTATAGGACGGACTATCAGCCAGTACAATAACTAGTCGATTAACTCAACTTCAACCGCCCGTAGAGTGGGCATTGTTCCATCAGGATCAGGTCACCTTCAACTGCCCGTAGAGTCGGCATTGTTCCATGATGATGAGGTCAACTCGAACTGCCCGTAGAGTGGGCATTGTTCCATATAGATAGATCAGTTGAAGGTCAGCCCTACCTCGATCACTCCTACTCCTTTTCTTCCTCTCTTTTTCTCATCCCCTCTCCTCTCCTCCTCTCCTCCTCCTTGTCTCTTTCCTCTTCTCTTGATCTATCTCTGAGATCAATATTCCTTCCATAATGGCAACCTCTTTAGAACCGCAGTCTCGTTTTGGGGGACAAACTACTTGACATTTGACTGGCTTGTCCCCAAAACGGGACTGCGGTTCTAAAGGGTCAATTTCAAACAATATTTTTCTGCTTCGTACAAGTGATCTTCACAGACATTTCGGTCCCACCTCTGCCATCTCTCTTTAGACAGAGCCTCCACTCAAGCACTATTAGTTCACCGTTGAGGCAGCAGCAGCAACAGAACCAGGAGCAACAGCAGGAGCAGAAAATACTGCGTTTGCCGACGAAGGTAGCGGAAGCTGTGTTGGTTTCTTTCGCTTCGCGGCAGTTGTTGATGTCCTGCGGTGTGCTTTGTTGTTGAACAGTAGTACTACTGGTAGTGATCGCGTCATCTACAGGGCAACAGAAAGAAAAGCGAAAGCGATATTTACCCGTACGTAGACTAGTAGCGACAGCTAGATTTTTTTGCTGCTGTACAGTGATATGTGATTGGTTCAGACGTCTGCTGTTGTCGCTGCTGTAGCCGCCGCTACTGTCCGCGGCTTTCGGCACCACGCACTGCTGGGCAGCAGTCACACGACGTCACCCCGTACATATATATGTGGGTGGTACTTTGTTTCACAGCGCGGTGGCAGGTAAGGCGACGCTAACTTGGAGCGCCACTAGCAGCGGCAATGTGCCTCTGCTGCAGAGTAGCAGCTGTGCCCGTTACGTCAGCTGCCGTGGTTGCTGTTGATGCTGTAAACGGTGTTCTACTTCCCGTTTTACCGGACAACAGTAATCATGTCGCCATGTACAGGTCCTGCTTGTAGGAGTCATCGACAAATACCTTTACATGACGCCCTTTCCTCTCTCCCCTCGTGCGTAATGCCAATAGTATGATCAAACTCCGTCCGCCTGTGTCAGCGACGGATGGGATCTGCAACGCAGTAAACGCCCACCGGACGTTTTCAGTTGTGAACAACTATGGTTTCAACAAAAGCGCACTCTTACAGAGAAACGCAGATCTTCCGGAAGAATACCCCCGCGTCAGGGTGAGGTTGATCGAGGGTTGGGAATATGGCGTAAAGGGATGGGTTGTTGATGGCTCGCTCGATCTGACGGGTGTATCTCTGGAGCAGATGCGACGCTCGCTGGTGGGGTAGCTCTTAAACTCATCTCCACCCCACATCGTGTATCCTTCATCTTTCTGGTCGCCGGCAGTTATCAGTTGGCGCAGCAACACTCACAGGCCCTCCACCCGCTTTCGTGCGATCTGCTGTTATTGTTCCTTGCTACTATCATACGGGGCTGCGCAGAAGACATAAATATCGCCACGCTCATCGAGCAGTCTCTCGCGCGCATCGCGGGGGTCAAGGTCGTGGCGGACAACATCGACGAAGGCCACCTCTTATACTTCCACAGGAGAGCGATGCGATAAGTGGTATAAAAGAAGGTCGATGCGCCCGGCTCATGTAATGACTGTCTAGCTGCTGCGTAGGTCATTCTTGTATCGTTAAACCCATAATCGGCCCCAGAGTACAAGTGCATAGACAAGCAAAGACCGCCTTAACCAGTTCATGAAGTTATACTCCTGACGGTAGATGTGGCGAGAAAGTGTACCAGAGGGTACGTAGGCACCCATTGGACCGATGGACAACGAGAAGTAGTTCAAGCGTGTGTCTTTGCAAGCACAGCGATCCGTTGGGTTGTACTGGCATATCTTCGAGCACTATTACGGGGGACCATAGTTAATAGGACCTATGGTGTACATAAAAACCTATATATTTAACCATTTTTACTAACAATATTTGGTCCTATTAACTATGGTCCCCCGTAATAATGTTCTCTCCAGCGTGTCGCACATCGGGCTGAGGATGAGTTCCACAAGATGAAATAACTTAGCTCAATAATTGAAGGCGAAAATATTTCCATATAGTGTACAACTTGTTCGAGTCAAATCGGGTCGCGCCTCAGGCGTGCTTCTCAATTTGAGATCAACCCCAGTTTTTTCCCCCCTTCATGTATATTGTAATACAGACGATTGGTGGCCTTCTACGGTATGGTCGGTCATCGACGAGACCACCTCGCTGCTTATCACGCACGCTGTCCATTTCGTCTACCGTCTCTAATTCCCGCGTCCGAAGGGATATGTCTTTGTTGGAGCCTAGAACGAGGTCAAGCCAGGTGCGGAAGGCCTTCACCAGCTGCGTCCGGACTCGCATGTTATCCTATCAAGGTGAAGCTATACTCAATCTTGCCAGCGGGGGCGGGCTTTGGAGCTGCCGATTGTCAGCACGAGAAAATATGGTAGATGTCATGGCTCGATTGATTCGCAGGTCGTGGTTATGTTTTTTGTGCGGCACCACACAAGGCTCGACCAAGGTGGCTATTAACAGTTATCACTGTCGACCGTAGTAAACGAACACAACTCGATGAAAGGATAGGCCTATATAAAAACACGCTTTCAATATGTTGGTTTCGTTCCCCGAAGACAAGCAATAAAGAACACACCTTGAATTTCCTTGCTCGCGTTTACCACAGTCGAAGTACTTTGTGCGCACAGGCTGCTGGGTATTTTATCATGACGACTTCTTGTCTGCCGTACTACTCATGTCGAAGGGGGATGGGGGGGTGCTGGGTAAAGGTGAGCATTGCATTATACTCAAGTACACAGCATATCGTGGTATAGGCCGATTTCCCTCGTACTTCATTTGCAGCCGTTCGCTCTGCACCCCTCCTGTAGCAGGTGGTAAGCTCTGGGTCGATCGAGTCCACACACGGGTCGTGGTCGATCATAGTTATCCCATGATGTTTCCGGGAACGCACAGAGCCGTGGGTCCGACGTTACGGTTAGTGGAGTTCTACACACAGTGACCAATATACAGGATGCAAGAAATGACACCCGGGTGGTTCCACATAACCTTTACACGGTGGGGTTCAGGAAGCAACCAGGTTCGTGCCTTTTATTAGGCACCGCGCGGAATATCAGCGTGACTGTAAAACGCTCATGTTATCGTAAGATTCGGGTGGCAGGGATGAACATGCTGATGCAGTAGATTGTGAAGAGGCCGCAGCGTCCACTACGAAAACTGTGGACAGGCCCGCACCAACTACTGGATATTGTGCTGCGTTCGTTCGCGTCTGTGCGACAGGCGCAAACACCATGAATTAACTAGGTATGAGTTACTGACACTACTGTGGATATTTTTACTACGCATGGTCGCACTGGGCAGGATAAGAGATATTCGTCGTCGATTTCTCGTTTGTTTGTTTTTTACGGGAGCTAATAGCACAATTAATGGCACCTTCCACCATTCGGTACGAGCCAACGAGGGAAGATTGTGTCAGTTGCGAGTCTTTAGTGTGGTACCTGATTATAAAAAAGCTCAATCTCATGTTTGTTCGTGGGGGTTTTAGGGTTAAGTCTCTTCTACTTTGTAGAGCTTCACGAAAAGCCGCGATCGCATGTGATGCCCCTTGTCCGTTTTATGCTTTTCGCCCAGGCAGCGTTCAGCATTTCCGACTGGTCATCGCTTTTTATCGAAACCTAGCTCGCCTCTCGGTACAGTAGGAACTCGCAGCCATCACCCCGCAAGAAGAGCAACGCCGGCGGCGTTGAGGGGCATCAGGCACTCGGGACTCAGCCGATAGGCTCGCGAAACAACTGAAAATGATCGACCCAATACCCCCCAGAACAACAAACACCACACTGTACCGCACAACCCGCCACATACGCTTAAATTTTAACGCCCCACTCAATTCGAGGCCAACTAGCGGATAGTAAGCGTTCACACGATCGTGACCCACCCGATGAACTCTGCGGTCTTAGGGACCTGACACGCTTGTCGCGTGACTACTCCTATGTTCTCCCTGCGGAGCTTGACTACGGTTCTCAACGCCGCCGGCATTGCTGCGGTTGTAGGGTGATGGCTGTAAGCTCATACTATATACCGTGAAGCGGGTTGTTCTTGGTTGGGTTGGGCTGTATGGCTGTATGGCTGTGCTATGTGTTTCCGCCCCCGCTACAGAGCTCTGGCTTCTCCTGTTGCATTGGCTGCTGCAGAGTTGTGCTCGTATGGTTGAGCCCCTTGGTTAAACAGCAATATTCTTGATTTGGGGAATGCTCTTCTTGTGTCCTGGTATGATTGAGCCCCTCGGGTAGTGTAGGTACAATATTGGGTATGGAATGGTACATTGTATGGTATGTGGTACGGTACGGTGTGTGGTGTGACACGGTGTGATATGGTTTGCTGGTATAACATAATGGTACGGTTTTTCGGTTGGATACACTAAATGAGAAAATCACGGTATGTGATGTGTGTTGTAGTATGGTATGGCATGGTGGTACAGAGTGGTGGATGTATTATATGGCTAAACAATCCCTGGCGGTATGGTATGTTCCAGAGTATCAGGGCTGTAAGAGTCGAATACGCCGTACGAATATCATCCATAACGACCTTACATATCAGTCATTGGAACGTGTTCGAAATTGTAAGGCATGCGGACAGACGGACAGATACGTAGACGAAAATACACATTTACAATTGCCTTAACAGAGGCTCAATTTTTCGAACTGAGTATTGTAGTATTGGAGGGCAATATATCTCTGACTGCCTTAGGGCGTACGTACGACGGTACAGCACTGTAATGCAAGAGACCAGACTGAACGGACAGGCACAGTCGTAATATATAGTCTGGTACCGCCAGCTTTGTTTCTCGCTGTAACGAGCACAGTTAAAGCTTACTACATAACTAGCCACCTGGTATTTGATACTGTTATCACACCAATCATGACACACGAGCCTTGCGCCACCGTAAATACTTCTCGTGGCGAATACGCATATATGGACATGCATATGCAAGCTTTATACCGCCTATGTGCCAGCTTGAAATGATTTGACTCTCTAGGCCCCCTGTTTGGCACAACAAGGCAACTACTTCGTGACCTGCTCTACAGTCTTAAGCGCGTGAAAAAAAAGCTCTATCATCTCTGCGCTACAGAAAACGGCTTGGGAAGTGGACCAAAACAAATCCGAAACAGGTTGTGTTGACAGAGGGATTATCCTCAAACATGAATTGCATCATGCCGATTCGCTCCTAGGAGCGACTGAACACGGCTACGCACCATATATATAGATGGATAATTCCCGTTCACGTTAGTGTCTGAGCTCTGGTAAGACACTTAGTTATATTGAATTTGTACATAACTGCAATTTAATTCAACAAAATGTTTTGCTTCTGATTCCATCGGGTATTTCGCCATCCCATCCTTAAAACCACTTGTTGAACCAATTTTAAACGAAAACAGGACTTGCCGCCAATCAGCCGTCAACCCGAGTTTTATTTTTCATCTGAAAATTGGCTCTGACCCGTCATCCAGTTTTTGATTACTATGTCGATATGGACTCAACTATTAGATACTGCATGTGTCCTACTTTAGTGGGCTCAGCTCCTGGTCCCCCCATCACTTGGAAGTTCGTCTGTCGGGCACCTGCGTAGAGCCTACTATTTAGTATTCGTAACAGTACGTATGATATAACCACGTGCACACGGTTAAACGTGGCAAATACATTAAAACACCAGACCCAACACCGACTTTGAGAAATCCTGTCGAGTACAATGCCAATCAACAAACCCGCGGGCTAGGGTCCCAAGGGAAGCATACATGCTCGTAGTCGCATGAAGGGCTTCAGCTTCTTTCGGCTATTCCTTGGGTTAGACGCGCCGTCAGTCACGATATTTGGAGCGCAAATACCCCTCCTTTCGTCCAGCTGGGTATGGTCCCAAACTTCAACATATTACGGGGGACCATAGTTAACAGTACCTATGGTACACATAAAACCCTATAAGTTTAACCATTTTTACTAACAATATTTGGTCCTGTTAACTATGGCCCCCCGTAATAGTATACCAGTTTTCTCCGGTGTACAGCACCCCCTTCTCTTTGTTTGGTGCCAGTACCTATGGAAAAGGGTGTGGTGTCCTGCCACCCGCATCCACGTCCACCCAACGAATGCATCCCAACTATCTTGTGCCGGCATTCAACCATTCCTGCAGAAGCCCGGGTATGCAGTCTTACTATTCAACACCGACCTCTCCAGCAACAACCGCAAAACACCATTTAAGACCGACCTTGCAAGTCTATCACTTCAGTCGTGTGACGTTACCGAAACGCACCACCCTTTTGAAACTTCGCTATAGTGAACAACACGTAGATGAGCACCATTGGCGATCGCTCCAACAACTGCGAACCTTACGGTCAAACGTCTCAACGTGTATCCCTGATGGACTTGTTCACCACGCTCCAAAATGAATGTCAAATACACCGCGCTCGACCGCTACGGGCGAGGGGGGTGGCCGTGAAAGGGGTCAATGACACTGTACGACGAGCACTCGTGGATGAGCCTAGTTTTCTAAACTCGCCGTCCTTCGCCTTGATGTTTACCCCCCGAACACGGCTGTACATTGTTTCTTCGACAGGGGACCCACGCCACCCTAGGGGAGGAGTTGCTGGTCTGAAGCTGGTAAGGCACACGGGAGTCCTGAACAAAGAAGCTACCTGTTACCTCTGCAATCACAAGCTTGTTCGTACATTTCCACTCACAGGGTACCTATCCCATAATATCGTCCACCAAGTTGCGCGTTCAATCGTTCCCCGATATCGAGTCTGATGTCGATCTAGGCGCATATTTGGCAGGTCACCGCAGCTGGCACCCCCCTCGGTAGTAAAATGGCTCTCACACCCAGGATCTGCCAGACGCACGGAGGGCAGCTACATACGCGATACGTCGTTGGCAGCCTCGCGCATTTCGCGGCTGACCGGACCCTCATAGGTCCCTACCACTTTCCGAGTCTGACGTTTCAGGCACTGGTGCTTCTTGATGTGCCTGTACTCGAACTTGAGGTCGTTTCGTGCCGCCTCAGCTACGGTGGAATTCCGTTCAGACGCCAGACGGTGAAGGCCTGCGAAGTCAAATCAGCTGTAGTGCCTTGCGAAACGGTCGGCACGGGCGTCTTCGAATCAAACCTGTTCGGACTGGGGGTGGGGCAAACACGAGAACGTCATGTAGCGGAAAGCCACCCATTTGGAGTTTAGTGGACGTTTTTCGGCGGCAAGGGCTTCCATGGTTTCCTTCTGGCGTTTCTGGTAGATCGTCAGATGATAGTTTCCGCTAGCGGTATCTGGTCTCGGGTCGCTCAACACCGCAAGTGAGGCCGGCCGTCGGCCGTTGTGCGATTGGCTTTACCCATGCGCTACCACAACTCGTGAGGTTCTGAATTCGGGTTCCATTTGGCTTTAGTCATGCACTACCACAAGTCGCTCAAGGTCTGAGCTCGCGTTCCATTTGGTAACTTGCAGGCTTTCCCGTCGGTGGCGTCTCGCACGTCGCCAACGCTAGGTGAATGGTTGTACCTGTATCTGCGGTTGAACGGAAGACCACGCTTTTTATTTTGACTGAGAGTGATTAGTTACCCTCGAAGGCAGGCAGACGCGAGACGGTTACGGATACGGGTAATAACGAATACATTAGAGGTTGATATAATGTTCTGGGAGATATCGCAAACGTTAAAGTATCTGGAGCGTCGACGGGGGGCTATGGAGGGGTGTTGGGAGGCGCGTTGCCTCAGCCAGGCTTATAACCCTACTGGAATACAATCCCGGAAAAACAATCGGATGATAATATACTTCTAACATCGACGTCAATTTCACCATCCTATGTCAAACACAGATGGAATACGTACTGCAGTTTGGAAATAATACTCTGGTAGATGCGCGCAAACAGTTTGCCTATTCCAGCTCGACTTGCTTTCCGGTCAGTGTATCGCATGTAGTATTGTCTTAGTTCTGACGCATCTCGGTACGGCCCCCCCCCTTACAACTTGCAAAAAATTAGAATGACAGCATTGCGTTTGGTCTGTGCTTTTATCGTGATAGATTATGTCGCTTCTAGACGGGTACCATCCAGGGAGTTTAGGCATTCGGAGTTTTGTTTGTAATCAAATGCGTCGGGCTTCTTCGTCGTAGGTTTGGGATTGATACAGCGGCACGTGGTTTGATGGAACAATAGCAAGATCAAATTCACGGCCTCACCGGCATCCCAGGTATATCACGGGTATGTGTTCGTGGATCAACACGCCTGACGACTACAGCCACCACCTCGCCACCAAAATGACCACCACCACCACCACCACCACCACCACCAACTGCCATCAACAGATTTTGGCTTCGCAACTAGTCCCGTTCTTCAGCACACCATTATCTCTTCCTGCGTTGGCCGAATCCTTGGGTGCGCACGGGTGGGCGACTACTGTTCAAAGTACTCAGCTGGTGTTGCTCTGATCCCCTGCTTTTGCTCGGCACGACAGTCTTCAAAACCCGGAAAAAAAAGCTGCTTGCTTGTAGAAAATTTTTTAAAGGGGATAAGAAGTGGCGGCATCGCGACCAGCACCAACATTGACCACCACCCTGAATCATCGCCGCTTGACGCCGCGTCTACCCCGGTCCTGGAGGCGACCGGTCTTCCTTCCGTCTCCGGTTGACGCTGGAATTGAGGGGGTGGGGCGGTTGGGTGGGCCGTCACTGATCTGCTGTTGTGCTGCTTGACCAAACTACCACTATACTACCGCTTTGCTACTTGTTTGAAAACCCGGAAAAGCTGTTTCGCGAAATATCAAATGGCGATCGGGCGGAGAATAGAAATCTCCTGTCATAACAGTTCAAATGCATGTTGCAGCGATCCTAGAAGAGCATTGGATTTTGTGTAGTCCTTCAGTGAATTTAAAATCAAGTTCGCCCGCATAATTTGATATATTCTAGAATGCGCGAGAGTCCTAAAAATGCATGCGCTGGGGGCGATGGTTAACGGTCTACCCCTTAGACGACTGCTGCTGTAAACATCGTCCGACCCACGAAGTACCGGGTATCAGAAAGTAGAGCTATTTCATCACCATAATTGTTGACCTTGTTGTTTTGAGCTACAGTCGGTTGTATCGTAGTAATGCCGAGCTACTATGAAACGCTGCAACGCTGAATTAAACTGTACAATTTATTGTATCCTAGTAACGGGGATGTACCGGGAATACCAATTACCTGCGGGTGCCCGAGAATACACGGGTATCTGGATACCAGGTTTCTGACGAGCCAATTACCCGCAGGCTCCAAAACCCCGCTGGTGTGGATCTCGGATCCTACAAGTGAAACAGGAATGATGGCCCGTCCGCATATGATACACGCCGGCTACCCGGGCGATTGACATCAGGGCCCTACTTGTAACATGTACAAAGGGTTCGAGGGTTAGACCGACGAGCGGAGCGTGTTGCGACACTGACCCCTGCCTCGTGTGCCCTCTTCCTGCAGGCGCTGCTACTGTTCTTGCTGCCGCCGTCACGCCTGCTGGTGCTGCTGACGATTTGTTGTTTCTTCACACAATCAACAAGACCACTACGGGTACACACGATATTGTCCGTACGTAGATACTTGTTTGTGCTGGTGCATCATAATCCGTATTCGCTCACTCTGACATGGACCGAGCCTAGCGTCTACCAGATTCGTTCCCGTCCATGGGGGCTGTCTAGAAAAAAGGGCGCCATCAGCTCATAAAACCAATACTGAAAGGTAAGGCAGGCCCCAACCAAGCGCATCACTTTTACATCTTCGCTGGTGGTCGTATGTATACATCGAAACTTTTTCATCGGACCTTCCGACCCGTGTCGAGGTGGAGGGGGACAGCTTCCCCTCGAGCAGTGCTGCCCGCAATCTTCGCAGCGAGCCTGCCCCCCACTGTCTCGACAGCAGGCAAATCATCGGCGGTCGTACACCGATGTGTTTTCATCGTGTATTCCCCCTAAAAAAAATAATAATAAACATACTAAAAAATAAATGACGGAGAGGGATGGCGCCCCCTCGAGCGGTTGTGCCCGCCGTCTCCACAGCGAGCCCGCCCCCCATTGTCTTCACAGCGGGCAACTTCCTGGCGGTCGTGCATTAATATGTTTTCAATCATTCATTCCGGCCCAGGTCAAGCATGCTGGGGACAACTCCACCCTCGAGTAGTTGTGACCGCTGTCTGCACGGCGGACCTGCCCCCCTCCCCGCTGTCTCCAGAGCGGGGAACTCACTGTTGGTTGCAAATCGATATGTTTGCGTCGGGTATTCGCTCAACACAAATATGGGCAGTAATGCCCGCTGTCTCCACAGCAGACCTGCCCCCCCCCCCGTTGTCTCCACATCGGGGAGCTCATTGATGGTCGTGCATCATGGTTAAAAACATTCGTACCCCACCCCCCCCGCGCCCCCTCTGCAACACACATGTGGGTGTATCTTCTCCCGCACAGCCCCTGGGCGGGTAACTCAAAGCCACATGGGCGTCAAGCCAAGCATCCCGACCAACAAAACGACGTGGGGACAGTGGGGGGCGTAGCAGCGCTGTGCTCCCCCTTCCCCCCCCCTATGCTCGCAACTCCTTATTTGAGATAATTGCTTCTGCGTAGGCCGCCGCCCTGTCCGAAACGAAACGTGCTTATCAGACGGGGCGCACGACTCACGCCGAGCGGCATGGGCCGTGCGTCCCGTGGCAAGGGATACTCCCCCGCCCAACACGAATTCTGGAAACAGGGCCAACAGCAGCAGGGAATTTACCTCGGAAGGCGTTGCGTATAAGAATGTCTTTCTCGATCAGCGTCGATGTAATTCGCTCGGTTATCCCCATTATTCGAGCTGCGTGAAGATATAGAGTTTTCTTTCTTTTTTATTCTTCTTCTTCTTCTTCTTCTTCTTCTTCTTATTATTTTTATTACTATTATTATGATTTTTATTGTTATTATTATTATTGTTATTATTATTATTATTATTATTATTATTATTATTATTATTATTATTATTATTATTATTATTATTATTATTATTATTATTATTATTATTATTATTATTATTATTATTATTATTATTATTTTTGTACTTTGCTTTCGAAGTTGTATTATATTAATGCGCAACCCCCCGCCCACGTTACTGCGACCATTTAACTCCCCCCCACTGACTCCCTCAAAAGCACGGGCGGGTGGGTGGGAACTCAAACTAGTCTGTATCACACCTTGAACCTGTAGCGTTGCCTCTGCTTCACTGCGCTGTTGCGAGTAGGCTGCGGCTACGTACCAGACAAGGTGTATGTACCAAGGGCTACGATTCATGCTACCGTGAAACATCGCATTCATCTGATTGGCTAAGCTTCTTACGTACGTACAAAACTCACATTCTCTCATTCTTCCGAGAATACTCTGCTTTGTACTTTGCTTTCGAAGTTGTATTATATTAATGCGCAACCCCCCGCCCGGAGAAGGGGGGTTGGAGAAGGGGTGATCCCCCGGGGCTGCCCCAACGGCAACCCCACGCTAACATCCGTATACTCGAGTCAACTCCCAACCCAACTGGTGGCATAGAACTCTCGACGCCAGCTTCCATCGACCCAAATGGGAGTCGACCCTATTTACGGATGTACTCTCACGGCCCCTTTCCCTCTGACTTGCAATATCATAGGGAACGCATGTAATAACACACTTCTTCATAGTTTCACTTCTGCCTAGTCAAATCTAAGAGTGAGTTAACCCGCCCCCACTCTGTGCCCTGGCCCGGCTGAATCCCACCGCTAATTCCTTCCTGGGCCATCACGTCATCTACCCAACTGGCATCCTTTCCATGACTGCGAACATACGTCTTGTACGCATCGGACGCCCATCGGCCCTCACGCTGCAACACCTCTGGTGCTGCCCCCCCCGCCGACAAGTGAGTTGCGCCTCCAATCCTCAGAGAGTGCAAAGCGTACTCTTCCGCCCGCACGCCCGCCAACGCAACCTCTTTTCGCAGAGCTGCCATTACCAACACCAAAGGCGGCAAGTGGGGCCGACGAGGGAAGAAACAAATAGCAAGACATCAATTCGATCATGAGATCGACAGCACCGCCACCGTCGCCCACGCGCAACGCCGGACCACAACGTACGCGCGTCAAAACCGCCCCTTTCCGCAGTTGGTCCCCTTTCGACCCACGAAACCTAACCTCAACGCGGTCTGCAGAAGACCACTGCGACGCGGTAAGCTGAATATTCTCGCGAAAAAACGCTACATCGGCCCGTCGCAAGCAATAAGTTTCATGCACACGCGACCGAGTTTCCGCAAACATTTCTGACGCGCGAGTCAAAAAGCAAAAGGAAGCGCAGAGGGCAAGCCACAAGACACGACCCCCCGTCTGCCATGTGGAGATCAATTTTTCGCCCGCGATCAACATTTCCCACGAAACAGGCCGACGAACGGTTGCTTGGTTACCAGCGTCGGCATGCGAACGAGCGGCTCCTTTGAGGGCATTACCCAAAACAGGATGGGTAGTGTCCAGTTCGAACCCTCGTGAAATTCGATGGAAAAACTTGATCGCTGACAAATGGCTCTCGATAGTTGCCGACCGCAATTTCTTAGTGGCAAAAGCGTACGCTACGTACTCGAACAAATGCCACACGTTAGTCATGCTGTCTCCGCCACGCTCTAGGAATACAGGCATGTCACAACGTACCCGAAAGTCTACCCATGCGCCAAAATGCCCCTGATAAGTGCGTTCAGACGAGGTCGCAATGGCGTTTCGCATGAGTTCGAGGCCAACACCGAAGTACAGAGAGATGTGCCCGCACCCCCCAGGTCCTGCTCCTGCCACGGAATGTCGGGTCGAACAGCACGCAAATTAACGAGGACGGAGGCACAATCCCACCGTGAGATACCATCAGCGGCCACGTTAAAAATTCCACGTACGTGTTTTGCGTCAAAGTGCCAACCAGAGGACAACTCGAGCACCCCGAGGAGACGCATTAATGCGCCAGATCTCGGCTCCTTTCCCCCTCGACAACGCCGCACCCACTCGACGGCTGCTTCGTTGTCGCCACGTAACAACACACAGTCCCCCATGGCGAACGGACGTTCATCACACGCAGATACGAGAACCCATGCAGAAACTACCATGCCCAGCAATTCTAGAACGTTAATTGATATATCGTTCTCATCTGCAACGGACTTACTCGATCCACAAAATCGAGACCGCTCTCCTGCGTCAAGCTCGTATCGCCAATACACCCCAGTTTCCAAGCAAAAACCCCCGACAGCGGTTTTAGATGCGTCCGAAAAAAGAGTACGTCTAGGGGGGCGCTCAAGCAAATTATACATCGGAGCCGACAAGGTTCCTCCGCGCGCGTCCCACCCTTCCTCAACGAACCACCGCCAGAACTCGAGGTCACCATGGAACTCGGTTCCCAGGGCAAGACGCCGCCCGGGGTTTGCCATACGGCAATCAAAATTAGCTCCGGCGGCAATGCGCGGCATACCAACTGACGCTAACAAGCGGTTAACGAAAAAACGCCCCGGACGTACAGCAAAGGAAACATGCATGAGGAAGCCAATGAGCTGCGACACCTGCTTCGCAGAAGCAGATGCACGAGACGAGGGCCACTCCTTGAGGATATTGTGCAGCTTGAGGCGCTTATGGGGCGGCAACGTGACCGTAAGCGCCTCAGTATCAATGATCCATCCCAAAACTTCCAATTGCGTGTCCCAATTAGTAATTTTCTTGGCTGACAGGAGGGGCGGATCGGAAACACCACGTTCGCCCAACAAGCGAAAGTGGTCCGACGCCAGTGACTGTACAGCACGCAAGCAACGGCGGCCGTCCGGCCACCATTGCAACTCGACGAGAATGCCATCGTCCACGTAGTACCTCACAAAAAAAATGCTCCCGGTGTTGCCCCCTGAACCAGGAACGGGCCCACAATCACGCGGGATAGCAACGACCCGAACTCCCCGCGGCGGGGAGAGTTCAACGTGCGCAACGGCGGCAGCCCCTTGTTGGGAAACGTCTGCGCCTTGAAAGGTAGAGTGGGTATGAGCATGCTCGAGCGCAGATGCCATTAACCCCCAAAACCCAGGACTATTGCGCCAACCAAACTGCAAGCGCAAATCCACGACAACGTGGTCACCGAAAACGTATTCAAAATTCGGCGCGCCTGCCGGATCAACCAAAACCTGCCGAAAAGCGTCTTTGACATCCACACGGCACAACAGGATTCGAGCGCGACTACCATGCGTCTGTCGCAAAAACAGCACCCGTAACAGCACATCACGAAGCACATGGCCGAGCTCGCACGATGGTGCGGAGTCAAAGTCAGTGTCACCATTAACGCTGGTCCGACCGCCCTCGCGCGCAAACGTAAGATCGTGAATAATCCTTCACCCTTTTAGAACCGCACTCCCATATGTGGGGACAATTCACTCTAAATATAAGTAGTTTGTCCCCAAAACGGGACTGGGGTCCTAAAAGGGTTAATTTGGGTTCGAGAACGGCACTCAGCGGTGAAAGGCGAAGACCCTGAATCTTGTCTGCATATCGCAAATCAAACACCACCGCTCGGCCGTGCACCACGTCTGCGCATATCTTATTGTGGATATCCCCCGCATGCGTGGCGACGACCGGGTGATTACCATACTCGAGTTCTGTGGTCAAATCCCCCCCCCGTGCGACGCCGACAGGCGCGCCCGGCGCCAGCACACGAAGCAACAAAGAAATACGAGGGAATTTCGTGATCTCACCAAACCAGTGCTGTACGACAGCAACGTTAATATGCGGAGAGAAAATTGAGGAGCCGATGGTGGACAGAAAAAGGTGAACACTGCCTTGACACTGTCGCAAGAGTGAGGAGCTGAGTGACGCGACCTGATCGAGGCTCGCTGAGCCTCGCGCAGACACCGCTTGCACCACTACCTCCCGAGCGGCAAGCCACGCATCTACCTCATCTAATCGCAACGCATCCAGACGCACGTCGCCGACCGCACCTTGCACGTACGCCATGTCAACTGGCAAATAACTCGCACGCACGCCCACACCCGTACCTTTTTCTGAGAAGGGAACCGAACCCGGAGTCACAGCGACGCGATCACGCCCGACGCCGCCATCGCCAGCCAGAGCTCCTAACGCATTCCTACGCAACCCCCCCGCTCCTCCGCGGGTGGCCGGCCGAGTGCCCGTTCCACAACTGGCGACGTGCGCCGTCGCCGCTCCGCCACCGGCCCGCACCGCCGCCGCCCCCCCAGGTGTTGGCCCAACCGACAGGAAGGGCCCGTGTCTTCATCCCGAACCCGAGCCACCACCACCCCCGGCCCCCCCGCGACCACCCTCTGGGCGGAGCACCAGAGCCCGCGTCCCGCTGGCTTGCGCCGCCGCTCCACCTCGCGTTCCCCCAGCTGGAGCCGCCGATCCGCCGCCGAGGAGAGCTGCAGGAGAGGAAGAGTTGGCCGGGGTATTCGCATGCACGAATTTGCAGTCTGAATACCGGCATAGGCCCGTGGAAGCAAACATCCTGCACAGCCCGGCGCTCTTCTTTCTGGGCGGACCCGTCTTGGCAGGGGCGAGGCTCTGGCCCCGCTTGGGTGCCCCATCCCTGCTGTCGCGTGGAACTTGGAGACCTTCCTCGAGCTTCAGGACGTCGCCACCGGACGAGCTAAAGTTGCGTGTCCGGCCAAACGCTGGGACGGGCGGCGCGTCAAACACGGCGTTGAACTGAGGGGGAACAGTCAACGGACGAACTTGCTGGGCGAACCTCATGAGGTCGTTCACCCATAGGCGCAGGTCGTCGTTTACCATGTCGATCATAACAGCCCGCGCCGCGGAGCCGGAAAGCAAAAGGATGTTGCTTAGAGTATGCCGGCGAAGACCGGCCGCCGCGGATGTGAACGAGACGTCGACGGGTGCCAGCCGGTCCAGGCACGCGCGGTCGTCGGCGACGTCAGCCGAGAGTCCAACTGCAAGAACCGCCATAAGAGCCTGTCGCAAGAGGTCCAGGCGGTCAGCGACAAACACCAGGTGGTCGACAGGGCGGTCGGCACGTGGCCCATACATGCTCACGTCAAAGTTGCTGACAGCGCGAAGCTGAGCCGCCACCCCCGCCGTAACGTCGACGCTCTCACCCACAAATGACTGAATATCTGCGGCCGACTCGCCAAGGTTCGGAGGCAAGCGTCCCCGAAGCAGCCAGTGTTTGCGTGACGACATTTTCTTCCAAAGGGCCGTGTCGTCAGTCACCTGTGATTTCTGGACGTGCCGCTCCCTCGCATCCCCGCCGTCTCGCACGGAAGGCTCACGGTCGGCAAAGTTGTCCACAAACTGCTGAATCAGGACCTCGACGTCGGCGGTCTTGGATGCGCCGCCGGCGACGGCGTCCCGAAGGCTCGCAACAGACAGGAGCACGTTGTCCAGAGATGACTTGACGCCGAGGATCTCCGTATCCATGCGGGAAAACTCGGAGGACACCTGGTTTTGCCAATGCCGCACGTCAGCTGTCGATACCACACCCCCCGAGGCTGCCGGCATAGATGGAGGATTAGCCGTAGCAGCAGGAGTAGCAGCCGCAGCAGCAGTAGTAGCAGCAGCATCGTTGGCCTGGCGAGAGGCCACAGCAGCGTCGGTGGCCTGGCGAGCCTCGGCTTCGGCTCGTCCAGCACGGCGTGCGTCGACCTCCGCTTGCACAGCAGCTACAGCAGCATGAGCATTCGCCTCGGCTTGTGTTTGCGCAGCAAACAACGCAACCTGCACACCTCGCGCCGCAGTAGCCGCGTTGGCACCGGCCTCCGGCGACTTGCTCTCGTCGGACATCCCGAACTCAACCTAGTCTGTATCACACCTTGAACCTGTAGCGTTGCCTCTGCTTCACTGCGCTGTTGCGTGTAGGCTGCGGCTACGTACCAGACAAGGTGTATGTACCAAGGGCTACGATTCATGCTACCGTGAAACATCGCATTCATCTGATTGGCTAAACTTCTTACGTACGTACAAAACTCACATTCTCTCATTCTTCCGAGAATACTCTGCATTATTATTATTATTGTTATTAAAATTGTTATTATTATTATTATTATTATTATTATTATTATTATTATTATTATTATTATTATTATTATTATTATTATTATTATTATTATTATTATTATTATTATTATTATTATTATTATTATTATTATTATCATTATTATTATTATTCTTATTATTCTTATTATTATCATTATTCTTATTATTCTTATACTTATTATTATCATAATTATTATTATTATTATTCTTATTATTATTATTATAATAATAATTATTATTATTATTATAATAATAATAATAATAATAATAATTATTATTATTATTATTATTATTATTATTATTATTATTATTATTATTATTATTATTATTATTATTATTATAATTATTATTATTATTATTATTATTATTATTATTATTATTATTATTATTATTATTATTATTACTATTATTATTATCATTATTATTATTCTTATTATTATTATTATTATTATTATTATTATTATTATTATTATTATTATTATTATTATTATTATTAAAATTATTATTATTATCAGTAGTTTTAGTATTATTATTATTATTATTATTATTATTATTATTATTTTTATTATTATTATTATTATTATTATTATTATTATTATTATTATTATTATTTTTTTTTTTTTATTATTTTTATTATTATTGTTGTTATTATTATTATTATTATTATTATTATTATTATTATTATTATTATTATTATTATTATTATTATTATTATTGTTGTTTTTTTGCATATTTCTTTTATTCTTGGTTGGGGGTTCCCCCCTCCAAACAGTCGCGCACCGGCCCCAACGTGTGTAGCCGTTTGTTTCGGTTTATAGATAGATGTAGGGTGCCCTTCCCGCGGTCGCATGGACCGTATCTCGGTACCCTAGTGTAACGTGACGTGGGGCACCCGACTACTCGTCGGGTGCCGCGATTTTTTGTCCTCTCCCTGCGGTGCTACCGGTGCCGGGTACTTTTTTTGCTATTTCTTGGAAAATTGAACGCACGTACCCAGTATTGAGAAAAAATAAAAAAAATAAAAAATACAAAAAAATAAAAAATGCGATCCCACAGGGGCCGTTACCGCCCGTCTTCAATGTGTGATCGGCACTGTGTTGTACGCCGAGGCGTTTCCATCTCGCGTTCCCACCTGTGCCAGATGGTACAGCTTCCTCGAGCCATAGGGCTCGCTGTCTAACCCGGTAGGCATGATGATTAGCGACCGGTCATCGTGCATTCCCGCCCCATTCAAGCCGGCGGGAGGCAAATATCTACTCTCTCAGGCAGTCGTGCCACCTTTATTTCGCAGTGGACCTGCCCCCCCCCCACCCCACTGTCTAGACAGGGGGCGGCTCGTACGTACGCAGGAAATAATCAAGGTAGATAAACGGATGGAAAATCTAGGCCACAAGCCACCCCCCGTTCTGTCCTTTTTCCGTTTTGTCCGACGCAGGTGGTCGCACCGATCTGCTTCCATAGTGCGTTTCCACCAGGGTCTCAACAGGTCCCAACGGTCCTATATAGCTATATATGTATACATGCACGTGGGCCACCCGGGCTCTCTCTCTCTTTGTTTATATTTCACCTGGCGCGGGTGTTCGTACCGATATGATTTCATTGCGTGTTTCCGCCCGGGTCGTGTTGCTCTCTGCCTCCACAGGGAGCCCGCTCCGCGCTGTCTCCACAGCAAGCAACTCTTGGCCGTCGTGCATGGTAAGTTTCATCGTGCATTCCCCCCGACTCAAGCCGGGGTGTGGGGGGGGGGTCAATATTTCCTCCTTCTCGGGCGGTCGCGCCCGCTGTATTTCACAGGGGACCGGCCCCCTCCCCCCTATTTTCACGGCGAGTGGCTCGTGCTTCCATGAGGAAGAAAACTTCTACCACCGGGAAGAAAAAAAAAAAAAACGGATCGGTGAATATAGGCTACAAGCCCTTCCTGCTCTTCCTTCTTTTCCCTTTATGTCTTCGTTGTTTTTCTACTCTCTTGTCTACCCATGATGTGGTCGTACCGGAATATTTTCCTCGTGCGTTTCCACCTGGGTAGGCCCTCCCTGTTTCCACAGCGAGCCGGCCCCTTGCTGTCGCCACAGCCGGCCAACACCGTGTCGGTCGTGCGTCGATATGTTTCATCGCACACAGCAGTACTGCCTCCCCAGCGCATCGACTCAAAGCATTGTAGCGGTCAATACCTTGCATGTTTCCAAGAGTATCAGGCCCAGAGCTTGCAACAAGACTGTGTCTCCACAGCAGTAAGCAACACCGTGTCGGTCGTGCGTCGATATGTTTTCATCGCACACAGCAGAACTGTCTCCACAGCGCACCCACTCAAATTATTACAGCGGCCGATACTTCGTCATATTTCCAAGAGTATCAGGCCCAGAGCTTGTAACAAGACTGTGTCTCCACACACAGCAAGCAACCCCGTGTCGGTCGTGCGTCAACATGATTTGTTTTTCTTTTTAATTGTCGCCCACAGTAGTAGGAGTAGCGGTACCATCTCCACTGTGCACCGACTCAATTTAGTCTACAGCCACATCATATTTGGGACATGTAGTATTTGGTCCCTTTCCTTGTATCCCTCGCAAGGCGTTGCGTATGAGTATGCATTTCTGGATCAGTGTCTATGTTATTCGCTCGGTTCTCCCCAATATACAAGCTGTGTCATGGTTTAAATTTTTGGTTGGGGTTTCCCCCCCCCCCCCCAACAGTCGCACGCCGGCCCCAACGTATGTAGCGGTTGGTTTCAATAGATATGTAGGTGTAGGGTGCCCTCCCCGTGTTCGCAGTGCGCCGTGTCTCGGCACCCTAGTTAGCGTAACGTGGGGCACCCGACTACTCATCGGGTGCCGCGATTTTGTGTTCTCTCTGCGGTGCTGCCGGTGCCGGGTACATGTTTGTTTTGAAGTCGTCGTATTCTGTCCTAGTTTTCTTTTTAATTTTATGCCGGCCATCCTACAATGTGGAGTGTTGTTCAAAAAGGGAAGAACTCTCCAGAACAAAAGCGCGGCCGTAGCATACATCGACTCAATTCCGATGTGACGCGCGTGAAGGCAACCCCAACCAACTTTATTCGTGAGTTATATTATTTGAATGAGCGCCGCAGAGTTGTCAGGTAATCTGGTGGAAAACGGGGGAAAAATCGAACGCACGTAACCCATTCTCTAAAAAAACAATGCTATCACACAGGGGCCGCTACCGACCGTCTGTAATGTTTGCTCGGCACTGTGTCGTACGCCGAGATGAGTTCTACCACAGCAAGCAACATCGTGTCGATCGTGCGTCGACATGTTTTCAGCGCACACAGCAGTACTGTCTGCACCGAGCACCGACTCAAATCAATATAGCGGTCAATACTTCGTCCTGTTTCCATGAAACAACATATTCGCCTGATTGAGAGCGTAGTATCTGATTGAGAGCGAGATTGCGCGATACGCTGTAGCCGGACTACCGCTGAGAGGTGGAGCTTGCTGTGTAGCTTGAATTGAAGGGCTAGCCCGTAGCTTCAAGCCGCTACCCTGGTCATCGTGTGGGAGTCTCTCGTTGTGGAGCTACAGCCGGGAGCAGAAGCTACAGTAGAGCCCACCGCCCGAGGCGAAACAGTTTGAGGCAGGAATAGCCAATCTGGGGAAATCTAGCAAATTGTCTAGCTCCTAGCTGCAGCATCCGATGACGACGACACGCATATGCTCGCGACGCTGCTGACGAGACCTTCAATTTTCGCCGCTTCTTGGAATAGCCCGTCCCCTACTTACCAAGAAATGGCAAGAGGCGTCTGGACCCGAAATTTCAATTTATTCGGCTCTCGCTCTCAATCAGATACTTCGCTCTCAATCAGGTGAATATGTTGTTATGTGAGTATCATGCCCAGAGCTTGTAACAAGACTGTGTCTCCACAGCAAGAAACACCGTGTCAGTCGTGCGCCCATATGTTTTCATCACACACAGGAGTGCTGTCTGCAGAGCGCACCGACTCAAATGATTGAATCGGCCAATACTTCGACATGTTTCCATGAGTATCATGCCCAGAGCTTGTAACAAGGCGACGTCTCCACAGGGAGCGACACCGTGGCGGTCGTGCGACGGTATGTTCTCATCGCACACAGCAGTACTGTCTCCACCGACTTAAATTATCATATTTGAGTGGCCAATACTTTGATATATATCCGTAAGTATCATACCCAGGGATCGTAGTGGCCTTCTCAATCGCGTTTTCGTGTACATCAGCAACCACAAGCGGCCAAGCAGAAAACGCCCTGGTTAACCCACGACCTTTCAATCGGTAATGCTTACAGCGGACGTCTTTCCATTTGTTTTAAATATAAAACACTGGTTGTACCCTTCAGTACATAGGCGCCCTGGGACTTCCCCAGGCTCAGCTGGGTGGTATGGGGTATATTCCTGGATTGTGCGCACAGACAGGCCGATATGATATATCGTACACTGGCTAGCCCGTTGCATCCACAACGAGTCCTCCCCGCCGCCTTCAGGAAAGTATCCTAGCGTGTTTTCGTTGTGCATGTATGCACCTCGAGACATACATTCGTACGTGTAAAAGCTGCGTCGCTCTGCCTCTCACCCCTACGGCCGCGTCTATTCTCGTGCTTTCGTGTGTACGTGTGCCCCAACCTGTACGGCATATTTTATTCTCTAAACGGCCCGCCTCCCGTTACTGGGAGGTTGTCGCCGCTCCCACTCATCCTTTCTTCGCCTATCGTTAGATAGTGCCTTGTCGTCAGTCGACAATACCTGCTCATCCAAACACACCGTGTTATTTTTCTAGGACTCGCTGAATTCAGTCCTCGCAGCAGGTCCCCCGCGGTCACCAAAGCCGCGTCAGATACCCACTCGCGTTTAGTTCCTGGTCCCAGCGGGGCAGGAGTAGAGACAGGAGGCAGAAAACAAAAAAAACAACCTGGCTTGAATCGATAAACCAGCGACTAACTCACGTCTGCCCGTGCTCGTCACAAGCCCTCGCGCTAGCTCGAGCCCGGCGTGGGGATGCTGACCAACGCTCGATGCCTTGCTTGAAAGGACTGCATGAGAGGTCTTCCCTTCGAGACCAAAACTTGCTCTATCCCAGTTATCGACAAAGACATGTCATATTCTCTTCACCAATAAACCCTGCTTTGTCCGTTACTTCGTGTGCGGAGGCCGTTACTTCGTCTACGGACAGAACTACCCTTTCCCCTGAGCTGAGGTCGCTCCCCCTCTAGACTTTTCAACCACAATGCGCTCGCTAGTCCGGGTCCGGCGGTTGCTATAGGCAGTCATCCGTTCTTCCCAGCAAAATACGAAGCGGGGTCTTCATGCCTACGTAAATGCCTCCGGACACTGTTGGTGAGCCTACAGTAGGTTGCGTAGTCCCTTCATCCAGGCGTACTTCGAGCCACGTCAAAAAGTCACGAATCATGTGTGCTTTGTATTTTTCAGAAAAGCTTCAGAAAAAGGCGCCGTGAACCTCGCGAGAAGCATGATGTATTGATATTTTTGTAGTGAGGACCGTTCCTACCAACCTACGATTCGTGACTATTCGTCATGGTAAAAATATCACTATCCGTGACATTTCACTTCAAACGAACAAGCTGGACAACGTCTCCATGCCAGATATATTTTCAATTTCGGGGAAACCCCAAGAGTTAATATCCAACGGTTTCTGTGAGTGGGGTCAACTATTGTGGATAGAGCACGGCCAGACCGGGCCGGACCGACCGCGCCGACCCCGGCCCGTGATGTGTTTGAGTGGCGGGCTGAAGCCTGACCCAGCCTCCGAAATTTCCAATATCATCTGCCGTCAGCTAAGCCCGATCCACGAGATTTTCACACTATCCCAGGACGTCTGCCCGGCCTGGCCCGTGGGGTTCACAGATTTGGTTCACGTTGTCTTCGCGCTGTGGCGTCTCTTCCTCGAGGTTTCGAGGCCATAGCGTGCTCGCTAGCTTCCACCCAGAGGTGTCTTCGGCGGCCACCCGTTATCCACAATCGGCGTACGAAGCAGAGTCTGCCATGTCTCTATACCTTCCTTCGGATACCGTTGGTGCGCGTGGGGCTTGTATTGCATTGATATGAAGTACGTTGAGCTCCAAGCGAGTGGTCTTCATCGTTCAATCGCCCACCGCATTTTGCCAGCACGCAGTACAATCAAGCATAGCAAGATCAGCGGCAACCGACCACAAAACTCGAACCGCGAAAATCTAGCGCAAAGCCTTTCAAAAACGTTCAACAAAGGCCTCCTCCCGGCGATTTTCGTTTCTCGTTATATTGCTACGTCGTTAGGGCGTGTCCAACAACAATCGAAAATCGAAATGAAAATAAATAAACAAGGCACTAGTTGGTCCCTGCCCCGAACATTTTCCTCTTTGTTTTTCAGGTCCCGAGAAAATGACAGATTTACAACCCAACGCCAAAATCACAATGTAAGACCACGGCTGTAAATCAAAAAGCAAATCGAAAACACGAACATCGGCAATTCAACGTGTCCTACTGGTCAGTGCAGCCACCTCAAAATACCACATCAGGACCAACGTAAATCGCATCCAAACAACAGCTCGCACGGCCACACAGCGACACAGACCCCCCGGAAACAGCCAGCAGAGGCGAACCACAACACCAGCTCCCACATTCTCCAGCCTTTGTTGACCGGCGTTCGAGCCACGAAGAGAACATTATTTGAGGAAAATTGAGGATGATGCACTCTGAGAACGAGGTCGGAAGTTCGTTCTCAGACTAAATTCAGGTTTGATGCCGGGGCATCAAAGTTGGAAGCGCCACCCCCATGGGAAGCCCAACGACTTCCCGGGATCGAATTGTCGCCGCGTTTGCCTATGTATCCTTCTGCGGCGGATCAGTTATGCAGAGCGCTAGTCTGTCGACAGGTGTGCAGAGTTGAGAACGGCCCAGTAGGGTGTGCTCGTTTTCGGCACGTTTCTATATATCGCCTTAACGTAAACGACACCAAAGCTAGTCACGGTGGGTTCTGTGCACACACATACTAACGGACCATTTTCTTCGTGCTCGTGCGGTCGTAAGTCGTTCAGTTTTGCCCGAGCTGGGTGCGGCATCGAGAATTGCTAGAGGCGCTCGGCCAGGCCACGGTTCGAATCCAAACCAGAACGTTAACATATATATCACGAAAGGGTTTTGCTTTGTTTTATTCACAAATAATCAGAGGTCTGCCGAGCGATGCCTACAACTCTACAGGCAGGGAGTGTTCGTCCACAGCAACGTTTGAGACATGGCCCTTCGGACATGCTAGTGGTTAAATCATGTCAGACCCACTCTTTGACTGGTGAGGAGGTGGAGATGCTCTCCTGTGGATATCGTGCAGCAACAGTACATATGTAGTGGTGGCGCCTTTGCGGCGAGTACAACAGCGGTGATAGCTTGTGTCGGAGACGCCAGATAGATAGATGCAGATTATTCGTCTTGAAATACCTACCAAAAAATAGACATACCTCGCGTAGCCAAGTCAATTGTCGACCGACCTACGTTCGCTCCTACAGTAGATGTCTATGACGTACACAAGCAATCACTCACGGACCTTCCTCTACGCAGAACCACTTGCGTTCTCCCCAGCTGACGCTCGATCACCTCAATCTTTACGACGCAGCGACGTGAAGAAAAAATACTCTCCGAACTCGTACTCGACTGCTGTACAGCTGGTCGTCGTAGTGTTGAGATTAGTGGTGACGCGGTCATTATCATCAACATGCCTATATATCCACGAACATGTACTCGTGGTATACCTAGGATACCGGCAATGCCATTCATGTAATTGTTATATTTTGCATTACGACCACGGGCAGCTGTATCCTTCGCAAATAGCCCCGGGGAAGTCGAAAATGAACAGCACTGCTGTACCAAAACGTAGCAGTACCACACGTCTAACCGAATTGACGCACAAAAGGTTTACGAAGACCAAGTCGTCCCCCGTCTATCAGCAACGGAAGTCAACACTCGAAACAAAGCATCGACTAAGAACCACGCTGTAAATTTGTTTGCCTACTGCACCGGGGTGCCCCTACCAAACAACGGGCGACCTAAGGCCTTCTTGCATGCGGTACACTGTCCGGGATGCCAATCGAGCTGTACCAGGGAGACTGTTCTGCGCGCATCCAGTGTATCTATGAACCACATATCTCGTTGGGACTGGTAATACGGTGTGTGGGGCGGGTATGATGGCCTAGTATTTACTACCTGGTTTACGCTGCTCGGACCATTGGCTCTGTACCTCACTGGAGCATAATTATAGGTTGGTTTATCGGAGTAACACACCCAAAAGCTAGAAGACTGAAGAATGCCAAGAAAAACAATGGCCACTTGCCCGAGAGGCTCTGGTCGACTGAAAATATAGCACATTATAAGCGCCCCCCCCCCAACCGTAGCACGTTCGAAATTACGTGGCCGTGAGCAGTATCCTGGTATCCGAGTGTTTGTATTGGGGTTTGGTTAAAGCAGTATTACAGGGCTGGCTGTAAGCAGCGCGCCGGCCAGCCTCCCTCCACTATAAGCCGTCTAAATGCCAGAAACTCTAACGACAGCGACATCCTCTTTGACGTTCATGTTAACCTTCGAAATCCCCGCTATTGCCCCGTTTCTGTGATAATTTGCGCCGTTCGCTTACCTGCCCCTCGGAGTAGCAATCGAACTCTCCGCCAAGGGTAAGCATCGTCTTCCTTTGGGAAACGGGTGCCTGTACAGCCATCCACCTGGGATCGACAACGTGCAAGACGCCGCCGGCAAAGATGCCTGCAGGTTTGCCAATCAATGGTACCCGAGTTCACAACCTCAGCGACTTGTGGTAGTGCATGGAAGAAGCCGATCGCACCAATAGGCCTCTCAAGCATCTTCAGATGGCGGTTTTCAGGGACCCGAGACCAGTTGCCGTGAGCGCATACTATCACCTGATGATTTACCAGAAACGCCAGAACGGGACTATGAACGACTTCACCGTCGAAGAAGTTCCACTGATGTGCCAGTGGGGGGCTCTCCGCTACATTTTGTTCTCTGGTTTTCTCGGCCACCAGTCCGAACAGTTTTGGTACGAAGACGCCATCGCCGACCCCTAGGCGTGGCACTACCGCTGGTTTGACTTCGCAGGCCTTCAACTTCCCGCGTCTGATGTAAATGCCACCGCAGCTGCGGCGGCCAGAAACGACTTTAGCTTCAGGTACAAGCACATTGACAAGCACCCGGGTCAGACAAACCAGACTGAAAGCAGAGTGGTACGGACCTTTGAGGACCAGGTCAATCCTGAAATGCTCGAGGCTGCCAAGGATGTAAGGCGGCAGTGGCTACCTCCCGTGCTCCTGGCAAAGCTCGGTGTGTGAGCCCTCTTACTGTCCAGGGGGGTGCCAGCGTTTCACCTGCCGAATATGCGCTCAGTTCGCTACCGGTAACCCGACTTCGGTGAACGACCGTAAGCGCAACCCGGCGGACAATCTCGTGGGTTAGGCACCGCGAGAGTAGAAGAGTATGAACACATCTTCGATTACGGAGGTAACGGGTGGCTCCTTTATTTAGGAGCCACTACAGCCTTATCGTTTTGAGCACAATAGAAACGCCCCTACGGTGGCATGGCTCCTAGCGTGGCGCAAGCAACAATGTACAGCAGGGGTTGGGAAGCAAACGCCATGGCGAGGGGCGAAGGGTGGTCAGAATTACAGCCCTGCAGTCTCATTCGCGAGTGGTTTTCGAACAAAAAGTTATTGCCGCTTTAGAGGGCATTCCCCGCTCTCCCGCTCTGGGTGGTCTACCTGTTCTTTTTTTGTCGGGGACGTGTTTCACAAGTATACCAGGGGAAAACGCTTGTTTGTATATCTGGCAAAGAGGGTCGCTGCTACTGGAGAAATCGCCAATGCGTTTTTTTTTTTGCAGTTTTCTGGTAACGAGTTGTCCAAGGGATGGTAAGTGTCGGCATATCTTGCAGTAGAATGAGGGTTCCAAAACGGAGTTGCAGCGGTATTTTTACATTTGTTGTTGGCCAGGTCAGCAAATGTGTTCCTTCGCTGGTAGAACGTATACCCGTGCTTCTGCAGGAATGGCCGACGGGCGTATACCAAACGTTGAGCGGCATTCGTTGCATAAATGCGGACGCGGGTGATAGCACGCCATGACCGTTTCGATTGATACTGGCACAAAATAAAGATATGGCGGTAGTGTACACCGGTGAAAGCTGGTAAGTTATGTCGCCTTTGGAAACATGCTACAGCCGAGGGGGGGGAGGTTGCGCTTCAACCTTTGTGATGGACGAGGATCCGACGTGAGGAACACCACTTGCAATTCTATTTGCGACCACGGTACGTATATTGTCCTCGTAACTCTAGCCCGTGGGATTGGTGATGGCAGTGCACGTGCTTGGGCGAGGTATGACCCTACTCAACCCCTGGCGCAAGGATGACTCGTTGACAACTGTTTGCGTTGTTCAGGTTGGCGTGACAGACCGCTTCGGTTGATCATGTTGCTAGTGTCTGATGCCGAGGACATCGTTGCGTATCGTGGAAGGTGCGGTACTGGGTCAGTATCTATTGCTGCAGTGTTTGTACTGGTGGCGTTGCTGTGGAGATATTTCGTGTTAGCTCCGTCGTCTGTGATTGCTTGTATGAGTGCGGAACTGGTGGGGGCTGTTTCCACGGGGAATTTGAAGATTCGTGCAGGTTCATGACTGAGTTGATCGTTTTTTGTTGTTAGTATTGAAATTTCAACGTTTTGATATTTCCACGATATCGTCGATACTTCATTTTTTCTATATTCCAGTATGTCTGCTGCTATAGATAGATGCTAATTCAATGAAACTCCAATAAAAAACAAGTTACTTCAAGAAAAGCGAATATTGGAGGGAGAAACACAACTGACTGGACAGTAAGTTTTACGGTGCGGGTTTGGATGATCGGATGAGACGGTCCTGTAGAGCGGGAGTGATTCCATCGACGGGACGGAATCGTAATGTACAGCGCGCGGGGTTCTTTCGACGGGATGTGACTGTAAAGTACAACGGAAAAAAAAAATGATGACTGGACAGGGGTGGGGAAATCTGTCGACGGGACTGGACGGGACGACGCGAAACACTTAGATACCGTTCCGTTCCGCCGCTAAGGTTGTTTCCATCCCGACAAGATACCGTGCTAAGCCTTTCTTTGTTTGTACCAAGGTGCCAATCGAGTCCAGCAAACTCAATGACTTGTTTCATGAGACGGTGTTCAGCTGAGTGCTGGATAACAATCTGTATACTCGCTCCATATGCTGGGTCTAGCCGTTGCGTTGTGCTTCAGAGAACTTCAGCATCACACGATGTACCTTCGAGAGGAACATCCCTCTGTCAGCGTTCGTAACTTGTTCCTACGAGTGAAACTCTTTGTTGCTCCACCACGTCAAATGTACGAGAAACATAAGCATATAAAACAGCGTGAAACGATCCGCCGAGCCACTCAACGCTCCGCCAAAAAAAAAACGACCCGTTGACCTTTTTCAATTCACGTGTCCCACGCCTGATGTTACGCGAGCCTCTCCTCGAGGCACTCCGGAGAGATGTCTCTCGTTCGCTGTACTGGGTTCTTGGGAGAGTCATATCCCGGTGATGGTGTGAGCGCTCTCCTCGGTTGCATCCCGTCGATGCTGCGCCCCCCAAGCCCAGTGAATGTTGGCGTCGGTGCCAAGTGGAAATTCCGTTGTTGATCCGATCCTCCATTATTTCCCTTCTGCGTTCCACCACTGCAACACCCTCCCCTAAACCCGGCGCATGCGCACGTCGGTATCAGTCGGGCATCCCAACCATAGCCCAATGGCAGGTGTGGCCACGCCTTGCTCCTCGGTCCTATGTCGTCGACCTGAAGTTTCGCCTCCTTTCCTTCGGCGGTGATAACGTTGTCCGGTGGTGAAAACAGTGTCCGTCTTTGGTTCTTGAACGTTCCTCAAACACCGGAACTCGACCAACCGACGCTTCGCACTCCTCCCACGTTCCTCACGACTTGTAACCGCCAGAGTATTTTGATGCCACCCGTTCGACTCGTATACTTGTGACGCTTCATTACGCCTTACTAGACGAACAACACTTCTACCGTCGCATAAGTGGGCAACGTTTCTGTTGCCGTACTTACCTATCACACACACAGAACGCAATCAAGTATTTTTTACAAGCGCTCCCCTTCGACGATCCACTCGACAGGAGCATGGCAGGTGCTTACCATTCACCTTCGTAGTGCTACCGCCAAATCTATTCGTAACACCCCCGGAAAATAATTACTTCATCTCCCGATCGGCAGCCATGGACAAAGTGCTCACTTCACGCTTCAACCGAATACCACCGAAACACTGTGCAAAGCTTGGTTTTTATAACCTCCCATAATCTGCAGAGTTCAATAAGCAACCTGACCTTTGTTGCCTTCGTGCAAGGGAAAATCAGTCAGTCCTCAAGGTCACACAAATACCAACCACGCCTTAGTCAAACAAGATACAAATACATCCAAATTGGAGCCTAATAGGTGTACTAACGCCCAAAATCCCTGTCTTGCGGATTTCGCTCAATATCGGTGCGCATGTTTCTTGAGGTATGTCGAGACAGCCGATATCCTTATCATCGCCTAATTCGTCGGTCATCAAGAGATATCGCGTGTGTACGATCCCCAATCCAAGGTCAAGGTGCTACGAGGAGCAGGACGGGATGTGTGAATCTCAGTCCCATAGTTTTGTTTGACCTGCATTTCGTATTGTTTTTGAGCGTAACGGCAACAGGAAGATATTACCAACTATTGTATCTAGGTTATTTCGTGTCTCCCGTCAGTTGTGGCCGAGACCCATTTTCATGATTTTCTAAAAGTATGCCTAGCTCACCACAAAAAGCAGAAACCCAAATGGTGCAGTAGGCGATCCCTTGCAAAGACTATAACGACGCACGTGTCAAGTGTTCAGCTCAAAATATAAACTGAGAAAGTGCTCTAATGAAAAAGCAATTGATCTTGGTGTTGGCCCGCCCTGCTCGTAGTCGTAACATGTACCTTACGTGATACGAGGTGCCTGGTATATAAATTCAACTATACTTGCTAGATTCCAATCTTATCCCGAGGACAGTTCGGACAAACATAAAGTTCAGAGTAAATGCTACGATAGTACAGCTGTCGCTACTCGTACGAACTCGGGCTGCAGGATACTTTCATATTTCGTCAACATGTGCGCGTTGCTGGATGGTAGACGGTGGTATTGGTAGTAGAGGTCGTTGTTGTCCCGTTGACACGCCAAAATTAGTCTTGCTGTAAAAACAGCTGTGGTCGTTCTTCGTTCACAAGACGAAATACATCGGATCAGTCACCAGTACTATATAACTACTGGACTGATACTGCAGCTGTGGTGTTGCACACAAGGAAGAAGACATCCGGAAAAGGATTAGGCTTATCTACGTTATACTCCTATATATGCCGTCTACGAGTAGTGCGACGACATTTTCGTGCAGTAGTACCACGCAACAGCATTGCCGCGGCATCACGCTGTTGTAGTCATACATACGTGCGTACAGTGGTTGTACTAGTGTCATATCATGCTGAATGCTGAAGTCGAACTCGAGTGGGACGAAGCAAAACCAGGCACAGCGAGCGGGGTGGGGCTGGAGCTGTGCTCCCGACGGAGTGTTTGGGACGAGGCTTCCGATATGTAGCTTTCTCACCATGGCGCAGCATTCGTACAGCAAAATGCACACCAACAAGCCAGAGACAAGACACACACTTCCGGTGGTTCCGTTTCGCGGCTCTGGGCGCACAGCGGCAGTGGCCCTGTGCAGGTGCTTGTCGTTAGATACATGCTTGCTCGTGTTTTAGTTGTTTTACTATTCCACACCCGGGGACACAAGACTCCCTGTCGTTTTCCAGAAAATGTATCACTCCATATTCTCAGGTGGTTCTTAAGGAGGGGAGTAGGTTTTTTTTTTCACGGATGATCATAGAGGAGGGATATTGGTTGTGGTTATTTTCATGTGCGTCACATCCGTTGGTTTGTCGCATGATACTGCCGCGCTTTTGTTCTGGAGAATTCTTCACTTTCTGTTCCGAATTCCTTTTTTGAAGAGCACTACACTTTGTCGGATGGCAAGCATAATACGAATAATTTACTGCGGGGGCTTCAGGCATTTCTTTGGGCACCCTCTGTTGTCGGAGCCTTCAAAATTAAAAATTCGCATTCGCTCGGAAGAAATAGTGGAATTCTTATTTCCTCCGATGAACAATACCCCGACAGAACACCTCTGCGATTCCAAATCTCTTCCACATTTTATTTGTAACATAAAGAAAAAAACACCCATGATATCGAGGATTTCGCCCTCACTTATGTTCGCAAGCTGTCTGTGGTACTTTGACCGCCCGTCCTACGGGCTGCGTAAGGCCTTGTGCAAGGTTTTAATCCCATGTATAAGCAAGACAACATCTTCTGAAGCTGCAGAATTCAAGGAGTTTGTGTGTCTATATTCAAAAATCAACTTTATTGCTTTTCCGAGGTTTGCACATACAGTAGCTTGCCACGAGGTGGTATTGTTGTTGTTGTTGTTATCCTTCTTGTCGTTGTTGTTGTTGTTGTTGTTCTCACGTTCTATATCAAATCAAGGAGTCCTTGGTCTCACACCAATGAGGTGCAGGGGCCCTACAGTAGGGAGATCCGGAAACCGACTGAAAAACCGATATTCGGCTGGCAAGCACGACGCTTTCCACATGACAAAACACGAGAGGAGGAAAACGCACACAAGAAGTTAAACCAGTAAGCAAGCTGAACTAACATGGACTCGGGTACCCACCCAACTACAGCCTAGAATCCCCTCCTGTTCCCACTTCAGATCAAGTCGTGGCTACTGACTACAACGGGAGGGTTGTTGTTTGGAGTTCTGCCTGCACCGTGCGAAACGCACGGTAGCCGCGAACACAGTGAAGAACACGCCTGCTGTCTGGGGTTCCGTTAGGGTGATGCCTCGCGGGCACGCAGCGAAAGAAGAGCAGTCGAAGTAAAAACCACCGAACAAATATCAACGACAGCCGCGTCTTCCCGGACTGTCTGACAAGGTGCAACACAGTGATGATATCACGTCTCTGATGATATGTATCGGGGATTATGCCCCATGAAGGGTATGCAACTCTCCCAGCATACTACACCACTAGTAGTGACGTGCTTAACAGGTATGGCACTACTGCCTCATGAGAACAATCCAGAAAAAAACAGTAATCGCCTCCCTGATGGCGTGTGCGCTGCTCAGGTGTCCCCGTGTGCGTTCTGCTGCCGTTTTCCATGGACGCCTCATCGCCTTAGCCTTATCGGCCGCCTCGTCGCAAGTACTCTGGTTGCAACCCCCTTCCAGTCGGTCCCCCTTTTACCCCCCCCCCTCAATACTTCCTGCAACTTGCGGTTTTGGGATGAGACACAAAACGTATGGCGCAGGGTGAGCTCTACCTACCTCCTGCCCGCTTGTCGGCGCTCACTTTCCCTTCACCTTTGCCGTCGAATCCAGCTTCTTGCCGGCGCAGTGAGGCTGTGCTGTAGCTTGGCTCGTGGTCCCGACTGCCTCCGCGCACGGACATTCCGATCGAGCATCGCTGCTCTGCCGCTGATGCCTCAAAAGACTCGCGAATCGTAGGTGCCCGTGCCTGACGTACCACGTACGACCTGATTCTACCGCGACGCCTAAGCTTCGCGGTCACTCGCAGCAGCAAGAAGGTGCTCCCCTTGAGCGTGAATCCAGCATTACACCCGTCAGTTTTGTTTTATCCCATCACTATAAGCCTGATAGGGCATACCTCGCAGGGTGCTTTGCCGACGCAGCGAGGGGAACAGAGCCCTGTGTGATTGTGATTTAAACAATGCAGTAGGACGCACTATCATCATCACTGCCACATAGCGTAACAAGTGCTATACGTGTACTTTTTCAACCATGTATCCTAGATTACCTGAATAATAACAAAAATTAAATGAATTCATTATTCAGCCCTTTACCTGACATTTATCAAACGTGTTCTATGAACCCCTTCCTACCCGTCGCCTTTTGTTGTGATTGTTGGTTTTGCTGTTGCTGTTGTTCCTGTTGGTGTTGCTGTTGTCGCTGTTGCTGTTTTTTTCAGCCAGGATTTTCCTGCTTTGTACTTTGTTTGGGTGAGGGTTAGGGTCTGATAAGATCCCAATATTTCCGGCGGGGTTAGGGTCTGATAAGATCCCAATATTTCCGGCGGAAATACATAAACAAAACATTCAGTAACGGTTTGGAACAGTTCCTTTGCTCGTGTGACCTTTGGTCGGCTGATCAGCTGGAATGGGTGCTGGACTGATGTTTTATATTGGTGTTGTGCTATTGTTGTTTGACTCTGCACAGGGCGCAGGGGGACGGCATGCCTGCTGCCCCGCGGCTTTCAGTTAATTTTATCGCACGGCAAACCCAAACGACGACACCCCCCCCTAAAACAATTGTAATGGAAAACAAACCAGAGGGGTGGCATTTCTGGACGAGTCCACCAAGAGGTTATTTTTCAAAGTTGTGCCTTACTTGGTTCTAGCCATCCGGAGACGTCGCTGTATCCTCCCCGGGTTTCGCTGGCGCCACGAACCACAGCCAATCAGTAATATGGCCAGTGAAGTGAAGGTTTCATCTCCGTTCAGGCGGATATCGACTTAGAGAGTCACCTTACCTTTGGTCCTCGATGTGTTGAACTTGTAACTGTATGAGAGTGTTGCTGATTCAGAAATGGCACATTATCTTCCCGGCTGGAGCTGGTTCTACGAACCTCAGCCAACCAGTGATAGAGCAGGGATGGGGTGGGGAGTTCTTCAACGTGCGTAGCGGTATCAACCCGGGGGATCGCTGGTTTCGTTTCATACTAGTCGGAGTAGTAAATGTATAAAGCGTTTTATGATCTGCGGATGGGACTTTATCCCTCCCCGGTGATGCGGGTCCTTGATGCTACCCCAACCAACCAACGATACGCCAGTGGGGCTTGGGTTACCATGTCATGCGAGGCAACGTTCAGTCGGAAAGCCGTCGTTGTCGACCCCAGGTCGTCAGGGTAGTAAACGTATGGAACGATTGATGATCAAGGGATGGGCCCTTGTCCTCTAGGTGCGACAGCGCCTCACAACCACCCCATCCAATCAGCTACGACGCGTTGTACGATAGAGGCAACATATTTCAAGCTGAAATGGTTTCTGAATGACGGGGCTCCTCACCCCAAAATCGTCGGAACGCCAATCTTGTTTTGGAAAAAGGCCAGTTTGGTATAGTTAGAGGATTGGATTATTAATCAGGATGCTACTTGATTTTTGCTGAAGTCAGTTTTCGGGTAAGGTATTGAGCTCCTCAATTGAGGAGCCTCGAAAATAAATAGCGAACCTCTATCGTAACACGCCTCCTAAGAGTCACTGGGGTCTGGGTTTCCATACTGTGTGCGGTCTTATCGACTCAAGAGATTACCGATTTCGTTCCCGTGGTGTCGGAAGTGTGGGTGTATGGCAGCATTCATTATCCGGCGATGGCACGTTACTCCCCATGCTGGCTCTACGAACCTCAGCCAACCAGTGGCGCCAATAGGGTTGGGGTTTCCACACGTTTCCGTATGTGCGAGATCGATTGTCAGACTCATCTTAGCAAGCTGCATGTAGTACTACGGTCGCTCGTACGACGTAGAGGTTAGGTTTCGTGAATTATATAGGGCGGTGACCCCTGGGTGGTAACGCCATGGTTAACATGGCGGTTTCGAACGGATAGTCAGGTCGCGGCCATACGGCATACAAGGACTGACTGTATAAACCCTTTATGGATGTGGAACTCAATTTCGCATGAGTTGGTCTAGTATGAACTAACTCGTACTACTTCGAACGCCGAAAATATCCTTGAAAACAGACATCCGAATACAACCAATATACGGGAAACTAACTACCGACACATATCTCCCTATACGAGCATCACGACCACCGCCATCCAACCAGTACAGCAGTCGTGACTCGTTCATGCTTGTGCTGTTGTATACTGTTTGATGAATGACATGTCCGGGTGTACATGACATGGGCCTGAACACCCGAGGATTGGTAAAATCAAGGATATTGGTATGCATCAGATAGAGTAGTAGCTCGAGTACAGTGTACCGTAGAAGTAGGTTCAAGTCGTGTGATCCCATTGGTGAAACGAAATCGCACGGAGATCTGGTGGACACAACTCTGTGAGCGAGGATCGTGGAAGGCGTGTATCTCTGACATGGGCGTGAGGTAAAACTATGTGGCTTCTCAGTACACAACTCGAGAAATCGTTTGCAAACTCGGCAGATGGCCCAACGCACACATGCCCATCGAGATATACTTTTTTGCGCCGTCGCTCCGTTCCTTCATACCATCGTTTTGTTCGCTTGTACAATCGCTCGATCGGCTCATGGTCGCCCGGTTGCAGGTCCGTTGACTATGAACACTTTGCCCGAGATAAACAAAATGTCTTAATAGTCATTATTCGTCAAACTAGAGTGCTTGGATAGGTATCAAGCAGATACTCGTAGATTGCGCCCAAGAAGCTGAGCGTTGGTGAACAAGCCGCTGGTGTGTGTCAGCTAGCCTTAACCGCCGTGTTATCGTGTTGACGTCAATCACTAGGGCTCAATGTACAGAAGGCTTGTCAGAGTCATGCCGGCAGTAGAATTGCCGGGGGAAGACAGGCAGCCAGGTACACACGTAGACCAGCCGACAGCCAGCCGACAGCCAGCCAGCCAGCCAGCCAGACAGCCAGCCAGACAGGCAGACAGACAGACAGACAGACAGACAGATAGACAGACAGACAGGCTAATGGCGCATCACCGTTTCATATAACTCGGTAGACACCGGAGAAAATTTTTGCACATGACGGTGGTTGTAGATGTTCCATACCCTGCTTTGGTGTCAACACATTAATCAACATGTTATGGCAAGTGCCGAACCGGACTTTGACCGTGTGAATATTTTGTGTCTTCGAGATTTTGCTACTTATGGAGTCGAAACTCGTGGAGATACTCTGCGCCAACCCGCTATCAAAAATATAGCAAATATCCAGCGCGTCGTCGATATCTTGCGACCTCATTTCCCTGTGGAACATGGTCAACCTCTACATTTCATTGTAAGTTGAGGACGTAACTGTGCCAAATGTCCGGGGTAATACTCCACAGCGACCCCCCCCCCTCCCCCTACTCTAGCCTCTGGACGATACCAACCGGTCGATTCGGATATAGATTGCCAACACCCCTCAATACAATAGCATTGGCTGTCAACACCTCTCAATGAATTAACATTGACAAAACTTGAATCTGCTCCCGATTTCGTTTCAACCTGCTCATTTCCCCGACGTGGTTCACCCGCACAAGTGATACCGATCATCACAGTTGGTCTGTCATTTCACGTCGATAGGCAAAACACTTTAAATTCATCAAAACGCACTACACCACAATAGGTCTTCAGTGGGCCCTATCTTAGCGACATACTGACATAAATAATATTTACCTGGTATCGGTGTTTTCATAGTCTCATTTTGGCTGAGCTCGTTGCCGGCATTGATTATTGCTAGCGTTGTACGAATACTGCACGAGCTTCGTGTTTCACTCAAATACCCAATCCTTTATTTATAATTAGAAGGGGATTAGACGTTCATCGAAGCAATACAAGATGCAAAGCAGGTGTGAAACCTTAACCAACACCAACGTAGTAGGGCTTGATCGAGTACCGTGGTGAAAGCCAACGAGCGCAGGAGAGCGGTGTTCAGTCCAGCACGAGGCTACGCTCCTTTCTGGGGTACCATGGGAGGTCCAGACTGATTGCTGAGTCCTTTTCTTTGCCGAGTCCATCTCTGAGCACCATCACAAGCCTGCCAAGGTTGGAGGAGCAAGTGCCCACGAATACGTCAGCCACCGCCAGCTGCTTGACGTCCGCCATCAGGTAAACTAGCGACCCGTAACCCTTGTAGATGACGGGCAGGAGCGAGGAATATCAAGGACGGAACGTGTTGAAGGGATAAACTATTTACCGGAGGGCACATACGAAGGCATCGGCCAGAGTGTGTTCGTGGGCTCGGTCATCGCATGCTACAGCGGGCATCAGCGTTTAGTAAGTAAGTGCGGGTTTGCTTGGTTGTACCCTGCTGTAGTTTAGCCGACCAAATAAAGAACGTTCTTAGCACGAACACTCTATTCGTATCCTTAGAACATACAGAGTCGCAACGGTTCTGTTCTTCGGAAACGGCATGCTCCAGGGTGCTGGGCAGAATGTACGTTGGGCTTGATGCGTCCAGGCTCTGGAAGAAATAAAGGTTCTTAGTTTGGGTGCATGCTTGGTTTCCCGACCTGCAGTTCCGGACAAGACGAGGAAACTACTGTAGCCCGCACGTTGACTCGGATCATAATCAAGGCCAGAACGTAACGACAGAACGAAAATGACTTTGAACGCTGACGTGTATTGAGGCCAACAAGCGTGGCACCATAGTAGGCGGGCAAGCATCGACGTCATTGTCTCAGCCCTACTCACAATTAAGCGTCGGTCTCAAACGGACCGTGAGATTGTTTGTACCTGTGATATCGAGTGTGTGGTCATTCTCGAAGTTTGGACTCCGCCCAGCACTCCATTGGCGACATACACAATGTCTTCACTCAGTACGCTTGGAAAGTACGCGCCGGCCAGGGCGCGGACCTCGTTCACCATGTCTGAGGCGTCCGAGGCGACCCAAATCCCTTTGATAGCACCCACTGATGTTCCACTAGGTTCTTGCTGGAGGTAACGCACCGCTTCAGCCAAGTAGTCCTGAGGGAAAAGGCAGCACGTCATCAGAATAGGGGCAGACGAAACGTTTTCCGTTGCTGCAATACGATCTTCCTGGCAGCCAATGGTCGTGCTCTAGGACACGTCGTTTGCATCTATCCGACGTATGATCCTTGGCGTAATCACCTTCACATCGTGTTTGAAACGAGCGTCTCGCCCCGTGATTTTGTCCCCGCGACGGACGTGTATCCCTATGAAAGGCGACGTTTCGAAGGTCTCCCTAACACGAGTCACAACGTGTATGTCCCTGCGAAGCCAAGGGGTCATGTAGCTCCACAGGAACTTGGTCATCACCTGGATCGTCGAGGGGGGGGATACGTGCAAAACCATAGCTCTTGCTGTTGACAGGCCATAACATTTGGCGTCAAAATGAACTAGTTGGCATATACGTATGGAGGCGAACGGAAAATCCATCAATACCATAATAAAGGTTTTGCTGCACATCAACTGTACACCGAGTCGGAAGTCAATATTGCAACAGAGTCGTGAGTTCTACGTCAGTAATGGATCCACCCAATAACCGAAAAAGAATCCCAGCACGATGATCGTGCGCAAACCAGCACAGGGCCAATGATGGTACCGACGACAAGCTTCCAGTTTCAATCAGAGGAGTGAAACAAGCACCTGAAGGGTCTTCTCTCGTCGGGAATTTCAACTTGCTCTCGTCTGTGTCGATCTGTTCGATGGAATCACACAACAGACATAACCCTGTGTAGCTTACCCCTTCCGCCCTCCAACGATCCCGATGAATTGACGCTCATACCGGGACGGATGTGGAGAAGCTGGCACACGCACTAGCGGGCTGCGCCCACTCTTAGCTTGTCAGATTCGCTGTGCGCTGAGCTATCTGCTACCCACTCGAACGTTCTGACTTTGCAACCACCCGCGATTCATGTCGTGTTCCATTTGAAAACCATCTCCGTGGAGGTACAACCCTAGGTACGTAGGTCTATCGGTAGAATTGCTCGACTGCAATGTACGTCCCTACGTGGGACCTCATTCGACGATCAATACCCAGGTATATATATCGGCTTTCGACGTGTTCGTCGCGGAGCACTGAAACTCCGTGCTCAAATACACACACATACGTGGAACACGATCGTGACCGAGAGAGAAACATGCCCGATGTGCTATTCATATACGTTCAGGACAAGCTACTGACTTGAGTGCATTAAACAAACTCCCAAGTAAATTATTATTTGCCGCGTCTGCTGCAGGTACGTGAATTCGGCCATTTTGGCGCATCATACAGCGGTGTAGCCTATTCAAACAACTGACCTCGACTTTTGTTTAGAATGGTGTCTATATGTGTTTTCTATGGTTGGTTGTAGGTGAACGACTATCTTGATAAAGGCAATTACGAATTGCCACTGCATTTGGTTTTGAAAGATAACGATTGAAAATTATATATACAAAATCGGCCAGGAAAGCGAATTTCACTTGTGCGCAGGATTACCTTTGCCAATTAATTGCTAAATGTACACCCATGCAGTCCATACTATTGACTGGATAAGATTCTTAATAGTGGTAATCGACGAGCTGTTTCAGCTTTTTCATCCTGAATGAATTACGCCTTGCACATTGTCGGAAGACAAATGAAACAATATATTATAAATACCGAATATTCAAGACATTTGTTTGTTTTTTTCAAAGATACCCCCTACAATATAGACGCACACAGACGTGAAGACATATATATGCCAAAGAGCATACCTTCGGCCTAACGATCTTGAAAGAAAGGTAGGCACTTACCGCCCTAGCTCCGCGGTGGTCGACGTCCAACACTTCGAACGAGGTTGAAAGGTTGGCTGCCCGAATCACTTCCAGTGACACCGCGATCTTGTCCGCCTCTGCTTCATCTTCAGCCGAAATCCCTTTCAAATTCAGGTGCCGTTTCCACAGCTGCGACCAAAATTCATGTTGGTTCAACGATGCAAAGGAAGGGTTATGTTGTTTCGACAAGATTTTCTTGACGTCATCTGGCCCTTGCTTGCAAGAGCTGACCCTACCACAGTTAGCGAACTCGAGATAAAGTATCGCCGTGTCCGAGTGCAACCACCCGACAGCAGCCTCTCTATTGTTGCAAGGCTGACCTCGGGTGTGTCGAAGGTGCACAAGTGGGGCATGGGGCTGAAAAGGCAGCTCCACCCATGTGACACCAGTCCATCGCTCTCGTGAGAACATTCCAGCTCTGGCAGCTGGGTGCTGTCCACCAGTACGGCAAGATCGCTCCACCCTTCTACGGCGACGGCATACACCCAGGCATTTAACAGATCTGCTTTTCAGGGGAGGCGTTGGCGGCAAGTAGCGTGGGTCCACGGGGAAAATGAGGTAGTTGGGACGAGCCGTATTTATCGCGGGCCGGCGTGCGTGGTGAGTGCTCCGCAAATACACTGCTTTAGACTGTGAGAGGTTTACAAAATGATGGCAGGTTCTGCCTACCGGTGTAACAACAGGCCCAAACCTTCTCGAACTTTACCAACCTAATGCGTTAATCCTGGCGAGAACAGTAGTGTGCTAACAACAGTATGAAAGGTGGTTTGACATGCTTCGGATTCAGGTAGAACATATGGAGGCGGTGGCGTTTGGGGTTGGGGTGAAGTGTAATACTGTAGCTCGCACTGAGTCGAGTTGGACCGAACGATGTAAGAACGCATCAACTACCACGTATACAGTGAGACATACACAGCTGTTAGCGCGTACCGGTAGCCTTCATGTATATTTGTGGCTGATGCAGGCATCGCTGAAACGATTGCTGACGAGACCAGCGAGGTACTATTCGAGACGCAAAATCTCGAGTCGCCGTTAGGTGGGATCCGGGAACCTGGGCGTTTATGCCAGACAATGTAGAAATCATACATCGTGTAAGGCAGTGATGGACCACAGCCGGTGGTGTGAAATCCTCCTGTTCAAGAGCGGGATGCTGAAGACGAGGAGGGGGATCAGGGGGTGCGAGGGGGGGGGGGGGCTGCATTTGAGATTGCCCACATTTGAAAACAACCTCCATAACAACCTCGCCAAATCTGAGATGCCAACTGTTTTGTCTGGGTGTCCAATCCCACAAATCGATATCTAGAAGTCGAATATATATATAGACATACTCCGAAGTATGTATACACGGAGTATTGATAATGACACACATCGAGGTATACTGCTGTATGTACTGTTAACACATACACTACGTTCCTGGTTGTTTAGATGGTTGTATTACCTGGTAATTTCTAAATGGGTGCCCACTATAGCACCAACAGGCTTAGGTTCTAGCAACAGCTACACTCCCGAGGTCAGGCTGTGTACTTGTCTAGACTGTGTGGTAGCATATCGGTATCCTCCATGGCATGGTTGACTCTTGCTAACTTTGGGACTTCTCATTGCTCCGCCCAAGATATTGTACGGCCGCTTGACCGAAGCAAAAGTTCGCATATCTGCCACGCGCCGAAGGTGCACGCTCTGGCAAAACACGGGAAGGGAGTGGGGGAGAAACACTCGTCAGACCTTTGCTGTGGTAGGGGCTGCTCTTTTCGGCTCAATGAATTTCTGATCGGTTGAGCTCATCGGTATGATATTTTTACTCGAGTAATTGTTTTAGGACTAGAGCATACCTCGAATATTGTTTGGCCGGTTTACGCAAACAAAAAGTTTCGAAGTCAAGTTTCGAGTGACACATTGAGCCTCTCGTGAGGGGAGACGAGACAAATTAGTACCAACCCTAGAAAGCGTTGTTCGACACTCGTTTTTTTCGTGTGTGTATTGTATATGTCTCGGTGCCCCACCCTTGCCTCTGGCGAGTGCATATGGGGAAGGCAGCCGGGCTGTGTAAGGCTCGACCCAACCCTAAGAAACGATATACAGTACCTACATGTCACTGACCCGACCCATCGGCGATAGGCTGGGTTCTCGGCAGTACCGGATCGAGGGCGGTGTACCAGGAACAACTCACCCCTATTTCACGAATATTGACTACGCAGTAAGTACCTGCAGCGACGGGTGGACACGCGCTTCCAGGCGGATACACGGCCACCGGGTGGGCGAGAAATGGGCGACGAAACCTTTCTTACTTTCTAAGATTGGACATTACTACCCGCACGAGGGCCAGAAAAGCCCTTCCACAAAATACATGTCGTGCAAGCTCGCTACCACTGACGGGCCAGCTATACCCTCGATGTCACGCATGGGTTGCTTTTTTTGGGTGAAGAATATTTGTGTCTGAAATTAATCTATTGTTGTTGCAACCGACAAACGCCAAACCGAACACCCATGTAATATCCAGTTGAGATCTGCAGCTTCAAGAGAATCGAAGCCGGCGTTGCGGTGCATCAAGCGCATCATCTTACGTAAGCGTTGCACGCTAGAAGAGGCTCTTATCCAAATTTATACTCGTTGGGGTATTGAGCGTGCGGCCAGCATTTACCACAACGAAACTCACTATTTATGTTGCTCCCGAAGCCTGAGGATCTCCACGTGTAGCTCACTCTCCCGAGCTCACACCCCATCTTGTGCCCAGAGAAGTCCTCCACCCACTGCGGCGAGAAAACCTCACTACTAGTGGCACGGGTCACTTGCACTGACGGGTGCGCCTTTGCAACCCGGTTGTTACCCCTTCCTCCTAACATAACGAACATCTGGACAACTACCAGCAGCCCCTGCCGTGATCGGCCGAACGGGTACATGATATTTGTCGTGCCGTCGCTACCAAGGGTGACCTAGTCGTAGAGAGTCGTGGGTGTCCCTATCTTCTGCACGTTCACGAAAAAATGCGAACGAGCACACACACTTTGTTGGAGTAGCAGAGACGGCACTACTATAGATACCTCGTAGCAGGTTGGGCGGGGAGCATTGCAGTCGTTCGGCTGGTTTACGAAAACCATCTGAAAAATTCCGAATGACTTGACGGGGCAAGGCCGGAGGGGGGTCGGGGGGGTCGATGGGGAGTGTGCACTTAGGGAATCTGCCGTGAAATATGACACCGGCAACCCCCCCGTAAACTAGATTTTGTGGACCGTGTAGTACTGCCTTGCGCTTGACGACCCCGATGCGAAAGAGTACATGTGGTAGCTGCTCATCTCTCTACTGTAGGAAGTAGTGTTTGCGGCGAAAGCGCGTGCATAGTTGGAAAACACTATAATCGGTCGCATGTCCAAGTGTGTTTCGAATTTGTCTCAGTATTTTGCTTCGTTCGAAACGCATTCCAACTTCCAGCATGTCGTTCGTATATTGTCTACTGCAGGTCACGACGAAAACAAGAGATGCTCTAAGACAGAGGTTCACCCTACAATACATTCCATTTTCCAGCATGTCGTACATATATTGTCTACCGCAGGTCACGATACACCTGTAAGATACGTTCTATGATAGACGTTCGCCCTATATTTTCTGGGGCTCCTAAATCCCCCCACAGCATGCTGCGGAATTCAACGGGGACGAGCATATGCATGCTACTGATGCTTAGGATGTGCGGGTCGCGCACCTTCAAATAGTTACCGATATCCCGACGATCCGTGGTACTGTACCTCCTTCAGCCTGGGGCTCGGTAAGGATCCTGTGGAGGATCGGAAATATACATTTTCCCAATTGTGATACGTCTATGTGGTAGATCGCCTCACAGCTAGGCATGAAATTGCTGCTGTACCATATCTCGGTTGTCAACGCAATCATAGTCTCTGTGTTTGTCGCAGTTCAGTAAAGCCCCAGTCCAGCCCTACGTATATACAAAATTCATGCTGAATTCTTGCAGCAGCGCACGCGGTTGATAGGGGGCGGTGTTACGGTTAACAGGGTGCCCCGCCCTTCTTGCTGGTACCGTATGCCCATGTTGTACTCGTATTAATCATTGGTCGTTCTAGACAATCAAAAGAAGGGAGAGGCACGGGAGATTTCTCAGACTGACTACACCAAGCAGCGCACCTGATATTGCAGCCGTTCTTCGAGGTCCCACCTCAAGTAGGCTCGCTCAGCACGTAGGGCACAACTGGGGCGAACCCAACAACATTTTATTACCGAGGTTATTCACGCAAATATACGAATTAAAAAACAAAACGTCGGTTTCAGGACGAAAAATGTTTGTGGGACCAATCGTTTTTTGACGGTTTCAACAATAATACACAACACGCCTCGGGATTCTCTACGTGTATCCAGATATCATGGCCTTGAATTGCTGCGAGGTGGCGACGTGGCCAAGCGACCACGGTCGACGTCTGAGATCGACAGGCGACCAGGCGAGATGTCAGCTGTTATATACAGCAGAACACATTCGAAAACCTTCTGCTGCTGTTTTTTGTTTGGGTGAGTTCCATTGTCCTGCTTGCCAATTGACTACCAGGTACCAGGTATTTATATACTGGGCGGAACGCATCCCAGTGGTTACCTGCCAGATTTCGTTACTTCGAATACCCAGACCACGCGCTACGGAACCCGGCCGGAGATTACACTAACACCGAGGTGTACGTGCGCCCCCCTCCTGCGTGTCTCGTAGCCAAGAGCGCGAGAAAAGGCCCACAGCCCGAAAATCATTTTTGGCCGATGCAAGTTGATGTACAAACTAAACCGGGAGATGATAAATACGCCCCCGTAGGAACTTTCGCACCCTCCGTGAAACGTATCGTTGTTGCGCCACAGGAACTGGGGGCATCGTTGGCTGAGGTGCCCCCGGAAATACGAAGAATGCCGCGACGCGCGATGACAGCGACCGTATGATACCAGACTCCTTTGAGGATTATGTACGGCATGTGCCGCAGTGCTGTGTACAGCGGTTCGGCTAGTCATCGCTTCTCGCCCGATATACGACATGTTCTCGATAGTCAGGATCTCTCGAGATAATATTTGGGGGCATATCAAACTAAACATACTCCCAAAAACAGACTGCTCGAAGCACGCCACCACGAGAAACGACAACGACCGTAGGATACCAGGCGTCACTGGGGGTTGTGTACTGCATGTGCTGCTGTCGTGTGTGCAGCAGTTCCGCCGACCACTTCTTCTGGCAAGATATACGGACGGGTTCGTGTTTCTCGCTACTCAGGATCTCGCGAGACATCGTTTGGGGGCACATCAAGCCAAAAGTACATCTGAAAAATGACATAACGAAGGGCGCCACCACGAGCGATCACGACGATGACTGGGTACCGGGGTTGTGTTCTGCCTTTGTTGCTGTGGTGTTTGCAGCAGTTCCGCCGGTCATCTCTTCTCGCCCGATATACAGACGGGTTCTTGATCTCGATACTCAGGATCTCTCGAAACATTCTTGGGGGGCACACCAAGCCTAACGGCCCTCCGAAAATGAAGGTATAGGAAGCATTCCCCCATGAGCGATGACGACGACCAAAGGATACCAAACCTTTGTGAGGCTGTCTACGGCATCTTTTGCTGCGATACATGCAGTAGTTTCACCTGCCATTGTTGTATACAGACGAATTTGTGTTCTCAACGCCCACATATTTGGTACCACAGCAGTAGATATTATCCCGGGCCTAGTGCAGGATTCGCTACTGACATGCGAAGCCATGCTTTACCCATTGGCCTCGTGCGCGCGACGTCCACGTTGCCCTTCACTGAGACGATAAACATGCATCGATTGCGGCAGGCATGGCGCACGGGTATACTCACTGTCTTACCAGGCACGTATGGAAATATGTACGGCCCATATCAACGCACTTGGTATGATACCAACAGCAGTAGTCACTACGTACACATGATATTCCCTACCAACCAGGTACCTTTACACTTTCCAGCTGTGGCATCGCATATATGGTGAATTCATTACGAAGATTGCGATCAATGAGGACTCCTGCTGCGACCAGCCGCAGACGCGCACCCAGGGCTACTACTCCCGCGGTAATTGGTTTGTTACCAACGTCGCGCCTCGTCGCAGAGAGTACGTACCCCGGTAAAATATACGCCAACAAAGGTGGTGTGGTTGTTGATGGTAGACATCGCCATTAATACCAACAATGGGCAGGCGGGATCATCTGTTTATTTCCTAGCCTCGACCTATTCTGTCGTGCTGTGGTAGAGCTACAATATCGCGCACGGAGAGATACTTGATCACTGTCTCCCAGTACACAACACTGCGGCTTTCCCGGAAAGGGATCCACCCTGCGGGCGTCCCCTCTTCTCTGTTTCAGACCACTGTTGTAGCATCGCGTCGTAGCTTCATTCGTACTAGATATTATATAGTTTGGGATGGATGAGGCTTCTCTGCTGCGGCATGAGATCACACCCATACTTGTTGGCCCTTCCCTGATCTCAATGTCGTCGCTTGTATAACTTGTATCCTTGCTGTGGGGTCCTTATCTTCCTTGTTGTCTGCAAACGTCTAGCCTGGTCGATTGGGGGTTCTGCTACCGTTGGTCGTCCTGTGGGAGCGTCCCCCTGGGAGCGTCATGTACGATTTTCCAAACCTCTTCGACAATAATACGGCGCTTAGCTATGCGATTGCGGTGTGGGGCACCCGGAACGCGTCTAACTGGTAGTCGGTACTCAGTCTTTTGTGACCTGTCTCTATGAGGTTCTTCCGGAACTAACACACACACACGGCGACAGTTCCAGCAGTGCATCATCGACATGGCAAAAAGGGTGAACAAAAAGCGCAATGATGACGGGACCCATAATTGGTTCCTTTTTCGAGTACGCCGTGCGCACGGCGGCCGACCTGACCAACGATTTGGGGCGCTCCATCCAAAAGGCCCAGCGCCCGGGGACCATAGTCGGGGCGGCGCCCTTTCCGGGGGCACCCGGGGGCGAGGTCCCATGGCGGCCCGTGTTTCGGGGCCACACAGCGTCCTCTCGGGGCTCTTGGCAGCGGGCGGGTGGCGTTTGGCCGCCCCCGCTAGTACGTACGTATTTATATCTGTTCAAACAAATATTACATCCACCTCCGAGAGACAGCGTGTCGTCCAACATCGACCGCTCGCTGTGTTCTACTAAGAAAAAAATCGACAGTTTCCCGGCATACACATATGCCGGGTATTCAACCAGTTGCAAGCAGCTGGCGGAAATATGCTTCTTCCCCAAAGGTAGATGATGGCGATGTACCAGGGGTCTGCAACTAATCCCTGTCTCAAACGAAATACACCAACATCGTTAGGTTTCTCCGTCCTTTCGTATTTGGAAGCATGCTGCGTCCAGGCTGTTTTCCTTCTCTACGTGTTATGCTGTTGGAGCTTGTCAAGTCGTCAGCAGCCTCGAATGATGGGTTTGTCTCTGTCCGTCTTACTCATTGTTTCACTATTTCTTCGAGCGAGAGTAGAGACGGGTAGAAGCCACCAACGGGGCGAAGCCCCTTGTACCGGAATCAAACAACACAAAAGCCGCCCTTGGACACTATATAACGATAAGTATGTCAAGATCCTGTCTCTGCGAATGGAGATGGCAGAGATGGCAACGAAGTGTATGCGAAGATCACTTGGGATGAAACATACTTTTCATCGTTTGGAAGGCTTACGTCGTTACTCGTTGAAAGAAAAGATAGAAGATAGTAGCAGACGTTGAAAGGAGGAAGTGGGCGTTGCCACCACTTGAGAGTCCCGGCATGGTGCCCATGCTTCGGGTTGGTGTAATCTACGGTGTAGCCCGTGCTGTTCTCTGAAATATCTGGTACAAGTGTGTACATTACGGAAGGTGATGCATTGGGTATATCATAGCCAGTACTACGAGAAAAACATATTTGTAATCTACATGCCCATTGCATTTACACTAATTTCCAAACTAACATGCTCCTATGCTCGTATCCGTGCGAAGTGACTACACATCGAAATAGATTCGTGTGGATCTCAACGCCCATATGCAAACGTACTGGGGTTACACCTATGCGCACCGAAAACGTCGGGCTGACGGGGCTCTCGAGCTGGCAAGCTACCCAATACGGTTTATACCCGACGCGTGTTTTAACAATTCTATTGGTTTGTAAGGGGGGGGGAAGGGCGTCCCGGCACGCCCCCCTGTGCAGCGTCAGGTAATTCGTGTGGCGAGACAAACACGATAAACCATATCGATCATGCTGAGACCGTCCTATGGGAGCGGTACGGGATGCGGTTGGTTAGAAGTAGCCCCTCCCCCCTTTTCTTCTCCCCTCCCTCCCCGTTCTCCTCTCTCCCCCGAGCTGATAGAGTCATTCTGTTCCCGCCACACTTAGTGGATGCTCCTCTCGTGCTATCATTGGTTTCGGTCCGCGCAGCGTCCATTGCAAGCCTCCTGAGCATATACGAGTTGCACACTATGGAGGCACACTGGGCGTGGAGTGACGACCACCGATACGTCCGAAAAGCTGCCGTAGCTGTCTCGCGAATGGTGCGAAAACGGCGGGCCGGACATGTTTCTCCCTGTGTGCTTCATGAGGGGTGTAGGCGCGTAGCTGGGATACCCACGTATGAAGGTTGGAGGTTCATAGCTAAGAATAATGCTCTTAGCGCTACCTGAACTAGCTCGCTTCGCCCATACAATGTAGCTATACGCGTACTTCAGGAGAGGGCAACGAATGTCTGCGACTGGTAGCTTCTGCATGCAACAAGCAGCATACCAGAGCCTGCTCGTACTGTATCCCGTTGTTTTTTTTCCATTGCCCGTCACCATCTCCACTGGAGGACAGGATACACGAACTTAGCACTCGCTACTGTAGCCACAACAGCCGAACGTAACCGCCTGTTGGAAATAATCGTCAGCGGACATCACTACCGAAAGGCCAAACATAATTGATCACGTAAGGTGGTTGTTCACCCCTGGGTGCCCCAACCCTCTCCCGGTTTTCGCGTGTAAAAACGATCTTCAGTACCTATGCTCCCGATAAACTGTGCGCTGCGACCTTCTTGAAGCGGAACGGCTGGCCGACGCCGCAGTCCTTCCAAACGGCGTCTATGTGGAACCTACCAACGCTGTTAAACCCCTCCTCACGCCATCCTCATAGGAGACAACTTCTGGCCGAGGTTCCATTGAGTGGGCCAGAAACGACCTCAAGGAAGATGCCCCGAAGCTGTTGATCGCGAGGAAAGCGCCCATAGACACATATCCCAGGTTACGGCACGAATGCACTAGGCGTACGCTTTCGACACTTAAAGGAGAAAACCTTGGCGTCTCCTTTCGACAGCTTGGTCGTGTTAAAACGAGGGGAGTGTTAGGAGTGCATAGGAAGTGCTCAACGACAACAACTTAGAAACAAAACAACAACCCCGAGAAATCTGACGCCGGGAGAGTAGGAGGTGTGAGTGGGACAATGGTGGGGAAATACCTGGTACGGTATAGGGGGTGGAAATGAGGGGAGTGAAATCGAGGAGGAGCAATTGGAGGTGGAAGGGCAAGGGCGGGTGGAGAAGGAGACGAAATACACGTAGGGGGAGTATCATGCTAGTATTCGTAATAAGTCGTCTTTCTATTCCTATTCAGGGCAATATGAGAAGGAGAAGGACGAGAAGCTCGAGAAGCAACACAGCTGTGCTCGTGGCTGGTCTTTGTTCCCCTTTTTGTTGGAACCGCTCGAGGTAGAAACGAAGAAGCACGGGGAGGGAAGCAAGCAAGCGGAGGCGATAGCGGGTTTGCATCATATATCTGGCCACTTTTCGCGAAGGACTCCGAGTAACATCGGTGTTCCCGCTATTGACGCGCGGGAATTGCGGGGGGTGACGAGGGCAAGGAGGGTACCAGTACGTTCATGATTCAAGCACGGACGACTACACGATACAGAAAGCAGGATCGGGGGAGGGGGGGGGGGGGTGGGGACTATACCTGTGCTCTGCCTACAATGAGGCTACCCAACTGTGGAGACTATGGGAAGTGGTGACACAACGAAATCACCCCTGACGTTGACCCGATTACGGGCCAGGCCAGGCTCCGTGCTGACAAGTCGCTGGATGTTCGATCCGTGGAGGGCCAGCTTGATAAATGCGCCGTTCCTGGTGTGGAAGGAGCAACGGGCGACACGTTTGATGATGCTCTGCCTGTAACCGGTCGAAGGCCCAGCAGACGCTGCGTGAGAAATCTGTCCGCGGAGGCTATTGAAGGTTCTGTTTCTTGTCACTTGGCGCAGACGAGAGCTGGCCGTGCAAAGCGAGCGTGCACTTTGCGGGGTAGGGGGATCACGGTACGCAGGACGACAAATATCGCCGTTGTAAAACGCCTGTGGCGTGTGCTGCATCCACCTCCGTCTATGCAATATATCCTTCACGTCTTGCTCTATCGCCGTCATTGTATCAATGGAAACACGCAACGATGAGATACGTCAACAGCGAAAACCTCTCCAACATCTGCAGCCATTCATATAGAGTAGTAGTGGGGAGATCACACGAGCTGGAAGCAAGGGATGTTTCGAGAAGAAATGAGTCACAGTTGTAGAACGCGGTTTTCCCACCTTGCCCAACTCGTCGTTGTAGAGAGCTCTGTCATATTACTCTTGGCTGAGCCTTGGGTTCGGTTCCGATTAGGGTTTCGGTGGTAGCACCTGCACATTTGGCGTCGTCGCATTCGACGCATATTCTGACCAAGCTTAGGACTGTAGCGCTTCTTGTAGATCTTCTTTTGAGTGATGCATGGATTACCCTGAACTGGGTAATCCATCGATGTTTACCCCTATATCTCAGTAGGGAACACCTTGACATTTGACGTTGTCCAGGTCACGGGTTCGAACCTCACTTCGAACGTTGTTTTATAAAAACGCGTTCGCGTACACCCCTATAGAGCACATCAACCTGGTTCCTCAGGCAATGAAACGAAGCGGGTACGTCAGCGTACAGACGTATACGGTTCTGAGTCTCCAGAGATCCCGCTGTTCAGAGGGGGTACGAGCGTTATAAGGATTACCCTGGGCTGGGTAATCGATCGATCCTGTACCCCTATAGTTCAGTACATAACACCTTCTCACTGGTGCACCCTCGTGAGTGTGTCGGGGCCACACCACTCGGGGCGGGCCTCGTCGCTAAGTTTCAAAATGTGGCTTCGGGCGCTAGAATTATTGGTTTCAAGTAATGTAGTGTAGTATATTCTATTATGAGGAAGAACGAGAAGGAGGAACCCAGATGTCCAGAGCTGTCGCACGAGTACGTTCCTCTTTTCTATTCTACAGCAAAAAAATATTATCTACAGTACAAAAAACCGGAACGTCAAGCGCCTGGGATCATATTTTTAAACTTTAATGACCAGGCTCGTCCCGAAGACACAAAAAGTGCTCTCGCTGCGGCGTACTCACCCAACCAGGTTTATATTTACACATCGCGTACGTAAGACCCTAGGGCATCCCCGGTAGCGTCGTAGGAGGTCCGCGTGTCCATGAAGGTCGATTTCGTTGGTTCGAGTCTTACCGAGTCCATGCTCGTACCTGTAGGGGTTTTTCCTTTCAGTATAAACAATCAGCGGAAGGCGCAAGAAGAGAGCGAGATACGTGCAAGTATCAACATTCGATGCAAATCGACGAGCAGTGGGATGAGCCCTATGCGCGACAAAAAGTAGAGGGACGTACCGGGGGGGGATAGGAACGACGCCTGTGACCTTGGCTTGTCCAGACGATTGCGGAGGGTAAACACTCCTTTGAGTTAAGGTTGAAAAGTAGAATGCATACGTGATGAGAAAATAAAGAAAATTTTAGGGATGCGCCAAACCTTTTCTGCTCAGTATGTAGCTGTGGCGATGGCTGCTCCCACTCGGACGCTGACCAGGGCTTTCCTGGGATGGTCGCCTGTGGTCGTGTACGGGGGAACGCTCATTTTTATCGTGAACTTGTCAAAGAACCTACTGCGTACAGCTGGTACAGCACCTGCCAATAGTGGTCGGCCCCAGATAGTGAATCTTCCCAAGGTAGGTTATTTACGCACTCTGATTGGCTAAGGGATGTTTTGTAAGCGGCACAACCAAACCAGAGTTTTTCAGGGTGCAAACACGGCTATACGTCTCCTGCTGCGCACTGGCGCACAACAAGCTGGATTTCGTGTACGTAAAGAATATCAAGGCATGCGTTGTATGTTGAAACCGTGAAAAAGTTGATCCCGCTTTATTCCTCGTCTCAGAAGCCGAAACCGTCAAAATCTTGATCCCGCTCCATGCCTCGTCTCGGAAGCCGCAGAATTGTCTGCTGACGAGCTCGCACGTCTCTTTTCTTCGTGGTCAATATTGAGGGAGTAGGCGGCTACTGCTGCTTGATCCCCGGTAGTTGTTCTGTTCCTCACGTACGGAGCGCCGTGTTTGAAGTGGAGAGTCCAAGAACAGCAGGGTTGCCAGGTGCGCCGTTGGGTACTAATGGGTGCTGTAGAAAAACAGATACATCTCTCGTTACTTGTACGTAGAGTGATACAATAATTGATACCACTACATTTTTTGTCGGTCTACGTATTCAGATGAACAACGCTTACCAAGGGCAATGTTTTTGATTGGGCGCCATTGAATCTTTGATCTAAAATGCTCCGATCACGGTATCTGAATTGCAGCTGGAGGGTCATGCATATGAAACGCATGGTGCAGGGGTTGTTTTAGGGTCCAGAACGTTCCGACTGACGGGCCAAATATAAGCTGAGAAAGCGCCAAAAAACTTTTCAACCACGCTACGTAGCTTTGCATCACGAATACATATTCGTCGCATACATGGCAGAGTACATACTAATGAGCCCATGGGATCTTGATCGTCAACTTGCGCGTAGATTCACATTTTGCAAGTCGGGCTTTAGACGATAAGAGTGCTGTAGAGCACCCCACGACCCGGGTCAGGTGATCATTCCACGACCCGGGTTTGGTGCACTATTGACGCTTTTAGTGTAAGTAGGTGGAAGCTTCCATGGAAGCTCCTATGGTAGAGTTGGAAGCTCCCACGGAAGTGGTAGAAGCTTCCAAAATTATTTTATCTAGGGCTTGTGGATTCCGGGTACGGGTATGTAGGATTTTTACATAATTTACGGAGTACCCGGACAAAGGTATGTAAGTCTCATGTACCTGGTAAATCGCAGAAGGTCCGGGTATAATATATTGTGGTACGGGCGTGAATCACTCACAGAAGGTCTGAGCACGGGTACACAAGTCTTGCAGAACCCACTTAAATCACCGGTATAATTTTGTGGCACGGGCGTACATAGCTCACAGAAGTGCCGGGCGTGTATATGCATACTATCCCTGTACCTGTGATACTGTGGCGCGGGCGTACAGAACTTACAGAAGTTTCGATTATGGGCAATACCTCCGTGTAAACTACTCATAAGGGAAACAACAGGAACGGGTTACGACTATCAAACAAAAAAACGAAAACCTACTGGTACGTATTTGGTATAACTATGCGATTGCTGCATACAGAAACGGATGCCCCATTTGTTGTTTGTGCCGCTGTTGCATTTGCTGGCTCTCACGGTTTTCACGACAATAGCCCATCCAACTTCCTCTCTCTGAGTCGACTTTCGTGGTCACAGATATGCCACCCTAATTTCCAGTCAGATAGTGTCGTAAAGGAACAAAGCCTTGCAATCGTACTGCGTATTGAATACTGATGTATTCGTAGTAATATTAATATTTCAAATCCACGAATACCTGGGTTTTCCCTCCCCTTTGTCTGCAGCACGTTCAGAGTACATCATATATCATCGTCATTTTACCAAATAAATAGGTAAGATTCGTGTCTATTAATACCAAGGCTGTAGAATAATTAGCTAAAGAGTGGGCGAGGTGTGTTCAATTTTGTATCGGAATATGCCGAGAAGGAGAATATATTGGATAGTACTGATGGCATTCGACAAATTGGGTCAGCGTTTAGATTATAAATGATGACGGTGCTGCACGACAATGATATCATACTAGAAATAAGAGAGGATGATGCGTGCGTATTCAACGGATCCGTCCGTGTCGTCATCGAAAAGGGTAGTTTTGTCCGTAGACGAGGTAACGGCCTCCGCAAACGAGGTAACGGACAAAGCAGGGTTTATTGGTGGAGATAATGTGGCATGTCTGTATCGGGAACTGGGATATAGCTTGTTTGGTTGGAAGGGAGGGTCTCGCACGCAGTCCTTCCAAACAGAGCACCGAGCGTAGGTCAGCATCCCCACGCCGTGCACGAGCAAGCACAAGGTCCTGTGACGAGCACGGCCGGACGTAGGATACCAGACCTGACGTAGGATTGTCTACAGAGCCTCCTTTAAGTAGCACCGCGGTGGAAACAGTGTTTCATCCTGGCCTCGCTGCTTACACGATATATAAGGTGTAACGTATCACCCATGCTTAACATCGTGTGATTGCAGGTCACATCTGATACCACGAAACGAGGAAGCGCGCTTTCAGTACCACTGGCGATGACGACGATCTCGGGGTGCAGGTATACCAATCCTAAATGCGGGGATGCTCCTTCACCGGTGGACGGGACCGCTGCTTTTCGAGATCCTAAAAAAAGTGACGGAAAGGCCGGCGGTGTCGAATTCCTTCTGGAACGTCCATAACGCGCAAACTCCACGAGATAGATGTCTGGCAATCCAAACGACCGATCTTTTAAGCACCGTTTGGGACATTGAAAATTAGCAAAACCCACAGATCGTTCGGTAGGTGAATCCGCACCTTTCTTGTTCTCTTCGTGTTCCAAGGAATGCGTTCGTAGAACACCTGCCTTTTGCCCGCATTAAGTAAGGGTCTCAAAATGGGAGACTCGCGCCCACCCGTATGTAGCTATTATTGCCGCCATGGGTACAGTAGCCCGGCCTGCCACCGCTCTTAGGGCGGTTACTGTCCAATATCGTTTTCCCAAATATTATTATCTATCTTTTAAAGAGGAAAGAGGAAAAATTGTATTAACATTTCCAGACACTGGAAACTAAACAGAGGCCAAACTATCAGTAACGGTTCCGTGGCTTTCACACATCTGGAAAAGACCCAGGTACATTCGTACAATCAAAATCTTGCGCGGCGACCAACCCAGGAAATAAATCAGGAACTGTGCTCGCAGGACAAAAAAATGATGCAAGAGAGTAACAGCCCTGACACACGATACACGTGTATGCCTGTATCTTCATTGAAGGACAAAAACATATATATATATATATATATATATATATAGTATCGTTGTACCAGGTACACGCTAACACGTCCAGCAGCGGTACCGTTCACCGTATATATCGATTGCGACGGCCCCTTCTCCATGCACCATTTGCCGCTAGCCTGCAAAGGGGTGAATGCGAATGATCGTAATATGTCCAGACGACCCAAGGCCTCTATCGTTCCCACCGTATGTTATTTGACATGACATTTTCCGTACCAAACGTCGAACACTGGGTGTTTCACTTTTTCTCCCTCCATTGGCAGCACAACAAACAAAATGCCTACCAACGGGTTACCGGTCGCCCTGTGTTCATAGGTATGCTCGAGTCCTCCACTGCTTCGTCCTCTGCAAGCAAGCTTCATTGTCAGGTATTCCCGTGACCGTGCGTCTACCAGACTCGGACGCGCACGCTATGAATAGTAACTCCTCGATCATCGGCAACCCGTCCTGTGCAGCCCGACCAACAACCCTCTCAACCTTCGAGCTACATGCTACAAAGGATATGCCCCGGCTACCCTCTCTGCGCCCACCCGTCGGAAACCCGCGGTGGCTGCGAAACCTCCCCCGGTCGCGATTTCAACAAGACGACGACGCCGATGGACAACATGAATAATGAAAACCGCACTGTCCGATGTTCCGGGCACTCAGAAGAAGGATCGATAAAATTTACGATAAAACACCAGGATTGCTGCTCATGGTTGACTCGTTCAACATTTCCGGTGTTGCTTAGATACTATGTACAAGGGTAAATCCCTAAGCGGTTTACGACACTGTCTTTCCGACGTCAGGTTCAGCATATACATGAGAAGTGCTCGTGGAGAGGAACCGATGTTCAAGCTTTCAATACGGTGTGTACTGGAAATCGATACGTTTGGAACGAAGCAGTTCTAGAACGAAAAGAAGGCTAATCAACTACTATTCGCTCACCCCACATACCTCGAACCCTCTGGGAGTTGGGCAGTTGCCACATGTAACGTATCTCTTGAGGGTGCCAAACGCAGGCCCGTGATATATTCAGGGGATGCAGAGTAGGTATAATATTTTGTTTCAGGTCGTCTAGTTAGGTGCTTAGTCTTGCATGTGTGACCACCATCAAATTTCGTTTGTCACTCCACCATCGGTTTGAGGGAAAGTTACCTGGTACTAGATTACAACTTGTTCTCTTATATGGACAAGACCAAGTGATAGCACGGGGGTGCCATAATGTCTCGCGTTTTGATGGATATTTATCTTCGACACTGCAAAAGTATTCCTATGATGCACACCACCACTACAGCTGTTCGATATATCATAATATCTCCAACCTGTTCGCCCGCCGCGGGAAATACCGTTAACAGCAGGAGCGCGCAATCGAGAAAAACAGTGCAGAACACAAACCGGTATTAAGTGCAGGCGTTGCAATGCAATTTGTTCTTACAGCGTACATTGACTGATGTGCTTCACATAAAATAACCTCTACCCCTCGCCCCCGACATGACTTCATGTCTTTCAATGATGCTTCTGCAATTAATTTCGTAAACCGACCAAAACAATTCTTCTCTTTCCGGACCTTCTTACCATCCCTTCAACTCCAACAAATGTGTTATGATCGTATGTATTCGGGATCGGGCAGGATGGTGATACCCAAGACGGCTTGGCCTTCAGCGTTTGCGACGCGGAAGCTCAGGAGCAATATTCTTGTAAACATGTTCGGTCGCCCAAGGCAGGGGCGACTGTGGGCAACTGTTGTTTGCCTGGTTTTCGGCATGATAGAAGGAACAAGTGTAAGGGTCGGACAGGCGCAGGCGACGGTAAACGTGAAGGTTAAAAATACCAGTGAGGTATTTTCGCCGCAGTGGGTGGAGGAGTACTTTAGAGATAAGTAGGGGTGTGAGCAGGGCAGAGGGCATTACACGTGGAGACTCGCCGGCTTCGGGAGCACCATCAACAGTGAGTCGATGTGGTAGGTGGTAGCCATAACGCTTAGTAGTTCAACCCTATCGTCGTCGATATCGCTCGAGTCTAGAGCAACTGCGTTCCAACGTCAAAGCTGTTCCGTGTGATGTACCACAAGGCTAGGCCTCGATTTATTCTGAAATCTTTGGCTGGACGGGGTATGGGGGTTTGGTCCACCACGGGTTCCTTCACGTAATCAGGTAAGGGTTTGGTTCCCGCGAGGCCGTGATTAAGGTCAGCAGTGATAGGGAGCCCGTGCGTGATGTTAAGGGCGTGGTGACCGTCCTTATGACAACGATCGGAGGACATGTGCATCGTGTAAGGGCAGGTGTGCGAAATACCCTGGCCCGAATCCAGGTACACAGGTAGCCCCCCCTACCCTCTGCACAATTGGGACGTTGAAACCCAAATCCTTGTGGAGACGTTGAGCAACAAACCAAAACGCACTAAGGGCCGAACAACCTCTCAATTCGCTACAGCCAATGGGGTGCTACGTCTTCAATGTCTCGACTAGGCATTTTTACGTGTGTATTGAGCAATGGGGGGGGGGTAGCGGCAACCCGGGTAGCCGTAGCCTGACTCTTAGATTTTTTTATCTCACCCGTGTCTTGCCCATCTGATGGTATTCTGGCTGCCGTTATGTTAACCCACCCGCTGACCCTCTTTCCGACGCGGGCAATCCCCTAGTATGATATAGCTCTAGTGAATACGAAGTACGGGGATACGGTGCGCGTCCGATCGTCTTCTTTCTAACAGTGATTGCTGAACTCGAGGAACCAAGCATACAACGGAGTAAGACGTTTTGTGTTGGCTTGGTTTGTACTCCACATGGACAAGTTATATCAACAGGTTTTCCCTTACGTATATAAACACATGCGAAGGATGTTACCTTACGTATATGTGCACATGCGAAGGATGTTTTTCCGTGAACGCTAAGTTTCTTGTGCTTCTAAGGTATCTTGACTTGTGGTACAAAGGAAGGAGATGCATGAACTGGGTTGGTTCAAGAAATTTCACTCAAGTGGCCTAGATACGCAGCGACTTTATTACAACCACGTATTCAGTACCAAGTACCGGGCACCTTCGATGTTACTTCCATCAAAGGGTCTTACTATGGATTGATGCCCACCACAGAGTAACCAATAGTCTTCTAGTCGCTGCGAGGTATCCCCATCATCTGATTTACGTAGCTGAAATCTCGAAACAGCTACGAAGCTTTGGGTGTTGTACAGTACATTATGTAATTTAGTAGTTTCAGGTCAGGGGTTGTGAGATACCTGTTGCAACGTAAATGTGTGTTTGACTGGATGGTATGACCTTTGTTTTCTATTTGAGAACCCCCAGTGTCTCAAGATCTTTTGTTCATGCTTGCAGGGGCCTATGATATTTTGGTGTACTCTGACGGGTCTCGATTGTAGCGTAGGCTACCGCTGCGATGCTTCAACTTATTTTACTCAGCACTTTGCCTTCCTACAACAACAAGATGCACAACTGGTTTTGGGTCACCGGTCTATCATCTCGTTTCTGCAAAATATGGGAGTCTAAAGCTCGTGCTCACAAGGTGTACCAAACGTGACTCAAGTGGGAAAACCTTTCGATGAACGCCATTCACAGCTCCAAATATCTTTGTCAAGCCATGTGCTGTACTTGACAGTGTATTTTTGTTGTTGCTGTGGTCGTTGTTGTTGTTGCTGTATTGTTTGAAACTACCCAACTTAGCTTGAACCATCGCGGTCGACCATAAAAACGAACGCTACCACCTCGATTCTCCTTCCGATATGTCGGTTTGGCAAAGAAGACCGTTAGATGGCCCCTTCAGTATCTATCTCACATATTGATTTCGCTGCATTTGACGCTCGAACACTTCAAAACTTGTGTGTTTGCTGTAGGTTGTATGCACAAAATTGGTTTCTACCGTTTGATGAACTACGGGCCGCTGCACGGCTGAGAATGACATCCCACCCGTGCTAAACAACTTCACGTCTAGGCGTGTCCCTTCCGTGAGATAACAAGAGTAATACTGTAGCTTCACATGCCAAAGTCTGTTCAAGGGTTACTGACCACTTACTGGTAATACACTGTGCTTTTCTCCCCTTCCCTAAACCAGACCTGCTAATTGCTTGGGTGTACGCCCTCGTAGTAGAAGGGTGGACTGGCCTCGCCCTCGAGGTGGACAAGAACCAGCTATCAAGGTTACAGTACTCCCAGGAGAGTGGGGGACTGGCATCACATGGATGGAGCTGTCTATTCGACAGCATGCTGCACTTGTGCACTTTCGACACAGCGAAGGTGAGCTTTGGAGACTGTTCGCGAGCATATTCACCCAAAGTTTAGGCACACAATTACATTGAGGCGCGTTAAGTGTGGTGCGTGAAGGTGTTGCAATAAGGCTGGATCGTTCGACCATGAGGAAATGCGACTTTTTCCCCTTTGGATCACCGAAAAAACGTGGTAATTGGTCACAAATGTGGCAAAAGCATATATATGCCTTCGGTGGGGGTTTCCGCCAGAAACCAACAGAAGGCGAACGGACTTTCGCTGGCGGTGATACGGGCGGCGAACATCACCAACAAGTTCGAGGTGCTTTCCATGGACCAACGCGGCGCTAAGGCAGCGAGTATCGACTCTTTGTTGCGTTTATCGTTTTAAAAGCAAGCGCTTTAGCGTACCTTCCCTGGGCTACGTCTAGAATACCCAGCATACCAGATGTACAGCGTAACTAGTGCAGGAAACTGACGCTATAGATCCAAAGCTATGCAGGGCATACAGAGTAAAACCTGTATCCATTCAAGAGGTTGTATTGGATTGCGTGGTGCGTCTGAGATGCACGCACGTGCTACTCACCAGTGTGTTGTCTGTGTCGTCCAACTTTCAGCGAGTAAATGCCGGGAGCACGTTGAGTGCGACATGTTAAAGGGTGTGCTACGTGCGTATGCTTGATACCTAATGTGTAATTCCTTTGTACCAGCTACACTAACCGCCAATAACTTGTCACGGAACGGTCTGATCGCTCTTATCGGTGGTTGTCACCCATCGGAGTAGCACCTATAGCAACATTTTCTGGGGCCCCTCGCTTGTGGAGCTTTATGCTACTGATAACTCACAGAGAACTGACTTACTTTCGTTTGCAGGTTGAGTCCCGACGAGAAAAAAACAAAACGATAAAATACGAAGCAAAAATATGAAGCCGGCGCCATTGTTCGGAATGAATCAACCGCCACAGCACGTGATTCCCGGCGATAGCGCTCGAAAGCGACAGTGGGTAGGTACAACTCGCACGCTCCACAGCAGGCGGTTCTCAGGATCCAACCCGCTCCCTCCGGAGTGTGCTTTTGTCTACCGAACATTTCGACTTATCGTTATGTTTTGTCTCTTAACAGGAACGATGGCTTCGTGGCGGCTAGTTCCTTCGTCCTGTCCGACGATTCAGGCGGCAACACAAAGCAAGCACAGACAGGATCACCCGTTTTCTTGAGAGCTGGAAAACGCAGAGCCTACAAGTACACCCAACTCAAAGCCGTGGATTGCGCATCAAGAAAGAGTTGAGTACGATGGTACTTTATAGCTTCAAGAACGAATGAAAACCGAAACCAGTAGCATCGAAACAGTTAAGCGAGTACAGCCAGGTCCACCATATTGGGCCAGCATACAACACTGATACTTCCAGTAGTAGGCGAAGAATAAGCCCACGAGCACTCCCAGGTCGACTCCGTCGTTTTTTCTCCTTGAAATAAGTGATCCTTTCTTCCTGTCCGGTGTTTCTTGCTCCTGAATATCGTCTACAAGGGGTACGGATCGTTCGATTACCTGCTGGCGGACTTCGAGCAGCTCGCGATGGCTGACATCATCGTGGGCACTTGCTCGTCCAACGTCGGAAGGCTCGTGATGCTGCTCGGAGACGGTCTCGGCAAAAACAAAAGTTCAGGCATCAGTCAGGGTCTCCCATGGAGTCCCAACAGACACCGTCAGCTTGCGCTGCACTGATATCACTCACGTGTTCCATGTTGTACTAATCATCCCGCATTGAGTGTACGCATCGCGTTGAGTGTGGACAAGGGGATACTCCCGATGCGCATCCTGTAGTGGTTCGGTGCACCACTGACCGCCTAGTTGACCGCTGAATACGGTTCCTAAAATGCCACAACTCTCGTCTCATATATACACAATTTCCGCGATCCTGGCCAAAGACGAGAATGCGACGTTGTTGCTGTCTGATCGGAGTGGGACCTCGTGCATTTCCCCTGTGCATGTGACGAAAATAAAAGTGAAATGTTAGACCAATGAGGACAAAACGTCACCGACATTGTTGGGGTCGCACAAAGTCAGGAACGATTTCGGGTTTTCCCAGTGTAATTTCAGGCGGTGTCGACAGCCTACGTCCGAACATGCAGGCATAATCAATGTTTTAAACCGGCGGAGGGGCGGGGTGACATCGCGGACGGTTCGAAGTGGCGCGGACGGCGCTAGTCAAAATGCCGTTTGCGAGCCCTTTTCAAGCGCATATTCTGGCCATGCTCCCCCGAGAGGAGTTAGTACTCACTATACGATAGCGGTGTGTGATTTGTCTGAGCTCTTGACACGAGGGGCTCCGTATCGAGCTGGAAGCGTTCTTCAAAGAATAAGTTTGCTCGCGTACCCCGAACAACATTTCGATATGCCAGGCCTAAGTCGAATGCACTGGTACAAGAAGAAGTTTAACCAGTACCGGTATGATGATAGTTGTCAATGTTTTGCAAGAGGGCCTGGGGGAGGCGGAAAAAGAGGAGAAGGCAAATTTTCCTAGGCTTGTGCAGGCATTTTCGATACAGATATCTCACGTTTTCTAGTTTTGTATAATTGATGCGTGCGCCATGTCCTCTCTGCTGCGACGCTGGAACCTCGCCGTGAAAATAGCCACATTCAAAAGATCTTGTGTAGAGCTAAGTAATTGGTATTAGATCGGCTCAACTCGTTGGAGCATGTGGGAAAATATTTAAATATACTCTTTTTTGAAATCATCACTTTTACTTTCCAGACTAACTCGTACTAGGTTTTACCCTCAACAAACTTATGGGCAAGCCGTGGTCACAGGTGTCTACCCTTCTCTCCCCCGGTACGTGCCTTTATTCTTTGTCGCGCATTCGCACTGCTCGCCGATTTTCATTGAACGTAGCTAACTCACGCTCTTGCGCTTTACGCTAATCAATTGTTAGTGCAGAAACGAAACCCTACCAGCATGCCCTCGGTCATACTTGGAACCCACGAAATTGGTGTTGATAGGCTCGCGGACCGCCTACCAAGTCACCGGGGACATGAAAGGCCCCCACTATCCATGAGACCGAACGACACGTACGTGCCATTTTGGTCAATATTTTCACGACCGCTTAAGCTTCATCTTCATGCCCCAACGGCCCTTGCAATTCCGTCACGCACGCACTTCCCAAAGCCCCTGCCCCGTCTCGTTTCGCCTTTAGACGACTGGAATTGGGGGAGGCGCTCTCTCTTTACGACAATAACAGCACAAACACTGCAACAGCAGCAACGGCGTAGCTAGTCCCTGCAATCGTACGAGTTCCAACAGAGGCATATGCTTGGGGTCGGGGTGTCTCGGTGGCCCTATCTCTGGTTTCTACGTTTTGATGCTCTTGTTCTCGCTCGCAACCGCTTGTCAAGCTTGCTATAAAAAGCGCACTCTTCATCGTCTACTGAGGCTGCTGTGATCTGTGTTTCCAGTCTCGGAGTTGTCCGGGGACATCACATGATTAGGCGGCGTGCTTGCTGCTTGTCGCAGCAGCAAGCTGCTCGCTGTACGGTCGTCAGATGCTTCGTCCATCGAGCTTCCCCTCTGCCGTGAGGTGCTTCTGCTACAGGCGCTGTGCTGCGATCGGCGGCGGAATCAGCAAGCTATGTCATCAAGACATCATCCAATCAGCGTACCAATACCAAATCAGTCACAATTCAATTGGTTTTAGTTTGTTTGATTGACCTACGTTACGTCTTTTGTTGCCTCTACTAATAGTGCTCCCTCTAGGAGTTCGATCCATGACGAAAAATCCTGGTAGGTGAACACCGTCGCACATCATATTGAAGTGCTCGTGAAAACAACTCAAGGTCCACCAACTAGTTGAACTGAAGGCCGATCTGAGGTGTCACCAGCACCGCCTACGGGCAATACCAAAGGCGGAGATGAAAACGAAACACAAGCATGCGGCTGCTTGTTCGCTCATCTCATTCGAGAAGATATCTACTTGCATCTATTATTCGAATCTGGCTAGAGCAGTTCCCGTAGTCGATGCTAGTGATAATCCAGCGTGGCTCGTTGTCCCACGTTGATGTTCATTTTGTTGCGTGTCTTTATATACCTGTCGTGATGTATCGACGTAAGTTATCGTCGCATAGCTGACAAGCAATCGACAGGAGCCACTTGGAAAACGTTTGGGGAATCATGTTGGCGAACTATCAATGCTGCGCCCGCCACGACCGAACAGGATCTCCCCAAGATAGAAATCAACAAAGAACAATAAATCCAGAATGTACCGCAATACTGAGCATGGCAACCTGGGTGAAATATTATCGATATCGACGTCCCCGTGTTGTTCTTTTTTCATCCTCTTCTGATGCATGTGGGCTATTTGGTGGCGGTTTGCTCGATTCAGGAACGAAGCATCTATATTGTTCAACACCGTCGCAGTTCCTATCGAAGTGTTCGAGAAGGAACAACTCTAGGCCAACTACGTGGTGGAATTGAAGGCCGACCTGAGGTGTCACCAGCACAGCTCACGGGAACTGCTTGAGCGGGAGACAATAAAGAGATACACGTATGCGGCTGATTGTTAGCTCAGCTCTTGACAAGCAGCTGCTTACTTGCATATATTCCTTGAAACCTGACTTGAGCAGTTCCCGTAGTCGGTGCTGGTGACAATCCAGCGTGGCTCGTTGTCCCACCTTGATGTTTATTTTGTATCGTTTGTTCACGAGCACATCAATCGTTGGTCGGTATATATATACCTGTCTTGATGTTCCGTTTCTATACTGGAAAAAGGGTTCTTCGTAGAGCCCAAATGAAATTGACCGGAGACACTTGGTAATCGTTTGGGGAACTCAAACATTTTGGTGAACCATCAATGCTGCGCCCGACACGACCAAACTGGAACCCCCCCCCCCAGATAGAATGAAAAACCGAAAAAGAAATCCAAATGTACGGCAATACTGAGCATGTCGACCTGGGTGAAATAATATCACTATCGACTTCTCCTTTGCGGTTGCTTGGTTTTGATCCCCTTCTTCCGCAAGTGGGCTATAGAATGATGGTTTGCTTGATCCAGGAACAAAATATCAAGATAGGTGAACACCGTCGCACTTCCTATCAAAGTGCTTGTGAAGGAACAACTCAAGGTCAACCACATAGTTGCACTGAAGGCCGACCGGAGGTGTCACCAGCACCGCCCACAGGAAATGATCAAGCCGGAGACAAAGAAGAGATACAAGTATGCGGTTGCTTGTTAGCTCAGCTCTATCAAGCAGCTGCTCACTTGTATCTATTCTTTGAATCTGGCTTGAGCAGTTCCGGTAGACGGTGCTGGTGACAATCTAGCGTGGCTTGATGTTTCTTCACGAGCGCATCGATTGTTGGTCGGCATATACCTGTCTTGATGTTACCTTTTTAGATCGAAATAAGCCATCGTTGTATAGCCCACAGGAAATTGGCAGGGGCCACTTGGAAATCGTTTGCGTAACCCTGTTGGCGAAATATCAATGCGGCCCCCGCCACGACCAAACGGGGTCCCCACAAGATAGAATTCACCAAAGAACAAGAAATCTAGATTGTACCGCAATACTGAGCATGTCAACCTGGGCGGAACATTATCGATATCGGCTTCCCCTTCCCCTGTGCTGCTGTTCGTTTTTCATCCCCTTCTTCTGCAAGTGGGCTATACGATGATGGACAGCTCGATCCATGAACAAGACATCTAGATATGTGAACACCGTCGTAGTTCGTACCCCGTTCCAAAGTGCTCGTGAAGGAACAACTCAACGCTAACCACATGGTTGAACTGAAGGCCGACTTGACGTGTCACCAGCACCGCCGACGGGCAATGATCAAGCCGGAGACAAAGAAGAGATACAAGTATGCGGCTGCTTGTTAGCTCAGCTCTAACAAGCAGCTGCTTACTTGTATATTTCCTTCGAATCTGGCTTGAGCAGTTTCCGTAGTTGGTGTTGGTGACAATCCAGCGTGGCTTGTTGTCCCACCTTGATGTTGATTTCGTTTCGTTTCTTCATGAGCACATCGATCGTTGGTCGGTATATACCTGTCTTGATGTTCCGTGTTTATGTTGCAATACGTCATGGTCGTATAGGCGACATGCAAACGATAGGGTCCACTCGGGAATCGTTTGGGAACTCATTTGGCAAACTATCAATGTGAAGTCGGCCACGAGCGAACGGGATCCTCCCAAGATAGACATCAACATAAAACAAGAAATCCGGAATGTACCACAATACGGAGCATGTCAGCCTAAGCGAAATAATGTCGATATTGGCTTCCCCTATGCGGTTGTTCGTTGTTGATCCGTATCTTCTGCAAGTAGGCTATACGATGATGGTTTGTGCGACCAGGGAACAAACTATCAAGATAGATGGACATCGTAGCAATTAACGAAATTTGCTTGCGGGTATGGGCAGAATTCCCTGTCAGAACTAACAAAAGTTCGGGGTGCGTGGATGAAAGTCTTGCAGAACTCACCTAAGTTCCGGGGATTGTGACACGGTCGAACAGAACTCACGTAAGGTCAGGGCACATATAAGAATGGTGTGACCATACCCCGCGTATTGGGGCACAGGCGTGCTGAACTTACAGCATTTCTGATTACGGGCATGAATGTCGTACAGGCCTGACATAAGTTTCGGAGACGGGCGTTCACGTCTTACAGAAGTCACCGAAGGTTCGACTACTGTGGCACGGGCGTGCAGAATTCACATAAGTTCCGGACATACGACTACGGCCATCCATGACGTGAGCACCCCCCCTCCCCTCTCAGTCCTTCTTCAATTGGAAATACGACTACGGCCATGCATAACTTTAGCACAGCCCTCTCCCCCCTCGTATTCTAGGTGAACGTTTCTGTCCGTGGTTAGCTCATGTTCGGTTTATGTTGTGGAAGGGGGTTGGGTGTGGTTACATTCGGGGTTAGGCTCGGGTTTGGTAGATGTTGCGGCTGCGTAATGGGATGTTAAAGGACGGGCAGCGGTGTTGATCGTACTACAATATCATGTTCCCTACATTTTCGTTTCACGTTCGAACTCCTTCGGCCAGCCTATATATACTACGACGTTTGAACTCCTTCGGACAGTAGATTGAACACAGACGATGTGACATATTTGTATCACGTCAAAGGACCGTGAAGACCAACTTGTATTTCGACATACTTCAGGACCCTATTTATCGGTAAAGTGTACCACGTATATATTTTCCGCGGCAGCTCTACTGATTGCAGCAAAAAATAATAGCGGCATCTAAAACACACCTTGCGGAATGCGTCACACCTGCTTCACCAAACCTCTAATGCCCGATAAAAAGACACTGTTAGAAACTAATCAAAGCTCTATGTGATATTTGCGAAATGAGTATGCTTAATCTCAAACACTATTTCGACAATGGTACCGTATTCACATCAAATGACATACTAACCAAAAACGTACTGGACAAACGGGAGATTATACAAAGATATTGCTTGGCACAAATACACCAAACAACAACGTATCGTAGAGATACTACGGATAAGAGAAAACAAAAGTGTATGAGAAACGCACTGTTAATATCAATATACCAAAACGACAAATACTAAACCAAATCATACCAGGACAACAAACAATTTTGACGTACTTTGATTTGTGCAAACCAAAAGACGTAACGGCAGTCTCAATCCCAAACGCTAGCGCCAATACACGGCTCTCGCCTGACTGCCGTGCCTCTGACACGACTCTCTCGGCTCTGCCCACAGCGATCGTCTTGTAGGCCTAGAAGGCTTTCGTTGATGTCCCGGTCCCCCCGACATAGATGTCGCACTTGTCTTCAACAACGTTGGATGGAACGACAACGAGATAGGCGAAAATAAGCACTTGTTGGTATGTTGGACAAATCACGATCTAGAGTAGGTAGTCTAACTCCCAGAACCTGCCTCGTTGAGATGCTGCGCAGGATCTGTAGAGTGAAGATGCCAACCCGGGGAAAACGCACTCGACTCATATCTCTCCCGGCAATATGCGTTAGGTCATAGAGCTTACTCCATGATCTGCCCGAGGTGTCTAACGTTTAGTCCGATTCATATCGAGGATTCAACAACTGGCCCACGAGATGATGGCAGCCGGGGGAGAAAGAGGGGGGATGTGGAGACGGCGAAAGTTATGTACCAGAGCTTCTTTTTACTCGGAAGAAAAAATACCAGCTGTGAGATCCGATATTCCGTCGCGTTACAACGCAGGGCGAAGCCAACCTCAGGTAGGGTGGTTTCGTAGCATCGCCGCTACACACCTGGACCACGTAGTCGTTCTCGAGGCCGGACTCGAGATCCGTCTTGACGACGGTCGGTCTTGTAACCGGAGTTAAGTAGCTGGCTTGAACTTCTTGAGGTGCCCCTTGGCGATGCGTAGGAGGGGATGGCTCGGTTGGAAGGTTGATCTGAGAGGGTTACAAGAATAGAGTAGGCCTGGGGGCATGGGATGGAGTGAGGGTAGCGGTTAGGGTTGGGAAAGCTAGAGTGGGGTCGGGGTATGCTTAGCATAAGCGTAAATGTCAAACGCGAAGGGAAGGGTAGTGATAAGAGTCGCAAGGAAAAGGCTACGGGTACGCGGTCGAAGGTCTCTCTGCAAGGTAAGCAATATAGGCTAGGGTTGGGTGTATGGGTCGGGGTGCGGGTAAAAAGTAAGGGCTAGGTTCGGTTGAGGTCAAGTGAGCGTAAACGTACGGGAAAGAGGTGAAGGGGACGTGAGGGGTGACTGTTGCCAGGGAAAGGGTCAAGGTACGGGGTTCAAAGGTCTTACGTACGGGGTAGGGATATCATATAGGGTTGGGGGTATGTATTCGGGCAAAAGTAGAGGGTAGGGGTTGGGCATGGCGTCGATCAAGGTAAGGGTAAGGGCAAGGAAAAGGCCAAGGATTAGGTTAAGGTACGAGTAATATTAGGGGTAGAGATTGTACAGGAGTGAGTACAAGGGTACGACGAAGTTATCGTGAGAATATGGGTAAGGGAGCTGTGTGAATGCAAGGATACAGGCATGGGTTCCGAGCGCATCGCAAGAGTGGATGCAGCAGAGTAAGGGTACCGGTTAGTCTATCGCGACAGCAGGATATGAAAACAACACGTCCCCACCAGGAAATAAGAAGAAAAGGCGCACAACGGTTTAATGGCGTAGCATTCTCTTGGGGCAGCGGTGGTGGACGCTGAAGCGAAAACGCAGAGAAATTCGCCAATACCATGGATAAAGAAAAGTGCGCCATGATCTGCAAACGACTCGCTAGAGTATATACTCGCGGAATTCTAAATACGGCGAACATCACCTTGTAGGTCGCGATACGTTTACAATGAATTGATATATGGGTAAAGATCTTGAAGGGACCCCCTCCGGCTTCTCATCTGCATGGCGGCAGCCTGGTAGTGAGGGAAAAAATGTTCCCACGCTCCGCCGGACGGCAAATGCGTATGGCTGCGCGAAGGATTTGGCGCGATCGTCATCAAGTGATTGATCGCCCTGATACCAGAACAGGGGCACCACGTCCCCCGCAAATGTAAAAAAATATATCATAACAACGGGGTCCGTGGGTGAAGGGAAGATGGGCGGGGGGAGTGGGTTACTGTGCTAATCACAGCTATAGTCGACACCTGGTTCAACTAGAGCCTCTTCAGCAAGAGCCCTTGTTGCTGCTGAAACGCCGGGTGATGATATTCCACACCCCGGATGACGTATTGCTCGGAACACACTTGCTGGTCTATGTTATGGGGCTAACACAGCGGCTCGGTCACGTCGCAACATAAGACAAACAGTGTTGAAGTTAGATCGGGCATGCACGATATCTGCACAACGTATGGTACGAGCGAGCACCTTAGAGTCAGGGTTGCACTTTGTGGGGAAAATTTTTCTGACCAATTCAGCTGCTCAAGTGGGGAACTACCAGTGAGGATGAAAATTTTACTCGTAAATTCGTTTTAGGCCTAGCGCATACAAGTGCCGGTCGGATGGCACGAACGAAGTTCTTTCAAGTATTTTATCGGGTGAAATACTGAGCTCCTAATGTTAGGGGCTCAGGAACGTCTGGCGCACCCCTACTGTGGGGTGGCTCCTCACCACTACTGTTGACGTCTATGTTACTCCACACGGGCTGCCGACTCTAATGCCGTACCTTACGGCCAGAAGCAACTCGCTCACACGGGCTTTCCTGGGTGAGATTACCCGCGTGCTATTCTCAAGACGTACTTCAAGGGCCATCTCCCCCTTCCAATAGAGTAGAGCAGGGTGGAGTAGAGTAGATAAGAGTATAGTATAGTAGAGAGGAGTAAAGTAGAGGGGCGTACTCCAGTAAAATACCTTAAGTGGAAGCAGAGTACAGCAAATAAGAGTAGAGTACTGCAGTACAGTAGCAGTGGATACTTATGTTCCATCGTTACCAATTATGAACCCTCGAAAACAATAGAACAGAAAAGTAACAGGAAGAAACAAGAGCACCCGCAACAACGCATTCACGAAACAAATGCAAGGTTACGCTCTGTATGTTTTGTCGATTCCGGGTACTGGTACGCAAGTCGTGTAGAACTTACAGAACTACCAGGTAGGGGATTGGAAGTGATACACACCAGGTAGGGGATTGGAAGTGATACACACCTCACAAAAAGCTCCGGGTATTGTGGCACGGGCGCACAGACCATACAGACGTTCTGCCTACGAGTACAAACATCATGCATAGCTGACGGAAGTTCCCGGTGCCTATGAAAGACTTCCAGAACTCACAGAAGTTCCGGGTGGTGCGATACGAGGGTACAAAGCTCACAGACAATCCGGGCAGATAGACCATGTTATACCTGTACCCCGGGTGTTGCGGCACGAGTTTAAAAAATGTAACTGGTACATAAGTTCTGGATTCGGCTAGTACAATCGTACAGAAGTATAATTGAAGTTCTCGGTACAGGTACTCCCGGGGAAACTACATGCCTCTAGGAAGTCGAAATAACAACAGATTAATAGGCGACAAACACATTGTGTTTGAAGGGGAGGAGTTAATCCAATTTGCATGGCCTATTCCTACTGGACCAGCGTTACTTAGGCAATCCGTCGCTGTTGAGGCACTTTCGAGAAAACCTTCCGAGGCCTAAAAGAGCAAACCTCAACGCATAGCGACCGGCGCAACAGACGCGCACACGGCTGCAGCCCATATGATACAGCATTCTGCGGCTGTGGCTCCTGAAAACAAGTAGTGGCGGTAGCAAGTCGAGTTGTTTCACTAGCTCCATCAACCGAGCATCACGAACACCAACTGACCAGTCCAAACACAGAGGAAACGCTCAAGACTTCGAATGCTGCACCGCCATGTCCCGTGCGTGGCGTGTAATGGCTTTCTTCCCCTACCCCGAACAAGCTGAGAGTGATAGTTTTCTAACCTGCACCGCTAAATTAAACAAGAAACGAGCCTTGTTGCGGCGCGCACGCGACGATGCTCGTCGTCAGCCCCTGCGAGTATTTCTGGTTCTCCATGGGTTGTCTAGTCTTCTTGGTTCTCCATGGGTTGTGTGAGATGCTGTGCTCTTTTATCGCATACACAAAACAATCGAGAATAATAGGTGCATACGTACTTCTTTAACGAATCGAATGGAGTTTAACGCGATTCGAAAAAAATGAAAAGATTCGATTCATAAGTGGTTCTTCTTTCAAACGGGCACATCACTCAAAACATACCCGGGCTCCTACGCACGGAGGTCCCGGTTATTGTGACGAAGGAATACCCGTACCGCGGGCATTGGAGAACTTACAGTAGTTCCGAGTACGGGTATAGAAATCTTACAGAACTCAATGGAGTTCTGGAGTTCTGGATAATATGCCACGGACGTATTGAACTCACGGAATGTCCGGGCAGGCGTAAAAATGTTGTACATACTTCGTATATACATACCCGTGATTTGTACTATTGTGGCACCGACTTACATAATACAGAGTTCCGGGTACGGGTACGCTTGTTGGAATATCGTGCAGAACCCACATAAGATATTTGTAGAGTAACCCGGGAAAATACACCGGGCATGGTTCTGTGCGTGCCCTACAGAATGCGACCTTAAGAAATATTACTCCTACTGGGAGCAGCAGCAGGGTCGTACAGTAGTATGTGGTGCAAATCGAGATTGTACGAGTAAGTAATAAACTTTGTCAGGTGGTAGACTTCGTTGCGCAGTATTTTTATTCTACATTTCCGAACAAATAGTCCGGGGGGCTCCAACAAGTATGAAGGCATTTCCCACCAGGGGACATATTTGGGAAAACGACGAACGGCAATAAAGTGCCAACCATGAATGAACATGAAGGAGATAACGCCTAATTTGTCGAAAGCGGGGTTGACCGAATATCAGCCCCTCACGAGTGGTTTTTCACAGCTAGCTGGCATGCTTACCACAAGAGCCTTCAAATGACATCCACTAGCAGAGCAACTCAATCAAGCACCGGTAGGGCCTTTTGAGCAGGTTCATTGTGCTTGATCCTCATAGCGTGAGGTTAATTCGATTCTCCACGGCTGGAGGCACCTAGAAGCAGCTAGCAGCTTAGGTCGAGCAATCAAGCTGTTTCGACAATCCTCACGGCGCAGGTCGCGATGGAAACGTGGGCAGAGTCGCCCAGTACTTTTCCTGCGCTCGTGTAGACTAGCAAGATACCGGGATCAATGCAAAAGGAGCCGTATTCGGCCTCTCAAGCGTGCCTCAAGACTCAAAGAAATCAGTGCAGAAACGCAGGCATTTTGTTTCCCCCTCTATGCGCGAACGTCACAAGGTAAAAGACCCTATCTTAACGGGGACTATTATGTTATTAATTTTATTTTTGTTTGCTTTTCTAGTTCAAGTTGCACCTGATTGGCCAAGGAGTCCACGACCAAGCAGGAACATGAGAAAACTTACTCAGAGTTAAAAGTCGTTTGGGATTTTTATTCGTGTGATTTTTCTGATTTCAATTTGGAATTTGGGGGTTCTTCGGTCTTGATATAGCATGTCCATGGTGGGTCAACAGCCTTGGTGGAGTCTGGGCCGATTGTTTCCGTTTTAATGACCACGATCGAGGCGACAACCCTCGCACCTCAACGAGAGGTGACCGAAGCAATAGCCTCGCCCACGCCCATAGACCCTCATAGCACATCGTACCCTGGCGGTGGCGCCTCAAAATAGATCATAACGGCCGCAATCCCTATTTATTTGTAGGCCTGCTCGATCGACCAACAATCACGAAACCCGAGCGAACGAGCAAAACAACGGAGGATACGCTCGAGACCTCCATAGCTGCATCACCGCTGCTGTTTCGCACGTGGCGCTTGAGGGTTTCCTCCGCCCGCCCAGGGCACCCTGAGAGCGGTAGCTTCCTATCCTGTGCGACCAAAAAGAAAAAAAGAGCCTTGTGGCGGCGCGCACGCGGCAGAGCAAACCTTTGTTCTCGTCTACGCGCGTCGCTGTTTGTAGGCTGGGCGTTTTGTTCCGCGGCTCGTTTTTCCAGAATAAGTTTTTGATTGACAACTACCTGGTAGTACGCTGTTGTTCCCTGATGGGACACAAACACGTTTTGTTTCGAAATAAAATTGAAACCCATTGAAATGAAATTTTTATTTCCAAACAGCGTTACCCGGTAAGATGGGTGTTTGCGCCAAGTACTTAGATATTTTCGAGAAATAATCTCGTTTGAAACAGTAAAAACTCGGAACATTCCTCGGACCCAAATTTTTGTCTCCGGACAGGATCTTGCAGGATCGAGATATCCCGGGATTCCCCGGGACGTAAAAAAAGAACAAGTATTTAAAATACGTGGCGGTACAAGATGGGATTGAACCATCTCGAGATAGATATCATACAAAAAATAGAACGGGAACGGGATTTGACGGGATTGAACAGGACGGGATCGAGATACCACCGAATTTCACCGGATGGGAGTTCACGGGACGGAAAAGCACTGTAGTACTCCACGGGACGGGATTGAGATATTATGGGATGTTACGGGACGAAATTGTACGGGACGAAAAAAACACGGTATTCCACTGGACGGAATCTGAAAACGTTTTAAAATGGTATACAAAACAAGCGGTGTTGCGTATGACGTTGCCCACGATTGCACTTTTAGTGCTGATCTCACGCGAACATACCCGAATCCCACGGCGTTGCCGAACTATATTCGTTCGTCGTGACGCGCGTGTCTCATACTTGGCATCGTAGATACGGCGTTCGCACCCAGGGGGAGGCATTCGTGTTGATTTTTATGGAATGAATTATAGTTCATACTCGTATCATACATTATTTGAAAAAAAATACTTTTGTTAGACGCAAAACCAAAACATTTTTATTCATGGGAACCTATAATGTAAGTCTCTGGAAAATGTACGACGTGAAAAATTTCGAAAACAAACATTTCAAAAACAATTGTTCCAGAAAAAGGTCGACATTATTACTTAATGCCATCGAGCTGAGCATGTTGACCTCCAGAGCTATTCACTAAAATTCCCTAGGAAATCACGATTGAGCAAAAAAACATGGGATAAATCCGGCGGGATCGCGAAACCACAGAAGAGAGTGGTTGGAACGGGTTGTGGGAAATTCTATATTTTACGTGTTTTCACGGGACGGAGCATGGACTCCGCGAGATTTGCCCAAATTTCACGGGGCTAGTTTGCACGGGATCGGGATTTTCAACAAAACGCCGCACGAGATCGGGATCGCGAACGTTTCCACTGTATTACTTTGGAAGGGAACGGGATTAAAAAAAATCCACGGGATCACGGGTTTATTCCGTATCCTGAGGATTCCCGTGGGATTTTCAGAACGGGAAACCCCCGACAAAAGCCCTGTCACAAAGAGCACTTCCACAGTACTAATGCGGCGGGCCAATTGTAATAGAAACCAATGTTGTTAGTGAAAATGGTTGAATATATGGGTTTTTATTTATGGGTCCTATTAACCATGGTCCCCCTTGATAGAAAAAACACAGGAGGTACAATATGAACGTTCATCGACAAATTCGCCCCCCTCCCAGGACAGCACTTCAGCTGCGTTTTGCCACGCTGTGATGAGTGTTTTGCAGGACGGGAGGCATCACAACCGACGCAACACCTGCAAATGGAGTATAGCGACCAACTTACGAAATGTTCTACATGAAAAAACAGAGTTAGAGGTGTTTCCAGTCGTCCCGTTGATTTGGACAGTCGCCCGAACCACATTTTTTTGTTGAGCACACTACAGCAGAGGTGGAACGGCGCGTGGAGTTGCGAACGTGTAGTACACGTGCGTCGTAAACGTAACACGATCCCCGAAAAAAGCATGGCAATTGGTTTGATTGCTGGTGCTGATTTGGTCTTCGGCTCACCAAGAAAACATGAACCAGGAACAAAAAAGGACAAACACAGAAAAATGATAGTTAGTGGTGTCTGCTCGGCTTGACATTGGAGTAATTTACTACCTGTACTACAACAGCAGCAAGCAGTAGTGTCATACAAAAACCGGAAGATAAACAAGCGTGCGCATAGGTAGCTGATACAAACCCAGGCGAACCTCCTCTCGCGTCACTTTCAATACACTCTTTCGTAGGCAATCACGTCCGCCCACACGTTCACATCCTTGGGGACAGAGTGCACGGAGATGTCGAGACCTAAGTTGTAGAAGCGGTAGGTCACCTTTGACCAAACACCATGTGTAACACATTCTTGAGCTTGTCTGGCTCGATGTGGTCTCTGTATCACCCGAGTTGGCCAACACAGAAGAAACATGTCTATTCTTTGCCGCCATGAGTCTACCCCTCTAGCAGTGCATCGATTTGGGGACAACTTACTTCACTTACAGTTTTAAAGCGTGTTACATACATGTGTCTGTTGTTCGCGAAATTCTTTAACAAAGCATCGCCAGCCACCGAAGGCAGCTGAGGCTCGTACAAGGGCTCGAATAAGCCCCCACGGGTTAGAAGGGGGAGCGCTCGCGTTATGTTTTGACAAAGCATACCTCAGGACTCCCGGCGTCCCCACTTCCAGTGCGCAGTAGTACTTGGAGCGTGTCGGTGCTCGAAAAAGGTGGAGGTTTTGAGGCGAAGTAGGTTGTGGGCGTCGGGGGGGCAAAATTTTGGCGCCTTGTTCGCTTGATATCCTGCGAGCAAGATCGGGCGCGAGGCCCCAAATTCGTCTTATCATCAACTTCTAAGTCAACTTCCAAGTCAAGATCGACGGGGGGACACGACATCAATCATTATTGTCACGGGTGTTCTATGGACTGCTCCGAAAAAGTGAATATGATACACCTGTGTTGCACTGCCCACCAAACACAAAAAAAGTCACGACAACAAAGCCAACGGAAGCACGTCTGCCGCCGTTTTTTCCGAGGACATTTCGTTACCCAGCTCTAGCTCGACCGTTTCTTGCGGGCCAAAATTTGCCAGACCGGATATAAGCTCCTTTGTGCACTTCCGTCAGTATGCCAAAGCGACAGCACTTTTCGTGTCCCCCTTCATACCGAACCTTGTCGCTGAATGTTGAAAATGTGGTTCCAGGCGCTTGAATGTTCGGTTTCTTGTGCTGTAGCCAAGTATTCGTTTCTGCTGTAGAACGAGAGCGGGAGAAACCGGCCGGTCGCCCCGGTGGTTCAAGTGGTTAACCTCGAATTCCACTTCTTTGAGTCCTGGGTTCGAGCCCCAGGTGGGTCGGACTTTTACTTTATTTGCAAAAATAAAAATGGATTCAATTGTTGAGAGCGCCTTGCAGCGTGGGTAGGCACAATCCGATGCGAGTCGACGAGGGAGGAAAGGCTGAAATCTTCTCGCGATAAAAATGAAGGCACGTACCGTAGCGGGAAGGGGGGAGAAGAACCTGCTTTGTGACCCCGGATCTGAGTTACGAGTTGGAGGGAGAGAGAGAAAAAGATGTGCGAAGATAATGAATGGGATGAGAAAAAAAAACAAAACAAAACAAAAGACGTCTTAACGAGTACGTTCCTCCTTCTCGTTCTACAGCGGAAAACAATAATACTTGACTTAAGGTGCAAGAAACCAAAAATACAAGCGCCTGGAACCACACTTTTGACCTTCATCGACAAGGTCCGGTATGAAGGGGGACACGAAAAGTGCTGTCGCCTTGGCACACTGACGGGAGTGCACCAAGGAGCTCATATTCGGTCTAGCAAATTTTGGCCCGCAAGCAACGGTCGAGCTTTAGCAGGAACACGAAATGTCCTCAGAAAAAAAACATCGGCAGATAGATGTGCTTCCATTGGCTTTGTTGTCGGGACTTTTGGCAATATCAGCTTTTTTTTGTGAACAGTGCAACACAGGTGTATACTGTTTCCAAGTCCCTTGTCCTCAAAGAGGTCGATCCAGTTTTAGAGGGCGTACACCCCCAGTGAATGATGTGATATCCGGCATTTCATTGAGAATAGAACGTCGGTTCGGATTGAATAAGTATTTTTTTTTTTTTTTTTTTTTTTTCTCATCCCATTTATTATCTTCGCACATCTTCTTCTCTCTCTCCTTCCAACTCGTAACTCAGATCCGGGGTCACATAGCAGGCTCTTCTCCCCCCTTCCCGCTACGGTACGTGCCTTCATTTTTATCGCGAGAAGATTCAGCCTTTTTCTTCCCTCGTCGACTCGCATCGAATTGTGCCTACCCACGCTGCAAGGCGCTCTCAACAATTGAATCCCTTTTTTTATTTTTGCAAATAAAGTCAAAGTCCGACCCTCCTGGGGCTCGAACCCAGGACTCAAACAAGTAGAATTCGAGGTTAACCACTTGAACCACCGGGGCGACCGGTATCACCCTTGCTTGGTTGGCTTCACTATAATAGGTGTTGGAAAAAGTAAAAAAAAACAAAAAAAAACAAATCATCAGGTAGCATATCATGATGCTGCAATAATAACATGATTGAAATTGCTGTAGTGTGTATTTCGCTGGGTGTCTCGCTGAAGCAGTGAGGGGCGTGTCTTACAGCGTCGAGGCCAACCTACGCCAAACCATTCTATATTTTTTGTGTGTGTTCTTCGCCTTAACCCGTTCTGTCTACCCGTCGACATCCGGCACAACCAGTGTCCCTGCCGGTTCTTCAATCCTAGAAGAGATACACGTTATGTGGTCACAAAGCTACGCCACATAGATACCACGTTGCCACGTATGCAGTCAGCACAGCAGTGGGCCATGCAATGCCATGTCATCATACTAAATGCGACAGGCACGATATACACATTCTATAAAATAGATAACGAAAGGAAACAATTGAAGAGAAAATTAAATCCAAGAAGACGAATCGAAAGAGAAAAAGAAGACAAAACGAAAAGAAAACTAAAATAAACAATCTGTCTCCCCCCCCGCCCCCCGCAGGCGAGGTGGCCAACACTTGAGAAATAACGAGCTGGAGAAAAAAGAAAAAAAATAACAAAAACACCACGGCTTGAAAACAGAGTAAGGCAAAGAACCAAGGAAAAAATAACAAAGAGAAAATAACTGTCAGACCAAAGGCCAAAGCACCCTCCAGGTGGCGGCAGCAGTTTGTGGTACGAGTATATTATAACCAGGTTCTTCCTGCTAATCCGCCTGGTACCTTGCTACCCAGGCTGCCGTCTCCGCCCTGCGTTCGTCAACTATGCCCAGTCTCATGGCGTCAGACGATATGAAACGAGCAGAACAGGTTCGTGATCCAACCACGCCACGCGACTCCTTCAATATGGCTTGTCAATCAAAAAAGGAAGAGAAAAAAATTAAAACTAAAATCACGGAAATCAATGCAAGAAAAAAAGAAACTAAACTAAAAGAGAAGACAAGGCAAGACCACGTTCGAACCAGCTGCACCAGTTGGTGGCACTAGTAGTATGGTCATGTTTTACTTCCTAATCGGCCTGGTGCCTTGCTACCCTGTCTGCCATCTCTATCCTACTTTCGTCTACCGCAGTTTCCCTCCTACTCCTCCTGTTCCCCCCCCCTCCGTATTCCCTAGGTCGGGTTTTCTGCCACTTCTCCTGCTGCCCCCTATATACCAGGTATGGGTGACCGGGACGGTCACACATATATTCGTGAGGAAGCCGGGGAGAGAGTGGCAGCGAGGAAGGTGGAACGCGAGAATGGGGGAGTAGATTGTGACAGCGAAGAGCGTTACCTAAGAAAGCACAGCGGCAGCGGGTGGTATTGGAAGGGGGAGCGACGACGGGGAAGGGAGGAAGGGTTCCGGTGTACGTGGTGTAGATGTCGACAGCACTAATGATGTCGGAGAGTAACGCTTTCCCAATTGTAGCGAAAGCGGGGAAGAAGGTGAAGGCGATAGATATTTTATGACGTCCTTGCCGGGACTCATAAGTCACGCAAGAGGAAGAGACGAAAGCAGTAACGTTGTAACTCTGTTGCCGATCACTTTTCCTCAGCGTTCTAGTGCCCCCAAGTGAAAGTACAGCGCGGGAGAGGTTGAACACCGCACGTGCGCATGCGCAACCAGTGAGGAGCGTATTCATAACGTGAGGTATACAAAATTGAAACCAGCTCGATTTTCGATTTCTGTCCGACGAGCTTTGAAAGGGGCTCAATAAGAGCGAGGCCCACAAACCGTAGAAAAAAAGAAATTCCAGACCAACAATTTGGTGAGAAAATATTTCTAGGATCTCTGATCTTGGTTCTATGCCGGAGTATACGCGGTTTACTCGGCGGGACAGCCAAAAACGCCTGTAGACTCCTCAGAATGCTCCAGGAGGTTTCCGAGAGCTGTCAGGAATGGTTTCCCGTTTCTCCAGAGTCCTGAAGCATTGATTGGAGCAGCCGATCTGTTTCAACTAGGGGGTCCAATTTAAGGCCGTTTGTCAGAGGTGGGGCCATAAATTAGGCCCTAGCCTGTAAGGCTTGCTTTGAAATTTGCCTCAACGCCCTTTTATGAGAACGGCGTGCCTTAATAGGTGTTTCGAGTCTTACCAGCCTTACTGTGAACGAACACGATTATTTCGGGAAAGTATGCCAGTAAAATATTTAATAAGATATGCTGGACATGGTTGATTTAGGGCCGTGAGAAATCGGAAACTAACCTTCAATGAATGTAGCTGTTGAGGGCACGCAAAAAACAACTTTGAACCTGCTCATGACACGTTGACCGTTTCCAAACAAGACCCCCCCACAGCACTACTTACCTGCTACGTCGGTTGAAACCGCGCTTAGAGACGAACGTACACTCTCTTCGACACTCGTACACACTGGAGGAAATAAAATGCACCCAACCACACTCGTGCGCATTGATGATTGCCCCCCCTTCTGTGAACCTCTACCATTTACCACGTACCTTCCTTCCTGCAGTTTGTTTTTGACGGGTTTTCACCGGCTACCTTATTCCAAATGTTGCTATCTACTTGAATCATGACTGTGACGTACAGTACGTAAAACACGTTGTTGTTTGGGCTGGGTTGCTTAATAATGTAAGGCCTTTACTCTAGAGGAAATCATTTGTGCCCGGCTAGGAACGCCATTTTCGATTCTTACCGGTACATACTAGCCTATAAAGACCTATCTGCTCAGCAATAAACCGTGATCGTTGTGCATAAGAGGATGCGCTAAGCGGCTGTTACGTACCGTACCCCTCCGAAAGCAAAATATGACTGTACACGAATATTTGTCACAAACCTATCTACATTTACGTTTGGTGGCTGAGAGACGACACATTGCCCGACTCGGAATTTAGTATACTCCCACGAGTAAACAACGTCGCCGACAAACCATAGGCGGGGGGACCTGGACTATCCTAGAGGAGGATAGATAACCGCGCGCGACTAGCCGTCGTCGTCCCGACGTTGTCTGGAAGACCCCGTGAAAACATTTCGCTGTAGCATTTCATCAACCAGGATATTGAGCGGTCGGTATAAATAGGTTAACGACATGGACCTGGTTGAAATCCTGCTGATTGCTGCTGAAGTCCGCTCTCTGTTGTATTGCTGGTACCGCCGGTGTGTCTGTTGGTGCTGCGCTGTCGTTCTCGTACAATGTAGTAATTTTAAAACTCGACCGGCCGACCCCACAAGCGGGGAACTGAAGCTCGCGCCCATGCACGGTGCCGTGTGCCGGCCCACTACGAATTTTCCCGTCCCCCTCATTATATAAAGGTTGGGTTGGCGTCCGTTGGCAACAACAATGTAAAACTTGCCGCTCACTACGTGAGGTAGACAACCAGGGTACCGTTTGGCCGTTGACGGAATGATTCAGATCGGAAGAGGAAAACAGAGAACGCATCGAATTCCTGCATCGGACCGACTGCTTGTGAACAGGCCCAGCTGTCAAGGAGGAACGGAGACAAGCAATACGCAATCGCGAGCGAGTTGCCACTATCTCCAGCCGTAGGGTCGGTGTTCTCCGCGTGCGCCCCCAAGAGCGCCTAACAACGCAGTAGGTGCATAGTATGAAGCAAGTTCGGGCAAGACAATGGATCGCCCGGTAGGTGGTTATTGACGAACTAAAGGAAACAAATAAGTTGAAGTAGGACCACCGATCGCGCCAGGAGTCCTTGTGGAATCAAATACTTTCGTTGGAGGATCCTTGGCAGCCTGAAAAAATACTGTCGTACATAGGCCGTTTCTCCCTGGAGACAGGCTTCCGTTCTTCCGTTCGTATCCATTTATGTTGTCTGTCTGCCTGTCTGTAACATCCATGCTTCTGTTTCACTGCGCGAGCTATACGCGACCGACGTCCAAAATCCCGGGCGCCCAAACAATCTGGAGGCGCTGGGGCTAACACCTGGAATCTACATCGTCGGAAGTCGTCTCGTGCTGGGCGTGGTTGGATCTGTCACCTAGCTGCCTTTCTCAGGGAGGGAGGCGAATCATTTCTGTTGAACGTGAAGGGACACTGGCACCCTAACGAATGAACCATCAACTATCCGCGCAAAAGCGGTCGACAGCATTTACATACGACTTGAAAAGGAATTTACCTGGTAGGTATTTCGCACTAACTTGTAGAGTATTGATGCAAAATTACAAGCATCCTGAGTTTTTAAGCCCTTTTTTTGGTTTGAACCCAAGAATTTTCTACGGATTATGGTACCAAATATTTGTTTCGCGCCTATCATCGACACGGACTCTCTAAGAGATATAACATCCGTCTGAAGGCCAGTAACATCAAAATGAAGGTCATTGCGTCATCGGTGATGTAGTTATTGTGCTAGGCTCCCTTGCGTCAACTGAAACATTTTAGTGTTTCTGCAAGCTTTTTGTGCTACTCGCTCGCAACTCCGAGTACACGAAAACACCTTTGAGTCGCTTAAGGTGGCCTGATGCCCTCACACATCCCTCCAAGGGTATCCCAGAATTTTGCGGGCTGTTGTATCCTGTGTAGAGCTGTAGCTATCCTCAAGTCAGAACGAAACGTTCCGTTGGGGGCTGATTTTTGTCTTCTTTTGTGCACCCCAAATTTCGAATAATCTCGACCTCTGCAGCACCTTTAGATCGAGATGTAGACCTCTGTTGGGAACCGGCGGGAGACCAATCTCGAGAGAAACGCAAGCTGCTGTGATGAACCTATCTCAAGTCACCGTTGCTCTCTGACAAGCACGAACCAGCCGAAGTTGTAAACGCAGCGTGTTGAAGTAGCGATATGTTTGTCTGTTCCGGTAAACGTTCTACCAGGTAGATCTCAGAGTCAGGTAACAAAGGGGCGCTTGAAAGTCAGTGTCTCCTTAAGGCTTCTTGGCGTTATAAGTTTATCTGGTTGGCGGTCTACTCTCGCTAGGGATTTATATTTCGGATCAAGGACAGTATAGGTGACTGCAGCCAATACGTATGACGTGAGTTGAGTTGTGGATCAACCTCTAACTTCAGGACGTCAAAACGTTTTCGAGGTACTGCCGCTATGGCACCTCGATTAGGATGACGAGGATCAACGGCATCGATCAAAATCAACCAAAACGAAAATATGCCTCATACGACAGGCTGACAATGTAGGGTTAGTCTATATGACTCCCTCAATCTCTCTGGGGGTGTACTCAGGCGCACAGGTTCACTAAGGTCGAAGGCTCCAAACGTCTGAACATGATCCTTTGATTTCCCAGCTTCCAGGTCTGCAGGGGGTTCCTGGAATTGAAAAATACATTTTGACTCTGGGAATGGGCTCTTTCGAGTGCGTACTATAAAGTTTTTCCGCAGACGCGCATCACTCAACAATCACTCAAGTGATCCCAAGGCTATTGTACCATGGAACGATAAAATGCAGGGATGCGTTCGCTTGAACAAAACTGCGCATTTTTTTTTGTTTTTTTTGCTCATCCCATTTATTATCTTCGTACATCTTCTTCTCTCTCTCCTTCCAACTCGTAACTCAGATCCGGGGTCACATAGCAGGCTCTTCCACACCCTTCCCGCTACGGTACGTGCTTTCATTTTTATCGCGAGACGATTTCAGCCTGTTTTTTCCCTCATCGACTCGCATCGAATTGTGCCTACCCACGCTGCAAGGCGCTCTCAACAATTGAATCCTTTCGATTGTGATTTTTGCAAATAACGTCAAATGTCCGACCCACCTGGGGCTCGAACCCAGGACTCAAACACAAGTAGAATTCGAGGTTAACCACTTGAATCACCGGGGCTGGGTCATTGAAAACACTTGGTCAGGTTTACATGATGGTAGTGATAGTGCACATGTCGTAAGACGACAGTAGTAGTACTTCCTCTAATTATCTGTGTAATTGCACACGGTCAACAACGGCATATTATATGAAAATACCTACCTCATTAAACTCTCGACTATTAATACCTGGTGTACTTGTACAGGGGTGAGGCTTCCATGATTTCATTGGTGTGTCTGTTTGGCTATCGTTTGACTTGGACAACCCCGATTTTACACCGAATCGCTATTATTTGCAAGAGCTGTACGACGCCGATTCTCAAAAACACGGGTTCCCCGTAAACGGGGGAGCCTTGGCTAGCGCGTGGGGCTTGCGTTGTTCAAAGTCGATTTGAGTTGTCGGTGGTTTCCGTGATCTTTTTTATTTGATGTCCGCGCTGCTCAGAATTAGGGTCAATTTATGCAGTGCCGGGGTTTTTGTTGACCTTTGGCCGGGTCGGGCCGGGCGGGGCTCGGTCGAGCATTTTGATGAGGTGATGTGCCGGGCCGGGCCTGACCGTGCAAACTCTTTAACGCACTGGACTCGGCCCGGCCAAGACCCATTCTCTGAGAAGCCGCTGTGTCAGGCAGGGTCGCGATTCCCTAAACAATTTCTGGGGGACAGATACGGACTGTGGCTCATGAGATGTAGGCTCTATATGGGCAGCTACGCCCTGCCCATGAGGCGGCCCACGTGTGTAGAGGAGCCGGCCCTGGCCTCGATCCATGATATATCGAGTACTAAGCTGCATGTATAGGCAAAGCAGGTATCCATAATGATATATCGTGTACTAAGCGGCGTGTGTAGGAGAAGCAGGTAGTGCTTTAACACCAGGTGCCGCTGCTGATTGTCTATATACGATAAGCCACTCAAATCCTTAGTCAGCGCCGATTGAATTGCTCAGTGATTTACATTTCGTATCATGCACAAAATAAGTAAGTGCATTAGGGTTCGATTCGGTTTCCCGCCAACGACGTTTTGCGGGTTTAATAAAGCACTTGCTCCGCGCCTGGTTTTTGCACTTTATGGTCTCCGTCCAATAGCTTTGCGTTACGTTACCCCGCGTGGGTAACTCCTCTTTCCACCCTCTGATAGAGCTTTGTATTGGGGAAACATGACATCGGCGGGATTCGAACCCTGACGTTCATGTTCAGAATATACAGGACGAACCACTTGACCCCATTTATCAGCGGTGGCTGAGTAGATCAGTGGGATATTCTCCATACCTACCTGTATTTCGAACAAACCACGTGTTTCTGGTGTCGATACGGCCTTCCCCGTTAATCCTTATTTGAGGTTGATCAAGCCCTCACCAACGCTCTGTTTCCCCGTATGTTCCGAGCTGATGGTGCCGATGCGGGTGTTGCAGCAGCATAAACCGGTGACCGCCCACCAGTTCCGAAGGCAGTAATCGGACCGGGTCGTTGGGGGACTTACTTGTGTGGGTATGTGTATCTCATGGGCCAAAACCGGGTGTCCGATGTAATTCAGATTGATCAAAAGCACCCAAAAAACTAGGACGGAATAAATTATATGACAACAAACACGTCATCGTACATGTATGTACCTTTTCGTACGGGTCAGGATATTAACCGGCCCCATGACCCGGCCAATCAATTACACGGCCCGACCCACTTAATGTGTGGGCCGGCACATGCGCATCCTTTCTCTCGTGGGCGTCGTTACCATGTATGTGCTGGGCCGGGCCGGGCAGGGTCGGCCCAGGAACGCGAAAAAATTGATGGATCAAGGAGGATTGGAGGTGAAATCGTAAAATTGTCATTGGCTGGGGCAGATCGCAGCCCATCATCTCATATTTCATTGATTGGGCCGGGCTTACCCACCCCGGGCCAGGCCACCTTGCCCGATCCCAGGCCGGCCCACCGGTGTCAGCCCATGACAAGCCCTGATTCTGTGTGATTTTGATGTTGGAGTTATTTCTGAATCCGTCCATAGCTAATGACCCTAGAGTCGCTTACAGTTTCTTACCACACAGACGACTCCGGAAAGACGTGCCAGTGGGGCTGGAGAGACGTGTGTTGCAGCGCCCTCAATCCCGGCGGGTAGCCGGGCGAGCGCCCTGCGAGGCTCCAAATTCATACCTTGGGCTACTGTTCGTTCTCTCACTTCGTTCTAACCCATCGTGCAAAATGCCCATACGGGTTTTCACAATAAATACACGAATTTTCCAGGAATAATAGCATTTTTCAGGCTTTTTCGCGGATCAGGGACCGAGGGGCCCACGTGTGTTACACTGCCCACAAAACACAACAAACGTTCCGACAACAAAGCCAATGGAAGCACGTCTGCCGCCGTTTTTTTCTGAGGACATTTCGTTTTTCTGCTCTATTTGCTCGACCGTTCCTTTCGAGCAAATATTTGGCAGACCGGATATGACCTCCTTGGTGCACTCCTGTGAGTGTGCCAAAGCGACAGCACTTTTCGTGTCCTCCTTCAAACCGGACCTTGTCGCTGAAGGTTGAAAATGTGGTTCCAGGCGCTTGAATTTTCGGTTTCTTGTACTGTAGTCAAGCATTTTTTTTCTGCTGTATGTAGAAGTTTTTTTTTTCCATTTCAGATTTTAGTTTTTCTTTTTTATTTGATTTATTGTCTTTTTGCCCTTATTTTCCCGGTCTTGCTTGTGTTGTTGTGTTTTCGCACCCGGTACGCTGACACTTCACTTGCTTGACTCTTGAATTTGCGATTTAGGTTTTTATTTCGGTCTTCCTCTGTCTCAGTCTGTGACCACATAATCAGTATCTTTCTAGGATAGGGAATCAGGACGGACACTGGGTGTACTGATGAAGCTGGGTAGAAAGGACGATCTAATGTGAAGACAACAACAGCAACAACAACAACCACAACAATAAACGACAACAACAACAACAACAACAAACAACAACAACAACAACAACAACAACAACAACAACAACAACAACAACAACAACAACGAGAGCTGGAGGACCCCAGAAGTCGTAACGAGTACGCGTTTCTCCTTCTCGTTCTACAGCAGAAAAAAATACTTGACTACAGTACAAGAAACGGATAACTCAAGCGTCTGGAACTACATTTTCAACCTTCAGCGACAACGTCCGCCCCGAAGGAGGACCCCAAAAAAACTGTCGCTTTGGCGCACTCACGAGAGTGCACCAAGGAGCTCGTATCCGGTCTGCAAAATTTGGCTCGATTTTTTTTTTTTATGCTCATCCCATTTAATATCTTCGCACATCTTCTTCTCTCTCTCCTTCCAACTCGTAACTCAGATCCGGGGTCACATAGCAGGCTCTTCCACACCCTTCCCGCTACGGTACGTGCCTTCATTTTTATCGCGAGAAGATTTCAGCCTTTTCTTCCCTCGTCGACTCGCATCGAATTGTGCCTACCCACGCTGCAAGGCGCTCTCAACAATTAATAGAATCCTTTTGATTTTGATTTTTGCAAATAAAGTCAAATGTCCGACCCACCTGGGGCTCGAACCCAGGACTCAAACACAAGTAGAGTTCGAGGTTAACCACTTAAACCACCGGGGCGATGAAAACATTTATTTGGAGCTAGACAGAAAAACGAAATGTCCCCAGGAAAAAAAAGGCGGCAGACGTGCTTCCAATCGCTTTGTTGTGGGGACTTTTGGCATTGTCAGCCATTTTTTGTGGGCTGTGCAACACAGGTGTGCCAGCTGCGCAGCGGAACCTATGTTGCACTACCCACGAAAGCAGGTTGATATTGCTTAATACTTGAAGAAACGAAGCTGGGACGACGTCTGTCCCTAGCTCCGAAATTTAGCACATGAATATATCATTCGGCCAGACAGATATGAACTCCTTAGTGCCCTGCTGTATGTGTGCCAAATTGACAGCACTTTCCATGTCCTTCTTCGAGGTGAACCTCACCGCGTTTGGTCGAAAAAGTGGTCCCGGGCGCTTCAGATTTCTGTTTCTCTTACTGCGGTCGCGTATTATTTTGCTGCTGCAAGGCCAACAGGAAAAACTCAGAAGCTACTCACAATATGCTCTACACAATTCGGCTCACGCGCTGGTTTGTGCCTGTAGAAGCATGTCAAATAACACTCCTTTAATTATCTCGACACCCACGCAGACAACACGCAGTGCGCCGGCCTTGGTATTATAGACTGGTTGTGTTCTAGGAAAGAGCAGCGAGAGAACAACGAAGCATACTCTCTAACACTGGTATGTACGACTATACCATGTACATAGTGGTAGCTCCTGTTCGTTCTCCAGGGGAAACAAAATACATAGCTACAGTACAATATATTTTAAAGCGCCTGGAACCATATTTTCAAATTTGACCGACCAGGGCCGCCTCGAAGGAGAGCACGGAAATCGCTGCCACTTTGACACACTAACGGGAGTGCCCGCAGGAGCTATTGATAATGTCTTCGTTGCCAAATCTCATGGCTCGGCTCGGCTCGGGTTAGGATGTTTCCAGACTCTCGCGGGTCCGGCCGGGTCAGGTCAAGACATGTAAACCAATTCGCGGGTGACGTAGGGTCAGTGCACTCGCCCCGACCCGACCTGACGCGTACGATTTGACCTGACACACGAACAGTCTTTGATGTATTACACTTGGTTTGAGCTTTCCTCGTTGCTGATGTTACTACTGTTAGCTTATCGTGCGGGCAGGTGTCGTTCCCCGTTCGTCTGCCATCTGAGTATCTGACGGCACATACCCAGACCTGTTGCTACCTGTTGGGGTACGTGTAGAATCTATGGCCCTCCTTGTATATGAATCTGGGTACCCGGGTGCCCGGGTGCCCGACATGAGCGGGTTCCGGGGTATCCGATGATTGACTTGTTCCCGGCGCGATATCCCTCACCATCCCTTCCAGAAACCGCCTGAATAATTCTAGAAAACGTTGTCAGGGCCTCCGACACCCACACCTTAAGACGGTACGGTGAGGGACGTCACATCGGGAGGACGTAAATCACCGGGTACCCGAGTATGTGTGTGTCGGGCACTCATTTACTATCCACCCTTTTCTGTCTGCATGTATGTCTGCAATTTTGCCAGGGAACATCCCTATGCCAAGCATACGTTATCCGAGGACCCGGGTAGCCGAGTCCCCGCACTACGCGGGTATATATGCACCGAAGAAGCGGGTAACAGGCCAGGGATACGGGTACTGTATTTGATCTGAAAATGTCCTGGTACCCGTTTGCGACGGGTAGCCGATAGGATACAACGCGGGCCCCGGTAACTCCGCTTCCTGGCGATTCCAATAAATCAATAATCCATGGTATTAGGTCTTCCTTGTTTGGCAAACGGTGTTTGTCGGCGGGGGACGCAGTTCGAAATAACTCGGAGCCCCGTGACTCTGGCGGAGGCAGATCTACGAACAGACAGAGAGACACACTCATAGCTGTCGCGAAACACGGCCTCAGTGTGGCCAGGAGCAGACGTAGATGGGCGTCAGTTCGTAAAGCCGGCCGTCCCCACCCAACGGGGGTGAGAACTTCCAGAATAATCATCAACCGTGACCTATAATGCGTAGACCTATAGCTATTTGTGAAGTAGCTGTACATCCCACATGGATCACCCTGTACGACGTTCGCTAGGCCCAGCCTAAAAATATTTATCTCCCGATCAGTAGATACAGCAGATGTCGAAATAGATACTTGCTTTACAGTGGGTACAGGTGCATCAATTGGTAGGTTATACCATAGGTGCCGCCAGGTACACGCATAATAAGTGAGAAGGCACATAAATAGGTGCACGTGGTACGCATGTACGTACGTGGGTGCGTCAGTAGCGGCTAATGCCCGCACGTACGCAGCCGTGGCTGAGGAAGCGCAACAGCAGCTACTACAGTGACATAATGTCGACTCCTCCATGTTTTATTTTTCGAGGGGACTGCTGGAAATCTTGGCGGTGCTGCACTCTACTCGCCGGCTTACATTAGACGTGTCTAACACCGATGTACCGCGTTGCCGTTGTCGAAATTGCTTTATTATACTTTCAAGTATACCTGGTACCTGGTAGTTTGTGCTGCATCACGAGTGAGTTCGGTTATGTGATTTCGGTTTTGTACCTGGCGTGGCCACAGCTCAGCGAAGTTTGGGACGATGGGTATCCAACGGGAGGCGTTTCTTTGTCTACGTGTGTGTTTCTCAAGCTTTTTCGGCAGATCTAGCCACCTGCTCTCCGTAGCAAGATAGAATATACGCTTCGTGTCGTACATCGCGTCTGTTTCGATGGCCCTCGTGTGCTGTATCGCCAGACCAATACTCTTCGTATCCTGCCACGTTTTCACGAGCCTCTGGGTGTTATAGATATATACGCGCTGCTGTCGAATCAAACCGTAAGATCCCTAGTACAGACCAAGATAGACTCACCCTCGAGCGCCCTCTCTCACAAGTGTGACCCACACGATCGCTGTCCATCCTCTCTGCATCCACTAGACGTTTGATCATGTCGTATATTCCACGCAACAAACGAAATCCGCCCCGTCTCGGGTGATCCCCGGATAGAGTGTGGGGGTGTACGCACCGTATCTTGCACGAACCAACAACGGCGGCAAAAGTGACGGCGCTGCCACAGAAAACGAAAGATATGTAAATAAATTGTTTGCTTGTTGAAGGGTAACAAAAAAGCGTGAAACCGACAAAAACGAAAAAATGCTGCACTCTGCACCGTGCGCAAGGGGTAAATGCGGGGAACTCGCTACAACACAACAGCCGTGAACCCTTTTAGGACTACAGTCCCGTTTGGGGGACACACTACTCGGGAGTTGACACACTGCCCCCAGAACGGGGCCGCAGTTCTACAAGGGTCGTGATGAAGATCTTCGGTCGGTATTTTGCATGCCGACAGTAGTACTCGTGACGGGTAACTCGTACGATTATAGTGACCGATTCAAATAAATGCGTTGTTTTGCTTGATGATGGATCACGACGACACTCTGGCACGTTATGCAATGGCTCGTACTGAGTGTTCGTGTATAGACTTGTGCGCGTAGCTTCTCCCGGCTGTTTGCTTGATGGTCCGCAGAGGGTTCGTTGTTTCTGACGTTAAGTACCTCGTATTTTTTCAGCTGCTGCTATTTATGGTACGGCCACGTCTGTATCCGTCTGAGGGGCTTCAACCCCTTTGTAGCCCATTGTTGCTGTGATGTAGCAGGAATGTAGAAGGCGCATATAGACGAGACACGCCGGTTACTTAGTAGGTCGCGCGCGTACTAAGATCAACTTCGTGTGTACAAGTGTCACCGAGTGCATACTCGTAAGAAGTGTTTCTCGAAAATATAAAACAACGCGGAGAGCGAGAAAGCGTGAGTTAACTACATTCGATGAAAATCGACGAGCCGTGTGGGAATGAATGCTGAACCCTATGCGCGAAAAAAACAGAGGGCACATACCGGGGGAGAGAAGGGACGACACCTGTGGCCACGGCTAGTCCAGAAGATTACCGCTGAGGTAAAAACCTCATACAAGTTAAGCTGGAAAGTAAAGTGATGTTTTAAAAGCATACCAGGTATATATATAAAAGGCGTGGGTTGTGGTGTTAAGATAAGAAGTACTTCATACCAGAGAATATTGTGTGCTTATTTTGGGAAAGGTGTGGTAGGATAGTGCGTTATTGTTCAGTATACGGTTGTGTTTCTACCTGTAGTTCTTTTTTTTCTTAATTTTCGCGTTGGGCTGGGGATCCATGTTGAATTTATGACAACTAACCATTGATAATACGTAGATACTATCATGGTTACTGAACTTGCTCTTGCACGTATTGGGCGGAGGCTGCCGGCTTGACAAACCTCAACCACAAATAATGGTGTACCCGAGGTTAGGGTTTCGGCACCTTCCGGGGCAGTATGGACCCGGGGGTTCAGCCCCACTGTATTCGTGAACCCCAGTCAATCAATTGTCAGACATTGTGTGGGGAAAATAGGAAAAAAAATGGTGTACAACGCGCTACCAGAGTAAGACTTATCAACTCGATTTCCACTACATCTCTTTCACTAAACCTGACTTCAAGTATCTCATGAACCCCGATGACACTTTGAGTATCCATATTTTGCGTCCGACGTTCTCGATACCACAATGTATTGCTCCTATCATTCCTTCCTGGGTGTTTCCATCTGGTAAGTGAGTTAGTTTGACAGGCTCTTCAACATGATATTTTCCATCTATTTTTATTTGAATAAGGATTTAGGTGATAATCGAACCAATAACCTAACTCTTAATATAGTCACGCCCTGCCTGATACGCCAATGTAGGGAAAATAGACAAGACATCAATAATGGACGTTGGAAATGAATTGTCCCGAAAGAAAATATTTTTGTAGCAAAAACGCGACTAGATTGGCAGTTCCGGCAGACTATGTTTCAAACTACTCTTACGGGGGACCATACCGGTATTACGTACTGCTGTAGGACCCACGGTACATATAAAACCTATACGTTCCGCTGTTTCTACTAATACCATTCAGTCCTATCTACTATGGTCCCCCGTAATAGATTGATGAGCGAAGGTTGGGCATTCCAATATTTCAATCTCGATATTGTGGATACGGCAGAAATAAACGCCTTGCCATATCGCTGGAAACCCTTATTAACAGGCCCGCCAACTCTTCACCCCGTGTAACCAGCTGACAACCACACACAGGAATCAGAGGCAATTTTACCACCTCCTGTACCGCGTCGACAACACCCGAGGTGACAGTTTCAACCAACGCGGGGGGGCGGGGGGGGGGGGCGTTCGCAAGGGATAGAAGACGTCATCCTAGGGAATCTGGGGGGTGATCACGAGCAGCCAGTGCAAAAAGAGAGAGGGACACTAGTATGGAGCGAAACTCCAGGAAGAGGGGTAGTGCGCCACCTTCATCGGCAAGCCGGGGGGGGGCAGGAGGAGAAGGGGAAGTTGGGGGAGAAGGGGGGACGAGTGGCACGAGGGGAGTGGGGTGAACGGGGGGAGCAGAGGGAGAGGGGAGAGCGACGAGAGAGTGGGTAGCCGGGAGAAGGGATAGTGCAGCACTATTGTTGGCTGGCTAGGAAGGGGGCGGGGGGGGGGGCGAGGAGAAAGGATGTTCCAAGGAGCAAGGGGAACGAAGAGCGGGAATGGGACGGGGAGAGCCAGGGGAACGGTTGGAGTGTGTGGAACAGGGGCGCAAGCAACAGTGGGAAAGGCGGGGGGAGTAGGTGGAATTGAGGGGGCGGCTGGAGGGGGGGAAGTGGCGGTAGGAGATAGGGCGGCGCCCCTGTTAGCAGAGAGCGGGAGAGAGAGGGGGGCAGGTAGGACGGGGGGGGCAGGAGAAGCGGGGGGATGTGGCGGGAGAGGAGGGGGCGAGAGGTGGGCAAGTAGCTGAGAGAACGAGGGGGGCGGGGGGAGTTTGGAGTGAGCGGGGAGCGGAGAGAGCAAGGTGGACCGAGAGATCGGGAAGGATAGAGAGGACGCGAGGGGCGGGAACGGGTACACGGAGCGAGACTAGCGGAGGGGGGGGTGGTATAGGAAATGTAGAGGAGAAGCGGAAGCCGGAAGAACGCTAACTAGTGGTGGAGAGGGAAGCGTAGAGAGAGGAGCGGGACAAAGAAGTGGAAAAAGAGGAGCAGAGAACGACAGGGAGCATCGGAAAACTAGACGGCGAGGCATCGGCTAGAGGATCTCCCAGGACACAGGAGAGGAGAACAGGGAACAGGACGCAGCCCCGGGCCTTCATTGGCGACACTACAGGTGGAGTGGCATGCGGGGTCTGCGGTGTAACACTTTAGCTAGGCCACCGGCGGAACGTTTTACATGTGGGCAAGGACGCCACGTGCTCCACGCTCGTTGTGTGGTTGACGGCCTAGCTAGAGGCACGGCAACCAGCACCTTTCCGCTGTCCAGCCGCCGACTGCGGAGCCCGGCATCCCAGATGGGACGCACTAAGGGTAGTGGTCAAAGCCGACCCGGGGCTTCGCAATGGGGCGGCGCCGACGGAAGGGGGGACCATAGGTGACGAGGACTTACGCAGTCAGGGGCTTTGGTACGGATGGAACCAAACCAGCCTGGGCATACGGCCAGCATTCGATGCCCGTTTCCTTGAATGACCTGGGGCAACGTGTCGCAAGCGGGAAGACAACACAGCCGCTGCTGGCAATAGCACATGCGCGCCTGAGCGTTGACGCCCCTGGCATCCTCAACCACGCTATGCGAGAGCACCGGCCGAACTGGGAGTCGGCGATACCGAACTCGATCCTGCGGGCGATAAAGGTACGATACCTCATACCAGGTACCAGTCCCGCTCCACTCACCGGACGGGCGGAAACACAGGCGACAGAGGTTCGTGCTGGTGGCGAGCGGGGGCATAGTGCTCCTGCTCCCATGGCTGATAGCGTAAACCAATATCCCGACGCCGGAGGGGTCAAAGTGGCAGCACGCACCCTTCTGGCAGAACCACAATCAGCGGGAAGCGAGGAAACGTGGAACGTACTGATGGCCAAGTTTCCACCCGAAGACCACGCTGCCGTTTCCGCGGCGGCGGCGACCGCAGTGGTGGCGAGCGCCACCGAGGGGGAAGATTGAAACGCCCCCCCGTTGCCCAATGATGATGAGTATGTCTCCGAGGTGCTCTTCGACGTGATTAACATCCGGAAGGCCCTCTCAGCCCCCCCCGGCAACGATGGTTGACAATTTGCTCATCTCGTATTCATCATTCTAACCAAGGTCGGCAGAGAGGAGTTCGGAAGTGGTATGACAGCTTTCTGGCGGAGAAAATCGTCGACGAGATGGACGCGTTCCCGATAGAGTTGTGGCAACTCTTTCTGCAGTCGAGCCTCACTGCGTTGGGGGAGAAGTGCCGGCCGGTTTTCTTTGGTATGACATCGAGGGGGCTCATCACCACCGCAGGTGCAATGCGACAGTTGCAGCCGCGGTTGGAGGTAAACCGAGAGGTGAAGCGGTTTGGGGTCGCCGTACCCGGAGGAGTGCAGTATGTCGGATTGAGGGCCAGGATGCTACACACGAGACCGGCAACCGGCTGGTTTTCACGGATTACTCGAACGCCTTCAACGCCATAAAAGGACGGCGGTGCTAAAAGAGGTGGAAATATTCGTGCCAGCGCTCACGCTGTCAGTGACCAAGTGCTACGAAACAAGACCAGCCTACGTCTTTTTCCGTATGCACTCAGGAGAGACCAGGATGATCGTTTGCTCCAGCGCGGTGTCCGGCAATGGGACCCCATGGGACGAGCAATATTCTGCTCGGCGTTTTGACCGGGGCTGAATCAAGTCCGGCTGGAATTCGAGAGGGAAGTAGTGGAAGCCTTCTCGTGCATGGACAATGTCTCTTTTGCACGTACAAGGATCACGGCCAAAGCGATTAAAGCGTTCGCCTTCCTCCGACGAAAGCTAGATAACACCGGCGTTGTGGTCAACGTCGCCAAAACAATGGTACTACCACTAAAGAGCACGCCACGACAATGGAGGAGATATCAATGCTTGAACGCGTTGAGGTCCGCATTGCAGATGAAAGAGGGGTAGCGGTGGTTGGCGTCCCGATCGGCACGGAAGAATACGTGCGGGGCGAGCAATCGAGGTAGTGAGGGATGGGGGCTCGAACCACCTTGGGCGCTGCCTCTGTAACATGCCCGACAAACGAGCGGCGGCCTTGATAACCGTCGAATCGCTCGGGCAACGGATGGATTTCTCGGAAGGGTTCTGGACCCGGGGTTGTCCCTCGAATCATGTAAAACAGCAGACAACGGGGCGCAGTGGGCGTAAGAGAAGAACATTCTAATTACCGGAAACGAAGAGGGGACAACCGTTTTGCCAGCAGGGGTGCCCGGATAGTTGGATGACAATCAAACCTTACCAACAAGCCCAAGCACGACTTTCGACGGGAGCGGGTGGGTTAGGGCCGATGTCTAAAGAAGCAAGGAGAATGTCGGCATTCTTCGGGAGCAGGGTGGGGACCTTGCCGGAGATTCCAGCAGACCTAACAGGCCCGTTAGGCGATTAGGTAAGGAGGTGGCTCCAAGTACCGAACGTCATTGCTCAGCTGGGAGACAGCTTGCGGGATATCAGAGATTCATGGGGGGTGTCCCAGGAAGCGATGGCCGGCATCGTCCCTAAACCTTGGTTAGAATGGGGTATCGGCGGAGAGAGGGACCTGGCCCCAAGACCCCCAGAGGCCGACATGCTGGCTGCACACTACGCCTTAGCCACGAACTCACGCAAAGTCCAACATAAGTTGGGCAAGCTGGTGAACCAACGTCGGTAAGCTGCCCACGCTGCCTCGCTAGGGGAGCTTCTGTACACAGCTCGCCCCCCGGACCAGGCGACCCGATGGGAGGAACAGAAACCAACGCCCTCGCCAAGGCCCAATAGGAGCTTCAGGGGGCAGGAGCCACGGCATGCCTTCGGGCGAGACCAGCGGGCTCACTCCGGGTCATACCCGCAGATGCGTATGTGGGCGTAGGAAGGCGGTTCATGGGGAGAGTGATATGCCGTTCTAGATGGGAGAGTGATATGCCAGGTACCAGATTGTTTTTAAACATGATCCAAGGAAGAGAGACTGCTAGGAGGATTCGTTCGAGCAGACTAAGTCGTCGTTTATTGTTCGGCACCAAGCATGTCCTGTCCCTACGGTGGTCGGCTACGAGTGCACGTAAATACCTATGGACCCCAGCGACATAGTTCAGCAGGACGCACACGTCGTGGGTTGAAAGGGTATACATGTATATGGTAATCTATACTGTATGGTTCGAATGCAAAGGCAAACGTGGCATCCCACTGCTTTCGCGGAAAAATAAATAAAGGAGGTATGCTCCCGCTTCTTGAAGTCAAGCGTAAGGGGGTAGGGAACTACAGTACGTCCGACTGAAATTCCCGGGCGTGCCCCGACCTGTTGTAAACCCAGTTTCGACCGCGTTGTCAAGACGCTCGAGGCCCGTGGATAGCAAGCACACGTTCGGCGTTTCTCCTGCTCACATTTCCGGGGCTGGTTGCACTTACTTGCTGACGCTGCAGGGTAGAATGAACCCCCCCCCCTTGACTACACGTTGGGAGGGTATGACCCCGCTGTTTTTCTATACTTACAACATGCGGTTGGATAGCCCACTGGCGCATCGTATTGACCTATTCGTTGCCCATAGGTGCCCCGCAGGTTTAGTAATGATGTCCATGGTTCGCCGAAGGGTTTTATGGGACTTCCGTGCATACCTCGTACTTCTTCCTTCAGACACCGACGGACTTCCCCTGAAAAGCGCGCGAATGTCCTTGGTAAATACCATTATTTTGCGTCGTCGATGGGAACGAGCGAACTGAGGTATGTATAGCGTGGTCGGTCCCTCACCGAGCGGTGACCTACATTGTGTTATGTTGGCAAGGACAGACAAACCACCAGTGGTAGCGCAAGGGAGTGATGAGCGTAGGCCTCGAAAAGGATATGAGTACCTTTTGTAGATCGCCTATCAAAGCAGCAATCCATGGCTGAAACTCCAGCCGGGACATACATCAGCATCGGCATGGCGCAGTTGCTTGCTATTAGTCCTTGGTCTGCAGGCCGTGGGGCCTGGTAGCAGTCACCATTCGAATGAAGCACCTTTTACAGCGTGTCCCGTTGAATGCATGGCATGTCGGAGATTAACCTGATGCATACACACGAACTCACACTGTTGCCCGAGGAATATTTATGGTGTGTTGATAATGTCCTTGGCTCGTTAGGTAAAGACTCTGGGGGGTCGATTACAATTTCTCGTCGAAGAAAAGGGCTTTCTCTGTATGCTGGAATGTATCTACTCGTATTATCATATGCGGCGTTGGCGTTGTAAGTTCGATACAACATGTTCCTACCACGACACATGTCGATAGCTGGCACACAGCCTGTCGACCTGTGGCAACGTTCATCTTAGTGTGAGTGCTCCGTCCACTGAGCTCTTCGGAACCCACCCAAACTCCTAGCTCAACCTAAGAGCATTAGTGTGCTCATATTTGGTCTGGGCAGATTGGGGGAATTTGAAGTGAAATCGTTCGGAAAACCACACACGGCCCACCGATCGAGCTGAATGCCGGCTATACCCGGTAGAGAGGTCGTAGCCTTCAACCGAAATAGCTCAGCTCAACAGTGCTCCGCACTGAATGCCGTTTCGTTATTGTGTTCCGATAATGTTCTGCAGCACAAGTTATGGTAGGTGTTTTTCGTACTCTGCAGAAGGTGTAAAATGCGACAGTGGTTGTGGTTGTTGTGTGTGACACTGGTTAATGAAGAGAGGAATACAGCTCTTCACAACTATCGCTTGGTTTTTTGCAATTCGATGCTGCGATACGGGGAGCGTTTGGAGATTTCATAGACATGGTTTATTTTCGGCGATAGAAACACCAGCGGCTAGGAGAGAGTGCAATACGTACTCGATCGAATACAATGTATGAGGTGTTGCTTGACACTTTGCGTATACTCTTCTTTGATGGTCCTGTGTGGTATACCCTGCCCTCTCCAGAGACGTTATTAATCGCAGTACGTGCTCCCTCATCATACATGGTCTAGCAGGGGTGGTCGCCTACCTGTAAGAGTGCGTACTCACACGCTCATTCGGAAGACATCCGGATGAGCGCACGCGACAGATTCAAGAAGTGACTCTATCCAGGAAACGTGCCACGTACCTTGGCCGGGCAGCACCGGAGACAACCTACACGGCAGAAATACGGCGCCTAGCCCCACACCGGCTCATACATAAACCCTTTCAATACCTTTAGATCCGCACGTCCCGTTCTAGGGGAAATCCTCTCAAATTCCACGTAGTTGGTTTCTCGAACAGTAGATGCAGTCATAGAAGGGTTAACACGGGCGTCGTCGTGGCGGGGAGTGTGTCAGTCTTTCCGTTCGATCACGTTTAATTCAACTACGGTTTCTTTGGGTGGATTTGATATTTGTTTTTGTTAGCGATTGCGATCAAGTGTGTCGTAGAAGCACATCTTCAACCGCCTTGCGCAACGCGAGTGATGCTGTCACTCGCCAGCTGCGGCAAGTTGGCTCAATCGGTGTTGGAAAGGGTCCTCGCTTTCAAACTGTCCCTGTCCCTCAGCTTGACGTCGATGCTGCTGGATTCCCGGCAACGTTTCCGTTCAAGCATACTCCCTATACTGTAAGCAGTGCCTCTTCTGTTGTACCGTCCCTTTTCGCAATCTCGATCTCGCAGCACGCCCTAAGTTCGAGCTCGGCGGTAAGCTCGCTTGTCATAGGACAGTATAAAAAGGGGCCGGCTCAATATACTCGCGGCCGGCAACTCGATATTAAGTGGATGATTGTCGTCTCAACCTGTCTTTGGTATCCAATATGTACCATTTTTCTCTTCCTCGTACCGTCGAAAATCCAATTTAGAGTTAGCTGTTATGGGAACAGCGGTCATTCGCGTTTCTTGCGCTCAGACTCTCGCTTTCTCAGTTTAAACACAGCCGCGTACTGTAAGGTCGCAGTACTTTCATTTCTGCGGCAACCGCGCTCGGTCCTCGTACTTGCTCTCAGAATAGACTCGCTGCTGCGATATTTTCGTCGCATGACAGACACGTGCTGCGATCGAGGTAGCACAGTGTATCCGGACCATTATCTCAATGACGAGGCTTCGTGACCCAAACTCATTGGAGCTCAATTCTTGTGGAGCGGACCCATATGTTTGTATTCGTTGGTAATGATATTTTGCGTCCGGCTGCACTCTGATCCTTCTCAAAGTGAGTATTTATGTGAGGTATACGCGCCCCTGAAGCGGGGGACCTCCGGAACCCAATTGTGCTGTTTTACCTTATATTGCGTCGACAGGCCTCACCATCACCGCTACCTGTCAGGATGTTTATCATTGCGATAATATTTTTGTGGGTCTTGATTGCAACAACTCGTTACTGCATGTTGTGTTGTATTTCCGTCTTACAGCGCAGGACGCATGCAGCGCCAAACGCGTGGCGGACATTCAAACGCGCACTGCGACCGACTTGTCCCGCTGTAGTAGCTGCAAGGTTATGGTCGACATTTCATAGCCAGGTGATCTTCAAAGTCAGCAACCACGAGTTCGTACGATGTTGTGGCTAGAATGATTGATTCAACACTAGCTCACAGAAATATTGGGGAGGTTACGGGAACGAATGTCTTCTAAGTCGTGATGCAGGTGAAATATTGAGCTCCCCCTGTGAGTAGCTCAGAAAACAAGGCACCTATCTATACCGTGGGAGTACTCTGGCCCAACGTTCAATCTATGCGCCCTCACTGCTAACAACGACGTCTCTGCAGCAACAATCGTTCGAATAAAATTTTGAGTAATTCGCAAAGTCAGTTTTGTGTTGACTTTTACTGTCTGTGACTTTGTTGTGGCCATCGTGCCGTGCGTATTCGTCGTCCACTAGCGATGCGTTTCGCCAGCCCCCGTCATACCATTTTGTTTTTATGCGTGTGCAAGTTCCCATTGTCCCTTGCATATCCGAAAGCTCTGGCACTCGACATTGAGTTATAGTAGCACCAGCCCATGACGTGGCGTTATCGCCTACTGTACGAGTAATGACAAATATTCGTCGGTCTCTATCATTTGTTCGCTCCCATTAGCGATGTCACGTCGGGTCTGGAATGTGACTTTCGTTCGCACAAGCCTCCGCCTTGCACGCTTACCGCTTCCCACGCGATAGAAACCTCCGCCGCGTTCAACCTAATTCAGGTATACTGGAAGCGCGGCATTGCCACTTCATGGCAGCCGCCCTCTTGCGGTTCACAATGGACTATTTGCCGTTTTGCGGCCGCCGATATCTCGTCTTCTTAGAGAGAGAGAGACATTATTCGCCGCGGAAAGGAGTCGTCTGTTCGCAGACCCCCCCGCATGGCAGCAAATGACGTGCGTGCGGAACACATCGCCTGACAAGAACTATGGACGAATTCATACTTTCGGAAACTCCGCTTGGGAGGGCAAGAGACATTGCGTCTACCGGCTCCTGTGCAAGTTCGCCGCACTCCTACTGGCGGGCCTACGATGACATACCGTATGAAGGCCTTACCACGGTACGCCGGGTTTGACGCATCCCTAAGGCCTCCTCTCATGATGACGATGCCCATCCTTAGGTCCCAACGCGTCACGAAGCGTTTTCCGCTTCTCGGTTTGGTGAATTATACCAAGCCGTGTTGATCACTGTGCGAGGAGAAGAACGTGAGGATGGGTCACGTGCGCTCCGACTGTGGAAAAGGTGCATGCGTCTCACGTGTTCACGTCCATTGCATCGCAGCAGAGGCACCTCGCCATCTCCCTTCTCCCGAAAGCCACGCCGTCCCCCCGCATTTGACTAAAAAGCTCCGTTGGTGTCCACTAAAGTTGTCGCAACGTTATTGAAGCCCAGGCCATATGACCGCATTTCACAAGGCCAAGTTGTCAAAACACGGTGGGAAACGTTCGGACATCCCCTCGCATTTCAAAGCGTCTCAAAGTCTCACACTTTGCGAAATATCGATTCACCGACTGGCTTGTCACAACGCCAGTTGTCATACCACTTTTCGCAAGATTTATCTGCCCACTTAACAACAAAGCCATACTAAGTGTCGTGTTCCTTCACATTCCACAAAGCCGCGTTGTTGGCCCTTTGCGAAAGGTCAACTTACTCCATGCCATTCCTGAAAGCAGCGTTGTCTTTATGCCGCAATAAAAGTGCCGCAGTTTGTCCGGCAGATGGCCAACGCAAGAAGAAAGCTTACCCTTTACGTTATAAAGCGATGGGTGACTGCCCAACCCAGTACTCCAACGTCCAAGACACCATATATGAGCGAAAGCGCGACAAGACTCCACTGACCCTGGCCTTCGAGGAAGACGTGGCCGTGTATACGCCGTGATGTGTACGAGATACATTATTTGTGGCTGGGACAACCGACCCTAGCCCAACGGAGAGTACGAGAAACTACGACTTATGGGTCAGACAATCATCTTGGGCTAGAATTATCATCCAATCCATACCATCCTTGAAACGATCGGCGAAGGCGCAGAGTACAAAACATGAATACACATCATGTATTACACATCATGTACTCAGTACGTAGCACCGCCTGTTCTCCAATATTTGCAACCTACAACACATACGTATCGTAGGATGAGACCACAGAGCTGGTATATCTCTGGCATGACGAATCCCATGAAATAAGGGTGGTCCGATCACGTGCAGGATTAGCTTGGGTGTCGATGACTCATACATACCTGCGGAAAAATGAGGGCCGAGGGAAGCCAAACAGCAAACCCTATTGGATATTTACAGCTCATTTCGATACATTCTTCCGGCGTAACATCACTATACTCAACATGCACCCTTTTAGCCATAATTCTCGTGCTGTATGCTGGTCTACAATAAAGCACCCTGACCCACAGTAGACGGCGTTCAGACCCCCTCCATACCCCCAACGTGTGGACATTTCCACCCCCGCCAATCCCCTCTTTCTTCCGCTTGAAGTAGGAAACCTTGTAGAGGAGATACCAACCTGGATGATCACCGAGGCGATGTGTAATATGCACTGCTTCCATACTCCGTTCCTTGACATGGATCATGCATCGCTTTTCCCCATAACGCTGGCCGGCATTTGTTCAATGAATACGCTGCCCTGGACCCCTAGGTACCAACGCTTTCCACGAAATGTTCAGATTTTGTCTCCGTCCTCGTGGAAGGACGCTCATCCTGAGCGAGGGAAGACAGCGGCAGCTAATCCATCACGATCAGCGCCGCCTCCACGCAGATGTGTCCGAACTTGCGGGCCGGCGTGGATACTGCCAAGCAGGGTGGTTTGGTCTAGACACTCCCTGAAATGGATGTCTTGAAGACGTCATCTTCGAATGAACTTGGCCCTGATACCTCTGTCCGCAGTGAAGGGATTGCAACGTTTCCCTTGGTGGGGAACTCCGGGCCGCTTCAATTTGCGGGGCGTCGCATGAAGCAGCGCGTGGTGGTGGTTACCCTTGTGAGCAATGCTACGGCAAAGGTGGTGCCGTATTTTCTGAGCTCCTCGTGAGGGGGTTACCATGTAACCCGAATCGCGACATTGAAGAAGTTCAATCGCGCCATCCGACCAAACAAATATGGCGCTGGTCCTACAAAAAATATTACACGGACCCGTAGTTTGAGGAGAGCTTAACCCATCAGAAAACATGGAGACAAAAATGTTGTAGCCCTACCGTGGGGTGGGTCTTGTGCTGCAGATTGAGGGCATATGTGTGTGCGTGATTCGTGTCTGCAGGTCTATTCCCACTGGGTGTCAGAAGGGGGCAGTTGACGCCGCATATTTCAGCAATTCCAACAATCTTATGTCCGGAGAAAGCTACTACTGGAAAAGGAAACCCAGAAGAGGGAACATCTAAAATTATCCGGATCGAGTATACCTCCTAAGTGTTTGGATACGTCTCCTATCCTGAGGACGTAAGCAACCCATATCGGGGAGGCTATATTCTTCGCTCCCTGCTCGCGACGATAGGTACGTGTACTGCACGTACGTACCCACCGCACCTACAGCTTCGTACCTATAAAAAACAATCTAGGCATACGTACACATACGTCCTGGTTGCACTTGATATTGGCAGTTCGTTATCTATCTCCAGAAGTTGGTTTAATCCTTTTAAACCCGCATTGGCGTTTTGGGGGCAAACGACTTAAAATTTGAGTGGTTTGTCCCCAAACCGGGACTGCGGTTCGTAAAGGGTTCAAAATCGTGCTCTGTTTATTCTTCGGAAACGGCTAGCCAAACGCGGGTCGTTAGACAGACAATTGTACACCTGACCGAAAACGTTACTCCGGGGAAAAGCACGATCCTCTTTAAGCTACCGATACGCGGAGCATGTGTCATGCACGTGTGTAAAACCCAGGTTTATATGGGAGTACGGCGTGTTTCGAGGTCGACTCGTTTCGGCTTCTGCCCCTTCAGGCCATATACTCGTGGGTACAACCGGGGGAATTTGTTGCCAATATCCATTGGTCTATACGCCATACACGAACCAAGAGAAAAATGAGACCTACGTAGACGTATAAGTAAAGTCGAATCCCATACCAGGCATGGTGCTAGGAGTATGGACAATAATCGTAGGGACGACGACAGGATGTGAAGCGTAGGCTAAAATGCCGGGTGAGGGAGAAAGGCGCGGACGTCTTAGCGGTCCTTTGCCGATTACTTGGTACTGATCATGGTTTGGCGAAGACCGTCTTGGGGGAGTTTCTCCCTTTGCCCATTTCGCGTAGCACAGGGGTGGGTGCCTATACGCATGGTGAATGGGCGAAATATCGAAATTAAAAATACGAAATGGACAGAGCCCTTTATCAATTTCACCTCATACCACACAAACACACATGTTCTACTACACCTCACACCTCACACCAGCACCGTGACCAACATCTCAATCGTGGATGCATACCTAACGGGCGTGGCCGACCGATCAGCAACAACCAACGCCAACAGCAATACCAACCGCAACCACAGCCACGTGTCTTGTCGACGACATAAAATACTTACAGCCCGTCCCGCCATATAATACGTACTTACCGTTCCGCCCAGTTACAATAAACAAGATTACCGACCCATCTTGTTGGGAAAACGTATACCAGTACCAGGTACGAAGTATTTGCCTACCGTCCTGCACCGTTGTGATGGCAACAGCTCAATGTACTTTACCGGCCTGTTCCGTCGATGTTTTGGCACTGTACTAGTTACGGGTCCCGTCTCGCCAGGCCAGCCGGTCATTTCCTATTCTCCCATCCCATCTCGTCCCATCTTCAAAATATATCCACCCCACAAATCAAAACCGTCCCGTCGCGAGTATTATCCATTGCGTTTAGATTGAAAACATATATGATATGGTCACTGTCTTCGCCTGAAGTGTCAACCACAACCTTGATATTAAGAAAACGGCCGAATCTCCTTCGTATTCACTGACAAAGGACAATGTACCTTATCAAAAAACAAAAACAACGCTAACTCCACAAATGCCGGATGAACTGCTTGTGCTGTATTATTCGCAGCCCGAGTTGTATGTCGCCGGTTTTGTACATCACTCATTCTAGCAGGTTCAAAAGCGTTGATACTCATCAGGACCGCTCCGAATGAAGTTATGCCGGACTCGCCGCCCGAGATTTGCAAACCCACGATACCTTTTGTGTTGTCGCCTCCGCCGGAGTTTTAAAGCCGCGGCAGGCAAGGAGTGTCTAGTGAATATTTATGCGGGCAATCCTTCCCCCAACCGCGGTTGTGCTCTGTTCACCAGGCCCCGAAGTACTCCTTCTGCCACTTAACGTGGAGGTCACCGCTCGTTTTAGCGATAGCCTTTTGTCGTTCGTCCGGCAAGAGGGACAAGGAAATCAGCATGGACGTGCGCAAGGAAGATACATATCTAAGAGAACACGAATGATTTTAAAGTCAGCACGAACTATGATACGGGCACATGTGAATAGTGAGCGGTGGAGGGGGGGGGGGGGGGGGGCTGCATGCGGGCGTTGCCTTCAGCCTGGGACAGACCGTATTCTCCGGAGTTCATACGGTAGCAACGTACTAGAATGTTCATATGAGGAGCGCTAAACCTGCAGCGTATGGACTTAATAGATCGCGAATAAACACACTAGCAGGCGTGCAACACATACCTACATCTGCCGCGAAATACTTTCCCGCTCTTTCCAGTCACCCTTTTCCACAGCGGCCGTTGATGTTTACTTCGCGGGATAGGTGTGATGAAACCGCAACATCCTCGTCGATACATCGCGCAGTCTCCTTCCCATCCCCCGGGTCATCCCAAGACTCACCTCCTCGACTTTAGAGTTGGCACCGCAGTAGAGCACGAGCCACGGTAGCGGACAGCCGGAGCTCAAGCTGTTAGACGACGTGCAGTGGGTGATGTCGTTGCTCTTCGCGGTATGGGGTCACATTCACCAGCACCGTAGCCGCAACGGGAGAAGGGGGGGGGGGGGGCAGGTACTTATTATCATGCATGGCCGTAGCTGTAAGACCATTTAGGGAAGGGGGGGGGACGGGGTAAGCGGCTCGAGCGAGAGTCAATGACGGTCAATTGGGTGGCCAAAGCTGGACGTGAGCCCTCACGACGACGTCAGAACCATCTAGCAGAGGAAAGTTTCGGTAGAAACTGTTTTGTAAGGTCTCGCATATCATATGCCAATGTTCCAGAAACGTGCGGTTATGGAGTTTTTTGTTGTCTAGTATTTGCTTCGAAGAGACGCCATCTAGGTTAGTGCGTCCTAGATTGTAATCAAACAACATACCCTCCTGTGTCAAGCTAAGACTGCCTATAGTACCGTGGTAGTATTAATAAAAGCGGCGCTTTATTCGATTTGGGGGACTCAAATCCACGGGTATTAACTTTGACCCGTTCGGAGAACGCAAAAGTGGCAGTTTAAGCCTACAGTAGGCGTTAGTGTGCCGCTCTTATTCATTGCTGAAAACGCGTGGTATTAATAGGATGACAACAAACCATTAGATATTGGTCAGGGCGGGGGTGAGGTTTTTCATAGGGGGTTTCCCGCTGATGGCCCCTGCGTGTTTCTGTTCGTTCTTGCCCATCCCCGATATCGTTATTTTTGCATAGAGCCTTGCGGTTCCTTACCCTTGGTTATAGTCAAAGATTGCTATAGCGTATTGCGCAGTTATTCGCAGTATGCTAGGGGGGTTGTGTTACGGTTTTGGACCGTTTCAGGAGTCACGACGACGACTTGCGTTTTTGTATCAGCAGGGGCCGCGTCATTCACATCCCCTTCCCAATTTGTGGGTTGCCACTCCTCGTTTCGGGGGTCCTACATGTTGCCAAGTTCATCGCTCTCGACCTGAGGCACAACGCAACCAGTATACCACCTACATACCTGGGAGACCGTCTCCCTAGTGTGAGAAGCACGCTCCACCCCTCTGGGACACGTGCGAGCGCACGTCTCGACTCTTTTAGATCGTGGCCAGACTTGAGGTTGGTCTTGTGTCCTGTATTATTAACTTAGTATAGAGAAGTGTTGCAATCCTACTCCATTTAATGCGCACTGTAAACGGCGACTCTTCGAATACGCTAATATCTTCGCTGCTTGCCTCATCCGGACCCTAGACCTCATGAGCTGTATTCTCCCGATCGATAACATACACCACGTCTGTCTCCAACAGGAGTTGAATGAATGCTGAACTTGGTCGACGTGCGGACTCGTTGTACGGGTGGGCAACCGATGGATGGGTCGACCGTATATCTATAGATATCAATCAAACTGGCAGGTACTAAAAAAGCCAGGGACATGTAGTACACTACCCGGGGGAAGATGGCTTCCCTGGGTGGTTATCTTGACCGCCCTTGATGCCCTTGATATTCTTGGGGGACAGGTCTGGTTGACATACTCACGCGTAGTAGTTGCGGCCGGCGCTAAGGTTGCAACGACGAACGCACCCTCCGTGCTATGTATGTGACCGTAGTATGGGAGCTCGAGCTTTATTTGTACGAGTACCTGTCCACCGAATGTCTCGTGTATCAGGACCAAACGGGAGCCAGGAATGTATAGAGAAGGTAGGCATGGTGCCCAAACCCCCGTGCAGAACCGATTGTTTTATGGTGTGAAGACCCACGAAACAAGTCAAGGTATACACTGCTGTTAGCACATCATGTATCCAACAAGAGTTGCGTGCGTGACGCATTTGGTCGGACGTGCACACTCAAACATGTTATCGAAGACTTGCTCGGGCACGTGATCAATGGGTCGAGCGTATGTCGTACATCAAGTAATTGACAAGTAATACCATATGCCAGCGGTATTTATTTCACCCTTTTGAAGTTCGTCGGTATCGCAGTGCATGCAAGACCAGACCACGGTAGTACGTACCAGGTACAACAGTAGGGTCAGAGAGTAGTATGGTATCCAACGAATCGACCACTCAAAAGCCACTAATAAGTGTGTTGATAGACGAAAACGTACGCACGGCCCGTCAGAGACAACACGCGATTAGTCATCATGTTTCGCTTAGACCGATAACTAAACAAGACAGCGCACCAAGGTGGACCGAAGGGGGTACGGTGTATTTCGGCTGTTTAGTCGTAGGAGAGTCGAGTACGGGAGGTCATACTGATATTATTTGGGTGCGTTGAGTATGATTGATGGATTATATGTGTGAGGTACATATTATCCAGAAAACACAGCCAGGTTCAAGCGACATGCGTAAGAGGCACGCCGAGAACGGGATAATTAGCAGTATATTGTCGGAATCCGAGAGAGTTAAGCTAAGGGAGGGCGATACATAATGCATCGATTCACCCAGATTCGCGAAAGAGACGTAAATCATTCGGAATATTATTATGAGAAAGTTCGGTGAGAGGTAATTCCACGAGGCATGACTGGTCTCGAGCCGGGTGATAACAACAAGCCAGGGTGTGTTGAGGAAGGCCGGCCATAAGGTATTTATGGGACGCTTGTGGGCAGTACAATAACGCAAAGGTTATCAAAGACAGATGATCCGGCTCGAACTAAACTCGACGTCTTCTGATGAGGGTCATGCCGAGGGGGATCGAGATAGCAAAGATGAGATACATACCAAGATATCGTCGGATTTTCCGAGAGTTGCTCTGGGAAGGCGAAGCGTTATCTCAAAGATTGACGAATCATGCAGAATGCTTTTAGGGAAGCTCCCACCAGCGCCCTCCTTTTTCGGAGGTTCAGGAGCTGGCTACCAAAGGCCGTTTGCCCACCCCCCTACGCGAACATCTTTCTACTCGTCCGGCAGCCGCCCTTCCCCCTTGCATCAGGCACGCAACGCCTGGTGAGTCGTACGGCTTGTGTTTTGAACGACGAGCATATTCGCATTTATGTTCCGCTACTCATGCTGTGCTGCTACGCATGCGCCCCTGGGTCATGCAGGCTTGCCATTCCACGGCTTCCCGCCACCTAGGAACCGCGCGCACCCCACGTATGCTCAAACGTTTCTACTGGTGGGATCGGTATGAGCATCTGCACCCGGTGGTGGTTACGCAACTGCTTGAAGTGCCAAGCACGGAAAACGTCACGGCAGACGGTCCGGTGGCCCACTATCATATTGCCCTTGCCAGAAGGGCCCGGAATCGCCGTCAGCATAGACTATTTTGGCCCTTTCCCGGTGACGCCTCGAGGTAACTACCTACATCTTGCTTTTCCCTGATCGTTTCAGCCGCCGAGCCGACATTGTACGTCGTCACTGCGGCAGAATTTACCGCTGAGAGCACGTCTAACATTCTCATCAACCGGTATATTCCTCTCTGGGGGTGCCCGCGCAGCTTCCCTTCGGGCAACGGCCTCCAGTTCTGTCCAAGCTTTCGCACGCCGTATCTCAGCTTCTCGGGGTCCGAAACATTGCCACCAGCTCTTACCACCCAAGCGGCAGCGGTTGGGTGGAACGCGTAACCACACGATGGCCCAGATGCTGGCAATGGTCGCCAACGAGCTCCAAACCAAGTGGGATGAACAGCTCCCTCATATCGAATTTGAGTACAACAATTCGGCCATTGCCGCCACGGATTTGGCTCCCAACGCGGTAAATATAGATCGGCTGCCACGCCTCCTCCTCACGATTTTCAAGCGTTATGGAGTCGCAGGCCAAACCGAACATCACGCCCTCACTGTTGCCTGCATGAACCGCCGCAACCCCGCCATCGCCGACGCTTTACGTCCGGTCCCGAAATTTGACGTTGGCGGTTGGGCGTGGGTGTACAATACGGCGGCCACCATCTGCCAGGGCGCAAACCCCGACACGGACGCCAAGGTTCTCAAGGCCAAACTCTCACTCAACCGGACAGGCCCGTACAAAGCTCTCGCAGTTGGCCCCTGCTCCTTAGCGGACGCCCCGGACGGATCTCCTCTTGGGGTAAAGCTCCTGTATTTGGATGTTCCTTCTGATATGCCTGGCGCGGATGCTCGTCGGCGCGTTTCAGTTCAACGCTGCAAGCCCTGTGCCAACCCCCACGACCGTGGCAACATCCCGAAGTATTTGCCAGCGGGGTTGACGCAGTAAGTGCTCAACAACTTCCCCAAGAAATCTCCCCCGTACCACGTCACCAAAGACGACGTCTCGACACCTCTTCACCGACTCGAAGGGGAAAAGAGTACCGGACACCAATCGGTTCGAGGTCGAGGTGGCGTCATCGCAGTGACGTACGAGACGCACTGGACTGGACTCTCCCGTCCATGCTGAGAACGGGAAATTGGCCTTCATCTTTCTCGCCACGCAATTTTGCGCTACTGGACCGGCACTCCGAACCAGCACCCAAAACCAAACCGCCTGTACCGCCGAATGAGAATCGGCGGGGCACACCGGGAGCTCTCTCGGAGTAAGGGCGAGCGGTTTCTAGCACCCGGCTATGGCTGCGTCTCGCACGTCGACTGGTTCCGCCGATACTGCAACATCGTGCTTCCCAACAGGGCCCTTTTTTGTTACAAGGGCGACGACGGACTGTGGTGGCTCGGGAAAATCAGCGCGACTACACCCACGGATGGAGTATATTTGGTTCGAGTTTTGGACGACCCGGGATCGACCAGGCTTCCTCTTTCTCGGGCGCGCTAAACGAATTCGACGAGAGCTACACGAGGCTTTTGGTGTCTGTAAATTCACTTGGCTAGCGCGTTTGAATGAGGGGTCCAGCGTAACGTAGACGAGCTCGAGGCGCCGCCGTGGATAGCTGACTTTCGCTTCTCGGCTGTTCTAGATATTGTTCACTTGACGTTTTCCCGGACTCTAAGGGGTGGTTTTTCAACTTATTGACGTTTTACGAGTTTTCAGGTCGGGGGCTTTCTGGCAGGTGTGTTCCTGGGTTGTTTGCTTGTTTGTTTGTTTTTGGGGCTTGGTTGGGGATGGTCTTCGCGTATGCTGTCCTGCCTACCCCCCCCGCTCAGTGTCGGGGCTGGCCTGGGTAATCGCGCCACTCATGTATGACCCAGGACACGTTTCGCGAGACGTAAGCTGAGTTTTCTGTGTGGTTATTGAGATAATCACTGTCTTTTTTTCTTCTCGTCTGTTTTTACCTTTCTATTTTCACTTTTCCCTGCATCTTCCTCGCCCCCCCCCGTCGCGGGTGACATGGCGATGATGTTTTATTGACGATTCTTCCTGTCCCTTAAGGCTGCCTCTTCCTTTCATTTTTGGTTTACGTGCTTCGCCGGGCTTGTTGCCTTGCCGTTAAGAGGTGTGGGAGTGGGTTTTGAGCAGCCGCATCTTCGACTCATGTTGTAGTTTGTCGAGTCGGGGTTTCCATGAATTTCCCGTAATTCTGCATATACGGCTCATCAGAGTGGGCTAGTGTTGTGATACTGCTTTGTATGAGGTTGAAAGTCCGGTAATTACCTGGGTTCTGGCGCTGAGATCGTATTTGTCGTGCTTGGAAGGCGTATCTTAGGTGGAAAACCAGGGGTTTTCCAGTGAGGCACGAGCGTGGTCTCTGTCTCCGTCGTGCACGAAAGGAATGAAGCTACTCTTATATCTCTAAGCGAACAACAACGTAAGTACCAACGAGTACCGACTTAATCAACAGGCCTGTCCAGGGATACAAATTGTCCCGCTATCCGTGATATTAACGTTGTTCGGCCACCCCTATAACTCGAACGCTGGGCATTGTTCCATTGAGGGCGTTGCGCATGGAAAGAGAGGATGTTAGCTTGGCTGCACATTGGGGCAACACCTTCGCAAGGTGGTGAGGTTGTGAACAGAAGCCAGCGTGCCGCGAGATACACCAGTGGCCACCTATGTACGTGCTTCGTACAGCAACAACAGAGGCGAATATGATGCACTGACTGGGTATGTACTGGACCCTTTGTGGAGACTTCGCTACCGCTACTATAATACTCGATAAGTAGAATATGACGTACGTAATGTGACTGACTGGCATGTCGTTGATGATGCCAATCTACCGATAGCCGGATGCGTACTCTGTGTTGTAATTTGACTGTTTTATTACGACCGATGGATATCCATCGTAGGCAGAGCAGGGGCGGCGCGGATAGCTGTGTTAGGATGATCCAGAATGATGCTGAATCGGTCTCATGTATAACCGACCAGATTCGCAAAAACGTGCTAGCAGATAGATTCAACAGGCGCTCTCCGGCCCACGCACTACTGAAGATAGTTTTGATACCATGAGTACGCGAGTACCGTGAGAGAAACAAAACGAGAGTGGACGACCGAGGCTTGTCCAGGGGTATAAGAATCCCAGGTATAGTATGCGTTGAAACCGAAATGTAACGCCAAACATGTACAAATCATACATACGGTACAAATTACGCCGCTCGATATATGCGTCAACATCAAACCCTGGATGTGTCAACATAATCGAAATAAAATCGAAATGATAATAAATTCGACGCTGATTGGTCGGCACGTAGCGTCCAATCGCGGGGGGATAATGGGCAAAACGTGCGCATGTGAAAGGCCGAGGTGATGAAGCCCCTGCTGTACGGATGCTTGACGTGGACTCTTGGTCAGGAGCACTTCGCTGAGCTCCGAGCGGCGCACCACAAACTCCTCCTACGGATCATTAGCTTCCAGCGCCGACAACGCCCTGACCACCTCATGTCGTATGCCAAGTCCATCAAAAAGGTGCTTCTCATCGCGTTGGTGTGTTGCGAATATAATCAGCAACAACAGAGGAGGAACGCAGTGGAAAATACGATAAATAGATACTACATACCAGTACAAGGCAATATCACGGCGTTTCGGCTGGACGGTAACGGTGGTAACGGCGGGACGGGACGGTCAAATGTTAAGATCATAGGTAGAGGGACGCTTTGTATCCCTGGGTAGGTCTGCCTATTAAGCCGGTACTCATTGGTACTCACGTTGATGTTCGCTTAGAGATAGAAGAGTAGCTTCATTCCTTTGGTGCACGACAGAGACTGGGACTACGCTCGTGCCTCTCTGGAAAAACCCTGGTTTTCCACCTAAGATACGCCTTCCAAGTACTACAAATACGTTCCCAGTGCCAGAACCCAGGTAATTCCCGGGGTCTCAACCTCATACAAAGCAGTATCATAACACTAGCCCACTATCATGAGCTGTACATGCAGAATTACGGGAAATTCATGGAAACCCCGATTCCAAAACTAGAACATGAGTCGAAGATGCGGCTCCTCAAAACCCACTCCCACACCTCTGAACGGCAAGGCAACGAAGCCGGCAAAGTACGTAAACAATACTGAAAGGAAGCGTAGCCTCAAGGGGCAGGAATAAATCGTCAACAAAAAAACCATCGCCGTGTCACCCGCGACGGGGGGGGACGAGGAAGATGCAGGAAAAGTGAAAAGGGAACATAAAGACAGACGAGAAGAAAAATATCACGCAAGATGTCAAGAGACATCGAAAACCCAGCCTACTACTCGGGAAACGTGTCCTGTGCCACAAATGAGTGGCACGATTACCCAAACCAGTCCCGGCACTGGGCGGGGGGGTAGGCAGGACAGAATACGCGAAACACATCCCTAACCAAGCCCAAGAGAAACACTCAAACAAACAACCCAGGAACACACCTGCCAGAAAAAACAAATCGACGCGAAAAGTCGGAAAACGCCAACAGCTAAAAATACCACCGCCCAAATCCAAGAACAGATAAAGAAAACAATTCGAGCGCAGCCAAGAAGCGAACGTCAGCTATCCACGGCGGCGCCTCGAGATTCGTCTACGTTACGCTGGGCCACCCGAGCAAACGCGCTAGGAAAGGGAAGTTGCAGACACCAAGAGCTTCGTCCAGCTCTCGTCGAAGTCGTATAGCGCGCCGGAGAAAGAGGAAGCTTGATCGATCCCGGGTCGTCCAAAATTCGAACCAAAATATACTCCATCCGTGTGCGCCGTCGCGCTGATTTTCCCGAGCCACCACAGTCCGACGTCGCCCTTGTACCAAAAATGTGCCGCGTTGAGAAGCACGGTGTTGCAGTGTCGGCGGAACCAGTCGACGTGCGAGATGCAGCCATAGCGAGGTGCCAGAAACCGCTCGCCCTTACTCCGAGAGAGCTCCCGGTGTGCCCCGCCGATTCTCATTCGGCGGTACAGGCGGTTGGTTTGACGATGCTGGTTCGGGGTGCCGGCCCAGTAGCGCAACATTGCGTGGCGAGAAAGCCGAAGGTCGATTTCCCGTTCCCAGGGTGGACGGGAGAGTCCAGTCCAGTGCGTCTCGTACATCACTGCGATGACGCCACCTCGACCTCGAACCGATTGGTGTCCGGTACTCTTTTCCCCTTCGAGTCGGTGAAGAGGTGTCGAGCCGTCGTCCTTGGTGGCGTAGTACGGGGGAGATTTCCTGGAGAAGTTGTTGAGCACGTACTACGTCAACCCCGCTGGTAAATACTTCGGCATGTCGCCACGGTCGTGGGGGTTGGCACAGGGTTTGCAGCATTGAACTGAAACGCGCCGACGAGCATCCGCGCCGGGCATATCGGAGCGAAGATCCAAATACAGGAGCTTTGCCCCAAGAGGAGACCCGTCCGGGGTGTCCGCTGCGGAGCAGGGGCCAACTGCGAGAACTTTGTAGGGGCCTGTCCAGTTGAGTGAGAGTTTGGCCTTGAGGACCTTGGCGTCCGTGTCGGGGTTTGCCCCCTGGCGGATGGTGGCCGCCGTATTGTACACCCACGCCCAGCCGCCAACCTATAATCTGGGGACCGAACGCAGAGCGTCGGCGATGGCGGAGTTGCGGCGGTTCACGCGGGCAACAGTGAGGGCGTGGTGTTCGCGCACGATATCGTACGCGCGCTGCTGGCGGTCCGCCGCCAAGTCCCAATAGGCGAGGTGGTCACGGGCCAAGCTTTGGTGGCCGGCGACTCCAGCACGCTCGAAAATCGTGAGGGGTAGGCGTGACAGCCGAGGGCGAACTGAAATTCGGCAGCTGTGTCGAGAGCGTCCAAGTCATTCGTGGGGACGGGCGGTGCGTCAGTTGGCAGCGGAAGCCGTAAAAGAGGGGTTCCCACGGGCTCGGCGCGGTCGCGATCGGACGGAATGGGTGCCGTTTGGACAAACGAAGCGGCAGGAGCCGGGGCCAACACGAGTGGTGCGGTCGGTAGCGGCCGTGGGGCTCGCCGAGGGGTGATAACGCGCCGGGCTGATGGTCTAGGAGCCCCGCCGGGCCCGAAGCCATTGCCAACAGCAGGCGGCGCGGAGCCAGCGGTGGCGGCTATTCGTCGGCGCGTCCGAGTGGAGATGCGGTCGGAAGACGGCAAAACGGTCGGAGGCGCCGGGGTGCCAGGCGGCGAGTGGGAAGACGCGGCCGGAGCAGTGATCACAGTGGAATCTTCTCCCTGTAAAATGCTCGTCGGGGGAGGAGCGCGCTGGGCGACAATCGTCGCTGCAGCGGGGGCTTCGGCATTGCCCTGGCCGGGAGGGGCAGACGCGGCCGGATCAGTGATCACAGCGGAATCTTCTCCCTGTAAAATGCTCGTCGGGGGAGGAGCGTGCTAGGCGACAATCGTCGCTACAGCGCGGGCTTCTGCATTGCCCTGGCCTGAAGGGTAAGACGCGACCGGAGCAGTGCTCACGGCGGAATCTTCTCCCTGTAAAATGCTCGTCGGGGGAGGAGCGTGCTGGGTGACAATCGTCGCTGCAGCGGGGGCTTCTGCATTGCCCTGGCCTGAAGGGTCAGACGCGGCCGGAGCAGTGCTCACGGCGGAATCTTCTCCCCGTAAAATGCTCGTCGGGGGAGGGGCGTGCTGGGCGACAATCGTCGCTACAGCGGGGCCTTCTGCATTGCCCTGGCCTGAAGGGTCAGACGCGGCCGGAGCAGTGCTCACGGCGGAATCTTCTCCCTGTAAAATGCTCGTCGGGGGAGGAGCGCGCTGGGCGACAATCGTCGCTGCAGCGGGGGCTTCGGCATTGCCCTGGCCGGGAGGGGCAGACGCGGCCGGATCAGTGATCACAGCGGAATCTTCTCCCTGTAAAATGCTTGTCGGGGGAGGAGCGTGCTGGGCGACAATCGTCGCTACAGCGCGGGCTTCTGCATTGCCCTGGCCTGGAGGGTAAGACGCGGCCGGAGCAGTGCTCACGGCGGAATCTTCTCCCTGTAAAATGCTCGTCGGGGGAGGAGCGTGATGGGTGACAATCGTCGCTACAGCGCGGGCTTCTGCATTGCCCTGGCCTGAAGGGTCAGACGCGGCCGGAGCAGTGCTCACGGCGGAATCTTCTCCCTGTAAAATGCTCGTCGGGGGAGGAGCGTGCTGGGCGACAATCGTCGCTACAGCGGGGGCTTCTGCATTGTCCTGGCCTGAAGGGTCAGACGCGGCCGGAGCAGTGCTCACGGCGGAATCTTTTCCCTGTAAAATGCTCGTCGGGGGAGGAGCGCGCTGGGCGACAATCGTCGCTACAGCGGGGGCTTCTGCACAGCCCTGGCCGGGAGGGGCAGACGCGGCCGGAGCAGTGCTCACGGCGGAATCTTCTCCCTGTAAAATGCTCGTCGGGGGAGGAGCGCGCTGGGCGACAATCGTCGCTGCAGCGGGGGCTTCTGCAGAGCCCTGGTCGCCCACGGGGGGTACGACAAAAACCGAAGCGAAAGCGGGGTTGGCGGCGGGTGACAAAACCCTCAAGCCAGGACGGCGATCGACGGTGGCGACGGAAGCAGAGACACGAGCGGCGAATCTCCCCGAAAGAGCAGAGAGGTCGTCACTCCTCATACGTGGCCCGTGTGTGCGAACATCGCGAAATTCCGAAGAGGTGAAAGGCAGCCCACCCAAGACGGCACTTTCTGTGCGGGGCACCAGCCCACCCAAACCGACACCGGGGGTCGGGGAAGAGCGAGTGCGAAGCCCGCGGGCCCGGATGAGGAAGATACCCCCGTCCTCGACGGGGTGAGGCTGCTAGACCCACTGCGGTCGTGTTCTGTGGTGGGCTCTGGAAAGCGAGAGAGAACCTCAGCACTGCCGTTGGTGCCGCCCTGGTGGTACTCGAGGGTGTCGTCGAACGCTGTGAGGAACTCGAGCCACCGCTGAACACGCGCGTTGTGATCCCCTACTTTGCCGACGCTCTCAAGTGCCTTGTGGTCCGAAAATATGTGAAACTTTGTCCCCCATAGGTAGCCGCGGATGCGCTTGATAGCCCAGACAATGCTGCCAGTTTCCAGGTCCAACGTGGTCCAGTTTCTCTCGGAATCGAGAGTAGCGCGGCTGATAGAAGCAGTGGGCCGTACCGAACCGTCCAGTTGTTCTTGTTCGAGCGCGGCACCAAAACAGTCGATTCAGGCGTCACAGTACACGCGGAAGGGACGGGAGCCGTCGACTACAGCGTCCCAGTCCGGGAAGACCAAAATTATCGGAGCAGCTAGGTGGTAGAGAGCGGTAGGAACGGCTATAAAAACGCATCCAGCTGGCACTCCCCAGGAGTACTGTATGCTGTATCACCGCGGGGGGAACCAGGCAGGCCCAAACTGCGAGGGAGCACGTAGGCTCATTTTCTCGAAACAGTTGGACGCTCCAGACGCACTCTCGTCGATGTCTTCAGAGGGGTTGATTAGCCAACCCCCCCCCAGGAACGAGGGGCGCATTTCTTCTCGCACGCGATGGATGCCGCACAAACCGCGAGCATGCGATCGAAACCATTTCGTTGAATGAAGGTCTGTGGGGAGCCAGTGTCAAGAAGCGCCACGCAACCAAAACGTGGAAGAACGCCAGCTCCGCTGTGAATCGCGATTTTGGTTGTAAAAGAGGCGTCATCGAGAGTAATGGTGCCCTCAACGAGGCAGGGGCCGTGTTCTGGCAGCGCGAGGGAGGAGTCGATACCAGGTGCGACAGCCAAAACCTCGGGGCTGTGATCATCCGGCGCGTCAGAACAATAGGTCGGAAACTCCAAGGGAGGACCTACGCAAGCGCGGGCCACGGGCAAAGGGCGAGGCGGCGCTGGGGAAATCTCATGAATTCTGTCAGTCGTGGTCAGAGTGCAAAATTGATGAGAGGAGGCTGGGGGTGCCAACCCGGCCTCACTTGAGCAGAGGGTGTCACGAATGGCGGAAAGAGCTTTCCCGAGCAATTTTTTTGCCTCGCCACCGAGAGGGGTCTTGAGCCGGGGGGTCGTCTGCCCGGAGCCCGATGCCCCACACGGGGTCAAAAGGACAGGCTTCAGCCAAACAAAAACTGCCAGTGCTCAACAGGTGCTGCTTCATGACCGGGTTCTGCGTGAATTTGGCATAGGAACCAGCAAGGACGGCGTCTTCTCGAACGCGGTCCCAGGTAGCGCAGTCGAAGTTATGCACGCCTCGACCGAGGCGTTTCTGCTCGCGAGGGTCTCACGAGGCCATGATCCGCTCCGCTGTGTCGTTGTCCAGAAAAAGGCGAGCCTTTTCAGCCATCGTATACTGCTCCGCGCAGGAATATGTCACTCCGTCAATGACAAAGCCGAGGGGGACCACTGCGAAAATTAGGGGGGGGGGTGCCAGAAAAGTACCACCCGCTCCGTTGAACACTCGAGAGTAGGGTCAAAGACCGAAGATGTCGAGTCGTCGGTGGCCGCCGTTGCGGTGTGTGTTTGGGGGAGTGTTCTTCTCTGAGAACACTGACCCCCTGGTGCACGAGGCGAGTCCGGTTCCACGTATACTGGCTCAGTGTCACCATTGCCCGTAGGCAAAAAATTGCCAGAAGGTCCTCTTACCGCGCCCGATGATCTCTGTCCTGGACCTAAGGGGGCAGGGGGCTCTGAGCCCGTTCTGCTTGACGAGGGCTGCGATTCTTCCGAATTTAACGGGTATGCAGTCCGGTTGATCTGACCGGAGGCTGTGGAGTCACCACTGGCTCGACGGGCAGTACCAGGTGTTTCCTGTTCCACTGGAGCCGAAGGAGCGCGGCGCACGTGGAGTGGCGTGCGCGAAGACGGAAGAGGGCCTGCAGAACCAGTAGACGACTTCAAGAACGGTGCTCCGGTGGGGGGCAACAAAGGGTCCACCGGAGAGGGCTTCCGTCCTGTAGACCTGGTGGGGAAGGGGGACGAGGTAGCTAATCTTGTCGACTCTTCCTTAATAGGAAAAAGGATTGAACGGCCACCGTTATTGCGAGGAAACGCCGAGTCGAGCTTCAACCGAGATCTCGGGGCTTCGGTGTTTGCCTTCCCGCACCTCAAACCGACCGCCACCGCATGGCCTGGAGGTGAAAGCGGGGGACACCGTCGCTGAAACGAACGACGCGACTGCGCGACACGCGTGGTGCCGTGCGGTGCGTGGTTCGGGAGAGGGGCGTTAATCTCGCCTGCTCCCAGGCCCAGGGTGAGGGGAGCGGCGTTCGAGGCGCGGGCGCCCGACATTGGTATAGACACCCGGGGACTCCCCGGTAGAACCGGTGGAGCTGAGTCGCTGCGTCGGTAAAAAGTACGGAGCAACGCGCGAGGGGGGGGCGGCGCAGGGCGACGCTGAGTGCTGAGCGAGCCTAGGACGCGTGTATCTTGTGAAATCAATGTATTTGCTCCCGGCAATGCTGGCGGCGGGCGCGTAGGAGGAGCCGAACCGCCGTCGACCTGTCAGTTACCGGCGCGGAAGGTGTCCGGATGGCGTTCGTTGGGGTTACCGTCCGAATTATGCGAGGCACCGTAGCGAACCCCCGACGCGGGAGCCGCGGTGGACGAGGCAGAGGTGGTCGGACCACCACCGTGGTAGCCGGAGTTAGACTGTTGGTTCCCTCGTTCCGCGTGTGTGTTGTAGCCGTCGCCTTGTCTGTGGCCCTGGCCGTGAAGCTGCCCACCCGAATGGCCTGAACGTCGCCTGTTTTTCTTGTGGTTGTTCTTATTCGGCCGTGAGTTATTTTCGCGGCGGTATCGGGTCATGCGTTCTTGCCAACGATGGAGCGCCGCTTCGTCGTCGCCGAGAGTTCCGAGGTCGGGGTTGAGATTACCGCTGAGGTTCTGAAAGGGATGCCTACACTGTCTCAGGGAGTGTGAGTCTTCGTGACAGTTCAAACAGCGGCCTCGGTTTTGCTCAGGGCGGCCGAGCGGGCGGACGGTGAAAGTAGACCGCGGCAGAGAGGGGGGTCCTCGTTCTGGATGGACATGCAAACAGCGTGAACTTCAGCATAGTGGTGTTCTTCTAGGGGCCAGCAGTTGGAAGCGGTGTCAAGCCACGGGTCGAGGCAGTCAGGGATGGATTTGGGGACGTTCATCACAAGCGGATTACTGCGCGACCCCGTCTGCCAAACAGGCGACTGGGGAAGCGTCCGGCCTTGGCCGCGACCATTACCGGCGGGCCGGGGCCCCGACGGGGCGGATGACCGCACACTCGACGCAGAAGCAGGCAAAGAAAAATATTTTTCGCTGTTGATGGAAGGTGTCTTATTATTCGCGAGAGTCTCAAAAGCCAGCCACATGGCTTCCAAAGTATCAAACGGCCTCGACACTCAAAACTCCCGGGTACAGCGTGGGCATCAAGCTGGGGAGCTGCTCGTTCACTGCCATCCGAGCAACCTCCAAAACAACCTCCACCCCCGAAGCCAAAATACGCTCAGTCCCCGTCGCTGCTGACACCACTCCACGAAAAGCACGGCTAAAATCGCAAAAGGGGGTCCCGTTAGGTACGCCAAAATTATGCAACTTGGTGTAGCAGGCCCCCGTGTCGGTGCGATCGAAGTCGTTGCTCAGCAGCCTCAGGAGGATCGTGAACGCTTCCGGTTCTGTCGATCCAGCTGCGAGGGCGCGCGACACCTGCCATCCATCAAGGTGGTGACGGGGGCGGTCGTGGGCCTGGCAGGTGCGATGGCGCGCGCGAGGGATTTCTTGAGGAGGTACTCCCAACCGGGGATCCAATCGGTAGAACTGCGGCCTTCGTGGCTGCCATCGTTGCACATCATGAAAATATCAGACGTGGAGGCCTTAACCAAACGAGTTAGGTGCTGCGCGGCGTCAGAAGGGTTGATCGAGGAGGGAAAAGGTAGAACAGAAATGCGTGAAATACCCTTCAGTCCCAGGTGTTTGTACGCCCGTTGGACGTCTGCGGTGTGCTGTTTCACGGCGGCGGCGGCGGCAGAGTCGATCACCGCCGTGCGAGCGTGGGCAAGGTTAGACGACACGGGCATGGCGCGGTCCTCGGATATGGTCAGGCGACCAAGAAGCGCGGCGGAGGGAGAAACCTCCGCCAACGAGGGAACCACTTGCCTCTTGGAGCCGGTGGTGACTTGGGGAACGGGGCTTTCGCCGCTGCCGTCCGTGGAGGACCTCGACTAGTTGGCCTGAGACGCGTCTCCCCGCGGGCGGTAGCCCAAATTTCGCCCGTCGCCCGAGCTGTCCTTCCCCTGGCCCACCGGTTCCACCACCTTCCAGCCCCGTTTCACCGAAATGTGACCCTGTCATGATCTGAACCCTTTCCACGGCGGGCCTTGCCGTCATGGCCTGCCGAAGCTCCCCCCGTGCTTGGGCGCCCGCGGTCCCGGTCGTCATAGCGGCGGTAGGGGTGGTCGTGGGCCCCAGAGCCGTCGAGGGCCCCCCGGTGTTGGTGCCCCAGGGGTCGGAGAGTCCGGTCGTCCGAGAGGGGGTTGGAGGGGGCGTGGGCCTGACTCGAGCCCTGTCCGACGTCCGGGAGCCGTTGCCCCTGGGCGCCGAGGTCGGCCTGGCGCTTGCAGTAGCGCCCATACTCCGTCGAAGTCGGCCAAACAACGGTGGTGGAGCACAAGTCGTGGGTCTGCCGCAGGCTTATCACGAGAGCCATGGTCTGCTCCCGGCGCTGCTGAGCCTTCCAACTGTCGCCCGCCATTACGAGCCAAGCGTCGTGCACGGAGAGGTCGTCCTCGGGCATGTCCAGTCGGAGTTCGCGAGCGGCGGAGACGACCCTCGAAGCCGCCTCAAGGGAAAAGCACGAATTTGGGCCGGCGGCCATGCAGGCGACACTTCCCTGGAAGAAATCCAGATCCCCGGTACGCTTGATCCGGGCGTCGCCCGCGATGACGCCAGGAGGGAGCGTGGCGGAGGAGCCAAAACCGGGGGCTGGAGTGGCGGTTTTCGCGGCCTCGGCGAGGGGAAGGCGCTCCCCTGAGTTGCTTGTCTCGGCAACACGACGGGGCTTCGTGCTGCTGTCCACCCGCGCCGCCCGCAGAGTTTCCCTGGCGCGGGGTATAGTCTCCTGGACGCAGGAGACAGGGCGCGCAGCGGCCTCCTTCGAAGCGTTGTTTGCGGCCTCCGAAGCAGTGGTAGCGTCGGCGGCGGTGCGAGCGGCCGCTGATGCCATATTCTCGGCCACCGTGAGCGCCTGCGCCCGGCGGCGGGCGATTTCCGCCGAGGTCGCTCCGAGGGTCTCGGGGGCAGTCAAAGCCCGTTCGGCCGTCGCGACATCAGGGTGATCGTCGGCTGCAAGAGGCCGTGACCCCCCCGCCGAGGTCCGGTACGTCTGATCAGCGCCGGATGAGGGTCGCCTGGGCCTCGACCGAGAGGGAGGTCCAGGCCTCTGGTAGTTGGGGGAGGCGGGGTTTGATCCCCGTCCAGCGCTGTCTCCCTAGCGGCGCCTTGCATCGTCGTCCGCTCTTTGTCCTCGGAACTGCGGGCCTCGTAGTCCACAGCGTCGTCCAAACCCGTCCGGCCCGGACGCTGGGGTGTCCGCTCTCCCGACGAGGGAGAGGAGCCGTAAGTCCTGAGGCCGCTGGCAGACCTGGCGGGGCTGGGGGACTCCTCCTTCGCCTTTGGTGTGCGTGGCATGCTGAGTCGGGGAAGGGCGAAAAACATCGAGGCAGGCGAGGGCACCGGGGCAGGGGGGGACACCTGGGCCGGGGGGGGCGGCATTCGGCGGAACTCAGGGTCGTGTAACGAAGGAGCTGCGGTGGGAGTATCTACGGCTCATGCTTCAGCAACTTGTCTATCGGTGATGAGGGCATGGCGAGCCATTCGGCGAGTACTACGAGCGCTTGGGGAGTCAGCATCGATATGAGAAGGTGGCGCGATAGATATGCGGCCGTCACGAGGTGTACGTGTACTAACATCCAGTGTGTTTGGTGCGGGTACGTCGCCGGTACTGGGGGGGCTATAATAAGCATCGGTCCTTCCAACAGCAGTATTATTTATTTTCCTCAGCACATTTTCCAGCACAATCGTCGCAGGTCGCTACAGCAGCGGGTATGGTAGGCGCTATACTGAATTCTACGATGCCGTCTTGTGGGCGGGGGGCAGGAAAAATTTCTCGAGCGGCCGTCTCGCTCCCTCTAGCAGCAATCTCAAAACTTGCAGCAGTATTGTAGGTTCCAGCAGAATCGGCGTGGGTGGCTACTGCAGAGGAAAAGGCAGATGCACTACTGAAAGCCAGTGTGCCGTTTTGTGGGCGAGGCGTGGGAAAAATTTCACGAGCGGCCATATCGCTCCCTCTCACAGCAGCATCAAAACTCGCAGTCGTACTGGAATTTCCAGCAGAAACGGCGCGGGTGGGCACAGCAGCAGGCAACGAAGGCGCAATACCGAAATCCAGTGTGCCGTCTTGTGGGCGAGGCGTGGGAAAAAAATCACGAACGACCATGTCGCTCCCTCTAACAGCAGCATCAAAACTCGCAGCCGTACTGGATTGTTCAGCAGAAACGGCGCGGGCGGGCACAGCAGCGGGCAACGCAGGCGCGATACCGAAATCCAGTGTGCCGTCATGTGAGCGAGGCATGGAAAAAAATCACGAGCGCCCGTATCGCACCTTCTAACAGCAGCACAACTCGAACCAGTACAGGAGCTGCCAGGATCTCTGTTTGTTGCTACAGCAGCGAGGGAAGTAGACTCAATACTGAAATCCTGTGTGCCGTCTTGTGGGCGAGGCGCGGGAAAAATCTCACGAACGGCCGCATCTCCCCCTCTAACAGCAGTATTAAAACGCGCAGCAGTACGGAATTTCCACGCGGAATCGTCCTTTCTTTGCAGCTACAGCAGTGAGGGAAGCGGGCTCAATACTGAAATCCAGTGTGTCATCGTGTGGTTCAGGCACGGAAAAAATCGCATCGTGCGCTCGCGTTGCGGGAAACAAATCACGAGAGGCAGCATCGCTCGCGGCTATCCTACGCGTACGAGCGAGGTCGGGCAGCAGTGGAATCGTGCGAGGCAGAAAAACAGTCTCAATCACTCTCTCATCTGGCCCAGGAGCAGGTAGGTCCGACGGCGAAGGGCGTAGCTTGGTGGCGTGAAAACGGCTACGTCCAGGCTTGCCCGGCGCTCTCCGGCCCAGTGCAGACGCAGCTGGCTCAGCGCTCTCAGCGGAGCCAGGTGGCTTGGACGGCAGTAAAACGCCACGTCCAGGTTTGTCCGGTGCTCTCCGGCCCAGAGCAGAAGCAGCGGGCTCAACGCTTTCAGCGGAGCCAGGTGGCTTAGACGGCAGTAAAAAGCTACGTCCAGGTTTGTCCGGCGCTCTCCGACCCAGAGCAGAAGCTGCTGGCTCCACGCTCTCAGCGGAGCCAGGTGGCTTGGGCGGCAGTAGGCACGAGTGGGGAGTCAAAACTGCAAAACCCAAGGCCTGGCGGGTTACGCGCGCCACTCGCTCCGAAGAGTCCGACGCTCTCCAGCCCAGAGCGGAAGAAGCTGGCTCAACGCTCTCAGCGGAGCCAGGTGGCTTGGACAACAAGGCTCGTCCCAGCGAGCGAGAAGGCTCGGAAAAGGTCTTCAACGAGGCCCGTCTGCGGGAAGCTGCTCGATATTCGACAAGGGGCCCCAGCCCTGGGTCTTCGGACGGGCGAATCGTACAAGGCGCGCGATCCACGTCGTCATCACGGGGCTCCTGCCGAGACACACTCTCCGCTTGGTGGTCTGTTGTACAAGGCGCTCGATCTCCATCGACGAGCCTTGGGCGGTGGTGCACTGCGCGGCTCTGGGCCTCAGTGTCTCGTCCACCACGAGGGGAAGCAGACCCTCCCTCCTCGTGAGCCTCCATCGTGCTGTGGAGCAAACTGACCCTAAAAAAAAAACTATTAATAAACGAAAAAAAAATCAGAGTGAAAAAAAACCTTGTACCGGCAAAACGGCAAAAAGTCCTAAGTCGAAGACGCCACTTGTTAAGATCATGGACAGCGGGACACTTTGTATCCCTGGGCAGGTCTGCCTATTAAGCCGGTACTCATTGGTACTCACGTTGATGTTCGCTTAGAGATAGAAGAGTAGCTTCATTCCTTTCGTGCACGACAGAGACTGGGACCACGCTCGTGCCTCTCTGGAAAACCCCTGGTTTTCCACCTAAGATACGCCTTCCAAGTACTACAAATACGTTCCCAGTGCCAGAACCCAGGTAATTACCGGGCTTTCAACCTCATACAAAGCAGTATCATAACAAAACCGCCGTCAAAATGGTCCCGCCGTCCCGTCCCGCCGACAAATTCTCAGACCGGCATCACTTACCGTTCCGTCCCGCATATATAAAATCTCTCCCGCCCGCTGTTCACGAGCGGCGTACGAAGCAGAGTCTGCCATGCCCCTATATCGACCTTCGGAAACCGTTGGTGCGCGTGGGTTGCGTAGTACCTTCATCACGTGTATTTGGAGACACGACAAACGCCACGAATCGTGATTATCGTGATTTTGTTTTTACAGGGAAAAGCTGGAAAAATTGGCGTCATGAATCGTCGTTTTTTCTGTCGTGATTCACGACAAATAAATCACGAACCGTGATTTTGTTTTGTTTCGTTAGGAGTGAGCAGAGTCTGCCATGTTCGTTTTATAAAGGATAGACCACTGAGCTACTCAGTCAGCGCTGACTACGTAGCTCAGTGGGTGGAGCTATTCAGTCAGCGCTGACTAAGTAGCTCAGTGGTATATCCTTTGTAAAACGAACAAAAGAAATACCTCTGGGCTCGATACGGCCTCTCACCGATACCATCCTCCGGGGTTGATCAAGCCCCTAATCAGCGCCTGTTTTTTCCGTCATATTGTCCCCCTCCCCAGTCGGGAGTTATTTTACTCAATTTGCAAGTGGTTCACTCAGTGAAATATCCTCTATAAAACGAACATGCCATGCCCCTATACCGACCTTCGGATACCGTTGGTGCGCGTGGGTTGCAGATAGTGTCTTGACCAGGCGTATTTGAAGACACGGCAAAGGTAACGAATCGTGATTTTTTTTTTTTAGGGAAAAGCTAAAAAATTGCATCATGAATCGTGTTTTGTTATCTCGTAATTCAAGACAAAAAGAAACACGATTCGTGATTTGTTTTCATTCGTTAGAAGTGGCCCTTTCTTGGTTTTCGGGCATATATTCGCGCATACGTCGCATTTGTTTCTTGCGGGGCGCTTGCGCGCAGCTAAAAAACTACCTATAGATATCTCACTCTCGGGGCGTACCTCCCTGGCCCCTCAGAGCTCTCACTTGGATGTCGCCTCCCCTTGTTACATGCCGGACCGTGCCGGCGGTTCTTTGTTTTCTCCATTTGTCTTGGGGTGTATGATATTGTAGTAGATACAGGTATCCTCGGCGCGTTAGTTTGTGCCAACTGTTGTTCCACTTTGTGGGGTCTATTGCTGTGTTGTGTCGACGATGTTGGTGCTCAGACTGCGTAGCTCTCTCTTTGAACTTCAACCTGGTCGCAAAAATAATCACCATCGCACCAGTAGATACCACAGGGATGTAATATCGTAATGTAGGCCAGTTGTCTGTGATCGCGACGACAACAACAGCTATTATTTGTGTGGTGGTGGTGATGTCTCTCTCTCGTGTACTCTGTAGTCGCTCATGTATCTGCCGGCGGCAAAACCCTCGGCGGCCATAGCTCAGCATCAGAAGTAGCAGGAGGGGAATAATGGAAAAGGCGCGAAGGGTCCACGTAGTTTGCAAAGTTGAGTATCGATCGACCGATTGAACTCACAGCTGGCGTGTTCTTTGAGTTTTTTATTAAATCGAAGAGCCCATCGAAACGCGAACATCAACCATTCAGCGCGTCCTACTGGTCAGCGCAGCCATGTCAAAATATCACATCAGGACCGCCGTACACAGCATCCAACCCACAGCTAGCACGACAACACAGCCGCTCAGATGGGGCGAAAACAGTCAGCAGGCGAACCACAACACCAGTCCCGACGTTCTCGGGCCTTTGTTTCCCGGCCGTTGAGCTAAAGCGGACAAACTTTGACGGAAAACCAGGATGATGTCCTCCAGAACGAGGTCGGACGTTCGTTCTCAGTATAATTTCAAGTTTGACCCCGGGGCGTCAACGTTGGATGCGCCACCACCTCCATGGCAGGCCCAACGACGTCCCGGAAACGAATTATAGTCGCATTTGCCTGCTTCTGTGGTGGGTCTGTACTGCTGAGCGCTACAGTAGATAGTCGGCATGTGTGCCCAGTTGCGAACGGCCCAAGTAGGCTGTGCTCTCCGTTGCTTTCCGCCTGGGTTTCTAAATTTTCGCTTTTAGATTTTGTCTAGACACCTCGGCTAATTTTCATCGAAATCGAAATGAACTCGATTATTGATTGCGCTTTTCGATTATGTTTACGTGGACACGCCTGACAAGGCCATTGCTACTGATCACCGATAAATAGCTCACTAAATACCAAATTATCACCTAATCTGTGTATGAGCTTTTTCCCGGCGCGCAACTCCCGGCCACTGCGTCGTTGTGGGCGGAAGCGTCCCACTGGGAGTGTGACGCCTTGATCCGCACAGCAACGACAGCTAGCCCTGAGAACAAATCGCCGCATGAGAGTTGGCATGGAAGTTCCCCCCCGATAGTACTACTGTCTTTCCTCAAGCCAGGCTACTATTAATACAAGGTGAAGAGGGAAAGCAAGGCACAGGAAAAAGCACAAGAGTGTTTTTACCCTGGCCCTGAACTCAACCACCCTCGAGACTTAGTACGACTATGCTCGTTTGGATCGTAGCAGGGACGGTTACAAGTTGCAGAGGGTTGCTTATATCTTCGCAGGCGTTATTGTGAATTTTGCCTTGTGTTCATGAGGAGAGTTCGAGCACTCCGTTCTCCGCTCCGAGCTGCGAGCTAGGCTCCGCTCTCTCTCTCTCTCCTTCTGTCTTCTAATACAACGACTATAAAGAATCTCATCAGACCTCGTGGTGGTCAGGGCATCCAGGTTCGGACTCTACGAACACACTAGTCCTTGACCGTTTGAGGTCTGGTATCAGAAACCAAGATGCCTTCGGAGAGGTCGGCTCATGAGCAGCACGATCCCCCGGGGGAAGTTCAAGATCTGAGGCGCGAGGTAAAGTTAGAGATTGAGCACAGTCAGGTGTCGATGATGAGCGCAATGAGGGATATGGTGGCTGAGTTCATGAGGAGCAACGGCCGATCGGAGTCCGGCAGCCCTGAGGGCAGCGCTGCTGTTGGGCAGATATCGCGGAGGAAAGCGCTCGCTGCTGTAAGAGAAACCTCTGCTGCTGCTGCTGTACGCATGGAACGGGATATTTCAGCAGAACATCAGACTAATTTGCGTGAGAGCGCCTCGCCAGATTTGGGAGCAAGTGGAGGCGGAAGAGCTGCGTTGCCTGTCGAAGTTGGCCCACCGAGGGGTCAGCCAGACCAGCCTGGGAGGACTGGAGAATGGGGGGCATACCCTGGCGGTGAGTTGAGTGGTGGATTTGATCTACCTCTCTCGCCTCATTTGGCATTGAAACATACTCCTGTGCCATCGTTTAGTGGGCTGAAGCCTGACTTCAACTCCTGGACAAGAGACCCTAGCTGTTACGCCAAAGGAGTTGGTTTCTTGTCTGCCTTCGTGTCTGATCCACCGCAGTACATTCCCGTAGGGGAATTGGACACTGAGAACTTGATGCTTGTCGCTAGGGGGTTTAGCCGCGAAAGTGTGCACATGCATACTCTGGCGTGAAAGTTCCTGTCGACAGCGCTCAAGCGCAAGAGCGACAAGAGCATTTTACACAGATGTGCCTCGTCGAGGCAAGCGTGGGACGCTCTCCTGGCGTGGTACGGCCCTCAAACGACGGGGGCCACCTCGGGCTTCTCGAGACGCCTAAATAGCTTTGTAATAGCGTCAGGAAGCAACCCGCTCGAAGAGATGGGCAGGAACGAGGATCTTGCCGCAAAAATACGCGCAGCAGGAATGTGAGTAGACGACCACATGCTGTACACCATATTTATTGACGCTCTGTCTGCTGAATACGAGGTGGAGGCTCGGAACCTGGCATCACGTGACAGCATTGGCTGTGATGACATCATCAAGGCTGTTCGAGAACGGCGCCACCGACTTTCTGGAAACAGGAAGCAGGGGTCTAATGCTGGCCACGCAGGCCATGCTATGTACGCTGGCGGCAGTGACGGTGGTCGCGGACAAGGTGGAGGCAATAGCATAGAAAAAGGCGGACGGCGACGACAGCATGGACGAGGTAGAAAAGGCACCAACGAGGCCGGTGGTGGTTCGGCCGCGGCTGCTGGTGGCAATGGCAGCAGCGCCAAAGCCACCAGCGGAAGTACTCCAGTGGGCAAGTGTCATAGGTATGGCAAAAAGGGCCATTGGAGGAGCGACTGCACGGCGAAGCTATGCAGCCGATGCCTAGGACGGGGGCACTCTGCGGATGCCTGTCCGACGTCCATGGACCGATGCTGTCGATACAACGGGCGGGGGCACGCTGCTGATGTCTGCCCCTCATCGAAAGAAGAAGCTGTCATGGCGGTGGCGAGCGAGGTTGGGGCAGGGGACGACGACCAAGAGAAAAGTACAGTCCAGATCTCAGCGTTCAAGGCCGAGGAAGCAGGTAAGAACGGTGATGGTTCGGGGGAAGGGGAACCTGCTTGGCAGGTAGGAGACGAATCATGGATATGCGATAGTGGTGCGTCTACTCACACGACGCCCTCAGCAGACTGCATGATCAACTCTAGAGAATGCAACCTGAAACTGCGAATCGCCGATGGATCCACTCCATCGATTGAAGGTTACGGTGACATAAGCGTTGTTTTTCGGTCCGGAAATGGTCTCGTGCTAGTTCTGCTTCTGAATGTTGCGCACGTGCCGGATCTCCGCTACCACCCGTTTTCCCTGCCCACTCTCGTCAAAAACAGTCACACGTTCGAAGGGCGCCCCACGGGGGTTGTAGTCAGGCTCACGTCAGAGCCTTCGAGCCTTTTTCCGCTGGGCGGGACCCTTTACAACCTGTACGGCTACCGGGTCGACCGCAGTTGTGGGGAAACTGCCTGTGCTGTACTCACCCCGGGGCAACCGCCCCACAAGCCTGCCATCAAAATCAATGATTTCCACTGCGCGGTTGGACACTCCCATGAGGTACTACTCCGCAAGACCGCGGAGCAGCAAGGGGTTGTCCTCGAGGGAGAGCTGCTGGAGTGCAGAGGGTGCTCCATGGCGAGGGGTCTCCGCAAAGGTATCGAGCAGTCCACACTCGCACGAGCAGCTAAGAAGCTTGGGAGGGTTTTTGTGAATTTGAGTTGACCTAAGGTTGTAGAGTCTCTCGGGAGGAAGCGGTATACTCTGATAGTGCGCGACGATTTTTCACGGTATACGTGGGTGTACTTTATGCCACAAGTAGGACGCCACGGAATTGGTCGAGCAGTTCCTTGCGGATTCTCGTGCAGACGGTTTCCCTTCTACTGCAGTAATCGTCCGATCTGATGGAGATGGCGAATTCCACGGGGGTAAGTTTGGCGACCTGTGTAGGTCACGAGGGATCAAGCAGAAATTGAGGACGGCCGACAGTCCCCAATTCAATGGAGTAGCAGAGAGCGCGCTGGGTTTGGTCGAGACGGCCGCAAAGGCGGGCCAAATCCAGGCTCATGAGCTTTTTCCCGGCGCGCAACTCCCGGCCTCTGCGTCGCTGCGGGCGGAAGCGTCCCACTGGGCATGTGATGCCTTGAACCGCACAGCAACGACAGCTAGCCCTGAGAACAAGTGGCCGCATGAGATGTGGCATGAAAGCTCCCCCCGGCAGTACTACTACTTTTCTTCAAGCCTGGCTACTGCAAGGTGAAGAGCGAAAACAAGGCACAAGAAAAAGCACAAGAGTGCTTTTACCTTGGCCCTGCACCCAACTACCCCCGAGACTCAGTACGAGTATTGACGAGACAACGCACTGTGCTCAACACGCGAAATGTCACCTGGCAACGCGTGTCGCCTTCACCACCCGGACCTCCCCAGGCGAATGACTCCCTGTCTACGGAAAAGGGGGGGGTCCGAGGCGGACGACGTAAGCACGTCGGATCGAGGTGGTGGGGGGTGTTGGATGAGCTGGATGACGGTCCGGCTCACTTGAACGACCTCGACGTGACGTGAGGGTTTGACCTAGACGCGTTTATGCAGGAGCGCACACTGCAGGTACCTGCCGCCGGCGAGGCCGGCGACGAAACACCCAAGACGATGGGTTCGTCCCAAGGGGCCGCCGTGGGCGCCTCCTCGGCCCCGAGAGGGAGGGCCGAAACAGCCGAGACGATGGGTTCGTCTCAAGGGGGCGCCAATAACGCCTCCTCGGTCCCGGCAGGGAGGGACGAAAGTGACCCGGATGCAGCACCAGCCTTCGACACCGGCCAAGGGAACGGTGAAGGTGCCCCCGCGACCCTGTCGGGCAGGCCAGCACACGAGCTCAGCAGCTGGGGACGGCTCCCTCCAACAGTAAGGGGCCGGACCCGGGGTCAGAGCCAACGCTTGGAGGGCGAACCTGCGGTGCACCAGCTAAGGATGGATAAAGGAGCCACAGATGCGCTGCTTGCGGCAGCGTACGAGTGGTCGACGACGCCTGGGAGTATCCTGAATCGTACGTCATGGACGACGGAGGACGCCGTGGCCTTGCTCGTCAGAGGACCTGCTGTGGAGAATAAAGGGGAGTTGAGCGTGTGTATGCCGAGTGGTTTCCCGGAAGACGCAGAACCGCCCCCGCAGTCCGTAGCAGATGTAGAGCGTTCCGGGTATAAAGCGGCGTGGCACGAGGGCATGAAAATTGAGTAGGACGGTCATAAAACGACCGGTACATATGAAGCCGCGACACCGCAACAAGGGCGGAAACCTGTAGGTGCGAAGCGGGTGTTCACTTACAAGACGGAAAAGAATGGGCTGATAGTAAAGACCAAGGTCAGACTTGTGGCTTAGGGTTTTAGCCAGGTGCTGGATGTAGATTACTTTTAAACGTTTGCACCAACTCCTCCGTCAGCGTCAATTCAAGTTCTGGCAGCTGTTGTCAACGAATATGGTCTGAAGATTTTCATCTAAGCGTCGAACAAGCTTTTGTTCACGCCAAACTTGACGCCGAGATATACATGAAACTACCCGGTGGGTGTGGTGACCGGTCAGTAAGGATCGTCCGCTTGAACAGCTCACTGTATGGTCTAAAGCAGAGCGGACGGCAGTTGGCCGATTTTTTTGTGAGAGACCGTGGTAGATTACGGTATGGAGCAGTGTAGGTCTGAACCGTGTGTGTTTTGCATGGTTGTGGACGGCAAGGTAGAACTGATCATGGCCCTTCAAGTAAACGACATCGCGATCGCAGGATCGAACGAGACATGGAGAGATTTCCATACCGCGCTAGTTACGAAATTCCCCACGTACAACCTCGGCGAACTGGCTTGGTATACTGGTTGTTTTTTCAAACGCCACTGGGAATTGGGGGCATTGGGGATTACGCAGAAGGCGTTTATTGAGAGCATGCTGAATCGTTTTGGTGTAAACTCATCCTCTGACATCTCTGCGACCCCCGGTGTGGAACTAGGTCCAAGAGAGGAGGGTGAACTTGGAGGAGACTGGCCGTACAGGGAGGCTGTGGGCAGCTTGATGTGGCTGTCGACCATGATGAGGCCGAACATCTCGAACGCTGGGCGTGCTGTGGTGCGCCACTCCCACGACCCTACGGAAAGGCACTGTAAAGCAGTTTTGAAGGTTATAGCTTACCTCCATGGGACCCGGGTTATGGGATTGACTTTTGTGCGGGGTTCGGGATTGGATTTGACTGCTTATAGTGATGCTCGTTGTGCTGGCAAGTCGAACGATAGGCGCTCGGTATCGGGGACGGTAATTACCCTAGGGGGTGCGGTCGTCAGCGGGGCAAGTAGCACGCAGCGGTGTGTTACGTTGTCGACAGCAGAAGCAGAGTATGTCGCCCTGGGTGAAGGGGTGAAGGAAGATTTGTTCCCGGGCGCGGTGTTGTCGTTTATTTGTTCAGAACTAAGCGGATCACGTATTCGGGTTTTCGAGGATAACCAGGGGGGCAGGGCGTTGGCTGAGAACCCTCTTAGTACCTCGGAGTAAGCACATTGACGTGCGTTTTTCATTTTGTCAGAGAGCTGCTTCGTGCTAAGAAGATCGACATTCAGTTCGTAGCTTCGGAAGGGCAGCACGCGGCTATTTTGACGAAATCCCTTGCTTCGACCCCTTTGAAGTATCATCGTAGGTTCTTGTTGAATCTGCCCTTGGAAGGTGAATACGGGGATATGAGCAATATTCGATGAGTACCATGTTTGAGAGATGCGAGGAATAATTTGTCAGGTCGCCAACTCTGCGCTACTTTAAAGGGCATGTGAAGTAGGGCACCGCTTAGCATTTTATTTTTTGGCCATGGTCATCGTTTGGAGTGCGGCCGTTGTTTCAATTGTAATGGTTTGGGGTGTATGTGTTAGACAGGGGGCTTTGACCCGGTGGCCGGGTTTCCTCCTGCGGGTCATCCGTTGGATGTTCTCAGGTCCTAGCACGTCTTGAATGTCTTTCCGGTCTCGTCACTGCTGAGAAGAGCCAGGGAGGGTGTTCGTTTGGATCGTTCCAGCAGCGACGGTTACAAGGTGTAGAGGGTTGCGTATATCTTCGCAGGCGTTATTGTGAATTTTGCCGTGTGTTCATGAGGAGAGTTCGAGCACTGCGTTCTCCCCTCCGAGCTGCGAACTAGGCTCCGCTCTCTCTCCTCCTCCGTGCTCTAATACAACGACTATGAAGAATATCATCTGACCACGTGGTGATCAGGGCATCCAGGTTTGGACTCTACGAACACGACGGACCGCAGACCCTTCTACCCACTCCCATATGCAAGCGAAACCTACGCCTATTGCCAAAAACTTGCATCCACTTTCATTTAACTTTCATAACTGTCATTCAAGTTCCACAACTTCCATTGAACTTTAGTTTCCACCTAAACTTCCGGATTCGTGCGTAGAAGTATACTTCGAAGTACATCCACTTCCGTATGCAAGCTAAATCTCCACCTACTTCCACGTGCTTCCATCGGCCTCCATCCAACTTCCAAACTTATGTTTTACTTCAGGTTACACGTAAATTTTCATCAGCGGTCGTTTGGAGTTCATGTAAACCAAACATTATGTTGAACTTACATTTCACTTACAAAGCTTCCAGTCACATTTCACTCACTTCTTCGTACTCCCCTAAATCATGCATATACCCGTGGCCATGCGAATCTGGTTTTTCGGAACTCGCAATCCTACGTTTCGGTATGCCAGGTTGTATGTAAGACAAATGGTGCTATCGCAGAGGCCGATGGGCGGTGCGATATATCGCAACACTTTAATATTATGCCAGCACCCATGATAATGGCGTGACCATGAGGAGAGATACACGTACACAGCAGCGAGCAACAGCAGAAGCCGAAAAAGTAGTAATCTATGATCCTGGTTGGCCATGGCGACACCGAAATCAAACCCGCGACTGTGTCATATAATGCGCGTTCGGACGCCCAGTGCACGCGCCGGAGAGCTCACAAAATACTCCGGGCTGATCACAACTGGGTGCTTCCATTTTGACTTCCAAACCTTCCATTTTGACTTCCACAACTTCCATTTGGACGTCAAACAACAACTCCCATTTGGAAGTCATAAACTCCCATTTGGAAGTCCGAACCTCACTTGAAAGTTCTAAACTTTCATTTGGAAGTGAAACTAGAAGCTTCAAAAGTCAAAACGGAAGTTTTGGAAGTCGGGTGTGAACCTACCATTCGACTTTCATTCTGCATTCAACTTCCAAAACCTCCATTTTGACTTCCAAATGGAAGAAATGGAGATTTTTGACTTCCATGGAAGTTTTGGAAGTCGAAGTGGAAGTTTTTGGAAGCCAATGTGTAAGCTTCCACCCGACTTCCATTTTGACTTCCACAACTTCTATTTTGACTTCCACAACTCCCATTTTGACTTTCATAACTTCCACTTGGAATTCAAAATGGATTTTCGGAAGTTTTTTACTTCCAAATGGAAGTTTTTGGAAGTCGAGTGGAAGATTCCACCCATTTACCAAATATAATGAGGTGCTGGGCTGCCGTCTGTTCCGGTGCCGGCTGATCTCTCTCGTCACTCTCACCAACTCCAACTGCGACATCACAAAAAAAGACAGGCAGACAAAGAAAGGGCTCGAATGCAGTTCATCGAGGGCAATGTCAATACCCCTGGTGTAGTTTGCAGCGCAGTTGACACTGTGAGAAAACAAGCCTATGACACGCCGTGCAGGTCATATAGATCATATAGATCCTAAGTTGCCGTTATGAGACGCTGTGCAGGAATGGATCCAACCCAGGATATGTTATGCCCTACGGTAGGTAGAGCATGCATAAAGATAGTACAGTCCAACCCGGCAACAAGAGCTAGATCCCGCACAGATCAGGAATCTATCTGCCATGGAAGAGCTAGATCCGTCCGATCCTCAATACCATAATATGTCTCACAGTCTAACCCTGTTGGCACTACATCGATATCACCATATGTTGATGGCCGGAACACATCAGTGCGAGGTGAGGGGAGGTGAGGCTCGCAGTCGCCAAACACCCACTGTTTTTATGGTGGGAACGGGAATGTGATTTGTGTCGATACCAAGTCGAGTTTGGGTGGAGTTTGAGCTCTATCACCACTAAAATTAGGGGGTGATGTGGACGCCATGTCCCCGGAACCAACACGCCTACCGACATAGCCGAAACCCAGCGTCCTTCGAGAAAGCTCTTTGAGCAGCTTTGCTCGGGGAACTCGGGAGATTGTCCTGTCTGGATCTCGCCACGGAGTCTTACCCTCCACGTTCCGCTGACGGATCCTCAGCGGCGGCTATTCTCCCTAGCGGATTCTCCGCAGCGGGGCATAGCAAGGTCCCGCTGAATTGTCCTTTGAACCGAGCGCCACGAGAGCAACGATGATTGCTCGCCCCCTCGGCTCTCCCTCACTTTATCTCCCTGTCTCATCCTGTCATCGAACTGCTGTCTCAGCCCGACACTCTAGCAGTCGTAGTTCAAGAGTATGATAAGAACACTCTGCGAACGCAGACAGACGTAGGATCACGAGCCACCGGCGGTATCGACTACGAATCTCATTCGCCCTAATAATTACTTTGCGGATTGGTTTTTGGAGCGAAAATAATTCCAGCGTTCCCACTCTGGCTGTAGCTTCTGGGAGAGGCAGAACAAGAAGCCCCAATCGTGTTTAGGAGGATCGGACCGCCCGCTTGGAACCGAAGTGAACGTGCAGTGAATGGTGCTGGGAGTGTTGCGATACGTGGGGTGGCATGGGAGTGTAGGCGCCACAGGACTTGCCTGCGGCAGGAACCTGCACTAAGGCCATGACCTGACCAGGAGGCTCAACAGGGAAACAACCGGGTGGCGGACTACACTCTGGCGAAATATCTCTAGAAAAGTGTCGAACTGGTGTTCATATAAGTTCCAGGTGTCCTCGTCAAGCCGGCATGGCCATATCAAAACCTCTAGATTTCTCCTGAGGGTGTCACTTGGATGGCTAGCACTGCCTGCCCTGAGGCATGCCTTGCGATAAGTCTGTGTGAAGTCGCCCCCTGTATCGAGCTGCACGGTCTCGCCGCAAAAACTAATTGAGTAATTTTCTGTTGAGGGTTGGATGCCAATAATTCCGGATGCACCGAATTCCCTACAAAAAACATGCAATGGACAAAAAACATGCAATGGAGTGCATGACAATGAAAAATCCCTTTCCAATCCAGTCAGTCAAACCGGTCGAATGGAGCTCTAAGACATATCCTGAGGGCGAAGTACCGGCGACACCACGATGCCCGCCCCTTGCCGCTGATACAACTCCTTTTCAGCTGGCCACCGATTGCGGGGTGAAGCACCTTAAAATTACAATCGACTCGTGATTGCGGTATTGACACTAAAAGCGCTGCACACACTTCCACGTTTCCCCACTCGTGAAAATATCAAGGTGGCACTGCCATGCGTTCTTCCGTTTCCTGTCCTCAATATGTCTACCAGTATGCTGAAGCAGGGCAGAGGACACAGATGCACCACCGACACCACCACCACGAACACCACCGACATCACCGACACCCTGGGACGTGATTTGCTAACGGACTATAGCTCGCGCGATGTTACGAGTGGACACTCCGGGCGTCGCTGTAGGCCGGTCCCATCGAACAGCGAAAATCCTATGTCAAACCCGCTGCCGAAGGGCTGCTAAAGCCTAACAAGGGAAAGTCGACCGCAGCCTTGAATTTTTAACCCATCGAGCTCGGTGTCCTCTCGCCTACATTTCACCAGCTTAAAACGAAAAAAGAAAAACAAATAAAAGCTACTTTAAGTCGCTGTATAACAACTGGCTCTATATTGCCCCACCCTACTATACCCACTCCCGAGCCTTGGCGTGTATCCTCGGCGTGAAGTACCAGAGGTCGTCGGGCTTGGGGTACGTGTTGAGGCAGGCCGCTAGGATGAATCGCTTCGCCTCGACCTGCGGCGTTGCGAAGTGACACAAGGGGGAGGAGGGTTAGGACCACCGCAGTAGATCTCGAAATTATATTATTACGGGGGGCCATAATAAACAGGACCTACGGTAAACACAAAAACCTATATATTACGCAACTTTTACAACGATGTTTGGTCCTATCCGCTATGGTCCCCCGAAATATGATATACTGAAAGTACCAGATGACATGGTATTTATATTATACGAATGTTTCATTTTATTATCACAACGCACCAGGTACATATATATGCCACTCATGATAAACCATGTCATACATACGTGGTACCCTGGTATATGATACTCATGATACTACTAATAAAGATGGATCACAAAATATCATGTCAGAGTACCTGTGGTACACGTGGGTTGAGTGGTCACCCGTACCTCGTTCCCGTGGACGTCGTGCCAAAGGCCCAAGAACACCTCGGAGAAAAACTGTACGCCGAGATAGTCCACACACCCCGCCTCTATAGCGGAAACCTCCTCGACATCTTCAGTAGAAGCGGCCCCCCGAAACAACTGCGCAAAGCGGAACCCGTATGCGCGCAACGTGAAACCGAAAACAACGTTCAGTGAAAATTTGCTGCTTTAGAAGGGCAAACGTGCGGGCCGTTTCAAGAAGCCGTTCGGCGAGGTTACCGTCTGGGAACTCCATAGGCGAGAGGTATGAATGAAGAAACTGTAGGATGTTTTCGAAGTATCTTGTTTCTTCCGCTGGGTTTGTCATGAAGCGTCGATACAGCCCGACAAACGCACCGAGCGTCCGAGGTAATTCGTTAGTTTTGCAAAGGTTCAGTACGTCCAATTGTCACAGCAGTCGGATAGCCCCGCTCTCCCAACAGGTCCAGCAAGCTACTTCAAATATCGACGTGTAGGTACCAAGTCAGGCACAAGATGGATCCACCACCAACTATGGTAAACGCCGTCGCCAACTGCTGCTACTGCTGCTATTGCTCTGCTGCTACTAACACTATACCTGGTGCTACTGCTGCACTACTACGCCCCTCCTACTACTGCTACTACTGCTACTACTGCTACTACTGCTACTACCACCACTACTACTAGTACTACTATTTCCACCACTACTACTACTAATAGAACTCCTGTACGACTGTACCTTGTACTATTCTACTGCCACTTATTTCCTCTTTGGAGTCTCTAACGTACCGTTCTTGCATCTTCGCTTCAAACATTGGCAGACGTGAATTCAAACATTGGCAGACGTGAATTCATTTTCCCCCGGTCGCACTCGTCTATACCAGGTATGTTGGGGGGGTTTTCCATCACATCTCGCTGTGGGGTCGAGGATTTTTCCGAAACTCATTTTTGCAACTTCGGGTTGACACCGTCAGCTGTGAGATCGAACAAATCGTGTCGGACTATCGAAACGCTTGGATCTGCATGTACAGTTTAAGCAGGGATGTAAGGTTACGGTGTAAGATCCAAAAGCGGGTTACTTCTGACCTGTGCAATACAACGGATTATTCGGACTTCGATAACGGGAAAAGGGGTAACAGATAGTATGACGAGTAGCATATCGAGGAGCATCATGGAAGATGTAGACCAAACACAACTCCCGTAAATTCGACGCGTGCGAACCATGACGCCGAGCTTGCTGTTGCGCGTGCTCTCTAGACGGATTGTCCTACCGCATTGCGCCTGTCCCCGATAGGGATGGTTACGACTACGATGTGTACAACACAGCGTCACCAATACAACTCTCTCTACGTTCACTTGTGCTCCGTTTCTGACGCCTACAATGCTGGAGCTGACAAAAGCTACACCTCAAGAGGGCTAGTACTGCGATGTGTGCAACACGTCAAAACCACCTTTTCTATCCACCAAAGATCCCTCGTGCCCCCATTCCGCATATCACTGCAGTAATAGTACTTCGAAAGCTGGCACCACGCACCCAATGCCACCATTCACTGTCACACATTCCGTTTTTTCCTTCCCTGGTTGCCGCCCTCTGTGTATGTACTCCATTCAGAATAACTACTCGTCAGGCTAGCATATAGTACCAGAAAAAAGTAACAGCCTTAGACCTATGCCAATGGGAAAGCAAAGTATCCATACAAAGTTTGAATTCCAAGGATACCCGCCAAACACTTATAGAACATGCTTCCCATGGGCACGCTAAGAGGAAAACAATGTTCCAAACTTTTGGAAAATCCAAAAAAAAAAAAAAAACTGGGGCCGATGTCGGGCCAAGATCGGCTTCAGAAAAACTCAGGCCGATGTTTGGTTCGAAGCGGTGAGATTCCGAGTCCTTGACAGACATCGATCGACAAAACCAACGACTGCGTCATGAATTATGAACGGAGTGCGCCCGTTAGGGGCTCCGACCCATCCCAGGGTCACCGTCTTCACACCATGGCCGGTGTCATGTGGCGGGAGCTGACCACGTGTATGACCAACAATTGGGCGCTGGTGTGCACAAAACAGAGGACAGAAATTCTCTATCCGTCTCGAATGGCAAAAAAAAAAAAAACAGGTTTGGGAGGATACCGACGCCGCCGGCAAGCTCTCGCCCCCTAGGCCATGGATCCACCTGATATCTTCGAGGCCGTCATCTATATTCGTTGGCCTTGACGGACACCGAGCGGGTTGGCCGTGGGCTGAGTCTATGTTGAGATCGAGCGTCGATCGTCGCACCAGCTGATTTATATCAGCGTGTTGACAACTTGCAACCAGAAAAAACTAAATGCACCGCCTGCAGCCGTTTCAAAAAAACAAAATCCAACACATTTCCTTTTTTTTCCCACAGCGGCGGTATGAGGAATTTTTTGGCAGTTCTTCGAAAGCTATATATTTCAAAGAAAAGTTTTGGACTTCGTGCTTCCATTGGCATAGGTCTTATACCAGGTAGTATATACAAGTACGAAGGCACCAGAAAAAAAAAAAGTAACAACCCTATCGCTACGTACTACGAGGCAATGCATCTTTTTCACACATTATTCATTGATCTTGGGATCGCTCCTTGAGCGGGGAATCGTGAGCGGCAGAAACCTTGTACACCCTACGTCACACTCATGACGAAACATCGTACTAACCGTCCTCGCAAGCGGCACACACGGGGTGAAGGGCGGAGCGGGGGACGGGGCGCGCATCCAAGAAGAACAAAACAAGACACTAACAGAGCTAAAATCGAAGAAAGTACTAAAACTGAAAAACGTACGTAAGCTGGATCCAAAGCATTCACGTACTGAAAATGCGACTAAAAAACAAATATTATCCGTCGACGCACATCGTACACTGTCTTGCGGAGCACGTCCGGCTCAGCAATTTCCAGCGGCAGAAGCCCCGCCACCACCTTTGCAACATCCTCGCCCGCCTGACGCGCCCCTCGGATGGACGCGGCCGCCTGCCAGATGCGCTCATCCGTGGCGCTCTCCTCGAACTGTGCCTCGAAAAGGCTGATGTCAGTGTCCAGACTATTGGCCGCTTCGCCATAGCGGTCAAGGTAGAACAGGATCAGGCCCAATGGCCACGCGCGCGAGGCCTGTTCACTGAGAATGGAGACAACCGGGGGGGGGGGGGGGGGGGTACGCAAACGATACGGTTAGGATTGGGAGAATGGAGGTGGTCGGTGGGGGAGCGGTGGGAGGCGGGGAGGGAAAGGAGGGGGGGGGGGCACTCAGAGCTAGGGATGGGATTCGAAAGTTGGGGGGATGTACTCATCTCATGCATGGCCGTAGTCGTATAACCATAGACCCTCGCATCATAACGATGCTGGAACGTAGCACGTCGGGTTTTCATCGACCAGTCATACATTGCAATAATAGCGCCAAGCGCAAAGCGCCGTGAGGTATTCGACGAGCCGCATGAAGGGTGAGCTGTATCCTACTAGTAACCACTTGTGTGCAGGGGGGGGGGGGGGGTACTCATTGGTTGCTTGCCTTAGTCATTTGATCATTGACCACGCATCCCTTTCGAGACAGAGCACCGTTCCTACTCCCGATAGAGACATCTCCAACAGCTGGGTGCTCACTACGTTGTTTCCATGTAGTACATTAGTATCCCCTATCAGCTTCGCCGCGTGTGGCCACCATCTATCTCCTAGGATAGCGATCGTTCTCTCGCTGATATCTACTGAACTGAACTCTTTCATGTCACAAAAGTCTATTTCCCTCATCTGCTTTTACTTCCCGTTCCTCGTTGTATATTTCACATTCTCCTAATATGCAAGTTCTACTCTAGCTTTGCCACACGGGCACATCTGTCCATCTACTCCCTCCTCCCGGCTACTGGTATACCTCTTCTTTCTGGCTGGTCCAGGTCACCTACACGAAATCGCAGTATCAGCGCTTTCGCGAAGTCCATTGGGCCGTGCAAATACGTTTGCCTTCCTACCCCTTCGTTTAATCCCACGTCTATATCTCAGTCTTTCTCCGATTACACCTTGTTTCTTAGCGCTTACCTTTTCCTTCTTTCAATCCTTTCTTTTAGTTATATCTTATGTCTCCGAAATTTATATATTCTTGGTTTCCTCCAATATCCTTCCATACTCTCAACTACGCTATCCCACCTTATTCTAGCTTGCATGTATGTTACTTTCTCCCATACAGCTCTATCAACTATGGCTGGCAACCTTTTTTTTAGCATGTTCCTTTTTTTTTGTACTTTCAACTGTATCGTGTGTGTTTGTCTCAAAAGTGGGTAAATCCCGAGCTCTGCTCTTCATACAGAATTACTCGTCGTACTTGGGCATCCTAGTATTTTTCTGGTAGCTGCTGTCATCCGCAATGTTTTTAACTGTTTTGCGAACTTCGCGCTCCGTTCCCTTACATTTCCCGTGTATTGTAGCTTTGGTATACCATCATATTCATCAGGATACATCTCTTAATCCTGGTGTCAAGGTGCGAGTCTGCTAGCATCACATCCATCTTACTTACGTGTGCGTTACCCTTTCCTATTACTTTTACTATGTGTGTATTCCAAGAGCAGTCTTTCGAGATATCTACGCCAAGGTACGTACACTGGTCTACGAGCGGTACTTCTCCCCACTTCCAACTAAACTTTACCGGGTTCACCTTGCAAATCTTGACGTTCGCCGTCACCCTCCATTTCCTAGTGTACTCTGGCGCCGTCTCTATTTGTTTCTGCAAGCCTTCGGGTGTTTCTGATATCCCCACAAAGTCATCCGCAAACATCGCGTATCTTCCCCCACCGTGACTCCTTTGCTGCTTCGACAGCTACTACCAGGTCGTTAATACGTACCGGTATATCTTGAATATACTACCTGGTAGGTGCTAACGTGCATCCCTGTGCAGCTCTTCGTGAAATATCAACATACTTCCAGCATAACAGCACTTCTCGCACATTCCGTCATATGTTCATTCGCTCTCCACATATTTCCTCTGAACCCTATTTTCCACAACTTTTTCCACAATTCATTTCTCCATACTGTGTCGTAGGCCATAGGCCTTCTGTACGTCCAGAAAGAAACAGTATGTTGTTAGCCCCGCATCTTTCCTTCCTTGGATTATCGTACATACGTGTGCGCACATGGTCTACGCGTGTACGCTTTACCCTAAACCCGTTGCCCTTCGCTCATTACGGCTTCTTTCTCCATCATTATTCCCATTCTATCGTTCAAAATCATACAAAATGTTTCGCCTACCGTGCAAAATAGCGTTTTCCCTCTATAGTCTCCCGGGTCAGCCTTATCGCCTTTCTTAAACAAGATACCTCCTTGGTGCGTACTCGGGGGCAGGGAGCGGGGGGGGCACTCATTTGTTGCTTGCCTTTGATCATTGACCACGCATCCATTTCGAGACGGAGCAAAGCGAGGGGGGGGGGGGGGGGGGGGAATGGTACTCGATACCTGGTATCATGCATCATGCATGGGCATGGTCGTATGACCAAAGACCCTCGCATCCCTACAACGCTGGGACGGACCACGTCCGGCTTTCACCGACCAGGCAGACAGTGCTTGGACCAAGCGCGAAGCACCGTGAGGTGTTCTGCGAGTGGCATGAAGGGTGAGCTTCAACCTACTAAGAACCGCTTGTGGGGCGGACTCGCACAGGGATGACAGCTTCAATGAGTTCATAAATATTTCCGGTGTGGCCACTTCCGGAGATAGCACTGAGGGTACACTGGAACTACCTCGTGGGTGCCGTACCATAAACACTACCAGTATGCGATGTGACAGTTCCCCTTGTGCGGAGTAAGGGCTCTCCATCCTGTACAGGTGATCTACAACTCGATCGCCAGCTGCGATCGACCGACAAAAAAGAGAAAAAAGAAACGGTTCCCTGGTTATTTAGCTCACGTAATGAGCGGCATGTTTTACAGTATCGTCGAGGCTATCCACGATAGAGGTAAAGGTATCACACTTGGTAAAAACCCTTCTGGATCAGCACGGCTCTTTATTGGGCGGGCCCTAACTGAGAGGAGGTACTGTAGCTATATAAAGGTGCGCGCCCCACGCACCTCAAGCATCAGTCGTATACACGTTTGTCCCCGATGAATTCCGTAATATGTTTTGGGGGGACAGAGAAGCCTCCGATAAATCAGGGTGAACCATTAACGCAGAACGCTTCCGTTGCCAACCGACGCCAACGCAACCTGTACATACGCACATTTAGGGATGGTACGCACATGTAGGTTGGGAGTAGGGGCGTGCGCACATTTAAGGATGGCATTGGAACCAAATGGAGGTAGGGTTACGAATGTGAACAAGGGCGCGGGGTAGAGAAGAAAATGTGGTGTGGGATTGGAGTGAGCTCGCAGCACGGACTCTCTTACACGAACAGAAGGGCCCATCATGAACCGCGCTGTACTCATCGCCAGCTACGATTGTTTGCGATTCGACGAAGCGCACAGGAAGTCACCTCAACGATTCTAGTACCGGCGGTGGGGAGGGGCCGGGGCACACCTGGGTCGAGTGCCAGACATGTGTCAATTGTAAGCAGTAGTGGTTCTAGATAAACTATCACTGCCGTCATTAGGCGCTAAGCTAGCTCTAGTATTCAGCCAAATATTTGTGGCGTTTAGACATTCAAGCGGTCGGGCGGTTGGAGGAGGTATCATTCTTCGAGGGGCGTGACGGGGACAACCGGGGCAGCTGGCGCGGCGCTTTTCCGATTGGCGAGAGCGGCGGCCGGGTGGTGTGCTACTGGAACTTCATAAAAGAGTCTGATGACGCAGCGGGCAACCGTAGGGCGAGGCAAGGTAGGGGGGGCTCCAACCGTCCAGCTAACTAGTGCCACCAATACATCGGCTCTTTTGCGGCTCACAGGTGCGACAAAGCTGGTCTGGACAACGAATCCTCCTTCGTATACATATCAGTACAACTTTGATTCAATTGTCAGCGACCGCGGCATGGTCACCGCAGTTCTTCGCGACGGCAGTCTCCGTCCCCCGCTCCCACCCCCCGTCCACCCCCCTGCTCCGACTCGAAAGGGATGCGTGGTCAATTGTCAAAAGACTGAGGCGAGGAACAAATGAGTACGCCCCTCCCCCCTACCCAGCCCCCCCCCCCCCCTCGCCCCACTACTATCGTTTGACACAAATAGGAGGTCGGGACTCCACCTTGCTTCTCTGCTACTACGTGCGAATTTCCTGGATACCGTATGGACGGCCACTTAGAAGGCACCGGCCCCCCTACCTCCGCTGCCACTACGACGCCGCTTTGGTTCCAGACTTGCAGCGCACGTTTTTTTTCCTATCCCATTTACTATCTTCGCCCTTCTTTTATCTCCCCATGCTAGCCAAACCTCAGACCCGGGGTCACAAAGTAGGTGCATTCTTCCTCCTGCCCACAACGGTTCGCGCCTTGCATTTTTATTGCGAGAAGACTTCGCTATGGTGCTCGTGTTTATACTGCGTAAACCTTCTAGCACTTGATACTATCAAGAAGAACCTGACGAACCTAAAAGACGATTGCGCGCAGCATCGGACAAACGAAGATTCCAAGGCTGCTCGATTGGGACTCAGAGGGAAAACGTGGTGAACGCGTAAGACAGCTGCATCATCGATCACAGGAAGATTCTGGGGTTGTTGGGCTGGGGGCGTGTATATGGTTTAACAAGACCACACTGGACATTTCTTTGTCACCCTGTCCAGGTCTCAAAAGGCAATTGCAATATCCTTGGGTCTCAGAAGCACTTGCCATTTGAAAAATGCAGTGCAACCTTGTCAAACCGCCGATTACTATTAATAGCGTGATCGCGATGCTGTACGAGCAGTATTGTGCAGCGCGCTTGTTGTATAGCTCTTACTCAGAAGCCCGTGCTGCTTGGTGTGGCCAATGCTGTTGTTGCCTTCACATTAAATCGTATTTTCTACCCAGCTTCATCAGCACACCCAGTGTCCGTTCTGAATACTTATCCTAGAAAGATACTGATTCTGTTGTCACAGACTGAGACAGAAGAGGACAAAAAAAAAAAAACGCAAATTCAAGTGTCAAGCAAGTGAAATGCCAGCGTACCGGGTACGACAACATAACAACACAAGCAAGACCAGCAAAATAAGAACAAAAAGACAACAAAAACAAAAACAAAAACAAAAATCTGAAATGAAACAGAATACAAACGACGCAAGGACTTCAGGAAGGCTGCCAGACGGAAAGCATACGTACTCAGGATGGACAGATACCTGCTGCGCGGACGAAGCAACACGAAGGAGAGGGAGATACAGGCAAAAGTCTGTAAGAGCTAGTCGAACCGATACCTAGCCACCCGATCTATCATTTCGTTTCTGCATTCGTCGACAGCTGTATCAGTACGGCTGCCCTTCCCCCCTCCCCCCCTCCCCTTGTCGCCGTTCTTGGCGTCCTGTAAACGCCCAATTATTCTTCCCTGTTCCCCTCCTACAGAGTCCGAAAAGGGACACGTACACAAGGGATATAATCCACCACAATAATTACAGGCGCCTTTTAGTTCAGGCCAGATATTATGCCATATTATTTTTGTGGTTGAAAAGGGAAGGAAGTCGGATGTGTCATCGGCAACAAACCCCACCCCGTCGTTATTCAATGAGCCATCGTATCGTGCTTCGGTTATATTTTATGGGGGGATAAAAAAAGCACAAAAAAATCAAGATTTTGAGCTCCATGACGCGAGCGAGTCATTCACGCCGGGTTGGGCGGTCAACCTTCACCAGCGGCTCCTCGAAGGAAGAGAACGGAATGCGGAACCTCCTGGGTAGCTGCGTGAGGGATCTTCTAGTCACTCAACCAGCAAGGACCTCTCGCTCTCACGCAGCATGAGCTGCTTGCGGCGGTCGTAGTCAGAAAAAACTGTTAGATAGTTTTATACTGTAGTAGTCTCGGCATCAACCCCGAAGCTGCTTTGCCTAGAGTGGTAGCTGCAGCTGGGCGGCCACAACGCACGCGATGGAGGCTAAGGTAGTGATGCCCTGCCTCCTCGTAGTGCAGCTGTGGACAAGAGTGAATACGCACGTAGCGTCGTGGCCCAGTCATGAGCCCATTCGATAATCCATACAAATTTGTATAATGCCTTCAAGGTCTCGGGCAAAAGCGTTTTCTATCACTTTAAGAAATACTATCAGGTGGTTGGAAAGGGCCGCCAAAAAAAAACAGTTGATCCAATATAATCATCGATAAATTGAAGGAGGACGATATTTTTGATAAACACCATTAGACGCAGTCCTGATCAGTTTTTGTTACAACTTTTGGGACGAAACACCCCGAAACCTCCGTTGATATCAATACTGCAACCCGAAATAACATTGCGTAAGATCCGGCCTCAGCCCCCCCCCTTTCGAAATCGCTGTAACATCCATTTGCATTAGGTATCCATCCGCCCGTCCGATCGCGATAAATCTCCGAAAAACTATCCAACACAAAGAAATCAGGATCCGCAGCTAGCCTCGCTCAAAAGTAAGAAGGAGAACAGCACACAGCGACCCAACCACACGCACCCAGCATAGGTCGAAACAGGAAAGGAGAGGGGTCGACTGTGGAGCGGGGCTAAACGCGAAGCCTGGGGGTGGTGGTGGTGGTGGTGGTGGTGGCGGTGGTAGGTGGCGTGTTCGTTTAGTACCACCACGGGAGACCACGCGCTGCTTGGTTTCCCTCCCCTGCTGAGCCGTTTACCTACTACCAGGTACTGCTGTCTGCTGTCGTGAACCCGTAGTGTTTTCAGCTTTTAGTGTCACAACCAGTCGCCCCCAACACGAGCTGTGGCCCAGATACTGCCATACGATTCCGTCGAGTCCACAATACCACAAAACAAGAACAACGCCAGCAAAAATGACAGCAACTAGCAGAGTACAGTAAACATCTGCCGATACTTTCCATGACTGGTCAACATGTAAATACCGGTGCAACGCAGATTGTGCTGCTGTTTCAAGGAGTAGTAAGTCCAGCACATACGCAGCATGATGTAAGACATTAAATATGTACGAAAGAGAAAGGACGGAGGGAATTAAGAGTGATGTATGCATCGTATACCTATTACGGGGGACCATAGTTAACAGGACCAAATATTGTTAGTAAAAATTGTTAAACATACAGGTTTTTATGTATACCGTAGGTCCTGTTAACTATGGTCCCCCGTAATAGTATCATACATAGACTGTAAATCAATAAAGAAAAAACAAAATCGCGCACCACCGGCTGCTTGTGATCATTTTCCTTTTTATGGCCGGGCCGATTTCGCTTTCTTCGTTGGTTTTGAGTGCCAGACGACATGCTGGCTCTCGCCAACCCTATCTGCTTCCTTTCGATATCGCGCTCTGATCGGCACGTACGAGCTTGGCTGCGTTGTGCGTGGCTGATTGAGCCGAGCGGTGCTGTGGCATACGCTCGACGAACAACATGCTCGTAGGTCTAGGAGCTGGCTGTGTTATTGTTACCTACTGGTAGAAGCAGGTTCTAAACGCGTACGAACCTCGTTCTTGTACGTATGGTACGAGTATGCAAGATTCCCCTTCGGGATTGGGTTGACTTGAGCTCCCGGGGGTGTCGCCATTTGAAAAGGGAGAACATAAGCGTGTAAATAAACGTATGTGAGGTTCGCTGGTGTATACCGTTGCTGCTGCTGCTGTAGCGCCGCTGCTGTGCTACACGAGTGCTTTCGAATTTGAGAGGAAGTATATTGTGGATTGGAATCGTCCAGCTCGTGGCACTCAGGATGGCACGCCCACATAAGAACACACACGCACACACAGAAGCACAAATCCGTACGTAGCTGTCACAAAAGAAGACGTTGACGTATGACTTCTATTGTTGTACCATAGACGCCACAACGTCAAAAGCTGAAGCTTACAGCAGTGTACATGCACGCAGTAGAAACATCAGATACAAAACAATGAGCTAAAGTGCACGACACGGTTCCTACTGTTAATACTGATGTAGGATCCTACGATGAAATACGCACGCGCACACACACGCAGCAGCACCGTTCGTAGCTGTCACAAAGGCACGAGCTTCAAGCGCGGCTGATGTACCGTGGCTGTCAATAAACAGTCTTTGAGGCCTGCTGTGGGATGTGGAGCACTTCAGCAACAGCAGCACAGCACCTCTGGGTGAAAACACGAATAAATAAAAAAGGGCAGGTTGGGGTTTTTATGGGCCTGCTTGGCCCTAGCTGGGCGGAACACCTCCCCGCGATTACTTGCCAGATTTCGAGGCTTTGGACGCCCAGAGCACGCGCCACGGGGCCCGTCCGGGACCCACACTTGCGCCGTGGTGTACACACGAGCCCCCTGCGTGCCTCGCAGCCGAGCACGGGAAAAACGACCCGCGACAGACAGTAGTAGCAAAGTAATAAAGTATTCCGCGAAAAACGACAAGTTGGTGCCCATACATACATTATACGTGCGAGAAAAGGCCGCCTCCAGAAACCAAAAAACGGAATTATTCAAGGGGGGGGAAAGAAAAAAACGATACGACGAAAAAAAATAGAGAACGTATTGAAAAAAATCGAAACAAAATCGAAAAATAGTGGAAAACAAGATAAACGAAAATCACGCAAAAATGAATACGGCTGAGAAAAAGAATAGAGACCAAAACAAAACAAAAAGAGGAAAATAGTAGAACATACGAACCATCTTGTGGAGGTCGTCGAAGACGCCATCAGCTGACCCGACCCGACCCGACCCGACCCGACCCGTGAGGTTTGACCTGACCCGCGAAAAGCTCTCTGGAAAATACAAAACATTTTGTAGAGGTGGTCGAAGACGCCACCACTATATGTCGTCGACTCTCTGAGCTGCAAGAAAGGCTTTGTGATCAAATGTGCCCCGATCAATAGAGCACAAGCATTCCAATTCCCACTTTATAAATAGCCTTTGAATTCGAGAAGTTTTTTTGTTTGTTGCTCATTGAGTTGTTCAATGGGGGGGGGGGGGGGGGGGGCACGATAGCGATAGTACCGACACTTCACACTGCTGTTGACGAGAGTAGGAAGGGGACCGCAGAGCGTGTGGCAATGTCCCAGAATCGGTTTGGTTGCTGAGGCGGGAACCCATGATTCTCAATTTGTTTTATTTCCTCCCCCGCCGTCCTTATGCCGGTATCTTCCTCTCCTTCGTGTTGCTTCGTGCGTGCAGCCGCTATCGGTTCCTCTTGAGCACGTGAGATTTTCTTGTAGCAGCCAATATAATCCCCGTGCGTCATTTGTATTGTGTGTCAGTTCAGTACAACTTTCCGTTTCAGTGTATTTTTTGTTCTTGTTTTCTGGTCTAGCTTGCGCTGTTGTGTTTTCGTTCCCGGTACGTCGGCATTTCACTTGCTTTACCCATTAATTTTCCATTAAATTTTGTTTGGTTCTCGGTCTCACAGTCTGTGTCTACATACTTAGTGTCCCTCTAAAATAAGAAATCAGGATGGGCACTGGGTGTATGATGTACGGACAGTAGTTGGGTAGAAAGAACAGTTTGAAGTGAAGAGACAGGTGCACTGCCCACAAAAAAAAAAACAATCGTGCCACATCTTTCCACAAAGAGATATGCTGAAACCACGTCTGCCGCTGTTCCTTATTGAGACTTTGTGTGTTTGGTCGGGAGTTTTTTTCTTGTGTTTCGTGGGCAGTGCAACACAGAACAGGTGACACCATGCGAACATCGCAGCGTGCCGCTAAACTTGTCAGATACCTAGAAAACAGTTTGAATTTCTGCTCATGAAAAACTTCCACCCTGGTACCGTTCTGCGTATATACTGCTGCACCTGGTATGTACTCTACGTGCAATATACAGATTTTCATGTCTTCAAAAATAACCAAGAACCTTGTCTCAGCTTCCGTCGAATTGGAAGGATCGAAAAGGTCGGTTTCCTATACACTACAAATTCGAGCGTGTCCCGATGCATTCCCTATCGTCAGTCGGATTGAATTTGTAGTTTTCGAAGCCTTTGGAGTATTGCAGGCGATAGTACTCTGAAAACTTTGCTTCTTGTCCTGCTCGCGGGTTCTAGGAGGTGTTGCGCTGTGAGCAGCAGCGACAGCAACAGTAGAGCGGCAGCAGTAGCAGAGCAGTCAAACCAACATCGGAGAGGTGTTTAGACTGCTGCTGTGTGGCGCGACAGTGTGTTTAGAGGGGAGAGGGCTTCAGAAACGTTTCGGTCGAGAAATCCGATCCACGGATCCCGTCGAAAAACGTCGAAAAACTCTGAGTTTTTCGACGGGATGCCGAACTTTTCCGATCGAACGAACGAAAAAGTTCGGTTCGAAAACGCTCTTTTTTTAACCCCATTTGGCCTTTAGATCTAACAGCGCAACTTTCCGTAGGAATGTCTTTGTGGGGGCGTTTTGGAATTCGATTATTACAGGGGACGGGGCAATGGGGCAATGAGTAGCTACTCGTAAGATCCCAGTTCTGCTAGAGTGCAGTGTTTCGAAAGAGATGCTGTGCTCGTGACAGGCGTTGTTCGTCCGTGGTACCGGGGATATACTTTTAGCATCGCAGTACGAGATACAGAGTGCCCATTGCAGAAGTGATCGACTTTCCCACCCGCCCACCCTGTAGCTCAACATAGGGGGGGAGTCAGGTTGCAACAAGTCGGCAGTATCGTTGGGGGTGTGAAGGTTATCAGAGTTTCGGGTTAACCGGATTTGTTAAACTTCGAAAGGTTTCCAAAAGGGGCATATGGGGAGATACAACGGGGCGCCTGGCGGCGGTTTCAGGTGTTGACAGTTCGCCACATGTGATTTTTGCAATGTAAGGGACGTGTCTACGTTTGATTAAATAGCCCGGAATTATTGCGCCTCAACATTTTCGATCCAGACAGCATCAGTCTGCACAAGAATTAGCCTCAAAACTGAAGCAGGTAGGGCATGCGGTGCACGATATGAGGCATGACGCGGTACAAACGAGACCTTAAATTGAGCACGCTCATTGACAACGAAGAAGCCGGCAGGTTCCACGACTTTGCAAGCTATGGCCACAGTCGATAGTTGTATTCGCTCGAGAGTACCTCCAAGTTTTTTTGTACAACCCAACGAGAAAAAATATGTATTTTTGTCAACTATCCAACAGCACATTTGGCAGATCAACGCACGACTTTCAACTTATTATTACTGCATTACGGAGGGAGGAGGGAAGCGGGAAGTGCATTATTTGCTTCGATTTTGAAAAAATAGTTTCCGATTCTGGGAATCTGACCAAAACACACAATTGTCGAGCACAGGTTGTGGGACAGGTTCGTAGAACCGTCATCGCACATGTACCAATGGAGGATACATCAGGAGTGGTATCACATCTGAGAATATTTCCGACAACCGGGAGAACTCGGCTTAATAACCCGAGCATCCTTAAGGTCGAGACGGGCATTTTTTGCCCGTCCGAACCTCACTCGATCTCTCTCTTCTCCACGGTGCTAACCCAACGTGGAGAGCTCTCCCCTCGCCCTACTCTAAACAATAAAAAGGAAGCCTTCGGTAGCAGGTCAAAGCTACCACACCACTGGGGACCTTTGGTACTCTACGAAAAGTAGAGTCTATACAATCGAACAATGTAAAAAATACAACTTCTGGATCTTGTACTGGAAATATAGAGTTAATTTAATTTCCGATCTCGGGCATGATATACTGAGGTGTCTGCTCATACTATTTTGCTCATCAAGGATGTCCGTCGAGCACATAGTCAAAATTGAAAACCTGAATATTGGATTCTTGAGTTGGAAAAAAATACACATGTAGCAGAAAGAAGCAGTAAGCAGCACCAACCACCAAAGAAGTGCAGTATATCCTGGGCTCCTCAACACTCGTTGTGCAAGCAACGTCGCCACAACAAAGAAGATCTCCCTCCTTCTTCGCTGTTGGTCGTCTATGCCCGAGAAGGGGTGGTAGCGGCGAAGATCGGGAGAGTTGCGGCAAGGGTGCACGCGCTTGCAGTAGCGGCAGTCGCTTGCAGAAGCAGCGCTTGCAGAAGCGCTTGCTTGAAGCGGCTCTCTTGCCTGCAGCAGCGCTTGCATGCATAAGCGCTTGTTTGTATCAGCGCTTGCTTGCAGCAGCGCTTGCTTACAGAAGTGCTTGCTCGCCGCAGCGCAAGCAGCAGCACTGCGGCAAGAAGTACGCTAGCAGCAGCAGCAGCAGCAGCACACTACTGCAGTAGCAGTAGTAGTCCGTGGCGTGCAACAACAGCTGCAACAACACCTCTCTGCTGCAGCAGCAGGCAGGAGAGGCATGCAGCAGCGGCGGCAGCAATTCTTCTCGCAAAACCTCGCCGGTAGCAGACATGGCCCAAGGCCACTCTCAGGGCAAGCTTGACCAATCCAAAGCGTCCGGAGAGATCCCGGCGAACAGATGCAGCGGTCGAACCCCATGTCACACAAGTGGTTCTAGTACACTACCAGGTGTGCTATCCAAAATGCATGAGTTCGTCACACTTGTGCAAATTTGACTAGGCTTTTCGATTAGTCGTCCACAACGGGAAAGTAGGGAAGCAAAAATCGTAATATGTACAAGGCGCTTCGCTCCGCGGACGGCCTACGCCGCCCGCTACGCTCGCTCAGGAAGGAAAAACGTACATCAAATTATGCGAAGTGACAGAGGTCCACGATTGAGTTTAGTTCGTAATTGCAGCAAACCGGCGACTTGATAATGCCAAGAGTCCCACCGCCATGCTTCAGGAAAAAACAGCTCCGACGCCAGCTTGGATGCCACATACGCTTCGCGTCGCGGATGTCGTTATTACGTAGATACCCCAGGTAGGATACTGCTGTCTGTACTTATTTCCTTCTTTCGATATGCTCTTATGTCTGTACTCGTATGTAGGAAGAAGGCGAAAGCACAGCACGGCACAGCAGCAAAAACGATGAACATGAAACCGAAAACTCGGAAAGGAAAAAAAAAATCCCGTCCCCTCTCGTGTAATAATTTTCTGCCTGATTGGAAGACCTTACACGCGGTCAAAAAGAAGAAAAGAAAAAAATCGCACAGAAGAGCTTCTCTCTCAGCCTCGTAGCCGCCCGCCCCTCTCGCGACCACCTCGCTACCGATTCGGTCCGGGTAAAGCTTTTGTCACTCTCTGCCACAATCAGCCCCGTCGCCCGCCTCGCGTGAAGCTCGGTGCTCACCGTGGCCGTCGTTCGCCAGCTCGATAACGTTGGTGTTCAAACTGCACATCTCCCTCTTTCAACTTCAGCGTGGTCGCAAAAATAAGCACCGCTTGAATATTATCTTGCCGTCCCGAACGACCCTTGTAACTCGTACATACTCTATCAAAAGTTATAAATGGAGGGGCAGACAACGCCCCTTCATGCATCCCTCGTGTCTCGAGGCACACGCGACGCCTAGGCACGAAAGCGGCGACCGCGCTCCTTGCAACCCCCCTCTACCCGCCAGCACCCGCTGACACCCGCGACGGTGCCGGGCTCTCCCGCGGTGCCGTGCTCGGAGTACACGCACGCACACGAAACGAAAGAAGAAAAAAGGAACGAGAGTGCCAAGAGAAATGGAGAAAACAAAGAACTGCTGGAAAGGTCCGGCAAGTAATGAAAGGAAGCGGTTTGGAAGTGGGAGCTCTGAGAGGCCAGGGATGAACCAACCGAGCACGCTCGGGGGTTGTGATCTAGGTATGCAGTGCTATTATCATGGTGTTTGCGAAGACCAAATTCTGGTTGGGTTTGGTCAATTTGTATTCTCCCGATCTCAAAAAATAACCAGCTTCCCGAACTTAGGACCCAAAATCGGACGATATGGTCCTTACCTTTCCAATCTTGTGGGATTGGAGTTGATTTTGGGGTTTGGAATGGAAGAATAATCCTGTTGGCCAGGAAGTTCCAAGTTGCCCCGGACGAATGAACACATCGCAGGAGCGAGAAACCGGATAATTTACGTTACGCACTCATACGCACAGCGTACAGCAGCAGCCAGAAAAGGAAGGCGGCATGGAACATGGGTTTCCTCACACCACGAAGCTCTCTAACCACGCACACGGCCCATTTATAAGGTCGTGTCAACACGAGGCCTCCGCGAAGACAGGCAAAGTCATGCGGCCACAGTAGGCGGAGGCATAGCAGGTTGAAGCTTCAACATCGTCGATGGCGCCGTGTGTGTTGCGGACTGCTGCTGAAGCTGTTGCGGACTGCTGCTATTTTGCTACGGGCTCGAGCAGTCACTCTGGGCTTTGGGGCGTATGACTGCACCACACGCACACTCACAGCACGCCTACGCACGCACTGCACAACGCGCCCGGGTCGCATCGATTGGCACTCTTCACATGACTGCCATAGAGCATAGAGCAAACACACACGCAGCGAGCCACGCAGCAGCAGCAGCAGCAGCAGCAGCAGCAGCAGCGAGAAGCATCTCGCAACGAAGCCGCTGTGTTCCATCTTCCGTATTTCTATCTCGTCATTTGTTATTTGTTGCTGTATTCTAAATTCCCACAACTTCCTTTCCACTTCAAAACCGAAAATATATTTAGGTTCTCGCAAACAGTTGCGAACCCGATTATTTTTTTTGGTGAATAGCCTTTTTCCCAGTGTTGTTGGTGAATAGCCTTTTCCCAGTGACTGTAGTCACTGGGCTCTGTCATGGAAACTACTAAATCCCCAAATCCCCTGCTTTCCAACAGTCTCGAGGTCCACCCCATCTTTTAGAAATCCCCTCCCCTGCTTATTCAAGTAAAGACACGATTTGGCCCTGTAGCTCATCAACCATCTACTCCACGTTTCATTGGGCATATTAAATCTCGCTCTGTAGCTTTGGGTCGCGGATGGTTCATCAATTATATACTCCACACGACCTAAGAATCTAATCTCTTGGGACGAGAAGGTGATCGTACCGGACGTATGATACTCGAGCGTTACATGTATAATACGAGTACAAAAATCTGGCGACGACACAGACAACGCGACAAGTTTCGTACGTACTGTAGAGGAGAATCGGGCGACAACATAGACGAGACGCCACACGTTCATGAGGAAATAGGCGGGCAGCAGACCTGACAATATAGACGACGCGGCACGCTACATACGGAATAATCGAGCGACAAGAAGAGACGCTACACCTTCACGACGAAATAGTCGAGCAGCAGACCTGCTCACGTCTCTTGCACCTACTGTATCTTATGCTTTTTTCTTTGCAAGTTATCTATAGAGCTGACCCGAGCTTGCAGCTGCGGGGCATGAGCGTGTGTTCCGTCGTCCCGAATAATGCGTCGTTTTCCTGACATTGACGACGGAAAACTGGAGGCGCGCTACGAGTATATGAAGGAGAATCGGGCGACAGCATAGACGAGACGCTACACATTCAGGAGATAGGGCGGGCAGCAGACCTGCTCACGTCTCTTGCATATATTTCTCGAGCTTTTACTCCTTGCGAACAACAAAAGGAGATGACTCGCGCTTGAAGCTACTATGCACGAGCGTGCGTTCGGTCGTCCCGAAGCATGCGCCGTCGTGTGCTAGCATCTGACGACAGCATGGGGGAAACTGCGTAATCACGACGCAATCAGCTTGGAGCGTTGGCCAGACGGGGGTATCCAAATAAACAATGCACCTCGAGTACACGACGCAATAAGCGGGCAGCGTTCGTATCTATTCGATGACGAAACAACGCGTCGTATGCTGCAGCACACTATATCGGTCCACTAGCCCACGCCGTGTATTTGGTCCCCTAGCAAAACGGTGCCCTAGCGAAAAATTCTCGATGCGGCCCCCCAAAGGATCGGCCCCCTACATATTCGGTCCCTTAGTGCACCGGTCAGTATGCTGCTACTGTTGCGGAATTTACCCGGTATGAAGCGTGACAAACTCACGTAATGACGTATGATGGGCAGAGTTGGGCACATGACCACCGTACGTAAGCTGCCGCTGCTACTGGACATACTCGCCGTTTTCTCAATCACGACGTCATGCAACGAGTACACATGACCGTCGACGTTGATGCACTTCTATCCTGTGGCGCTTTTTTCAATTTATGAACAGGCGCGGCCCATCTCACGATAACATTGAGGACGTGGAGGACGCTGCGCCTCCACGACAATAGGTAAGCAACGTTGGCCAGACAGATGTATTTGATCATGAAACACTGCATGTCGAGTACGCGTAATACCGTCGTGTGCTGCTATTATTGGGGTTATCCGGCATAAAGCGGGGCGAATACACATGGTGGGACGTTAGAAGCAGCGTTGAGCGCATGACTGTCGCATATTGTTGCCGCTATACACCCCGTAATCACGGCGACACAAGACCGTCGTACGCTGCACTGATACTGGAGATACCGAATATTTGCGCAATTGCGACAGAATGCGGCCAGCGTCGGCTAGACATACATGGTGCGGCCACCAGGAAGAATGAGTGCAAAAAATACGTAGTAAGAGGCACGTCTTGTCGCAGGGAGATGCCTGACTACCTGACCAGACAGAAACGGTCGGATGTTCGCGTAATTAATATGTTTCCATGCATTTGAGCTCAAGCTGTGTGCGACGTCCTCTGTCGTGCTTCCACGAGTGCAGGACTATCATCAATCCATGAAACTCGAGTTTTCGTCGGCCAACAGGCGCACGAGGGGCCCCTCTATTGATTCGAGTAAAACTGCGCAAGTGCTGCCGCGCAGTTCACTGTTCCTATATTGATTCAAGTGAAAGTATGCAAGTGCCGCGCAGTTGGCAAAGGTGAATGTATCTGCAGCAACTGTACACATGGCATTCATAGTCGTACGCTGCTGCTGCTGTATGGATCTCGAGACAGCGCGGAAGATCCGCCTCCCCCGTCCCTCCCTGCGTTTGGAATATGAGGCTCGAACGAACGTTCCTTCGTGCTACACAGCACCTCTCTTATCTACTATTAAATACGACAGTGCAGCTGTATTTGCAGCAGCGACGGCACACAGAGTAGTCGTATGGTACTGCTGCTGTACGAACCTGATCGCCACGCCTGACGCTGGGCTTGGAGCGCGCGGTTTCTGCTTTGTAGGGAATAACAAGCGGTGGGTCAGGCTGTCGCGTCCCACGCGAGACCTCCTGACTCAACACCACCCACGGCCACAGACCTTAGCATGATTTACTCCCTATTCAATTCACCTTGCATCCTGACCCGTGCTCTATGAAGCGATGTCTCGGCGGCGGCGGTGATGCGAGTATCTCATTCACTGGAACCCGCGTGCAGAGCAACCCTCTGCGCGCTATTATGCCATGGGAACCAACCAGAATTTGGTATTCCACCCCCTAATGCTGTCAACGTATTATATGTAAGACATACGACAATGGGAACGCGACGTTTGAAAGTTTTCTTTCAAAAATATTACTTGCACGAAACAGTCGACGATTCGTACCGCCGCAGTTTTTTTCATTTTTTTCAAGCGGCTGCAGGCGGCGCACTTTGTTTTTCTCGTTGCAAATTGTCAACACGCTGATACAAACCAGTTCGTGCGACGATAGACCTTCGATGTCGACATAGAATCAGCCAACGGCCAACCCGCTTGGTGTTGGGCAAGGCCAACGAGTGTAGATGACGGCCTCGAAGCTATCAGGTGGATGGCCGGCAAGCGCTCTTCACCCAAACTCGAAAAAAAGCAAGGTTTTTCGCGGGCCAGGTCGGGATGGGTCGGGTCAGCTGACCCGAGCCGACCCCTGAGATTTTGAACGCTTCTTGACCCGACCCGACCCGACCCGACCCGATCCGACCCGCGAGATCAACAAAACGGTTGACTCGACCCGACCCTACCGTACCCTGTGAGATTTGAAAATCTCCTGACCCGACCCCATCCGACCCGCGAGATTTCAAACCTGTTGACCTGACCCGACCCGACCCGAACCGCCACCTTCCGATTGACCCGTGAGAGACGGGTTTCATGCGGGTCGGGTCAACTGGCCCCGTGACATATCTCACGGGTCAACGACGGAAGCTTACGGGTCCAAAGATATAAACGCTGGTACGTTGGTCGGTTGGGTGGTCCTTGATCTCTCGTACTTTTTCCGAAAATGTCGTACGGTCGTGTTCAGCAATTTTCTATTACTTGTATTTTTTTGGAGCATTGTGTGGTGTGCGCTAGTAAAAAGACCACCATGAGAAAGACACACACCCGTACTCTGCCGGGCGGATACCCCCCGACCCCTGGCTCGACCCTATAGCTCCAACTTGCTGGCTTCTACTTCCGCCCCGGCGAGCGACCTAGCTGTGCAGCCAACGGCCCCGGGAAGCCCCGTAGCTGTGACGCCTCCAGCAGCAAGCACAACTGAGGTAGTTCATCTGTCAGCGGGGGCCACGAACCGCGAGGATCCGGGGGCTGTTGCTGCTGCTGCTGAAGCCACGACGAGTGCAGGCTTTCATAATATCAATGCATTGTACGTGGTTGCGCTGGTTTTCAGTATTTTATACTCTTATCCTTGTTTTCTTCACCTGCATCATTTTTGTTTTTCGCTCGTACGAGTATATCTCGTTGTCTTTACGCTTTTCGTCATACATCGCAGGTATTCGGTGTGTACGCACTCGTATACTACGTGGGTGCATACACTGCTCCTGGCATGTGTTTTGTCTCCACTGTTGTACCCTGCATGAGAGTGTGGCCTGTATTTTTTGGCAATGGATGGACGTGAACATGAACACAATATTACTTTGTACCAAATTGACAATTTTATCTCCGGAATTCTTCTCTCGCACTCTAGGCTACGCGGAACACAGGGAGCCCGCGTGTACATCACGGCGCAAATGCGAGCCTCGACCGATGTCCGTGGCGCGTGCTCGGCCTCCGAAGTCGTGAATTGTGGCAAATAACTACGGGGAGTCAATCCGCTCTGCTAGAGCCAAGCAGGACAATGGAGAACTCACAACTTTATGGGGTGGAAATCAGTTTATAAGCCATGAATTTGTGTAGCCTTAGTTACGTAACTTTTTTTTAGTCTACATTTCCCTACATTGGCGTCGCAGGCAGGGCGTGAGATTATGAAGAGCGAGGTCCGTGGTTCGATTCTCGCCTTGATCCCCTGAAAAGGGGGAAAAAGTGGGAGTATCTCCTGTTCAAGAACCTGTAAAACTCATTCACTTAGAAAACACCTACGAAGGAACGATGAGAGCAATGCGATCATTGCATACTGAGTCCAGTACCGAACAGTCGGAGGGAAAATTTGGATACTCAGGGTCTCATCGGGGTTCCTGACTTACTCGCAAGAAGAGATAAGGCAGTTTATGAGCCTTAAATTCGTGTAGCGTTAACATTGTTAGTCTACATTTTCCTACATTTGCTGTCTGCTCTTGTCCGCTGCCGTATCATGTCTGGTCACACCGTCCCTCGAGCTCTCTACGCGCAGTGCAGCGCACCCAGCGCGTCTCTTCGCGGCGCCAAACCACACCAACATCAGTTGGTCTCGGCGTTTGCCCGGATCTCTGCACGCACAACATATCTGATTTTTCCGCATAGGAAGACTGTTTCGATTTGCCAAGTTCACATCTGAAAAAGCGATCGGGTCAAAATCTGAAGTTCAAAAATCGAACCGCACAGGAAACAGCCTAAAAACTGAAAAACAAAAACAAAACAAAAAAGTCGTAAACACTCTTGTCCTGTTGGCCCGGGTAGCATCCAGGGAAGGGTGGGCGCGTGTGTGTGTATTCTTCACATCAAACCGTTATTTCTACCAGTCGACATCCTGCACAACCAGTGTCCGTGCCGACACTGGCCTATATCCCTGTAATACATACCCGTATGAGTGTAATACATACCCGTATAAGGAGATACATAAAGAATACGCGCGAACGCTCATCGTAAAATCCGGAAAAATAACAAATGGTAGGGCTGTGTATCGGTACCGATTGTTTTTCGAGATATCGGACGATCCGATATAAATATATACATATATATTATATCGGTAAGTCGAGCCGATATTTTTGCTGATATTTTAGGGTATGGGTTTCCTGCGGAGTAGGAAGGCATACAATACAAGCTACTCTTAAGAGATCCTGTGATGTGTTGACCCTTTTAGTACTGCAGCCCCCTTTTGGGGACAAACCATACAAATTATTAGTAGTTTGTCCGCAAACCGGGACTGCGGTGCTAAAAGGGCCTAAAAATTACAACGCGTCAGTTGTATGAGTACCTCTGTAGCGTAGATGACAAACTTCTCTTAACAGTAGTTTCGTTGCTGAGGTTCGACTCGCACGATCTCCGCTTTTTGTTTCTCTTCAACTTTTGATTTATTTTGTACCAGTAAATCCACCTTCCTTTTCCTACTATTTATACCTATGATACAATACAAGTAGTGTGTTCTTACGCAAGGCCATGGAGTTTGGGCGCGCTTACGTGTGGCGTGCGTTCATACCTCAACCTTTCACAGTTGCTCCCAATACTTCGGACTAAATCAAGGTATGTTCAAGAAATTACTGCTGTAATAGGTACTTCGTGCTCTCGCAGTATTTCGTGTTTGTTGCCGCAGATACTGTGAGTACTCGCAGTATTTTGAGGTCATGTACTACTACCGATATTACGCTCCAGACACTTTCGGGCTCGCACTAATTCGGAATTCGCTACTACTGCTGCTTTGGTTACTGCCTGTTGTGCTTCAAGTATCTCGGGGTTTTGTACTGCGGGTACTGCAAGTACTATCAGCATTTCGTCCGTTGGTAGTGCTCGTATAAACTGCGAGTACTCGCACAGTACCGAAATACTCTTAATATGCCGAGTTTACTTGGAGTATGACGTATACTTCGGCCGTCTGCGCACCGTGTCGGTAATTCTCAGGCCCCTTGTTCGGCCCGAAACAATCACAGATGGTCCCACGAGGTGGAGTTGGAGCAAATGACTTTCGCTGGGGACAACTCGAGTACTTGGAGCACACTGGCAGTATTTTGAGAATATTTATTCCGAGGCGTACTTACTTCGAGTACTCTCAGCATCTCGAGGATCAGTACTGCGGATAATGCCGGTACTCCAAGTACTTCGTGTTTCGATACTGCGGGTACATATTTGCCTGTGCTCTCGGGGTTCCGTACTGCTCACTCCCAGTATTCTCAGTAGTTGGGCCTCCTCAGTCCTCGCAATATTTTGGCCGCCAGTACTCCAATAATGCTCTCACAGTATCATGAGCGCCCATCTCACACATCTACTGCATGAAATATCTGTGAAACCTTTATTTTACGCTGAGCGCCAAGAAACATTTACTTTGCGGGAATACATTTTGCATGTATGTGCTGGTTTTTTCTCAGCCGATCACAAAGTATTATGTCGCAACCTCCACCTCAGGCAACTTGTCATACTTACGTTTACGGCGCAAGCATTGAATTGATCGCCGCGAGTCATCTGTTCAGGATCAATATCCAGTTGCCGGTATACCCTCTTTTGTATTATCAAAATGATCCCACACCAACTACTTCCACAAACATAATATACCGTAATCATGCGAAGGTTCGCACCCATCGGAAGGTTGGCACTCATCGGAGAGATAGCGCCGGGGTGCGATAAAAACACAAGGTAGAAACATTTAATCATGTTTTCGCACCCCCATCGGAGAGTTGGCACCCCGCTGCGATCTCTCCGACATAAATAGAAATTTGAGGGCCACCGCAGCGGGTCTGTAGTAGGTAATATTCTCATTTCTTTCATACTCCGATGAGATATCACCAGTGCGCCACTCCTCTCAAACGTACTTTACCAACGCATGGTAGGTCAAGTCGTTTTAGGTATCACACCCATCGGAGAGATCGCACCGGGGTGCATGTACGCAGCACCGTTGCCCCAGTACGGCCCGGTGTATCTCGATTCAGCAGCGCACCCATCGGAGAGATCGCACCGGGCGTGCGCCAAAATAGAAGAACGGCATGATTTAATTGTGTTTCCGCACCCCCATCGGAGAGAACGCACCCATCGGAAAGATAGCGCCGGCGTGCGATAAAAAACACAACGTAGAACCATTTAAAAACGCGATCGCACCCGGTGCGAACCTTCGCATGATTACGGTAGTCTGTCCTAAAAAAAATGTGTATTTCTTCACGTTAATGATGGGTGGACGCAGTAATTTCTACTGTAGTTCCAAACAGGTGTGCAGGTATTTCATACAACGAGTATTATTTTGTTCTTGCGCCACTCCCCTAGGCACCTCCCGGAGGGGAACCTTGTATATATATAATTGCCCTCGATGAAATCCATTCGAGCGCTGTTCTCAGTTCACTAGTCTTTTTCTAGGAAGTCGCAGTTGGAGTTGGTGCGAGTGTGGAGAGAGACCAGTCGGCACCGGCACAGACACTACCCCAGCAGGCGGGGTTTGGCTCAGACTGAACGTCTGTTTTTCCCTTGGAAAACCAAGAACAAAAGGCTCGCGCTTTGCGCTCGCGCGTCTCATTGTATAATACGGCTTCTATATTACGGGACAGAGTTTTATGCCAGTACAGCAGTACGATAGCACGGCGGGAGCAGGACGCCCCACCCCCCAATACCCATTAATAGGTTGTGGTTAGCCAGGCCCATACGGCGGTAGTGTATACGCGAAAGAACGTCTGCCAATAGCTGTTTATCGCAGAATGTCTCCCCTCGCCTCAAAGAAAAGCCCACGGCTAACGGCTGCGGTTCCCAGAGGCGATGGAAACCGGAAGCCTGCCCGTCCCCACGTACGGAAAGACACACTCCTTTTGTGAAGCATGCTATCACAACGTCATGGATGTATAAAGTGCAGGCGGTGGTGGACCAGTAGGCAGAGCTTGCAAGAAATAATATTGAGCAGGTATTTGTTTCCTGAACTCGGGGAGACGAAAGACACGACGGTAACAAAGTGATCGACAGAAGATTAAGAGAGAACATACATACATGTATGTACCACACAGAGGGTTGGAAAGTAAAAGCGAATTACTTTTCGTCTTGAAGTTGATGCGAATTAGACTTTTTTTGTGCTGCTATTAATAGGAGTTGTGATGACGCACCAGACCCTTTCACAGCCTATTATTATTAGGTTTGACATCCGACAATATGCAGCATGGGCTTCAACATTGACCAATCAAAACATTCCTGAAAGAGTGGGAATGACGAAAGTGACAGATCTACGGTGGCACACAGCACCAGTGGTCTGCCGCGGGGTTTCTTGACATGTATTGCGCTTGTACGCACGACGGTCACAACGTAATCAACAATATACTCGTGGTCGTACTATTATAATATTAATAGGCACATTTAAGACTACGAATTGAATACCTGGCATGTAATTATTTGGGCAATGATTATTAGAGAAACAAACATCTATCGAGTTTACACAATGCCAAAATGTGTACCGGTAACGACCGGCGTGAAACATGTTTTCCCCAAAAATAATGAGCAGATGGGCACTTTTCCGGCCAAGTACGTACAGCAGCGGTATTATACTCGTAATATTCTTGGTAGTAAAGCTTTTCTGCGCATTTATTTTCATAGTGTGGCACATCGTACAGCATGCAGAACACAGCACAGCTCTGCAGCAGCATACAGCAGGAGCAGCCCCAGCTCTACGGCAACAACGCACATAAAGCACCGGCATACGATCCAAACCCCCAACCTAAGTACAACCCTCTTCTCGGTGTAGTATGAACTCGCAGCTATCACCCTTCAACAGCAGCAATGTCGGCAGCGTCCAGGGGTCGCGCCCCGATCCAGCAGGCGTGACTCAACCGACAGCCTCTCGTAATAATACTAACTGGAAATGATCGACCACAATACTTCCTCGAACACATCGACCACACTCAGCACAACAAACACCACCACACACTGCACATCACAAGCCGGCACAGAGGCCGTGATTCCAATGGCTCCAACTCAACTACTATATTAATAAAGATCGACTGGCGGGTATAATAAGCGCTCACACGATGGCGATCCGCCCGGTGAAACTCTGCGGCCCCAGACCACGAAATATAGGAGACCCCTAACAAGCGGTCCGAGAGCTGACGACGCTCTGTTGGCCAATGGAAACACGAAGTACAAAAGTTTTATTTCAAAAATATTGCTTTCAAAGAACAGCGGAAAATATCCCCGTACCGCCGCTGTGCGGGGAATGTTTGATTTTGTATGTTTTTTGGCTGCAGGCGGCGCAATTTGTTTTCCCTCGTTGCAAATCGTCACACGCTGATAAAAATCAGCTCATGATAGACGCTCATAGACACAGCCCACAGCAAACCCACTTGGTGGCGGGCAAGGTCAACGAGTATAGATGACGGGCTCGAAGAAATCAGGGGGATCCATGTTTTAGGGGGCAAGAGCTCGCCGGCGACGTCCTACGGTATCCCCTCAAACCTGAAAGAAATATATATGTTTTGCCATTCGAAACGGATACGTACTGTAGAGAAACTTTGTCATCTATTTTGAGCACACCAGCGGCCAATTGTTTTTTTGCCATACGCCTCGCCAGCGCCCGCCCCACGTCACCGGCCATTGTGTGCTATTGCTCGGATTTATTGTGCTCGCACAGATGTAAGCAAACGCCGAGATCAAGTGCTGTTGTCGTGGTCTGCTGCCGCCAAAGAGACGCGCTGGGTGCGCTACACTGCGCGTAGGACCCGAGCGTCCGAGCCAACTCTGACTGCCTTTCTTTGGTCTGGCGGCAAAGAGACGTTCCGAGTCAACTTGTCTTGGTACTGACTCCTGCTGCTGCTGTGCCGCTGCTGTAGTCTACGAGCACGTATCCACCGAGAGGTGCGCGCCGAGTGCGTTTCTCTTGGTCCCTAGGCCCACACCCGCGCCAACCAACAGTTGTTGCAGTCTGGCCGCGGAGAGATGCGCCGCCCGCTGACCGCGCGTCGAAGCAACGATGCTATAAAGTTGTGTCACCATCCAACTCATCGATCGTTCTGGTGCTGTTTGTTGTCGTTGAGAACATCTTGACTTCAGAGAGGTTGCCATTTTTAGATACGAAAAGCTGATCACCCAAGTCGTCGGATTCTGTGTCTAGGATAAGGCATGGACACTGGATGTTCACGGATGGAAATATACGTGTGCCCCCTGGTGCCATCGGTCTCCCTTTGCGCCTCCATCTCCTCATATAGCACCTGACTACCTTGCACCTTCACCTCACTCATCACCTCATCGTCTTGCACTTTCAACGTATGCGCTTCTTGTGTACTTGATGTTATATCGTATGTTGTTGGCATAATATGGTGTACATGGTACGATGGTACTACGGTTTGATATATTATATGGGAAAAACGCGGTATGGGATTTATGGATATGTCGGTGGTATGGTATATGGGAAAGCACCATATGTCGAATGGTATTGTTGGCGGTATGGTACGGGAAAAACACAGTATGTGGTATGGTACGTTGGCGGTATGGTCGATGGTACGGTGTCGTGGATATATTATATGGGTAAATACTGTATATGGTATGGTATGTGTTGACGGTATGGTACGGGAAAAAGACAGTACCAGGTACTCGGAGTATATGATATGGTACGTTTGCGGTATGGTACCATGGTACGGTGTCGTGGACGTATTGTATGGCTAAATTTGCCTGGTGGTATGGTATGTTCCAGTATATAAGGTCCGTAAGGGTCGAATACGTCGTACGAGTATCATCTGGAACGACCTTATATATCGACCATTGCAAAGCGTTCGAAAATATAAGCCTTGCGGACAGACAAACACACAGACAGACAAGTTTGCATTTACCAAAACAGAGCCTCAGTTATACAACCTGATAATATCCGTCCAGTCTAGAACAAAGGAAAAGTCCCTTCTAGTCCCGTCTAGAAAATCGTATACCTGGCATTCAAGCAAAACATGTCCAGTGGGTGCTGATCACCTTACAAAAACCAACACCGCAAATTCCTGTCCCCTCCCCCCCCCACCAGCCTTGTCCAGGTCTATTATTATGCTTGCCATCCGACAATCGCGTAGCGCAACTGAGGTCAGATTTTTATATTGCTCACACTCTCGCTTAATAAACAACCTGTTCCTACGCGGCAGGCGATCTGCGATGCAAGGTACAAAATCCTCGCAGGATGCCTCAACACCCCCGGAAGCACGAACGACCGACAAGCGTGGGCATCGGCGAAGTTCGACAAGCTCGTGGGATCCCTGCCAGAGCCGTTCTTTGTGGTGGTAGACGCGGCGTACGGGCCATCTGAGCGGATGCTCGTACCGTACCCGGGCACGAACTTGGACTGCGACCAGGATGCATTGAACTTCTACCAGTCGCAAGCAAGGATGACCATCGAGCAGACGTTCGGCATACTGGTGAGGGCTTAACACAGTCAGCGAAAGGCTTCGACTCGCTGGCATTGTCAAGTTATAGGTAGGGTAAAGCTTGAAATATATGAGCGCACTTCCAAATATATATCGTGGCTCAGGGCACGCACCGAATACTATTGTTTTCCCTATCGTGGAAAGGTTTTGCCGGGTGTTGATTCAACGCAAACGTTACGTCTGTACTCCCCCGCTGTTTCCCGCAGATTCGCACGTGGGGCGTCCTGTGGAAGCCACTCGAAGTCCCCATCTGACGCACGGCGCCCGTCGTACACGCCGTGATACGGCTGCACAATTTCCTCAGGGACCAACGCTCAGACCCCGTGCCGATGGGGAGCCAGCCGTCCATGAACCCAGACGCCACCCTCAATGACAACATGTGGGCGACACCCTCTTCGAAGAGACCACCCGCCACTCAGCAACAGCTACGCGAGAACACGAAGCTCAAAATTGCCGCACGGACTCTGGTGCGGCCAGCGGAAAACGTGCGACGCAACCGGTCATGGAGGAAGCCTATCGTCACCGACGATTGACCCAGGGAACTGCCGTCATTGAGCACGGTGGAGCGAGGGAGACCGCGGGTACGGACCGTGGTGTTTGTATGTCGCGGCTTAACGGAAGCTAACGGGGGTGGGATTAGGACTGGTTCGGGAGTGGTGGTGATGCTCGCCGGTAGAGTTGAGGCGGCATAAACTTGGGTGCGGCGAAGGGGGGCGAGAGGTGTACAATATCAAATTTAGTTGTCAACTTTTTCTCGTTCCTATTTTTGTTACATGTATTTGACGCATCGCGCCAGGAAAGCGATGCCCTGACAACGTGTCAAGAAGAAAAACATATGGCAGAAGTTATGGGCCCCGAGCTTTTTCAAATCATAAAAGTGTTGGGGGCGTTGTGGATACGGTGATAGTGTTGTGGGATATGTTTGGACGAGGCGCAAGGACCACCGCGTGCTCATGATTAGCCTCGTCGAGGTCGTCTAATGTTTCTCCCCGATATGTGTTGTCAGTTATGTAATAAATGATCTATATTATTTGTTGTATGGAATCTTGCTTTGATCCGGAATTGGTTTGACGTTGCCTGAAGCGCTTCCGACATTGGCGCAACGGGCGAAATATTCAATGCATTGGGATAAATATAACGTTTTATTATGATACCTGGTATGCACTACGCCATGCACCGGCTCCGTGGATGCCAGCCCTTGCGAGTTGACCATGCCTATGCCCACGTGTGCAACAATAGTTCGACACTCGAGGAAAACATCGAGAGGGGCTGCGGCGGTTGCAGTACCTACTGAAAGAAAGCAGAACACCCCCCCCCCCCCCATCCTCGGAACGAGTACCCGCTAACCATTTACAAACGCCATGCAAGGCCGTCGAATATGCCCAGGTGTACAAAAGGAGGTGTACCGTCGACCAAAAAATCGGGAGAGGCTGCGGCGGTTGTAGCACCTACTTGAAAATAAAAACAGAACACCTCCACCCCAACACTACCCCTCGAAACAAGTATCTGCCAGCCATTTACAAACCCCATGCAAGGCCGTGGGATATGCCCAGCTGGTGTGCAACAGCGGTTTTACCATCGAGGAAACAATCGGGAGAGGCTGCAGCGGTTGTGGTACTTGACAACAACTAAAAACACCCAACCACTGGCCCTCGAAACGAGTACCTGCCAGCCGTCAACGAACACCATGCTAGGCCATGGGATATGTATGCCCAGGTGTGCAACAGCAAATGTACCGTCGAGCAAAAAATCGGGGCCGCGGCGGTTGTAGTACCCACTTACAAAAAATATATATACCTCAACACTACCCCTCGAAACGAGTACCGTAATCATGCGAAGGTTCGCACCCATCGGAAGGTTGGCACCCATCGGAGAGATAGCACCGGGGTGCGATAAAAACACAAGGTAGAAACATTTAATCGTGTTTTCGCACCCCCATCGGGGAGTTCGCGCTCCGGTGCGATCTCTCCGACATAAATAGAAATTTGAGGGCCACCGCAGCGGGTCTTTTTTTTGTTTTTGCTCATCCCATTTATTATCTTCGCCCATCTTCTTCTCTCTCTCCTTCCACCTCGTAACTCAGATCCGGGGTCAAATAGCAGGCTCTTCTCTCCCCTTCCCGCTACGGTACGTGCCTTCATTTTTATCGCGAGAAGATTTCAGCCTTTTTTCCCCTCGTCGACTCGCATCGAATTGTGCCTACCCACGCTGCAAGGCGCTCTCAACAATTGAATCCTTTTGATTTTATTTTTTGCAAATAAAATCAAAAGTCCGACCCACCTGGGGCTCGAACCCAGGACTCAAACACAAGTAGAATTCGAGGTTAACCACTTGAACCACCGGGGCGACCGGCTTTAGTAGGCATTATTCTCATTTCTTTCATACTCCGAGGAGATATCACCAGTGCACCACTCCTCTCAAACGTACTTTACCAACGCATGGTAGGTCAAGTCGTTTTAGGTATCACACCCATCGGAGAGATCGCACCGGGGTGCATGTACGCAGCACCGTTGCCCCAGTACGGCCCGGTGTATTTCGATTCAGCAGCGCACCCATCGGAGAGATCGCACCGGGGGTGCGCCAAAATAGAAGAACGGCATCATTTAATTGTGGTTCCGCACCCCCATCGGAGAGAACGCACCCATCGGAGAGATAGCGCCGGGGTGCGATGAAAAACACAACGTAGAACCATTTTAAAACGCGATCGCACCCGGTGCGAACCTTCGCATGATTACGGTACTGCCAGCCTTCAATGGTGGGATACAGCAGAACCGTCGCCCAAAACATCGGGGCCGCGGCGGTTGTAGTACCTACTTAACCCTTGTAGAACGGCAGTCCCGTTTTGGGGATAAATTACTCAGAATTTGAGCGGGTTGTCCTCAAAACGGGACTGCGGTTCTAAAGGAGTTAATAAACACACACAAACACACACCATCACTACCCCTCGAAGCAATTACGTGCCAGCCTTTAATGGTTGGCAACAGGAGATGTTTCGTCGACCAAAATTTCGGGAGGGCTGCGGCGAATGTATTACCTACTTACACACAAAATAAAATGCCTTACCACTACCCCTCGATACGAGGACCTGCCAGTCATTAATGGATACCATGCAAGGCCATGGGGGATTCTCAGGTGTGCAACAGCAGATGTACTAGGGAGCAAAATATCAGGAGGGGCTGCGGAGGTTGTAATACCTACTTGAAACAAAACAGACGCCCCCCCCCCCCCCCCCCCCGACTACCCTCGAAACGGGTACCCGCCAGCCATTAATGAACACCATGCAAGATCGTCGGAAATGCCCAGCAGGTGTGCAACAGCAGATGTACGATCCAGTAAACAATCGGGAGGGGCTGTGGCGGTTGTACTACCTACTTCAAAAAAACATTAGACCCCCCCTCCCCCACACACACAGGCGATCCACACTGAGGGACCTGCCGCCCGAACATTAAAACAACACCCTCTGTCGTGCATGGGCAGAACCCACAAGCAACTTTCTCCCCACTCAAGTCCCGCACCGCAACAGGCAACACCCTCCTCCGCCCCCTTCTCCTTCCGAGAAAACCCAATCCGCCTCAAGAGCACCTCGCCTGCAATCCCCGTGTCTCTCACATATCACCCGGGCGCATGACCACGCGCTCTAGTCCTCGTTCCTGGAGTTTTTTTACTGGTTCCAAGCTGCCCAAAGCGCCTGGTAGACCTCTTCCGCTACCTCCGAGACTAACAAATCGCGTCTGGCTCTGCCGCTTCCAGCGCGTTGTCCGCGCGCATCGAATGCTCCCGAGCTTTCTCGAGGTCGCCCAAAACTTTCAACCCGGTAGGGCCCGCCGAGGCGCCCGTCGTGGCCACCACGGAGGCGACCAGCGAGGCAGCGCTTTAGTTGATCGCCGACACCATGCTGGCACCGATGGCAGCTAACTTCCCCGAGTGTGCCTCAAGTGTATCGTTCATCGGCGAGTCACTCATGCGGGACGTGCCCTTCGCGTCGTTGGGCTTGCGCTTCCGCGTACGGCTCCCGTCTCCGCTTTCACCGTCGCTGGCGTACGAATTAGACCGGTCCTCCGTTAGACTGTTGAATGCCGCCCCAAATTCCCCTGACAGCTCAATCTCGAATGACTGCTGGCAGGCGGGGTTCGCTGATACGCCTCCCCTGACGTCGAACCAGTCCAACATGAGCATGTTCACCAGTCTGTTCCCGCAAAAGGACCAAGCGTGGTCAGCGTGCTCCCCGCTCTGGTCCTCGCGCTTGCGAAGCAACGTAACACAGGCGGCACGTTGTAGGGGCGCGTGGGGGGACAGGAGGGCATGGGAGCTTCGTAGAGGGCATTTGTGTTGCGGGTTGTTCGTAGGAGCAGCATTTGATTTCATTAGCGAGGGAAAGGGGAATAAGACACATTGAAAAAATCGCAGGATTGGTTGTCCGCTTTCGTTCGTGAACGAAAGTCATACTTTATTTCGTGCTACAGGTATGTGTTTCGTGTTTGGTTTGATGGGGCATAGGACAACGAACCGGGAGAAGGACCTTCTGAGGGGCAGCGTGATAAGGGTGTGCTGTGTGCGCGGTGGCAGATACCCAGCGTTTTCGTTCGTGTAGTGACATGTTCACGTTTCTATCGCGGTTGTCGATACACCCGTATTTCCCCACGCTCAACGCTGTAATAACGGCGCCAAATTTGCCTAGCCCGTAATGAATGCGGATGATGCACACTTCACTGCTTCTTCAGAGTATGGGCGATACAATACACAAGGTAAAACAGGAACATCCAGTTCGATGTTATACAACTACGTCGGGTTCAGTTTTCCGGTAAGGACAACACAACGAAAGACCAAGAAAAAGGCATTGAATAATTTGTTTTAACCAAAACAAAATCGAGAGGGCCATTTACCCCGGCTACGGCCCGATCCATGCTTCACAAACGATTGCTGACGCCATCATGGCCGACACCCGCTCACCCTGAAGTCTTTCCTGAGGTCCTTCCACCATCCATGCACCCTCACTCTCGCGGTGTCCTCGTCCAGCTGCCCTTTCTTGTCGCCGTTCAGTCTCGTCCAGATGCTCCTCCACCTGTTGTTCAACGAGAGTGTACGATCATTAGCTCCCATATCATGTCAACACTTTGTTTTTGACGTGCATGCTCGGTGTGCGCACCCAGAAGAGGAAACATTCAGGGCTTTTCGCGGGTCAGGTCAAACCTCACGGGTCGGGTCGGGTCGGGTCGGGTCGGGTAAGAAAATTGAGGTGTGCTGACTTGACCCGACCTGACCCGACCCGTGACTTCTTCAACAACGTACCAGGTATATAGGGTTGTCGTTGCTTAATGCTGCAGGTCGCGATCTGTCCGGTGTATACAACACGTAAAGCGGAGGGAGCTGGAATACGCGGGACAAATATATTACGAAAGTGCTCCTATACATCGTTTTCATCGTATTGACGGGGAGGTGATATAAATGGGAGAGAAAAAAACACCTAAACACAAAGGAGACATTTAATCTGCATGTATGTACTGCTGTACTGCAATGTGTGTTCCTATACTCACTTGTCTGATGGGGCCTCGTAATCGATCGCCTGGAGGCGCTTCCACGTCTGGGGCCCCCGCGTCTCCCCTTCGTGCGAGACGGGGTTGGCAAGCTTGATGCCGTTGCTCTCCCATCCGCGTGTTGCGAAGGAAACGCCCATACGCCTCCACAGCGGACCCTTCGCCCCGTGCTCCTTCTTGTCGATGTTTCGCTCTTTCGGGAGTTGCTCGCTGTTGCACACATCCTCGTATTAGACTTCACTGAACACAATCGCGACCAGTCTTGCGGGATCGGGAGTGCGAAGAGCGTGTTGTCTCGCTTTCGCCTGGTCGACGTCTGCTTTCTCCTTCTCATTCGCCTCCCGCGCAACCCATTTGTGAATAGGAGTGCATAGCGGCGACATTGTCCACTCAGGCTCGTGACCCTGTGATTCGATCCATTTATCCCCTTGACTTGAGCTGCTTGACGATGTCAGCCCTCTTCGTCTTTCGATAACCTCCCTTCAGGCCATGGAGAGGCCAGTCCTCGTACACCGGTGGACAGTCACGGATCGGCGGTGGTGTCCTCGGACCGGCCCAGCGGCATCCGCAGCGCCTCGCGACTGCTGTTCTTGCCCTGCGCCCACCTCGTCAGCCTCGCCGGATGCCCCCCCAGTGTCCATTACGTGAGAGGGTGAAGGTGTCCAGGCTCCATCGTCGTGAAGGCAGGCGGTGCAGTACCTGCCTCGTAGGCGGTAGGAGGATACGACGCGGGAGATGACACAGGACCATGTTGCGACCCCGCTGCTGCTGCTGCTGCTGCTGCAACACCCAGACCAACCGCACTTGGTTGAGGATGGTAGCGACCGCCAAATGCCATCTGGGCCCCAGCGACGTCTTGTTGCTGCCAAGGCAGCCCGTCCGCCGGGAAGCCGGCAAGATGCGCTTGGGGATGGTAGGTGTGCCGTACGCTGGCATGCTCCAACGCACCGGGGGGGGGTCCTGGCGGATGCGCCGGGGTCAAGCTGTGGGAGCTCTGGGTTAAACGAACAACAGTAGGACCCTCTACGTCGATCTGCGGGGAGCTGCTAGGATTCACGCTGAATTCGTCGTCGCTACCGGGGGTCGGCTCCGACATATCTCCGCGTCTCGCCGCTGCTGTAGTCGTCGCTCGTGTGCTCTTGTCAATCGCTGCTGCTGTGCTGCTGCTCCTTCTCTGCTGTTCTTGCCACCTGCGTTCTGCGTTTGCTTCGTGTGCTGCAGATAGCCTGCGGCTGGACTACTGTAGCCAATAGAAATAGTTGGGGGTGTTGCCGTTCGTGCTTTCGATTTTCGATTTTAAGACGTCAAATGTTGTTTGATTTTCGCACTGGGCTGTAGGACCTGTGCCAATGGAAACGCGAAGTTCAAAAGTTTTTTTCAGATACATTGCTTTAAAAAACAGCCGAAAAATTTCACGTACCGCCGCTGTGGGGAAAAAAGAGAAAAATGTTTAATTTTCTCTTTTTTTCCCCCCAACGGCTGCAGTCGGCGCTATTTATGTTTTTCTGGTCGCAAATTGTCAACACGGTGATCGAAACCAGCTCGTGCGACGATCGACGCTCGATCTCGACATAGAGTCAGCCCACGGCCAACCCGCTCGGTATCTGGCAAGGCTAAGTAATATAGATGACGGCCTCGAAGATAGCAGGTGGATTCATGGTCGAGGGCGCGAGAGCTTGCCGGCGGCGTCTTACGGTATCCTCCCAAACCTGAAAAAAAAGTCTGTTTTTTGCCATTCGAGACGGATGGAGAAGCTTCGTCTTCTGTTTTGCGCAAACCAGCGGCCAAATGTTTTTTACCGTGCGCCTGGTCAGCTTCCGCCACATGACACCGGCCATGGTGTGAAGACGATGACCCTAGGGTGGGTCGGAGCCCCTAACGAGCGAACTCCGTTCAGAATTCATGACGCAATCGTTGGTTTTGTTGATCGATGTCTGTCGAGGACTCGGAATCTCGCCGCTTCGAACCAAAGATCGGCCGGAGTTTTTCTCAAGCCGATGTTGGCCCAACATCGGCTCCAGATTTGCTTTTTTCGGGCTTTTCCAAAAGTTAGGAACTTTTTGTTTTTTTTTACGTGGCCCAAAGGAAGCGCGTTCTGAAAAAAATTGGCGGGTATCTTTGGAATTCAAACTTTTTATTGAAACTTCGCTGTCCCATTGGCATAGGTCTAAATCGTTCATTTTCTCGGAACCTAAAAAACGAAGGGGAAATACGGTGCAGTGCGGTGCGGAATTTATGTTTTGAGAATAATACGGTGCGGTACGATGCTGTGCGGTTTTCTTAAACGCAACATCGTACTGCTGTGTGGTGCGGGGCGGTAAACCGCACCGCACCGTAGGAACGAACCCCATCATTAAAAACCCTGATTCTATCCAGGTCGACCATGTAACTGATCACATTTCCTCTGTTGATGCTTGCACCCCGCTATTTCCGCGGCTTGCCGTTAGGTGCGAAACATCAACAAGGACAATGAGGTGAAGTCCTCCGCTGACGCATCTGACGCATCAGCTTACAACGACGCCCAGCGGTTCGTCCAGCAGCTACAACAGGAGAAGTGTTTCATGAGTTTCAAGACGGCCGAAGACAGCCGCATCTCCTGCATTGCTTGGGCTCATGAGGAGCAGGTGCAGAATGCCGTGCGATACCACTCCATCATTGTGCAGGACAAGACGTTCAACACCTGCGTGTAAGTTTAATCTTAAGTGGCATTGATGTCCCTGCAACGTTCTCGTGTGGTAGTCCCCGTTGGGGCTCTGCCCCTCTGATATATGTGCTCCTGTTGCAACAATCGCTCAAAGACATCTGCCATGTTCCAACAGTTGTGCCCAACTTTCCTCTCCGACCTTTTCATTAGGTACAACTTCCAGCTGGCGTTGGTCGTCGTCGTCGTCGACAGAGAAAACAACACGCAGTTTGCGATGCAAGCACTGGTACCGCGCGAGCGCACGGAGGGCTTCGTCTTCATCTTCGAGACATTCAGAAATATTTGCGGGGAATCACACCCGAAGGTGATGCGACCGTTCAATGCCCGCAGTAGCTAGTTGTCGCTGGCAAGGAGAGAGGGTTATGTGAGTTCCCCTTCGTCGACGTTTTTTCTTGCTCGGGTCCTTTCGTTCTGCAACTCTCGAGTCCCGTATGTTCGGTCCATCCAACTTGTGCCATGATAACTTGTCGACTGCTCGTATAAACGACGACTCAGGTTATCTTCACCGACGCGGACAAGGCCACCATGGCTGCAATCGATCATGTCTTCCCGCAAGCCTTGCACAAGCTGTGCATCTACCACACCATGGAGAACATCCGGAAGCACTGCGGCGGTCTTGGGCCGGGCGTCCTTTCGGCAGTGCTAGGGAAGTTCCGGGCCGCAGCCTACACCCAGACCGAGAGCGTGAGGGAGATAGTTTTGGCGTTGGGGGTTACCAAGTGAAATATATGTGATTTGTCTGTCTTCAGGAATCACCACCGCGTCGGTTTCGTATGCAAATCAAATTCTTGATAGAGGGTGCACGACGAAATGAGTACAAGTCCTGGCGTGAAGGCCCAGTGTATGGTACTCTCGTGGCCTCTCACACTTTTGCGGCAGGTAGTCTCTGGCGCAGTTGGTAGTGGTGTGATGTTCGGAAGCGCCGCGCTGCCATTGTGTGTGTACACTCCCTGTAGGGGGCAGAGTGGGTTTGCGCTCGACCGATACCATCAACGTGGGGCTCCCGACAAAAACAAAAACTTCACGTAGTGCAGGATGATGCGTCTCCCCAATTAGTACTAGTATTACGAGCGATAGCGAGTTTCAGATTTTGACCAAAGTGATGGTAGGGGCCTTTCTGCCAGATAGCCAAAGCCGTTTTTTTTACTCCGTGTTGTCTGCACCAAGACTCGTTTATTTTTAACAGTTGATTATGTCTGCACTTTTCATCATCTTCTCACAAATTACCTGCATACCTGGTACGTAAAAGAGACAGATTGTTGTCATCGCGCGGACAAACAAAAGCGCCTTCAGGCAAGAGACAGACTGGGACAGTCACCCGTGCTCAGAGCAAGGTTGGTTGAAGAGGTTAGGCTCAGACCGTAGGCGGACCAAACGCGCAACGGTGTGCAGTAGTATAGGAACAGCGAGAACGACTGGCTTGGGGTCAGCAGGGAAGGGCGCCGTCATGGTGGGTTTTTGCTACTGAGTAGCTGCCACCAGCGCACATCATGCTGTTTCTGCGTTTTTTCTCACCTACGCGCGGAAGTTGTCGACAGTTCCTAATATCCTGCTGCGCGAGTTCCTAGCGACAGCCAAACTATCTTTATATAAAACGTCATGAACGTCCAGGTTCTAAACCCTCTTCCCCACCTCGTACACTATCCACACATTTGCAGGCATTTCTTGGTGGCAAATCGGGGCTCCTCGCGGTATTGCCTCCAGGCAGCAAGGCTTACGACTACATGCACCACAACATATTTGGGCCAGGGTGAGCGTTTTCTTGCATGTCTGCACTTGCTTCACGTAAACCTTGTTCGTGTGCCTTTTTTAGGGTGCCCAAGTCCGTACAGTATACGGAAGTGCCTACTTGTAACCAGCATTTGCTTGTTTTCTACAGGCGGGTTCAGAAGTGGGTATCATACGTCCACCCTGGGGCCCACACGCTCGGAATTGCCTCGACGCAGCGCGTGGAGTCTACGAACAGTGCTCTAAAGCAGGTCTTGAAGAGGTCGGGGACTATGGTGGATGTCGATCGGGCGATCATAGGCAGGGCCCAAGAGGATGCCACCAAGACGGCCAGGTAGACGTTCGGTTATTCTCGTCGTTGGAGTCGGACGTCGTGCACCCATTCAAATGCGCCGACTTTTGTCCTTGCGCTTAACATCTGCTTGGACGGAACGGGTAAAGACGAAATATGTATTGCTTGTCGTTGGTGTGCAACAAGCGGCAAGTGACGCATTCCACGATGTGTGCTTGGGTAACACATGTGTCCACAAGAACAAAGCTAGTTAACCGTTGCTATTTGTCCTGTTAAACTCGACCCTTGCTGCCCACCTGAAAAGCGCCGAGCATTATAGGTGGATCACTCCGGTTGCAGTACTTGTGCCTGAGACGCACCGCCTTCAACACCAAAGTAGGTGAAAAATGCACACTCGCCAGGAGGAGCCACAAGCCAGGTTGTTCATGTCGATATCCTTGTCGAAGGGAGAAACGTATGGAAGAACCTTCGAAACTAAAACCGTGTTGAAACGGTGTTGGGACGCATACATCCCGCATCAACACGCCATGAAAAATAGCTACATAGAGGAAGCGACCTGAACACTCTCCTCCACCTCTGCCGTCGTGCCGCATGTATTGCGTGTTGTCTTGTGCATGGGATCGGCTGACAGCCGGTGGCACCCACGACCGTGTGTCTCTCGGAAACGGGACCGCCGAGGGGGGTTTGAGGGACAAGACGGTCAACAGCTTCGCCTACGTCCGCAAGGGTATGGAACACAGGCAGTGCAGCGTGTACCTGGTATGCCACAGATGCGAGTAGTTCCATTATTTGTGGCTGCATGCCGTTGACCCTCCCCGATCATTGACTTCCCTCCCCCCTCGCCAATTCCGATATATACCCCCGTGCGATTGAATTGGGATTTACTTGGGAAGGAAAAAAAGAGCATGCCCCTCTTCTCGTGGAGTTGACCTCGAGCGAAAAAATAGTGACGAACAAGACTGCATATTTCCATATTTTGTTATGAAAACGCATCATATCAAGTGCCTACCCTGCTTGAAAGTTTGGAACGGCAGTTGTCATGAACGTTCCAGAGATTCCGGTAGTTTAGTTGCATAAACTAGTATCCACTGATTTACGCCGACTGTGGAAGATTGCCTCCGCAAAACGTGGAGATCAGTTTTTGACAAATGCTGTCTGAGAAATGCCAATCTTGATCTTTTCGCAGGTCTTCGCTAAAAGTGGCAATCTCGATTTCCATTTCGCCATTTTTCAAGCGGTTTTGATGTTTGGGTAGTTCGACCGAGGGTCACATATCATCCTTTCTACTGCTGCTGCAAACCATATGGCACATTAGTTCCAAGTAGTTTGTACCCGAACTGTGGTGTTTTTTACTTCTCACGATGTCGGCAGACGGCAACCGTTACGGCGCGCTTGTCTCTTGCCCCCTAACGGGCAACCGTCAAAAGAGTCCCCACACTAAAACTAGTATAGCCAGTCTGGAATGGTCTTCACGGGCCACACTGCAAAATTATATCATCACTCGACATCTTTCTTCCGCCGTCATACGGTTTACGTTCGTAGCCGAGGTATTGTTGTCTTGCTGTGTGGGGTGTGCGGTGCGGGGACGCAATATGTGAGGGTTTCACGTGTTATAAGAAGGCGTTACGAGTAAGTACAGTAGGTGACAAGTATATTAATTATAGAAATATGGAAAGACCGACCGCCAAAATCGTCAATTCAATATCGGGAAAAAATACAAGATTGCGATATTTTCTACGCATTTTAATCTCAATCTCCATGACTGAGTTTACTCCTGCTTCGTCACGTTTTTTTCTTCGCCCCGGTTTCGTTTCAGTACTTTGTGCTTGTGGGAGCTCGATCAAGACCCGTAGACACCCGACACCGTGTTACATTACGAATAGCAGTGCTTTCATGTTCAGCACATGAGTACGTATTTCTATAGCGTACAACGAGGGGGCTATTATAGAAAGAAAGGCCCCGGTGGGTTACTGAAAAGGAAGGTACGGTAATTTGACGTTGTTGCTCTGAACTGTGGCGGACCTCTGCTGCTGTTGCAACGTACGGCACCGCTCATCGATTAAATAACAATGAGGCCACACACGAACTGCAGCAGTGCATGTTCGCGGCACCGTACTGTTTTTCCTTACCAAGATCACCCGAGTAAAAATCGCAGCAGTACGTAGCTCACCCATATCGGGCCCCCAACGTAGGTGTTTCAGTTTTTGGGGGCACCCCCTTCATTAATCGCATCCAGATAACATAACGAGCAAAGCACGCGTCCATGCGCAGACCTTCCACACTGTTGATAGTGTTGACATGTCACAATTTTGTCGTCCCCGTGCTCTCGGTAACGCACGCGTCGCTCCTTCCCCCAACGCATTTGATGATGATGCCAATCCCAAACGTCAGGACACGATGTCGGAGGTCGTCGCGCCTCTGGAATATGAAGCCGATGTTGTCGTTTCTGGAGCCGATAGTGTGCGGTCCCTGCTCTGCGAGTTAAAGGCAGATCCTACCAAGGGGAGACTGCAGCATCAAGTCGACGACGGAGCGCCCGACCCCATCGACGCCACCATGGTCACCCGCACGTCAATTCCTCACTATGTGGATTTGGTCATCGACCCGGACATCTTCCAGCTGGTGCGAATCACACCAGTGCTAGCGGGAAACGACAACGGCCACCTCGTCACGTTGGGACCAGACGGCTTCTTCCTCTGCACGTGCCTGATGTCTCTGGTAGAGGGACTATCTTACCGTTCATGGAAGTAAGGCCATGGTGGGCCAGGAGGTCGGCTTCAACGGAGCGTGCGTGGCACCCCGGTGGCGGACCAGCACGACCCCGTGGACGATGGAGGCGCTCGCCGCTAAGCCTGCCAAGCTCACGTCATCAAGTGCTGTGAGCTCGTCAGACCAGCACACGGCCGGCACGTGTCTCAGCGTTTCCGCCCGCGCGAAACAAAACTTGCCCTCGGCGGTGTATGCCAACTGCCTTGCTTTCGGGAAAGAACTAGCCGCACTCTCGTGGGAGGTCTGCTCACGCCAAGGGCACACCCGCATGCTCGACAACCTCAGACTCTGCAAAGGCCCTCATCAAGATGGAACTGCTGTCGCAAAAAAACACCTCATCGCCTCAGGTTTTTCAAGGACGTATTTACCGTGGTGACAGCGGAGGAAACAAGAGCATCGGCCAGGGGGGGGGAGAGGCGCCAGGCACGTGCGCGCAGGGGGGGGGAGGTGCCGGGGAAGGGAGGGTCGGGGGAAGGAGTGGCGAGAGGAGCCAGGGGTAGGGAGGGGCCGAAGGAGGGACCTCGAAGGGGAGAGGCCAGGGGCGAGGTAGGGCCGAGGGGGGAAGAGGCGGCGGGAGTGGCCGGGGACGAGGGAGGGGCGAAGGAGGGAGCCTGGGGCGCAAGGGTCTAGGGAGTGGCAGCGTAGGCCGAGAGCAGGTAGGGGTGAGTTCGCCCGAAGAGGCTAACCCAAGCAGCAACACCCTCGCTGGTCGTCAGGCGGACGTTTCGACAAGTTCGGGCGCCGGGAGTCACCCAGCCCTGGCGTCCTTCAGGCAACATCAGTCGGCGCCTGATGGCGCCGACATTTTCGGGAGGTCGTTCGCCCCACTTCAAACCTTGGGCGACGTCACGAGCGCCCGTACTCGAGGCGTGGATTCTACGCTGCCTCCGAGTGGCCAAACCGACTTGACACCAACCAGCACCGGAAGGTCTTTCGAAGCGGGGGTGTACCAGCCAGAAAACTTTGCGCGAGCTAGAAGCAACGACCAAAGACTCCACTCCGACGGCGGGGAGCTGGTTTCTACTGCAGCTCACGTGCAGCCCGGCCCATCATCGTCACTAAGCGCTTCGCCCGAGGACTGCGCGGTTCGGGAACATTTACAGCCGTCGGTGTATGAGAGGCCACGCGGACAAAGCAAGCGGCACGTCAGCGCGTCTGCTAGTAGAGGGCGGGGTAGAGCAGCATCTGGTCAAGCTACGCGGCGGTCGTCTGTAGGTTAATATCCTGGGGACGCGACGCACATTTTTTATTGTTTTTCTTTTGGCGCGTGCTGCTGCCAGGGTCCGGGTATGAGGTGAGAAGTAGAATTTCTGCTGGTGTTGTCATCCGACGGATGTGTGAGACTGACATTCGCTCCGTTGCGATGTTATATACCGTACCAGTCATGACGCAGCTCACTCTCTAGCTGCAGCATTAGTACCTTGCCTCTTGTGCCCGCCGTCCTGCGCGTGCGCAAGACTAGTGGGTGACATCGTCCCTTGCCGTGTGTTTTGGAAGTTCCGTGTTTTTTCTGGGTGTTTTTTCATGCAGTGTACGGTCTATAATACCAGGTACCAGTACGATCTGAGCAGTACTTTCCATCAACATGCCAAAGTGCCACTGAGAACTATGAAATAACAGCGAAGACGGTTTCCGGTCCTGGATCGTAGTAATAAAACCGCTTGAGGTGTAATAGGAAATAAAAAAATAGTTAGCTGCGAGATCGAGAATTCCGTCGAAAGTCACCTTTGTAACGTACAGTCGTATATATCAAGAACAGGAAGTGACAGCAGGCGTCTATGAGGATGGTGCAGGATGGTGCCGTTTGGTACTCAGCTAAAGCCAGCGCTACGAAATCCAGCGGTGAAAAACACGTTCAACTGATATACAACGTACTGTACTTTCACTGCTATCAGTTGTATTTTCGTATTTCCCCTTGATCGAGTGCTAGCAGTGCAACATATATCACAACCAACCTCGGACAGATCATCGATTCCCACTTGACGGTGTGTAGATGGTATGTATCATCTAGGTCACGGTGCGCGGGGGGAGGCGGTCTGCATTATCTAGCTCATCTTGCGCGGTGGGAGCTGATTTGCATCATCTCGCTCACGTTGCGCGGTGGGAGCTGTACAATCTGCATGATCTACCACGTATTTCCTGGGGTGGATCTGTACAACACAAATCCTGCACAACGACTTATCAGGTATTTTTAAGCAAGATTAGCAAGATTAGGGTCTAGATGATCTATAATAGTAGGTCATGATCTGTCTGAGATGTGAAACTCTGCAGACCATACGTTGAAAGTGATTTCACGCCAATGAAGTACTCCTGCGCCGGTCGTATCGTTGTACCATGCTATCCGGCAAAATCTCTTCGATGCTGCATGGCTGGCTGCTGCAGTTTAATCCAGTGTTTCGCCAGCAAGACGCGCACTTGAGCTGCTTCAGACCGACCTACTGCAGCTGTAGCTACTCGAACATATGATACATGTAACATACCGGGTATACTTCTTGTTTTATAATGCGTGCGTTTAACACTAAATCCAGTATAATACTGACTCCGAAATGCTTGTTTTCCTGTCTCTGTTTTTTAGAGTGCGAGCGTTCAACACTAAATACAGTATAATAACAACTCCGAAATGCTCTTTTCCCTCAAAGTCTTGGTCTTTTTTTTTCACTGCGGGTACTTATAACTGCTGCAGCAGGGCTACACGATACCTGGTACTTCGTTAACTGCGTTGACCATAGCTCCTAAACACGACCAAGTACCTGCTGCGCTATACCAGCTGCTAGTGTTACGTACACGTACTGCTGTGCTGCTGGCTGCTGCTTGCTGAGTGTCTCCTTGGTTCGGCGAGAGATCGTCTTCAAACAACGCGCAACTGCCAACTAACTGCTAAATAGGATGCTATGGGTGCCAACGTTGTGGCTGCTGGGTGTTGTGTGTACAGCAGCAGTAGCGACGGCGTAGTTGCTTGTGTGTGCTGATTCGCTGTGGTGCTTGTGTGTGCTAATTCGCTCCGCGCCGATTTTCAAATTGTGGTGGAAAGCGACTTTAAAAGCCTCAAATACGAGTAGGGTTTGTTACGTAACATATTTAGTCTACATTCCCTACAATGGCGTCGTCGGCAGGACGTGAGGTTCTGAAGAGCAAAGTCCGTGGTTCGATTCTCGCCTTCATGCCCCGAAAAAAAAGAAAAAAAGGGGGATATCTCATGTTCAAGAACCTGTACGAGTACTCACTTAGAAAATACCCAGAAAAACGCAGAAAGGAAAGATAAGAGCAATGCGATCATTGCATACTGAGTCCGGTACCGAAAAGTCAGAGTCTCATTGTGGGTCCCGACTTACTCGCAAGGAGAGATAACCCAGGTTTGGTGAGGGAGAATGTGGTGGAAAGCGAGTTTAAAAGCCTTAAATTCGAGTATCGTTTGCTACGTAACATTTTTAGTGTACACTCCCTACCAAATTGTGTCGGGTTTCCACTGTGAAGCACGATTTATTTTTGCGGGCAGGTTCTTGAAATTCGCCTGAGCGGGCACTTTTACGCCGGCTATGCAGCAGCAGTGGTCAAGCTAAACACACTCACTCACATCAAGCGCCTCCTGGTCTCCAGAAAAAACACAAAAACTGTAAATTCGATCCGACGGACAATAAGAAGGGTAGCGCAATCCGGTCGGAAAAATGACCGATCGGAAACCGGCCTTTTCAATCCTAGTTCCCAACTGCATAACAAAAAGAAGGCCACTTCTTAGGGCCCATCTTAACGGGGATTTTTTTTTTTTCAATTTGATTTCTCTGTTTTTTTTTCTAATTTAATTTGTATCTGATTGGCCGAAGAGTGAACGACCAAGCAGGCAAATTAGAAACATTGAATTTGAGTGAAAAGTCTTTTGGGACTTTTTTCGTGTGCTTTTTTTAATTTCAATTTGGAATTTGGGAGTTCCTCGGTCTTGACGTATCATGTTCATGGTGGATCAACACCTTCGGTGGAGTCTGGGGCGATTCTTGGCCACTTCGGTGACCACGATCGAGGCGATAAAACGCGAACCTCAACGGGAGGTGACCGGACCAATAGCCGCGCCCACGCCCACAGATCATAGAAGATCGTACCCCGCCGGTGGCGCCTCAAAAGTAATCATGGCGGCCGAAAATCCTGATTTTTCGGCCTGCTCGATCGGCCAACAATCACGAAACCCGAGCAAACGAGCAAAAAAACGGAGCATACGCTCGAGACCTCGATAGCTGCATCACCGCTGCTGATCCGCACGTGGTGCTTGAGGGCTTCCTCCGCCCCCCCAAGACACCCTGAGAGTGATAGCTTCCTATCCTGCGCAACCAAAAAGGAAAAGAGGCTGAGGGCGGCGCGCACGCGGCAGCGCAAACCTTCGCTCTCGTCTACGCGCATCGTTGTTTGTCGGCTGGGCGTTGTGTGACGCGGTGCGTTTTTTCCGTTTTTGTTTTTATTGACAACTAGTACGCTGTTCCCCGATAGGACACAAACATGTTGTTTTTTCGAAATCAAATTAAAATTCATCAGAGTGTCTGCGCATGATATTTTTGTGTATCGGGGATTTCCGTCGGAAAGATAATCATAATCGAAAGCTTCCGGCATGCGCATAATCCGGGACGAATAAATAGCTAACGTCGACACTCGCTGTGCAAGCAACGCCGCCATGACGAGAAGATCGCCCTCCTTCTTCGTTGTCCTCTCTGCCCGAGAAGGGGTGGTATTGCGGCGAAGATCAGGAGCGTGGCGGCAAGGGTGCGTGTTTGCAGGAGCAGCAGCAGCAGCAGCAGCAGCAGCAGCAGCAGCAGCAGCAGCAGCAGCAGCAAGCAGCGGCAAGCAGCTCCAGCAACAGCGCTTGCAGCAGCGCTTGCTTGAGGCGGCTCTCTTGTTTGCAGCAGCGCTTGCTTGCAGCAGCGCTTGCTCGCAGCAGAGCTTGCTTGTGCAGCAGAGCTTGCTTGTGCAGCAGCGCTCGCTTGCACAACCCGTGTTTGCAGCAACGCTTGCTTTTACCACAGTGCTTGCTTGCCGCAGCGCTTACAGCAACAGCACTGCACAGCCAGCTGCACACCTACTGGCAGCAGCAGCACATTACATGCCTTAGCAGTAGTCCGTGACGTACATCAGCAGCTGCAGCAGCACCTATCTGCTGCAGCAGCAGGCAGCAAAGTAGGCATGCAGCAGCAGCGGCAGCAAATCTCGCAAAACCCCGCCGTTATCAGACATGGCCCCAGGTCACTCTCGGGGCAAGCTTGGCCAATCCAAAGCGTCCGGAGAGTTTTCGGCCAACAGAATGCAGCGGTCGAATCTCATATCTTATAAATATGGATCTAGTAAAATGTACTGGTACTAAACAAAATGCGTAACTTGGTCCTTTTTATGCAAATTTGATTACGATATTTGATTAGTCGTCGGTAACGGGGGAATAGATAAGCCAAATTCGTAATACTTTTATTTTGCGCAGACACCCTCTAGAAATTAATTTTTTACTTCCAAGTAGGGTTCCCCGTTAAGATGGGGGCTCCATCTTAACGGGGAACCCTACTTCGAAGTGAGATTTTAATTTGAATGAATTTTAATTTGATTTCGAAAAAACAACATGTTTGTGTCCTATCGGGGAACAGCGTACTAGTTGTCAATAAAAACAAAAACGGAAAAAACGCACCGCGTCACACAACGCCCAGCCGACAAACAACGATGCGCGTAGACGAGAGCGAAGGTTTGCGCTGCCGCGTGCGCGCCGCCCCCAGCCTCTTTTCCTTTTTGGTTGCGCAGGATAGGAAGCTATCACTCTCAGGGTGTCTTGGGGGGGCGGAGGAAGCCCTCAAGCACCACGTGCGGATCAGCAGCGGTGATGCAGCTATCGAGGTCTCGAGCGTATGCTCCGTTTTTTTGCTCGTTTGCTCGGGTTTCGTGATTGTTGGCCGATCGAGCAGGCCGAAAAATCAGGATTTTCGGCCGCCATGATTACTTTTGAGGCGCCACCGCCGGGGTACGATCTTCTATGATCTGTGGGCGTGGTCGCGGCTATTGGTCCGGTCACCTCCCGTTGAGGTTCGCATTTAATCGCCTCGATCGTGGTCACCGAAGTGGCCAAGAATCGCCCCAGACACCACCGAAGGTGTTGATCCACCATGAACATGCTACGTCAAGACCGAGGAACTCCCAAATTCCAGATTGAAATTAAAAAAAATCACACGAAAAAAGTCCCAAAAGACTTTTTACTCAAATTCAACTTTTCTAATTTGCCTGCTTGGTCGTTCACTCTTCGGCCAATCAGATGCAAATTAAATTAGAAAAAAACAGAGAAATCAAATTGAAAAAAATAAAAGTCCCCGTTAAGACGGGGGCCCTTAGGGCCGGTCTTAATGAGGGCAAAATGAACAAAGAAAAACGAAATAAAAAAACGAAGAACAGAACTAAAGAGCACGTGAGTTTTATTGGTCAAATTGAAACAAATACAAGTACGAAGAGATCCCGATACCTCCGTTTTCACATTTCGTTTTTTTCAAGTCCCAGAGGCCAAAAAAAAAACGAAATGGATACCAAATAAACGAAATATGGGATACCCAGGGTCGAACAGGAACATAGGAGGAGCTCGAAGCGTTGGGATCAAGTTCCGATAAAGTTTCTACAACCGGTTGGCAAGCGCACGATGGCCGAGGTAGTGCATGTGGCTGACACGCCGCTTGTGAGCTGACGGCGCGAGCACATATATATGGGTAGGGAATCACCATGGGGTGCCCTTGCAAGAAACCGGGGGATCAGGAAGTGGTTGTGGCAGTGTAGTTTTCGACATGAGTCCCACTCAACATTCAAGCGTTTGCCATCGAACAGCGATGGCCGATACACAAGTTCTAGAGCACTCCGTAGGGAGCAGGTAGGACCACGAGAACCGCCTGCTGTGGAGGGTGCCTTACGTGCGCGAGTCGTGTCTATCCACCGTCGCTGTCGAGCGCTATCGCCGGGAATCGCGTGCTGTGGCAGTTGAGTCATTCCGAAAAATTGCACCGCGTAAAAGTTCGACTCGGCTTCTTATTTTTGTTTTTTTGTTTTCTTGTTTTCTTTCTCGTCAGGACTCAACCGGCTGTTTTTCGCGAAAAACGAGCGTCTGTTCGTTTTATTTCGTTTTTTTTTGCCCTCGTTAGGGCCCATCTTAACGGGGAACGCTATATCGAAGTGAAAATTCAAATTCAATGAATTTTATTTTGATTTCGAAAAAAAAACGTGTTTGTGTCCTATCGGGGAACAGCGTACTATTAGTAGTTGTCAATAAAAAAAAATCGGAAAAAACGAACCGCGTCACACAACGTCCAGCCGACAAACACCGACGCGCGTAGACGAGAGCGAAGGTTTGCGCTGCCGCGTGCGCGCCGCCGCCAGTCTCTTTCTATTTTGGGTCGCGCAGGATAGGAAGCTATCACTCTCAGGGTGTCTTGGGTGGGCGGAGGAAGCCCTCAAGTGCCACGTGCGGAACAGCAGCGGTGATGCAGCTATCAAGGTCTCGAGGGTATTCTCCGTGTTTTTGCTCATTAGCTCGGTTTTCGCGATTGTTGGCCGATCGAGCAGGCCGAAAAATTGGGATTGCGGCCGCCATGATTACTTCTGAGGCACCACCGCCGGGGTACGATGTGCTATGGTGTGTGGGCGTGGAGGCGGCTATTGCTCCGGTCACCTCCCGTTGGCGTTCGCGTTTTATCGCCTCGATCGTGGTCACCGAAGCGCCCAAGAATCGCCCCAGACTCCACCGAAGGTGTTGACCCACCATGAACATGCTACGTCAAGTCCGAAGAGCTCCCAAACTCCAAAGTGGAATTCGAAAAATAACACGAAAAAAGTCCCAAAAGACTTTTCACTCAAATTCAACCTTTCCAATTTGCCTGCTTGGTCGTTCACTCTTCGGCCAATCAGATGCAAATTAAATTAGAAAAAAAAAAATTGAAAAAAAAATGAAAAAAAAAAAATCCCCGTTAAGATGGGCCCTTAAGACCTATGCCAATGGGACAGCGAAGTTTCAATCAAAAGTTTGAATTCCAAAGATACCCGTCATTTTTTTCCAGAACACGCTTCCTGTGGGCCACCTCAAAAATAAAAAAAGTCCCTAACTTTTGGAAAAGCCCGAAAAAAGCAAATCTGGGGCCGATGTTGGGCCAACATCGGCTTCAGAAAAACTCAGGCCGATCTTTGATTCGAAGCGGCGAGATTCCGAGTGCTCGACAGACATGTTCAACAACCAACGACTGCGTCATGAATTCTGAACGGAGTGCGCTCGTCAGGGGCTCCGACCCACCCTAGGGTCACCGTCTTCACACCATGGCCGGTGTCATGTGGCGGGAGCTAACCAGGCGTATGATACAAAAACATTTGGCCGCTGGTTTGCACAAAACAAAAAACAAAACTTCTCCATCCGTCTCGAATGGCAAAAGATAAACTTCTTTCAGGTTTGAGAGGATGCCGTCCGACGCCGCCGGCAAGCTCTCGCCCCCTAGACCATGGAACCACCTGAAATCTTCGAGGCCGTCATCTATATTCGTTGGCCTTGCCAGATACCGAGCGGGTTGGCCGTGGGCTGAATCTATGTCGAGATCGAGTGTCGATCGTCGCACGAGCTGGTTTCTATCACCGTGTTGACAATTTGCAACAAGAACAAACCAATTGCCGCGCCCGCAGCCGTTGGGGGAAAAAAAAACAAAAATCAAACATTTTTCTCTTTTTTTCCCACAGCGGCGGTACGGGAATTTTTTCGGCAGTTTTTTTAAAGCCAAATATTTGAAAAAAACTTTTGAACTTCGCGTTTCCATTGGCATAGGTCTAAGACCGGCCCTTATGCAGTCGGAAACCAGGATTGAAAAAGCCGGTTTCCGATCGGTTATAAACATATTTATGTTTACCCTTTTCCTAAATTCACTTGATCACAAGCACCTGCCTCACGTTCAGCGAGTCCCCCACGATTTGTTGTCGCTTCTACGATCTTTGCTTTCTTCGCGCTCTTTGCATTATTTGCGTGCTTGCTTCTCGTGCCACTCTTTTTCCCGGAACAATAGAAAAAAAATATCGGAAAAAGAAAAAGTCGATTTTGTTTTTTCAGTGATTTGGGAGGCTCTCTTTCGCTTTGTTTCACCGGCTGGTTGAAATTTCTTTTGCACTTTCAGTTATTTTTTCCTTTTTTCTTCTTCCGTTTCGTGTGCGTGTGTGTAGTCAGAGCACGGCGATGCGGGCGAGCTCGGCGCCGTCGCGGGTGTCGGCGGATGCTGGCGGGTAGAGGGCGGGTTGCAAGGAGTGCGGTCCCGGTTTTCGTGTCTAGGCGTCGTGTGTGCCTCGAGACACAAGGGAAGCATGAATGGGCTCTGTTTTGCCTCCGTCTGAAAAATTAGACTGTATGTACGAGTCCATAATCGCCGGTCGCCCCGGTGGTTCAAGTGGTTAACCTCGAATTCCACTTGTGTTTGAGCCCTGGGTTCGAGCCCCAGGTGGGTCGGACTTTTGACTATATTTGCAAAAAAAAAAAAAAAAAAAAAGGGATTCAATTGTTGAGAGCGCCTTGCAGCGTGGGTAGGCACAATTCGATGCGAGTCGACGAGGGAAGAAAAGGCTGAAATATTCTCGCGATAAAAATGAAGGCACGTACCGTAGCGGGAAGGGAGGAGAAGAGCCTGATATGTGACCCCGGATCTGAGTTACGAGTTGGAAGAAGGGAGAGAAGAAGATGGGCGAAAATAATAAATGGGATGAGCAAAAAAAGTAAAAAATAAAAAATATGGGTCGTTCGGGATCAAAAGCTCGCATTCAAGCGGTACTTAATTGTTGCGACCACGCTGAACTATACACAGAGACGAACGGCCGTCTGACCATCGACATCGTCGAGCTGGCGAACGAGGGTCACAGTGAGCACCGGGTTTCACGCGGGGCGGGTAACGGGGATCACTGTGACAGAGAGGGAGGAAAGCTTTATCCGGACCGGATCGGTGGCGAGGTGGTCGAGAGAGGGGCGGGCGGCGTACGAGGCTGAGAGAGAAGCTCTGCTGCTCATTTTTTTTTCCTTCTACTTTGACTGGTGCAAGGTGTCTCCGGGGGCAGACAATTATTACATGAGAGGGGACGGGGATTTGTTTCTCTTTCCAAATTTTTCGGTTTCGTTTTCATTGTTGTTGGAGTGCTGCTGTGCTGTGCCATGCTGTGCTTTCTCGTGCGTACATACCAGGTACCGCATACCTGGTATCATAGAGCATATCGAAAGAAGAAAGTCAGTGCCCTACCTGGGGTATGTACGTACCACTACGTACGTACGTACTTACGTACGGCATGTGACTCTTGGCATTATCAAGTCCCCAATTTGCAACTACAACAATCATGAAAATATACGTTCAGTCAGCGCGTAATTCGACATGTACTTTTTCTTCCAGAGCGAGCGTAGCGGGGCGGCGTAGGCCGCCCGCGGAGCGAAGCGCCTTGTTTTTCTTACGCTGTACGATCAAGGATTGGATCGGAAAAAAACGTTCAATTGCAAGTCCTAATTCGCAGTAGTTCACGAGATACGACTACATGGTTCATTGTGCGCTTCATGGTTGGCCCAGCTTGTAGGAAGCGTGTGTAAGAACCCAGACGTCCCCGCTGTTCGATATAGCTTGTCTCAACGAACAGCCTAGCAATAAGTTACGGTTACATACGTTGTGTCACGGAGGTAAAGTTACATGGATCGTCTCGTGGTATCACTCACGAGCAGTCCCACGGGTATGTACGAGCAGGCACTATGCGAGGAGGTTTAGGTATTCGACTACGAGCGGTTGTTACTGGGCTGTGGAGAGTTGACCCACATGACCCACTCCACCTTTCCTCCTGCATTCGTCTACCCCTTTCCGAGCCGACATAATAAAGATCTTCTACACACTGCGTGTTGCAGTGCCTCGCTCACAGCCTAGTGTGGTTGTTGGGAGCTTATCCATCCATCGCATATCACACGTTACCGTCTTATTGTTCGAGCAAGCAGCCTGATCATGCCGAGTGGAACCCCAGTGGGCGGGTCGTCCGAGATTAACGACCTGACCAGTCTCTTGAGGCAGCTGGCGGCGGACAGGAGAGAAGACCAAGATCGACGCGAGAGCGACCGAAAATCTGCGTCTTTAGTCGCTCATCGTCTTGACGTCGCAGCTCCCGGTCGCTCTCGCGTCGATCTTGGTCTTCTCTCCTGTCCGCGGCCAGCTGCCTCAAGAGACTGGTCAGGTCGTCCAACTCGGACGACCCGTCCACTGGGGTTCCACTCGGCATGATCAGGCTGCTTGCTCGAACAATAAGTCGTTAACGTGTTCAATTAGCGCTGATATGCGATGGATGGATAAGCTCCCAACAGCCACACTAGGCTGTGAGCGAGGCACTGCAACACGCAGTGTGTAGAAGATAGTTTAAGATGTCTTTATTATGTCGGCCCGGAAAGGGGTAGACGAATGCAGGGGGACAGGTGGAGTGGGTCATGTGGGTCAACTCTCCACCTGTCCCCCTGCATTCGTCTACCCCTTTCCGGGCCGACATAATAAAGACATCTTAAACTATCTTCTACACACTGCGTGTTGCAATGCCTCGCTCACAGCCTAGTGTCGCTGTTGGGAGCTTATCCATCCATCGCATATCAGCGCTAATCGAACACGCTAACGACTTATTGTTCGAGCAAGCAGCCTGATCATGCCGAGTGGAACCCCAGTGGACGGGTCGTCCGAGTTGGACGACCTGACCAGTCTCTTGAGGCAGCTGGCGGCGGGCAGGAGAGAAGACCAAGATCGACGCGAGAGCGACCGAGAGCTGCGACGTCAAGACGATGAGCGACTGAAGACGCAGATCTTCGAGGAGATGGATCGCAGAACTGCTGCGGTTAGTGATGTTGCGTCTGGTGTTACTGGTGAGCGGGTCGGAACCGCTACCAGTGCAGGGGAAGTAAGGGGAGTCAGCTCCAGTGGGAGTTTGCCAGGTCTTGGCGCGGCAATAGGCCTGCCAAGGGGTTGTGGGAGTAGGAGCGTAGATGGTCATAAGGCTGAAGTTGGTTCTCGCGAATTTGGGAGTTTGAAGCAGTCGGTCCCTAAATTCAGTGGAAAGTCGGAATATTTTCCATTGTGGAAGGAGCACTTCGAGGTGTTTACTTCCATGGTTGGGTGCATGTCGGCGTTCCTCGTGGATCATGATATGATGATAGGCGACGTTACGAAGAACACTCGCTATTTTCTCTCGCAGGGGTTCAGTGAGGAACATGTTAAGACAGCTAGAGTAGCTTGGACTTGCCTGGCTCAGAGCGTTGTGAACCGTGATCTGCTTGGTAGATTGTTCGCAACAAAATCACCTAGTGCTGGCTGGAGAATGTTGTGTGATTGGTTCATGCCCAAGACCATGGCTGAACAGGTCAAGCTGTCGGTAGCGTTCGACTCCGCAAAAATGGAGAAGGGAGAAGAGCCCATGAAGCACTTTGGTCGGATAGACAAGATTGTTGGAGTGCTCGCGTCGCTAGGTGTGGTCAAGTCGGTAGCAGACGTCAACCGCAAGATCATCATCACCCTCACATCAGACTACGAAATAGAGGAACGTACTATCTTGTACCGTGAGGATGTCACTCGAGCGGAGATCGAGAGCATCATCCGACAGCGGTACTTGCGCCTTCCCGCGCCGAAGGGTAAGGACGTGGGCCAGGCTCTATTTTCGAATGGATCTGCTCGAGGTGGTCGTGCAGGTAGGGGCAGGCATATAAGTAACGGTAAGCAGAGAGGTGGAAGTGACACCGCAAGTAAGAACAGTCAGGGTAGCAGTAGCAGCAACCCCCAAGCCCCCACACATAACCCCCTCAGCGTTCGACAAAGTGATTGGAAAATGAATTCGTTGCTTGGAACCCGGGCACACCTGGTCCCAGTGCAAGGCTCGCATCCCCCCTGTACCAGAACAGACACCAGGCGGAGGTGCGCAAGGCCAGAACAACGGCGGTGAGACGGTGTGTTGTCTTGCGAAGTGCATGCTTGGTACTAACGATGACTCGTGTAGTGAGGAACGTAGTGATTGCATAGGTGAGAAGTGGATAGCGGACAGTGGTGCATCCTTTCACATGACCAATTCAGCCGACCTTTTGAGCGATGTAAGACTGTGCGAGGACAAGGTTATAATAGGTGACAACCATCTGATCGACGTGGTAGGGTACGGAACGCTGACTGTTGTATTCCCAGTAGATCTGACTGTCAAGCTGTTGGATGTGGCTTACGTGCCGGAAATCGCATTCAACTTGTTTTCGCCGATGGCTGCGCACAAGCAGGGAGATTGAGATTTGAAGGTGATGGATCCAGTTACTCCGGATTCGCTTACAGGATAGAGCCAAGACGACGGCTATGTGCCGTTCCCCCTTGAAACCCCAACCCTCCCGAGACTTGTGTTGAATATCGTTGCGATTTTCCCCTTGCTTTTCCCGTGCTTGCACCCGGTAGTACCGCGTCTACTGAGACTAGTGTAGACATCAACGTTTTTCACTGCGTGCGAGGTCACTCGAATGAACTACTCTTGCGAGAGACCGCGAAATCACTCGGTCTAGAACTGGTAGGAAACTTAAGCCCTGTAAGGGATGCTCTATGGCGAAAGGCTACCGCAAGCCTATCCCTAACAGCACTACATCACGCTCGACAGAGAAGTTGGGGAGAGTTTTTGTTGACCTCAGCGGACCTAAGAGAACACCTTCCCTGACGGGTGCGCGGTATGTCATGCTTGTGAAGGATGACTACTCTCGCCACACGTGGGTGTATTTTCTGAAGCATAAATCGGATTCAGGAGACGCATTTAGGAAGTTTTTGGCTGACGCGCGCGCCGACGGGGTACCCGCGAAAGTAGAGATAGTAAAGTCTGATCACGGGGGGGAGTTTTTCGGTGGTGAGTTTGGAGAGGTGTGCAAACAGTATTGCATCAAGCAGGAATTCACCAATGCCGATAGCCCAGAGCAGAACGGTGTAGTAGAGAGAGCGCTAGGTATCATCCAGAACGCGGGACTCGCCGCGTGCATCCAAGCGCCCATCATATTTCCTCGCATTCAACTGCCGCCGACTAAATCCCTGTGGGCGGAAGCGGTGCACTGGGCTTGTGACGCCCTGAACCACACCGCGACCACTGCAAACCCCGGGAAACGGTCGCCGCACGAAATGTGGTACGGAACTGCCGCACCTGCTTCACCGCACCCGTTCCTTCGCCCAGCGTTCTGTCGCTGGAAACGCCCGTCGAAGTCGAACCCCCGGGCCGAAAGCTGCTTTTACCTCGGGCCGGGCATCGACCACCCTAGTGACTCTTTGCGGATGCTCACGCGGGCGAACAAGGTGGTGGAAACAAAGGACGTGACCTGGGAGGCAACGCTTAGTACAGGAGCGCCGTCACCCCCGCTGCCGGAGATGCCGGAGCAGGGAGGGACCGTGGACCTAGAAGAAGCGCCTGAGCCGGGAGGGACGGATGACTATGAATCCGCCCCGACGACTCCACTGCCGGTTGGGGAGGGGAATTCCTCACCAACTCCGTGCGGTGTCTCCGATGACGCAAGCTGGCGGCGATTTGCAAGCTGAAAGTGAGGAGCTGAACGATTCATCAACGGTCAGCAGCGAACCGCTCGAAAGCGACACTTCATCTCCAGATGAAGACGATGTGTCCTCTGACGATGGAGCTCCGACCCCGACTGCTATCCGGACTGCTGCGCGCCAACTTGGAGCGCACATGTCAGGACCGGGCGATGGTGAAGAGATTCGGGAGGAAAGCACGAGAGCGCAGACCAGAGCGCTCAACCGGGAAGCGGCAACGGGGCTGATCAATACGATCGGACCCTTTGAGGGAGGCCGATCGGACCCTTTGAGGGAGGCCGCATATTCCATGCGCTACTGGCGGCGCAAGGCACAGGCGGTGAACCTACTCGGTTGCCGGATTGCCTCCTCAAGGAGACGGAACCGGAACCGACGTCTTACTCCGCGGCGCGTTCATCAATCCACTCTGGCGTTTGGGTGGAGGCCATGCAAGCCGAATTTGATGGACTAGAGGCCGCTGACACTTTCACTGAGATTCCCGAAGTTCCGGCGGGTAGCAATATTGTGGAATCAAAGTGGCTCTTGAAGTGGAAGGGCGACGAGCATGGCATGATCGATAGAGCTAAGGCGAGATTGGTAGCTAAGGGCTATAGTCAGGTAGAGGGAGTTGACTACTTTGATAAGTTTGCCCCTACTGCATCAACCACGTCTAACCGCATCGTTGCCGCAATGGCATGCAAACTTGACTGGGACTTGAGGCACTTGGACGTTGACCAGGCCTTTATTCAGTCAGAGTTGGATACCGAAATTTTCAGGGCTTTTCGCGGGTCATGACCCGACCCGCGGGTCGGGTCACTCGATGTTCAAAATGTCACGGGTTGGGTCGGGTCGGGTCAGGAAGTGTTCAAAATCGCACGGGTCGGGTCGGGTCGGGTCAAGAATTTTTCAAAGCTCGCGGGTCGGGTCAAGTCGGGTCAAGAGTTTTTCAAATCACACGGGTCGGGTCAAGTCGGGTCGGGTCAAGAGGTGATGAAAAACTTACGGGTCGGATCAGGTCATGACCCGCGAGAAGCGGGTCACTCGCGGGTCGGGCCAGCATGACCCGCGAGTTGTGTTTTGCTGACCCGCGGGTCGGACCCGCGCATTCGGCTCGCGGACCCGACACTTGAATAACTTCCCGCTCTCTTACCCAAAGGCTTATCTCGTACCAGTACTCCATAACACCCCTTTGGTATCATGTTCAGACATTCAAATACCACCAAATTCATATACGCATGCCCGCATCCATTCATACCCACTACAGCCAGGTCATACATCGCTTCGGGGCACTAAAATAAAAATTGAATTGTTTTTTTGAAGTGCCCACGCACGGGCCAGATCCGCGGGTCGAACCTTCGGGTCAAGATAAATGGTCTCGCGGGTCAAGGTGACCCGACCCGCATGAAACCCGTGTCTCACGGGTCAGTCGGAAAGTGGCGGGTCGGGTCGGGTCGGGTCAGGAGGTTTCGAAATCTCGCGGGTCGGGTCGGGTCGGGTCGGATCAAAAGATTTTCAAATCTCACGGGTCGGGTCGGGTCGGGTCAAGAGGCTTTCAGAATCTCGCGGGTCGGGTCGGGTCAAGTCAACATACCTAAAATATTTCGCGAGTCGGGTCGGGTCAGCTGACCCGACCCGACCCGACCCGTGAGGTTTGACCTGACCCGCGAAAAGCCCTGGAATTGTTTTGAAGATTACCCCCTGGGTGTGGGCGGTTATCGGGTAAGGTAGTCCGACTCAACAAAGCTCTTTATGGGCTGAAGCAGAGTGGTCGCTCATGGTATAAGCTACTGCCGTCAACCTTGGTTGAGTGCGGTTTTGAGCAGTGCTTGGTAGACCCGTGCGTCTTTCGATGGATGGTGAATTACGAGGTTGCAGCGATGCTGGTGGTCCACGTGGACGACATCAAGATCGCAGCCACCGAGGAAATCACGGATTCAGTAGTGGTGGATCTGAACAAGAGATTCACTACGAAACATCTAGGCGAGGTTACGTGGTACATGGGTAGGGAGTACAAGAGAGATCGTGAGAAGGGGACCTTGGAGATTTCGCAGTCTCAGTTTATTCGAAATGTTGTCGAACGTTTTGGAATCACGAAAACCAGCCCCATCCCCGCTTCTCCGTCATTGGACCTCAGGCACGTGAGTGGTGAGGACCCTGCGGTTGACGCGAGATACCGCGAAATGGTGGGGAGTCTGATGTGGATAGCGAATCAGACGAGGCCGGACATCGCCAACGCAGTACGGGCGGTTGCGAGGTTTTCACATGACCCTAAGGCTGAAGGAGGTACACGTTAAGGCGGCTATAATAGGGAGATAATCGAGTACCTGAGCGCAACGGCTCACTTGGGTCTGACGTTCAGGAAGGACAGTAAACTAGAGGAAGTGCAGTTGGAATATGACTTGGAGACGTACGTGGACGCGGACTACGCCCACAAGGCCGACGATAGGCGTTCGGTCTCTGGCGTGGCTGTCTGTTGCGGGGGTACACTTGTGTCGTGGTTTTCTAGGACGCAGAAGTGCGTCACCCTATCAACTACCGAGGCGGAGTACGTAGCCATGGCCGATGGGGTGAGGGAAGCCCTTTACGTGAAAGGAGTGTTGGTTTTTCTGATGCCCAGTTTGGGGTCGCCGAGTCTTGGAGTGTTTGAAGACAACAAAGGGGCGATAGACTTGGCCAAAAACCCATTGAGCTCATCCAACAGTAAGCACATCGATGTACGGTACAATTTTCTGCGCGAGTTGGTGGTGACGGGAGACTTCCCTTTTAGGACCCAAGTGCCGTTTTGGGGACAAACTACTTATAATTAGAGTGTTTTGTCCCCACATATGGGAGTGCAGTTCTAAAAGAGTTAAGTATCTCCGGACGGACGATAAAATATGTACTCATGACATCACTGTCCTTGTGACAGCAGTAATAGTTATTCGGAGATTTGGTACGGAGATTTGGATCTGGTACGGAGATCTGGCGGGACAATGCGGGAATATTGGGAGATACGTGAGGGAATTTGGCTTTGAGTTCTGGTTTCACTTGACCAAGGTGGTTCCCTTTTCGTGTTGGTATGGGCTCGCGCCGAGCCCCCTTCCACTTCCACAACTACTTCGAGAACTACTTCTTCTTCTCCTCAACGTGCACGATAATACACATGAACTAACAGGCCGGTCTTGGCCGCCTGCCTTCATTCTGAGAGCCCCGTCAACTGGGCCGACAGCACCATTCATGATTTATCCATTAGACGACCAGCATGCGGACATTCTCACGAAGGCTGCTTGGCAAAGAGAGTTTTGAGAAACACCGCGATTTTCTGTTAGGGACACAGCAGTAATTTGTTGTTTGTGGATGGTGTTTGTTTGTGCTATCGAGGAGTTGATCCAGCGCCAGGGAGGGTGTTCGATATATTAATAGCTTGTCTCACCGAACAGCCCAGCAATAAGTTTCGGTAACATATGTAGTGTCACGGAGGTAAAGTTACAGGGATCGTCTCGTGGTATCACTCACGAGCAGTCCCACGGGTATGTACGAGTAGGCACTATGCGAGGAGGTTTAGGTATTCGACTACGAGCGGTTGTTACTGGGCTGTGGAGTTGACCCACATGACCGACTAACGTCTACCCCTTTCCGGGCCGACATAATAAAGATCTTCTACACACTGCGTGTTGCAGTGCCTCGCTCACAGCCTAGTGTGACTGTTGGGAGCTTATCCATCCATCGCATATCAGCGCTAATTGAACACCTGCCTCGTGCGTGCACAGCTGCGATCTATGTGCATCTCACGCCCTAAACAAACAAGCACCCCCATTCCGCAATACCAGGTACGTCCTCTGGTCTACTGCTTGTTGTGGCACCGGTACCCACCTGAGCTGGTTTGCTGCGGCGTAGTCTTCAGCTGCCCTGTCGAGCAAGCCCATCTTGAGGCAGGCGAGCCCACTTGAACACGTCCTTTCTATGGCAACCTCGCGAGCATCCAGAGACTTCCAGTACTCCTCTTCCAGGTTCTTCAAGTGCCGGTCAGCTGCCTCCATCTGCCGGAGGTTCTCCTCGGGAATCTCATCTCTTCTCATACGATTCCTGGTGGATGACCGCTCCGAGATGGGGGCAGCAGCAAAGGCAGCGTGCGGCGTTGAGGGAGGGGAGGCTTGACCGGCAGAGTAGCCACGACACCAGAACGAAGGACAGACATACCCAGACCCTCTGACCAGGATCGTCAAGAAGGCTGTCACGAGGCTCACTGGTCTCACACCCATGGCGAACAACATGGGGAGACACTTCGATGATGGCATGGCACGTGTGTTGAATTGCCCACAAAATGTTTTTTTGGGTGTAATAAAAAAACGCGAAATATATTGAAACCGGGGTTTGGCAGAGATCAGCCCCACAGAGAGGGCCTTTTGACTTGAGGCACTCTTCGCGGTCACCGTGCTGCCCACTGAATCCCCCAAATGGCACAGGACGCGCAGAGGAACTCAATCAAGTGATGATAGTGCCTGTTATGTGGCTGGTTGGTGCTTGGCCGTCCTCGGCTTGGATAAATTCGGTTCAGCGCAGCTTCAAGCAAACGGCAGCTTCGGTCCAGGCAATTGCGGCGCCAAATTAGGCCATTTTCACGGCCGAGGTCCGAATCGAAGACCTTGCTTGACGAAATTAACCAGATTTCCGTCTGTGTGCTCGCATACAGCCAGTCATGTTATTTCCGCCTTGCGATATCAGGGATCGAACCTCCAGCTGCCACGGTCGACCTATGAAAATAGTGCCTAAAAAATCACCATAAACATACATACCGTACAACAAACGGCTATCCTGCTCTCCTCGCTTGTGCCGACAGTCGAAACTCGCTGAAAAACTCCGTTTTCTGTCCCGATGTCCCGATGCGTACGCAGACACGTGGTACGTGCTGGCCTTGCTGATACAGCGGCTAGTGTGCTAGTGATACAGAATAGTGTATCCTTGGGAAGAGCTGCGGTAGAGCGACGGGGCATGTTCTACGCTTCTGCTAAAAAATGATTTTTCCGATCCGATCAGATCCGATCCCTGATCGCAATCGTATGTGACCCAGTTGGCCGAGGTCCGAATCGAAGACCTTGCTTGACGAAATTAACCAGATTTCCGTCTGTGTGCTCGCATACAGCCAGTCATCATGTTATTTCCGCCTTGCGATATCAGGGATCGAACCTCCAGCTGCCACGGTCGACCTATGAAAATAGTGCCTAAAAAATCACCATAAACATACATACCGTACAACAAACGGCTATCCTGCTCTCCTCGCTTGTGCCAACAGTCGAAACTCGCTGAAAAACTCCGTTTTCTGTCCCGATGTCCCGATGCGTACGCAGACACGTGGTACGTGCTGGCCTTGCTGATACAGCGGCTAGTGTGCTAGTGATACAGAATAGTGTATCCTTGGGAAGAGCTGCGGCAGAGCGACGGGGCATGTTCTACGCTTCTGCTAAAAAATGATTTTTCCGATCCGATCAGATCCGATCCCTGATCGCAATCGTATGTGACCCAGTTGGATCGGAAAAGTACCGAAGCCGATTTCTCGCAACTGGGCACCCTACTCCCCGGAGAAGCGGGAAAGTCCAAGTCATTCTGAGGCGAGAAACAACAGTTTCGCACCTTTTCGGGGCAAAAGCTCGTGCGAACGTGCTGATACCATTTCCAACTGAAAATCCGACTTCATAAGAAAAACCCTACAAAAAATCAATGCCACCCAAGAAAAACGCATAGCAAACGGAGAAACAACCGCACAAAAAAAAAATGAAAAAAAAAAATGAATAAAAAAACGCAAAGCGGGGACGGGACTAAGGCCGTTCTAGCGAACTGAAAAAAAATCACGATTCGTGACTTTTTGGCATGCCAAAAAATCACGATCCGTGACATTTCAGTTCTGGGCGAAGATAATAAATGGGATGAGCAGAAAAAAAAGAAAAAAATCTACCGAAAAAGGCCGAAAACGTCACGTTTCGTGATATTTTCATTTTTTTTTAATAAAACGATTAAATACGTCAGCTGTGAGTTAGACTGATTCCATAGTTGATACTCAACTTTGCAAGCTGCGAAATATGTCTCGTCTTTAGATATATCCCGTTTTTACTGAATTTCCAAATTTTATGATATATTATGCCGTTCGCGCGTATTCTATAAGTATTCCCTTGTCAAGGATATAGGCCAGTGACTCCCCTGTGGATGCTGCCCGGATCAACAGGACAATATACATAATCATTCTGCGCACTGACCCTATATAACCCAGATAAGGGACGAGGGTAACATGACTGTACAACATGTTGAAATCTTTTCATTTTACAAATATTGATGAACCTATTGACTTTTTGTGTGGGATGGTTCTAAATTGCGAATATTTTTTACTGTAGTCGTTGCTGCTGCTGTGATGATGCTCGGATTGTATTTGATATGGCTCAATGTGGCACCTAAATCAGGCATCGGTACTCCCGAAATTATGTCGGGTGGAGTTTTTCGAGGAAATGAGCTGCTGCTGCTTGTAAAATTTCCGATATTTCAAACCCAACGGTTTGTGAGGGTGGATCCAACTCTCGCGAGCGGGGCGCGGCCAGGCCGAGCCGGGCCGACCGCGCCTGGCCCGGCCGGTGGCATATTCGAATCACGGGCCGAAGCCTGACCCAGCCTGCGAGATTCCTATTTCACCGACCGTCGGCCAAAAGCCCGGTTCGCGACATTCCATCTCGCAGGGTGTCTCTGTCCGGCCTGGTCTGTGACATCTTCACGTCATTTCGCGTATGTCTTCAAGCTGTGGCTCCTCCTCCCTGAAACTTGGAGGCCACAACCTGCTCGTTAGCCCGCGCCCAGCAGTGTGTTTGGGTAGCCGCCCGGTGCCCACAAGCGGCGTACGAAGCAGAGACTGCCATGCTCCTACACCGACCTTCGGATACCGTTGGTGCGCTTGGGTTGCGTAGTGCCTCGATCACGCGTGATTGGAAACACGACAAATGTCACGAATCGTGATTTTGTTCTTTTTAGGGAAAAGCTAAACAAATTGGCGTCATGAATCGTTGTTTTTTTTTCACGACTAAAAAAATAACGATTCACGACAAAAATATCACGAATCGTGTTTTTTTTTGTTCGATAGGAACGGCCCTAACCCAGCAAGTATTGAAGGTCCAAAATGGACGTCACTACTATTAATACCTTAGCGCATTGCATAATACAGGTGCTATAAGGATATTCAACTATTAATATCATTCCTTCCTAATATTATCGCGCTATCCGGCATACACGAGACAGAAATCTTAAGTGCGTCCCCTTCCTTCCTAGCAAGTTCGTCCCATTCCTTCCTAGCCCTTTTCGCCCGGCACCTCTTTTGTCTTTCGTTGCTCGTTTGCGGTCGAGTCTTACATGCTTCTTTTGGGCTTCTACTCCCCCAAGCCCAGCTGATCCAAGACCTTGCCAGCATCCCCCCAAACCCGATACGAGTCCTCCAAAACCAGGTGCGAGTCCCCCGACACCAGGTGCCGGTACGAGTCCTCCAACACCCGGTAAGAGCCCCCCGACACCAGGTGCCGGTACGAGTCCTCCAACACCCAGTAAAAGCCCCCCGACACCAGGTGCCGGTCCGACTCCCCCAACGACTGGTAAGAGCCCCCCCACACCAGGTACCGGTACGAGTCCTCCAAACCCCGCAAAGAGCCCCCCGACACCAGGTGCCGGTACGAGTCCTCCAACAGCCTGTAAGAGCCCCCTGACACCCAGTGCCACTCCCCATGCGCCCTGCACCGCTCGACCCACACCCGCCGATCAGACACCAAATATCGGCCTCACGACACCCGGGGCCACCTCCCACCCACTAGGTGCAACCCCCCCCGCACCCTGAGCAACCTGGCTCACATCCGTCGATCCGACACCAGGTGCTACTCCTTCATCACCGAGCGTCGTCCCCCCTGCTCCAGGTGCCACACGGCTCACACCCGATCCGGCGACTCCCTCAATGCCTGGTGCAACTCCCCCCAAACCCGCCCCTCGGTGTTGGTCAGCGTCGCCAACGAAGCCGCCCATCGAGATTGGCTGCAGCAGCAGCAGGCCTTGCTTGCGTGTAGTATGGTACCACCTGGCGCGCGTCCTCTTCAGCATCACCCCCCGGTTCTGGCATCTCCAGCCGCCCCACCGGAAGTTTGTGCAGATGCCACACCCCCTTCCCTGCCAGGCGAGGAACAAATGCTTGCGGTCGTACTGCCACATGAAGAACACAGGCCTGCCGAATAAGGTGCAACAAGGGGCTCTGCAGCGACCCATCCGTTGATACTGGTGCTGTGGCGTCGCTCTGCGGCAGGGGTGGGAGCGCGCTAGGTGAGACGACAGTCGCGACATCGTCGCAAGGTCGGCACGAACCGCTTCGAAGTCTCTCCATGAGTTCGAGGTAGTCCTTGTCCTTGCTTCGGAGCTTTGACCACACAATTCACATTCTTGGTAGCGCCCTCGACGAACTTCTTCGCAGCTGGTCCAAGCAGAAAAACGCCGCGTCGCAAAGCATGGGCAGTGATATGAGGGAACTGATCGCGACAGCCAGTATCCTGTAACAACCACTCGACGTCACTAGCCGTGCTGAGACTTCGCACCCTTGTTCCTTCACACAGTCCAAGCATGCGTGCCAAGTATTCACCTGTCGGGGCCATCAAGAGCATGGATGCGCCCCTTTCCCCCATCACCACTGAGCGGGCTGGAGGTGCCGTTACCAAGTCAGCGGATCGGGAGTCCTCGCGGAGAGTCTTCACTACAGCAGCCAGGGCGAAGTGCAGCCCATTCCGCACAAGAGGGTCACGGTCCACGACAGTCCGACGGTGTCCAGGTAAAACCTAGACCATGACAATGTTTATTGGTGGAAGTTCGACGGGATCAGATGCGAAACAGTATACGGTAGGCAGCACGGCCTTAAGCCGGTTGCCAGGTATTATCTGGTCAGGGCACATACTTAAAATTTGGAGACTCGACTCTCCAGTCAGCAGCTACGGACGCGCATTTCTGACAGAACCGCGTCTCATTTTATAGGTAAGGCACGCAAAACGCGCTGAGGCATGGCACCCATCGTACTTGTTTTTGCATGACGCTGCACTCTACCTGGTGTTCCACGACGAATTGTCAAGCAGCAAAAATCCAAAAAGGACTTACTATTTCGGCCAGACCCAGCCCACTGACGACGTCATAAAGTTGGTCGTACAGCTGTAGGTCGAAGTGGCTATAGTCTGGAATCAGGCTCTGGTTCCTCAACGCGTTGACGCACCACCTCCAGTCAAACTCGTTCGCGACCGCTTTATGGCAGCGCGGCGAAGCGTTCTTCGCCCCCGCTCCGTCAGTCTGTGCGGGCAGCAGTGGACAGGACACGTAATGCTTGAGCGACAACGGCGAGAATCGGCCACTTCCAATATAATGTATACATTGTTGAGTCTTCGCTCTTGAGGAGTGCTCGAAAACCGTAGTACACCGTCTGCGTGAGCGTGTGCTGCACACCCTGAATCTCTTTCAACCGTTTCATCATGAAGAGGGGGATCGATTCTTAAAAACGGTGAACAAACAACGTGCGCGGCGTGCGCGGTCAGTTCTGAACACGGCCGCTTCATACTCAGTACTGTACAATGATTATTGCATTTTTCGGGGAAACTTGCCTGAAGCAATCAAGCTCTTGAGCAAGAGTGCCAGATCGAGGGCCATGGCCGTCTTGTTAGTGCATACGACCACCAGATTCCTCGCTCCCATCCAAGGGAACCGTCCACTATATATCTGCGTGACGCCCAGGTCGTACGACGTGAACTTGTAGGAGTGCCCCTTCAATCCGACGACTCGCCGTTACTTCTCGACGTCTTCGCCGTTCCACTCTTGCACACCGACCTGTACACAAAAATCCAGAAGCCGGGAGAATGTTAACTTGCAAAAATTATAGGATACCCGATATTACTAAGCACGTACAGAACTATGTTGCGCATGGTATCATAGCTGCAGCAATGGTGCGAGACACCATGCAGTACACCGGCACAGCTTTACCCACCTTTAACTTGTCATGGTCAAGGTGGCAGAGCTTGCAGATATGTCTAGTTCCGATCATCCAACTGTCCTCGGTCACGCCCGAAACCCGCCCACCTTGCGTCCACCCCTTGCGGATCACCTGAGAACGGAGAGCAATTAACCAGCTTCAGCGTCAACCGTTAACCCATCGATCTGAGTTCACTATCCTGTACAGGGTTCGCACTTTCGATTGCGTCTTCTTGTCCTTCCATAGGGGCCGTCCAGCAAATGGTTCTCCTACGAGTTATTACCTGCCCGTCTTCCACGGCCTTCCATCCGTGCTTCTTGCACGGGGGTCGGTGTGGCACACCCTGCGAGGCGAAGTACAGATGGCTGGCGTGTGCGTAGACGGTCGGATAGAGATGCCCTTCCAGGCGTGTGTTCGACGAGGATTTCAGCGGGTCGATACTCGTAGGTCGGACGACTGGTGACTGCATCTTCGCTAACCCTCCATTTCGGCAAGCAAGTGTAACCGGCACATAATAATAGAGAGGAGACAAGTTCACCATGCTGCAATCGACTTGAAAGCGCGTGCAAACAACCGCAGCAGAAGTAAATCTGCTGTATATAGGTGTTCGTGAGCCTGACAGGGAAATACGTTTCACCTGTTGGAACCGCGCTTTCACCGCCGGCGACATGTTGAAGTAGAACGCTTCCCCGGCCTCCTTGTCCACCTTCGCCACCCCCCCCCCATCCACGCCCCTCTCCTCCTCCTCCTCCTCCTCCTCATCCCAGCATGAATCGTACCACCCCTCAGAATCTCTGGCTCCAGCTCCTCCTCCACCATTGTCGTGTTCATCACGCAAACGGTCCGTCTGTTTGTCAACCTCCCTCGAAGCGCGTTGCGTAGGTTGTGCCCGCCCCCCACCCAGGCCCACCGGCCGTATACTCATAGGGACAGCCAGATGGTGAGAGAACACACTGCTGTAGTTCCGAGGTTTCGCAATTCATCCGCTGTCAGTTGTGGTTGATGTGCCCGCTCGCCACGAAGGATACCGTTCTGCGCGTCGTTCAGCTCGTTGTTCGCCTTATCTCTGGTGATCTGTATCGCCCTCCTTCGCTCACAATAGAACCGCAACGAGTTCGAATGGGACAGGATGCAAGCGATTTCGTACTGTACGTTCAGTCTGGAGTTTGGACGTTACACTTTGGACACCAAATAACAAATAAAACACTGGGTTGGAGAGACGCAATTGACGCCGAGCGATGCGAAGGAGTCTATACATCTACTGCTGTGTGAGGGACCTACCGCATAAACATACGACTACAACACACGACGACGACTACATACGTGTACGTACCAGGTAATGGTACCGCGGGCACTGCTGTAGCTCTGGGGTATACCAGGTACCTGGTACGACACTAAAAAGACACACAATGCAATGGACGAGAACACAATCTCACCGTTTGATTTCTTATCGAAATATCAAGCGGGTATAATATTTCCGGCTGTAGTTGAATGCACATTATAATAACGTACCTGGTAGCATGCAATGCACCTGCTAAGTACGCCGTGGGTTCAATCCCGACAACGCCACAGACCAATGCAACTCTTCTTCTACTCACTTGTGGCGTCCTTGCTTGCCAGTTTTGGTGTCCTTCAGCACCTTCTAGCACCTCGCTATCTCCCTTTCAATAGTTTCCTGTCGATCCCTTGCCTCTTGTTCGCTGTCTATTTTTCTCTTGCAGCCACCTCCAAGCCTGCTACCGCAGGTTCCTCCACGATTGTCCAGTCACAGAATTCATCAACTCAACTAGAGTACCCGGCCGGGTTGGCCCCGGGGTCGACAGATGCTTCCTTCATCGAGCTTTCTAACCTCCGTGAGAGGCGCTTCCGCTGCTGCGTTCTGCGGCAGAATCTGCTGTAGTCGGCGGCAGAATTAGCTTTGTCTCATCCAATCAGCGTGCTGAAAATGTCATAAGGATGGTAGCTTTGGAGTGTGTGATTGGCCTACGCATTACGTCACGGAGTTTTCAGGCCCCAACACTACTGCTGTGTGAAATTGCCTCCCAAATGATAAAATTATCCCTGCATGTAAACGCCTTCAATATCATAACAACAGTTTCGACCCGCGGAGAAAAAAAACTCAATAACTGCAACGGCGCGTGAAGACCACGCCGCGCATCTCGGGCTACCCAGGCGCCGAAAGCGGAGACCGCACGAAGGGGGAAGAAATAAGTGAGTTTTTCTTTGGATCAACGCGGGTATCTCTCAACTGGGGGTGCGGTTTGCCTCTCATCGTCGAGCTAGATTTAACCCGGAACCGAAAACTAACCCGAAAAACGATGTTGATTTGTTGGATTGATGCCGATCACTGCTCACTTGCCAGCTCCCATCCCCCCACAGACTGCCCCACAGTATGTACCGCCCTTGTTGCATCACGGGGGCGGATTAGCCTCATGCACAATATTGCCTGATTATCCTGCATGCCTCGTATCTCCTTCGGTGACAACGTCGAAGCTTGGCCTAGTGCTCGAGGATGCCCATTCGGAGCGTCCCGCAGCCCGAGGCGAATGGAGATGCTGGCAGCGCGAGCGGGCCTGAATTGGTGCATTCCGACCACAACAGCTACTTGTCCGCACCTATCGATCCGAGGGCCACGAAAAGCAGGAAGACCGACAAACTCGACCACGAGCATGAGCTAGCGCTGGAAATGGATGGGGAATGGTTCGGAGACGCGCAGGAAGCGGCTTCTTCGGTGGCGCAGAAGGTATCTCTCGTCACTCGTCGGGTACTTCGTCCTCTCCTCCCGCTTCGAAAACCGTACCTGACACCCACAGAGCAGTTATATTATTTATGATACCTACATCCTGCATACTGCTGCTGTACAGCTGCTGTGCATTCGCAATGGGGAGTGCGGGCGTCCCTGGTGGCTTGTTATTTTAGGTAGTCCGTGTGCCTATACTACTGCTGCTGTCAAGGTCAATTGCGTGGGTTCGAGTCTAAAAACGAGTGCATACTCGTACGTAGGGGCTTTTTCTTGCATAAAAAAGTCAATACGAGGCGGAAGGCCCGAAAGCACGAGTGAGCAACGTTCGATGGAAATCGACGAGCAGTGGGAATGCTGACCCTGAAACCCCCTGTACAAGTATGCGCGATAGAAACGCAGGCACGTACCGGGGGGGAGAAGGGACGATGCCTGTGACCACGGCTTGTTCGAAGATCAGATCGCTGAGGGTAAAAAAAAACTGGAAAGTAAAAGGGATGCTATATATATATTGAAAAGAGTATCCGAGTGGTGCACGTAGGTATATTTATACAAGGCGCTTCGCTCCGCGGGCGGCCTACGCCGCCCGCTACGCTCGCTCAAGAAGAAAAAATACACCAAATTACTATGCAAAGCGGACAGAGGTCCATGATTGAATATAGTGTTTTCATGATCGATCGTTGTTGCAAACTGGCGACTTGATAATGCCAAGAGTCCCGCCGCCATGTTTCAGGAGAGAACAGCTGGGACGCCATATGCATACAGTTCGCGTCGCGGGCGGTTACCGGACATACGTGGCCCTCTACGCTCGCTCACATGCCGTACGTACGTACATACCCGAGGTAAGGTAATCCTTTTCCTCTTTTGACATGCTTGATGTATGTACGAGTACTGCTGTACGAAAGAGAACGCACAGCACGGCACAGCAGCACCGCAAAAACAATGAAAATTAAACCGAAAAAACTGGAAAGAAAAAAATCCCCGTCCCCTCAATAAATGCCGTTCTGTCTGATTAGAACACCTTGGACCTGTCACAAAAAAACAAAAAAACGTACCAGGGTACAGCAGAGCTTCTCTCTCATCCTCGTACGTCGCCCGCCCCTCTTGCGACCACCTCGCCATCGATTCGGTCAGGGTAAAGCTTTCCTTACTCTCTTCCACAGCGAGCCCCGTCGCACGCCTCACGTTAAGCCCATTACTCACTGTGGCCGTCGCTCGCCAGCTCGACAATGTTGTTATTCAGACTGGGAACCCCCCTCTGTGATTTTCAGCCCGGTCGCAAAAATAGGCACCGCTTGAATATTATCTTGCAATTTCGAACGACCCTTATATCTCGTACATACTCCATCCAAAATCACAAATGGAGGCCAGACAAATCCCGTTCATGCATTCCTCGTGTCTCGAGGCACACGCGACGCCTAGGCACGAAAGTGGCGACCGCACTCCTTGCAACCTCCCCTCTACCCGCCAGCACCCGCTGACACCCGCGGCGGCGCCGGGCTCTCCCGCGGTGCCGTGCTCGGAGTACACGCACGCGAAGCGAAAGGAGAAAAAAGGAAAAAAGGACCGAGCGTGCCAAGGGAAATGGACAAAACAAAGAACCGCTGGAAAGGTTCGGCATATAATGAGAGGAGGCGGTTTCGAAGTGGGAGCTCTGAGAGGCCAGGGATGTACCAACCGAGCACGCTGAGAGATTGAGATCTAAGTAAGTGGTTATATACCTGGTATATACATCTGGCACTTTTTACACGATTACGAAGTGCTTTGTAGAATTGCAAACTTATAGTCTCCACGTCCTAATGTCCTAATACCCTCGTAACGATTATCAGAACATCGACGCACAAACGACAAACACTTTCGGATCGAAGTTCGTCTTGCATCACAACCCGACTACCATTGCCAACTGTGCAATGCAATCGTACGCAACACATTAGACTAAGGATCGTTTCTCCGACCGAATGAAATAGCAAAAAGCGTGCTTTTTTGGCGAGTCAATTTTTCCAGCCAAAACGATGCCACAACCTATCTTGAAACACTGCCTGTTTGGCAGTATTTGTTAAATGCTCGCGTCATCATCACGCCCTCAGATTGTATCAAAACCCATTACAGCAGCAGCAGCAGCGGGTAGCCGACAGCACGCCGACGCTCTCTATATGGAGTAAGTGCTGCTCCAAAAAGGACATCAGGCACAGCCAATGTACCTCAGAGGTCGGCAGTTCTTCCAGCCCGGGCAAAATCACCTGGGAAAAGCTGGGGCGGCTGTTGTTTGTGATTCTTCTTTAGCACTAGCACAAAACCACACCCATGTCGTATCCAAACGGGGCGTACGGACAGTGTCGCCAGCCCTATCTTCGCTGTTATCACTGCCACCGTGTATCCTCCGCATCTCCCTCTCCTGCACAAGTTAGAGCGAGTCTAGCGTGAGGCGTCGTGGGGTGGTCTGGTTTGTGCAACCTTGCGTCGGCGTTGTTGGGCTAAAATAGCCAATAAAATAGCTCCAGCAGTATTGCCACTTTCCATAAACTTGCCAACGAAGCAGAACGGAAACATCCAAGAAAACTTTGGCGAGTTTTTTTGCTATTTTGGCAAGTCCAAATTCCCATAAACTTGCTATTTTGGCAAGAAAACATGTGTCTTTAGAAATGCCCCTATAGCTCAAGAGCTCGAGGTACTGCTCTACATGTTGATATTTTTTGTACCACCCCATAAGCTCAGGACGCTGCCTATGCCTAGCAGATATAGACCAGTATATGTTAGGGCCGTGCCTAACGAACCAAACAAAAAAATCACGATTCGTGGATTTTTGGTATGACTAAAGATCACGATCCTTGACATCTCAGTTCTAATGGAAAAAGCTGGAAAACGTCACGTTTCGTGACATTTTCAAATTGTGAAAATTCCGATATTTTAATTCCAACGGCTTCGCGGGTGGGGCCAACTCTCGCGAGTGGAGCACGGCCAGGCCGGGCGGGGCCGGGCCGTGATATGTTTGAATCACAGGCCGAAGCTTTACTCAGCCTGCTCTTAATAGATTCCAAACTCACGGACCCGTCGGCCAAGCCCGTCCGCCAGATTCCATCTCGCAGCCCGTCTGCCCGGCCTCGCCTGTGAAATTCTCAGATCATTTTGTCTTGGAGCTGTGGCTCCCCCTCCTTACAAAATCGAGGCCACAACGAGCTCGCTAGCCCGCGCCCAACGTGGTCTTTGTGTAGCCGCCTATTGTCCACAAGCGGCGTATGAAACAGAGTCTGCCATGCCCCCATTCCGGTCTTCGGATACCGTTGGTACGCATGAGTTGCGTAGTGCCTTGATCAGGCGTATTTCGAGACACGACAAATGTCACGAATCGTGATTTTGTTATTTTTCAGGGCAAGGCTACCAAAAATGGTGTCATGAATCGTGATTTTTCTTGTCGTAGTTCACGACCAAAAAATCACGATTCAAGCAGATTCACGAAAAAAAAATCCCAGAATCGTCTCGTATTTCGTTCGTTAGTGTGTGTGTTCACGTTACACCGTTATTTCTACCCGTCGACATCCAGCACAACCAGTTTCCGTGCCGATTCTTCAATATTAGGCCACTTCTTATGCAGTCGGATTTGCAGTCAGTTGAAAATGGTGCTATCGGCACGTTCGCATGAGCTTTTACCCCGAAAACGTGCGGAACTGCTGTTTCTCGCCTCAGAATGACTTGGATTTTTCTCCAGGACCTATCTAGAGCTGTTTCCTGCTTCTCCAGGTGCCCAGTTGCAGCAAAGCACCTCCGGTACTTTTCCGATCCAACTGGGTCAAAAAAAAAAAAAAACAAACAAACAAAACTGGGTCAAATACGATTGCAATCCCCGATTGGATTGGAAAAAAAACGTTTTTTTCGATCCGGTCCCTGATCGTAATCGTATTTGACCCAGTTGGATCGGAAAAGTACCGAAGGTGGTTTCCTGCAACTGGGCACCTGGAGAAGCGGGAAACAGCTCTAGATAGGTCTTGGAGAAAAATCCAACTCATTCTGAGGCGAGAAACAGCAGTTTCGCACATTTTCGGGGCAAAAGTTCGTGCGAACGTGCTGATAGCACCATTCCCAACTGACTGCAAATCCGACTGCATAAGAATTGGCCTTAGAAGAGATACCTGGTACAAGCTATGTGCTACGTCATCATACTGGATACGACAGGCACGGCATACACATTCTTTGAAGAATATAGACGAAAGGAAACAAAGAAAAAACAGACACAAAGAGAACAAATCGAAAGAGAAAAGGAAGAAAGGAATAGGAGCAACGAACTCTGTCGTGCCCCCTCCGCGGGGAATGTGGCAGACACTTGAAACGAACGAGCTGGAAAAAAAAAAAGAAGATTTTCCCACAGACTCGAGTCTACAAGAACAGTAGGCTTCCTCGCTTAGCGCTGGACAGCAGGAGCATATACCAGCACAACGGCAGTACGCCCATCCTCATCTGGCTGAAGCCCCACAGCATGTGCAATACACGCGCACGAGGCCATGTGCGGCTGCGGCTAGGGAACTGCTAGGCCTGTGATTCAAAACCCCACGCCAAAACCCCTACGGCAATTACTATTGATCTTGGTGAAGTGGAGGATCCAGATACCAAACAATGATAAACCCCCGCATGTGTCCCATAGGCCTTCCCGCCAAGGCGGTTGCCACGGATGCCCCTGAAGCGTATACAAGAGACTTCCAATCCCGAACGCACTACTGCTGTATAAGCCCCTTGAAGGGGGCTACCTACTGCTGTACTCAACACGACTCTTTGCTTATGGTATGCAAGTATGCATACTACCGTGGAGTCCCGCTGTAGTTAGGTGGTTCGTGAGACATGATATCCGCACTAAAGCGAGACGTAGGGCTGTGAGTTGGCTGACTGTGAGTCGCCGACTAGATGTTAGCATAGGTTTACACGGTGTAGCACCGAACCGCGGTACGTTTTTTTCTGTTGTTATTCTACTGTGGTGCGGTGCGTTGCACATGTAGTATTTAGAATCGTACGGCGCGGTGCGGGGCGGGATTGATTTATGTTTTGTTTTTCATACGGTGCGGTGCGATTCAAAATCATACGGAGCGATGCGGTTCGGTAAAAACAATTCAAAGCCGCACGGCACCTTACCGGTGCCGTAGCAAACCACTTGGTTTCAAAGGCCCTTGAGGCCTCGCGGTTCTAGTTTTTGTGAGAGTCGTATGGTGCGGTTTGGTGAGGATTTATTTTGCAATAGTCGGACGGTCGGTGAGATGCGGTGCGGTGTTGTCTCAGGCAAAAATATCCCGTAACCGCACCGAACCACAAGCTGTACGAAGGAACCACATCATGAAGGCCTTGAGTATTAGTCGGCTATTCCCAACGACTTTAGTCACTGGGCTCTGACATGTAAATTGTTCAAATCCCCAAATTCCCTGCTTTTCAAATATTTTCCGAGGTCTCATTCCATCTGTTTTTAGTATTCACCTCACCTGCTTTGTTCAAGTCATAACACGAATTGGCTCTGTAACCGGTCAATTGTCTACTTAACATTTTATTGGGTAAATAAAATCTAGCTCTGTAGCTTTCCCGTCGCCAATGGCTTTTCAATTCGATACTCCACCTGATTTACCAAAAACTCTGCTCTTGTTCACGTTGATTTGTGTTTGCTCCGCTCGGGACCAAGTACCTGCTTCAGTTCAAGTCCTGTACCGGTAAAAGCGGAAACCCCCGTACCCTCTGCTGCAATCTCAACAGGTAGCAATCTGTCCTTCTCTGTCACCCGTCATAGCCAACATAGACCACCACACGTTACACTGTCAGGCAGGCGCGACGGCGGGGAGCGGGTCGCGGCAGCCCCGACCCGCGCCCCACCCGCTAAAATGCCCATACATCTGGGCCTGTATGAGCCTGTGCTTCTGTTTTCATACCATCAGACTTACGTACAAACAAGCTCAATAATGAACAATGCCACACACTCGTAGGCGGGCCCCGATCCGCTCCCCGCCCCGCTAATAAACTCCGTATTGTATGCGCGCCAAGGATGGCCTCTTCGACTCCCTGGAGTAGTGATGGGATGAATTCGGATGAAGCGAACAGGAAGCGGAGTGGGTCAGCCTGTCAGCACGAGTACGCACTGTAGGATATATCCTACTATCACACCACACAGTAATGTAGAGCTTTACTACCAGTGATCCATGCCTCCTATTTTACCCGTACTTACATACTGTTCTACTGTAGTACTGGCGGTGGTAGCAATCCATGCGAACTCGAACAACGTGTCACTGGGACCCGCGTGCATGACAACCCCTCTGCACGCTATCCTATACGTACACATCGAATTATGTATACAGTACATTTTCCCTCACTCTCCGCAGGGGGCTCGCGGAGACACTAGAGTGCACCCCGGCCGGGCTCCGTGACTCGGGCTCTGAGCGTCCAAAGTCGCGCTAGCTGGCTCTTCTTGAAGGGGTAGCGTTCCGCCCCACCAAGCCGTGCAAGACAATGGAAACCCCCGCAAATACATGACACATAGCAGCGTTTCGCATGTTGAGCTGTGTCTATATATATACATCGAGCTCACTCCTTCGTCCCACAGCAGTGCTTCTGGTTGTGAATGTGTTCGAGGATGACAAACGGAAACAGCTCACGATAAAGTCGCGTGAGCCGGTTCTTTTGTAAGGGATTGCGTTCTGCCCCGCCTAGCTGAGTAGGATCGTTGAAATTCTATTTTCAACGGAATTTGTTTTCGATCTGCTGCTACAATACTGTACCTGTATCTGCTGTACTTTTAGGCAGCCACGCTTCAAGGTTTCCCCTTGTGACAGCCACTAGCTATTTATTTGCGTGCGTCTGCGTGCGTGGGCCATTCTATGACCTACGATATGGTATTGAACACTACCAGGTAGGAACACAAGCAATCTGAGAAGAGCGGTGTAATTTCAGCTTTACGATTCTTGTGTTTTGCTCTGCTGTCTGCTGCTTCTGTATCTATACCACACCATCCTCCAAGCGCTGTACTTTGTGGGGGCCACGTTTCACGTTGTTCCCTTCGTGACCGCCACGAATGTTTTTCCGTGTGTACGTGTGTGCCATCCTGAAAAAAACTGGCACACCTGTGTTCACACTTGCACGCCTGTGTTCACCCTTTTCAACTTGCGGGTTTCGAGTCAATCACACTCCTCACGGTTGGTTGCGTACGATAATTTGGGGCGATATTTGTCTTTGTATCTGACTGGCGCGTTTGTGGCTTGAATTGTGTTTTTTTGGTTATTTAGGACAAATGCCACTTAGTTGTAATAGTTACTTACAGCTGTGAAGTCAAGCCAAAGCCCCACCTATGGTATCATAGTTTTTTTATAGGGCCGGTCCCTTTCGATAGTGGGCAAAGATGGTGCGCGGAATTTGAAGGTCCCTTGCTTACCTTTGACCTTTTTCCTTCAATGCAGGGTCTACCTACCGTCCCGGGTATGTCCTTTTCAGTCTCAATTATTTTCCTATTAACATGAATGGACTCAGTGGGCTCTGTGGCTGCTCACAGTCTATGCCATCTTCAGTGGGCAGTCTTGTTTACCGCTGTACCGGCGGGTACCAGTTACAAACATCTACCTGGTATGTATACATATCGCACATATCTAGAAAATGTTACGCCAACATCAACCTTGAGGGAGTAATGCCGAAGTGGTGCACAGAGTTAGTTTTTTCTTCTGGATTATTCCTGTCTTTTTTGTGCGGAGGGGTTGTAGGTCAGTTGGTTTGAGCACAAACACGCCTTTTCCCCTCTGATTAGCGCACATCGGGGTCCACAGACCACCACGTAGGATAAGAAAGCCACGCGAATCACTGCCATGATAGTTCAGGTTGATCCTGGTATTTTGGGGGGTTGTTCGTGTCCTGGGGAACGAAAACATCCGAGATCCCGCGAATGTCCCGAATCACTCTCCGAGTCAACTCGCGAACCCAAGGTGTTGCACAGCGTAATCCAACGATATATGCGCCTACATCTCGGACGCAGGCTGACCTCTATCATCCGGCGTCAATCGTCTTAATTGCGCATCCGTAGGCTACACACACCCTAAAGTGTGGTTGGAGAGCTCTGCCCCTTCCTCGTTTTTCGTTAATTCAGCAAACGGAGCCTTCTCGCTTCGCCAAGCATTCGCCAAGGACTGTGGGCCTAGGGGTGTATGGTTGAACCAGGGCTAGTGCCCGAGGCGGAGCCCGGGGAAGAGTTCGTGAGCGGTAGCCCGAGATCGTCGTTGCTTGGTCGATGGTACTGGTCTGCGAAAAATAGTCATATTTGTGTAAACACCGCATGCTGAAGACCGACACTCGCTACCAATCACCCAGCACCAAGGAGAAGAAGCTAGCCGTCGAGTAGATGGTGCTTATCCCGAAGGTCGAAAAAGCGTATGCCCTGTCCGTCATTTTCGATGCATCTCGCTGTCGACAAATTTTGTAGTTTGGGCTGTACAGCAGTATTACGGGAGACCATAGTAAATAGGACCTACGGTGTACACAAAAACTACCTGGTATATATTTACCTGTTTCTTCTAACAACATTTGTTCCTATTTACTATGCCCCCCCCGCAATAGTTGCATACTTCATATGGTATGAATACTGGTGTGTAGGATTCGAGTATCCGAACATTTGTTTGTTTTGTTCTGTACATGGTATCTTAGTTTCAGTTCCGTCTACAACAGTGCTGCGAACTTGAAATAAAAATACATACCAGGTAGTTATTATGTACGTACTTGTCGCTCAACCTACGGTAGTAAACCCTGAAGTCTCGTCGTTCCTGGTCCTCGCCTTCTAGCAGTCCTTGTGTTTCCTGGTCGACGTGATACAGAGCTACTATGAGTATCAAGGATGCTCTGCTTGTGGTGTGGCTGCTGTTTGCCCCGGTATGATAGCTCTCCACACGAGTATACTGCAGCAGCACGCGTGAGTGCAGAGAGCGCGCCGTGTGTTGTTTTCGTAGATATGATAGGACACCGAACCGACCATCGTATCTATCTTATAAAGGTATCATAGGTTATGCAGTGTCCTCACGGACCGTTCCTAGATTTCTTCAAGCCAGATGAAGCCATTCTAATAGATATACGAGTATTACGGTGGGGTTATCGTTCGAGTTTTACGAACAGTTTAAAATAAAAAGGAACGGGAGTGGCCCCGTTTCGTACTCGACGGCATTGCTCTCTAAGTAGCTGCAAACAGCAACATAGCACGTACGAAGCCATCGCATTATCGCTCACCTTATACTTCGTATGATACACCCATATGATATGATCGCGCGATCGAAATATCACAGGCAGCAATAAAAAATGACTGAGGCCATTCCTCGGGACTTTTTTTCGTCCCCGGGACGATATCCCGCGGGACTCAGTTACCCCGGGACTGAACGGAAACGGTACTATTTGTAGTGGATGTAGCCACCGCGGGACGTGTTTGTGCGGGAACGGGATTTGCACTTTTCCGTGGCCCGAGAGCGGGATATTGTAATTTGTGCGGGCACGATATTTCACATTCATCACAGGACCGAGGGATTTCGGACTGGCTTCGACGGCTGTGTGGTGCATCCGACGCCTTCACACACCTCACACGAAACGTGACCCACTCTCGTTTGTTATGGGTTTTGGTAGGGAGCTGCAGCTGTCCGCAAGAGATGTGCAAACGTTTAGTTTGGGTTGTTTTCTTGTCTCTTCTTGTGCATGACGTGTTTGTACGAGAACGGGATGTTATCATTTGTGCGGGACGCGTTTGTGCGGGAACGGAATTTACCCTTTTCTGTGGCGCAGGAGCGGGATATTATCATTTGTTCGGGACAGGTTTGTGCGGGCACGGGATTCCACATTTTTTCACTCGACCACGTAATTATCCCGAATCGCGCACAAAACCCCGGAAACAATCCCAGGAATGCCGTGAAAATGTCGATCCCACAGCTTGTTACGTATTTAGGTATTTCAAATACCTACTCCAGGTATAATGTACGTGTGTACACTAGGTACTTCGTATACCGTACCAGGTATATACTATGTACCATTTTTTTTTTTTTTTTCCGGAACACTTTTACTTTTCTATTCCGGTCACCGGTTTTTTATCGCGTTCTTGGCTGCGGGGCACGCACGCGGCCCGTGTGTACACCGCGACGCAAGTGTGGGTCCCGGCCGGGCTCCGTGGCGCGTGTTCTGGGCCTTCAAAGTCGGACTGCTAGAGCCAAACAGGTCCTTGGAAACCCCAACTGTCAATTTTTCGCACTGGTGCTGTGCTGCTGTTGCTGAAGTGCTCCACAACCCACAGCATGCTTCAAATACTATTTATTGACAGCCACGGTACAACAGCCGCGCTTGAAGCTCGTGCCTTTGTGACAGCTACGAACGGTGCTGCTGCGTGTGTGTGCGCGTTCGTATTTCATCGTAGGATCCTACAGCAGTATCAACAGTAGGAACCGTGCCGTGCAACTTTCATCTGATGTTTCTACTGCGTACATGTACACTGCTGTAAGCTTCAGCTTTTGACGTTGTGGCGTCTATGGTACAACAATAGAAGCCATACGTCAACGTCTTCTTTTGTGACAGCTACGTACGAATTTGTGCTTCTGTGTGTGCGTGTGTGTTCTTATGTGGGCGTGCCATCCTGAGTACAACGAGCTGGACGATTCCAATCCACAATCTATTTATTCTCAACTTCAAAAACACTCGTGCAGCACAACAGCGGCGCTACAGCAGCAGCAGCAACAGTATACACCAGCGAACCTCACATACGCTCATTTACACGCTTCTGTTCTCCCATTTCACCTTGCGACACCCCCGGAAGTTCAAGTCAACCAAATCCCGAAGGAGAACCTTGTATGTTGTTGTTGTTGTTGTTGTTGTTGTTGTTGTTGTTGTTGTTGTTGTTGTTGTTGTTGTTCTCACATTAACTCACAATTCAATGCAGTCCGTGGTCGCAGGACAGGCTCCAATAACTCTGGAGTGGAAGAAATACCTCAAGTAAAAACAGAGGCAAAAAAACAAAAAACAAGCATACGCACTCCACAAATGCGGACACCAGGGAAGCAAAAAGGAGACTATTAATAGCAGACAAAAACCTAAAAAAAGAAGATGAAGCTAAGCAAAACAAAAACAAAAACAAAACTAGAACAGACGCAGATAGCAAAACGCAAAAAAAAGGCAAAACGGGCCATACTAACAAAGACACAAAGAGGTACAAACGGGAATGAAAGAAAAATGAAAAAAAAAGAAGGGACAAAAAAGCGATAATCACGGGCGGGGGGGAAAGAAGTGTAAGTACCTAATTGTTTTTATTCGACATCCGAGACCGTTTCTCTCACGGCCGCGGGGGCCCGGCCGTGCTCCGTGGCGCGTGCTCTGGGCGTTCAATGTCGCGCGAGGTGGAAAGTATTCACGGGATCGCTTTCTGCCTATTATTAGCAAGAGCCAAGCGAATCCATGGAAGCCGCACTATTTCAGTTTTTTCTCTGCTGCTACTACTGTAGTATGGGGGACCATAGTTAATAGGACCTATGGTATAGATGAAAACCTATATATTAAACCATGTTTACCAACAACATTTGGTCCTATTAACTATGGCCCCCCGTAATGTATACCGTATCACACCGTCGCTCCAGCTTTCAACCTCTCTACTTTGCGACAGCCACGGTACAACGACAGTAGCACAGGCGGTGCTTCTCTGTGTATACGTGTGTACCATGAGTCCTGTCGTCATAGGGAATACTCGAAGTAGGAACGAACACGTCATCTAAAGAGCAGTGTAATTATGACAGTGCTGGACGCTCTAAACGGCACGTCATCGCAATCATAAAAGCCATCGCGCAGCCACGGTACGCACTCGCAATCATAAAAGCCATCGCGCAGCCACGGTACGCACTCTCCACTGCAACAGCAGCAGTGGTACAACTGACCCCGCATTTCACGCTCTTGCATTTGTGACAGCCACGGTCCTTCTGTATTTGTGTGTGTGCAGTGGTCACCACAGGAGATGGAATCGTGACTACTTTTTACCTTTTCATGTTCGTAAATATAATATAATCCACCATACATGATCAAACCCTCATCCTGCCATCACACAAATAGGAACGCCTGATGATGTTGCCTCCTCTTGACTTGCGACACCCCTGGATTTCAACTCTATCCCGAATGGAAACCTTGCACTATGTGTGATCATGATGTGTACATTATGCGGCGCCGGCATGTTCTGTCCTAATTGACCTGATAGCCTGGTACGCTGTACGGATACATTCGGAAGAATATCCCTGGTGTTTCACAACAGGTGCCAGGTACCCCGGTAGTGCTTTATCACCGGTCGTCTTATTTTCCTGTTCCATGTAGTATTTTATACTTGGAATCTGCGAATATATGATACCTGGTAAATTCAGACCAGGTATGGTCAATTTATAACCTTGAACCTGGCGCAGTAATATATTCCTGGTACTCATGTTCATGGGATACTACAGGTACCTGCTACCTGGTTACACTATTTGTTATCATATTTTGAGTGCTATTATGTGAGGTGCTTCGTCCACGTACTGCAGGATTAATGTGATGAGGCTTCTCAAACATAAAATCGTAGACAAACATGACCGCGGCCGTGGCCACCACCATCACAACCACCGCCACCACCTGCGCCCTAAGCACAGCCAACACCGCGCAGCAGCAGCACAGTACAGCAGCAGTTTATGCTCTAACTCCAGCCCCCGCGCTTGCGTGCCCCCCCCCCCCCCCCCCCCCGGCCCCCCCCCCCAACACCGAAGCAACACCGCGAGCCGGACTCCCCCGCGATGACTCTCCTGCGCTCCATCACCAAAGCTTCCGCCGACGCAGTTCCCGGGCTGTCCGCCTCCCCCTTGCCCTGGGAGGGTCACCGCTCGCGGCTAAGACCGCGCGAGCAGTACTCTAGACCGGGAGCCGCCGGAGGTGGCAGCGGCGGCGGTCGTGGCGGCGGTGGCAGCCGCGGCGGCCCGGTCTCTCCGGGCGACTTTTACCGCCTCCCGTGGTACCGAAGGCCTCTCCCTTCGCCGAGACCGTCGGGCGCCGCGGCGTCGCTAGACTTGAGGCGCCGGCACTCGATGCTCAGCGCCCCCCGCTCAGGCTTGAGGCCGCCCAGCACGATCGTCGAGGGCTCGTTCGTTTCTGGAGGTGCGACGAGGGGTAGGACTGCCGCGAGAGACCCGCCGAGACCTGCACCCGGCCAGCAGGCGTCAGGTCAGCAAGGCCCCGCAAGCGGGGGGTTCGTTCCGCCGAAACCACGCGCGCGTGCCGTGGTGAAGACGCCGGATCCGCCACCTAATATGGCGCCAACGGTGCCCCCCACGCAGCGCTTCGCCGCTGCCGCTGCTGCTGCCGCTGCCACCACCGCGGCCGCCGCCGCAACAACTGCGCCAGAAATAGCTGCTGCGGAGAAGTTTGCGGAGGAAGAGAAGAGGGGAGAGGCGAAGGAGGCGGTGGGGGTGTTAGAGGTGGCAGTAGCAGATAGGGCTACTGCTGGGGCGAATTCGATGGGGGGTGACCCGGATGTCGTCGGGGAGGATTGTCCTTCTGTGAAGGCGGGGGTCGGTGCCGATATCGCTGTGCGCGAGGTGTCCGGCAGCGAGGACTCAGGGGAGATAAGGAGGCTTAAGGCAGAGCTGGACAGGCTAAAGCGCGAGATGGCCGCAATGGCTGCGGCGACGGCGGCCGCGACGACGCCGCAGCCGGGAGCCACGCCAGGCAGCGACTTCGGGCCGCCAAGAATAGAGGTGACTACGCCCGTTCCTTCGGAGGGCCGCTTGGCATGGCAGTGGGCGGATGGCAAGCCGCCGGGCGTCAGCGAGCGGCCGAAATCGACTCGGAACTTGGGGCGGGCCGTCCGCGCGGACGACTCCTGGATGCAGCGGAGACGCAGCGGGCGCTACCACCATCGCCGGAGCAGCAGCGAGTCGTTGAGTAGTGGGTTTGTCGGCGGAGTCATGGCCGGCAGCGTGCTCCCGACACCGACCAGCGATGGCGGCAGCAGCGGCGGCCAGCTGTTGTTCAGCAACCGCGATGACCACCACCACCACCACCACCACCACCCCGCCGTAGAAGCGCTGAGCCCGCCGCGGCACAGCCTCGGAAGCGTCGGCGAGGGTCCTTCCCCCGCTTCCGGCGAAAAGGCGGAAGGCGCTGCCGCCGCGGCCGCGGAGAGGAGGGCGGGTAGGTCCGGATCGTCAGCGGGGGGGGACCGCGGAAGTCAGGGCAGTAGCGCCGGCAGCAGCGCTTCAGTGCGCCCTTTCCCCGTTTTCTTCCCCGTCCAAGTTTCGCGAAGAACCAGAGGGGCTGACCCATTAGTGCCGCCGCCTCGGACGAGACTTCCACGCGACGGGTCAGTGGCGGTGGCGGTAGCAGCGGTGGCGGCGGTGACGGAAGCAACGGAGGTGGTGGAGGCGGCGGTGGGGACGGCGGCAGAGAAAGACGCGGCGGCGAACAAGGTTAACGGTGGTTCGGGGCAGCTAGCAGCTCGTTCCTGTAGCGCTGTGAAGCGGGAAAGTGGTGGTGGTGGTGGCCGTAGTTGGGGTAGTGGGGGTGGTGGTGGTAATAGTGGTGGTAATAGTGGTGGGGGTGATGATGGTATGGGTGGTGATGGTAGGGGTGGTGATGGTGGTAGTGGTGGTGGTGGCAGTGGTGGCAGCGGTAGCGGTAGCGGAGCGGAAGAAGCATACGTTTGCAAAACGGCAGTGATGGCCTCGCCCCAGGCTCTGCCCGGGGGACGGCGCCGTGAGCGGCCGAGCGTGGGGCGCGCACGGGTGTGGCGCTGGGTGCTCGCGCAGAGGACGGGGAACCAGACGGTGCGGCAGGCCTTGCTGACTCACGGGCTGCCTCCGCTTGACAGGAGACACATTTGGGCGGCATGGGCTGCGGTGGCGAAGCCGGAAGGGTGAGGGTTTTGCGAAGGATGCGAGGCGTTTGGGGAGTTGTTCCTTCACGCGTTATGAGGTTTGTGGTAAACTGTTTGTTTTGCTCTTGGTGTGGGATCCTTTCGCGAATTGACTGTTTTCTTGCGCGTTGGGAGAATTTCGGGGAACTGACTGTTGTTGCGCGCGAAGCTTGATAGGCCGGCTGACCCCGTCACAACAGGTACCTGGCCCATTTGGCAAGAATATATATCAGCTATGGTACGCAAATCACAAACCGAGCGTTTGGCATGTTACACCAGGCCCGTTCTGCAAAGGCAGGCATCATGGCCGGTCTCAGGGAGGCTGGCAGCAGACGGTGGTGCCCCCGGCTGTCCTGCTACCGCAAAAGGCTGTCCTTTTTTGAGACGCAATTGGGTCGGATTGGATCGAATGGTGCGTACTTTCTCTCCGTAGTGATGTTGGCAACACACCGGGATGCCGAGTGTATATATAGTCTACCACTCTTGTCGCCTTCTATGCATGTCCTGCCGCCGCCCTCTACCTTGCCAAACTATTTGAAGAGGAGGTAGGATGTGTTAGCTCACGGTTGTTGGCCCCATTGGCAACGGTACATACATTTTTCTCGGCACACGCGCGATATTAAACCTATTGGCAATCGAGCGCATTTGTAGTTCGTTCTTTTTAACGCGGGTTGGTTTTCAAGTGCGGCGTGTAGTCGTCCGATATTCTTCTCGAGGCAGGGTTTGAGCTATCACGTGATACCTGTGGCCAATACATAGTCTCCTTATATCGCGGCGTTTTGCAGCCAAGCCAGACGGCGGTAATCACCTGCCCCTCTCCTACCCCCCCCCCCCCCCCCCCCCCCCCCCCCCCCCCGCCCGCCCCGCTCAACCCCCCCGTTCCCCCACTCGCTCATGCCCCGGTCCTTCAAAATAGTGTGGCGGGCCGTAGGATGGGAGCGCCATCTGACCCAGCAGCCCAAGGGTCGGTGGCGAGCATAATCGTGCACGACGTGCAGCGGACAAAAATCATGCACCCGCTTTTTTCAAGCGGGGGGCCGGGAATGGCAATGCTGAAGCGGGTACTGCTCCGGTGTGCGGAGCTGGGGGCAGTCAAGGAGGCCGGGTACATTCAGGTTGGCTCGAGGGCGCTGAGGTTTCCGTCGGGCAGAAAAGGCGGGGGGTAATGAAATCGCACCGTCTGGTTGGATTTGACCGCCTTTTTTTTAGTAATTCCAGAAAATGGTTCGTGCGATTGATTTGTTCGCGGTGTGTTGTTGGTGTTGGTTGGTGCGAGCGGAACGCCACCTCACCCCGCCGAGAAGAAAAGCCTCATGCCCCCCCCCTGGAACTTCCCTTTCGCTCGAACCCGCTCAACAACGACAGGGCATGAATTACCTGGCGGGGTTCCTTCTGATAACATTCGCCGACTGCATCGCGGCAGAGCGAGGAGTCTCCCCCGCCCCCTCTGGTGGGGGGAGTGACGGCAGCAGCCATGGCCCAGTGGCCACCACCGGCGGTGGCGGCGGCCGCGTTTCGGTGCAGCCCGGGTTGCTGCCAGCAATCGCGAGGGAGGGTGCTGCTGGCGTGGAAGGGGGCAGAGAGGCTGAGTCCCAGCCCGTAGCGGCAGATGGGGAGTTGATAGAGAGGGAGGCGGTGGAGGTCATGCTCGGAATCATCGCGCTACAGGGCGGGGTGCTGTCAAGAGATCTGTGGGGTTTACATGCGGTGAGGAAATGTGTGGGAGGAGGGGAGCGGTTGTTACGTTTTCACTGTGTGGGCGATTTTGACGTGCAGCCACGTTTTTAAGGTCACTGCAAATATTGCGTGTGGCGCGTTTGTTTTTGGCAAGTTGCCGTTAGGAAGACGATGCGCGAGAGAGGACAGGGGGACAGGAGGGATTGACACACAAGCAACTTGATGTAACGCGCGTCGAACAGTCAGGCATTGGCAACATTTTGTATACGCGAAGGCTTTAGTGCTCCTTGGCTAATGCCAGCCGCTGCTGCGACGGCAGCACCACCGGCAGAAACACCAGCAGAGGTACTACTGTAGCACCAGCCAGTACGGGCTGGAGCGACAGCAGCCACAGCTGAAACAGCAAAGTAGCAGGACCAGCAGCGGTGGTCCTATTTAACCGGAGCTTAAAATGTACTCCCCCGCGTGTGCTTCCCGCTTCCGTTGTATTCATCGCCGTCTTGTTTTGTTCTACGACAACGGCCAAAAACAGGTATACCTATTCCATTTAAGCCCCCAAACGGTGCATACTCGTACTGAAACCAAGTAAACAGCACACGCCACTGTTTAAAAGCGGTGTTTTTTTTTTAATACTCCTGAACAGTGACCGTGCGTTTCACGTTTTTTTTTTTTTTCGTGAGGGTGTAGGCACCACAGACTCTATTCGGACCTGTGGGGGTCAACAGGCTTGTTTTTTCCGCCAGGGCACGAACCCTTGAGAAACCTCTTGCTCGGCACGAAGTTTTTTTGCCGTACTAAAAACTGAGCCCACCTCGACGCGAAGTGGGGCAGACAAAGTGCCGTCTGTGCCCCCCGTCCTGTATCATTGTGACATACGAAACAACAACAGTACATATCATAGGTGAAACACAGGGTACGTATGCATCAGATACGTACGTACATCTAGAGTGTATATAAGAGTTGCATCCGAACCCGAGGGAACCGCATACAAAGGGGGAAAAACAGTATATATAGCCTCTGATTGGTTCAAAATCAGGCAAGAACAGTTGAAAACTACTGTAGACGAAGTAGACAAATCCAGGTGTACCTAGCCCGGTTCAGGCCTAAAACAGGTACGTACGATGTGAGGCGGCGTGTGTTTTTTACTTGCTTTTAGTGTCTACCTGTTTTAGGAAGGTATGCCTGTTTTTCGCTGAAACATTCTGCTTTCCGGCCGCGCTCTTGTCTCAACTACCACGGTCTCTGCCCGGCGTGGTTGCCCTTGCTGTCTGCTGCTTCATCCCCAGAACACGGAGCTCGTGGAGACCCTACTGTCGAAGCACTGCCCCGACATCATGGAACACCTCAGGACCGTTAGCCTCGAGCTTATCGTCCTGACTCCCAGGTGTGTGCTCGAGTTCGGTAGATGGTCTCACCCGTGTTGCTCTCCCTTGTGTCGGCCTGCAATCCGGAACAGAACCGGCCGTGCAGATTGCTCGCGCACCCACCGACTGCACGGCGGCCGGCATTTCGTTTCCTTTGTATTTGTAATACCCGTGAACCACTGCGACCTATGTCCACCGTTTTCAGACCCAGGGAAGCGACCACAACAGTGGCACCCAGCAGTTTAGGGTTGAGCGATTCGCAATGTATGTGTCATCATGCTTGCCGCGTGTCGTAGATCTCCTTCGATTGTACTTGGGATACATCCTGTGTGCAAGCGGCCCATCATAGCCGTGTGGCGAATGCTGCCATATAATTAGTCTTGATTTGTTAGAGAAAAGTGCTATCTGGTAGTTGTGGGTTGCTTCTCACTCCCAATTTCCTAGGCTCCACCACCCTATGGGGGCTGTAAGGCGTGGTCGAGCGTTTTGACGCTCGCCGGCAATCCCCGGCTATTATGCTGCCTTTGGGACCCCGGCACAAAGGCCAGACACATGGCATGTGCGGGTACTATCGGCCGTCTGCTTTGAGGGTGTGACAGCAAAACGAGTACTTTCCAGCATCCCAAAAGTCGATGCTGCAATGTTCGATTTTCTCGTCTCTTTTCTCTTCTGGAATCTCGAAAGGGTCATCGGCAGGGCTGTGAGTCGCGAGCATTTCATGATTATAATAACTTCGATTACTCCAACAGCCGCATGTCGCTGGGGTAGGCAGTAGGAGATATGTTTGAACTGCGGCGTAAGGAGCTGAACGGCATACTCGCAGGATGATGATACTGGTACAGTGTGCTGCCCGCACTTCTTACGTGGGCAGTTGATGTTACCGCCCTTCTCGTTTTCGTGTAACCGAGGCATGCCGGACGTAGCTGATACGACTCATTATGGGCGGCTTGCTCGCAAGTAGGCCACCGCGCCCGCGTACGTATTGTAGAACGCTGGAACCGGCGGTAGGCCCCCTCACGGCCCTCACAGCGGTCACGACGTTCAACCGCGCAGAACATGATAGCCTTCGGTCGCTCACCCGCTCCGACGATGCTGTAAAGAACACGCATGGTTAGCCTTTTCACACGTTTATCTCGTGGTCTATTCGTCCAAAAGACAACAGTGGGTGCCGTCACGGAGCGCTTCTTGGGGTAGCGTCGGCACCGGCACATCCCCTTTTTTCCTAGACCTCTGGGTCGGCGCGAATTATGTCCCTTAATTGGTAGCAATGTGGGTCTGAGGACTGCAAGTCATCGACTAGTATTTCATTGACGAGGTGTTATGCATCAGGCATTAATAATTGAAGCGTTGCCCATTACTGTATATGTCTATTTGTTTTTTCCCCCGTTCTATACATACTCGTAAAAGTCTTATTTTGGTTTAGCGTACCTCTTGCGTGTAAAATGAAGCCGTAATTTTTTCCACCGGCGGCGCCTTCAGCGAGCCCCCCCGGAGGTGCCTGCGGCATACCCTCCGGGGTCGACTTCGTCGCTCTCGGCCGGAGGGGTGAGTTGTTTCGTTCGCTCCGCTTCCATCGCTGTAGTCGAATAACTCCAGTTAGTTGGCTGGCTTCGCCACCCTTCCAGTAACTAGCCGTCTAGTCCAGCCAACTCACGCCCCCGCGGAGGTGCCAATCATCCAATGTGAGGGCAAGAACTGTTGTCTCCACAATAAATCAGGGCAGATGGATAGCCGGAATGCTAGGTTTTGTGCAGGACCATATGCCTATTCTAGCTCATGGCCTATAGCTCATACCGAACATATTTTCGCGGTGGCAAGTTGTCGTCGTCGTCGTCGCGCTTGGCAGCTTGCTGTACGCCTTCCCATTTCTATGCCCAGCCAAATAATCACTCTTCTTCTGCGTCTACTTGTATCCACCCTGGCCTGGGGGTTCTCGGAGACTGCCTCCATCGGTATTTTTGTCTTGATGTGAGCGCTCGTGGCCGGCTGCTGCATTCAGTAAATCGCCGTCAATTTCCAGCGGAGCTGTCCGCTTGCATCCAATCACAACAAATCGTTAAATGGTTTATTGATGAGGACGCTGCCACTTGTAAAACACGGGGTGATCGACAATTGGGCATCGGTTTGAACGCCCCATGTGTATTGTGAAATTGTGTCTTCTACGGCGACAATTCACGAGTACCCCTATGTCGAACATCTTGACACCGGGGTTCTCGTGAACTAAAGCGGTGGAGACAATTTCACCATACGTAGGGGGTTTAATACAGTGACCAATCATCCAGCGTTATTGATGACAGCGATATGCCATCAGTTCCGTCGCACGCTATCTCAGCACACCAACTTGATGAGGTTCCTCACTCGTAGGAAGGCCTTTTTGTGTTTTTGTGAGATACAGTTTCATGTGTAAAATGAAGCATACTCATACCACTGTGTAACATCTCCTGTCGCGTCTCTCAGACCGTCTACGACAATATTTTGCGTCTGCGCTGACCTCCACTAAATGATGTACATTTCTTGGACCGCCCGTGGACCAGTCGATGGTCCAACCCGTGGTTACTTCCATGGCCAACCATGGAACAGCCCACGGGCACCCGCCATAGAACGACCCATGGCATAGTTCATGGACCCATAGGATACGCGACGGTTAATCATGGTGTGCGCCATGATTCACTCCGCGGACTGATCCAGATCGATGCCATGGCTTCATCATGGAACGCAATACAGCATGCCCCATGGTTAGGGTTATAGGGTTAAGCCATTGCCTTACCCCATGAAACACCCCTGGGAAGCACGATATTTTTTTATATACGTGGATCAGACCATGAGGTACACGATGTCTTTTCCATACGGTGGGTTTCTCCACCATACACACATCATGGTATTCATATTCCATGATGTCATGGCATTTCCACGGGGTGCCGATTGGTCATGGGATGTCCCACAGGCTATCCCAGAAAACCTTATTAATGATCCATGAGACGAGGCCAAGGGTTTTTACCATGACCGCACCACGTGGTGTCCATTGGACATATCCATGGGAACGTGCTTTGGGTGTGCCGTGCACGAACAACTACCCTGACATATCAGAACCGCAAGTGCGAGGAGCATTTTGTTTTTCAGGATGGCGGAGAAAGGGAATCGACGGTAAGGGAATTGCAACGAGAGCACGTGCAAAGGAGCGGGCGGATTGGGCCAAGGCGATGAGGCGGCCATGAAGAGCGGCAGGAAGACGGTGCACGGAGACCCATGACCTGCGCGCACACTATCATCACGAGAGAAGCAGTCATAGTTTGTTTTTTCCTGGTATTGTTTTCACGAGGCAGAATAGTATCTACTTGTTATTAACGTCACTGGTCTTTGTAGTTTAACGAGTTGTATACCCTTCATGGGAAATAACCGACGCAATTATCAGGGACGTGGTATCAAAACTGTGCTGCACCTTTTTGTGTCAGACAGCCCAAGAAGAGATGGCGATCGTTGATATTCGTGTGGTAGTAAGGTTCGATTGCTCCTTTTTTCACTGCATATCCGTGAGTCTTCACTCTGACAGCACTCCAGATAACAGGCAGATGTGTTCCTCTTTCGTGTTCACAACTACCGTGCGTTTCGTACAGTGCAGGCAGCACTTCAGACAGCAGCCGCTGTAGTCAGCAGCCACAACTTGGTTAGTGGTGGGAACGGGGATACTCTATGTATAGTTGAGAGGATATACCCGCGGCCATGTTAGTTCAGTTTGCACATTGGTTTTATCTTGTGTGCGCTTTCTTCGTCTCGTGTATTTTTAGGCAGCCGAATTTCGATTTATCATGATTTGTCGGATCTTCCTAGGGCTCCAGCACCTTTGTGTGACCACGGACTCCTTCGTCAGAGAGTTAATGCAAACAAACAACCCCATGGCCGGATTCGATTCACGAAATGTGCCCCAGTACTTGCACCTTGGGGCCAACGTTGGGAAACGCCATGGCAGTTTGGGTGGAATGTGCCATGGGTGACCATAGCACCATGGGAGCATAGGTGGAGGTTGACCCATGGACAAAACGTCCACTGCCATCGTCGGGCACCATGGAATAAATAAACCTTGGTGGACTAAACCACGGGTCACGTGAATGAAATGCCATGGAATGCACCATGGTAGGCACCATGAACCCATATAAATGGTACCGTAGTCCGTTCCACGAAGCGCTTCTTTCCCGTGGATTGGTTGCACCATGGTCATACCCATGGCTAGGTCCATGGTGTGCCTCATGCCCAATGGTCTGTTCAAAAATGTAGACCGCCCCACTAAACACGAATCGCCTTGTTTTCTAGGTGTTACGTTTTGTCGTTTTGTTTTGGTCAGGGCTTGTCGCGGGGGAACTCGAATATCACGGTTCGGGTCGGGTCTGCTGGCTTGACCCGACCCGCGAGAGCCTGGAAGCCTCCTGGCCCGATTCGACCCGACCCTACAGGATCCGACCCGTGAGATTTGAATACCTCCTGACCCGACCCGACCCGACCCGCGACATTTGATAATACTGTGACCCGACCCCTGAGATTTTCAACTCCTCCTGACCCGACCCGACCCGGAAGATTCCGATGGACCCGTGATACACCGGCCATGTCGCGGGGCGGCTCACCCCAACCCGCCAAACCATACTCGGGTTCGAGCGGAGGATCCGGCCAGTGGGTCGACAATTCGAAAACTCACTAATCTTGATTTTTGTACCCCTCAGTGATGTGGACTGACTGTAGTGGGTATGGATAGATGAATATATGCGTATTTTGATCTGGCGGTGTTTTCATATTTGAATATGATACCATATAAGTATTATTCAGTGTTGGTACGAGAGAAGCCTTTGGGCAGAGAGCAGAAGTTTTTCAAGTGTCGGATCCATGGGCTGGATGCGCGGGTCCAACCCGCGGGTCAACAGAGAACACAACTCGCGGGTCATGCTGGCCCTCCCGTGAGGTCTTCATCGTCTCTTGACCCAACCCGACATAGAAACACTCTTCACCCACCCAACCCACCCAACCCGACCCGTGAGACAAGAAAAATGCTGACTCGATCTGACCCGACCCGCGGGTCGGGTCATGATCTGCGAACCGCCCTGTTTCTTTCAACTCGTACGCGTATTTTTCTCGTTCAAATCAATTTTGACTACTTTCGTTTTTATTCCTTTTCTCAACGTTTTTTTTTTTTTTTGTGTCTTTCGTTTTGCTCCATTTATTAAAATTAGTAGGGCTGTTTCGTATGCGGTTGGATTTCGAGCTTCATAATTGTATTTTTCGATCCCCAAGATGAAAATACTTCTATGCAGTCCGGATATGCAAAATCTGACCAGACATTTTCTATTCGATAATCCTATGGCCCATGTCGTCAGAGTTTGGTCCGTAATCCGACGACTTGTGCCATCAGATTTTCGAATCGAAAATTGCATGCTAGATGGACTATAGCAGCAACAGCAGTCAGTCACGTTGTGAGCGTCTCTGAATTCAAGATTTTGTCCATGACAGCAAGCAGCAGCAGAGCGATCCATGAGTTCGAGGGTGTCACGGCTCGATAGCGACGCTGCTTCGCACCCGACGCGCAGTTGGCGGGCGACGCGTCGCTCCATGGCCACACTACAGTCGCCTAGCGTGGGCTTGGGCCTAGAGACCAAGAGAATCGCCCTCGGCGCGCATCTCTCCGTGGATACGTACTCGTAGACTACAGCAGCAGTCAGTCACAGTGTGAAATACAAATACCACAACAGGTTGACTCTACGTAGCGCACTCGGCATATCCCTTCGCCGCCAGACCAGAGGCAGTCAGTGTGGACTCGGACTCTTGGGTCCTACGCACAGTTCAGCGTACTCGACGCGTCTCTTCGTGGCGCCAGACCACAATAACAGCAGTTGATCTCGGCGTTTGCTCGAATCTCTGCACGCACAATACATCCGATTTTTCCGAATAGGACGACTGCTTCGATTTGCGAACTGCACAGCCGAAAATGCGACCGGGTCCAAATCTGGCTCAAAATCTGAACCGCATAGGAAACAGCCTGATGTACCAGATAAGCCTGAGCTAGCCACCGGGAATGTAAAACGGGCAAGTAACCCCTACCAGCCAACACGAAATGCATGTGTTTGGTATGAGCTTGGTACGAGTACACCATCCGTCTGGCTACAACAGTATGTTGTCTCGCTGCTGCTGTCTGTCGTACCAGGTATGTAGGTGTGGGGAGAAGAGTAGAGGCGCGGGCCTGGTAATTGGTTGGACGTATTATATTCAGCTATAGCGTTCGTGTCTTACGTTCGTACGAGACGATATATTCATACTGTTCTTCCCGATGTTTTGGTCGAGCAGAGGAAAGGAAAGAAGGGTTTGATTTGCGTATAACCGCATTTGGTCGACAAATTGGGCCTTTTTCGGCCCTGGTGCCATTTGTCCGACATTCTTAACGGCTGATCACTCTTTGTAAACGTAACATGCCTCCACTACGTTGTACTCGTATTCACCTGCACGCCATTCACGAACTACGCCTATTGGCATTTGTACGTAGCCCATTTCCCCGTTCATGCATTTCGGTGGAGCTCGACTGTCACGCATGGAGCAGCAAGGGGCATCTCGCAAGTTACCTCTTCTTAATCCCTTTTCCCCTTGCGAAGCATGGGTGCCGGCATCGCAAAGCCTGATTTTTTTTTTTTTTTTTTTCTCATCCCATTTATTATCTTCGCACATCTTCTCTCTCTCCTTCCAACTCGTAACTCAGATCCGGGGTCACATAGCAGGCTCTTCTCCGCCCTTCCCGCTACGGTACGTGCCTTCATTTTTTATCGCGAGAAGATTTCAGCCTTTTCTTCCCTCGTCGACTCGCATCGAATTGTGCCTACCCACGCTGCAAGGCGCTCTCAACAATTGAATCCCTTTTTTTATTTTTGCAAATAAAGTCAAAGTCCGACCCTCCGGGGGCTCGAACCCAGGACTCAAACAAGTAGAATTCGAGGTTAACCGCTTGAACCACCGGGGCGAATGGAAGTATGTAGCGCTCATTTCGCCGCAGGTGGCGCCTCCAGCGGGGTTCTCCGGAAATATCCCCGCCAGACCTTCTAGGGGCGCCTCCAGCGGACCCCCCTGGGCCGGGGGGGTCTGGTGTTGCTCGCTCTGCTCGCCTGACGGTTGTCGGCTAGTTGCCTAGCATCACCCACGTGCACGAGTCGCGAATCGTTATTTGTCTTGAAAGTCCTATCGATTCACAGCTTTACGTTTCCCCTGGAAATAGTCCAAAGGTGGTCACGGCCTTTAGCCTACCGCAGTATACACAGTACCTCAGAGTACACTCCAGTATACTGGTCCCGCAGAGTGCGCCAGCCCCATAACACGAGTAGTGGATATGGCCCAGTACTCCATAGTGAGCCATACCTGAAACAAATTACCTGGTTCTGAAAACGGCCCAGTATCTCACAGTACAGTGCGCCATGTACTGCGCTGTGCTGTGCTGTACCGAAACTCCGCTGAAATTTATTGTACTACTTCGCTGTAATGGCCTTCCGACCTTCTTGCGAAAGGCGTCCTCCGAGTCCCTGTCACGCAGATTGCCACACTACTCCCGGCCAACCAGCGCCCCTCCTTACCACACCCCCCTCCGTCTTTAATGCGATGCATGATAAGTGGCCAAATGACAACGGCAAGCAACGAATGAGTACCCCCTCCTCCCTAACACCCGCCTCCTGGACCAACTATTTCCCTCGCTCAGGTGGTTCATCTGCATCTACGCGGGGTCAATGGCCTCGCAGCCCGTGGTCAGCCGAATCTGGGACCTATTCACGTGGTACGGCCGCCGAGGTCCCGCGGTCCTGGTGTGGGTGGCGCTGGGCGTGCTGCATGGGTGCCGCGCGCGCATTCTGGAGAGCAGGAGCCTTCCGGCGACGGTGAAGGCGGTACGGCGGCACGCCGAGGGGTGCCGGAGCTTCGACGAATTGATCCGACAGGCCCCGGTTGGCCTGAATCAGGTGATAGACATGGACTGGGAGGGTCGGGTGGGCGGGGTGGTGGTTTGGCAGAGAGGCGGCGGGGCTAATCGGGAATGAGTTGGGCTTTGGCGGGGGTGCTTGTTTTGGGGAAGAGGAGGGGGGCCGTTTCGTGTCTCCGAACGTCTCGCAGCAGCAGCAGCAGCAGCGTATACCAACGTGGAGGATGTAGTCGTTTTGGGGTCCTAAGAATGCGCCCGTGCATGTAAGGGGCATTTTTGGGTGCGGGGGCGCGTCTCGAAGATAGGGGAGATGGCAATTTGCAATATTTTGTTTTCCCTTCAATCCTGTGGCGGACGGGGAAAAAAGGTTACGCTCACCACCTCACTTCACTCCCACATACGTGTCGTGTGTCGATTTGAATTGGAATGCAACAGTACTGCCGTGACATGTGATCCCCCCACAGGGGTCTAGTCTGTTTTAACAGGTGACGTGTCCAATATGTTTTATGTTTTTGTTTGTTCGAAGGTTGTTGCCGCTTGGGAAGAGCAAGGGGACAACCGGCGCATTGCGGCGATGGACGGAGATGGCGCTGTTCCAGACAAGATGGTGGCAGGGCTGGTCCAGGAAATGACCGGCGAGCAGATGCTGCCTCCCCCGATAGGCGAGCTTCTAGAATCGCACTACATATATATATATATGCGCTGGATTTCTGTTCGTATACTTTCCAGCGTTCTACTACAGGAACTGGTTATCTCTTGGCCTTCGTGGCGGCGCTTGGTTGGATCTGCCTGCATGCTTGCACGCCTCCTTGCAGCGGTGTTCGATGTGGGCATGGAGAAACGGGGGGTACCTCAAAATCGCGGCAAAGGGGGGTACCTCATCTTCTGGATAATCTGTCTTGAACATCCCGAAACAGATGGCGTTTTCGCCGAGCCTATCGCATGCGTGGACACGCCTAACCGAGACGTGTATATACTTTGGCACAGCTGCTACATAATTGTTGTATACTGGACTTTAAAGGCTATAATCTTATCCCTAACCTCGACCGCCTGGGAAGAGTCTCGGAATTTAGGTGAAATAAGGAGTTTTGTGTCGGCTATCAACCATTTATTCTAAGCTGGGCCAGGCTATAAACACTGATGGCCTCACCTGCCTCTTCCCACCCTCCACCCCGCCCAACCCCTCACCCTCCTCACCCCGCCCCGCCCCACCTCGCCCCACCCCACCTCACACCACGCCTCACCACACCGACCTACACCTCACCCCACCCCACACACACCCCACCCCCGCCCCCTGTCATACCGCTTTTTATTTCCAGAAGACACAAGTCCCCAGGGCCACCGCCGCAGCGCTAGCGGATACGCGCCGAGCACCTCAACACCCGCGGGCTTCGGCATACAGTTCCCGTCTACCCCTGGTCGACCCCCGACCCCGCTAAGCTCTCCTCGGTCACCTTTCCCCGACTGGGCGGCGAGCATTTTCAGGAGCAGCACCGGCGGAGGGGGGGGGCTAGATGCGGAAGGTTTTTCTGTAGAGAGGGGAGACGGGGAGCGGCCGCCTGCGTCCCCTCGTTTTGATGGCACCCCGGCGAGGACGCGTCAGCTCAGGCGCGCGGCGAGTACGTCGTGGTGGTGATGACGAGGAAGATGGAGGACATAAGTTGTGACAGGCGCAAGGAGGCGCGGGGGGGTTCTGTACATGGCGTGGCGCGCATTGCATGTGTTCGAGCTACGCACGGCGGTTTGAGGTTGATGTTTTCGTTTCTTTTACTCTCAGCACCACAGTTGTAATGGACGCTTGTGTAGGGTATGGACTCCGCTATCTCCCCCCCCGCCCCCCTCTCTCGCGCCCCCTCTCCCCATCCCCGTCGGCCTTCTAGTCTCGCTGTAGTGGGCGCCGTCGCCATCTTTGGTGGTTTTCTTTTTCGTCTGGCCTTGGTCTGGGGCTTCGTGATCTACGATGCCTGTCGGCGAAACGTGGTCGTGTTTCTGGTGGCACCATAGTGTACGGGCCGAGTAGCGTTCGGCGATTTGTGGTATTTGTTTTTTTGTTTTGTTTTTTGTCGCTTGCTTTTGGTTCTGTGGATTTGTAAATTATTTCTGGATGTTTTTTTTGTTGGTTTGGTTTTTGGCGAGTTGCCCGGCTAATCGTGGTCTGAGGGGAAGAAACGTTCCGTTTAGGTTTCCGTTGGCGCTTTCGATTTGAGCGAGACTTCGTTTCGTTTGTATGGATATTTTGGAGGCATCTTTCGAAACTAGATTTAGGACGGAGGGGTCTGCTGGGGCTGGTGCCCAATGACTCTTATTTTTCGTGGGGAATTGTATTGTAGTTAGCGGGTTGATATTGAAGCATGTCATACAAGAGCTCCTCGAATTGCAAACGACGCACCACTCTCCTCATTTTTTCGCTAGTGCTTGTTGCGCTGTAAGCTCCCGTCCGAGTAGACCCCAGAGCTATGGTACTATAGACTATATCACCAGTACTTTGTTTGTGCGTGCTGCAGCGATAGTATAACGACGGGCTGGGGCGGGACTGCGCTCTATGAGTCGCCACTTTTTGGTACACTGCGCAGTTGAATTGGTTGTCATGGACATGTTCTTGGTTGATCCTGACGACTCGTGAACGATTTGCCGGTTTCCCCTGTGTGGCCCCTTTCCCGATGTTGGACGCCTTTTTCGATGTTGAACGTTTTTTTCCGGCAACGCTATTTCCGGCGTTGAACGCCTCTTTCCGTTGTTGAAGTCCTTGTTTTTCGTATTTAAATGGTAATTTAGGGCTGGTCTTTTCGAGGGCAAAATGAACGAAAAAAAAAACGAAATGAAGAAACGAAAAACAAAACTAAAGAGTACGTGAGTTTTCTTGGTCAAATTGTAAAAATTAGAAGTAGAGATCCCGATACCTCCGTTTTTACATTTCGAATTTTTTAAGTCCCAGAGGACTTGAAAAAAAACGAAATGGGTGCCAAATAAACGAAATATGGGATACCCAGGGTCGAAGAGGAACATAGGAGGGGCTCGACGCGTTGGGATGAAGTTCCGATAAAGTTTCTACGACCGGTTGGCAAGCGCACGATGGCCGAGGTAGTGCATGTGGCTCCCACGCGGCTTGTCTGCTGACGGCGCGAGCACATAATCACCATGGGGTGCCCTCGTAAGAAACCGGGGGATCAGGAAGTGGCTGTGGCGGTATATTTTTCGACATGAGTCCCCACTTAACATTCAAACGTCTGCCATCGAACAGCGATGGCCGATACACAAGCTCTAGAGCACTCCGTAGGGAGCGGGTTGGACCACGAGAACCGCCTGCTGTGGAGGGTGCCTTACGTGTGCGAGTTGTGTCTATCCACCGTCGCTGTCGAGAGCTATCGACGGGAACCACGTGCTGTGGCGGTTGAGTCATTCCGAAAAATTGCACCGCGTGAAAATTCGACTCGGCTTCTTATTTTTTTTCGTTTTCTTTTTCGTTTTTTTGGCCCTCGTTAGGACTCAACTTGCTGTTTTTTGCGAAAAACGAAAGTCTGTTTGTTTTATTTCGTTTTTTGTTCTTTTTTTTTGCCCTCGATAAGACCGGCCCTTATAGTGACAAATAACCGGAATCATTCCATCACGCGAACACGGGCGTTGTAAATCCTGCGAGGGGATCCCTCCGGTTGAAGTTGATCCTTGACCCTGCAAGCTCCAAGCCACAGTTGTTTTCGTTGCCCCCGACTCCACTCTCCCACTCCTTACACAGCAACACGTCCCCTACCGCGCGCACTCCACAACACGCCCATACTCTATCTGGAACGAACATCGGACATATCTATCTGAGCCAAAGCAGGGACCGTCCTATGGACTGCTGCTATCTTCCTCATTCGTGCCTGTCGCCACATGCCACACACATGGTCTGTCCCGATCCGTGTTTCGTCCAGACATCTCGTGTTTTTCCTTCTCTCTCGTCACGTCTTCCATGACGACCAGCTGGCAGCGCATATAGTCAAGCGCGCGTCCTCCTTTAGTCGCAGATAACCGACGAAGTGCGACAGGCTTCCGCTCGGTGAGGCTGAGGGCCCCCCAGGCACTACTCTTCTCAAGATATGCATGCGCACACGGCACTTCACATCGCATGTCGGGCATGGCCCTCGTCCGCAACAAATGCCCGCTGTCTGCATTTTTTCAGGAGACGGAGCAACCCATTCTACGAAGAAGGCGTGGATTCAGCTCTGTGTACTGGCCTCTTTTCAAATCCTTTCTCGGAAAAATCTGAATTTTTGGTATAATTCGAGTAAGACCTTTCGTGGAAAATCCCTGGTCCACATCTTCTCGGAATTTTCTCATTGTTATGTTTTCTCAATAGTGATGGGAAAGAGTAAAAAGCGCTTCAACAAATAGCAAAAGCTTTTTTCCCTAGCCGACTTCGAAGGCGTTATCCACTCTCGATTTACTCTACAACCACCCTATACAGTCAACGAGATCGAAAATACAAATAAACGGTTCGTCATCCGGGCCGGTGTTTTAGTTCCGTGTCTCCTTCCAGCTCTTCAGGTGATAGGTGGACCAGTAGAAGAGCCGATTTCAAAACAATTCCGACAACGTCACGCTTTGGCCCACACGCTGTGTTGCTGTGGTTTTTCCGGGCCCATTTTCGTCAACGGCCCCTCGTCGGTGGAGAATGTAATGCGTACGTACGGCATATTGGCCGATGAGTGACACTATAGATAGCTGTGACCAGAGCCTAATATACCCCCCCGCTTGAAGATTCGATGGAGGATGGGTTCGGAAGTTGCGGACGAATCTTCGAATGAAAGAACAGAACTACCAGTACTCTCGAGAGGTCAAGGAGTGCCCACTGTACTGTGTACTCCACGAGGAGTGTTCGCTGTGTGTTTTTTTGTGTTGATCCTGAGCTCTGCATAGCGTCGCGAGGAACCGCCCGTCCCGTACTTCCCAACCGGACTGATGGTTGGACCCCCCCCGCCCCTAGGAACCCCTTGTGACAAACAATATTAGAAGAAGAGTAGAACTCACATGGCGGGCGAATGTGAAAGTACAAGGAGAAACGGGAAGTGTTAGGGATGAGGAAAATAGACGAAGGTGACATGGATGACTTTGGTGCACTAAATAATACCTGGTAGCGAGAAAACGATCGCTATGTAGGTAGGGGATGGTGGGTACAGACGGCGAAACAAGAAGCGGACACGATCAGCGAAAGGTTTGGATTAATAGTAATATACGTATGGAAACACAATATTATTGAGCGCCCAACTGGGGGAGGTGCCCATGTTAGGAGTGGGAACGGTGCTCCGTCTCGAAAGAGATGCGTGGTCAACCAGGGTCAATGGTCAAATGACTCAGGGTGAACAACAAATAAACAGATGAGTACGCCCCCCCCAGGAAAATTAGAGATGGTAGAGAAGAAGAAGAAAGGGACAATATGTGACGACTGGTCATCACCACACGTTCGAGCACATGGTGAGAACCCATGGAAGAAGCCCAACCTCTTCGTTCCTGCTGTGCTCCCTGTTCAGCGATGCCCTGGGCCTGCCTCGAGCGGCTTACCTCGACTTCCCCCGCACGAGGGAATGGCAAGCGGCCGCCGCCGACTACCGTGAGCGTTTTGCCGCGCACGCCATCCGATTGAGGGATATCATGCTCCGACTCCCAAATCGGAGGATCTACATCGCACCTCAAGCCCAAGAGTTTCTGGCAGGCCTCCATGCCGAATGGGAGGAACGCCTGACTAGGTGGACCCTCGGGGTCCGAAATGCATTGGAGGCAGGTGACGTGGTGCCTCCTTTTCCGACGGCAGTGGCGGACACGCCAGGAGGGGCAGGTCAGGGGCTGGAGAGCGGGCCGTTAGTAGGGGGGCAGAACGATCAGGGCGGCACTGCTGGAATTGCCACAGAGAACCGTCAGGCCACGGGGAACAGGGTCGATACGTCAGCGGGACAAGTGGGGACCCCCCAGACAACATCCAGCACAGCCCTGGCCAGGTGCACCCTCGGGGTACTAAACGTGCGGGAAGGAGGTGATGCGCTAACTCCTCTTCCGACGGCAGAGTGGACCCCCGGGGCCCAAAACGCGTTGGAGGCGGGGGACGATTTGCCTCCTTTTCCGACAGCGGCGGTGTCCACAACGGAGGGAACGGTCCCGGCGGCGGAGAGCGGTCCGCAAACTAGGGGGCAGGTGGAGCAGGGAGGAGCTGCTGGGAGTGCCGTAGGAAGCCGTCACACCGAGGGTGATAGGGATGCCGCGCTAGCGGGACAAGTGGAGATCCTTCAAGCAAGGCCCAGTACCGTCTCTGCAACATTTGCGGCGGCAACGTCCCCTAGATCAACTGGAAGCGAATCGCCCTCGCGCGAGGGCGGCCAAGGTGGAATGGAGGCAAATGTTGGAGGTTCCTGTCCAAGTGCTGCGCGGCCTCTGCCCCCGGAGGCCGAAACGACACCACCGGGAGGAGAAGCCCTGGCGTCGGAGGGTGACTCGCGGATAGGGGGGCAAGTGGATCAGAGAAATGCTGTTGTAGTAACGATGGCAAACCTTCAAACAGCCAGAGACAGGAATGTCACGCCCTCGGGACGCTTGGGGGTCCCCCTGACACCATCCGGCGCCACCCCAGCAATAGCTGGGAATACTTCCTCTGAACCTGGTAGCGCAGCCAGGGAGGGGGGGGGCGCAGGAGGTGGACGAGGTCGACCGCGTGGGTCTAGGAGGGGGTCCCGAGCGACAAGCACTGGGAGAGAGGCCGTCACGAACCGGGGAAGAATCCCTCGACCCGGCGGCAGTGAGCCACCCTCGGTCCCTGAACCGAGAGGGGGCAGCGAGTCGTCCCCGACGCCCGGATCGAGAGGGGGCAGCGAGCTTCGTTCGGATCCTGGATCGAGAGGGGGAGGTGGCGAAGAGAGAGAACTCCCCAAGGAAGGAGAAGGTGGCGAGGGGGGAGGATCAGCATCGGGGGGCGTAGGGCGACTCCGTGCATCCATTGGCACCAGTCAAGACGGCGTGATGTGCGGGGGATGCCGAGCGGCAGTTGTTCGGGGGCACCGAGTGGTAGGGCTGCCATGTGGAAACCAGCACGTTATGCACGCGCGGTGTGTGGTGGAAGCTATTCGAAGGAGTGGGTCACACGCACAACTCATTTGCGCTACACGAGGGTGCACAGCCCGCCATGGGAGACGGGAATCACTGGATGCAGCAGTTCAGGCTGATCCTGGACTCCGGGTTACGGTCGAAGGACTCGGAGGAAGGCCGGACAACAACTACGATGAGCGGGGGGAAGAGCTTTGTTACCCGTGGGGCCAGAATTCGTTAGGAATAGCAGGGCCACTCGATGATGTTTCTCTCGAGCATCTCCAACAACGTTTCATCACCGTTGTTAAGGTGCAGCCGGGGCTAGCTACTGTCCATGCCAAGCTTCTCACCCACGTGCTCGGTCTCCTGAACCACGCCCTCGGAGCACATCGGCCAAACAGACACTCCGAGACGCCGAGTTCGCTCCTGAGGGCCATCAAGCTGTGGTACATAGTGCCAGCACTGCAAAACTCGCAGGACAGCCGCGTGAAGCGACGCGAGAGATTCGCGTCCGTCGAACGTGGTGACATCACGCTTATTCTCCCGTGGTTGATGGAGTACACCAGTCGAGCATCGACACGGCGCAGGGGGCCAACCTACGAAGCCACAGACGCGGCTAAGTACGAGAGAGCGTCGTCAGCCTGTCGCCACTCGGGAGGGGTTTCGGTGGCAGCACGCGGTCTTCTCGCGGAAGCTCGAGCGCCCGGCGACGAGGTGACATGGGAGCGGGTGAAAGCCAAATTCCCGGGGGAAGACCGTGCCTCCATCTCCGAGTCGGCAGTGGCAGCGGTGGCAGCAAGCTCTACGGAACCGGAGGAAGGGAGTGTTCCCAACTGGCGTCCACATTCGATTCGCAGGTGGCCCTCGACATAATCAACTCCCGAAATGCGTTATCAGGCGCGGGGAGTGACGGTCTACGCTTCTCACACCTGCAGTCGATCATCAGGACCGGCTTCGGTCGCGAGAAATTTGGAGCTAGCATCGAGGCCCTTTGGAGGCGGATCTTCGACGACCCCGGTGCATTCCCGCCGGAATTCTGGCAGCTCTTCTTGCAGTCCAACCTCACTGCCTTGGGGGAAAAATGTCGACCCGTATGTGTAGGTATGACATGGAGACGACTTCTCGCAGCTGGGACGATGCGGCAGTGGCGGCCACGGCTGGAAGAGAGTAATCGTGAGGCAAGGCAGTTTGGGGTAGGGGTTCGAGGGGGGGTGGAGCAGGTAGCTCTACGCGCCTGGGTGCACCATGAGGCAAGAAACTGGGACATCCTAACTGACTGTTCCAACGCCTTCAACACTGTAAAGCGGACGGCAGTACTTGCCGAGGCGGCCACTCGCGTGCCCGCGCTCACGCCGTTCATTGCTAAATGCTACGGCGAGAGGCCCGCCCCTACGTTCTTCCAGACGGATTCGGGGGAGCGGCGCAAAATTGACTGTTCCAGTGGCGTGCAGCAAGGGGATGCCATGGGCCCGGCGCTGTTCTGCATGCCACTGCTGCCAATACTCAAGCGGGTCCGTGAGGAGTTCGAACCCCGGGGTGTTGAAGCCTTTGCCTACCTCGATGACACCAGCATCGGTATGTCAGAGATCACACCGGACACGGTGAGAGTAGTGCCCTTTCTCCAGCACGAGCTGTGCGAAATAGGCATTGCCAATAACCCCAGAAAGACGGTTGCTTTGCCTCCCAAAGGGCATATGCCTACGTCGGAAGAGATAGCACTTCTGAGGGGCATCGGTGTTCGCATTGCGGAAGGGGGTGGGGTAAAGGTGGTTGGCGTGCCCATAGGCACTGATGCATTCGCGGTGAACAGCGCCGTGGAGATAGTCCGAGATGGGGGAGCAGAGCAACTCGCGCGCATCCTGCCGCGTATGCCGGACAAACAGTCGGCGAACCTCATCGCCACCAGTTCAATGGTGCACCGGACCTCCTACATTGAGCGGGTAATGGACCCGGAGCTGTCACTACCCGCGTGTCAGCGGGCAGACACTAGCGCAATGTGGATCCTCGAGCGCCTTCTCGAGCTTCCAGGGACAGCGGACGAATCGCCGTTCTTTGCGGACGGATGCCCGGCGAACCGGTTGACGCTACAGCCGCACCAGAAAGCGCGGGCGAGCCTCTCCACAGGGGCCGGGGGGTTTGGACTGTCGTCGGCTGAATCAAGGAGAATGTCAGCGTCCATCGGGAGCTTAGTGGCGACGGTGCCAGAGGTCCTCGCCGACCTCTCCGGTCCATTAGGGGAAAAAGTCCGAAGGGAGTTGCCCAATTCGGACCTCGTTCGCTGCATATGGAGCAGCGTCAGGGACCTTCGCGATATCCATGGGGTATCGGAGGAGGCAATGGCAAACGTAATCCCGGAAAGTTGGCGGATCAGGGCGTTCCGCGCAAGCGAGGAAGGAGGGACAGAACAGTATGATGTGGAGGTACTGCCGGCGCATGACGCCCAAACGATTAGCTCCCACAAGGCGCAATACAAGCTGGGGCAGCAGATCAACCGGGTACGGTACCAACGGTACGTTGCTTCTCTGGACCAGCTCCCCGAGGTAGCAGACCCGTCGGATCGGGACGACGTGTTCGGGGGGACGGAAACCAGAGGTCTTGCCAAGGCTCGGCAACGGAGCCTATCGGGACCAGGCGCAGTCGCCTGTTTGCGTGCAAGGCCCGTGGACATGGCACGTACCATACCGGCTTCTGAGTTCGTGTCTATGGGACGGCGCTTCCTGGGAATGGAGGAGCCCATAGCGGCGAGGTGCCCCTGCTGCGAAGCGACGGATGTCACCGCACGTCACGCGCGTACATGCCACCGAGCAGGCGCACAGGTTAACCAGCATCAGCCGCTAGTCCACGCGCTGTCTCGCACCTTTAAGCGGTTGTCCATCCGCCACCAAATGGAAAGCGGAGCCCTTCAACGCCGATAGGAACCTCCGCATGGACATAGTGATAGAGAGGGGAGGCCTCCGAGACGCTACGTCGGCAGAGTACCGCAACAAGGCGATACTCGTCGACGTCACGCATGCAGACCCCCAAGCGAGGGTCCACATGCGGGCTGGCAGCGCTGATCGAGACGGTTCAGCCGCTTCCACTTCTGAGGCGCGAAAGCGCAACCACTACGCTCGTGCAGGACAAGTGTCCTTCGACGAGCGCAGCCATAAACTTGTCACCCTCGCGGTGGAAAGCTTTGGACGCCTCGGGAAGGAAGGTAGCGATTTCATCGACCAGCTGGCGGCGAGCATCGTTGGAGGAACGGACGGGGGATCTTTAGCAAGAAAAGGGGTTTGTAAGGAGCACCTTTTCCAGGTCATATCGGTGACTACCCAGGTCGCGATCTCGCGCAGAGTGCACCGATATAAGCTCGCCCTGCGAGACCGCAAGGCCGCCAGGGGGAGAAGGGAGGAGGAGGGAGGACTACTTCCCATGGCGTGGGGGTGGAATGTAGATGCGGAGTAGGAAGCGTGGCGTACAGATACATAGTAGGTAAAATATCTCGGTAAATGGTGGGGGTGCAAGTGAGTAAACGCAGGGAAGGAGAATTGGTTCGATGAAGTTAGTGATATTCGATGAATTATGTCAGCTTTTTCATTTTGAATGGATAACGCCCTGCACATTGTCAGAAGGCAAAATAAAAAAAAATAAAAAAAAATGGAAAGACGTAGTACACACAACGAATGAAGGCTTCGAGGGCGGGATAAGGCAGAATCTAGATGTGGGTAGGGATAAAAGGGACACTATGTGCAACCAAGGAGGAGCCGCAGACACGGGAATATCCACACCTCAAGAGCACATAACGGAAACATGGTTGATAGTCAAAGGGGAAAAGGGATGGACCAGGTACTAATGTAGTACTTGGTAGAGCTTACCGTAAGCTACGAATGCCCAACAGCCAAAGAAACATTCGAGACAGAATTCGAGAAAGGCGGTAGTGGTTCAGACGAGTTACAGAGAGACTTACACAAGGGGATACGTAAGTGTGTACCTGGTGGCTCATAAGCTCAATAACAATAGAAAGACAGCAGTGGCAGAAAAAATAGTGGAACACATAATTATATATAGCCAGCGTGATGCCCAATTTATAACTTCATCATATTAATAGTATTACGTATCTGATACCTCTCTAGTACCAACTTGTTTAAAAAATACCAGGTATATACCTCACGTAGTCACAACTTTTTGAGCTCCCTTCTGGCACCACAACGTAAAACAAAATGTAAAACAAAATTAATCTCTCACATACTCCGATTTCACCTTTAGCAAGCTGCCTTTGTGCAACATTCCAAGATCTTGTCCTTTGTGACGTCATCTTCGAAGCACGCATGTGTTCCTGCCCTCCTGCGCTTTGAACATCCGGTCCTTGTTATCTACCGCCGCTCCACCCGCAGCCCATCGAAATAGAAGTATTTCGAGCTGCCGAGGGGTTTACGCAATCCTTTCTGTCGTATTTTGTGCACTACATACGCCGCGCTGTGGACTACTACTGCAGACAACAAAACAGGACCTTCCTCTATAATAAGCTCTGCAACATCGCCCAATTTCCAAATCATCCTCCCTATCTCCTTCTACCGCAGCACACTGCTGTACTCAAACAATCATGCAGCTTGACACGAGAAGGTACCAGGTATCCAGGTATGGTATCTGTTTGTCCCGCACCGTTGTTGGTCGACATCGTACTTTGCCGTTACAGGTTACGGTGTTACGGTTCGAAAACCCGCCGCAATTCATAGTGGAGGGCAATGGCCACAGCAGTGATACACATTGTTGAGTATCGACTTTCCGGGGGCTCAAGTAGCGCCGGAAGGAAACGAACCACGAGGGATAATCGTTCCTGCTTGAGCGGATGCACGTATCGGGCTTCCTGGTTGAATTTGGTGTTTTATGATCAACTACTATTGTATGTACGCTGATATGAATGATGTACGTATTACGGGAGGCCATAGTTAACAGGACCAAATAAATATTGTAAGTAAAAATGGTTAAACATATAGGTTTTTATGTATACCATAGGTCCTGTTAACTATGGTCCCCCGTAATAGCAAGATAAGTAGCTTTGTACTGATGATGTCGTTGTAGCATGAAAATGCCGACACACACACATGCCAAATAATCCTGATCATACCTCCTTGGTCCTTGGTCATTATTTACCTAGGTACGTTCACGCAAGGATCTACGAACTCCCCCATTCAAGATCCGGGCCATATCGACAAAAAGGACCGGACTTCGTTGTGAGAGTTGAAATAATAATACGACAGGAGGTTGTGAGAGTGGCACTCATGTTCAGTTTTACCTTTTGTTTTCATATATATTCTTGGCATCGTGTGCAGGGCGAGCTTTGGGATCCAGCTCTAGTGATTGTATTGCCTGGTTGGACGCTTGAGACGGAACAAAGAGCTGTAGGATCAGAATGCGCCACTCGCTAGCCTGCCTACAGAAATCACGAACATCACCCTCCTGCGCTGTTGGACCACCCTCTGCAATCTCACAGGTGTGTGCATACTGTGTGTTTCATACTGGTATATCAAGAGCAGAAGAGGCCAAGAACATGTACGATAGTGAGACTCACCAACAAACACGTGCGTACTCATGTACTGGTACGTCAAGATCTGCTGCAACATTTATTTACAGGGAGTATTTTGAACAATTTTCATGGTGTCGATGTGCCCGTCTGTGTTTGTTGTCAACCAACTTTCGATTATCTTGAGTACCCCGACCTTCGCGTGTCGATCTGCTGTTTCAGTGTACGAAATGGTACAAGTATTATCGTCTCGTCGACCCTGGTAGCGTCCAGGGGAGTCACCGGCCAGTAGTCAATACCTAGGGAAATAATGGAAAACACGCGATCGGTTCACGCAGCTTGCAAAGTTGAGTATCGATCGATCTGCCGATCGGTTGAACTCACAGCTGACGTACTCTTTTAGTTTCCTAAAAAAAATGATAATATTTATCCAAACCGGCTTCACCTCCGGTATAGAGAGGATGAGGAGCGATGCTCCCTACACGGCGTTGTTGGTGACCCGTGGCGATGATGATGATGAGTTTCGGCGCGAAGACGTTGCCCCGAGCAAAGGCAACTTGTTGATTGATCTCTAAAGGTATAGACGCAGCTGGCACGGGAACGCGTGGTTGACTCCAGACAATAACACGGAACTCCTCTTATATATTATATATCCGTGCGGTCGAGCTCACTCGCCTCATATGGAGCTACATCTAACGAGTGGTATTGGTGAGGTACACGTTACCCCGACATCCCAATACCCTACTACCACAATCAACATCCCCCCTGCTCACTATACACGACCATACTCCAATATCCCCCCAGGTCGGTAACACTATACACGACCGACCCTACTAATGTCCCCCCTGCTCCGGTGCATGACAAGGCACGAAATTGCAGGGTTGATAGATCGCAATATCAGAATCCCCTCATACCAAACTCAGAAACTCAAAAATCCAATCTGCAACTCAAAAATCAAATCCTCGAATCAACACTCAAATCCTCATATCATCATTCAAACGATCAAATCCAAAGCCTCTCTGTTCCAAACATGTAAAACTCTCGAAATCCAATGCCAGGTAAAACGGCACTCTTCTCGGGATTCAGCCAGGTAAAACGGCATTGTCTGCGGAGTTGATCCAAATATATTCGTCCACTTTCAAGATCTAAAACACGAATCGACTCGAACGTAATTGTAGAAATTCCAATCCTGTCGAAGAATAATCAGCGGGTTAGTTACCAAAAACCAAAAACGAAAAGCATTCAATCCGAACCGTATGCGCCCCCTGGCATTTCAGTGTCTCTTTAGTCCTACCAAACTCTCTCTCAATTTCCAAAGTACTATCCAAACCTTCCCTCGCCAGAAAACATTTTCATGTGGACCGCACACGCCTCCAGGCGCTTCCTAGTCTCACTTCAGCCTTATCAAAAACCTAAATCACAAAAATCAGCTGAAAAATACCTCAGGAGTGGTCATGCCAATCAAAATGAAATCAAGTCAAGAAATTTAATGCCAGAGATCGCGAGAATCCCCGTTCCTCCGGGCAAGAGTATCCCCTTATCCCCTACTCCCGCCATAGATACACAGATCGCGACGGTAATGCGAGATAGCACATAGATTTCCCCACATGAAAATTATTTGACGTTGAGACCACTCGGAAAACACCAAAAACTCTCATGGAATCCAAATCGACCGGAAACACAATTCAAAAACAGAAAACAATGAAATCATTCATCCAGATTCACAGGCAATCACATTTCATTAACCCCCCCCCCGATACCCCAAACACTACTACTACTGCTGTTGCCTCCGCCGCGGCTGCCTCTCCGTCCGGTCTCGTGGCGTCGCCGCAGCTCAGGTCATCCAACTTATCCTCCTGGATGAATCAAACGTCGCCTCCACAGTATTGACCCGACACACACAAGCACACAAGGGATGGGGCGTGCAATCGAGCGAATAGGTCTGCATCGGGTGTTTTGCTTTTCCCATGTGTTAACAGCTTGCCAACTCCTCTTTACCACTAAAGTTCCACATGCCACTGCAAATAAACATATGCTTGTCAACGAGAATATCTGGTCCCACATCAAATCCATGCATTTCACGACCACTACATAGACCCGGATGTTTCTCTTTCCATTCTACTGCTGCTGCTGTGTAACGAAGGATAAGAGCTCTTACAGACGCAAACACTTAGGTCTCCAATTCCCTGTTCCCAGTCTCTTACCGCTTCTAGTTCTTTCCACCTTGGATGTATGCAAGTTGACTCCTCCTGTGTCCTGTCTCGATGGATTCCTGCAAAGACCAATCTTCTCTCAAGCACCTGCAGGTCTTGTTTCATGCACTTGCAGATCTTGTCTCAAGCACTCCTTTTCGATCCTCCAGTGCTACATAACATATCTCTGTATGAAATCTTCAACACTACCTTTACGGTATCGATCGCAGTACTCAGTCTCGGTTCGCTGTCACTCACGCTCAAGTTCTCTTCAGTTTTTCCCTTAATGGTATTGTGTGTTTTTGGATTGTTTTTGGACTGACCAAGAGCGGTGCTTTCTCTAGATTGACAGGGAGTTGTACAATCCCAGGAAGCATTCCGCTACGTATTTTACGTTACGTGCGTCAATCCGCCGCAATACCCCCCCAGCACGGTTTCCCAAGAATACCGTGCTAACCGGGCTGCGGACACACTGGAGTAAGAGTGAGGGCCTTTTCCCACACTTAGCCGTGTTTCGATTGCCGTAAGACTCGAATGAGTGGCGTCTACCATTTTCATGGAAAGGCGTCACCCCGGGGGTAGGGACCCTGGGCCTTGCGTTTTTTTCCGCATTAGGTTCCAGATAGGTACTGCTGGACTTGCTAGAATTTCTCATCAAGCGCACCAGCTGAAAGCCTCTTATCCACCACTTCCCGGTTTTTCCCGTTAACCCGGGTAGGCCGAGGTCTTGATCCTGCTTGCTAGTCGATCTTCGGCTAACGTCTTCTCTCGTTCGCCATCGAACTCCACTTCACTTTCTCGTGTATACGGGGAACCGAATTGCGAATTCCCGGTTTTCCTAGCTTTCAGGATTTCACGTTCGTTGAGCTCCTCCCAAGCTCCGTCTGCGTACCGAACCCGCCAGTACGGTGACTCGTAGTCGAATATCTTTGAAAGGTGACGCTTCTTGTTTCCTTCAGCGTCCGCGAATTCCATCCAGATCACGGTTCCCACGGGGTGTTGTTTCAACGCATGTTCACGGTCGATCCCATCTCTTTCCTTCCGTGTTAGCATCGAAGTCGGCCTTGACCGGCACTCCGCTCCGTGATACGTCTCCCACAGTGCGTGGAAGACGCCCATCTGGAAGGGGGTAAAACTTTCTCGCGCCTCCTCTTCGGACTGCCACTGCGACTCCGTGCCATCCACGAATCGTCCCTTGTATCACCACTTCCAAGCGTTGCCCTGGCCCATCACAGCATCTCTGTCTACTAGGGTATATATAGGCGACGCTACAATCGACGGCTCCGCAAGTCCGAAGTCAACTCCCCATGCCAGGTGAGCAAACTCGTCCTCGAAGTCGTGACGGAGGTGGTCCGGACGTGAGTGGAACATCTTGATGTTCGCTGCTGACGCCCTCCGTCGGCGAATCCCTCGCCCATTCATCGTGACGATGTAACTAAGTCCTGGTAAGACAACTTCAGTCACCTCCCAGGGTCCGGTCAAGTGCTCGTGGGCTAGTTTATGATGTATCCCCTCCCTTGCCATCACAGACTCCGCCTCCTTCACCAGCACCTTGTCTCCGACAACAACACGGGTTCCTACCGAGGTCCGACCGATTTCAGTATTCTGACTCTCACGACTTTTCTTCCTGTCATCATGTCTTTTCAATAGAGCCTCCCGTACATCTCGTACCTCCTTGTACGCTTGACGTTTGTCGGCCACGTAACTGTGCATCCCGCCCCTGAAATCACCACCATCGATCTCGGGGTGTGTAGCATCAAGTTGCGTGCGCGCATCACGACCGAAGAAAAAACGAAAGGGAGTTGGCTTCCCCGGCAAGCGCAGGTCCGGCGTAGTACGATGGATCCACAGTGCCGGCTGTACGTACTCGTCCCATCTGCGAGGCTAGGTCTTGCACAGTTCTCCTAATACTTCGTGTAGCCACCCCCCCAGTCTCTCCACCGTCCCCTGTGCACGTGGATGGTCGGCAGGCCCATAGGCGATGGTCGCGTTCAACCACTTGCATAAGTGTTGCATCACCTCTGCCGTGAACTCAGATCCCGGATCACTGTGAACATACATCGGTAGCCCAAAAGTAAGCATCACTTCGAGTAGTTTCCTCGGTACTCCGAGTGCTTCTTTCGTGGGGGGCGGGAAGGCGAAAAATAACTTGCTAGCTTTGTCGACTGCCACCAGTAGAACTTTGTTGCCTGCGTCCGACTTCCCCCCCATGTCCTGGATGTCGACTTCGAGTACCTCCCCGGGTCGCAGAAACCTCGCCGGTAGCATGGCAACCCGTTGACTCGCTGATCGCTTGCGACGCCTGCACCCACACGAAAGGACATAGTCTCTCACGTCCCTAGTGAGGGTGGGCCAGTAATACCGACGACTAACCAAGGCTGTAGTTCTCGCCGTCCCTGGATGCCCATAGGTGCTGTGTGCCAGCGCCAAAATCCCTGGAACGAGAGATTGGGTAGCTGCAAGTCGAGGGACGTTTCCCAGAGGTGCTACCCACAAGAGGTCGTTGTCGTCCATCACATATTCGCCACCTCCTGCTCCTCGGTTTCCCACTTCCTGAAGTTCTTTCCGAATCCTGCCAAGTACCATATCTTCGCACTGCCTCTGCATCAGTTGTGGCGTATCTTGGAGAATAGCTGTCGCCTTTTCCAGCATGGACGGCTCCGACCGCGGGGACTCCTTGGCCTCTTTCCCTAACCAGCTTGAACGGCTGCTGGTGTCCCTCATTGGTTCGTCCAAAGGATCTCGTTGCCGTTTCGGTTTTGGGATGTGCTCTCTCTGTCCCCTGCGTTTGCGAGGGCGATCAACTTCCACTGGTAGCTTAGTAGTAGGGATTGTCTGCGCTGGAGCATTCTCCATCTCCTCCTCCTCAGGTAACGGGGGTTCTGCCTCCCAGACAACATCAGGTTCCTGGGAAGTGGCCTTCGTCTGCGATCTCGTGGCCGCTTTCGTCACCCCGGAGGCTTCCACCGCTGCGAGGTAATCCTCGAACACCATGCTGGCCAATCCTTCAAGTTCCACGACTTCTGGCACCGGTTTTCCCAGTAAGCCTTGCACAGCTAGTTCAACTAACACTGCTCGTAGCATTGGAGGAGACGTGAAATCTGCGATGACGTTCGCTGCTGCGTTTTGGCTGACCGTCTGCGGGATCACGTAGTGTTCCTGTCCTGTGGCGATCTTGGCGTAGTCGTTGAAGTGCAACTCCTCAGCTTCTTCAAGGCGTGCCGTATCCGCCGGGTGTGCGACATACCCTTCAGTTGGCTTTTCTCCCATGATGGGAACACGGTTCAAAGAGATGATGGGTTCGCTGAACGAATGAACCGCTCGCTCTCCGATACCTCTCTTCAGGAAGTATGCGCCTCTTCGTCCCAGAATTTCTCCCAATTCCTGAACTGGTTGCTTTATCTTCTCCAACCTCCGCTTCCAAACGGTTTACTTCGCCTTCGTGGCAAGGTCTCCCTTGATTCCTACCACGAATGTCCGTTTCCTCCTCCACGGGATCCCTACTTGGCTCGCCATTAACTCCGCCTTGTCCACGATGTATGACTCTCGTTCCAAAGCAGGGAGAATCTCGTCGTTCCATTCCGTCGTTCGCAGAAGGTTGCTCAAACATTCGAGTATAAAAACTCGAGCATCTGAGGCGATGGCAGCTTGGGCTAAGCTACTCGCTCCGGATACTCCTTCTTTCTCTCGTACCCCTTCAAACCTCCTGCAGGCGTCACCGACCACCACGTCTGGTTTTACGTCTCTTAACATGCTTAGGCATTCCTGCGACCCTGTTGTCACCCTAAGTAGCCTCGCACCGTTGTCCAGTCCGTTTGCTCTGATGCATTCCAGTGCTCTCCAGTCCTGGTCTACTGCTCCTCTGACTGTCAGCGACCCCTCCGATGCAAGGATGCTGCCTCCCCCCCACAGTCGAGCATGACCACCACTGGAAGTTCCGGTGCAGTAACAGCTCGGCCTGTAGAGTATCTGCCTCAGATGGGTCTGTGGGTGTGAATGCGACGGCCGCCAGTACTGCAAGACTTTGTATACTAGTTTCGTCCACACCTTCCACTCCTAAGGTTTCGAGGTGTACGCCGTCGAGCACTGGCTCCTGCGGCCCTTTGTAAACGTTTGGCAGCGACTCGTCCTCTGGAAAAGAGTCGTCAAATTCCTCGATCACGTTGCTCTTGTTCGGTAACCGCGACATGGCGTCCGGGAGCTGATGTTGTGTCCCCGGTCTCCACTTCAAGGTTATGTCGTGCTCCATCAACCTCAGAGCCCAGCGGGAGTATTTCGGTGTGAGGGATTGGCTTTTGAAGAGTCAAGTCAACGCCGAACAGTCCGTGATGAGCGTGAATGACCGCCATCAAAGATATGGTTGGAACTTGTTCACCGCCCACATGACCGCCATGCATTCACGGTCTGTTGCTGACCGTTTGGAGTCCCCTCTCGACCACCTTTTGCTGCCGTAAGCGTTCACCTTCTCCACCCCTTCGATGCATTGTGCTAGTACCGCTCCTGCTCCTTTTTCAATGGCATCGGTGTACAGCAAGAACGGCTCTGTCCACACCGGCAGGGGTAGAATTGGAGGTGACGTCAAAGCCTCGATAAGTGCATTGAAAGCCTTGTTCTGCTCTTCTCCCCACGAAACTTTCTCTTTCTTCGCTCTCTTGGTTCTGAACCTTGGATCTCTCAGCAAATCGGAACTGGGCGCCACCACAGAGCTATAATGGGGTACGAATTGTCGTAAGTACCCTGTCATGCCCAGCAGTACTCGCACTTTCTCCACCGTGCTCGGTCTTGACAGCTGTGTGATAGCATCAATCTTGCTCGGGGCTGGCCTGGTACCAAGCCTATCCACGATCATGCCGACGAACGCCATGACCGACTGACAGAAATGCGATTTCTGGAGATTGACGGTTAGACGTCCTTGCCGTAGACATTCTAACGTTTCTCGAAGCAGTACCCATTGATCTTCAAGGGTTTTGGACGGGATGGCGATGTCGTCTAACCAGTTCTTGATCCCTTTATCCTTGACTGGTAACAGTCGTCCTCCCACGTAGTTGGCAAACACGGATGGCACTGTTTTCAACCCGAAGCCGCAGCGTACGTACTCGTACAGCTTCCCGTCAGCGTCTCGAAACGCCGTCATGTGTCGATCGTCCTCATGGATCTCAAGCTGTAAGAATCCTGAAGCCAAATCGATGCTGGAGAAATACTTCGATCCTTCGATCTCATCCATAATGTGCTGCAAGTCCCCGAGTCCCCCACTCTGTGACTTGAGAGGCATATTGACACCTCGAAAATCCTGCACAGCCCGCACTGTCCCATCTTTCTTGCGAACCGTCGAACAATTGGCAGCCCACTCGGAAGTTGACTCCCGAATAGATCCATTCTTCAGGAGTTTCGCCACCTCAGTCTGAATCATCTCGCGTTGTTCAGGGCTGTAGTGTCGAATGGGAGCCACGTACGGCTTGACGTTGGGATCTTTGAGCTCCAGTCGCATTGGTACTCCTTTGCATGTTGGTACGCACTTGGGATTGACCGCGAACACATCGATGTACTCGTTGAGAATACCCATCAGTGTATCGTTTTCGTGTGGACTGAGTTGTCCGAAATTGGCCTCCCCCAGATCCACCGTGGGGATTTCATCACCTTCGTCGAGTTGCTCCGGTGGTCTCCCCTTGTCTTTCTCCTTGGTCATCTCATCCTGTTTCGGGCCTGTCGGTTCTTCCGACACCGGGTTCATGAGTGACTTCATGCGTTCCCGATCGTAGTTGTTGACAGCGTAAACCGTCGCAACCACCATGCCCCCCTGGATCTTCACGTCATCCTGGGTAACATTCGACAATAAATTGCATTGGAGCGGCATACCCGGGAACCACCACTGTGCTCCCCTTGGTACTCCTAGATCCACTCCTAGCTTAAGATCATAGCGGTTAGTTGGCTCTACCACTACGAGCTGTTGTACTTGAGGTTGAGGGCCTTTGACAAAAGCGTCTACCTGGATGCTAGTACCCCGCTGAACTTCTACGTCTTTCGCAATTCGTAGTTTCCAGTGTAGAGTGCCTTCGTCCTCCCATACAGAGTTTCCTGACTCCATAATCCCCGCCGGAATCTTGGGTTTCTCCAATTCTTCCGGTTCTCGCTCGTCTATCGATGGTTTCACCGCGCAATAGTGATCCCCTTCGGCATACATCGCTCCTGCTGTGGCCTCTCCGACCTCCTTCGGGGCGAAGGGTACCCATGATGAGGATGGTGTCGGCCGGAAACCTTCCTCACCATCGAAACTGATGATACTTCGATGATCCATCATGAACGCGGCTCCAAGCACCATCGCGTATGGAAGTTCTTTCACCACCCGGAACTTCACACGGAAGATCTGATCGACCGGTGCAAAGACCAGTGGTAGCAAGCACGAGCCTACCACTTACATTGGGGGTACGGCGCTATTCTTAAGGTTTGCTGCGCTGAGTAGGCCCTTTCCTGCTGGGTTCACCAGCGACTTGCCCTAACCATCACGTTCCTCAATGGACTCGATAAACTGCCGTGACACGTAGTTTCCTCCACCTGCCCCAGTATCCACCAACACCGCAATAGGAAGTCGCCGGCTCGAGCTCGTTGCATGCCACAAGGTTGCGTGTACCCAAACCTGTGACGTCTTATCTTGTAGTGCTCCCATTTCGGACTGATGGAGGGAGCTCTCTTTGTCGTCCATCGTCTTCCCTCGTTCTACTGGTTTCCCCGGGCATGTTGAACTTCCCGGGGCGTGTCCTCATTTCGCCGTACCGTCTGCGTTGTCTGTCGACGTCGGCGATCCTTTGCCAGCGAGATCATATGCAACAATCATGTCGTACGATGTCTGGTTTGTGGCCTGTTCCGCATCCTTTTGCACCGTGTTCCTGTAGAAGCCGTAGGCGACGTTCCCCTCTTCGTGAGAGAAGCGACATCCGGTTTCGTAGAGAGGACAGTCCTGGCCTCGCGCGTGGAAGAAACAAATATTGCGACTCCTTAGCGCTTCTTCAATTTCTTCTTTTGCGGCAGTGTTGGGCGGTAGAGGGAGGGGGTCTTTCTTTGCTTTGCGTTCGTTACCCTCTCTCTGCCACCGCCTTGGTGTTGAGGTAGTCGCCTGGGGTGGCTTGGGTCCTAGCCGTCTCGACGGTGTGCTGGTGGGGACGAAAGGAGTTCCTTATTTCCCTGGCAGCGACGCTGGGTGGGTAGAGTATGCGGCCAACCATTGCATGAGCTCATCTTTCATCTTACTGTCAGAGGCGTCCTTCTCATCTGACAAACCACTATGGTCTCTCGAAGCATCGGACTGAGCCGTGGGATCCGCTGCGAGTGCGGCAATGCCGAGCTTCGGTCGCTGTTCTCTCGCCCTGTAACTTGATAAGGATCCCTCACGTTTCCTAGAATTCTCCTTCTCTCTCCAGCTCGCTCCGCGTTTTTCAGGCCCTTGTGAGTTATGGTTGTGTCCACCACGCATGTGCCCGACCTCAAAGATGTCCCTCATGCGACTCTCATTCCTCGAGGACCGTCCGCCTGACGCGCCGCCAAACGCAGAAACCGAGGCTTGCGTGTCCCTGGCTTTCGTTGTGGCAGATAACTTCGGGTGGCTGAAGTCGCTGCTTCGCATGTTAATTTTCTCAACAAATTTGTTGAAGATATCACACGCCTTTCTCCTCCTCAGCTCCATCGTGCGATCGAGAAGCTGTCCCGTATTGACCGGGAATGTTCTGAGGCTCTCCCATTGCACTTGTACGTCGTAGAGAGGTGCTTCGAACTTGTCGGTGTCATGTGGGGCCACCATTCCGACGATGCGCCGACAAATCCCCATGGCATCCGTTTCCGACAGGACCTTCCAAAAGTAATCCTCCTCTACCAAGAATGGTCGACTTGGGTCCATCATCGCTGCTCGTTTGTGTAGCAGAACCACTCGCGCTGCCGCGGCCCAACCTTCCTTCGATTCCACCTCCAGTCGTTCTAAGGTGTGTTGGGCTGTGACTTTGAGGTCTCTGAGATAGTTGTTTCTCTCAGAAAGACCCACATCCACTCTGTGACGGTGAGCTCCTTAGCCAATTTCACAACCTCGCGCCCATCGATCGTAGGTACGCGTGTACGGTGGTTGTATGCAAAGGCCATCTTGACCATTGACGAGTCTGGTAGTAAGCACATAAAAACCGCCACTCGCATGTCTGACAGTCCATCTCTCCGTGGGGACGTTGGAGCCGTACCATTCAGCTGATCCTTGGGCATGGTCCAGTTGGGGTGTTTTGCGAATGATTTAGTCAACTCGTCAAGAAAGAACACGGGATCATTCTTCATTGAGAGTCTCCTCACAGCTCCTGGTTGCAGCACCGACTCACAAGCGCTTTTCCGTCCTTCTACCCCCATTTCCTTGACTAGGCGGTCGACCATGCGTTGGGCTTCTTTAGAAAACCCTCCGGTCATGTCGTATAACGGACTAAGCTGTCCGATCCGCGATCCATCCATTCCTAGTAGAAAAGGCGGTTGTCCTCCCTGGGGTCCCCATCCCTGTATCATGGGTTGACCACCCCACGGTACCTGCCACCCTTGAACTCCCACTGGTCCGATGAATCCTGGCTGCTGTTGACCAGTGAGCCCTGGCTGTTGTTGACCAGCAAACCCTGGCTGCTGTTGACCTGCGAACCCTGGCTGCTGTTGACCTGCGAACCCTGGCTGCTGTTGACCAGCGAACCCTGGCTGTTGTTGACCAGCGGACCCTGGTTGCTGTTGACCTGCGAACCCTGGCTGCTGTTGACCATCGAACCCTGGATGTTGTTGATCGGTGGACCCTGGTTGCTGCTGACCTGCGAACACTGGTTGCTGTTGACCAGCGAACCCTGGCTGCTGTTGACCAGCGAGCCCTGGCTGTTGTTGACCAACGGACCCTGGTTGCTGTTGACATGCGAACCCTGGCTTGGCAGTAAACACAAAAAACACAAAAAAAATGTCGCGTACACAAACAAAAAAACAGCAGTGACGTACGTGGGAATAATCTCAATCTCGTTTGCTCTCTGCGTGGTTGTACGCATGAGTAGCACAAGGAATACAGCAGGTCTATTCGTAACAGCTACGAAAAAATCAAAATGAAAAAGTGTCCTGTCTTTAGACCTACAGTACCTGTAATATGCCAATGATACCAAATTTAGCCTACGTAGCTTACTGCGTGGTTCTGTACGGGTGTCTTGTACTCTATTTTCAAGTACAATATAAAAGCCATTTTCAGGTAAGAACAACAGAGCGACAGGAGCGACAACCCTGTGCAAAGGCAGTAACGCTGACGACATCCTCGAGCAAAGGCAGTACCATTTACAGCAGCTACGTATAGCATTGTTCACAGGTACTACAGCAGCATTTTTACAGGTACAAGTAGAATACGATGTCTGCGCGAAGGGTTTCTGCGGTTTCTGCGTGGCGTGAGGAATTCTGCGCGACAAAATAGAGCCTCTACACAGCACTCAATAGCGAGAGTATCTCAGGACTGAAAATCATTCATGTTTAGACTGCTCAGTTTATTTTCAATATTATTTTACGAACTTGAACTATTTGCTGCTGAACTTTTCTACCTGCGATTCCAGCGAAAGGGTAGGTTTGTCCGTAGACGAGGCAACGGCCTCCGCAAACGAAGTAACGGACAAAGCAGGGTTTCTTGGTAGAGAGAATGTGGCATGCCTGTATCGGGAACTGGGGTGGAACAAGTTTGTTTGGAAGGGAAGACCGCGCACGCAGTCCTTCCAAGCAGAGCACCGAGCGTAGGTCAGCATCCCCACGCCGGGCCCGAGCAAGCACGAGGTCCTGCGACGAGCACGGGCAGACGTGAGGTAATCGCTGGTTTGTGGATCCAAGCCAGGAATTTGTTCCTTATTTTCCCCTTCCGTCTCGACTCCGGCCCGCTGGGACCACGAACTGAGCGCGGGGACGAGCGGACGCGACTTGGCGATCAGGGGTCTGCTGCGAGGGCTGGGTCCAGCGAGTTCCAGGAAAACCACACGGTATGTTCGCGTGTGTAGAGATGGTTGACTGGCGATAAGGTGCTATCTAACGATAGGCGAAGAAATGATGAGTGAGAGTAGTGGTCACGTCCCCATAGCGGGAGACGAGGGTCGGCCTCGAGACGCATGCATGCACATCGCAAACACGCTATTCGCAATAACGGGAGACGAGGGTAGGCCTCGAGACGCATGCATGCACTACCGCAAACACGCTATTGATAGGATATACATTCCTGAACGCGGCAGAGGGAGGACGCGTTGTGGCGCCGGTGTTGGCAGCTACAATAATAATGATAAGGCAGAAAAGCGATGAGTGCTCAATGGTGCAGGCACATTATCGGAAGGCAAGAAGGACATAAAAATAGTAGTAATACTATTAATAACATAATAACAATCGGCCGCTCGAATAATGTGGGTCGGTGCGCTGTGGAGACAGTACTGCCGTGCGCGCGAAAAACAGAAATATCGACGCACGACTGACATGGGGTTGCTGGCTGCTGTGGAGACAGTCTTGTTGCAAGCCCAGGGTCAAGGCGCAGTATTGGCCACTATGATAACTAGCGCCGGTGCGCTGTGGAGACAGTGCGGCGGTGCTCGGTGGAGACATATTATAATCGGCGTGGGGCGCTGTGGAGACAGTGCTGCGGCGTCCGATGGAAGTATGTGGTGTGCCGGGGAAGAAAGAAAGAGAGAAAAACAAAATATCGGCCCGTCACGAATGAAGAGAGCAAATACGCACACACAGGCCAGGTATGGACTACTTTAACAATAATAACAATTGGAGCCGGTGCGATGCGGAGACAGCACTGCTGTATGCGAGGAAGCATAGCTACGCAGGACCGACACGAGTTGCTGGCCGTGGCCGCTATAACCACAATTATAGTCGGCGCGCTGTGGAGACAGGGCTGCTGTGCGCGAGGAAAACATCTCGACGCACGGCCGACACGGTGGCGTGGGCGGTGAAAGAGAAAAGAGAAAAAAAACAGCCCTATGTCAATACTTGGGCAGCTGTGGAGACAGAACTGCTGCGTGTGAGAAAAACAGGTGGACGACTGCCCGAAACGGCGGTGTTGGGTCGGGAGACTCAGTCCGGTTACAAGTTCTCGAGAATAATGCAAAGAAAGGGAACACATGCCAGGTATTGACCACTAGGACAATAATAATAACTTGAGTCGGTCGCGGTGGGGACAGTACCGCTGCGTGCGAAGAGGCCTATCCACGCACGACCGAAAGGGATTGCTGGCCGGGGCAACTATAACAATAATTTGAGTCGGCGCGCTGTGGAGACAGTGCTGCTGTGCGCGACGAAAACATATCGACGCACGACTGACACGGCGGGGTGGGCTGAGAAGAGAAATCAAATAATATAGCCTCGTGTCAATCCTTGGGCAGCTGTGGAGACAGAACTCCTGTGCGGGATGCAAACAAGTGGACCAACGCACGACACGGTGCGGTGGGGTGTGGAGACACAGTCCGGTTACAATTTCGCGGTCTGAGATTAGTGAGAGAGAAAAACACACACAAACACACGCCAGGTGCGGACCACTATGAGAATAACGATAAGTTGCTTCGGGGCACGACGGAGACAGTACCGCTGTGAGCGAGGAAGCATATACACGCACGACTGACTCGGGTCGCTGGCAGGGGGGCGCTGTAACAATACTTGGAGTCGGCGTGCCGTGAAGACAGGGCTGCGGTGCGCGATGAATACATATCGACGCCCGACCGACGGGGTGTGGCTTGATATTACAAGCCCTGAGCCCGATACTAATGGAAACATGGCCAAGGATGGGCCGCGGTTATAACTAGAGTCGGGGCACTGTGGAGACAGTACTGCTGCGTGCGACGGGAACAATATATATATAGACGCACGACCGACGCGGTGCTGACCGGCCGTGGAGACGGAAAGGGGTGGGCTCGCTGTGGAAGCATGGGGGGCCCACCCAGGTGGAAATGCACGAGGGAATTATTTCGGAACGACCACATGGGTAGACACAAAGAGAGTAAGGAAAGACAGAGAGAGAGAGAAAGAGAAAAAAAAACAAGAAGAGAGAAGGAAGAACCGAGGGGGCAGGAAACCTGGATTCCCCCATTTGCCTAGTTGTTTTTTTCTCCCTCCCTTCCGGGGAGCGTTACGTATTCGGCGTCCAAACATTTTCAAGATGACCAAACAAATCAAGCGCCCGGCACCGGTCGCACTTTAGAGAAGAGGAAAAAGAGCAGAAAAAAAGAAAAAAAAACAAAGGAGGAAAAAAGGAAAAAAGAATAAAAAAGAAGGAAAGAGAAGCGCGAGAAGGGAAGAACTAATTGGCCAGCAAGTTATCCTTCACACAGACTGGAGAAGGGGGAGAACCGAGCGAGTGACGTAGACACGGATTGAGACAGACATAGTCAAACAACGCCGGGTGAGGTAACTGCCCTGCTGCCGGTGGCCCTGTTTTCAGAATTCGTGTTGGGCGGGGGGAGTATCCCTCGTCGCGGGACGCACGGCCCACGCCGCCCGGCGTGAGTCGTGCGCCCCGTCTGATAAGCACGTTTTGGACAGGGCGGGGGCATACGCAGAAACAACTATCTCAAATTAGAGGCCGCGAACATGGGGGAGGGGAGAGCATCGCGCTCGGAAGCCCCCCCACCGTCCTCACGTTGTTTGTTTGTTCGTTTGTCGCTCGGGATGCTGGGCTTGGCGCCCACGGGTTCTGAGTCACCCGCCAGGGGCGGGTGGAAGAAGATACACCTACGTATGAGTGCAGAGAAGGCGCGAAGGGGGGAGAAATATATCTTCACCACATAGCACCCCCCCCCCCCCCCCGTCCCTACCAACCTCCCGCCGCGCTCTCCCGTATGCGCATCGACGCAACCAGATGTCGTCGGCAACGCGGAATGGCGGTAGGCGGGGGCCGAGGACAACGGACCGGGACGGAAACGCCCCGGCCGCGAGGGGCGGGGCGGCGACACCGGCGTCCCCGGCGAGAGTGTCACTCGCGTCGCTGGCCGAGCTTATCCGCCAGCTCCAAACGGATCGAGACTCGGACGCGCTGGTGGCGGCTGTCGGCGAGATACGGGAGGACCTCCGGGCAATCCGTGAGCAACTCTCCGCGACGCAGGAGGAGGCCGTCGCTCTGACCGATGATCGGGAAGCCGTGGCCGCCATGTGCGAACAGATGCAGCTCTCCATCGCGGGGTCCCAGCAGCCGGGGGCCTACGGGGACGGGCCTACCGCACCGGGGCGACGAGCCGAGGACAAGGAGTTTTTCGTGGCGTGGCGTATCCTCGGCTTCCGGAAGATGTGGATCACCACCGGGGAAAAACCGGCGGTGTACAACCTGAAACGGGCGGAGATGCGGGCATTACTGGGGGATGTGGCGCTCGCGTCGGACGAGACGACCGCCCAGCTGAACACCTTCACCAGGTTCCGGGTCGGAGCGTATATGGCCGAGGACGACACCGCTCGGCTGGCGGCGCCCATGTTCCTGCCGGAGCAGCTGGAAATCATGGTGGAGGCCATCATGGTGGTCATGGGGAACGGGGTGGGTTCGGAGGACGGCGGGGACAGGCTCAGCATGCTGGAGGACGGACTCCGGCGGGGTCTTTCCGATCTCCGGATCCACTGCCGGAAACACCGGCCCAAGGCTGTCATGCCGGAGAACAAGGCGCTCATGGCCACCTTGATCCACGCCGATATGAAGGAATACTGCCAGCGCCTGTTCTCCGCAGCGGTGGACGTCGCAAAGGGTCCACCCCCGATGATCGAGAACATGCCGGGCGTGGTGTACCCGACGTGGCCAGCTCTAACCAACTACATACGGGGAGGGGGGCTCCTAGGCGCTGGGGTCTCCCCGAAGGCAGCCGCGGGACGCGCGGAGAAGCGCGACCGCCAGACCTCGGGGAGGGGCAGCCGGTTCGGCGACTGCTTCGCGTGGGGGGGGGCACGCGGGTGCCGGTTCGGCGAAAAGTGTGTGTACGCTCACCCCGCCTACAAGAAGTACCGGGCGAGCAACGGTCGCGGCGGGACCGGTGGAAGTGCACACAACGACAGCAGCGGCACCGGCGGAGGCGGCGGCCCGCCATCAGGCGGGCGTGGGCGGGAGGGCCGCCCCAAACCGAATGGGGCCGCCAGCGCCTCCAGGAACAGCGGGGGGGGGAGTATCGCCGCCCAGGGCGGGGCCGCCTCGGGGGCAGGGGCGCCCGGGTGCGGATAGGGGGACGGGCCTCGTCACATGAAGACGGGGCCAGCGGCAGGCGGGCTGGCCCTTGCCCGCGCGTGCGTTGAGTCGGTACATGAACTGATAGCAGTGGCCGGAACCGGGGGGGTAGAACAGGCGCTTGAGCGCGTAGCGAGTCACTATTCCCATTTTTAGTCGGTCCACGGGGGGGAATTCGCGTGCATGCGGGCCCTCGAAAACTTGCCACACGTCCCCCGCGTACAGGCAGGTCGGGTGTCGGCCTGGTTTGGGTACACTGAGCGTTTTCCGCAGATTGACCTGTTGGCGAGAATAACCACGAACGGGGTGCCGGTAGTGGTAAACGGCGTCGATGATTTGGGTGCCGCCCTGCAGTATGGTAATCATAGATCGATCGTCCCGTACGAGGGAAACATACTGTGTAAAATAGCGGAAGACGTGAGGCTTGGGCGGACATTCGTCTTCCCGCGGGACACGGTCGATCGTATCCCCTGTCTCCGTCTGTTACCTTTAGGGGTGACGGTGTCTCCCGCGAAGACTCGCATCATTCACGACCTTACCTTTGAGACTTCTGTACCTAGCGTCAACTCCGGCACATATTTTTCGTCCGCCCCCCCTGTAAACTGGGCCACGTACTACGTGGTATTATTTGGCGTATTTTACACTTGCGTCGCCCGTCGGCTCCACTCACGCGCATCTTGCTGAGTAAGAGGGACTTGAAGGGCGCCTTCCGACAGATCCCCGTGGAATGGGCACAGTGCCCCCTGTTCGGGTACGTTTTCCGCGACCTGGTCGTAGTCGACCGGCGTCTTCAATTTGGGTGGCGGAATATCCCGGGATTCTGGTGTCTGTTTTCGGCCGCTCTCGAACACGCGCACGTCCACACAACATTCCGTAACGCGGTGGTCACCCCCTTTGGCCAGGCGGTCACGAGTCACGTCACCGTGAGGGAGCCTGCCACCGGAGAATGCCCCGTCCGCTTACCCCCGGGGTACCTGGTACCCCCGGGGGACGGGGGGGGGGCGGCCAAGCCGTTCTTTACTCGAATGTACGTAGATGACGCCGTCTTGGTAGAGCCACAGTGTGCTCCTGTAGGGGACCGGTGCGTGCTGGCGTCCCAAAGTATGGGATCCGATCACGGACGCCTCCTCGGTGAACGACGAGCGGGTGACCCGCCCCTGTTAGCACCGGCGAAGGTGTCCTCGTGGCACACGCGGCTCGAGGTATTAGGATGGGAGCTTGATACAGTAGCGATGACGATTTTTTTGCCGCTGGGGAATCTTGACCAGCTCAGTGAGCGGCTCGCGGAGTGGCCGAGCAACCGCCGTAGCGCGCGGGAATCCGAGTTACGGTCGTTGATGGGGAAACTTATGCACGTATGCGAAGTCGTGCGACCGGGCAAGTTTTTCGTGCGGCGCATGCTTAATCAGTTAGGCATGCTCCCCGTACAGGCCTGGCACGAGAAAGTACGGGGTCCGGAGGGGGGCGAGCGTTCGTCGACGAGCCGTTCACACGTCCGCCTTGGGGCCGAGTTCCACGACGACCTTTTGTTTTGGCGGTTGATGGTACAAAAAGCGATGGGCCCGGGGGGGGGCGGCACGTTTTCCGCCCCACTGTTTAGTTTTTGTTTGCAGCCTCATTCGCGTACGCTCATCGGCGACGCCTCCGGGGACGCGATGGGGGGTTTTTGTTTGGAGACCGGGCGGTGGTGGCGGTGGGATTTCGACGACGGTACCCAGGACCGCCTCCGGTCGCAAGGCCAGGGCAGGGATGATCTGTCTATTAACGTGTGGGAATTGCTGGCCATGGTAGTTACGGCGTGGGCGTTTACGGTAGAAGCCGAGACGGCGCCCAAATACGTCGGCGAGAGTATTCTAATGCGGGGCGACAACATGTCGGCCATCCACTGGGTTAGTCGATGTCGGGGGAGGCGCGAGCCGCGAGCGGGCGCACTAATGCGGATACTCAGCTGCCTAGAAATGCGCAGCGGATGGTGTTTTGGAGCCAAACATATGCGCGGCGTTGCGAATGTTTTGGCGGATGGTGTATCACGGTGGGATCGTCCCACCATCGCCCCCCGCCTCCACGCGCTTCGTCCCGACATCAATTGGCAGGAGCAGCGCCTGGGGGAGGCGGGGGCGGATCTCTCTACCGACATCTTGGCCTCCAGTACGTCGGGGGCTCAGTTGCGAGCTCGACTAGGCGTACGTACGAGTCTGGTCGCCGATCTTGGAGTACGTTTCGAGGGTTGATGGGTTGGCAGGAGGGTTTGGCGGCGAGCGATTCGGAGAGTTTGAAGGCCTGGGCGTTGATCGAGTTTGCATCGTGGTGTTGTGCGTCGGAAGGTATCTTGGCGAATACGATTACCGGAAAAATTGCGGCGGTGCAGTATTTCCATCGATTGAAGGTTGGAGTGGAGCTGCCGGTCACGGCTCCCGTAGTCCAGTGTGCGCTCAGGGGTATTGCACGGGCCCACGTGACGGCAGGGACGCCGCGCCGCGTCCGTTTACCGGTGTCGTTCGGGATGCTGCTTGCGGGGGAAACCCTCATCCCCACGTGGGGCCCGGAGGGGAAAGTGCTGTGGTTGTGTCTGTGTCTGAGTTACGTCCTGATGATGCGTTCGGACGAAATGTTCGCCGCGGATTCGGGGGCGGTGCACCCGGGGCACTACCTGACGCGGGGGGGCGTGGCGGTTTTCGCCGAGGGCACTCAGTTGGGAGAGAGGCGAGAGCAAGAACCGGACAGGGTAGAGGTGCGGTTGAAGGGGCATAAGGGGGACCAGGAACAGACGGGCAGTGTGCGCATGCGGACCCGAAGTGAGGTTCGCGGGCCACGGTCGTCCTTTAGGGCAGACGGCGGGGCCGTTGCCCTTATGTTGGAGTTGATGTCATGCCTCCCTGGTCTGTCCGACCGTGCCCCTCTTTCCTCGTTTCGGTGTGGCAAGGCCGTAAGAGTGGTAAGGTATGGCCATGCCCTTAGAGCAATCAAAGAGGTGGTAGCGAAGTTAGGTCAGAATCCCGACGAATTCGCCTTGCACTCGTTGCGTATAGGAGCCGCGACCACGCTCGCGGCGGGGGAAGACATAGCGGAACGAGTTATCCAGAGAGAAGGGAGGTGGAGGTCGGACGCGTACAAGGCGTACACGCGTAATAACATAGAAAAATCAACGAGGATGTCATGTAAGCTGGCGAGGGCAAAGGTGGCAAGGGAGTGACAGCCGAGGGAAGGAACGGCGTGGGGTAAGAAGTAACTATGAGTACGGCAAACAGTAGCCTCACATCACCTCGGTGTTGGAGGAGTCGAGTGGTACCGTACCATTCGGAGGCTTGGTCCTCCGAGACAACTGTAGGCCGTACTAGTTAGGAACCCGGCCGGTAAAGTAGGAAGGAGAGAGAGACGTAGAATTAGGGTGGTCGAGATATCCAGGGTATTGCAGGAAGCTGCGATACAGGTATCTGGCCGAGGGGAGGAACCTCTCTCTCCCTCGACTCAGGAAACGATAATGATAATGCAATTCGAAAGATATACAATGAATTATCAACCTGTGTCAACTTGTAAACATCGGATCCCAGCTGAAGCCCCATGTAACGAAGGCTAAGAGCTCTTACAGACGCAAACACTTAGGTCTTCAATTCCCTGTTCCCAGTCTCTTACCGCTTCTAGTTCTTTCCACCTTGGATGTATGCAAGTTGACTCCTCCTGTGTCCTGTCTCGATGGATTCCTGCAGAGACCAATCTTCTCTCAAGCACTTGCAGGTCTTGTCTCAAGCACTCCTTTTCGATCCTTCAGTGCTACACAACAGATCTCCGTATGAAACCTTCAACACTACCTTTACGGTATCGATCGCAGGACTCAGTCTCGGTTCGATGTCACTCACGCTCAAGTTCTCTTCAGTTTTCCCTCAATGGTATCGTGTGTTTTTGGATTGTTTTTGGACTGACCAAGAACGGTGCTTTCTCTAGATTGACAGGGAGTTGTACAATCCTAGGAAGCATTCCGCTACGTATTTCACGTTACGTGCGTCAATCCGCCGCAACAGCTGTACTCTTATTGAATATTGCCCCGTTCGCATACGAACATCTCGCCTTTTGGTACGTATCAAGTAGCATGGGTGGTCCTACGCATTACTCAAAAACTCGAAAACGAGATGTCCGCCTAAAGATCTAAATATATATGTGGAATGCCGCAAACTAACGTGTTGCTAGTTGGGCTCAAGGGTTCAACACATACATTATTTCTTTCTCCTGTACTTGCTCAGTGCTGTTATCAAAGGGCGAAGTGTCTTTGTGCAGTCATCGAGCTCACTTCATATCTGGTCCAGCATACCCCACTTATACCATCAAACACAGAGTATTTTAATACACACCATCCCTTCCTTCCTGTCTGTAAGCGTGATGCTCAGACAATACTGTAACCTGCACCCCATGCCCATATTTGCCCAACTAGGTAACAGTGATCTCCGGGGCCCTCCCCTCGGCAAACGCTACTGGTGTCTAGAGGCACACTATCATAATCATTCGTATTGTCTCAAGCGCGCACGCTCGAAAAGCACAAATTACGAATTCGGCGAGATTCGAACCCCCGACCCACCCTTGGGAATTATACAGCACTATCTGTTAGACCACTCATTCGGCGTAACTTAGAAGGAATGGACCACTGAGCTACTCAGTCACTGCTAGATGGGGGGAAAAAGGGCTGGATAGGGAAGAGCTGAGAGGCATACGTTTTTACGCCACATAAAATGAACGCCATGTATTGGTTGCAGGCATACAGCAGTATTAATATCATAACGAAAACTTCATTGTTCATTCTTCAATAATTGCATAAAATACAGATCCTTGTACCAGATACATCTTGACATTGTGGTGCTCCGCAGGCCGAGCAACGCGATGGGCAGGATGATGGTACTGTGCTGGACAAACAACTCAATAAAAAAAACATCCAGCATCAGCGCGTATCGGCTTCCATGCCCAGTACATCAATGCAACTTAACTCGGCGCCAACTTTGTGCACTTGTCTTCGATACCTCATTCTCCCCCGAATCCTCAGCCACAACTCGAATTTTACGCTTTGGCATATACTTTACTTTCATCTCGTACTCGCACTCACATCGATGCCCAACCAGAGCCCTCGACCAGTCAACTATAAAACAGATAGACGTCATTGTCCTGCAATCGTCTACCTGGTACATAATAACTTCAGTGAGGGAAGGTATATACGAATCCGTCTGTGCATCTCATTCTAATTTCCAACATTCTCAATTCTCAATCGCAATGTACGGATATTATCTACCACTCTGAAATCGATTTAAAATCAATCTAAAAACGGAACTTACCAAACGCAAACAATCAACAAAGTCAAACGTGCCTGTTGCGGACGTAAGTCCTTGCTGGTGGCGCCTCGGTCTCTTCTCTTTCACCCTCTCTCGCTTGGGGTAGTGCATCCTCCGTGCGCTGATCCCGAACTGCAGATGCAGATTTCCCCCCTCCGCCCATCCTCACTCTCCTTCATCTCCTTCCTGGGGGGCAACGTCCCCCCTCCATCAACCACCTGCGGGCGCTGTGTTTCAGCAGTCCAGGCAAGCGATTGTGCCCAAAACACTTTCAGCTTCGCTCGCGCGGTCTCCGCCTTCCACCCGGCTCCTCCCGGCGATACACATACTCGTCCTTCACCCTCTCTTATATTCTTACTTTCTACTTCTACTTTGCCAGCGCGAAACGAACCCACAGATAGATTCAGGCAGATACCTGGCTCTTCTGGGGTGTTGCAGCATCGACGGATACGCGGCGGTCGAGACGACGGCGGCGGCAGCGGCGGTAGCGAAGACGGCGGTTGCGGCGGCGGTGGTGACGGTGGCAGCGATGACGGTGGTTGCTGCGTGCGCTTCATCGTCGCAACAGGCGCAGCAATCCCCTGACTGTTGCTGTTGCTGACGGTGCCACTGGAGGTGCTGTTGCCCCTGCAACTGCTGCTCTCCAGAGCCTTCGCCACCAGTGCCAAGCGAATCTACCAGGTCCGACTCAAACTTGGCCCTGCTGGGATCGCTGCTGCTTCTGGTGCGGCATCTTCTTCTTCTCCTCTCACGTCCTTTCCACCAGGACCTCGATCCTCTCCGGGATCATCAACAGCAGCAGCTTCTCTATATGCATATTCTACTCATTTGCCACGTTGGCTTCCAGACTAGACACGCCATCTAAACCAGACATGCCGGAAGGTTCCCACCTCTCTAGGTTGGCCTCGGCTACGCTTGCCAATAGAAGATCACCGGATTTTCACTAGTGTGTTGATTGATCTCTAAAGGTATAGACGCAGCTGGCACGGGAACGCGTGGTTGACTCCAGACAATAACACGGAACTCATCATATATTATATATCAAACGAGTGGCATTGGTGGGGTACACTTTACCCCGACATCCCAATACCCTACTACCAGAATCCCTGTTCAGCATGGAACTCCTCAATCTACGATGGATCTTACGGATTGTGTTCTTGAGCACAATCAACAGAATGGCAAGAAAACAACCAAAGGCAGGTTCCAAGGCGTGTGATAGTATGGGGTGTGATCACAAGGGGGTGTCGTATAGACATAGGGCCCTGATTTCAATTACCTGGGAACCCGGCGGGTATACCTGGACGGATCTTACCCGGTTTCAGGGGTAGGGTCCGAGCTCACTGCCCACGGGTATTCGGAGGCTGCGGGTAATTTCGCCGTCGAGAACCGGGTACCCGCGGGTAATCCGTATTCCCGGGTACTTATGTTTGTACAATATCTCTAGAAAACCCTTCAAAACACAACACACCATGCACATTCGCACATCACCCACGCCAACCGCAATCACACGGGGTACGCACGCACACGGCAAAATCGTCACACGGCACTGGCTGAGCATGCCGTTACTTGGACCGTCGCGTGTACGGTAACCGACATAGAGACCCGCTTGCAACGTCACCGACTATGGCCCAAAACATATAGGGTTTCCACATGAGCTTCACAAAACAGAGTGAGCGTGTGAAGTTTGACTGATAGGTTTATTTGTGCGGTTTGGTGACGTTTGTGCAAAGGGCAAACTGTTCAATTTCGACAAGAACTGTTCAGCGAAATATTTGAGGGATCCCGCATGTATGTGCCAAGCAAGCTGCTGACTCTGAGGCACTTTGAGAAATCCCGCATTTGTTCTTGACCACTTGCGAAATCAGCGGACACCACCCAGGCCTGGCGATGCTAACACGGAGCAGCAGATTCCCTTGTGGGGCGGGCCTTCTAGTGGAAGCCGGTGCTACCGTACTCTCGTCACTCGTGACCTTCTATTAGTACTGGTACCAGGAGGGTGAGACATATCAGGCTCCACATGGCAACATTCACTGCTGCTGCGGCTGGTGTACTATTTTCATTTTCTGCTTGGTTTGAGGACGCAGCCAGCAACTGCAACCACGCCGGCGGTTGGAGTCGGCCCGGCAACCCGATGCAAGGCCACTCCCCTCTCAAAGCGACGCCTATCCAGGCCTGGGAGCGTGAACGCAAAGCAGCATGTTCCCTTGTGGGGCAGCCTCCGCGTGAAAGCCGACTGCTGCTGCTGGTGTGCTCTCGTGCCAGGAAGTTGATGCCTCGAGCAGCGAGTTGTCCTGTCGGCTCGTACCCTTACGAACACGAGCCCGATACAAACACAGTGAACAATCACCAGGCAGACCGGACAACGTGCGCGGAACGCCGACACCGCTCGATGCGACAATGGAGCGATACTGCTGATCACCAATGGCTCGTGGTAGATTGCAGTGGATAGGTGAGAATGACTTTGAGCGAACGAGCTTCTTCTCAGAGAGAGACCTTGGGCTTTAGGCTGTTCGCACGCGTATGATTAAGAAAAGCAAAGTATAAAATCACAACTTCCGAAAAAAATAGTACGCGTCATTTCTGTCACGAAAATACCAACAACATATTAAAGTGCGCCACTGGCTAACCCGCCTGCAAAAAACACGAATATCACCTCCTCTGTTGTTGAATCACCCTCTGGCAGATGTGTGCATCCTGTGTTTTTCACGTATCATGACCAGAAGAGGTCATGTATGTACGATATTATTGAGATTCTACAAACACGTCCTACTCCAGTACGTCGAAACCTGCTGCAACATTTCTTTTGCACGGTATCAGGGTATCCATCAATAGGATGACGACTGCCTTTCAGACTTTCGAGTGTCTGGTGTCCCCCGGCCCTCACGTGCGAGCTACTCTTTCAGAAGTGCACGAGATGTTATTGTCCGAAATTATCTGGAAATGGTGCCGATGAGTTATTGCTCGTCGACCCTGGGAAATAACATGCCGGGGAGTCACCGGCCAGTAGTCAATCGCGACGAAAAAACGGTAAACGCGTGAACTGTTATCACACGTTTTGCTAATTTGAGCACCGACCGAAAGATATGTTGATTTCACAGGCTGACGCATTGTTGTACATCTGACAGCATTAAATTCCGACGAGGGCAACCCAAAAAGTGTACAAACAACAAAAACACACAAAAATGAAGTATGTATATACCAGGGTTCTTCACTCGTTAGGCAGTTTTTTCAAATCTCCGGGTCGGCTCTGGTAGGGGCAGTGGGGCTTCAAACTCAGATGGGCACCCCTACCCGAGCAAAGCTCGACCGAACTCGCGAGGTTTGACCCGACTCGTGAACAAACTTGGTATACTACTATAGTGTACGACTCGACTTTTCTGACCCATCAAGGCGTCTTCTGGCCTTTCTATACCGCTTTATGTGGAAGGGGCAAGCCAGTTGAAGGGTGGAAATGCCGTCTTCAAAATACTTTCACAAATATACCACTGCTGTGCTTGGTCGACCCAAACTGCACCGCACGAAGTTCATCGCCCGTTTTTTTCGTTGCGTTTCGACGTCACCCGAATCCAAAGTATTCTTTGGGTTGTGCTTGATACATCTTTGCTGGTGGGGGTCGGTCCTGCACGATCCGGCCGTAGCTTAGGCGGGTACCATTGCCCTTACTTCGAGAGTTACATACAATGTACCAGGTATCACAAGTCAAATTGAAGTTCTACTCCTCCTACAAGATAGACGGTATTTGGTTCCTCCGGTTTTCCGATTGATCAATTGTGTTTCAAGAGATTTGAATGGTAGGTAGTCCTTGGATGACTTGACGTTAACCAGCCTCGTGACATGTATTCACATGCAGCAGTACAACATAAACGTGGCTGGTTGGGAGACACACGCACCCCTCGCGTGGGCTGCGTGATGCATGAGGTGCCAGAAGGACTGTGGTATATGTACGTATTGCCCTATGTGGGCTCCACTCAAACGTGTGAACAGCTGGGGCTCGGCTGTGTCTTACCCCGATCCCATGCTCCACATGCGAATGAACCATCCGCGTAGTACGCTACCCTTTTCCGTACTATCGCCGATGAACCGCTAAGCCTTCAAAGGTAGTATCACAACCTAGACCACCCTGATTAGCCGTCTGAGATGCAGATATACGGATTATATGGGAACCCACCGGTGCCACCAACTAGGGCATGCATTGTTCAAAGTCGCGGCTGCTTAAACCCTATACCAACACCTGCCCCTAGCTTACAATAATCAGTTTTCCAGGGGATATGATACCTCACACCCCCGGACGATTTGTCAACTTGATTATCCCGACAAGGGAGGCAGGAAAAACACTGAGCAAAACCGTTCTCGTTTATGTTGAGGCGTCGGCAAGACCGTTCCCGAATTTTTAAAACCGCATTTTTCATTTCGTGTGCCCCGCTTGTTGTGGGTCAAATCGCCTCGGAAGGTTTATCTCATAATATAGGGGTTTATCATCTTGCGTGTTATAGCTTCGCCGTATTATGCTACGAAGTGTCCTGAAAGAAACCGTGGAAAAAGGGAAACAAAGAAAAACCTGTGAAGGAACTCGAAAAACGCCAAACATCGAACAAAGGCAGCTCCACAACTATGACGAGAGGACAGGTGGGCAAAAACGTGACGTCGAAAAACCCACATACTGTACCTCGAGTATATATATTATGAGCGGCCGAATCACCCACATTAGCTCCGGCGATGAACGCGGGGACCTTTGTAGGAATAAGAACAACAGGAGTAACGCGTGTGGCTAAAGCCAAGTGAAAGGGGGGGGGCACTGGAAGAAAATTCCAAGTGAGAGGCGGTCAATACGTCAAATATGACAACAACGTGGAACACCAAATAAACACACGAAATAAGACAACAACGTTGAACCCTGTGTGTACTCCGGCCAAATATCCACCAGTATGTATCTATTGTACTGCGACTCATGACCTTTTCATTTGAGCACGCTCTTCAGCCCGCACAATATTATAATGTCGTTGTGATCGCGTCCATGTGGGTGTTCCCTCCTGCCCCCCCCGCTCCTGGTGCCTCGTGGTCCGGTGGACTATTGTTGTACCTTTCGCGAAACGGCGACCTGTGTGGTGGCCACCAAGACTATGTGCAACAACCTAGGCGCTCTTTGACCACGCTTCACAACGCCATACAATTTAATGCGTGCTACATCCCCCCCCTAAATCTTGATGGATTGGCGTCGAGTGGCAACGACGTAGTAAAATCAGTCACCAGACACAACGTAGGAATGCTATGTACGGACTGCTCCTTCCGGCACAAATGCCACATAGACCAGACCAGACATAGACACCATGCAAACAACAACCCAAAATTCAGACCCACCGGTAAAGGAAGAACAAAATAATATACACGATTCACAGTAATTTTCCCCTACCAAAACACAAAACCAGATTCAGAGACGAAAGCACTCAACTAACATTTTTTTGTTCCATATCGAAACGCAGAAACCAGATTAAGACACGAACCAATTGAACTAAACAGTTTCCCCCCCACAAGATTACGCAAACCTGATTTAGACATGAAATTACTCAACTGAATATTTTTTGTTCTCTATCAAAAATGCAAAAAACCAGGTCAAGACGTGAAACAATTAAACTAACCAGTTTGTTTTCCTCGTCACAGCACAAACCGGATTTAGACATAAAATTACTCACCCAACAGTTAATTTTTTTCATATGCGAAACACGCATAAAACAGATTTATACATGAAACAATTAAACTAACCGGTTCTTTTTTTGTCCGTATCATGACGCAAACCGGATTCAGACATGAAACTACTCAACTACTCTTTTTTTTCCCGATACCGACACCCGAATCAGAAATATGTACTCACTCAACCGCTTGATGTTTTTTTTTGTTTTCCAAAGCCCAAACACAAACCAGATCTTGCTTTACATGAAACAACTTAACTTGACGCCCCCCCCCCCCATATCCGAACCAAAATTAGATATATACATGAAAATAGTCTTAAAATTCTCCGCTATAATAAAACTCGTAGTAAGTATTCAAATATAGACCAAACACCCAGCATGAAGGCGGAGCGCCTCACATGCACACACATAGATACATCATGGTCACCCCAACATGTGCAATTCACATGATGGTTGGGTCTTGTCGTAAGATACCCGTAAAACTTTACCGATTCCCATTGGGCGGCGGAAGTCTGGTCTGCCATTATTCCCAAAATCCCCGACATTTGGTGCACATACCAAACGCTAAATGGAGGGAAGGCATGTATGATACATGACATTAAGTCAAGACATATTTTACTCATGAAACAAGCACCTTGCATTTGACCGATGCCCAAAGAGAAAGAGCACCAAGCGGTACGTAGATGTCTTGTCGTCTTGTAGGATAGAAGCCGTGGGGGGATTGTTGGCGAAGGTTTCGGCATTGAGGGTCTACTTGGGAGTTTTAGTGGGGTAGTTATCCATGGTGAAACGTACATATGACGCAGAAAGCGACGTACGGGGCATCCCGACGGGTGAGTAAGCTTTAGTGTTATGAAAACCGTCCTTGAACCTTGCATGGTAAAAATGATCTCCCTGGAGGAAAGTATCCAGTAAAGCAGCGGGGCAAGATGATAGAATACACGATCGTGAGACGCCAGGATGGTTACCATGCAAATAGCCTGACACAAACATTAGGTACTTGTGTTAAGGGTGCTGAACTTGGCTCCAGGCCACGAGCCCGTGTTGGAGACACCATTTTGAACTGAAAGACACCAGACCCCCTACCAGTACTAGAATTGGGAAGCCTCAGTAACTTGGACGTTTCCCCCTACCATTATGCACACAAATAATCTGGAGATATTATCGGAAGAGATTAAAGGAAAGACGGCAAGGCAGGGTGGGTGAAGCAAGAAAGACTGAGAAGGTAACGTACTAGAAATGATGATATTTGGAGTTCCTAGCGACATGACCACGATTAAGTTCAAGAGGAAGTGCGACGAAGTAGGACTGTACTGATTTGCAATAGGATACGTCGAACGAGAGGGAGAACACTTTCGAGCCACGCTAAAGCCGAAAGTGAGCATGGAGTGGCGAAGGATAGAGACAGAAACAGTGTCGGCGTGGGTTAGATGACTGTGATAGAGAGTATGTATAGCGAATCGAATAGCGAACTTAAGGCGTAGTTCTAGGGTGAAGAAAGGTAAGGGGATGCAGGAAACAGCAAGTGGCTCCAAGGGAAAAAGGGAAAAACATACGGGCGCAGAACAATCAGACAAAACAGGAATCGAAACGGAAATAATGCTCACAGAAGAGATGATATACCTACTCGTAGCGAAAACATAGAAGGAACACCAGGTAAGACTAGAGCGGACAGTGAAACGGAAAATATGCTGAGAATAGGATCATGGCACGTATGTGGGTTCGCTATGGACGAGCGCTAAATGATCGAAATTGCCGACCAAGTAAGTAACCGCGACTTGGGCATAGTGGGAATTCACGAGTCGTGGGAGAATGAGGGGGGTTAGATAGGATGCAAAGTTGGAGAGTACGCTTGGATAAGAAAGAAGAGGAAAGGACACGATAGCAAGAATAGGGAGGCGGGGGGCAGGGGTTCCTAGTCAGAGAATACCTGTGTGATGTAATAGAGGTGACCAAATACACTAGATTGGACGAAATCATACGGATTAACAAACCAGGGGAGCGGGAATCGAAATGTTACATCTTAAGAAACGTCTAAATGCCCCCGCAGTCGAAGAATACGATACACGATGTGCAGAGGAGGTTCGGGGAAGTAGCGGTGGATGTACAGAAGTGTACGCGGCAAGGAGAAATAATACTAGTGGGAGACTTCAATTCAAGAATTGGGAAGGCAAGCACTCTGAATAAGAACATTTGACAATATAGGCAAATAAATAACAAATAATAAGAACGGGGAAGATATGTTGAGTCTTCTTCAACACCTCGAGATGAAGGCGTTAAACGTCAGAGTAAAAAAGGCAGAATCGGAATGGACTAGAAAAGTACATACGAAAGGGAGAAAGCTATATCCTTGATTTTATAGTAGTACAAAATGCAAGCGGTATGGAAACAGAACTACCTGTATGCGCAGCGGACGTAGGAACTACGGATCACTGTCTGATATGGGCAGACAGTAAGCAGACAAAAGTTGTCAAACAAAAAGGTGAGGTAGGAAAGTATAGAGATACACAATAGATAAAATAGAAGTAAAGAGAAATTGGAAGAGTTCCAAGCAGAGATGGCCAAAAATGCAGAGCAATTTTCCGAGCTATTGGAGGGACCACAGCAATTAAAGAAATAGGAAGTATGTTGATAGTATGCAACACAGCAGTAGTAAAATGATGGGATGAAGATGTGAAAACGGCTAGAACACTAAGGAGAAAGGCACACGCAAGGTATCAATCGAGTCAAACTTCGACAAAATGGGAGACATAATATATATATATATGATATAGCTAGAAAGAAAGGAAAAGAGATGGTAGGGGAGAACAAGAAAGGGATATGGGACGACGCAGTAAATAAAACGAATGGAGACTTTGAGGGAGGGGTGAAGCAGATGTGCGTAGGGATAAATGGAATGCTGGGCAAACAAGCATGAGAGGCGGATACGGGAGTAGCTGCCTTGAGAGCAAAACAAGGTAGAATGGTTAGTAGTTCGAAGGGAAAAAGGAAGTGCTATTACGGGGGACCATAGTTAATAGGACCTATGGTATACATAAATACCTATATATTTAACCATTTTTACTAACAATATTTGGTCCTATTAACTATGTTCCCCCGTAATAGTAGAGCATTACAGCGAGCAAGGAACACCCACAGCCAACGAAACGATCGACGCAGAATTCAAGAAGGATATCAACGTAGATGCACCAGGAAGGGGACAACGCAGTTCGAAAGGGTTACAGAGAGAGTACACATCGGAAGAAGTGAAGAAATGCGTAGGTGAACTGAAGAATAGAAAGGCAGAACGGGCAGAACAAATAGTGAAGGCTTACCATGCTGGTTATGTTGTATAACTGGACATGGAAAAACGAGTACGCTCCTAGGAAGTGGACAAAAGGAGTAGTAGTAAACTTATCCAAGAAAGGAGGTAAGGCTGACCAGGGGAATTATAGAGGCGCAACGCTACTAAGCACAATAGGCGAAACGTTTTGCAAGATTTGAACGATAGAATGGGAACGATGATGAGGAGGAAGACAAAACAAGCGAAGGACAAGCAGGGTTCAGACCAAACTGTAGCTGAGTAGACCATGTGTACACCTTAGGCAAGATAATCCAAGGTAGGAAAGACGCGGGACTATCGGCGTACTGTTTCGTTCCAGATGCACATAAGACCATCGACACAGTATGGAGAAATGAGTTGTGGAAAAAACTATAGAAAATAGGAATCATAGGAAATATATGGAGAAGATAAAAAAGATGACGGAATGTGCGAGAAATGTTGTGATGCTGGACGGGGAAATATCGAAGTACGTTGATCTTTTGCAAGGAGTTTCACAGAAATGTACGTTGTCACCTAACCTATTCAAGATTGTCGATCGTAGACGAGTATACGTACCTTGGCGCGGAGATTTCTAAAGACTGCTCTTGGGATACATACATATATAGCAAAAGTAATGGAAAGGGGTAACTCACACATAGGCAACATGGATGCGATCCTAACACATTCGCATCTTGACACCAGGGTTAAGAGACGTATCCTATTAAATGTGATGGTACCAAAGCTAGAATATGCAGGAGAAGTATGGGAAGGCAACGCAAAACTCGTAACACGGTTAGTTGGAAACAATACAGATGACAGCAGCTAAAACATTCCTAAGACGGTCAAGTAACTAGCAATACAGTATCTAGAGCAGAACTGGGAATGCCCCCACTCAACACAAACAGAGATATGATAAAAGTTGAAATGGCAACATAAAGTAAGAAACATGCCAAAAAAGGGGTTGCCAGCCATAGTTGATAGAGCTGTATGGGAGAAAGTAGAAAAACCCATATTAGAATAGCCCAGTTTAGAAGGTACGGAAGCGTATGGGGGGAAGCTAAGAAGAGGTGATGCCCATCGTTATTTTTGGGAAGTACAAGGCAGAAGTAGAGGAAATATAAGATAAGAAGGAAAGGCTAGCTCTACGAAACGAGGTGTCATCGGAAAAACAGCTAGGGATATGCGGGGGATTGAGGGAGGGAATAGGAATGAAAAGGTATTTGCACGGCCCAATGGACTTCGCGAAAACTTGCGATTTCGGGTAGGTAACCTGGACCTGTCGGAAAGAAGAAAGAGGTATACCAGTGGCCGGGAAGAGGAGGAAACAGACGCACAAATGTGCCCGTGAGGCAAAGCAACGGAGAGTAGAACTCACATAGTAGGCGAATGTGAAATTTGCAAGGAGGGATGGGATGTGTTACAAGAGCAGATGAGGGGAATAGACGAATGTAAGCAGATGACATGAGGGAAATAGGCGAATGTGACATGGAGGAGTTTGATACACTAAAAACCAGTGAGAAAACCATCGCTGTCCTTGGCCACAGGCGGTCAAACAGGAAGAAGAAGGGGATATGAGTAGGAAAACGTTTCTGTGTAATATATGGAAACAACGTAATGAGCGCCCAATTGTTGGAGGTGTCTCTATTGGGAGTGGGAACCGTGCCCCGTCTCGAAAGGGATACGTGGTCAATGATCAAATTACTAATACAAGCAACTAATGAGTACGCCCTCCCCAACACCACCACCACCACGCTCGCCGCCAGCTGACGAAGCAAGCTGCAGCTACTCAAAACCCTGAGGTGCCCGTAGCTTGTCGTCTTCTCAATTTGGATAGTCCACTAATTGCTGTAATCGTACCACACTTCCGGTATCTGTCTGAACTTTGTCGGCTTCCTCTTATGGACTATGACAAGAACGTATACTCTCTGTAGTGGTGAACCTTGCAACTAATACCGAAGCTCACCTGGTTCGAAGTTGACCTTGGCGGCTACCTGTTGTGTTCCGGTTCCTCCGATATTTCGAACGCTAACGTCAAAATGCTCGAACTAACTTATTACTCATAATTTCGACACTCTTGATTGACGGTTTCGCTGGCCAAAAAATATGCATACAGCGGGGATGCAGCACAGCAGCTCCCCACTCCTGTATACAGTGGGTAGTTTATGTAAGAACACACACCATTCAACGTGCAAGACGTTCGGTTTCGTTGTCGTTCTGTAACGATGTCATATCGTACTCCATACTCCCTGCCATCGCTCGAATTTGTCGAATCCTCAATACTCAATTATCATCTACCAAGTGACAAGGAGGGCCTCTCTTCATGAAAAATGTAAAAAACAACCCCCCCAAGGACCGTTTCAAGCGCAATCAAGCGATGCTCAATGATACTATTATTCAATCATCATCCATGTCTTCTATACATACGAGCCTGCTACTGCTACTTTTGTCCTCTCTACTTGAAGTTTTCCAACCATTCCTCGAAACGTCTATACGTGCATACACATATATACAACCAACACATATACAGCCTGAAAGACAAGAGCCCCCCTACCATAGTCCGGGTTTGGCTTTTTTCATAAAGCTCTCTTGGGAGTCATTGACTTCCAGCGCCCGTATCGACCACACCACCTTTTCGTACGCCATATCCCTCGAAATGACACTTTGAGAGAGCACCAAAACGACCATCCGTAGACGGCATTTTATTTCTCGAGGGCCGTGGCGCGGCAAAGCATGCAGCGATTACCCAATGGGGCAATGTTCGGAGCGATGGCTGATGGTAAGTAGCCGAGACCTGGCAGATAGTTTTCGAGGTGGCATACATATATGTAGTGAGAGGCCTTAGGGGGTTCCGGGCCATCGTAGCGATCAGAGGATCACACCCTCTTGGTGGTTCGAGTTGAAACCGCGCTGTTGTCCAATGCAGACAAACGTGAGGGAAAGTGGTACCTATGGGCCTTCGGAGCAGTAGAACGGTTCATGGTGAGGTGGGAGGAGGATGGAGCACAGCTGAAACGGCAGTGCCGCTCATCTGTCGAGGGTGGTGCCGAGGGGAATGGGGCGAGGGGGGCAAGAGGCGAAAATAAATTAAACGCCGATCAAGGAGGTGGGAGCGGGGGGGGCGGCAGAAGGAGGAGTAGAAGGGAAACCGCGATGAACGAGCGGAAGAAGGAGACGGCACACACGGTAGAGGGTAGCGAGGCACCTGGCCGACTTGTATGTAAAGCGTATCTTTGCTACTCGTGCCGGCAACTGAGTGTGGTGCATTTTTGTCTTTTTCCATGGAAGTACGTGGAAGCTATAAAAAAAACTGTCACTACTTCCATAGAAGTTTCCACCACTTCCAATGGAAGTTTGAGGAAGCTGTCATCGACGTCGTGGAAGCTTCCATGCAAGCGGTGGATTGAAACGATGAAACACTTCCATGGGAGTGGTGATAGCTTCCACCATAAATGAAAGCTTCCACCGCTCCTGCGGAATCTTTCGTTGGAAGCTAGTAGTGGATGCTTCCGTGAAAGAAAGTGCCTCCAAAGTGAAAATCGAAGTTCCCATTGAAGCTTCCGAAGAACAGTAATTACTCTTATTGGGTTCCGCGAACGTTCAACAAATATCGAGTATTTCCTCAACCTTCAAGCTGTTTCTAGAAGCATCCAATGCTTCCACTGTTTCCCGCTACTACTATGGAAGCATCCATGGAAGCAGTCTCCGCAGAAGCTCCAATGAAAGTTGTGGATGCTGTCATGGAAGCTTCCGCGTACTTTCAAACCGAACATCAATGATGCAGACAACCTCTGGTTTAATGTTGGGTCTTTCCTTGAAAGTAGGTTTGAGCTTCTACTAGAATCTTCCACAACTCCCATGGAAGATTCTACAACTTCCATGGAAGCTTCCACGTACATTAGGGGTAGACGCTTCCGTGGATGTGCCATGAAAGTGGCAGCGGAAGCTTCCATGGAAGCTTCCGATGTTCACTTCCGTTGGCTTCCGAGAATTTCCATCAAGTTTAGAAGACTTCCACAACCTTTAGGCTGTTTCTGGACTATTACGCTGCTTACATAGAAGCTTCCATGCAAGTCGTTTCCGCGGAGGTATATGGGCGCTTCCAAGGACACGTGCACCCCCACCTTCATGGCGCTTCAGCAGACATTTCCACTGTTAACTTACCAGGTACATGATAACTTCAACCATCTCCGTGGAAGCTTTCATCACTTCTCTGGGAGTGACAGTCTATGGGAGCATTCTAAAGCTTCAAATTTCGATGGTGTTGGAGCCGTTCGTGGATGCTTCCTGTGTAAGCTTGGGGGGGACCTCCCAGTAGAGGAATAACGCTTTTCCTCCAGTTTTAGTGGGAAAACCGAATCGAGCGACTCCAAGGGACCTCTGCTGAACATTTTGCGCGAATAGCCTCAAGACCGGACTGCGTAGGACTGGTTCATAGTCAAATTCAACTGAACAAAATATCTTCTATTGGAAGTTCAGGTATTGAATAGAAGGCAATTCCGTTTTGTTGCACGGTCACTTCTTTAAGGTGCGAAGGTCGGAGGCATTTGTTCGACAATGATCCTGAATGTTTGCACATGTTGTCTATGGGCCCTAGCCAGCCCGACGGAGGCCCGTTTAAAGTGGGAACAATCGAAACAAAGACTAAACGAAACATCTAACAGACTTCACCTTTCCCGATGGAACGTAAGTTGCACAAACGGAGGATAGCCGCGAAAAAAGAACGCCTTATATATTGCGGAAACAAGACTGAATGAGGTCAGGGTGCAGTACCACCAACGATACACCATCCAGCTGCGGTGGAGGTGGGGCCTAGCGCTCCAAACGAGGGTACTGTGCCCACACGTCTAGCCGACGCAGCTGGGAACATGGCACAAGTATTCTGAAATGCGAGATCTGCACTTGATGAAGTGCGGGTTTCGTTAAAAAAACAGCTTCGTCAACTATCGTTTTTTTATATACACTCGGTGCGAGTTGGATGATTCTCTGGTCCGTGGTTAAACTGCGGCGATCGAACCGACATTAAGGGGCATCGGCGGCATGTCGTTCGAGTATCTTCTACCCTTTTTCAAACAGTACCTAGTACCTAGTACACATACTGTGTATTTGTTTCTGCGTTGTCGCATGGCCTGGCTTATCACCTGCGGATTGTTCCTTTAAAGCGCTTGGTTCTATCGAAGCCAACTATCAACTAAGCGAAAGGGAAAAAAAACATCACCCATGCTGGTGCCCTTGGTCCTATTTTGGTTGTTAGGTCAATCCATCGGAGGAGTGAATCCCGTCTTCCTGTCTCATCTCAACGTTTGTTTGTTTTTATACCCGCCCCGTTTGGGCCTTAGGGTTGTTCTTAACGTTTTTTTTTTTAGGGGGGTTTCGGTGTTTTCCCGAGATTTCGGCATTTCATGTTTTTGTCCTAGAGGAAAATACCGAAATTTCGGGAAAATACTGAACAAAACTGAAAGGCACTCGTCGTTAAGATCGACCCTTCTGAGAAATGCCCTGACGAGTGTGTTGCCAGTTGGTTTAATCGTTATTTCCGTCGGAAAATTCGGATAACTTCAGACCCACACAATAGTAGCGAGGAGACTGCACTGCACTCATGTCCAGAAGATGTACCAGGAGTGATGCTAATACTATTAATAGCATACGAAGTATAAAATAAATATTAGAGAAGCCCGTTTATATATTTTCAGCCCCAGGCAGGGGGTATACTAAAATCAAGTATAACAAAACGGAAAAAATAACGTGCAATTTTTACCGAGGAGGAAATTTTATATGATATTTGTTTAGAAAGAGTATCAGCTACCAGGTACTTGTTCGTATAATATACCTGGTACCAGGTATTTATAATACTTCTTGCTGTTGTTTCTTGTTTGTGTTTCTGTTAGTGTAGTCGTTTGCGTTGTTCGGTGTTTCCTTGTTCTCGTCTTTTTATATTTATTTTATCATCCTCCGGGTTGGTAAAAATAAAGGTTAGCTCTGCGCAACTGCCCAAATTACTGCGAGCACAGGACGGGTCGAACGTACTGTTAAAGTAGTATACGTGCATTATCTATGTGAAATACTCAATCATGACTATAAGCAGTAAACCCAGCATAATATATATATATACCCGAGGTGCGCTGCGAGTATGTGCAGTATCGAACACCTGATGATACCTGATACCTGGTACCTGATATCGATCGGCAATAATACCTGGTGGTACAGAACAAACCAATCACCCTAACCCACATCCAATCACCGCTGTCGCGGCAACACTATTCTTGCCTTCTCGTTTCGTCCCTCATATTCAGGGCTATTCAGGGCTACCACCGGTATCTTTGCGCCCTTGTTGTTTCCGTCAACAGGAAGATGGCCAGCCAACTGCAAAACTATGCTTCGGTGTCTGCGAAACGCGCATGGCTCCTGATCATGAAAATCGCCGCGGGGTTGTCAGGGGGTGATGCAGCAAGCACCGCCCTAGAGTTTAAGCACTGCCGAGGCCACGCGTGGAATGTTTACTCCCAACCCCTTAATGCGGGATTAGTTGGCGCCACCCATGGTCGCGGCCGGGACTGTGGGGGCAGGGGCGGAGATGTGAGTCCTCGCATTGCGGGTGGATATCGCCAGGGGGGGGCGGAGGGAATGACGGTCGTACATACACCGATGAAGAAATCCGGAGGTTGCCAAGAGTGCGCAGAACGCAAGGGTAGATGGTCTCAGCTCGACCCTGAACCCATAATATTTGGACGAGCAAGGACATATATATCGTGCCTGCTGACCCTCGCCCAGGGGCAGGAAACGAACGCACAGGAAAATTGAGTATCCTCCTTGGATGTTCCCATTGTTCCGTGGGTCGTACGAGGAATCTAAATATGGCTGGCGTGGTCGCAGAGGCGGTTGCCTTTAGTTGCCACTGAAGTTAAGCATGGGCTGACGTGCAGGATTTAGTGTAGCCCTGGCTGCTGCTGAAGATATGTTTTTCGATTGAAATCGTCTACCTCTCAAGGCACATCTCGGCGTTTTCCATGTATTGCAATATGAATTCTTGGAGAAGGCCCGGGGCGACGTAACTCTGCGTTTTGTGCTGTCTAAAATGCAATGAACTTCGTCATTACACCACCAGACAATTCTCCATGTATGTATCCAATGTTTTTAACATAGATAGTGGTATATTTTACGAGATTCCGCATCCTTCGGACACGTTGCGGTGAGTATCTCATGTATGTGTGGTCGTTCTGTGTCGTCAGGGCCGGTCCTAACTGGGGCTAAATAAACGAAATAAAAATGAACAGCAGAACTAAAGAGCACATTATTAGTTTCATTGGTCAAATTAAATAAAAAGTAGGGATCCCGATACCTCCGTTTTCACCCTTCGTTTTTTGAAAGCCCCATATTCATTTTTCCAAGTCCCAGATGACTTAACAAAAAACAAAACGGGTGCCAAATAAACGCAATATGGGATACCCAGGGTCGAAGGGGAGCATAGGAGGAGCTCGAAGCGTTGCGATGAAGTTCGGATAGAGTTTCTACGACCGGTTAACAAGCGCACGATGGCCGAGGTAGTGCATGCGGCTCCCACGCGGCTTGTCTGCTGACGGCGCGAGCACATATATATGGGTAGGGAATCACCATGGGGTGCTCTCGCAAGAAACCGGGGGGTCATGAAGTGGATGTGGCGGTACATTTTTCGACACGAGTCCCACTCAAAATTCGAATGTGTGCCGTCGACCAGCGATGACCGATACACAAGTTCTAGAGCACTCCGGAGGGGACGGGTTGGACCAGGAGAACCACCTGCTGTGGAGGGTGCCTCGCGTGTTCGCGTTGTGTTTATTCTCCGTCGCTGTCGAGCGCCATCGCCGGTAATCACGTGCTGTGGTGGTTGAGTCATTCTGAAAAATTGTACGGCGTAAAAATTCGGCTCGGCTTCTTCTTTTTGGTTCTTTTTTTGTGTTTTCTTTTTTCTCGTCGGGACTCAACCTGATGTTTCTTGCGAGAAACGAAAGTCTGTTCGTTTTATTTCGTTTTTTTTTTTTTTGCCCACATGATGACCGGCCCTCAGAGATAAAAGTCTAGAGCAGCTAGCTGCAGTCGTCCAGGATGCATTTTCTGGTCTTTCGTTGTCAATCTTTGTGGCGACACTCCCAGAACCCTTCATCTGCATCATATATACCGGCACAGCCAGTCTTTCCGGAAACTATCAGGTAATCCAACATGAAAAACCGTTTTGCCATCGGTTTATACCTCGAGCAGATATTATGCACTATTACTTGAACTTCTAACATTTTAAACAAAATACTCTTGCCCTCTACCTGAACACACATAAAGGAGTCCGCTGTAAGAGTAAATGACATGCCAATAAGAAATTTCACAGCGGTTGTACTGAAGTCAGTATAGAACGTACCTTTCCCGAACAAGAAATTCCGGTTGAATCAGCCTTCGTGTTTCAATCTCTTATTTTTCTCGCTATTATCAAGTGTTTCATATTGTAGCTCGCCCGAGAAAAACGACTTTAATTATTTTCGCGCTTCCCGCGAACAATCTATATACCTGGTATATATGTATCGCCCCTTACCCATGGTCCCTGAGCCAAACTCGGCACAGGGACCATGGGTAGGGGTCGAGAAATGTAACTTCCCGTAGGGAGGTGGAGTTTGTGGAGGCGTTGTGGAATTATAAGAAGCTTGCAGAGTCGTGAGATGAGGCGAGATCAGGCGACAGTCGAAAGCGTCTAGTCACTAGAGCTAGCTGCTTGGGCTTAGACGGCAGCGGCGGCAACAACGAGAGCTCGTAGCAAAATCTCGTAAGTAGCTCGCCCAGACAAGTGATCGCCTTCAACTATTAATCGACTCCGAAGCAGCATCGGCAGTAACAGCGAGCAGCAGCAGCAGCAGCAACAGCAGCAACAGCAGCAGTAGCAGCAGCAGCAACAGCAGCAGTAGCAGCAGCAGCAACAGCAGCCTCTTCTTCTGCGGGTTCACGAACCTCTCGGGGGCGCTATCGCCGGCGGCCCGTTGGCCCTGTGGGCTGGCGGTGCTATGGGATGTCAGCCGCTGCCAGCGCCACAAGACGCTCGACCCGCCCTGTTTCAGAGTGAGAGTAGGGTATCGAGAAACAAACGCAGTGAGTCAAGCAGCAGTTCATTGGAGACAGCGCCCCGGGAAGAGATCGTACGGCAAGAAGAGAATGTGATTCACGTAGGAGCGCAGTGCAGCAGCAAGCCAGACCACTCGTCCCATCCACCTTTGCAGGTCTGACACACCCACCCTCCCGCTCTCCGCCCCCCGCCGCATCGTGCATGCACGGGGACCCCTATGGTCAACTTCCGCAGGAGGGAGAGTTGATGATGTTTTTAGCTCAAACAGGATGGGCCATTCGCATGTATGTACAAATACAGCTAGTCAGCTCTCCTCATGAATCAGATTGCCAGCCTCGCGACGTGCATACACCAGCCATGACCCACAAGGAGGAAGTATTTGATAAAAGGGGCTTCAACCTGAACGGAGGGCCAGATTACCCCACTTCTTTGCGAATCGGGACAGTACCGAGATTGCGGAAGGTTCAGTACAGCAGGCTTGGTGTGAGAGTAGCTTGAGGGCCAGATTACCCCCCTTTCGACAGAAACCGAGACAGTATCGGCGACGCGGGAGGCTCACACTACAGCAAGCACAGAACAGCTTGAGCAGAGGGCCACATTACCCCACTTTTTCGCGAATCGATGCAGCAGTGTCGATATTGCAGAAGGCTCCAATCAGGAGGGCCGCCCACCTATTCAGTACACGGAAATCCCCACAGCAGCACAGACGTTGCACATGGTTTGGCAGAGAGAACAAAGGTACGACCAGCCACCCTTGCAGCAGTCAGATGAACCCACGCTCGCATGTACAAATATAGCAAGACTCTTCACCGCATGAATCAGAATACCAGCCCCGCGACGTTCATACATCAGCGATAACCCAAAAGAAGGGAGAACTTGATGAAAGGGACTTTCAAATCAGGAGGGCTGTCCACCCATTCAGTACACTGAAATCCTCAAAACAGCGCAGACGTCACACCTAGTTTGGCAGAGAGAATACGGGTATGACCAGCCACCCTTGCAGCAGTCAGATGAACCCACGCTCGCATGTACCAATACAGAAAGACATTTCACCGCATTAATCAGATTGCCAGCCTCGCGACGTTGATACACCAGCGATAACCCACAAGGAGGGAGTACTTGATAAAAGGGACTTTCAGCCTGAACAAAGGGCCAGATTACCCCACCTCTTTGCGAATCAGGACAGTACCGAGGTTGCGGAAGGTTCAGTACAGCAGGCTTGGTGTGAGCAGAGGGCCAGATTACCCCCTTCCGACCGAAACCAAGACAGTATCGGCGACGCGGAAGGCTCACACCACAGCACAGAACAGCTTGACCAGAGGGCCAGAATACCCCACTTTCACGCGAATCGATACAGTGTCGATACCGCAGAAGGCTCAAATCAGGTTGACCGTGCACCCATTCAGTACACAGAAATCCCCACAGCAGCACAGCCGTCACACCTAGTTTGACAGCGAGAACAAGGGTATGACCAGCCACCCTTGTAGTAGTCAGGTGAACCCACGCTCGTTTCGGCCGACGCGTGAGAGAGTATCGGGTCAGCACGTTCACGGCTTCCTAATGGGGAGTCGCGCAGTCAGAAAATATCAGAGAGCATGGCGCAGCAATGGCACGCAGAAAAAGAAAAACTCGAAATGAACGATCTTGACGCCCGAGAAAGAGAAGAACTGCTGTATACGCTCGCCAACATTTGCACAACCTTGATGACGATATGCGAGGCGTCGTGGGAGACGTATCTCGAGCAATAGAAGGATCTCTGGTTGCACCAACGATAGACCCCGTACACATACGACGGTACTTCGGAGACTTGGAAGGGTTCGGGGCAGTGGACGAGCTAGTCAGGATAGTCACAGGAGGGGTACCTGTACAAGCAGCAGCGACGGGCGCAGATCTAGGGCACGCATTACAGTACGGAAACCACCTCGGCGTCAACGAGCAGTTGCCAGCGGTCTGGGGAAAAAATGGCGAAGAGGTAAGACGACAGAAAAGCTTAGTCATGAAAAAACACAAAAATCAGCTGCGAACGAAATCTCCAACTTAAGAGTGTCCCCGTTGGCGGCCGCAGTCACCCACAAGGTCAGTATCATAAATGGTTTACCGTTTGGTGAGCAGCGTCGAGGGAAGAAAGGTGGGCTCAACGGAGAAACTGACTCTGACACTATTCCCTAATGCCTGTACGCACACGCGCTGCCCAAGCTTCTTGACGTGGCACTGAGAAATAAGCTCCCAGTAGAGAGGATGCTGATGAGTAAGGCCCATGTGTTGCGGACGCCTTCAAGAACGAGCGGGTTGAACCCGACCAAGCTGAAAACTCTTGCTACACTGTAGGAGATCTGGTCGTGATCGATTTTCGACCAGCCTTCGGATAGTCACGATCACCGGGTTTCTGGGGCGTCATGTCTGCCGTGGCCGAACACGCGCACTGCAACATCATTCTGAATCCGACTCAGCTATTAGACGAATGAAAAGAAATGATGGCCCACGTTAAGGCGGTAGATCGATGGGAAGAGGGTACACTCACGCCGATTCCGTCGGACGCAAAAGTCAGAGCGCACAGCGGGGTGATATGTCCGACCCATTTTTCGCAACCCTGTACGTACGTAGACGACCAATCGGGGTGTAACATTCAGACGACTGCAAGACGGCCTTATTTGCATCGGCCTCTCCCGCTACGGATCACGTGCGCTTATTCGGACCAGGGGGCGCATAGGTATCGCCCATTTAAGTCCCGAGGAGGAGTACGGACTGAGACTCTACGATTGACGCGTTAGGATTCACTATCAGTTCGTACGCAATGAGAATCTCGTTTCCGCGAGAAAAGGCCAACGATATAAAAAGGCTGCTGCTTGACCAGCGGCCCGTGAGCAGCAGGCGAGCGTCGGCGAGGGACGTTCTCAGCGTGGCCGGGAAGATGTGGAACTTCACGTACGTAGTGCGAGCGGGCAGGTAGTTCGTAGGAGGCTGTTGCGACTGACCGGATTCCACGACGGAAGCGCTAAAAAAATAGAACCGCATGATATAGCTTGGCAGTGCTACACGGCGATAAATCGACACACCAAGAGACACTATCTGTATGACGCCAGTGTTGAGGCAGTGGCAGGTTTTGTGTTGAGAAGAAGGTATTTTGGAGATACGACTTGCCGACTGAGCTGACTGCAGAACCTAAAAGGAAAGCCGACCATCAGGAGACTTGCACCATCACAATCAACCTCCTAGAGTTATTGGGAATGGTTGTGTCCGCGTGGGTGAAGCTTGAATTGGTAGGAGACATGTCAGACGCGGCAGGCGACCCGATTATGCGGTGGGGCCACAAAAAAAATAAATGACTACTTATGATAATGCTGGGGTGCCTTGAACTCGCAGGCGGATTGAACCACAATGCAAAACATATTCCAGGCGTGCAGATCACTTTAGCGGGCGGTATTTCACCGTGGCCTAGGGAGATGTTGGCAGAAAAGGTCAGGGAGCAAACCCACCCCAGCAACAGGCCTGAACAACCCATTGGTCCGCGGGGGTCGGGGGTTGTTTATTCTGTACTCCACACAAAGAACATTCTCACCAAACACGACGACGTTTTATGGACGCTCTTGATGACCGAAAAATAACTCGCTTGACTCGCGCGCTCGTTATGAGGCATGTCTCGCTCAACTCATGGCATGCATATTGTACACGCACGTTATCACAGGATCAGGGTCTGCAGAAGAGGAAACAAGGAAGAGGTGGCCAGATTGATCGAAACGCGCGCACTTACTTGGTTCGGTAGGGAAGAGTACTCAGAAAAGCCACTTAGCAAAATGAACACCTGGGTGAATGAGAGAAAAGCGCAGGGCAAAGCGCCGTGGCTGCATACTGTCGACGATCCCAATGAAGCGCTGACCGAGCTGCTCGAATGCTTGACGTCTCGCTGGTTTGTGCACAATAACCGACATTCGACCGTCAGAGGGTACTTAGCAGCGATTAACTTTTTCGCAAGATGTTCGCCGGATGGGAGCTACCTTTGTCGCATTGCATGACCGTCGCAGTGGGAAAGGGGCTATACAGGGCGCACGGTATGTTTACCAAGAAAAAAAAACTTTTAGACTGCCCTTGACGTGGGCAATGCTTGCGGAAGGGCAACAGGCAGTCGTGAGTATGGAAGACGGGAGGTACGTCATGTGGTTAGGACTCGTCATGTCATTTTTCTCTTGTGCCGAGCGTCGGAATTGTGGGCGTACGCCAATGGGCAGGTACATCCCGAGTTTTGTCTGACACGGAAATGCATCTCTTCCTTTCACGAAGGAGTGCAGGTGGCGTCTGAGAACAGAGCGATGGCTACAGCAGTGCGGGAAACGTTTTTGGCGTCGAAGTGTGACAAAAAAACGGGCAGGTTGCACCATCACACGAACGCGCCTCGCGCAGGAGAAGGACATGGGGGGGCATCAATATGGGAGCGTTCGAAGCTCTGTTGGAACTGCTGGATGTATACCCACTGCTACCAGCGGAAGCGCCCCTGACAGTTAGAAGCATCCTACTTGGGTGGAAAGTGTTTACTAGAACAGAAACGGTCGCGGCGTTTAAATTTATGGTAGGTAACATCGGTAGAGATCCCATGCAGCTCGCGTTGCATTCTGGAAGATTCGGGGGGGTCACCCAGCCAGCGTCACAAGGAATCTCGGAATTGCAAATCCAGCGCGCAGGACGGTAGAAGTCGCAGAAGTTCATGACGTATGTGAAGGACGCAGAGGAAGGGAAAGCTCCGTTTCTGCTGTTCGGGCAAAAACGTAGAATAATATTCGTGACAGTATGGAAATGACGGTTAAGTGATCAGGCTGCTGTATGGTGTGAGTGGTAGATAGCCTCGCAGAGATTGTAGCGGGGCCATCAGAGTTCGGGTTAGCCTGATTCTTTAAACGAAGGAGGGTTTTCCATAAGAGGTAGGGAAAAAGAACGGGACATGCGACAGAGTGATCGTTCGTATCATAGTTTCGGAGGAATTGAATCTGCACGATAGAGATCTATATGTGAAATGTTAATCCATAATTCTTGAGCCATAACAAAATGTAGCTTCCCGTAGGGAGGTGGAGTTTGTGGAGGTGTGTCGGAATTATAAGAAGCTTGCAGAATCGTGAGATGAGGCGAGATCAGACGACAGCCGAAAGCGTCTAGTCACTAGAGCTAGCTGCTTGGGCTTAGACGGCAGCGGCGACAACATGAAGAGCTCGTGGCAAAATCTCGTACGTAGCACGCCCAGACAAGTGATCGATTTTCCAACCCGCCCGCCCTGTCGCTCAAGAGGGGGGGGGATCAGGTTGCTACAAGTCGGTGTTATTGTTTAGGTGTTGGTCGTGAGTGGTAGATAGCCTCGCAGAGATTGCAGCGGGGTCATCAGAGTTCGGGTTAGCCTGATTCATTAAACGTAGGAGGGTTTTCCGTAAGAGGTAGAAGGGGAAATAAGAACGGGACGTACGACGGAGTGGTCGTTCGTATCATATTTTCGGAGGTATTGAATCTGCACGATAGAGGTCTACATGTGAAATGTTAATCCATGAATCTTGAGCCATAACAAAATATATATTTTTCGCGCGAAGCGCGGAAAAACATATAAAGGCGTTTTTTTCGGGCGAGCTATAATACAAAACACTTGATAATAGTGGGAAAAATGAAGAAACAGGAATGCTATCAATAGTCCAGACAAATTTTCTGATCTCTGACGACACAAAACGATCACACATACATGAAATACTCGCCGCAACGCGCCCAAAAAAAGTGGTATCTCGTAAAATTTACCACTATATTGAACATGGAGGCATGGAGAGTTGTGTGGTCGTGAAATGACGAAGTTCCCTGCATTTCAGATCAGACACACAACGCAGCGTATACGTCGCCCTCGGCCTCCTCCAAGAAAACATATTGCAAGACACGGAAAACGCCGAGTCATGTCTTATATAGACGATTTCAATCGAACAACGTATCTTCAGCAGCAGCCAGGGCTACTCTTAATCCTGCACGTTAGCCTATATGTTTAACGTCACTGGCAACTAAAGACAATCGCCTCTACGATCACGCCGGCCATATTTAGATTCCTCGTACGAAAGGAGGAAACCCAATCTCCCTCTGAAATCGTTTCGGTCCCTGGGCGAGGGTCAGCAGGTACGATACGACCTTGCTCGTCCAAATATTGGTCCGGGGTCAATCTGAGACTATCCACCCTTGCGTTGTGCGCACTCCTGGCAACCTCCGGATTTCTCCATTGGTGTACGACCGTCATTCCCTCCGCCCACCCGCCGCTGGCGATATCCACCCGCAATGCGACGAGTCAGTCCCCGCCCCTGCCCCACAGAACATATGATAGCACAGCGCTGACGGGGGGTGGCCGCCACAGAGGCGATGGCTAGCCCCGAATCCGTAGTCTGTGCTGTGAGAGGTGTAGCAAGAGTGAACGAGGGCTGAATCCACCCTCCTCGAGAGGAGCTGCGTCGTAGGAGTCGTTCTGCAGAGTCCGGTCGATCCGACATCCGGTATGCGCGAGTGTAGTAGTCTCACGCACACCTCACAGGGTTCCAACGCGGTTTTGTTCGATGAATTTATCCTGCAGCCCGCGTATCGCATCATATTTCTGCACCATGTTTCGGCACCAAGCCCTCTCTGGTTGATCACATGGGGACGAGGTCGCTCGTGGTTCCACGCCGAATTCTATACTAAAACGCATATAGACGCGGAGAGTAACCACAGCGCAAACAGTAGTAGTGAACCCTAGCTTTGAGCAAAGATTCGACTACACGTGCTGCGGGGAGGTCATGACAGAATCCGTCGTTCAGAGGAACCTTCGGTAGGTGATGATCGGTTCGCACCACAGTCCCCAAGCGGGACCGCGGGCGGACACCGCGTGAGTCTTGCGACTGCACGCCATAGGAGGTTTAGTGCCGGTGAACGAGAGCTGACTCCGTTCCCCCATAAGGGGTGGTGGCTTACGCCTTGTTCAGCAGAGTTCGTCCTCTGCTGAGCTTCGGTATGCGTGAGTCACCGTCCCGGCCACGACCATGGGTGACGCCAACGAATCCCGCATTGAGGGGTTGGGAGTAAACATTCGAGGCGTGGCCACGGCAGTGCTAAACCTCTTCGGCGGTGCTTACTGCATCATCCCCCTGACGACCTCGCGGCGATTTTCGTGATCGGGAGCCATGCGCATTTCGAAGACACCAAGGCATAGCTTTGTGGTTGGCTGGCTATCTTCCTGTTGATGGAAACCGCGAAGAGGGTGCAAAGAAAGGGGCGGTAGCCCTGAATATGAGGGACGCAACAAGAAGAGAATAATAGTTTTGTCACGACAGCGGTGATTGCTTGTGACGCGAAAAAGACTTCAAAGCGTTCCCGCCGATTTCGGTAAGCAGCCAATCTTGTACATCCGAGAGGCACGCGCATTTGGCCCAGTTTACATATCACATTATAGAAGATATATTACTACATTAGTAGCGCTATATATTTGTTCAAGAAAGCAAGCTAGCCATCTCCCTGCCAACAAGAGTTCTCCCCACGTCTTAGCACGATTTGTAACCGCGAGTAGGCTGCCAACACACCAGAAGTTCCCAAGCCTCTATATGTTGTTTCGATAGTTATACAAGCATCTACACCCGCCGCTCACCTGTATACCCCTATCGCCTGGTCGCATTAGATCCGCAAATCTGTCGTCCTGGCCAAGAGCGAGAACGATCCACTTGTTTCCTGCTCTGGCTCCACCGTCACCTCCGGCATCAGCTTTCTGGCAATTGATATAGAAAAGTACGGGGTCCACGCCAGATGAGCGTATAGTACAGTGAAACCGAAGTCCCAATCACACGCAAGGGCTACACAAAAGTGTTCGTTTATGTCAGACGCGTCAGACTCCACCAAACGCAAAATAGCAGTAGAATGTTTATACGGATGCCGCTATCCTTACGTTAGAGCCCCCGTAAACAACCAATAACTCACCTGCTCCCTTTGCGGTGTTCCGCGTAGGAAGGTCCTCGTTGTTGAAGTCGCTCATGCCTCCGCACCATCGTCCAGTGGTGGCTTGTAAGATTCCGCCTGCGGATGATATATACACCCCGCAACTCTAAATCATCGAAAGCGGCAGGTTCTGCAGACTCTGGCCGTCTTTGCCCTGGAGTGCACCCCCCCCTCCCTCAACGAACCCTCCTCCCTCCTGGGCAGCACGCTCGCCTCTACGGCCGCATCAAACACCTCGTTACCGTCTGCTGCGAACCCCTGAAGGTGGGAGGTTCGGGGCGCTGCGCCCTGGCCTACGGCAGTGGATACCGCATGTCGTTCCGTGCAACGCTTGCTCGTCGCTTGCCCGGACGTTCATGACACAGGTATAGGCGGCGACCTGGCGCAACGGACAAAAACACCTAGAAATGTTTCCCTCACGATTTTAACCGGTCTCAAACAAGCGTTTCCGTGACAGAGCTTCATTCGCGGAGAGTAGCTGATGCTGTACAGGCACACCTGTTTCGCGAATAGGGTGCAGACAAGATCCGTTTCGCGGAGTGGGGCGTGGACGAGGGCGGGAAGGACGGGGGTACTTCTGTGTGGAGCACTTGAGGGGCGCTGGGCGTTACGGTCACACGTACTGCAGTACCGACATATTCGATGACAGAGCTTTGACCGGCCACCGTGTTTCCTCGATACATTTCAAACCGGGCGCCAGGTCCTCAGGTTCAGGGAACGCAGCGGCCAGGAGATTGCGCACTTCGAGTGGACCATCGCTATGCACAGAACGACCGAGAGGTGGAGGTAATCCTTTATCCTTGGGCCTGTTGTGTGTCGTTGAGACAAGCGCTCGTGCAGCGGGAGAACGAAATTATGCTGTTCGGCAACTGCTTCCCCAGCGGGCATGCCGTCATGCCGGCGTGTTATGGAGACGAGTATGCTACCAATTTCAACTTTGCGAGCGGGTGCAAGTAAAAGGTATACGGCGTTCAACGCCGCAGTTGTTGGAAACCTGCGCAGCATTCGTTTTGATGGCGGTACTGCTGTAGTCAGCGCAGGGGGTCCATTGAGCAAGAAGGCGGTCGCCATGCAATGTTGGTGACAAAACAAAATAGTGCAGGTATTCCTGTCACAAAAAAAGGGACACAGGGGAAGATGTATCCAGATGTTAGTTGTAATGGCATTCGTGGTTGCGACCGTCCCCCACCCGCGTCAGCACCAAGGACCTCCTTCTTTTCCACCCTCCTGGTCGCTCTCAAGAAGCACATGGACAGCGGCGGCGGTGGCGGGGGGACCGGACACAATAGTCGGCAGGGACTTCATCTCCAACTTTCGGAGAAAAGGGTTTTGCTGGATCACGGCGGTCAGCTCGGTCTCCATGTACTAGCTGGTCCCCGTTGCCTCCTGAAGCATTGGGTGGTCAGCACAGGAGTCATCTGGGGGTGGGTTCAGCAAGCGAGACGGACGACGGACGACCGGTAGAGGTGATGTCGAGTTTTGTATAGAAGCAAACTATGTCACTCGTTCTGACGGAGCAGGCAAGTCTGCTCTTGACCGCCGTCATAACACTGCTAAGTTGGTAGTTGTTTTGCTGTGCTCTGGATCAAGCGTGTATCATAAGAACAGAGTAACACAACCAGCAGTTCACCGGTGAGCACAACGGAACGGGCGGCTCCAAGCCGTTGCCCCCGGAGATCCTGAGCCTGGTCTACTAGGAGAGCTCGAGGAAATAGGTCGGTTACTTCCTGCTGCTACTGCTGCCTGGTCTGCTGCTGCTGCTGCTGCTGCTGCTGCTGCTGCTGGTGTTGCCGCTGCTGATGTGGTGCCTGGTGTTGTTGCTAGGGCTGCTGCTTCTTGCTGTTGATGGTGCTGGCTGGCACTGGTGCTTCTGTTTAGAGCAGTATCATAGTACAGTAGTAGCACGGCCTTCTCCTTGAAGTCGGCTGCTTTTCGAGTGCTGCTGCTGGAGCCTGTTGGTACCCCTCCTGGCACGACTTCTCCTCTTCGGCGTCTGGAGCCTGATACAGAGAGCTCTGGCTGCCTGGCCTGCCTGGCCTACCTGGTCTGCTGCTGCTGCTGCTGCTGCTGCTGCTGCTGCTGATGTGGCGCTACTACTCTGCTGCTCATGATGTGTTGACGCCGCGAGGAAGGTGCCGCTCATGCGAAACAGTTGACCGTACAGTGGTTTCGGGGTGATTTCAGGGCGATTTCGGCCTCTTGGCCCATAGACATCGTCGTATAATCAAAAGTCGTAATATATCTCGCTCGGTAAATCCCTCATATAATCGGGTATTGACCAACAATAATGCGTCGTAATCAAGAAAAATCCCCTCCCTTTTGTCGCTGTGCCATATACGCCAAAACTACTAGCCGTCGCCGTACTTCTCCCCCTGGATACAGGTTGCCGCTGTGCAGCGGTATATGTGTATGTATGTGCAGTCTGGATCCGGAGCATATAGTACGCGACATATGTCAAGACTCAAGTAGTCAAGAATTTCAGGCTGAAATATCTCGAGATATAAGGAATTTCATCTATCAATAAGTGTTTGTGCTCAGCGAGAAACGCCGCTCTAATTTTTACATCTAGGCTATCTATGCTCAACGGTCGCATCACACTTCGCCGAGCATTGGCCAGAATAGGATATTCTGAACTGCTGTCGCGTTATTGCTGTATACGCCACGGCCACCCTATGTCTTGTAATGGTCAATTCGCGAGCGCCGAAGGGTTGATCAAGCAAGCCGCTAGGAGATGATCTGAATAATTTCTGTCCAAACAAAGGCTAGGAGAGCAAGCAACGAATCACTCAGAGAGGGCAGGTGGTGCAGCCAGCCTTTCGAGGGGAAATGATCGCATCGCTGCAGTTTCAATGCCTCTGGGGGGCGACATGCTGATTCCCCACAAGCGCGCTATCTCAATGTGTCTGGTGGGTAGCATGTTGTTCCACCTTCAGCGGGTGCAATGTCCATGTGCGTCCAATATTTCCCACGGCGCTCCAGAGAGAACGGCACGGAAACACTCTAGAGGCCAGCATTCAGTAGAGACCTCCCGTTGCCGCATCAGAAAAGAGCTCCCTCTAGAGGGGCGAAACCTCATACCCTAGACATTCGCCAACGCGCTCTGGAGGGTGAGATGCCGACCCCCCTCCAGAGCTTTCAACATAAACCCCTCTAGAGGGTGGAAACGGCCATTGCCCTCCTCCGGAACAAACCTGCCCCAGGGCCCTCCAGCAGTATATAGACATCCGACTCTAGAGGCTAGCGCACATGCCAAGCCTGCACAGGGTACCAAAAGAAACAACCTCTCTCTAGAGGGCGGAAGACCTGACCCTCCAAGCTTCCAACACCTGGCCCCGCCCCCTGGAGGGTCAAATTGTTCCTTGGAGGGTTTTCGGGGGTGGCCGAATGGCCACGTGTGAGGAGATGGTATACCCTGTAGATGGTCATCCAAAAACATCACACTGCACAGGGACCGTTGCCTACCAACCTGTGGCTTGAGCCGAACGCCCACGTGTGACGGTACCGCGTGTTGATTTGACCTCTCTGTTTTCCATGAGATTGTCTATATTGTATGGGCATTTGTCACGCTCCAGCAGTAGTACTTAGGAGTAATAAAGGTTTTAGTTGTCGTAGTAGGAGGGAATACCAGGTAGTGCTTCGTAAAGTGCATGCTTCTTCTACCTGTACTACATCTGCGTAATAGTGGTAGTGGTGTACTCCTCTGTCCCAGAAGTAAACTACGTTATGATTACACAGTCTTTTTAACGGTGTCCCATGCCGTAGGCGATATTTGTTTCGAAATATACGGTGTTTTTTTAGTTGAACCCCGTTTTGTTTGTTTTTTTATGCACCCCCCTGCATGCATGAACGGCCGAAAAACAGATCGATCGGCCCAAACATTGCCGTTCTTGGCCCCGTTTCGGGGGGCTAGAAAACGAGAGACAAAAAATCCTTAGTCGTCCTCGCCGTCGCTGGGGCCCACTGGTAGTTCCACGCCCCATTTACGCCGTGGGGGTGTCTGGATGCCATTGCCCCTCGTTGTGGCGCGGTTGTGGTGTGCAGTACTGTATACAGTTACCAAGTAGTAACCCCAGGGTACCGCGTGCATGTGGCAGTGCGATGGTATCGCGTACCAGTAGCGATAAAGCGGAGCGACACGTAACAGTATGATGAGCGCACCTGACGTGTTAACTAACAGAAACGTTTGGGTAGACTGTATCTGAATGAGGAGGCAGGCAGATACGTACTACGAGTATCATATATATTATGAGAGCATCGTGTGACATGCTTGTAACGGAAACGGCTGATAGGTTGTATATGCATGAAGATACATGGTTCAGGTGACAATCTCGCACTCGACTGTCCCGCCCCCTGTCGCACTCTGGTCCTGTGGCCTTTTAGAGCTCTCCATGATGATAAAGCAACAAGAAGAACTATACCAAGAAGAAGAGTGCCCTGGCCAGCATCGACACCCTTCATGTATCCTTCCTCTATCAGGCACCATGACAGTAGTCTAGTGTAGTATGCACCATAGAGAGGGTAGTATTCGGTTTCTGCTGACTACTATTGGTATTGCGTTTTATTTCGTACAATACGCTCACGTTTCCACAATGTCTTAGAACAGTGTCTCCCTTTTCGCCTTGCGACGCCCCAGCGATTTCACGTTACCCACATCCCGAAGAGGAACCTTGTACGTATGTAGGCCATGAAGACTACGAGCTGGTCCAACCGTACGACAGATTTTCATTCGATCGGAGGTTTTGTGGTCATTTGAAAATATTTCGACTCCAACTTTGAAAACTGTATTCCTGAGCCTATAGCGGACTAAGTTTTGCAGACCCCCTGAGTTTCGAAATCCGAGTTGATGTCGTCAATAAAAGCCATATCGAATCCCGTCTCACACGTACTATAAATATTTCCGTACTAAAGCCTATTCGAAACGGCGAAACAATCGTACAGTGGATGACGCTGATCTTCGGTGTGAACATTCCTTGAGGCCATGTTGAAACGATCGATATCCTCACTATCGCCAAATTCGTTGCCTGTCCAGAGATATAGTGAATATTTACGATCCGCACTACAAAGTCAAGATGCTTCGAGGAGAGACACAAATCCCCGATTTCCTAGCTCAGTTTCTCGTTTTATCATCCGAAATTTAGGCACGCGGTTTGCAACGTTCTTTTGCCCACAGGGATGTATTCGTGTTTACTTATTTTTCATCTATTCATTTTTGTGCTATTTACTTTTCATCCAAAACGTCGGCCCCCGGTGTTTTTCGGAAACGACAGTAAGTCCACCGCATGTAAAAAAAGTCGAAAGGAGCACGGATAACCTTGTACACTGGAGAATCCTTATTGCACAACTTTTCAGTTCGAACTTCGCAAAATTGGGCCCGGAAAAAACAGGCAGATACAGTCTGATCCTCGAGGCTAGACCAGCTCGTAGATGTCAAAGAGTCAGTCAGAAATTCCGTGCAAAACCAGTTATTATTTGAAGACTCTTTACATTGTTATAGTACAACATACCAGGTACGAAGTAATCTACATGAAATGAGTATGAATTACAGGGCAGACTGGCGGAGCAAACACTTTATTTCGTGGCAAACCCATCAGAAGCCTTGCCTGACGTATGTACAACAATAAAAATTGTTATTTCCTGGGTTTTTCGCGGGTCATGACCCAATTCGCGGGTCGGGTCACGGGGTGTTCAAAATATCACGGGTCGGCCAGGTTCGGGTCAGGAGGGAGTGTTCAAAATGTCACGGTTCGGGTCAGATCGGGTTAAGAGGTTTTCAAATCTCACGGGTCGGGTCGGGTCGGGTCGGGTCGGGTCGGGTCGGGTCGGGTCGGGTCGGGTCGGGTCAAGAGTTTTCAAATCTCACGGGTCGGGTCAGGTCGGGTCAAGAGGTCAGGTATGTGATGAAAAGCTCAAGGGTCAGGTCAGGTCATGACTGCAAGAATCGGATCACTCGCGTGTCGGACCAGCATGACCCGTGAGATAGTTGTTTTTGGCTGACCCGCTGGTCGGACCCGCGCATTCGGCTCGAGCAGCCGACACCTCAAACACTTCCCGCTCTCTTACCCAAAGGCTTCTCTTCTCATGCCAATACTCAACAATAATACTCATTTCGTATAATATTCAAACTTTCAAATATCACCAAATACATCAATTCGTCCTTTCAACCCATTACTGCCTGGCCACATATCGCTGCAGGGCACCACCACGAGCATGCATTTCTTTGTTTTTGAAGTAAGTGTCGAGCCACGGGCCGAATCCGTGGGTCAAACCGGCGATGATCGAGTTGACCCGACCTGCATAAAACAAGTGTCTCGAGGGTCAAGGAAGGTGGCGTGTCGTGTCGGGTCAGTGAAGAGGGTTTCAAACTCTCGCGACTCGGGTCGGATCAAGTCGAAACACCTCAAACTTGTCGCTGGTCGAGTCGGGTTGGGCCAGGTCGGGTCGACCCGTGAGGTTTGACCTGACCCACGAAAAGCCCTGAACATTGTGACACAGAAGTTTGGGGTGGACGTTTTCGTTAGGATGGGATTTCGAATATTTCTTCGGAGAAATGGTCAAAAACATTTTTTCTTAGGAAATGTTTTGCTTCTCGTTTGGTGGCTCAGCTCTGCTTTCCGCTGTGCGAGCTACTTCTTCTGCTGGGCTGGTGGTTGTGTTTGCATAGCAGCAGCGGTAGAGACATGTCTCTGTCGTGTGCTGGGTGGTTGGCTATCGGGTTGATGGGGCGTTTCTCCAATCAAATCTTGCGGCGGTTTCCACCGGCCACTATGAATCACAGGCCAGGCACAGGCAGGCAATCTGTTTCTCCACAGCTTCTCAACTTCGCTTCATTGACTACAGTTGGATATCTTGAAATGTGCGTTGAACGGCGGGTTCGGTGGCACCAACCGTCCCTCCTCCCCTGCTGCGTGTGTGTGTTGCATAATACCCGAGAGGCTGCAGGAGATGATGGTGAAATATAATTGTGCATGAGCGAGAATAAAGTCTACCAGGTATGCACTTGCAGTGCACCAACCACCAATAATGATGGCCGGTGAAGGAACGATAACATTGCTGCCTCATCAAGGGGGTATGCATGTGATGTACAGCACCAACTGAAGCAGGAAACAGCAGTAGTAGTAGCCATAAGCCGCCGCAGGAGCTGATTCGTAGCTGTGTTCTGGAGGCCGGTGTTCGTAGAGTCCAAACCTGGATGCCCTGACCACCACGTGGTCTGATGAGATTATTTATAGTCGTTGTATTAGAAGACATAGGAGGAGAGAGAGAGAGCGGAGTCTAGCTCGTAGCTCGGAGCGGAGAACGGAGTGCTCGAACTCTCCTCATGAACACACGGCAAAATTCACAATAACGCCTGCGAAGGTGTACGCAACCCTCTACAACTTGTAACCGTCGCTGCTGGAACGATCCAAACGAACACCTTCCCTGGCTCTTCACAGCAGTGACGAGACCGAAAAGACATGCAAGACTTGCTAGTACCTAAGAACAGCCAACGACAGTTCCGCAGGAGGAAACCCAGCCACCGGGTCAAACCCCCCTGTATAACACATACACTCCAAACCATTGCAATGGAACAACGGCCGCATTCCAAACGATGACCATGGCCAGAAAATAAAATGCCAAGCTGTGCCCTACTCCCCCATGCCCCTCAAAGTAGCGCGGGGTTGGCGACCTGACAAATTATTCCTCGCATCACTCAAACATGGTACTCATCCAACAATGCTCATACCCCCTTTTTCGCCGTCCAAAGGCAGATTCGACAATAACCTACGATGATACTTTAAAGTGGTCGCAGCAAGAGAGTTCGTCAAAATATCTGCGTTTTGCTCTTCCGAAGCTACGAACTGAATTTCGATCTTCTTAGCACGAAGTAGCTCTCTGACAAAATGAAAACGCACGTCAATATGATTACTCCACGAAGAACGAAGAGTGTTCTCAGCCAACGCTATCGCCCCCTGGTTATCCTCGAAAACCCGAACCCATGGTCCGCTTAGCTCTGGACAAATAAACGACAACACCGCGCCCGTATACAAACCTTCCTTCGCTCCTTCAACCAGGGCGACATACTCTGCTTCTGTTGTCGACAACGTAACACACCTCTGCTTGTTACTTGCCCAACTGACGACCGCACCCCCTAGGGTAATTACCGTCCCCGATACCGAGCGCCTATCGTTCGACTTACCAGCATAATGAGCATCACCATAAGCAGTCAAATCCAATCCCGAACCCCGCACAAAAGTCAATCCCATAATCCGGGTCCCATGGAGGTGAGCCATAATCTTCAAAACTGTCTTCCAGTGCCTCTGCGTTGGGTTGTGAGAGTGGTGCGCCACAGCACGTACAGCGTTCGAGATGTCCGGCCTCGTCATGGTCGACAGCCACATCAAGCTGCCCACAGCCTCCCTGTACCTGTACGGCCAGTCTCCTCGAATCTCACCCTCTTCTCTTGGATCTAGTTCCACACCGGGGGTCGCGGGGATGTCAGGATGAGTTAACATCAAAACGATTCAGCATGCTCTCAATGAACGCCTTCTGCGTAATCTCCAATGTTCCCAACTCCCAGTCGCGTTTGAAAGCACAACCAGTATACCAAGTCAGTTCGCCGAGGTTATTTGTGGGGAATTTCGTAACTAGCGCGGCATGGAAATCTCTGCATGTCTCGTCCGATCCTACGATCACGATGTCATCAACATGGACGGCCATGATCAGTTATATCTTGCCGTCCACCACCATGCGAAAAATACACGGGTCAGACCTACACTGCTCCATACCGTACTCTACCACGGTCTTTACCAATACTCCAGCCCACTGCCGTCCGCTCTGCTTTAGACCATACAGTGATGTGTTCAAGCGAACGATCCTTCCTGACATGTCACCACACCCACCGGGTGGCTTCATGTATATCTCGGCGTCGAGTTTCGCGCGAACAAAAGCTTGTGCGACGTCTAGATGGAAACTCTTCAGACCATATTCGTTGGCACCAGCCGCCAGGATTATAACTGACGCTGACGAAGGAGTTGGTGCAAACGTTTTGAAGTACTCTACATCCTGCACCTGGCTAAAACCTTTAGCCACAAGTCTGGCCTTTGTCTTTACTATCATACCATCCTTATCCGTCTTGTAGGTGAACACCCACTTCGCGCCTACAGGTTTCCGCGCTCGTGGCGGTGTCGCGGCTTCATATGTACCGCTCGTTTTGTGAACGTCCAACTCAATTTGCATGGCCTCGTGCCACGCCGCTTTATATCGGAAACACTCTACATCGGCTACGGACTGCGGGGGCGGTTCTACGTCTTCCGGGAAACCACTCGGCATGCACACGCTCAACCCCCCTTTATTCTCCACGGCAGGTCCTCCGGCCATCAAGGCCACTGCGTCCTCTGTCGTCCATGACGTACGATTCAGGATACTCCCAGGCGTCGTTGACCACTCGTACGCTGCCGGAAGCAGCGCGTCAGCGGCTCCTCTGTCCATCCTTAGCTGGTTCACAGCAGTTTCAACCTCCAGGCGTTGGCTCTGAACTCGGGTCCGGCCCCGTACTGTTGGAGGGAGCCGTCCCCAGGTGCTGAGCTCGTGTGCTGGCCTGCCTGACAGGATCGCGGGAGGGCCCTCACCGTTCCCTTGGCCGGTGTCGGAGACTGATGCTGCACCCGGGTCGCTTTCGGCCCTCCCTGACGGGACCGAGGAGGCGTCCACGGCGTCCCCTTGGGACGAACCCATCGTCTCGGCTGTTTCGCCCCCCCCCCTCGAGGCCGAGGAGGCGTCCACGGCACCCCCTTGAGACGAACCCATCGTCTCCGGTGTTTCGTCGTCGGCCTCGCCGGCAACAGGTACCTGATGTATGCGCTCCTGCATAAACGCGTCCAGGTCAAACCCCCAGTCACGTCGAGGTCGTTCAAGTGAGCCAGACCGTCGACCAGCTCAATCACCACCCCCCCACCATCTCAATCCGACGTGCTCACGTCGTCCGCCTCGGGCCCCCCTTTTTCTGTAGACAGGGAGTCATTTGCCTGGGCAGGTACAGGTGGTGCAGGCGACACGCGTTGCCAGGAGATATTTCGCGTGATTAGCACAGTCCGTTGCCTCGTCAGTACTCGTACTGAGTCTCGGGGGTAGTTGGGTGCAGGGCCAAGGTGAAAGCACTCTTGTGCTTTCGCCTGTGACTTGTTTTCCCTCTTCACCTTGCAGTAGCCAGGCTTGAGGAAAGGTAGTAATACTACCGGGGGGGGGCTACCATGCCACATCTCATGCGGCGACTTGCTCTCAGGGTTAGCTGTCGTTGCTGCGCGGTTCAACGCGTCACACGCCCAGTGGGACGCTTCCGCCTACAATGGCGCAATTGCCGGGAGTTGCCCGCCGGGAAAAAGCTCTTTAACCTGTATTCGGCCCGCCATTGCGGCCGTCTCGATCAAATCCAACGCGCGCTCTGCTACTCCGTCAAATTGGGGGCTGTCGGCTGTCGTAAATCACTACTTGATCCCTCGTGATCTTCACACGTCGCCAAACTTGCCTCGGCGGAATTCGCCACCTCCATCAGATCGGACGATTACCACAGTAGAAGGGACACCATTTGTACGAGAATCCATAAATAAATGCTCGAATAATTCCGTGGCGTCCGACTTGTGGCGCATGAAGTACACCCACGTATACCGTGAAAAATCGTCGCGCACTATCAGAGTATACCGCTTCCTCCCGAGAGACTCTACAACCTTAGGTCAACTCAAATTCACAAAAACCCTCCCAAGCTTCTTAGCTGCTCGTGCGAGTGTGGACTGCTCGATACCTTTGCGGAGACCCCTCGCCATGGAGCACCCTCTGCACTCCAGCAGCTCTCCCTCGAGGACAATCCCTTGCTGCTCCGCGGTCTTGCGGAGTAGTACCTCATGGGAGTGTCCAGCCGCGCAGTGGAAATCATTGATTTTGATGGCAGGCTTGTGGGGCGGTTGCCCCGGGGTGAGTACAGCACAGGCAGTTTCCCCACAACTGCGGTCGACCCGGTAGCGGTACAGGCTGTAAAGGGTCCCGCCCAGCGGAAAAAGGCTCGAAGGCTCTGACTTGAGCCTGACTACAACCCCCGTGGGGCGCCCTTCGAACGTGTGACTTTTTTTGACGAGAGTGGGCAGGGAAAACGGCTGGTAGCGGAGATCCGGCACGTGCGCAACATTCAGAAGCAGTACTAGCACGAGACCATTTCCGGACCGAAAGACAACGCTTATGTCACCGTAACCTTCAATCGATCGAGTGGATCCATCGGCGATTCGCAGTTTCAGGTTGCATTCTCTAGAGTTGATCATGCAGTCTGCTGAGGGCGTCATGTGAGTAGACGCACCACTATCGCATATCCATGATTCGTCTTCTACCTGCCAAGCAGGTTCCTCTTCCCCCGAACCATCACCGTTCTTACCTGCTTCCTCGGCCTTGAACGCTGAGGCCTGGACTGTACTTTTCTCTTGGTCGTCGTCCCCTGCCCCAACCTCGCTCGCCACCGCCATGGCAGCTTCTTCTTTCGATGAGGGGCAGACATCAGCAGCGTGCCCCCGCCCGTTGTATCGACAGCATCGGTCCATGGACGTCGGACAGGCATCCGCAGAGTGCCCCCGTCCTAGGCATCGGCTGCATAGCTTCGCCGTGCAGTCGCTCCTCCAATGGCCCTTTTTGCCACACCTATGACACTTGCCCACTGGAGTACTTCCGCTGGTGGCTTTGGCGCTGCTGCCATTGCCACCAGCAGCCGCGGCCGAACCACCACCGGCCTCGTTGGTGCCTTTTCTACCTCGTCCATGCTGTCGTCGCCGTCCGCCTTTTTCTATGCTATTGCCTCCACCTTGTCCGCGACTACCGTCACTGCCGCCGGCGTACATAGCATGGCCTGCGTGGCCAGCATTAGACCCCTGCTTCCTGTTTCCAGAAAGTCGGTGGTGCCGTTCTCGAACAGCCTTGATGATGTCATCACAGCCAATGCTGTCACGTGATGCCAGGTTCCGAGCCTCCACCTCGTATTCAGCAGACAGAGCGTCAATAAATATGGTGTACAGCATGTGGTCGTCTACTCACATTCCTGCTGCGCGCATTTTTGCGGCAAGATCCTCGATCCTGCCCATCTCCTCGAGCGGGTTGCTCCCCATCGGTATTATAAAGCTATTCAAGCGCCTCGAGAGGTCCGACTTGGGCCCCGTCGTTTAAGGGCCGCACCACGCAAGGAGAGCGTCCCATGCTTGCCTCGGCGAGGTACACCTGTGTAAAATGCTCTTGTCGCTCTTGCTTTTGAGCGCAGTCGACAGGAACTTTTACGCCAGAGTATGCATGTGCACACGTTCGCGGCTAAACCCCCTAGCGACAAACATCAAGTTCTCAGTGTCCAATCCCCTTACGGGAATGCACTGCGGTGGATCAGACATGAAGGAAAACAACAAAACAACTCCTTTGGCGTAATACCTAGCGTCTCTTATCCAGGAGTTGAAGTCAGGCTTCAGCGCACCAAACAAGGGCACAGGAGTATGTTCAAATGCCAAATGACGCGAGAGAGGTAGATCAAATCCACCATCCAACTCACCTCCAGGGTATACACCCTATTGTCCAGTCCTCCCAGGCTGGTCTGGCTGACCCCTCGGTGGGCCAACCTCGACAGGCAACGCAGTTCTTCCGCGTCCAGTTAACCCCAAATTTGGCGAGGTGCCCTCACGCAAATTTATCTGATGCTCTGCTGCAATATCTCGTGCCATGCCTACAGCAGCAGCAGAGATTTCTCTTACAGCAGCGGGCACTATCCCACGCGGCATCTGCCCAACAGCAGCGCTTCCCTCGGCGTTGCCGGACTCCGATCGGCCGTTGTTCCTCGTGAACTCGGCCATCATATCCTTTATGGCGTTCATCATGGACGCCTAACTGTGCGCAATCGCCAGCTTTACCTCGCGCCTCAGATCTTGCTCACCCGAAGAATCGTGCTCCCCGTGAGCCGACCTCTCCGAGGGCATCTTGGCTTCTGGTACCAGACCTCAAACGTTTAAGCATACTAGTGTGTTCGTAGAGTCTAAACCCGGATGCCCTGACCACCACGTGGTCTGATGAGATCCGCTATAGTCGTTGTATTAGAGGACAGAGGAGGAGAGAGAGAGAGCGGAGCCTAGCTCGTAGCTCGGGGCGGAGAACGGAGAGCTCGAACTCTCCTCATGAACACACGGCAAAATTCACAATAACGCCTGCGAATATATAACTCTCTACAACTTGTAACCGTCGCTGCTGGAACGATCCAAACGAACAGCGGGAGGAGGAGAGACCGAGAGTGACAAAAATATACATGGTACACTTAAACGCCAACCGGCTGCGATGAAACCTTTTTAAAGTATTACTGTAGCTTCCCCTGGTTCTGGGTTCTTGGTTCTGGGTTCCCAGTTTGCATTTCCATCATGGGAATATGAATGCTCGAGCTCCATCACGAATCAGGACTTCATCAGGAGCATATCGGCTCACGTGTTATTCGCCGTTAATCGTGAGGGAGGAATGGAGAACCCGCCCGTTCAGGAACTATAGGAATAGGCAATTGTTCCTCGCTGCCAGCTGCTCATGGATGCCGATCGAAATCAGAGCCTTTAAAAGGTAAGCGTCTCTGGTGTTCACCTGTTTGCAAGTAGACTCGTACTCGTACTGGCACGCCTCGCTCGGTAAAACTCTCTTTCATCCAAAGAACAACCAGAGACAGAACGACGTAGCTGGTAGAGGAAGCTTGATGAGACACTCTTTATCCGCAGGATACCCCCATTACCAACGGTAGCGGGATACACGTCCATATATACAGATCCCATGATCACCAGCCACGCAGCAGATACTACGCTCGAGCGGGTGGCTTGGTGGTGCCAGATAGTTGTTGTCCTTTCTAATAATTGCACCCCTTCCTCTCGCGTTGAATATGAAACCAACCAGCCTGTACCTGGTACCAGGTATATAATAGGAACGAAAAAAGTGCCAGGGTACAAGTATACCGCTCTGTGTTGAGTTGGGCGTGTAGCACTATCAGCACTGAAGGCAACACACCCCCTTGGACGAATTTCGGAGATGGTCTTCTCAACAATGGGGAGGGTTCAAGGCTGGCCACCTATGTGGAATCGTCCTGTGAACCCCCTGATACTACAGCAGTAGCACTCACGACATGTATGCTCCAAAATCAAGCAAGGATACACTTCACACCCAGTAGCGCGCGCGGTCGCAGGATCACACGTGGGCTTGAAAATATCATACGACGTACGTACCGGTATGAGTTTTGGCGAAATCCTCAGTCTCGCAGCAGGTACCCGATCCGTTTACTCGGACGTACTATTAATAATAATTTTAGTATAAACTACCAGGTATATGGTAAACTAGGGAATAAAAGGACCTCCCGCCCCCACGGCGGTCGGGCCAGATTCCTGTAGATAATATAGGAGGTATGATAGGTGGGCCAATTCGTACATAGGATGGGCATTAATTGTGGCCCCGCGCTTCAAAATAACGAAAACCACTTTATAAGTCACTTTATGTAGGACCTCAATGAGCGTTAAAATTAAGAAGTGTGCAATATTTATTTGATGTGCTTGCTCCCTCTCTGGAATCTCACACTGCCACTTTAATAGTCGTTGGTTGCAGCAGTACGATGCAATACAATGTGCGGGTTATACGATAAATGCACAGCAGAGGGACCACACTCGGAGTATCGATTGTTTCCGTATCGAGCAAATTTAGTACTCTGAATGCAGAGACCATTAGGGTGCTTGCTGCCTCAACATTGCGAGTGACTGGGAGTGTGAGCAGTACTCAACTTCAAACCTCGAAATACTGCCTGAATGTTGCGAGTAAGTGCGAGTGTGAGTAGTACTAAATATCCAAATGCCGCGGGTGCAAGGAGTACCCGCAGGATCGGACGGCGAGATATCCGAATAAACGGTCGAGAATATTATCACTTTAATCGAGAGGATGAGGTGTGTTGAATCGAGGTGTCAGAGCAGAGATCCGACGACCGTGCTGGTAGGATAATGAAATGAAAACGATGCCGAACTTACTTAATCCCAAACACGAGGATGATCGAGACGGCAGCAGCAGTGGCAACGCAAAATGCATTTGCCGTACGAGACGTATCGGCACGAAGAACGGCTGCAATTATGGTTTCATCGACCGAAGAGTGTGCCAGATTGGGTCGTCCTGAGCAAAGGCCAGACGATGCTTGTAAGATATCAATATGGGAAGGTGCAGATAGATGCTCCGAGTACCTTGGAGTAAAGTAAGGAGTATCGGAGATAAATGACTTCAGGTACTTCGTGTACTCGGAGTATTTCAAGGCTCGATACTCCGGGATACTGCTCGTGCTCGAAGTATTTCGGGTATGGTCACTCTCACTACTGACTGTACTCGGAGTATTTTGGGGTTCGATACTCTGAAATACTGCTGTACTCTGAGTATTTTGGGGTTCATTACTCTGAAGTACTCGTTGTACTCGAAATATTTGGGGATCTTGCACTGCTCCTACTTTACGTTCTCGGAGTACTTGGGCATTTCAGACTGCAAAAAAAAAAATACTCGGAGTATTTAAGGATTTCATATTCCGAGGTACGAGTAATACTCGGAGTATTCCAGGGTTTGATACTCTAAGGTACTCCGGGTTAGAGTATTACTCGGAGTTTTTTACTCGGATGATGACGTATTCCTGGGGTCAATCCTCGCGATACTCGGAGTACTTCGAGTATTTTAGATGTTTGTACACCGGGTACTGCTTGTATTCGAGTATACGTACTGCTGATACTCCCAGTACTCGGAGGTTTTGGCCCTCCAGTATTGCTCATACTGCAAGTACTCCGAGTATTTAGGCCACCAGTACTCTAATACTCGGGGTACCCGGAGTACGAAAATTACTCGATACTCCGAGTATACTCGGAGTATCGAGAATAATAACGAGTAATCGAACGCTTTCGACATGTCGATACAACCCCCAAAAATAGTCAAACCGGCTGCTGCACAGGTGATATAGGGCGAGTTTTGACGTCGTGAAAAGCTGTTTTGGATCATCGTGATTCTTAATGATATTAACGTAGTAGTATGGGAACTTTTCCCGAGCAGGGTGCCAACAACAGCATAATACGATGTCTAAAAAACAGAAGGAGGAGGAGCAGCAGCAGCAGCAGCAGCGTCAAGCCGAGTGGTTAAAATCGACAGGGATCCAGCGAAGCCGACACGAGCAAACGTGAACCGACGGAGGATGATAAGCAAACGGCGCATACGCGTCATAGATCCGCTCCTACTAGAAGAGCCAACGTCTTTCGACCGTGTAGGCGGTTTGTGTTGTCTCAACACAGGTGCTGCAGGCAGGCCTCTTCCTTCCCACTGCTGTATGCAGTTGAGTTGTTATTGCTTGGGGCAAGGTCTTCGTGCCGAAACTCATCATCATCGTCACGGGCCAGCAACAACGCGGTGGAGCGAGCACCGCTCCTTATCAACCCTATACGGGAGGTGTCGGTTGGTTAAAAAATAAAAAATTGCGGCGGGGTTTCGATACGTAACGGCAAAGTACGATCTTGAATACAAACGCGACGGGACAAACAGGTACCTTCTCATGTCAAGCGTGCATGATTGTGCGTGTGCTGCAGTGTGCTGCGGTAGAAGGAGATAGGGAGGACGATTTGGAAATTGGGTGTTGTTGCAGAGCATATAGAGGTAGGTACTGTTATATTCTCTGGAGTAGTCCACAGCGCGGTGTATGAAGTGTACAAAGGACGACCGAGAGGATTCCGTGAACCCCTCGGTAGCTCGAAAGACTTTACTTCGATGGACTTCGGGTGAAGCGGCGGTCGATGACGAGGACCGGATGTTCAAAGCGCAGGAGGGCAGGAACACGTGTGTGTTTCGAAGATGACGTCGCAAAGGACAAAAGCTTGGAACGTTGCACGAAGGCAGCTTGAAATGGGGGTTTCGGAGTATGTGCGAGATGCATTGTTTTACGTTGTTGCACGAAGGGAGCTCAACAAAGTTGTGAGTACGTGAGATACACGACGTATATTTTTTAAACAAGTTGGTATTAGAGGCAATAATATGATGAAATTATAATTTGAGCATCACGCTGTCTATATATACTTGATATATTGTTACATAGTTACACTACAGTAGATTGTCGCATGCCAATCAAAAGAGTAATAGACAATCAATGTATAGAGTAAAATACCTTGGACGCGGCAGCCCCTGGGGCTGGATTTCGCATCTGGATATATATGTAGATAAGCAAATACCTGGTATGTAATGATGTAAATAAGCGAGGAAGAAAGTGGCGGGAAACATACGCAAGAGCGTCATAAATGAAGAAACTAATTTAAAGGTGTGACTAAGGATCCAGTGCGGTCATATCGTAGCTATAATTAAAGCTGCATATGTCCTACGGCAAACGAGACAACTACGATTATATAAAACAGAAATATTTATACCTGGTATATATATGTATTAAAAAACGTCAGAAGGTAGAATCTAAATACCTTAGCTGTGCTACTCCCGCCCCTGGATGCCTTATTTATCTGGATGTTAGAATACAACGAGCGAAGAAGAAAGAGATTAGGTTAGGTATTTTTATTTTTCAGATCAGAACTGCAAGTGCGTGGAGCATTTTGTATAAGTATTTCAGGATGACGGAGAAAGTGAACCGACTGGAAGGGAATGGCAACGAGTGCACGCGCAAAGGAGCGGGTGGATTGGGCCAAGGCGATGAGGCGGCCATGAAGAGCGGCAGGAAGACGGTGCACGGATACCCATGATCTGCGCGCACACTATCATCACGAGAGAAGCAGTCATAGTTTGTTTTTTCCTGGTATTGCTTTTCACGAGGCAGATTAGTATCTACAGGTACTTGTTATTAACATCGTCACTGGTCTTTGTAGTTTAACGAGTTGTATACCCTTCATGGGGAGTAACCTACGCAATTATCAGGGGCGTGGTATCATAACTGTGCTGCACCTTTTTGTGTCAGACAGTCCAGGAAGAGATGGCGATCGTTGATATTCGTGTGGTAGTAAGGTTCGATTGTTCCTTTTTTCACTGCATATCCGCGAGTCTTCACTCTGACAGCACTCCAGATAGCAGGCAGGTGTGTTTCTCTTGCGTTTTCACTACTACCGTGTATTTCGTACGGTGCAGACAGCACTTCAGACAGCATCCACTGTAGTCAGCAGCCACGAGTTGGTTAGTGGTGAGTACGGGGGTACTCTATGTTGTAGTTGAGAGGATGCACCCGCGGCCAGGTTAGTTCAGTTTGCACATTTGTTTTAGCTCGTGTGCGCTTTCGTCGTCTCGTGTATTTTGAGGTGGCCGAATTTTCGTTTTTTTTGTTTATCGGATCTTCCTAGGGCTCCATCACCTTTGTGTGACCACGGACTCTTTCGTCAGAGTGTTACTGTGAGAACAACAACAACAATATAAGGTTAGGTATTAAAACGGACATGGCCGTTCGTTGTTGCGGTCGGCCCCACAGAGAAAAGCAGAGGCTAGAAGGAAGAAGCTCAAAACGCGTCCCTACATTTTCTCAACGTGTATGGCACGCTGCGTGTGAGGGGCTGTGATTAGGCCAAGTAGTACGGATGGCATATCAACGGCAACAACAATGTGCTAACTTGAGAGTGAGCAAGTCATGCATTCGGCGCCCAAGACGGATTGAGGCAATACTAACAATGTAAAATCAAATAACAAGTGTTCAATAAGAACCACTGCGCTGCTACCTCGCCGACACCAAGAGGGAAGAAGCTCTAAACGATCGGCAATATTCGATGAACGTAAATGGAATATTGCTTGGGAAGGGAACTAATTAGCGAACATATCGAGAGCAAGAATAATTATGTTGAATGGTTGACAGTGAGCAAGTCATACGTCAGGCAGAAAACCGGGCATGATATATAATCAATGGTAATATGAGTGATGCATTTGAAGGCAAAATGGAGCTGCACATTGTCACATGTCACAGGCCAGAAAAATACCCGTGTATTTCAAGAAACAGAACGATGTTGTAGGACATTAACAAACGTATAGCTGGTATTAATAGATTAAAATACCTTCGTAGCGTGACCTGCCTTAGGCGTTTTGTTGATCTGCGAAGAAGGAAACAATGGCAAACGTAAAAGCGTCAATGATGAAAATGAGACTGAATTGAATGTGCTCAGAAATAATGCAGTTCATTTATTTAGTATGCGTAGTATATCTAAGTTCACGTGAGATGCCTGTTTTGTTCACAGCCGACGGAATTAATTATTTGTAGTCATGGTCTCTACCGACGGAAATTAAATGGCTTAATTTGTTCAGAGGCAGAGAGAAGAGAAGGACGGCCACATTCGTTTCGTGCCCCCTTGTAGCTTCTCGTGAAAGGTGCACGAAGAGAGCACGGCACTGCTCGCTGCCGATTGATAGGCCTAGAGGCTAGGCCTACCGTTGTGGTTTCTGTTGTTATTTCCTTGTTATAGTTCCTCTTCGCGACAGCATCAGCAGCATCAGCAGCATCAGCGGCGGTTGGCAGGCTGCAGCATACAAGTGGAGGAGGGCACGCAGGGGCGACGCACGCTTTCCCGGTACGTGTGCGGGAGGCGTGCGAACGAAGCGAGGGTTCAGGAATGCTCGGGGTTTCTAGACCTTGAACTCGATTACAATTTTGCGTGGGGCTGTCGACTCTGATGCACAATGACTCATAAGCCTGCCTCATGCGTCTGCAAGCATCGCTACCTCGATTGCTTAGGGCCGCCAGCCATGATTTTTCCCACGAGTTTGTTTTTACTTGGTCGGTGCGCTCCAGCGGATAAGCAAGAGTTGCTTGTACATGCATGACGGGTAGTACGGGTAGGAGACACTCGTATAAATTACACGTACCCGCGAATTCACAAATTGGCCGTTAACAGGAGGGAACAAGTTATTCGCGGCAGCATGGACAGGACTCGTACATCAGTAGAGAGATTTAATTGAGATAAGAGCATCACACCGGAGCAGAGGGCTAATTCTGTACCAGATCGTATATCCGCAGCAAACTGTGCCCAGGAATGGAGATACATACCCTCGAACAGAGTACTCTATATTTGGCAGTAATAGAGAACACGCTGATGACACCTGCACAGAGAGCGCTGTACGTACGAGTACCAGGTTTCTTTCTTGTATCCTCCCAGACACGCCGCACCCAGGCATGGGGATTCATACTCCCACGTACCGGCATATACTTGATGCATACCTGGTATCCTCGATCTCACCGCTGACGTTTAATTTTAACGGGCCGACGCCTAGGCGCTGGCCGTCCCTCGCTACATAAAAAGAAAAATATATCATACACGCCGTCCCTCGCCACTTAAATAGCGATATATATCACACACGCCGTGAGACACAACGTATTGCTGTACGTACCAACAACGCTGTGCTGGTGCAATAAAAGGCGGTCGATATTGAGGGAATATATTAAGGGGATATATGCCGGTGCAGGCCTCGTGGCCGGCGCCGACGCGTCGGCCTGTGGCCCGTTTCTCACTACCGATACATATCATACACGTTGCGACACACAATGTATAGCTATATATCCAACGACGCTTCGCCGGGGCACTAGAAGGTGGTCGATGGTTGAGGGACTATGTGCCGGCGCAGGCCTCGTGGCCGGTGCCAACGCGTCGGCTCTTGGCCCGTCCCTCACTACCGATACATACAATCAACGTCGCGGTACACAACGATCGCGGTATGTGGCAACACCGCTGTGACGGCGCACGAGAAGGCGGTCGGTGATGAGAGCCTATGTGCTAGTTCACGGATTGGGGCCGGCGCCGATGCGTCGACCATTGGCCTTTCCCCTCGCTTACGATAGTTGTCATACACGTCACGATGGCTATTGCGATATATATCATACACGTCGTGAGACTCAACAATTTACTACAGTACGTGCCGACAACTCTGTGGCGGCGCACTAAAATGCGGTCGACGGTAAGGGAAGATTTGCCGGCACAGGCCGCGTGGCCGACGCCGAAGCGTCGGCCTGAGGCCCGTCTCCCACTAAGGACACATTTCATACACGTTGCGGGACACAATGTATCGATGTATGTTCAACACCGCTGTGCCGGTGCACTAAAAGGTGGTCGATGGTGAGGCGACCATGTGTCGGCGCAGGTTTGGGGCCGGCGCCCACGTATCGTCCCTTGACCCGTCCCTCGCTAACGATACAGATCATACACGTCGCGGTTAACAGTGAATGATGCACCTGGTATAAGCAACACCGCCGTGCCGTCGCACTAGAAGGCGGTCGACGGTGAGGGGCGATGTGCCGGTGCACGGCTTGGGGCCGGCGCCGATGCGCTGACCCTGCCCTTACTTTACAATGCGTAACTTTCGCTTCGCGACGACTATTGCGATATACATCATACACGTCGCGAGACACAAGGTACTGCTGTACGTACCAACAACGCTGTGCCGGTGCACTAAAAGGCGGTTGATGGTGAGGGAATATATTCCGGCGCAGGAACTCGTGGCCGGCACCAAAACGTTGACCGGTGGCCCATCCGTCACAAACGATGCATGCCATACACGTGGCGAGACACACTGTACTGCTGTATATTCCAACGACTCTGTGCAGGTGCACTAAAATGAGGTCAATGGTTGAGGGACGCGACATATCGGTGCAGGCCTCGTGGCCGGCGCCGACGCGTCGGCCCGTGGCCCGTTCCTCACTAACGATACATATCATACACGTGGCGGTACACAATGAGTGAAGCGTGTAACAACGCCGCTGTGCCAACGCACTAGAAGGCGGTAGATGGTTGAGGGACTATGTGCCGGCGCAGGCCTCGTGCCCGGCGCCAACGCGTCGGCTCTTGGCCCGTCCCTCACTACCGGTACATAAAATCAACGTCGCGGTACACAATGATCGCGGTATGTAGCAACATCGCTGTGACGGCGCACGAGAAGGCGGTCGGTTATGAGAGACTATGTGCCAGTGCACGGATTGGGGCCGGCGCCGATGCGTCGACCATTGGTATTTCCCCTCGCTTACGATAGTTGTCATACACGTCACGATGGCTACTGGGATATATATCATACACGTCGTGAGACTCAACAAGTTACTACTGTACGTACCAACAACGCTGTGGCTGTGCACCAAAATGCGGTCGACGGTGAGGGAAGATTTTCTGGCACAGGTCTCGTGGCCGACGCCAAAGCGTCGGCCTGAGGCTCGTCTCTCACTAACGACACATTTCAAACACCTTCCTGGTAACAACGTATCGATGTATGTTCAACACCGCTGTGCCGGTGCACTAAAAGCCGGTCGATGGTGAGGCGACCATGTGCCGGCGCAGGTTTGGGGCCGGCGCCCATGTTCGTCCCTTGACCCGTCCCTCGCTAACGATACAGATCATACACGTCGCGGTTCACAGTGAACGATGCATCTGGTATGTAGCAACACCGCCGTGCCGTCGCATTAGAAGGCGGTCGACGGTGAGGGGCGGTGTGCCGGTGCACGGCTTGGGGCCGGCGCCGATGCCCTGACCCTGCCCCTACTTTACAATACGTAACTTTCGCTTCGAGACGACTATTGCGATATATATCATACACGTCGCGAGATACAAGGTACTGCTGTACGTACCAACAACGCTGCGCCGCTGCACTAAAAGGCGGTTGATGGCGAGGGAAAATGTGCCGGCGCAGGCACTCGTGGCCGGCACCAAAGCGTCGGCCCGTAGCCCATCCGTCACAAACGATGCATCCCATACACGTGGCGAGAAACAATGTACCGCTGTATATTCTTAAAGGCGGTCAATGGTTGAGGGACACGACATGTCGGTGCAGGCCTCGTGGCCGGCGCCAACGCGTCAGCCTTTGGCCCGTTCCTCACTAACGATACATATCATACACGTGGCGGTGCACACTGAGTGAAGCGTGTAACAACGCCGCTGTCCCGGCGCACTAGAAGGCGGTCGATGGTTGAGGGACTGTGTGCCGGCGCAGGCCTCGTGCCCGGCGCCAACGCGTCGGTTCTCGGCCCGTCCCTCACTACCGATACATACAATCAACGTCGCGGTACACAACGATCGCGGTATGTAGCAACACTGCTGTGACGGCGCACGAGAAGGCGGTCGGTGATGAGAGCCCATGAGCCAGTGCACGGATTGGGGCCAGCGCCGATGCGTCGACCATTGGCCTTTACCCTCGCTTACGATAGTTGTCATACACGTCACGATGGCTATTGCGATATATATCATGCACGTCGTCAGACTCAACAAGTTACTACTGTACGTACCAACAACGCTGTGGCTGTGCACCAAAATGCGGTCGACGGTGAGGGAAGATTTGCCGGCACAGGTCTCGTGGCCGACGCCAAAGCGTCGGCCTGAGGCTCGTCTTTCACTAACGACACATTTCAAACACCTTCCTGGTAACAACGTATCGATGTATGTTCAACACCGCTGTGCCGGTGCACTAAAAGCCGGTCGATGGTGAGGCGACCATGTGCCGGCGCAGGTTTGGGGCCGGCGCCCATGTTCGTCCCTTGACCCGTCCCTCGCTAACGATACAGATCATACACGTCGCGGTTCACAGTGAACGATGCATCTGGTATGTAGCAACACCGCCGTGCCGTCGCATTAGAAGGCGGTCGACGGTGAGGGGCGGTGTGCCGGTGCACGGCTTGGGGCCGGCGCCGATGCGCTGACCCTGCCCTTACTTTACAATACGTAACTTTCGCTTCGAGACGACTATTGCGATATATATCATACACGTCGCGAGATACAAGGTACTGCTGTACGTACCAACAACGCTGCGCCGCTGCACTAAAAGGCGGTTGATGGTGAGGGAAAATGTGCCGGCGCAGGCACTCGTGGCCGCCACCAAAGCGTCGGCCCGTAGCCCATCCGTCACAAACGATGCATCCCATACACGTGGCGAGACACAATGTACCGCTGTATATTCTTAAAGGCGGTCAATGGTTGAGGGACACGACATGTCGGTGCAGGCCTCGTGGCCGGCGCCAACGCGTCAGCCTTTGGCCCGTTCCTCACTAACGATACATATCATACACGTGGCGGTGCACACTGAGTGAAGCGTGTAACAACGCCGCTGTCCCGGCGCACTAGAAGGCGGTCGATGGTTGAGGGACTATGTGCCGGCGCAGGCCTCGTGCCCGGCGCCAACGCGTCGGCTCTCGGCCCGTCCCTCACTACCGATACATACAATCAACGTCGCGGTACACAACGATCGCGGTATATAGCAACACCGCTGTGACGGCGCACGAGAAGGCGGTCGATGATGAGAGCCTATGTGCCGGTGCACGGATTGGGGCCAGCGCCGATGCGTCGACCATTGGCCTTTACCCTCGCTTACGATAGTTGTCATACACGTCACGATGGCTATTGCGATATATATCATGCACGTCGTCAGACTCAACAATTTACTACTGTATGTACCAACAACGCTGTGGCGGTGCACTAAAATGCGGTCGATGGTCAGGGAAGATTTGCCGGCACAGGTCTCGTGGCCGACGCCAAAGCGTCGGTCGGAGGCCCGTCTTTCACTAAGGACACATTTCATACACGTTGCGGGACACAACGTATCGATGTATGTTCAACACCGCTGTGCCGGTGCACTAAAAGCCGGTCGATGGTGAGGCGACCATGTGCCGGCGCAGGTTTGGGGCCGGCGCCCACGCTTCGTCCCTTGACCCGTCCCTCGCTAACGATACAGATCATACACGTCGCGGTTCACAGTGAACGATGCATCTGGTATGTAGGAACACCGCCGTGCCGTCGCATTATAAGGCGGTCGACGGTGAGGGGCGGTGTGCCGGTGCACGGCTTGGGGCCGGCGCCGATGCGCTGACCCTGCCCTTACTTTACAATACGTAACTTTCGCTTCGAGACAACTATTGCGATATATATCATACACGTCGCGAGACACAAGGTACTGCTGTACGCACCAACAACGCTGTGCCGGTGCACTAAAAGGCGGTTGATGGTGAGGGAATATTGTCCGGCGCAGGCACTCGTGGCCGGCACCAAAGCGTCGGCCCGTAGCCCATCCGTCACAAACGATGCATCCCATACACGTGGCGAGACACAATGTACTGCTGTATGTTCTAACGACTCCGTGCAGGTGCAATAAAATGCGGTCAATGGTTGAGGGACGCGACATATCGGTGCAGGCCTCGTGGCCGGCGCCAATGCGTCGGCCCTCGGCATGTTCCTCACTAACGATACTTATTTTACACGTGGCGGTACACAATGAGTGAAGCGTGTAACAACGCCGCTGTGCCGGCGCACTAGAAGGCGGTTGGTGGTGAGGTACTATGTGCCGGTGCACGGCTTGGGGCCGGCCCCGGTACGTCGCCCGTTGGCCTTGCCCCTCATAACGGTAGTTCTCACACTCGTCGCGTCGAGTAGTGACACACCAGGTATATCGTAGACGTTCCTATACACAGAGTATTGCTGTAAGTATCAACAACGCTGTGCCGGTGCACCTAAAGGGCTGTCGATAGTGAGGGAATATGTGCCGGTGCAGGTCTCGTGCCCGGCACCAAAGCGTCGGCCCGTGGCCCGTACCTCACTAGCGATACATATCATACACGTTGCGAGACACAACATACTGCTGTACCATAAGCTCCAACGACGCTGTGACAATGCAAACAATAAAGGCGGTCGACGGTTGAGGGACTACTGTATGTGCTGGCGCAGGCCTCGTGGCCGGCGCCAACGCGTCGACCCTCCGCTCGTCCCCCACTAACGATACGCATCATAAACATCGCGGTACACCAAACGATGTATGTAGGACTAATATACACGTCGTGAGAACTCAACAAGTGACTACTGTACGTACCAACAACGCTGTGCCGGCGCACTAAAAGACGGTTGATGGTGAGGAGATATTTATCGGCGCAGGTCTCGTGGCCGACCCCAAAACGTCGGCCTGTGGCCCGTCTCCCACTAACGATACATATCATACACGTGGCGAGACACAGTGTACAGCCGTATGTTCGAACGACGCTGTGCCAATGCACAAAAATGCGGTTGACGGTGAGGGACTATGTGCCGGCGCAGGCCTCGTAGCCGGCGCCAACGCCTCGGACCTTGACCCGTCCCTCACTAACGGTACAGATCATACACACCGCGGTACACAACGAACATTAAATATAACAACACCGCTGTGCCGGTGCACTAGAAGGCGATAGATGGCGAGGGACTATGTGCCAGTACACGGCTTTGGGCCGGCGACCCTTGGCTTTGCCCCTCACGGATGAGGCTTACCATACGCGTCGCGATGAGTATAGCAATATATATCATACGCGTCGCGAGACACAACGTACTGCTGTACGTACCAACAACGCTGTGCCTGTGCACTAAAAGGCGGTCGATGGTGAGGGGATATATGCCGGTGCAAGTCTCGTGGCCGGCGCCAACACGCCGGCCTGGGGCCCGTCCCTCACTTACGATACATATCATACGCGTTGCGACACACAATGTATAGCTGTATGTTCCAACGAAGCTGTGCTGGGGAACTGAAGGGCGGTCGATGGTGAGGTGCTATGTGCCGGCGCAGGCCTCGTGGCCGGCGCCAATACGTCGGCCCTTGGCCCGTCCCCCACTAACGATACGTATGATGAACGTCGCGGTACACCATGAACGACGTATGTAAATACACCGCTGTGCCGGCGAACTAGAAGGCGGTCGGTGGTGAGGGGCTATGTGCCGATGCACGGCTGGGGGGCGGCGCCGATGCGCAGACCTTTGACCCTGCCCCTCACAAACGATGCTTAACATACGCGTCGCGACGCAAAACAACAAGGCCGTGCCGGTGCACTGCAAGGCAGTCGATAGCGGCGGAGTATGCACCGGTCCACGTCTCGTGACCGGCGCACCGGCTTGCAGCCGAGATTGAGCGGAATGCATGCCGGCGCATGCCTCAACCCCCTCCCACTAGCGATACATTCGGACCAAAGACACAGGCGCGTGTCGCCCCAAACGGAGCCCTCGGCCGGTGCACGAGATACGCGGTGTAGACCACCAGATAGCGTATGCTGTTGATAGGAAGATGCCTACGCATGTCAACTACCGCGGCTATAAACAGCGCCGGCGCGTACTAATGGTGTGCCGGCGCACATCCGCACGGGGACAATCACGCCCCACACTCGTCCAGGCCGGTGCATGGATAATGCTCACGGTTGCCTCTACCTAATATCGTTCCCGTCGCGTTGCCCCGTTCTGCGCCGCCTCGTCGCGTCCGCTGTTGCCGTCGTTGTGCTCTATTGCGCGTTCGCGTCATCCGTTGTTGGTGTCATCGCGTTCCGTGTCGCGTCCGCGCTGTTTCGCCGCGTCCAAATTTCGCAGAAGCCCGGCGAGAACGACGGCGCAGGGGGGACTCGGGACAATGACGGGTAGCGACGGCGTCGAAAAGGCTTTCGCGTCGCTGATCGACTTTGCAACCTTACAGATGAAGAGGGCGAACGAAGTCGCACAGCTCCAGGCGGCGCTCGAGAGCTTGATGAACGACATCACCGAAGCCTCCCACCGTCCTGTCCTCGGAGGAGGGAGGTGGCGCCAGCAGGGTTGAAACGCATCCTCGCAGCTCTGCTGCCGGGGCCTCCCTGCTGGACCACTCTCCCAGCACCGCCTTACTCGGACCGCCGGCCGGACAGCCGTTTGGTAGCCCCGTCGCCGGGGTCCTCCCCCCAACTCCCAGCATCGCTGGCCAACCCGTCGCCCGTGCGGGTCTGCGCGCGCCCTCCAACCCCGAGCAGGACAGGCTCGCCGTAGGTCGGGGGCGGGGTTTCGCCACAGCGGTACTCCTGGCGGCGCCGGAGACGCCGAAGCCCCTTTCGGACAGGCCGGCCCAGGTCCGCTCGCCTGCGATCCCGGGAGAGCGGGGCTACGGGAGTGTTTCGGGCGGTACCGGGGCCACCGTGGGCCCAGTGGGAGGGGTTGTCTTCGGTGGCGCTTTGGCCGGTACCGCAACCGCCTGCCCTGTGAGGGGGGGCTTGGCTACGGGGATTATGCGGGTAGCGCCGGTGCCTTCTCCGGACAGACGGGCGGGCAAGCCGCCGACTCGGCTACGTCCCGGGTGAGGCAGCAGCCAACGACGTGCCATCGGTCGCACTCGGCCACGCGGCACACGACCGGTCGGGTGGGCCTGAGGTCGGCTCGGATATTTACGGGAACTGCAGCGCCGACAACCCGTTTACCGCCTTGGGCCAACAGGTCAACACGATTATGACCAACCGCGCAACGGCACCGTGGGACAGCCCAAGACTCGGCTATGGCGGATCATCTGCAGCGACCGCCTGGCGTATCTGCGGAGGGCGACCGTGCAGGGGTTCGTGGGAACCACGGTCAATATTTCGGCCGGCGTCCATGGCATGTCGGAGCGTTGGACGACATCGACATTCTGGCCTTCACACCGCGCGGCGGGGCAGGCATCAACCTTCCACTGGCACAACACCTGAGCACTTGGGGTACGCGACCGTTACGATCGCGTCCCGCGGGCTCCCACAAGATGGCGCGGACCTCCATGTGGCGCGCGCTCGCTTGGAGGCACTCGGACGAGTCCTCAGCGCGGGAGATACGACCCTCGACGACCACGGTTTGGAGCGTTTTGTGATCACCGATCGCCTGACGAACTAGGCCCGGCCGGCGGCTCTGGTCACCAAAGACCGGAGGCCTTTACGCTCGACCTGCGGGGGGTCCCCGACTCCTACGACCACGCGTCGGCCTACCCCCCGCCGGTGAATTCCTTCCCCGTTATTCCGGGGCCGCACTGGCCCCACCTTTCCGCCTACGTCGCCCTCGGCGGCTTTGTCAACGCCGAAATCCAGCAACCTTGATTTACCTCCACCCTGGCGGCCGGGGCCGGGGGTGGCGGTTGCCAGCAGTGGGGATAGACCGGCAGGTACCGCTACGAGAACACCTGCGTGTTCACTCACGTCGGTCGAGCTCGCAAGATGGGCAGCGGCAATAAGCGCAAGTCGGGGGGGGGGGTCGGCCGATAGCGGCGTCGCAGCCAGCGGCGCTGTAACCGGAAAACCCTGGCCAACACGGCCAAGGGCAAGGGCAGGTAGAGGCTGGGGGTGGCGGTGCAAGTTTTAATAGCAGCGGCAGCGACGGTGCAAGTGTTGGGAGCAGCGGCGGCGGCAGCGGCCATGTTCCCGGTAGCGGCAGCACAAGCTACTGCGGCCGCGGGGCGTTTAGTGGGGGGAGTTTCACTTGCTCGGCGGCGGCCAAGGCTGACGAACAGGGGGACGGGCCTCGCCCCTCGACGGAGGCGAGACCGATCTTGGGGCGTACGGAAGCAGCATCGCGAGATGCACCGCTTGCACCTCGGGGTCAGCGTCCGTTTGGAGCCCAGGTCCGGGGCAAGCGGGCATCGCACTATACTCAGAATCGCTGGCAGCAAGCTCATCCGCCAGTCGGTGGCGCCGTCGGCTCACCAAGCTATACGTAGGGTTTCTGGTCTTGAACATTGTGTTTTTTTATCGGGGGTTACTGAGGGTAGCTCCGTATTTTGACACGCGCCTCCATTTAAAACGGATAAGATCCAGGCGTTGCTTGAGTTCGTAGCTTGGTGTGCGTCGGAGGGCAACCAAGCTCGTACTATTACTAGTGAACAATCAGCCGTGTCAAACTTCCACCGCGTAAACTTGCAAATGGAGTGGCCCACGTCGTCGCCGCTCGTTGAACGTGGATAAAAAGGGGGGCACGGTCGCACAATGCCGCCGGTACCCCATAAGTATCTCGTCGCCCTATTTGGCGGGACACGGTGTTGCGACAACAGGGCCTGGCCTTGTCGTGGGGCCCGGGTGGCCGAGTCCTTTGGCTGTCGTTGGTGTGGGGCTACAGGTTTCATTGCGAGGTCTGACGAAATACTCGCCTGTTCTTCCGGAATTTTACACCCGGTGCATTGTTTGTCGAGGGGTGACGTAGCGTTATTCGCGGGGGAGAGGGTCGACCTCGTTGCAGGGGCATTAGGCTACCGGCACCGAGGCCCTCTTCGAGGCAATAAAGTCGACCAGGCTCAGCTAGGATCGGTTATCGTGCGCACACGGGACATTGCTTGACGGGGGGTGATGTAGCGTTAGTCCCGGGGGAGCGGGGGTTGACCTTGTTGCAGGGGCATCAGGCTACCGGCACCGAGGTCCCCTTTCGAGGCCATAAAGGCGACCAGGCTCAGCAAGGGTAAGTTATCGTGCGCACACGCGTCGACGCCTTCGGGGCGCGTTCCGGGGTAGGAACAGTCGGCGGTGCCGTCGCCCTAATGGTGGAGTTGTTGTCGGGATACCCGACGTTGCTAGAAAGCGCCCCCTGTGGGTCGTATCGGTACGGTAAGGAGGTCAAAGTACGGGGGTACACGCAGGCCCTCGGGGAAAATCGCGAATTTGTAGTAGAAGCGATGATTCCACATAAGTTGGCCTCCACTCAATGCGTATCGCCGCAGCCACTACGCTGGCGGCTGGGGGGGGAGGTGCCGCAGAGGGCAATCCAGAGAGAAGGTAGATGTTAGTCTTCAGAGTTTTCCAAGACGTACACCCGCAATAACCCAGAGGACGCGGGTATGCTATCTCGTAAACTAACAGAGACGGGAAAGATAGGGCACAGGCAGCCAGGCCAGGGTACTGTTTGGGGCCGAACACCGTAGTATCGACGCGACCTTGGAGTTGGAGTATGTCAATGGTTTTCTACTATTGGGGGTCTCGGTCGTCCGAGACTGCGTTTGTTAGAGCCCCGACCACTCGACTGGGGGGGGGAGCTCCCGGGTAGTGGCAGTACGATAGGCAACGAGAGTCAGCGGCCGGTGTCGCGGCTCTCGTACCACCCCAGTGGACCCCCTCCCCGAACGTCGCAGAGAATAACAATAACATGACAATTCGAAGGATATACAACAAAGCTTAGTATCTCCAAGTTCACGTGAGATGCCTGTTTTGTTCACAACCGACGGACATAATTATTTGTAGTCATGGTCTCTACCGATGGAAATAAATTATAATAATATGTTCAGAGGCAAACAGAAGAGAAGGACGGCCACATCCGTTTCGTGCCCCCTTGTAGCTTCTCGTGATAGGTGCACGAGGAGAGCACGGCACTGCTCGCTGCCGATTGATAGGTCTAGCCTCTAGGCCTGCCGTTGTGGTTTCTCCCGCCCACCCGCCCTTTCTTCTTTCGAAAATGGGTGCAACGGAGCGGCCACATGGTACTTCCCACACCGTAATATATATTTTGCTATTTTTTTTTATTTGACTGGTTGCGATTTGGGGCTCTCACTAGGAGAGTGGGGTATGTCAATGGTTTTCTACCATTGGGGGTCTCGGTCATCCGAGACTGCGTTTGTCAGAGCCCCGATCAGTCGGCTGGGGGGGGGGAACTCCGGGGTACTGGCAGTACGATAGGCAACGAGAGTCAGCGACCGGTGTCGCGGCCCTCGTACCAGGCCAGTGGATCCCCCCCCCAAACGTCGCAGAGAATAATAATAACATGAAAATTCGAAGGATATAAAACAAAACTTAGTATTAGGTGAATAAATAACACGGGCAACTACACCACAAAAGTGATGCCTGTGAGTGATTACTGATGTAACTCTGTGACCGCTGAAAGTGCAGCGAGTATTTCCTTAGTGCTGCGCCACATTTATTTGACGTGTGTGAAGGATGATGAATATTAGTCTTGTGCTTTTAGGTACAAAGTTATGGGTTTGCAGGGTTAGCTGGGTTAGGGCTGCATAACTGAGAGGATGTTGCGCGACATTATGGTCGGCATTATAGTTACGAGCGAACGCCAAGGAGCTTAGAAGTTATAAATGGTTTAACGGCGAACTCTGCCGTTTTGGTGGGGGCCTATAACCGAATTATAGCCACACTCTTCTTCAAAACTGCTTCCGAAAATGTAATGGAGGTGTCCTTCAACTTCCCGTCTAAACATATCACAAGGTGGAGCTTTGTAGCTCCTCTGGGTTGTATAGAGGCCGATTAAACTCTGCTTCCCCTCACCTGGCGCGGCATTGTGGTCCTATTTATTCATAGGGCTTCACTCGTACTTTCTTTTGTTAGCCAACATCTCTCTCCCGCCCCTGTACCTAGTTTTAATAGTGATCTTGCCGAAGGATCGGCATTCCTGCTGCTCTTCGATTTGCATCAGTTCCGGCGATGGAAGAACACACTGTAATCGCGTGGGGAAATCATAGGCCGATTGCAGCGCAAATGCCTTTGACGGTGACCCAGCCTTGCTACTACAGCCCGCGAATCCTCTGTCGATTTTTCATACCCCGCGTGCATCAGTTTGTGTAAACAATGACCATACGCAATGAAACACCATCCTCGTCGGCGTCCATGTGTCGTATAACAGTTACACACCCCAAGTGCAAGGTATCGGCTATAGAGCAGCACCGAAAACGACCGGCGTACTCTTATGGGGAGTCTTTACCTGGTGTACTATTCCACTCTCGTTGGGCAGCATCAACAGTGTCCTGAGTGCAGTGTATTACGCAGAAAATGATGACACCTCCGTTGCTTTGAAAACAGCGTGCGGAAACGGGCATAACTCTCGAAATAAGAGGACGAATCTGTTGCAGTCATTGTCTGTGCAGAGCCAAATAATCGGAAATCATTTATTCTCAGGAAACACTAACTGCTTGTCGCCTTTGGCACCACCAAACACGCCTATGTTTCAATGCTCGTAGCTCGTGCGGAAAAGGTCACAACTACAGCTGAAATTATGAGCTATCGCATGCGGGTCATATATATCTATTGAGAGAATACATTGTTGGCTACCTTTCATTCGAATGTAGGCAGTATATTCGTTGCATTTTCAACGAGTAGGTTTAGCAGTCTGGGAGAAGGGATCTTTAGGGATGCTTTTTACTGAAAAAATGTATAGCGTGGTCTGCACTTCGGAATCGTCGTCGGCATCTGAGAAATTTCCTGGTTCGATGCAAACTCGGCGTAGCCTCGTTTATGGCGAGTTTCGGCCCGTTTGGGCTGCGGTTTGGGGTCAGGGTTAGGGTTAGGGTTAAGGTTAGGGTTAGAGTAAGGGGTTGGGTCGGGTCTTCGCCCGTGCCTTGATCCCAACAGGAACCAAAACATCCGAACAGCCTACCAACCTGAAGATCCCTTCTCCCAGATTGTTAAAGGTCCTCTTTTCCACAGTAAAAACACGCCTCGATTACAGGTGAACTCCCAACTGGGAAGCAGTGTTCGAAATGCATCGGTGGTATACTAACATGAGTATATTAGGGGGAAACAAGTAGGTCGGTCTATGCTTCAATAGCTCGTGTGGAAAACGTCATAACTACAGCAGTAATGTTAGTTAAGTGTACATTATCATATCTATAGAGAGATAAAGTTGTTGGCTATTCCCGGTGACAGTCACTGGGCTCTAAACCATTAAACATTTACCATCCGCAAACCCCCTCCTTTTCTTCGCTGTTTTCAAGACTAATTCCATCTTTTTTTAGCCATCCCCCCCCCTCGAATTTCCTACTTTGTCCAAGTGAACCGAAACTCGGCTCTGTAGCCTAATCAACTGTCAAAGCAATTTTGTAGCCAAGTAGTTCAGAAACATAACGTAGCCTGGATTTCACCGACAAATACTCTCTACAAGTAATATTTTCTGACTCTTTCAAGTCTGCGTTGAGGTCAGCCTTGTCTGCCGTGAAGGTCAGCATTGTCGCAGGAGGTCAGCATTATTTGTCAAGCAACTGTCACACATCTCAGTCTGTGCGTCGGCTCAGCTGTGCGAAGCCACCTCGGTGTAGTCAACCAGACAGAGCTGCTGCTGCTGCTGCTTCTGAGAGCTTTGGCCACTGAAGGCTTTGACTTTTTGCAGCTGCTGCTCCTGAGCGGCAGCTCCCGAGCGGCAGCTCCTGAGCAGCAGCTTCGCTGACTGCGGATATTTTTTTTTGCAGCAATGCTGCTTCTTCTACATACAGATGAGCTTTGGCCGCCGAGAGCTTTGGTCGGGACAGACACATTCATCCATGCCTTTTCTGGGGTTGTCGCGACGGCAGATACATAAGCGACAGAGAGAGACCGCACCACCACCACAACAAGTAGTAGCTGCAGTGCAGCTGCTGCTCGGCGTTAGCTGCTGCCTGCCGCTGACTGCAAATAACTTGTTTTGCAGCTATTAATAGCTGCTGCTGCTTCTTCTTTCTGCTGCTGCTGAGATTCGGCCGCCGAGAGATTTCGCCGCGATCGACATATATATATATATATATAGATGTTGTTTTTTCCGAGTTGTCGCGACGGCAGGTATATAAGGGTTGTCGCGACGGCAGGTATATAAGCGACAGAGAGAGACAGCAGGGTTGTCGCGACGGCAGGTATATAAGGGTTGTCGCGAAGGCAGGTATATAAGCGACAGAGAGAGACAGCAGGGTTGTCGCGACGGCAGGTATATAAGGGTTGTCGCGACGGCAGGTAAATAAACGACACAGAGAGACAGCAGGGTTGTCGCGACAGCAGGTATATAAGCGATAGAGAAACAGCAGCACCACACCACAGTAGCAGTAGCTGCTCAGCAGCTAGATGTCGTCGCGATCACAGACAACTGACCGAGACTGGTGCCTACTGGTACTTCTAGGGTTGTCGCGATAGAGATACACACCACCACCCTCACAAGTATATAGCAGCGTTCGTCGCGATCACAGACAACTGGCTTAAGCTGGTGCCCACACTCAAAACTTACCTTCTGGTGTAGTAGTGTCAACCACAAATAAATACCTGGCAACACCATAACGAAAAAAACTACGAAGCCGTCTATCAAGGGCCAAGGTATGAAAGTGCCGTCTCGTGACTCCTGACTCGTGTGGCATCGCAATTTTTCGAGAGTTACAATAGCATCAACAACAGGCCATTCGGCATGTTGCCGTCGTGGTGTATGATGATGGTAGATACGGGTATCCTCGGCGTGTTACGTCGTAGCTGGTCTCAACTGCTGCTCCGCTTTGACGGACCCAGCTGGTGCACACTCACTAAAACGTTAAATGTAACGTCACACCCAAAACAAAACATACGGTACAAATTACGCCGCTCGATGTATACATCAATACCAGGTACCTGGTACGTGCAGCGTGGCAACGTGACAACCCCTGCGTGTCTAAACAAAATAATCGAAATATTATCCAAGTGTACACTATAGGCTTCCTTCGTATACGAAGATTTCTTCTTTCAGAAATGTTTTGAGTGATCAACGTGCAAGCTCATGCTGCGCATTGTCGGATGGCAAGCCTAATAAATAATACTACTCGTATCGAAATGATAATAAATTCGACGCTGATTGGTCGGCACGTAGCATCCAGTGACTCACCGGTCAGTAGTCAATCGCGGGGGAAATAATGGGGGAAAAGTGCGTATGTATTTTATGACGTACCACCCCGCCGATTCGCTGGACAACACAGACGCGATACTAGCACAGGCACGGTTCGAGAGATTTTGGCAACCATGGTTTTCCAGATGATGGCGGAAGCACATCACAATGCAGACAGAGGTGGACCACAGGTAGACTACACCTGTCCTACCTTACGTCAAATCACACCCGTCCACGGGTTGTGTTTGCCGTCCTAATATACCTGGTACGTTAGCTAGGACCCCCCCACACACAACAGCACACTCTGATGAGCGCACAGCTTGTAGCAGCAGCGACATCGGTAGCAGCAGCAGCAGTAGTGGCCGAGAGCTTGCCGCCGTCGAGACCAGTAGATGCGCCTACGTCGGAAGCCAAATATATCGATATGAGCTGGACGTAAGAAATGCCGTAGGAGGACTATGAGCCCAGCGTTAACAACGGCCGACGGGTAGACTGGGCGTTTGTTCCAAGACGTTCCTGACGCTTTGCTGCAAATTCGAATACCTCTCTGACTAGAAGGCAGACTTGAAAGAGCCAGAACAAAAGAAATGTATTCGTAATTGATTGGTCGGTTAATTCCTGGCGACTAGCCACCCATATCTACCGAGGGTTGGCTGTGTACCTCTGACAATAGCTCCGATTTTAGGTTACTCGTTTTTGTGTAACTGTTGTCGGATCCTTCGTCTCTGACCTGACCCTCGGCTTCTCGTTTAATCTGGCACCAGTTGGAAGCTTGTGATTTTGCTGCGGTCGGCTGCAACGTCGCTCTGCGCTGTTCTAGCTGCACATATACAACAAGCCCCACGCAGTCCTTCGGGAGAGCGGGTTCGCGCAACGTACAACTCTGTGCTCGCACGTACACGTTGTACGTTAAAGTACGTATCTACTTAGATATGCATACATGAGTGTGCTGGTTTCACTTTTGTTTCTTCTTTGGGGTGTGCGACGTGCTTCAGTTATTAAATAGTTGTTGTGTCCTACTGCCGCGTCCATACATCACCATGGTCTATATCTGCACCACCCCGCGTCGAGTTTGTCTCACGTTTGGTACGGCAAGATAATTTCGTGCCGAGCTGGCAATTCCGCGAGGACGGTCAAGATGATTTAAGCTGTCAACGGTGGGGGGGCGCCAGAGTAAATACTCTTCTCGGCGCCCCCGCCGTCGCAGAACAAACGAAGCCTATATACAGTGACCCTCTGCAGGTCCAAGTGAAGCCCGTGATATCTACACCCTAGAGAAAACTAAACGACTTAGATTTTGGAGGCCATAGTATATGGCACGCTTCTTTTTTCACCCGACTTTCATGGACAGAACACCGCCCGCGGCGCGCGTTTTAGGCTTGGTTATAGTATACATCTGAGTTTGGCTCAAACGGATCACGTATAATTGATTTTAGCATTTGCACTTTTCAAAGTCTTCGTCAACTAAACTCATACCAAGCAAAATATTTGTATTCAACACGTCTTACATGTCTCCTTTGTGCTGTCGGTTTGTTGTCTATAATCTATGTTTGCAGGTCCGTAAGGATTGTGTCTACTGCAAAGGAACTATCAAGGACAACGGCATCTTGATCGGCCTGTGCAAGCCCCCCCTGCACTTCTCGGGCTCCAAGCACTCCAGGAAGCTCTTCATTGCCCACGACGAGCAAGTTCAGTGCGAACGCCACGTGAAGTTCGGCGAATAGGCTCGGGTGGAACAGGAGAAAAGCGTCGCCAAGCGGGAAGGATGTGTCGGTCGATCACCTCGGTTCGGGCTCGGAATAGATCTTCGTATTTTTAAGAGTCTGTTCTCGCGTCTATCATGATCTTCCAGTAGAGTATCATACACAGTTGATCTGCCTTTGGTCTGCGCCTGGGGTCTGAATACAGAGGTATTTGAGGGCGTTTCGTTGCAGCGTGCGCCTGCGTCTATAATATTTCAATACTTTCAGCAAACATCTGCTGTGCGTGTACTTGCAAGTCTGCCAGCAGGTAGTTTGAGTTCAAGCGTGGGGAGCGGACTGGTTCATTTTGTTTCGGTGGTGGTTTCTTCACCCAAGAAGAGTGTCAAGTTTTGCATCGCCTTCATCACGCTAGTGCCTTGCGATTGCCAAGGTTTAGCTGACTTTTTCTGCATCCTCTTTGGGTGCTGTGGACAACGAAAGATCCTGTTTTTTTTCAATCTACCTTGGGTGTTTGCCAGGGTGCTGATTCCGTTGATATTAGCGACATTCGCGTTTGCGAGGGAATTTTTGCTACGCCTTACTCCCGTCGCTTCCTTTGCGGTTCACGCCGGCCCCGGGCCCATTGCTACGCTTCGTTGAAGACGTTTTTCCTTGAGAAATTCCTGTCGTATTAATAGTTGGTTCGGGCGTCCGCCAAAGGTTTCGTTCGTTGTCGAACTGTTAGGTGTCCCAGGACATGTGTCTACTGGCGCTGCGACTCGTGGAGCAAGTGCTTACTGTCGAAGTTGCATAGCACGCTCATGTCGCCTTCATATCTCATAACAGCTGTAATACATAATTACTACCTGCTTTTTCGGTCATTAGAACTGGTCTCTTGCGTCACCCTCATCTTCATGTTCCACTACGTTTTCCTTAAACTAATTCATATTTATTTGGTGTTTTGAAGGTACATTTGAGCTATTGCCCCAACTGCAGCACATACAACTGCAATTGGTGGAATAGTCCAAACCAACCCACCAAATACGTATTTCGGCAAGAGTCTGCTTTCACGCTACGCTCATGCCACTCCGAAGGGAAAACTTGTCTATATATATATATGTCCGGCGCCTGTTCTATGTATGTACATGTAGCACAACAAGAGGGTACTGTCCTGCCTCTGCCTGCTTGCCTCTTGTCTGTTGCGAATACTTCTCTACAGCTCTCTTCGAAGAGGTGCATACAGCAGCTCCCGTGCGGCGGGATATCCCCGTCTTTTTTACCAATCCTGAACTTCGTGTGCAGGATCTCACTGGGATCCGCGTGCAGTCAACTGCACGCTGTGGACTATCGTTTATTTCCCGGTGACGTTAAGTCACTGGGCTTCTGTGGGCCATAATTTTTTTAATCCCCAAATCCCCTGCTTTTCAACACTATTTCGAGGTCTAATTCCATATTTATTTATTTAGTAATCTCCTCACCCTTTTTTATTCGAGACAATTTTGGATTTGGCTCTGTAGCCCATCAACCATCTACGCCAGCTTACGCCGGGTATTAAAAATCTGGTTCTGTAGCTTTGGGTGAGGGATTAAACAGCAATTCGATATTCAACCTGGCATAATAATATGAGCTCTGGGGCGAGACGTCCTGAAGCGTCACATGCCAAAAAAGTTCTGCCGACAACATTGGCGAGGAAGGCACAACATACCAGCTACGAGAGAGCGTGTGTTCGGTCGCCGGCAATATTTCGGCTTGGCGCGCTAGCTCTGACGGCGACGCGGAGGACGCTGCGCAATCACGGCGCAGACTACGCGCAGCGTTGGCCTGACGGAGGTATTTATACAAGCAATCCATGTCGAATACAAGTAAGACGCAGAGCAGGCAGACTCCGTATATTGGATGACGAAACAACGCCAAGAGGGGAAAGCAATGCACGTCGAGTACAAGACGCAAAGCGGGCAGATTTCGTGGATTGGATGGCGAAACAATACGATGCCCGTCGAATGCTGCTGCTGCACACTATCGGTCCCCTAGCACGTTATATCGCTGCACATTTACGGCGATATAGGCGGCAGACGCGCTCGCGTCTCTGCATCTGTCAATACTGGTCGTTTTCTCGGTCGCGGCGCGATGCAATCGCGGCGCTGTGCTTCTAATGTGCACATGGCTACTGCCGTTGACGCGCATATATCCTGTGAGCATGCGCGGGGCATCTAACGATAGCATGGAGGACGTGGAAGACCCTGCACGTTAACGACTCGATAGGCGGGCAGAGTTGGCCAGGCAGAGGTATGTGACTACGAAAGGTTGCAGGTGGAGTACGCATAAAGCGCCGCCGTATTATGCTACCTGTACTGCTGTTACGGAGGTAATATCCGGCCAAACACGGGGCGATGACAGCGTTGGGCGCATTCCTGTTGTACGCTGCTGCTGCTGCTTCAGCTACTGCTGCTGCTTGCGTCAGTCGAATTACGATGTTTTCTGCGTGGCGACTCGATGCAATCGCGGTGCTGTGCATCGAGTACACATGGTTACTATAATAATAACATCGACGCGCTTCTATCCTATGAACAGACGGCATCTAAAACGATAGCATGGAGGACGTGGAGGACCCTGTGCGTGCACGACTCGATAAACGGGGCGAGTCGGCCATGCGAAGGTATTTGAATGCGAAGGGTTCCAGGTCGAGTACGCACATAGGCCGCCGTATGGTGCGACTGCTGTTACGAAGGCTATCCGCGATTTCACATGATGAAGAGGCAGCAAAGCGTTCAGCACTCGTTGTTTAGATGGACGAAACAATGAGCGCCGAGTGCACACGATGCCAGTCGTATGCTCCTGCACACTAGCCCACGTCGTGTATTCGGCCCCCAAGCAAGCCGCCCTTCTAGATAAAATTCCTGATGCGGTCCCCTACTGTACTCGCCCCCTACTGGTTTGGTCCCCTAGTTCACCGGTCAGTATGCTGCTACTGTTGCGGAACTTACCGCATAACGAACTCACGCAATGACGTATGATAGGCAGCATTGGGCATAATGACCGTCGCTCGCTGCCACTGCTCCAGGACATACTCGCCGTTTTCCTGGTCACGACGCAATGCCATCACGGCGCCATGCGACGGGTGCACATTGCCGCCGACGTTGACGTACTTCTATCCTGTGCCGCTTGTTTCGATTTCATGAACAGGCGCGGGGCATCTGACGATAGCATGGAGGACGTGGAGGACGCTGCTCATGAACGACTCAAGGCAGCGTTGGCCAGACAGAGGTATCTGATGACGAATCATTGCACGTCGAGTACGCACAACAACCGTCGTATGTTGCTATTAATACTGCTGTTGCGGTAGTTACCGGGCATAAAGCGGGGCGAATGCACATGGTGACGTAACAGGCGGCGTTGGGCACATTTATGTCGTACGCTGCTGCTGCTACACACTCTTGGCGTATTCAACGCGACACATGACCGTGGTACCTTGCTGCTTACACGGCCGATGCGGCCAGCGTCGGCCAGTCACACATGGTGCTGCCATGAGGACGATTGCACATAGTTACGTGAGAGGCACGACTTGTTACAGGGAGGTGTCCCACTACCTGACCAGACCGAGAACGGTCGGACGTTCGCGTACTGACTCGAGTATTTCTGTGGTACGATTGATCGGGCAACAGGTGCGCGAGGAATTCCGCCATCGGTTGAGTGAAAGTGTGCAAGTGCCGTGCAGCTCCTCTGTTAATTCAAGGGAAAGCGTGCGAGTGCCGCACAACTGCAGTAGGCGGAAGCGAGATATATCTGCAGCAACGGTACACATGGTAGTCGTATGCTGCTGCTGGTGTCTCCTGCTGCAGTACGAATCTAAGCGGAATATCCGCCTCCCCCACCCCTCCCTGTGTCTGGAAATATGAGGCTCGAATAAAACGTCCTCCATGTGACACAATACCTCCCTTCCTTGTCGAATGTCAAATACTGCAGTACAGATGTATCTGCAGCGACGAAACACATGGTACACAGCACCTCCCTTGTCGATTATTAAATGCTTCAGTACATATATATCTACAGTAACGGTACCGTGTTACACAAAACCTCCCTCACATATCGCGTAAATAGATGTTACAGCAGTACCTGCGGCAACAGTACACCTGGTAGTCGTACGTTGTAGCTGCTATCTACTGTTGCTGCTGACATCGTCGTCTACTCCATCGTGCCTCCACTTACGTATAGTATTGATATATTTGTCGACGTTTACTCCGTCGTCTCTTTACTTGTGTGCAACTATTCCTGGCCAACCCTCAACTTCGGAACCGGGGCGGACTAATCGCAGAAACGCATCTGAGGGTTCCCACTGGGTCTTCATCGAAACCCGTCCAACTGGAGCTGTGGGCACCCTGTTAGATTAAGAGCTTCGCCTGGTCCATACGGAAACGGCTATCTCGCCGAGTCGTTCAAGGAGATCGACGAGTCTCGCCGTGTCGAAAGTCGACAACCGAGCATGGCCTCTTCCTGTAGCACATCTCGATGACCTCGTTAGGACTTACACTGTGAGCACATTACGACCAGCTGTTTACTCTTTGTGTTGTACTTTACATTGTGTGCACACGCTCAATCGAAGTATCCGACGGACAGCTCGTGAAATATATGTTTCACGTTCCCCTTTGTTTCCGTCATGTCCTGTGACTGCAGCGGTATGCTTATAGCTGAAATGTGTATCAGGAGTGGTGGAACTCTGCGTCGCTGTATGTACTACCGTAGCGGCAATACCATAAGCCCACTCAGTGTTCGTACATCGCTATTAAGCACGTATTTTCACATGTTGTCTGTGTTATGCATGCATACCCAGTATTATATATCGGTTCGTATGCGAATGAAGCAACACGTGTTGTCCCACACATACATCTGACTTTCGCTCGAAACACGGTATACGGTACGTCATTTATTTCCCTGTATCGACACAATTTAACCTGTGTCTCCTGTGTCTGCTGTTTATTTTCGTGTAGGTGATGTATGGAAAACATCAGCATCAGCGTTTGACTGTAATGTTTTTGCTTTTTTGCACCCCAGGCTGTCGTCTCTTGTTGGAATTCTCGTGCTCTGTTGGATACTTACTCTCATATTTGTCTTCATATTTCGCATTAATGTTTGAACCAGCGGGCTAGTGCAAGACTACAGCTAACCAGTATTTTTCATTCAACGACGCCTGGTCATCGCCAAGGGCTATCTTCGCCACTTCCTGTACATGATGTCTGCGGCATCCGCCGCGATTTGCTGTCTTCTCAGCTTGTCGTCGTGTGGCCCTACAGTGACGTTTTCCCTCAATCTTGCGTCGAAAACGTACTCCGATGCGCTAGATATAGTGCGTTGTCTGGCCGTATGACGGTCGACTTATCATGTGTGGTGGGCCGGCCGCCGCCGCTCTCCTTCCGGGATTCGGCGACTCCGAGGACTCCAAGCCCCTTCCTCGTCAGATTCGGACTGTGCGTGTTGAGTACCGATTAGGCAACGAAGATGCTGATGGCCCTTTGGACCAACGGCACATGTTCGCTCGGCGCCAAATTGTGGGCAGTGGTTCCGCCATTTTTCTAGCTCTTTAAGAAGAAATTGCCCGACTTCGTACCCCGCTTTCATATCTGCCCTTGGGTGGGGCCGTTGGGTGAGCTACCCGTGACCAATATCGGCGGGTGTCCTGCAAACAGCAGTTTCTCGGCGCCCACGCTGGGACTCGGTCCATCTTTGGGCTGTGGACCCCGAGTGTCGGTGCAGCACTCGGTCCGTCTTTGGGCTGTGGGCCCTGAGTGTCGGCTCAGCCATCCAAACCAGGACAGCATCGCCGCAGTTGGCGACTTAACTAACTACATTTAATTCGCTGCGTGCGACACATACGTATTCGTGGCTGGTGCGAAATTGTTCCGCATAATAGTTTTTGGGCTATCGGTACGGCGCGGCCATGTCGTCTTCCTTGTTTGTGGTTGTTGTTGAATGCCGCTATCGGTCGTGTTCGCGGCCAGCTTGCTTGTTTGTGGTATTTGCTGAATTTCGGCATCGGTCGTGTTAAGTTTCAGTACATACTGTGCGGGCGAGGCGAGGCGGGGGTCCGGGCTTGGGAGGGGCGCGGGTGGGGGCGGGCGCTGCCTTTGACGTGTGGTGGCCTATGTCCGGCTATCGTATCATATGGTCCATCCGGAGCAATACTTCCAATGACGTTTTCGGTCATAACTTTTGAAAAAAAAACATTTGAATGTCAACCCAGCAATAATAATAAGTATTATTCTCTTTGCCTTCCGACAATGTACGGCATGATCTTCAACATTGATCACCCATCACTTTCCTGAACGACGATAACCTCGGGAACTAAAGAAACCCATGCACCAAGTCTACCTCACTTCTGTGCCAACTTTCGGCTTACCCGGCAATAATTGTGACGGCGGCGTCGAGATACGTCGATAGCCGTGTTTTTTCTTTTTTCGAAAAGATGCAACTTTCTCGGCCGAAAGTACCCCGAAAATAGCGCGAAATGGCAGTATTTGTCGCTGATATCGTCCCGAAGTGACCCTGCATCCCCCATTGGTTTAAGTTGTCGTTATATCTCCTGGAATGTTTACGTGATTGAAACCAAAACAAAATCCCAACGACGTGCTGAGGAGACGGATCGTTTCCCGCCTTCAATTTGAAAACCGTTCCGTCAGTACCTCTCAATCAAGCGAAGGGGCTGACCTTCTAGATCCGTTTTTTTGGACGTAGCTCCATCAATTTTATACTTTTTTAGTTTCATTTTATACTCCCCACTTCGGAAGGCCATGACGCCGCCGATAGCAGTAGTTTAATTTGCCTTGTGAAAACTGGAACACCCATACTCAAAGCGAAGAAGTATTTTGTGTTTTTTCAAGTTAAAGACGGAAGAAACGTTTTTTTGTTTTTTTCACCGAACAAAATATGCTGATGACAACAGGCCATATGCCGGTATTTTCTGATGTCGGAACAACGTATCACACACTGAGAAAAGTGTACCTTCGTGCTGGGCAATTATTGAGAATTCCGGGGGTGATTGACTATACGCGTCCAGCTTATGATAAGGGGATCAGTGACATATATCAAGGTGTCGTGTCGGCTTCGTTGTCTGTGGTTATTGTTGGATGCATCTCGCTGTCCCCTCTGTATTTCAGAGGTGGTCGGAGTTGACAGCTCATATCAATGTATTGGCGGGCTGCAGCATCATTCTGTTGCGACAGAGTAGTTGAAGGCGACAGTAAAACAAAATATGGTAGAACAGCGTCTCGTTTGCTTAGTCCTGAAGCACAGCACAACTGCCGTCAAATGCAGCAGCATCAGCAGCAACCGACAGAGCTGTCGGCGCTGTCATCGTTATCGCCTCATAATACATGGGTATTGCCAGATAGCTTTTCGCGGGTCAGGTCAAACCTCACGGGTCGGGTCGGATACATTGTATACCTTGCGGGATGATATCCTTAATTGGCATGTGCTGGCCTCGTTTTACACCTGCAGCTGGATGGGGACTTTGTGCCCTGGAGTATCGTGCGCGTCTGCGTCGACACCAACGTCCGGTTTCCCGTGAATTATGCTGTTCCCTGTACTCGGTTTTGCTTACCTGTTTCTGTGAACAAAACAACACAGGTGTGTAGGATGTTCGTGTACGTAGTGCTTGCCGTTAATGACGCAGGCAATTTATGCATGACTTTCTTGTACGCCGTTAGCGCACCAAACCTACTGCTTGTACTATAGCGTATGCCTTGTGCGCCCAGACGTTCATGCACATACACTTGATTTAAGTATTTATTTATGAGGAGCAATTGAACTGGCATCGATCTTCTCCTTGTATCCCCTGTAACGTCTCTATCAATAGCATTTTTTGCCTTTATCGGGAACGACGATTTCATAACGGAATTTAACCCACAGCACCTGGTATCGTTTTACAGGTATAACTTTTTTGTCGCTCATGCACTGGTATGTCAGGCTTGGAAGGCGCGGTTGCTCCTTGGTGCGAAACTACAATTCATGGATGATGCTGTCGCGTCCCGCGCAAGACCTAGACCTTCCATGATATACTCCTTTTTCCTTTCAGCTTGCCTCCTGAATCGTGACTTTTGAGGCGAGGTCTCGACGATGGCGGTGATTCATACTTTGTGCGACAATATGAAGCAGTAGACCCAATAGACCCAACCGTGCCGATGCCACTGGGAACCGCGTGCAGAGCAACCCTCTACGCGCTATGCTATGTAAGGTACCCAATGTATTCATTTCAGTTTCAACCATAGAAACACGCCTCGATTACGAGTGAACTCTCGCTGGGATGTGGTGTTCGAAAGGTAGGTGTCTATAGCATACTAAAGTCAGTATAAGCGAGAAAAATCAAGAAGACAATGTATGCTTCAATAGCTTGTGCGGAAAACGACAAAACTACAGCAGTAATATGAGGGTTCTCTCCCTTATCATATCTATAGAGAGATAATATCCCGGGCTATCGTTTGATTTTTTATACAAGGTACTCGTGTATTCGTCCAACTTTGAACCATAAAAACACGCCTGGATTAGGAGTGATCTCCCATCTTGAGACAACCAACACTGGCCACATGATGATAATGGCATTACGGAGACTACCGGTATTCCTTTGGTTTAAAATCAGCTCACAGTGCTAAGGACATGTTGCTGGACACGCTTGGGCCTCTAACGGAGCCCCAGGCTCAAACTCCTCCGAGTACAGCAGCGCCATTTCCACCCCGGGGTCTGTACGTACGTGGGAAACCAGGCTTAAATCTAAGAAAAAATGCGAGATGAAAGCACAGCAGATGCCGCACCCCTAGCAAATCTGGAGAGCCCTACGCCTAGGGGAGATACTACAAGGACGACCCTGACCTTATGGGAATCCGCGTTCGGTCTAGATCGAGCGGGTGGACAGTTCCCCTCACGAGCCAGCCTCTCACCGCCCTCTAGACCGAGGCGTACAACAGGTACGTATCAGGAGAACCTCGATCTTCATTGATATAATGCGCTTCAGAGATTCTAAAACACGCACGTAGCACCAACAGGTGGTGTGCTCCTCGTCATACATGTTTGGGGGTCCATGGCTCGGCCGGTGTCTTCTTCTCGTACACGATGATAGCACCAAGCTGAGCCCGTGCTTGCCCTTTTGAACTCTTGGCAGAGTTTCCACCGCATATTAAAAGCGACACAAATTTTATTACGCCGCATGAAACGGCAATTTCTGACAGACGTCTTTTTTTGGGAGTGGATCGGGGTGTCAGAGCAGAGGTCAGACGAGGCGACCGTGCTGGTAAGATAATACAAGGCGCTTCGCTCCGCGGGCGGCCTTCGCCGCCCGCTACGCTCGCTCAGGAAGGAAAAAAGCACATCAGATTATCCGGAGCGAACATAGCAGAGGCCAACGATTGAATTTAGATCGTAATTGCAAACCGGCGACTTGATACTGCCAAGAGTCCCGCCGCCATGCTTTAGGTAAAAACAGTTCCGACGCCAGCTCGGACGCGACAGACGCTTCGCATCGCGGATGTCGTACGTACGTACATACCCCAGGTAGGGTACTACTTTTTTTCTTCTTTTGATATGCTCTTTGTCTGTACTCGTATATACCTGGTCCGAAGGAAGCGAAAACACATCACGGCAGAGCAGCACATCAAAAAACATTGAAAAGAAAAAAAAAAAACGAAAATTCGGAACAAATAAATAAATCCGTCCCCTCTCGTGTACCTGGTAAAAATTTTCTGCCTGATTGGAACACCTTACACCTGGTCAAAAAGAAGAAAATAAAAAAATCGAAAAGTAGAGCTTCTCTGTCAGCCTCGTACGCCGCGCGCCCTTCTCGCGGCCACTTCGCCACCGATTCGGTCCGGGTAAAGCTTTTATCACTCTCAGCCACAATCAGCCCCGTCCCCCGCCTCGCGTGAAGCCCGGTGCTCCCCGTGGCCGTCGTTCGCCAGCTCGATAACGTTGGTGTTCAAAGTGCACAGCTCCCTCTTTCAAAATCAGCGTGGTCGCGAAATAAGCACCGATTGAATATTATCTTGCCATCGCGAACGACCTTTATATCTTGTACATACTCTACCAAAAGTTATAAATGGAGGGCCAGACAAAGCCCGTTCATGCACCCCTCGTGTCTCGAGGCACACGCGACGCCTAGGCACGAAAGTGGCGACCGCGCTCCTTGCAACCCCCCCTCTACCCGCCAGCACCCGCTGACACCGGCGACGGCGCCGGGTCCTTCGTCGGTGCCGTACTCGGAGTACGCGCACGCACACGAAACGAAAGAATAACTAAAAAAAGAAATGGCCGAGAAAGCAAAGAACCGGTAGAGGTCCGGCAAGAAAAAAAAGGAGGCGGTTTAGAAGTGGGAGCTCTGAGAGGCCAGGGATGTACCAACCGAGCACGTTCAGGGGTTGATATCCAAGTATGTATTTCTACAAGGCGCTTCGCTCCGCGAGCGGCCTACGCCGCCCGCTACGCTCGCTCTGGGAGGAAAAAAAATACATCAAATTATGCGAAGTGACAGAGGTCCACGATTGAGTTTAATTCGTAAATGCAAACCGGCGACTTGATAATGCCAAGAGTCCCGTCGCCATGCTTCAGGAAAAAACAGCTCCGACGCCAGCTCGGATGCCACATACCCTTATACGCTTCTCGTCGCGGATGTCGTACGTACGTACATACCCCAGGTAGGATCCTACTATCTGTACTTATTTTCTTCTTTCGATATGCTCTTATGTCTGTATTCCTATGTACGAAGAAGGCGAAAGCACAGCACGGCACAGCAGCAAAAAAAATGAAAATGAAACCGAAAACTCGGAAAGGAGAACATATCCCCGTCCCCTCTCGTGTAATAATTTTCTGCCTGATTGGAACACCTTACACTCGGTCGAAATGAAGACAACAAAATCGCACAGAAGAGTTTCTCTCTCAGCCTCGTACCCCGCCCGCCCCTCTCGCGACCACCTCTCTACCGATTCGGTCCGGGTAAACCTTTTATCACTCTCTGTCACCATCAGCCCCGTCGCCCGCCTCGCGTGCAGCCCTGTGCTCACCGTGTCCGTCGTTCGCCAGCTCGATAACGTTGGTGTTCAAACTGCGTACCTCCCTCTTTCAAAATCAGCGTGGTCGCAAAAATAAGCACCGCTTGAGTATTATCTTGCGGTCCCCAACGACCCTTATAACTCGTACATACTCTATCAAAAGTTATAAATTGAGGGGCAGACAAAGCCCGGTCATGCATCCCTCGTGTCTCGAGGCACACGCGACGCCTAGGCACGAAAGCGGCGACCGCGCTCCTTGCAACCCCCCCTCTACCCGCCAGCACACGCTGACACCCGCGACGGTGCCGGGTTTTTCCGCGATGCCGTACTCGGAGTGCACGCACGCACACGAAACGAAAGAAGAAAAAAGGAAAATAGAACCGAGAGTGCCAAGAGATATGGAGAAAACGAAGAACCGCTGGAAAGGTCCGGCAAGTAATGAAAGGAGGCGGTTTGGAAGTGGGAACTCTGAGAGGCCAGGGATGCACCAACCGAGCACGCTCAGGGGTTGTGATCTAAGTATTTAGTTCTATATAGGGTTTCCCCGTCAAGAAAGGAAGTCGTGAAGACCGTCGTCTCGCCAAAAGAAAGTCGGCTCGAGGTTACGCCGCTAAATTATACGTGAAAATTCAACCTAGAAATTTTACCACGACGAAAAATTATGACGAGAGGTACTTTAACGGCATATTTGTTTTCGTCCTGAGGATGAACAGCTGCGAACAGACCACACCCAGGCCATCCGCATCTCCCAACCTTGGCATCTCTCATATCTTGCGCTGTAATCCACAGCAGCAGCAGCGTACCACGACGACAATACTGCTTCAACGTGTGGCCGGCCGGCACTGCGGGACTGCTTTCTGTTTGTGTGAAACCCATCTACTTTCTTTTCGCGCTGATTGCAAGTTGAGTTTCTTGTCGACGAGAGGAAACATGCCCTCGGGTGCACGCAGCAAGGGGCATGCAACCGAACCAACAGCGAACGCAAAAGAGACATTCCCTTCGCACTCGCACCCCGCCGAGCCGAGACCATCGCCAAGGCTATGGAGAGCCGCAGCATGCCGGACTGGGGGTGGAGGGGGGAGCCGTTGGGCCTGTGAGGGCGACTGGGAGCAGCAGCTCTCCAGTGCGTCTGGATGATAGCTTCGGCTCGCTGGGATGCTCACCGGAGTTGGAATTTGTGGGCACGAGAGGTGGGGGAGCTGCTGCTGTGGTTGGAGGTTCGAGCGGGGTGGAGGAGGCGGATGAAAAGGACGAGAATGATGAGTAGGGGGGGGAATAACGTAGGCGGCGGTACCGCAGCAGGTTGTGCTTGAGGTTGTATGTAGCGGGTCACTCGGAGCATTTAGTCGTATGGCGTTCGTACGAGTATGATGTACGAAGGAGCAGCATGGAGGATCGCTCCATATGATTGTGCATTTTCAATATACTGTTTGCTGTAAAATGACCAGATACGAGTGTTTTATACCACTATTAATACCAAGTATGAGAACATGTTTGCGGTATGTACCCGTAAGTCCGGCAACTGCAGCTGTACGAGCTTCAGGCATATATATACAGAGTGATCAACACACACACACGTGATTGGGCCCACGAACGGCAGGGGTGTACAACAGCAGTAGTAGCGCCAGAGGTTTTAGTTATTGCGGGTTCATGCGCCATACCTGTGATAGGTGATGAGAGTATCAGGAATGCGCAATCGGCACGGGAAATATAATACCTGGTATCTGGTAAATGAAAAAGCGGGCCGAACGTCGAGATCTACATAATTTCCGCAGACTACTCGCCAAACTGTGGTTCAAAGGTCACGGCAAACTTCGCGACGATTTATTTTGCCAGAAAAAAACTGAGACGACGTTCTTTCGCGACGTTTATTTAGCGTTCACGGGGAAACCCTCTAATAAAGCTTCATACGAACTCGACCAACAATGCAACAAGACAAACAAGCTTTGTTCGTGAAAGATACGTTCTCGTGTCAAACGTGGAGGATAGTGTGAGTACAGCAGCGGGCTGCGGTAGAAAGAGGAGGAATATGGTATGTAAATTGGGTGATGTTGCAGAGTTATAGAGGGAGGTACTGCTGCGTTGTTGTCTTCAAAAGTCCGCAGCGCTGCGTATGTAGTTTACAAAAGGCGACAGAGAGGATTGCGTGAACCCCTCGGTAGCTCGAAAATTCCAGTCGGGGGAAGCGGTAAGGGGAAGCGGCTGAAGATGACGAGGACCGGCTGTTCAAAGCACAGGGGGGCAGGCACACTTGGGTGTTTCGAAGATCACGTCGCTAAAGGTAAGGAGAATATCTTGGAACATTAGATGAATGCCGTTTATGCAAGGTGAGGTAGACATATTTTTAACAAGTTGGTATTATATAATGAAGTTAAAAAGTGGGCATCACGTTGGCTATTATATATATAAATAATAGATAACGTATGATGTAAACTACCAGGTATATGATAATTAAACGTATGATGTGCTCCTATATGGACAACACTTGATTTCACGAGATTTTCATGTGTCTTGTTTGTTTGGGAGGAAAGTAGGCTCGGTTATCCATACCAGGGGAGGTTTTTTGGCTTGCTCGTTTATTTACCTGCATGATATCAAACACAATGTGAGAGTCACCGTCTACAGTATCTTACCTTTTAATGTAAAGTTCGCATGAAGCAAAAATCGACATCCAGTCGCCGACGTATCACGAGGAACTACAGACATCGAGGGCTGCTGTCCAGTAGTAGATATCTGGTATAATTTTTCATTTTTCCATAAAAAAAATGAACCGGTGTGTACAGCCAATAACAGACAAATCTGAAAAATGGGAACGAAGCCTAAAATGAGAACCAAGCCGTATCTCCAGAACCATGTGGTGTATCAGAGAACCAAAATGATCCTGCGAAACCCCTTGGCCAGCCCTGTGAGAGGAGCTCGTCAGAACGGTCATGCTCCATCTCGTGCCTTCGGGTGGGCGCAAAAAGCGATATACGCTGGCTCTATTGTGATTTCTCTAGATGCTGGCTACCGCGGCGATGCCGAGGACTTCCAGCCTGAGCGACAGCTCATTCGAAGGCTGCTGTACAGCCCCACAGGACTGTCAACTTTTTTTCTTGGAGTTGTACACAATTGGTTTGCTTTCTAAAAAAAACCGTCCGTTCCCATTTTTTGTTTCGTTCTCATTTTTCCGTTTTGTCTGTTCAATCCTTTACTTGAACGATGATCCGCCGTATCCATAGCAGCAGCAGCAGAGCAGCTGCGGTAGTACACGAATCCAACGGAGACGTGCTCCATGGGCGAACCAGGTTCATGAATAATGGCACTCGTACCCGCATCAGAAACGCGAGCGTACGTTTTTGTTTGTAATGAGGCGAGCGAGCGAAGCGAGCCTTTTTTTACTTGGTTTTTAACCAAGGAAAAAACAGACTCTTCATAACGGCTCGGGTACGAGGGTAGGGTGCCTGTTTTGATTTTTTCTGTATGTGTGTGTGAGAGAGAGAAAGAGTTGGTGTGTGTAATTCAACATTTTTTTGGTCCACCTTTCACCACCGCGCTCGACGCACACGCCACCAAATCCAGTCCCGGCGGGCTCTGTGCACGCACACACACGCAAGACACTTTCTCGTCCTGGTGGGGTGGAAAATCGTTCACAGTTCGTCGAGCTAGGTGCTGCAACGTGTGTAGGCACATGTCTGTGCTGGGCCGTGTTCAAAATACAAAATCATAACGGTTTTTTGTGCCTGTGCCAACAGCAGGCGGACTGTGCCTTTCCACAGCATGCACACTGTGCCTGCCCACAGCAGGCAGACTATGCTTGTCCACAGCAGGCAGACTGGGCCTGTCCACAGCAGGCAGACTAGGCCTAATCACAGCAGGAAGACTGAGCCTGTCCGCAGCACTCAACAGCAGGCAGACTGGGCCTGTCCACAGCAGGCAGACGGCTTGTTTTTTTAGCTCTTTCTTCTACCTACGTGATAACTAACGAAACCCAACTACGAGTAGTCATAGGCAGACTTCGCCTGTCTGTCCACAGCAACGTTCGGGCCATGTGCTGCAGGTGATATTTTCAGGCCTACCCTCCTACTGACGAGGGGACGGAGAAAGAGGAGAAGATCTGCTGTAGTTGTACAGCAGTCAGCAGTAGTGGTGGCACCTGCTACGAGAACCTCTGTTGGATACATGTATGCCATGTCAGAGGTTGTAGATAACTCGTCTTCAAATTATGAGGGTGGAATCAGGAACCACACACACATCGAGTACGGTGTACAAAGGGCACAAGCCGAGCGTACTGCGACGCTGATCCTGGCCTCGTGGATCCTACTGCTACTGCTGCTGTTTTGCTGCTGAAGACGCTCTGATGTAGATGTTGCACAGCTGCAGTAGTTGTGGCACCTGCTACGAGAAGCTCTTCTTGGGCATGCCATGTTCGTGTTGTCGTCTCGAAAATATTATGCCGACTTTCGAGGTGGGAAGCAGGAAACATACCCGGTATAAAAAAACGAGTGCAGGGTACGTACTACAGTACGTATGTGTATATGTACGCGTACAAAAGGTGCAAGGGTTAGGCCGACAAGCCAAGCGTACGGCGACGCTGACCCTGGCCTCGTGTGTCCTACTGCTACTGCTGCTGCTGCTGTTATGGTGCGGGAGGCGCACTGCTGCTGTGGATGTCGTACATCAGTCCAAGTAAAGTTGTTGTGACACCTGTTGCGAAAAAGAAGCTCATTCTGTTGGACAAAACATGTGAGATGCAGATTTGTTTTGTGCTGAATTTCAACCGGAAAACACTCTGCTGGACAAAACATGTCGAGTGTTGTGTGTTCTTGACTCTTTCTACCTGTGCGTCGACATCCAGCACCACAGCAGTGTCCGTGCCGATTCCTCAATCCCTGAAAGATACAACTTCCGTGGTTTTGCAGGAGTGCCGATTTCGTCTTCAAATTATTATGCAGGATTTCGAGGTGGAAACCAGGATACACACGACGAAATCCAGTACACTTCTTCATATCAAGAGCCACGAGAGGCCAAGAACATTTACGAAAATTACTGAGATACACCCACGACGGCGTACAGTAGTAGAACAGTAGTACGTACGTGGTAATAGATTTTTCTTCGTGTTCGTTCGTTCAGCACAATACAAAATAATCCGTAAGCGCCCAGCATGATGCATCGCAGATATGACTACTGCAGGTATTACCGAGGTCGCGCCTCATTACCACCAATTACTATAGTACGTACAAGTTTTCCCTTTAGAGTGGCATGAGCGTAGCGTGCAAGAAGACTCTTGCCGAAATACGTTTTTTGTGGGTTGGTTTGAACTATTCCACCAATTGCAGTTGTGTATGCTGCAGTTGGGGCAATAGCTCAAATGTACCTGTTGACAAACTAAATACCCTGGTATGTATTAGTGTAAGGAAAATAGTAGTGGGACATACAGATGAGGGTGACGCAAGAGACCAGTTCTAATGACCGAAAAAGCAGGTAGTAAGATGTATTACTGCTGTTATGATATATGAAGACGACATGAGCGTGCTATGCAACTTCGACAGTAAGCACTTGCTCCACGAGTCGCAGCGCCAGTAGACACATGTCCTGCGACACCTAACGATTCGACAACAAACGAAACCTTTAGCGGACGCCCGAACTAACTAAGACAGAAATTCCTCAAGAAAAACGTCTTCAACGAAGCGTAGCAGAGGGCCCGGGGCCGGCGTGAAACGCAAAGAAATCGAAACGACGGGAGTAAGTAAAAGCAAAAATTCCCTCGCAAACGCGAATGTCGCTAATATCAACGGAATCAGCACCCTGGCAAACACCCAAGGTAGATTGAAAAAAACAGGATCTTTCGTTGTCCACAGCACCCAAAGAGGATGCAAAAAGGCCAGTTAGACCTTGGCACTCGCCAAGGCACTAGCGTGATGGAGGCGATGCAAAACCTGACACTCTTCTTAGGTGAAGAAACCCCCATCGAAAAAAAATGAGCCAGTCCGCTCCCCACGCTTGAACTCTAAGTGCCCGCTGGCAGACTTGCAAGTAGACGCACAACGGATGTTTGCTGATAGTATTGAAATAATATTGACGCAGGCGCACGCTGCAACGAAACGCCCAAGAACACCTCTATATTCAGACCCCAGGCGCAGACCAAAGGCAGATACAGTGTGTATGAGGCTCTACCGGCAGATCGTGATAGACACGAGAACAGACTCTTAAAGTGCGAAGATCTATTGTGAGCCCGAACTGAGGAGATCGACCGACACAGTCTTCCCGCTTGGCGGCGCTTTTCTCCAGTTCCACCCGAGCCTATTCGCCGAACTTCGCGAGGCGTTCGCCCTGCACTTGCTCGTCGTGGGCGATGAAGAGCTTCCTAGAGCGCTTGGAGCCCGATAAGTGCAGGGGGGGCTTGCACAGGCCGATCAAGGTGCCGTTGTCCTTGAAAATTATTTTGCTGTAGACACAATCCTTACGGACCTGCAAACATAGATTATAGACAACAAACCGACAGCACAAAAAAGACATGTAAGACGTGTTGAATACAAATATTTTAGTTGGTATGAGTTTAGCTGACGAATACTTTAAAAAGGGCAAATGCCTCAATCAGTTATACCTGATCCGTTTGAGCCAAAACCAGGTGTATACTAAAACCAAGTAAAAAACGCGGGCCACGAGCGGTGTTCTGTCCATGAAAGTCGGGTGAAAAAAGAAGCGTGCCATATATGGCCTCCAAAATCTAAGTCGTTTAGTTTTCTCTAGGGTGTAGATACCACGGGCTTCACTTGGACCTGCAGAGAGTCACTCTTAATAGGCTTCGTTTGTTCTGCGACGGCGGCGGCGCCAAGAAGAGTATTTACTCCGCGCCCCCCCACCGTTGACAGCTTAAATCATCTTGACCGTCCTCGCGGAACTGCCGGCTTGGCACGAAATTATCTTGCCGTACCACACCTGAGACAAACTCGACGCGGGGTGGTGCAGATAGAGACCATGGTATGGGCTGCTATGACCATAGAAAACAACACAGCAGCGGCAGTAGGACACAACAACTATTCAATAACTGAAGCACGTCGCACACCCCAAAAAAGAAAAAAAGTGAAACCAGCGTACTCATGTATGCAAATTTATGTGAATACGTACTTAGAGGAAGAACGTGCACGTGCGAGTACAGAGTGTATACGTTGCGTAATGCAGAATAATTTCAACCGAGGGAGGGCAGGCGCATACGGAGAGAAACAACAGTATACGTATGTGGCCCCTCTGATTGGTTCAAAGTTGGCCACAATCAGTTGAAAGCTAGAGAGAGTAGAAAAAAACAGGTATAACTTGGCCTTTTCGAGTATAAATCAATTACGATGTCTGCCTGGACAATAGCAGGGCTCCTGGGGTGTGTTTTATACTCGTTTGTAGAATGTAACTGATTTTGGCCGAAAAGTGGCCGGGTATACTTTTTTCGGCAAAAACACCTTAAAAACAGTTTAGAAAATACGCGTTGACGTGCGCTGTAGAGGCAGAAAGCACGAAAGGTTAATAGGAATGGATGCGATGAATGATGTTGGCAAACCCTCACGTCTTTTTTCACGGCAGAGGAAACGTGTTAGTGTGCTCAACGCCTGTCTGTTATCGTGTCGGAACAACAACAACAGCAGCAACGGTGGTAGACAACTGTCTCGGTGTGGAAAGAAACGTAGGCTATAAACAACAACGGCCACTGTTCGGAACAAATGTTGGTTATAGTGTGCAAAACATAAACAACGGCGGCAGCGGCGAATTTTCAAATGGTAGTACGCGTACTATACCCCTGTCTCGGTGTGAGCTCGTATGAAGAAAAAAAAATGGCCAGTACCTGGCACCTGGTATGTATTTGTGTTTTGTATATAGTGCTGAAGGCCGACAGCATGCGGGAACAGCAACAACCACGCGAACAACAACATAGACAACAGCTGCAGCAGCAGCGGCGGCAGACACTGACTCAAAGCTGCGTACAACAGCAACAACGCGAACGACGCCTGCGTACACAACAAAACCAGCATCAAGGACGATTGGCGCGCGGGGTTACAGCAGCAGGAAAAGGAGCAGCTGCAGTTACTTAGTAGCAGAAGCAACAATGGGCTGCGCCACCAAGTCGTGTTCTCGCGTGCGGGAACACAACAACAACAACAACAACAACAACAACAGCAGCTGCCGCGGCGGTATAAATAGGTAGCACACAACAAAACCACGAACAACAACAGCAACAGAGAAGCACACAACCCAACTCACCGCCACCTCCTGTCTCGAGCGTGAAGGACACGGTGCGGACGTCGATAGGCCTGGCGCATAATTCACAGTCTTTGGGCCCCTTCAAGATTTTTCCGCTGCCGGGGCAGCTGTCGTGGTCGCCGGTCGCGAAATCGACCTTGCCTCCAAAGTTCTGTCTCCATCATATAGCTGGGATCTATATGCAGCGATTGCACTTTACAGTGGGATTGAGCACTGACTTGGACAGGGTGGTTCTGTTCGAAATGGGCTTCGAAGATCCGCCAGAAGAGGGCGAGGCAGAGGAGAATTGAAGGCAGAACCTTTAATATCGGCAGCAGGAAAAAGTGCAGTCCACTCTGTAGAAGCAGCACCAGCAGGCGATGCCATCTAGCAGGCAGGAGCAGCACTAGCGGGAGGATCACCCGGTACCAACAGAAGCAGGGAGAGCAAAAGCAGCACCAGCAGGAGCGGCACCAGAAGGAGCGGCACGAGCAGGAGCGGCATTAGCAGGAGCAACGCCAGCAGGAGGCCAACTGGCCAAGCGGTATACGAAGAGGCAGCACCGGCGTAACCCCCGTCGTATGGTGTCTACATGTGTCCACGTACGCAAATAATCCAATGACCAGCGTCGTAGTCCTGTGTTGAAACTATTCCGGAACAAACTAGAAAAATAATCGGCCTACTATCGTATGTATGCCGTCTTATAGCCGGTTTCTTCGGGCCAAAGCAGCTGAGATCAACGGCAGTCCTGTAGACTCTGTTCCCGAAAAGTCCCTCCACTCGCGAATAGTACAAAGCTCTCGCGAATCAGGGCTGACGATCTTGCGAAAGGCCACCGAAACGCCCCCACGGTAACCGACCAGAGAAAACGAATTTATAATTTTGTTTATATATGGCCTGCCTGATAGAGCTTTCCCTCACAAAAATAGCATACCAAGGTATACGCGTATGTTATAAGGATTACCTTGGGCCGGGTAATCGATCGGTCGTCTACCCTTATTGCTCAGTTGGTAACACCTTCACATTTGACGTCGTCCAGGTCACGGGTTCGAACCCCACTTCAAGCGTTTCCTTTACAGAAACGCTTGCGTGTGCACACCTAAAAAACACATCTCCCTGGTTCCCCAGGACAGGTAATGAAACGAAGCGGGGGTAGGTCAGCCTACGGACGTGTACGGTTCCGACGCATCAAAGACCCCGCCGTTCAGAGGGGGGGAGCGTGTTATAAGGATTACCTTGGGCTAGGTAATCGATTGGTCGTTTTTACAGACAGATACCAAGCAATGAACACGTTGTACACACGTGCAATATCTCATCCGCTACAGTACAGCTGTTGCTGTCTCCGCCCCAGGCACAAGAAGTGTCAGCGATTCTCGGAACTAAGGGTCGCTCACAGAATCCCGGTGGTGATAATTATATCGTGTGCACGTATCGGCATTTTTCGCTGCCCGTGAAAATTGACCCGAAACAGCGGTACCACCGGGTAGTAAGTGTACTCGCGTGCGTGAACAGGGCGTAGACAAAGAAAAGCTGAACGTGAGTTGACCACGGAGGCTTGGGATAGTAAACAAGGCAAGGGTCAAATATGCCTGAATACCTGTAGCGTCTCCGCTACGACCCCTGCTCTGTCCGCCTCAAGCACTAGCAATGTCAACCATCCTATACCTTGCAGAAACAAATGAGGCCACTACTACGGTAGGTCGCAGCCCGCAATAATCGGCTCATTACAACTACTCCTGTAGTAGCCAGCCGCGCACGTAACCCAACCTGGCTTTAGCTTGTGTATTTTCCACCTGGTATTTTCCCCCCTAGCCTCCACTGATCCTTCCTAGCCTTCTGCTGCCAAGCTGGTTGGGGAATTGGATTTAGTCGCCGAATATATCGTCGTGTGAGCAACAAGCACAAAAAAATGTAAGTGAGGGTAGAAGAGTTCAGTTTAGTTTTACGTACAAACGTGTTTGGTCCGAAATATGTTCGGACAGCAGAGACCCGTGAATCATTTGTGTTTAAGGCTGGTTCCTATGCGGTTCGATTTCAAGCTTCAGATTTGTATTTTCGATCTCAAAAACGAATGACCCTGCTTATTATGCAATCGAAATATGCAAATCTGACCGGAAATTTTTCGATTTGAGAATCCGATGACCCAAGTCGTCGGATTTTGGCCCAAAATCCGACGACCTGGGTCATCAGATTTTCAAATCGAAAAATGAGGTACTTTCTAAATTCAAGATGTTATCCGTGACAGCAAATAGCAGCAGAACGATCGATGAGTTAGAAGCTTACACAGCAGTATAGCGGCGTCGCTTCGCGCCCGACGCTCGGGCGGCGGGCGGTGCGACCCTCCGTGGCCAGACGTCAGTCGCCTGGCGCGGGCTCGGGCCTAGAGACCAAGAGAAGCGCACTCGGCACGCACCTCTCCGTGGATACGTACGAGTACTTATACGTACACTGCTGTTCAGCAGCAGCAGTCAGTCACAACATGGAACCCGAAATGCCAAGACAGGTGGCTCTAGCGCACACGCCACGTCTCTTCGCCGCCAGACCAGAGATGGTCAGCCTTGGCTCGGACGCTTGGGTCCTACGCACAGTGCAGCGCACCCAGCGCGTCTCTTCGCGGCGCCAAACCACAAAAACAGCAGTTGGTCTCGGCGTTTGATCAAATCTCTACCCACACAATAAATCAGATTTTTCCGCATAGGAAGGCTGTTTCGATTTATTTGCCAACTTCACATCTGAAAAGGCGATCGGGACAAAATCTGAAGCTCAAAAATCGAACAGCATAGGAAACGGCCTGAAAAGTCTTTGGACTTTAGGTCGTAATTGCAAACCGGCGACTTGATAATGCCAAGAGTCCCGCCGCCATGCTTCAGGAACAAGCAGCTCCGACGCCAGCTCGAATGCCACATATGCGCTTCGCGTCGCGGATGTCGTACGTACGTACATAACCCGGGTAGGATACTGCTGTCTGTACTTATTTTCTTCTTTCGATGTACTCTTATGTCTGTACTCGTATGTAGGAAGAAGGCGAAAGCACAGCACGGCACAGCAGCAAAAAAAATGAAAATGAAACCGAAAACTCGGAAAGGGAAAAAAATCCCCGTCCCCTCTCGTGTAATAATTTTCTGCCTGATTGGAACACCTTGCACCCGGTCAAAAAGAAGAAAATAAAAAATCGCACGGAAGAGCTTCTCTCTCAGCCTCGTACGCCGCCCGCCCCTCTCGCGACCATCTCGCTACCGATTCGTTCCGGGTAAAGCTCATATCACTCTCTGCAACAATCAGCCCCGTCGCCCACCCCGCGTAAAGCCCGGTGCTCACCGTGACCGTCGTTCGCCAGCTCGATTACGTTGGTGTTCAAACGGCACACCTCCCTCTTTCAACTTCAGCGTGGTCGCAAAAATAAGCATCGCTTGAATAGTATCTTGCCCTTTTGAACAACCTTTATAAACTCGTACCTGGTACATACTTTATCAACAATCATAAATCGAAGCCAGACAAAGGCCGTTCATGCATCCCCCGTGTCTCGAGGCACACGCGACGCCTAGGCACGAAAGCGGCGACCGCGTTCCTTGCACCCCCCCCTCTACCCGCCAGCACCCGCTGACACCCGCGACGGCGCCGGGCTCTCCCGCGATGCCGTGCTCGGAGTACACGCACGCACACGAAACGAAAGACGAAAAAAGGAAGAAAGGACGTGCTAAGAGAAATGGAGAAAACCAAGAACTGCTGGAAAGGTCCGGCAAGTAGTAATGAAAAGCTGCCTGATTGGAGCACCTTGCACCCGGTCGAAAAGAAGAAAAAAGAAAATCGCACGGAAGAGCTTCTCTCTCAGCCTCGTACGCCCCCCGCCCCTCTCGCGACCATCTCGCTACCGATTCGGTCCGGGTAAAGCTCATATCACTCTCTGCCACAATCAGCCCCGTCGCCCGCCCCGCGTGAAGCCCGGTGCTCACCGTGGCCGTCGTTCGCCAGCTCGATAACGTTGGTATTCAAAGTGCACACCTCCCTCTTTCAACTTCAGCGTGGTCCCAAAAATAAGCATCGCTTGAATAGTATCTTGCCCTTTTGAACGACCTTTAAAAACTCGTGCATAATTTATCAACAATCACAAATCGAAGCCAGACAAAGGCCGTTCATGCATCCCCCGTGTCTCGAGGCACACGCGACGCCTAGGCACGAAAGCGGTGACCGCGCTCCTTGCACCCCCCCCTCTACCCGCCAGCACCCGCTGACACCCGCGACGGTGCCGGGCTCTCCCGCGATGCCGTGCTCGGAGTACACGCACGCACACGAAACGAAAGACGAAAAAAGGAAGAAAGGACGTGCCAAGGGAAATGGAGAAAACCAAGAACTGCTGGAAAGGTCCGGCAAGTAGTAATGAAAAGCTGCCTGATTGGAGCACCTTGCACCCGGTCGAAAAGAGGAAAATAAAAAATCGCACGGAAGAGCTTCTCTCTCAGCCTCGTACGCCGCCCGCCCCTCTCGTGACCACCTCGCTACCGATTCGGTCCGGGTAAAGCTCATATCACTCTCTGCCACAATCAGCCCCGTCGCCCGCCCCGCGTGATACCCGGTGCTCACCGTGGCCGTCGTTCGCCAGCTCGATAACGTTGGTATTCAAAGTGCACACCTCCCTCTTTCAACTTCAGCGTGGTCGCAAAAATAAGCACCGCTTGAATATTATCTTGCCCTTTTGAACGACCTTTATAAACTCGTACATACTCTATCAACAATCATATATCGAAGCCAGACAAAGGCCGTTCATGCATCCCTCGTGTCTCGATGCACACGCGACGCCTAGGCACGAAAGCGGCGACCGCGCTCCTTGCAACCCCCCCTCTACCCGCCAGCACCCGCTGACACCCGCGACGGTGCCGGGTCCTCCCGCGATGCCGGGCTCGGAGAACACGCACGCACACGAAACGAAAGAAGAAAAAAGGAAGAAATGGCCGAGAAAACAAAGAACTGCTGGAAAGGTCGGGCAAGTAATGAAAGGAGGCGGTTTGGAAGTGGGAACTCTGAGAGGCCAGGGATGCACCAACCGAGCACGCTCAGGGGTTGTGATCTAAGTATGTAGTTATCTATACCATATATATATTTGAACTGCTGCGGCCGTCAAAGTTTCTTCAAAATATGGCGGAGCCCATCGACCCTCCAAAAAATCTCTGCCCGAACGCGTTTGCGCAGAAATGTATCTGCCCCTATTTGCCCACACGCGTGTGGGCAGAAATATACAGGTGCAGCTTGAATAATTTCACACCGGTACCTGGTATCTTGGGGTATCGACGTTCTACCAAATACTACCGCTTGAGTACGAAGAGACGAACCGTTTTAAAACAAAATTACAAATGAAATCTTACCCGATTGTTTCGCCGCATATATTGGGCCGGCGAGGGAGACGCGAGGCAACTAACCACTGGCTACTCGAAACCAACGCTGAACACCGCCAACCTCAGAAGGATATCTTCGCGGCCTTGTCAACAGAGGCTAGGGCGCCATCGTATTCGTGCTTCGCGAGCTCGAGTGTACCAGTGATCCGTGAGCCCGTGCCTGTTCGTTTTTGTTGAAGGATATCAGGTACATACAATAAATGACACCTACAAGAAACAGGTTCGTATTGATAGTAGGAAAGGAAGCCTGGAATAGACAGGAACAAAGTAAATCCGGAGGCCGTTAACCCTCAGAGTACTTTTGTCCCGTTATGGTGACAAACTGCACTGATTCGAAGTAGTTTGTCTCCACAACGGGACTGCGGTGCTAAGGGTCAGTCTTGACTTCTTCTTATTTTTTTCCCCGAAATTTCGGTATTTTCCTCTAGGAAAAAACCGGCAAATACCGAAATTTCGTGAAAATACATTTTTAATTTCATTTTTTTTTGCTTATCTCATTTTTTATCTTCGCGCATCGTCTTCTCTCTCTCCTTCCAACTCTGAAATAAACAGAAACAAACAGCCCTGGTTAAGATGGACCCTAACAGGGTTACATCTCTGCAATTTTATTTTTTGTAGGACCACTGTCATGAGGCTGAGATTGGGTAGGCGATTGGTTAACCTTTTACCTTTTAGCCCAACGGACTATTAATGAGATCCTCACAGCATGCTTCGGCCTGCCCCGTCCTTGGGGTGGGCCGAGGAGGTCCGCCAGGACCTGCAGCGGTCTAGCGACAGTCACACGAACATCAAGCTTCGGACTAGGTAGGTAGGGAACCTTGCGCGGTCCGGCTGGTGGCCTGCTCGCTTTAAGGACCGCGTGGGGTGGTGGTGATGTTTTTCCTTCTTAACCCCGACGCCGAGAAGTTCATCCCTCAGGCGGGACGGGTACATCACCACAGCAGAGAGCGCTACGTGGGCAGCCGGTGAAGTGGAGAGGCTGGCCACAGCGTGGGTATGCATGCACGACAGGAAGGATGGGATTGTTGTCGTGGGTTGGGACGGCTGCACCCAGCCAACGGAAACCAAGGCGCGTACCGGGCTACGAAACAGAGAGCCACTTTCGCCACAGAGAAGAAAAATAAACAAAAGAAGAAAAAAAGGAGGCGGGGACGAGCCTCACGTCGGCAGGCAAAGCAAGCAGCACGCGAGGCTCGTAAGAGGCAGAAGGAGGCACTTGTGCCGGTAGCGACCTACAATGTGCGCACCCTGGCTGCAAAGGGGAAGAACGGGTACGGACATGACGAGCGTGTACTGTCGAAGGGACGGCAACTCGGCTGTGACTTCATTGGCTTGCAGGAAACTCGGAGGTCCGGCAGCACGACGTTCCGTGCCGCAGGGCATCGTGTTTTCTGTTCAGGACAGGAAACAACAGCCACCAGGCAAGGGCTGTACGGAGTAGGCCTAGCTGTCAAGGAACCGTTGTGCAGTAAGTCTGTGTATACTCATCAGTTCGTTGACGAGCGGCTAATGTCTATGCGCTTTGAGCTGGCTGGCAAATGCGAGGCAGTCAATTTCGTCGTTGCGTATGCTCCAACTGATTGTACCAAGGACGCCGAACTGAAACGTATTTTCTGGCTGAAACTGGAGTACTTGGTAGAATCCCGACGAAAGAGTGTCTGTTTGTACTGATGGATGCCAACGCGCGAACTGGACAGAGGAAGGAAGGGTGCGGTGATGATGAAAGCAAAGTGCTGGGAGCGTATGGACGTGATGTTCGTAACGATAATGGCAGACGGCTCCTGTCGTTCGCCACCAATTGCAAGTTAGCTCTCACCAACACGTTTTTCAGCACGCGCAAGGGTGGGATATCGCGTACTCACAACGGCACCGGCCCGAATGACCGTAAGAGGATCGACTACATCCTAACCCGTCAAGTCCATCGACCTAGAGTACAAGATGCGAAAGTCGTCCCACAGCCTCCAGCCCCAGCTAAGGCTGACTCAGACCACAACATCTTGTATATCAAAGTCCGACTCGGTGGTCATTTTGCGCCCAACAGACAAATACGTAGACCGACAAAACGCCGAGAGTTTGACAGGCAGCTTTTTATGTCCGATGGAAAGTGTCGTGAACGAGTAGTCTCCAGGGTCATCTCCGCTCTCAACCAGCCTATCCAGCCCCGTAACACGTCTGGTATGGTTAAGCTTTTCACTACGGCTGTTATTGATGCGGTCGAAAAAGAGGTACCACCCCCTGCACGTCGCCACCGCAGACATGGATGGTGTGAGTCTGCCGAAACCTTGGCCGCATTCATACCAGCATGGACAGCGAGGGAGGATGCACGACAATTCTTGCGTGCCCACCCCCGGGACAGAACCGCGTGGAAGACCCTGAGATCTGCGTGTGCGAACCTGCAGAAGGTGATTGCCGCAGGACTGCATGCGTACTTCGAAGCGTATCTTGCCGAAACCGAACGACCCCTAGCGAACAACGACCAGAGAGGCTTTTACAAGCACCTTAAGAGTACGGTAGGATTGGAAGGGACTAAAGCGAGGAGCGAACAGTTCATTAGGGGCGACGATGGCACGATCTTACGGGATAAGGTGCGAATTCGTGAACGATGGGCGGGGTTTTACCACAAACGCTTAAACACGAAGTCGCTGAAACTCGATCCCACGATCATCGACCTCTTGCCCCCGCGACCGCCTAAACTGTCGCTTGAAGATGAACCATCCATAGACGAGATGACAGAAGCACTTAAGGGGATGTCGAATTGGAAAGCTGTCGGGCCAGATGGTCTCCCGGTCGAACTCCTAAAAATCGACCACCCGGCATTAGCCCAGCGCTTTCACAACATCCTTGTCAATGTTTGGTTGACAGAAGAAGTCCCGCAGCAATGGAAAGATGCGATCATCAAGGCCCTTCACAAACAGAAGGATCGAACTGACTGCAACAACTATAATAGAGGGATTTCGCTTGTTGCCCACGTAGGCAAAGTGTTGTTGAAAATCGTCGCGTCCCGCCTCAGCAACTACTGCGAGACCGAGGAACTACTCCCCGAGGAACAGTGCGGCTTCCGCCCCGCACGATCAACGATTGATATGTTGGTCGTCGTGCGCCGGCTGCAAGAGCTCGGACGACAGAGGAGACTCCCCTAATACGTGTGCTTCATCGATCTGCAGAAAGCGTACGACTCTGTCGACAGAGAGCTGTTATGGAAGGTACTCACACGCTTTGGCGTACCAACCAAGATGCTGAGAATTATCCGTAATTTCCACGATGGCATGCGGGCTCGCGTGCGTACTCATGACGGCGAGCTCTCGGAATGGTCTGATGTCACGCAGGAGCTGCGGCAAGGCTGTGTACTATCACCGTTACTGTTCAACGTGTTCTTCGCTGCTGCGTTACATGTCGTACTAGTACGCTTCCGCCAAGACGAAGCCATTGTAAGGGATTTGGCCCATCTCAGTAAAGCTGGAGTAGTTCGAACAGGGAAGGAGGAGTCATTGGCGTGCGTGCGAAGGTCTGTATGGGGCATGTTGTACGCCGATGATGCAGGAATTGTCTCGAAGTCGGCTGAAGGGCTCGCAAAAATGATGACAGTCATCGTGACTGTCTTCGAAGCAGCAGGCCTCACGGTGTCGGAAAAGAAGACTGAGACAATGGTCCTACAAACACCAGACCAGACAACCCTCGCACCACCGCTCGTCATCGAAGCGGCAGGTCAGAGGTATAAGCAGACGACCCAGTTTTTATACCTAGGCGGCGTTATCCACAAAAACGCTGCGCTCTCGCTCGAAATCGACCGACGGATCCGCCTCATGCGAGCATGCCTCAAACGGTTCGGCCCGGAGTTGTATGATAGGACGACCGCCCCCCTTAGCCTTAAAGTCCGAATGCTGAAGGCCGAGGTGATTGAGACCCTGCTGTACGGGTGTGTGACGTGGACCCTCAGAGCGGAACAGTTTGCCAAGCTTCGAACGGCTCACCACCAAGTCCTGTTGCGAGTCATTGGCTTCCAGCGCCGACTTCATACTGACCATGCCACCCTCTCGTACGCGAAGGCCCTCAAGATGACACGTTGCGAGAGCATCGAAACGACCCATCGTAAACGGCGGCTCTTCTTTGCGGGGGGCGTGGCACGGCAAAGCAAGGAGCGATTACCCAATCGGGTAATGTTCGGGACGATAGCTGGTGGGGAGAACCCGAGACCAGGCGGACAGTGTAAGACGTGGCATAGATGCATAGTCGAAGACCTTAGGGAGTTACGAGCCACCGAAGGGTCAACGGAAGCTGCCCCCTTGGTGTTTGGAGTTGAGACCGCGTTGTGGTCCACTGCAGCCAAAAAGGCGGGGAAGTGGTACCAAGGGATCCTTGAAGCAGCCGAACGGTTCATGATGAGGTGGCACGAGGCTGAGGCTGAGATGAGTAAGCAGCGCCGCGCATCCGCCGTGGATGGTGCCCAAGGGAACGGGGGGGGAGGGGGCAACAGGAGAAGTGGCAGAAAGCCCGACCAAGGGAATGCGGAGAGGGGGGGGAACAGGAGGGGTAGAAGGGAAACGGCGGTAGACGAAAGTAGGAAGGAGATGGCAGACAGGGTAGCAAGGCGCCAAGTCGACTAGGAAGTAGAACATGACCATACTACTAGTGCTACCAACTGGTGCAGCTGGTTCGAACGTGGTCTTCCCTTGTCTTCTCTTCTTGTTTTGTTTTTTTTTCTTTCTTGCGCTGACTCTCCGTGATTTTCAATTTATTTGTTCCTCTTCCTTTTCTGATTGATAAGCCGTACTGAAGGAGCCGTGTGGCGTGGTTGGATGACGAACCTGCTCTGCTCGTTTCGTATTGTCTGACGCCAAGGGGCTGGGCATGGTTGACGAACGCTGGGCGGAGACGACAGTTTGGGTAGCAAGGTACCAGGCGGATTAGCAGGGAGAACCTGGCTATACTACTAGTACCACAAACTGCTGCCGCCACCTGGAAGGTGCTTTGGGCTTTGGTCTGCCTGTTAGTTCCCCCTTGTTGTTTTTCCTTGTTACTTCTTTCCTTGGTTCTTTGTCTTACTCTGTTTACAAGCAGTGGTGTTTTTTCCTTTTCTTATTTATTTTTTGTTTCTTTCTTTTTTCCAGCTCGTTTTTTTTCAAGTGTTGGCCACCTCGCCTGCGGGGGGGGGGCACGACAGATTGTTTCTCCTAGATTTTGCTTTCATTTTTTTCTTTTTCTCTTTCGATTCGTCTTCCTTGTTTTTGTTTTCTCTTTGATTGTTTCTTTTCGTTTCACTATTTCATAGATTGCGTATGTCGTGCCTGTCGTATCTAGTATGATGACATGGCTTTGCATTGCCCACTGCAGTGCATACTGCACACGTGGCAACGTAGTATCTCTGTGGCGTAGCTTTGTGACCACAGAACTTGCATCTCTTTTAGGATTGAAGAATCGGCACGGACACTGGTTGTGCTGGATGTCGACGGGTAGAAAGAACGGTTTAATGTGAAGAACATACACACACACAAATGGCGACGGCGGCAGAACATGGGTTGTTGGTCGTGAGTTCGAATCTCGCGTCCACCATGAAATCGTTTTTTAAAAGATCAAGTGAGTTTCCTCATGTCAAGAATCTGAAAAATACTTCTGGATCCCCAGAAATTGGAACTGCGTGTGGTGGCGCGTCGACCCGAAAAATCCGGTTCGTTCCAGGGGGGGAGAGTGTTATGAGACTGGCATTGATTGGGTAGGTGGTTTGTTAACCTTTTATCTTGAGCCCAACGGACTAAGAGCCTCACATCACCTTCTTCTCCCGTATATGAAACCCAGCCTGGGTCTGTATTCCGGTTTGTTGTGAGGTGTCATGCACATCGTACGCGTATATATGTGCCTGATGTAGGCCTGACCGTAGGCCTCCGTTGTTGTTGCATTATTGTTGCTGTTGCGACCAGGGTGCAAGGCGCAGGTTCTCTTCGTTCTACCACTCTGTTGCCCAAGAATGCGGAAAGCGGGCTCCGAAATCTAGTCGACGAATAGCCGTGGGAAGCGTGGCAGAGAAGCAGATAGTTCCCGTCGGATAACCAGCTTTCTTCGTGAGGACGAATGAAAGGCAAGAACAGCTGGGCAGCTCAATTTGTCGGAGTACGTGTGCGTCATACTCGTAGGTCGTAACAGTATACTGGGTACTGGGCATACGACCAGTGTACAGGGGCAGTGCCATCATTCTCTTCGGTTCGTAGTGCGCACAGGATCAGACCACGAAAACACTACTGTGAGCATGCGAGGTAGCCCAATACTCTCAAAATCAAACCTCGAACATATTGAGTTTAGCCCAGTAATCGCAGTATCAAACCTAGAAAGTACTTATTAATAGTACCAGGTATACAGACCAGGACTCGCAGTATGAATTCTCGACAGCACTACTGGACCGCCTTTCATCGATCATTTGCCAATCAATTTTTTTTTTTTTTTTTTTTTTCATCCCATTCATTATCTTCGCACATCTTCTTCTCTCTCTCCTTCCAACTCGTAACTCAGATCCGGGGTCACATAGCAGGCTCTTCTCCCCCCTTCCCGCTACGGTACGTGCCTTCATTTTTATCGCGAGAAGATTTCAGCCTCTTCTTCCCTCGTCGACTCGAATCGAATTGTGCCTACCCACGCTGCAAGGCGCTCTCAACAATTGAATCCCTTTTTTTTTTTTTTTTTTGCAAATAAAGTCAAAGTCCGACCCTCCTAGGGCTCGAACCCAGGACTCAAACAAGTAGAATTCGAGGTTAACCACTTGAACCACCGGGGCGACCGATCTCTGGAGCACGACGACAAGACAAGTAAAAAGGCCCAAGGAGGACCCAGAATGAAGAAACAAAACTTGCATCAGAGCGTGAATCGTACCCCAATACTGGGTACTGCCAGTATACGGGGGTAGCACCTCGAGAAAACTTAGCACAGCCCAGTACTCGCGGTTTTTTAACCTTGAAAATGCTAAGTATCGGCCAGTATTCGCAGTTTTGGACCTCGAAATACTGCGTACGTTCCTGGCATGCTCCAGTACTCCCAGTATCAAACTCCCAAAATATCATGTATAGACCAGTGCTTCCAGTAGTGACCTCCGACTATACTGTACTGGTACTGGCGGGTACTGTTACGATCGATGTATGGTATTCTTGTTCTTGGTGTTCCGCCGTTAGTGACGCGTGCTACTGCCGGGGGGGCACATTTAAGCAAAGAAACTCTAACGGGGCTCCGAAACTGAAGAACATTGTACCCAATATCGTTGAAATACCGCTTTTGTGTCGTAGGGGTAGGTAGTGTTTATTCGTACTCGTCCGAGTATTGTGTGCGTGGCTGCCACTTCCCTTTTTTCTGGTCGTCAGTGTTTGGGTGCTACAATATGGAACTCCACGAGAGAGGAGCCACATACTGCAAGTAGCATTTCTCTAGTGCTGTTTGCTGTCTTTCGATTGTCCACAAACGTGTGATTATCACAGGTTTTCGTTCAGGTTTGGGGAATCGTGCGGCCATGAAAACATTGCCGTCGTGCGATGTGTCGTATAGCCCACAAACACCAAAACGATCACGATTGGCAAATTCTCCCTTCAAACTTTTCACTACCCGAATACAGGAACGGCCGAAATGCTGGCTGTACTGACTGGCAGTATCCGCAATATAGAATCACGAAATGCTGCGAGTACGGGTAGCATCCGCGGTATTGAACCGCGATATGATATGCTTAAAATAAAGACGACAGTATGATCAGTGGTACCGCGAGACTCGCAGTGTGAGCAATATCGGGCACTGATATACTGCACGTGGTCGCTGTACCTCCAGGATTTTCCGCCGAAAAAGGTCTGCCCTACGACTGGGGAAATATATCTGAACCCGATTTTCAAAAGCGGCCAAAGCACGCTGTTTTTTTCCCCCTCTTCCACAAGTCACGACGTTGGCCCACTGTAAAAAAATACCACACTAGTTCCTATTACGGGGGACCATATTAAATAGGACCTAAGGTACACATTAAAAACTATATATTACGCCGTTTTTACTAATAACATTTGGTCATATTTACTATGCCCCCCCGTAATAGTATTTCCCCCCCGAAACGACGAGCTGTAAACAGGTTAGGCTCTTGATCATACTACTACTGCTAGCAGCTGTAGAGAGGAACGAGGAAGCATTTACTTGGAAATACGTAGCACGCACCTGGTGGGATACCTCCCTCGTATAACACTGGTGTAAAGGTATATACACTACGTGCCGTGTACTTTTTATAGTAGTAGTGGTATATAGTGTTCTGGGCACAGCGAGCATTAAAAGCAACACCCACCCGTGTATGAGTATATGAGTACTATTAATACTGCTGCTGTAAATATATTGCCCGTGTATTTTTGGTGTTGTTTTTGCTTCAACATATATATCCTCTTCTTCACCCCTCACCCCTGCCATACTTGAAAATTTTACCAGGTAGGAGCTTGTGGGCTATACAACGAGGAGCCAGCGAGAATCCCCGAGAGCTTGACACGCATTCAGGAGTAACGTGCTTCTACTATACGATTACGTTTGGCGACCATCCTACCGTGAAGTTGAAGAGTTGGGTCTAATGCGCATTGACAACACTGCTTTATGCAGCAGTAGTAATGATAGCATTTAGTGTGCCTTTTTCGGGTGTGTGGGAGCTACCGGCAACTAACTGGGCTTGGAAGAGAGCTGTAACGCAGTGTTAAAGAGCGCGATGTCCTGCCTGAGTCTCCGTTGAACGGGCCAAAACGCACCGCGAAGCGAATTTAAACACGTTTTGGGATATTATTGCTGTGGAAGCACATACATACATACATGGCAAAAAGTGCCGGATGAAGGCAGGGAACACCGCTGAGGGGGGTCAGAAAGTAGCGTGTTCAAGAGAACTCGTTTGCGTTTTATACAACCCACCCTGGTAACGAACGTAGACTAAAGTTGAATGTAGATACCTTCTTGACGAATGTGGACTAATACCGTGCTGGTGAAATACGTGATGAGTACACAATGAATGGACGAATCGTTCAAACCGCTTCTTCGACATGTATTCTGGTGTGAAGTCGTGGTGTGTAGGGATATTACAGTACAAGCAAGCGCGCCCGGCGCAAAGGAGGGGTGGGGGTTAAGCGCGGGCGGGGGTCTTCGTACATGGTGTCGGACAGGAATAAATTGGCATTCATTTACAGATATGATGCTATATTATTTATTTAAATATATTACTCGTAGTCACATATTGTTATCATGTTTGTTTACGTACTTACTGGTAGTGTTTATACAAGTAGGTCGGGATGGTGGAGGGTGGAGGTGTACCGTGGGTCCAATTTACTTTTTGGTCCCCCGTATAGTTGTTTGTTGTTCTCACATTAACTCTCTGACGAGGGAGTCCGTGGTCACACAAAAGGTGCTGGAGCCCTCGGAGATGAATCATTTAGAAAACGTCCGTTCTCATTTTTGGCTTCGTTCCCATTTTTCTGATTTATTTGTCTGTTAGATCCAAATCCATAAAAAAACTCGAAATTCGTCTGCCTCACGTAGTATTAAATAGTGGATATCTTGCACCGTAGGGGATAGGGGGGATTATACATACATTCATAGAGCACACGTTGCTGTGGTCATTGTGGTGATCGTAGGTTATGGTGTTGCAAAAGGCAGTTGGTGATATTATACGCACGTGGTAGCAGGAGTGGTGGCGGTGGTTGTTGTAGGTAGGAGGTGGTGATAATGATGATATTTTTCAAAACAATGCGTATTAATACCGGTACTTTTTTCATATAAATAACCAAAAAACGAGGCAGCAATATCATACTCTTAGCTCATACTTGGATGCACGCAGAGGCACATCAGCTTTTCGAGCTTGGAGCCTTTTTTCTTACTTTCAATCATTACCAAGTCGTGGGCAAAATAGTTTCGATCGGAAATGCTTTTGACCATTTCTCCGATCAAATATTTGGAATCCCATCCAAAAGGAAAAGTTCATCCTAAAAAAACTTCTACCAGGTATGTCACAATATTCTGGTTTTTCCTTGGGAGTCATGCATACCAGTAGCATATATATATTTTTATATATATATATACTCCTATATATAGCATAGTAAAAGACTTCGCTATTTTCTTGAAGTCTACCATATATATTGGCGGGAAGTCAAAGCAGAAACTTCTTCATTAAATTTCCTTTGAAGCCCCGCCCAACATGATCATATCATACACGACGACGACGGATACACGCAAAAAATCGAACACTACTGGTACCGAAGGCGGGTTCTACGATGGAGGTAGCACATTTCCGCTAACATGTTTTCAGAATCACGGGGTTCCTTAACCCAACATCGTCGGGGTCCCAATCTTATTTCAAACAAATAAATTACGTTTTTGTACACTTAAGTCTTGGGCCATGGGATAATTCATCGGGATGATATTTTCTGTTTGCTGAAGTCAGTTCTCGGGTGAGGTATGGAGCTCCTTATTAAGTAAGTGAGGAACCTCAGATAATGTAGGGTGAACCTCTATCGTAGAACGCCTGCTAAAAAATAACAACAAAAAATCATTAGGGCAAAACCCATTTGCGCAAAAAGCTGCAATGTCGACGTATTGCCTTGATATCATGGCGGCCCGAACGAAGGTTGTTGCATTTTGTGATACATGAACAAAAACTCTTTTATAAACGTTAGTTCATTACAGAGACTGAAATAGCTCGTTCCGTTATAAACTACAACTAAGTTTCACTCTCACCAGGCGACCCAATCCAACCCCAACGTCGACCCCGAGACTTCACTGCCGTACGGAACACACCTGCCAACTCTACGCGCGTTGAGCTACTGCTCCGGAAATAGGAGCACCTCGTTCCCCCCGCAATTCATGATTCTCGAATGCGAGAAGGCGTGCCAAGTACCCCTACACTGTACGCGCGCGATTGCGGAAACCCCAACAATATTCCCAGGCTCAGCGAAAATAGCCTTGTATACAATCCAAAACATGTCGGTGTTTCTTCCAAGAAAAAAAGCTGTGCGCGGCAGGAAGTTCGCCCGGCGAAGCCGAGGGGGAAACCCGCGACCTAAAAGACAAAACGAAAAAGTCTTTTTTTCTTGTGTGGTTTCCGACGCTATATTATCTACTTCATATACTCACAAAAAATGCTACAAAATATTGTCGAAGCGAACTCCAGCTCCCCAACAAAACCTGTGCGCGAGGACACCCCACTCGGTGGCACCAGAAGAAGTCCTCATGACGTACAAACGAAAAACCCGTGCCGATACTGTTATGATTGAAGCAACACCAGGAAAAGCTGGGCGTTGGGACACTCTCCGGCGGCACACCGGTGTCCCACGACTTATCAAAAAAACACTTTTCCATGTGGTTTTCGACACTACTGACAGCACAAAACCACACCGAAACATATACCCCCTGTTCTCTCCTACCTCCCTCACCAGCAACGGCCGTATCTCAGACATCGAAACTTCTGCATATTGTTGCATTTTTTCATCCCCCCCCCCCCCCCCCTCCGCGCGGGCCAATATGGTCATACGACTACAGCCATGCTTGATAATGAGAGCACCCCTCCCGCCCAGCGGCGCTTCTAATCTAAAGTGGAACTCCACGCGATAAACACGGCCCAGAAAATACCGTGCGCCCTAAAAACAGCGCAAGGAGACCATGCCCCGTCACGCCCCCCCTCACCCCGTTTATCCACAACCCAGCAGGTTAAAATATAAGGAGATAACTGGTATGCATATACTGCACACGAGAACAACACGACAAGCTATATATCGTAGAGTGTCGTTTTCCCCAGCGGCTGCATGTCTAATGGCGTTTGCGCTGGCCGTACACGTTCATCGCGTTCCTACCACCGCAGTGCTTCTTCTTGTCTCCCGGGCAAGGCATCTTGCACCAGCTCTCGTCGAGAGGGGATTCGTCGTACTTGCTCTCCTGGCCACCGCAGAAACATCTTCGAGCAAGAACCGGCGGGAAACGGTAAAGGGTAGAAAATGCCATTGCACTTGTTCAGGGTTTGTTGTGCGTATACATGCGTCAGGCTGTAGATGCAGCTTCAAGATTACGGGGTGAACCAAGGTGCACGTCAATATGTGTAGACTATCATCGAGCTATCAAAAGGGTTCGGCAGCAAGGACTCCGAAATATATGCCAGGTAGACGACCAGACCAGCCTGCCGCAGTTTAAAAGGAGGCGCGGTATTAAGCTGGGATTTTCTTGCCTGGGGAAGGTTGTAGACAAGACCGGCATGCGGCTGCTGAGAAAGAACGTGGTATTTCGCTGTGATTTCCTCGTCTGGGGAGGGCAAGGTACTCGAAGGCATTTCGTTAGCAACACTCACTCTTTTCCGTACTCGACGCCGTAGTACATAGCTCCAACAGTAGCTTTACAGTGCCGGTAGCATTTCTGGTCGCGGGCGGCAGGACGGGCGAGCGATGCAGCGGAGGCAGCAAGGGGAAAATACGGAAAGAGGGCCAGACGGCGTATGCGGAGTGTGGCATGGGGTTGTGCGCAGTAAGTTAACGTTGCTCTTGCTATCGATGGTGGCGTGTTCCAACGGAGGAAGGTGGGGGAGGTGGGCACACACCAAGCAACTTGTGTTTGACAAAACGCCAAGGTCAAGGCGCCATATTTTTCATGTACTTCTACTAGGAAAGGGGCGGCGCAAACTATATTGCAGTGGTGGTACACCCGACAGCGAAACAACAAACCCTCACACTCCTCTTACCACAAAAACAACTGACGGCCTTCAGCTCACCTCAGGGGTCATATCGTCTAGCTTGTACTCCCCCTTCATGTTAAGGATGCGGTTGTATTTGTCGTCCTTAAAGCAGCCGAGCATATTTCCCGACTCAGGCTTCGGAAGTTCCTTGTCGTCTGCGTACGAGTGGCCGTCGAATTTGTACACGTTGACGCGACTCTTCCCTCCACAAGAGGCGGATGGTTTGCCTGAACAAGCGTAGTCGCAGTCGCTGTCGCCAACCTTACCCTCATGCTTGAAGTATTTGCCACAGAAGCACTCTGCGACGAGGCGACGCACAAAATAGGAATAAGCTAACGCTGCCGAAAACCTCGCCCTCTCCCCCAGAGCGGATAGTGATATACTTCGCTCGGGGTGAAAACAGGCATACCCACTCGCGCAACAGCAGCAAAGACGAGCAGAATCAACAAGAACAGTGGGTCTGCCGGGGGTTGAGTCAATCTCAAGGACGCAGAGCTCTTGCAAACGCGACACGAAGTCACTCTACTGTCCATGTATACACGTCGTGGTACTACTGCACCACTGTATGTGTGCCCGTACGCGCATACTGTTGAAGGATTATCCACACTCTTCAGGTGGAACTCACCCGTGGAATATTGGGTGCCGAAGAACCCGTAGCCTTCGTGCTTGCAGAAGTCTCCGCACATCTATCGACGACGGGCAATTAAAAAATAGCGGCATTACACAAAACGACGCGAGGTTGGAGTCAGCGGTCGGCGGCTCTTAGGGAGACAATGCCACAGCAAGGGCGTAAGCTTATAATCATATCGCAAGTGTATCATGCTTGCCATCCGACGATGTATGTGCACCAAAAAACGAGAAATACATCACTCTCAGACAGGACCACGCTAGAAAGTATCACGTTCCACATGTCATGTGTATGTTTCTACACGAAAACTGCCCGCTGGAGGGTTTCCTCAAACCAGTACCATGGTACAAGGCCCCGGTATGTGTCATGGTGTATATTGTGTTCGCACAACATCACGAACGACCACAAAGCAAAACCATATCTGGCACCTGTTACCAAGAATCGTATTTGCGGAGTATCATGTTGGCAGAACCTTGTTGGGGGGGAAAGGAATCAACTGCGCTTGGGCACGGTCACTTGCACGTCACGAAACACGATGCTACCGGGACCGTGGTGCAGCACTTTTAAGGCGGCGGTGTAGTATATAAAATGCCATTAGAACGAGCACAAGCAGGCGTTGGTATTGATCGTACGATACATGACTCGAGCAGAATACCATGCTGGATAGGAAGGGAAGACATAGTCTAATGACAAGTAGGATATGTAGCTGCAGTTCCAGCCGGAAACATGTAGAACTAGTATTTACCTTGGCTGTCATACGTTTATCGTCCTTGCTGTCGCCGTCGAGTACCCTATCGTTTGTGCTATCCTTAAAGCATCCAAGTGTCGAGGCCCCGTGGTATGTGTCCGGACCCAGCCCGCCGTGGCGAGGCACGTCGTGGTCCGGCCCGCTGTTGTCGTATCCGTTGATCCACTTGAAGATGTTGATACGACTGTGGCCTCCGCACGCCACCCGCCGGTTGCCTGTGCACTCGGAGTCACATTTGGCAGCTCGCCATTTAGCGTCCGGAACATTCTTTCCGCAGAAGCATTCTGTGGAAGCACCGCGAACAGACATATGGCCAGGGAAATCTTACGCATGTGGATGAGTAAGACTGGGGGCGGAGGAGGGGGCACTCAGAACATGGGTGGGAAGACTATCGGTGTTGCGTTGATTTGTTTTCCGCAAAACGACCGATTCCAAGTAAACGCACACAGCGCGCGTATGAAAACCACGCATCACATACAGAACTGTAGGCATGAGCTCGACCACACTCGAAGGTACGAAGATTCCGGGGCGCTCACCTCGGCCATACTCTGTTCCAAATATTTCGTAGCCCTTCTTGTAGCATTCGTGCCCGCATTTCTGTTGCGGTGGAAATAGCAAAAGTGCAAACCCGGAGCGGGCGTCAGAGAGGCGAGGCTGCTCGGCCAAGGCGACGTGACACCGGGCAGCAGCTCACTTTGCGGAAGAGGCATACACCCGCAACGGGCGAATCTTTACACCAAGCATACCATCAGCAGGCGAACTACTCTGCGATACTGTTACTATGACGCAGCCAGTCAGTTCGGCCTCATGTTTCCCCTGCCGACCGACCTCCCAAAAAAGATGGCTCGAATTGTGTTTATGTTCACATGACAATGGTGCGAAATCACTTTGTGCAATCCTCATGCCTGTGCAGTCATTCCGGTCTTGTCGTCGAAGAGGTGTTTACCCAACACCCGGTTGTCCTTGCTGTCCTCGTAGCAGCCAAGCGCATGGGCTCCTTCAACCGCGGCGTCGTTGAGTGACGGGTGATCTTCTTTTGATGAAAAATCGCCGTATCCTCCCGAAAACTCGAAGATGTTGATTCGGCTGTGGCCTCCGCATATTTCTTTTTTGTTGCCAGTGCACCGTTGGTCGCACTTCTCAGACTTGCCGTCGCCTCTTGGCACCCTATCTCCACAGAAGCATTCTGCGAGGGTCCCAGGTGCGAGCGTGGCCATTGGATAGGGGGAAGCGTGAGGGTGAGCACGAGGAAGGCGAGAGGGGCATCCAAAACGTGTGATCTGAGCTAGATGGTGTGTTATTAAAAACCCGCTTTCCTGAAATCTAACCCGTCGGGGAAAAGTTGGTCATCGGCGGAACGTATTGCACCGGGGTGTCCGAGGACTGTTGTGTGGGGTGGATAGAGCCCGGTCGCGTGGCGCACGATAGCACCGACACCGAGCGGAGCATACCGAAGCCAGCATAGTCGTGAAGATATCTTTGGGCATGATGGCCACGACGACGACGACAATATTTGCGTATACCTCGGCCGAACTCGACGCCGAAGACCTTGTAGTGTTTCGCTTTGCAGACACGTCCACATTCCTGGCGGGGCGGAATAGCAAATCAACAGGACCGCAAAGGGACGGGGACCTAAAAAATCACGAATTGCTCGAGAAATGCGTGCGAGTGGCAAAAATATCGGAAGTTGTCCAAACGGTGTATCGGTATGTGCAGTGGCGTCCACAAAACGCACATTTTGGTCGAAGGACGACCGACTAGTACGGTCTTCGCGTATCTCCCACCAACGTTGCAGAACACACGATGAAAGTTCACGATCCACCCAACCAGGCATCGGTACAACTACCCTGACTCGCACTACCACATGCTGGGGTTTACGCCAGGACATAACTCCCATGGAAAATGCAACGAAGGCCGAAGGTTACTTCATCGGGCGAACATAGAGGAGATAACTACGTACCTGAGCGGTCATCGAATCGGAACTGAACGAGTGTCCTCCAAGTACCCGAGCCTCTTTTGTATCTTCGAAGCAGCCCTTCGCGTGGGATCCGGCGACTTGGCCGTGGGTCGGTGTGGGCGCAGGAGCTGGAAGAGACTTGCGAATAACGGGCTCTCCAATTTGAAAGACGGTCATGAACCCCCAGCCACCGCAGTTGGGGTCCGAGCTCTCTTCGCATGGGAGGTCGCAATACAAGTCGCTCGTCCTCCAGACCGGAGCCTTGTCTCCACAAAAGCATTCTACGACAGAGGAGCAAGACGTGTATCCCGAACGATGGACGACCGATACGGGTGTGCGGAGTTTAGGGTATGGTCCGTCAACTTCGCACACGGTTAGAACAATCCGGTTCCACGAGGTTGGACTTTTCCCGCAGCAGATAGCGTGATATCTATGAGCGAAATCGGTTTTACTCACCTGTGCCCTCTGTCGTGGCGGAATACCAGTATTTGGCTTCCCGGCACTTGTTTTGACATATCTGTCCAGGCGAAATCACGAGGTGAAGCAACATGGGCGGGGATTAGAGTACCCCGGTCATGTATGATAGCGGCCATGGCTGATGACAGACTGACATGGCGATTGACGTGAAGTAGACTAATCGTGTTGGATGCAAAAGGCAAGCAAGCCGGTTCTCAAAACAGGTAGAGGCTCTGAGCGAACGAATGTCGGTAGGTCCCGGTAGTACTGCCTCGAGGCGTAAAACCTGCGCGCGTCATACTGCATTTGCTTCTGAAGTCACAAACACAACTTATCTGCGGTGACATCATCCGATATAGTGCCCACGAATCGCTTGCAACGCACACAACGGACGGTCGAGTCCATCTACAGTCCACAAGAGTTTGAAAGCCTCCACTGTACCTCATTGGTCATCCACTTCGAACTCTTGACGAACTTATTGAATATATCAGGGTTTTCCTTGACATCATAGCATCCCTTGTAGGTTATTTCGTCGCCCTTTTTCGTCGGGGACCAAGGCGCAGGTAGAGGGCTAGCCGGGACGGACTTGTGAATTTGGAAGACGGTCATGAAGCCCCAACCACCGCAATTGGGGTCCGAGCTCTCTTCGCACGGGAGGTCGCAATACAAATCGCTCGTCCTCCACACTGGAGCCTTATCTCCACAATAGCATTCTGCGACAAACGAGCAAGGCGCGTACACGGAAAGGCGGGAAACAGGTAGGAGCGTACGGAGTCTTGGGTATGGCCCGCCTACTTCGTAAAAACTTACTGGTATGTTTAACAAAACACGCTTCCACTGCGGTCGGACGAGGCCGACAGCAAACCCGTGTTACACCTGTGTATTGAAATCGAATCTACGCACCTGTGCCCTCTGTCGTGGCGGAGTACCAGTGTTTGATCTCCCGGCACTTGCTTTGGCATTTCTGTCACGGCATGTCATGTGGCACCAGCATACAGCAAGCAGGTAAAAAAACAGGATAGCTCGTGCTTAAGGCGGGGGTGAGCGCACCACGGCTATATCAGCGAATGGCAAGATTGATGACAGCAATGATATGTCGTATTTAGAGCGTGTGTAACGTAGATCAACAGGCCAACACAATTGATGGATATCCAGACTGGGAGTGTTCTCAGAAGGATGCATGAAGCAAAGTAGTATGTTCTCGTAATAAGTAGAAGGTGGGCTCTGAGCGGTTGGGCAAACGAGTGCTGAGAAGTTCTGGGCGTACTGCCTCAATGCGTGCGGGCGTTAGTACCTGCACGCATCACAGTAATTTGTTACTACAGACGGACACCACATACACCATATGTGACAACGTACAATCTGGAATGATGTACCGTATGCGATTCGCTTGCGAGATACATAAGAAAAGCTCGAGTTGATCTGCCGTCCACAGGAGTGCAAAGTCTCCACCATACCTCATTGGTCATCCATTTCGAACTTGCCACGAGCTTGTTGGATATATCAGGGTTTTCTTTGATATCGTAGCACCCACTGTACGTCACACCGCCATCCTTTCCCGAACCATGCGTAGATGGAAGCACGGCCGGAACGGGCTTCGGAAGCTGGAAGACGGTCATGAACCCCCAACCACCGCAATTGAGGTCCAAGTCGTCTTCACACGGGAGATCGCAATATAAATCACTGGTCCTCCAGACTGGGGCCTTTTCTCCACAGTAACAAGCTGCGACACACGAGCAAGACGTGTATGCCGAAAGGTAGGTGACCGTCAGGGGCGGGCGGAGCTTGGTATGGTCCGCCTACACTATTCTAAAATCATGGTTTCAGCCGAAGCGTTTCTACTGAAGGTCGACAACAGACAGCTTGACACCTCCGTGGTGAGATCGGTGCTACGCACCTTTACCCTCCGTCGTGGCGGAGTACCAGTGGTTGATCTCCCGGCACTTGGTTTGGCATTTCTGTGGCAGCATTTCCATGTGGCACCAACATACAGTAAGCGGGGAGAGACCGGAAAAACATATTTGCGGTACATCACGCCGTGACGTGGCGGCTAGCGCACCACGGCTGCATAGACGAAAATCTCATGGTCGACGGGCGACACGTGGCATATCGCAGGAGAGAATACAGTACGTAGACCGATACAACGGTGTTGATAGGCACAAACTAACCAGTCTGGACGGGCGCGTCAAACAGAGCGTGTGATAACTTTTAGGGTCGAGGTGCCTCGCCCTTAAATCCCGATTATCTTAGATCTTCGATATCACGAGATTACCAATGCGTTTTCTTCTGTCTCATCGACGACTGTCACTAATGAGGATACTTTACAGCATTCTTTGACTGTGAGGGAAATTACAATGCCCCCCCCCCCCAATATTCTCGAATATCATACTCATCAAAAAGACACTTAGCACGTAGGAAAATCGGCTGGTAATAGATGAGGGACTCTGGTGGCTGGGAAACACGACCGTAGAACTGCCTCGAGGTGTCCAGTCATTTCTATCTGCACCCACCACATACAGCAGTAGCTTCTGAATATTGTATACGAATGCATAATCAGCTATGATGGATGCATCAATTGCGGTGGTGTACGCGAATGGCGTGCGAGGTACATAACGCAAGCTCGAGTTGAAAAATATTGCAAAGTCCCCACCATACCTTATTGGTCATCCAGTCCGACTTTGTCACGAGCTTGTTGAATATACCAGGGTTTTCTTTGACATCATAGCACCCCTTGTACGTTACATCGCCCACATGCGTAGATGGATGCACAGCCGGGACGGGCTTGGGAATCTGGAAGACGGTCATGAAGCCCCAGCCACCGCAATTTGGACTCGATTTTACTTGGCCCTGTACGTTGGGGTTCGAATCCTCCTCGCAAGGGAGGTCGCAAAACCAATCACTGGTCCTCCAGACTGGGGCCTTGTCTCCACAATAACAGTCTGCGACAAGTGGGAGACCATCAGGGGCGCGCGGAGTTAGGTGTATGGCCCGTAAAAGTACTTCGCAGCCATTTAGGTTCGAACGAAACAAAGTTTCCACGGAGGTTGGACGAAGCCGACAGTACAACATGTGAGCTCGGATGTTCTTAGGGATCAAGGTACGGGCGAAGACCAAACCCAGCTCCTGACCCTAACCCTAACCTTCAAAACAAACGCGGACCACGCTACGCAATTTAAAGTAAACAAATACCCCTAAAGTCCGAGCTCGCAGATTGTAAAAGCTACTCCCCTTGATACACTTTTGTGGGGGTATCTGGTCGACGCACCTGTGCCCTGTGTCGTGGCGGAGTACCAGTGTTTGATCTCCCGGCACTTGTGTTGGCATTTCTGTCACGTCATATTAATGTACCACCAGAATACCGCAAGCAGAGAGAGAGGTGGGTTCAAAACAACGGTGCAGTACGCAACAGGATACGCCACGGCGGGCGATATCGGGTCATGGCAAAACAAACGAAGGGACATGGCTGGCGTGGCACGATGTCTGGCGAGAGTAAAGCAGGCGACCAACACAAAAACTATCAATAGCCAGATTAGGATTGTTCTCCCAGGGATGCAAAGCCATATACTCAAAGCTGTTCTCGTTAAAAGTTCAGATGATCAGCTCTGAGCGGATGGGCAAACAAATGTGGTCGTACTGCCTCTGGGTGTGCGGGATTTTGTACCTGCACCCATAACACGGGAAACCTCTGTCAAAATGCACCGTACACGAGCGGCTTGCGAGGTACAAAACGAAAGCTCGAGTTGTCTACAAAGAGTGCAAGGTCTCCACTGTACCTCATTGGTCATCCAGTCCGACTTTGCCACGAGCTTCTTCAAGATATCAGAGTTTTCTTTGACATCGTAACACCCCTTGTACGTTACAACGCCATCCGCTCCCGCTGCAGGCTTAGACGGAAGCACAGTTGGAACGGGCTTGGGAATCTGGAAGACTGTCATGAAACCCCAGCCACCGCAATTGGGGTCCGAGTCGTTTTCGGGTGAATCCTCTTCGCAGGGGAGGTCGCAATACAAGTCGCTCGTTCTCCACACTGGAGCCTTGTCTCCACAATAACAATCTGCTTCAAACGACCACGACGTACATGCCGGAATATTGAGTGGTTGATACTCAGCTGTGGCTTTAGCGCTGAGTACGTAAAATTTTAACAGTAGGCTAAAAGGTGATGGATCGGCCGCGTGTGTACTCAATAAAAAAAATACGATACTCCTACAGAAAAAGCATTTGTGAATTCGACTGGTTTAGTAGTTGATACCCAGTGCTTCAAGTTGTGCGGTAGGCCTTTCGCGCGTGCTCCACGTCAGAGCGCATCATGAACGATATATGTCGGTGACCCCCCTGGATTCGGCCAGGGTCAACAGGAAAATTTTCAACGGCAGTTTCGGGCCATAACCATTTTCCGCACATATACTATAACCAGACCGGGGGGGAATTAAATCAGTAAAATGTATCTCACACGGTATGCATTACTATTGTTAGGGCCGTTCTTAAATAACCGGGAAAAGAAACAAGTTTCGTGACTTGTTGGCTTATTAAAAGATCATGATTCCTGACATTTCAGTTCTAACGAAAATAGCCGAAAACGTCACCTTTCGTGATTTTTTCGAACAGTAAAAATTACGATATGTCAAACTAACGGTTTCTGCGGGTGGAACCAACTCTCGCGAGTGGGGCACGGACAGTTCGGGCTGGGCCGATCGCGCTTGGCTCGGTTTGTGGTATGTTCGTATCACGGGCCGAAGCCTGGCTCAGCCTGCGAGATTCCACTTTCACCGACCGTCAGCCAAGCGCGATTGGCGAGGTTTCATATCGCAGGGCGTCTGTCCGGCCTGGTCTGTGGCATCCTCAGGTCATTTTCGACTGTGCCTTCTAGCTGTGTTTCCTCCTCCTCGAATTCCGGAGGCCACACCCTGCCCATTAGCTCGCGCCCAGCGGTGTCTTTGGGTAGCCGTCCGTTGTTCACAAGCGGATTACGAAGCAGAGTCTGCCATGCCCCTATACCGATCTTCGGACACCGTTGGTGTCCGTGGGTTGCAAAGTGCCTTCATCAGGCGCATTTTGACGAAACGTGAGTTGTGGTTTTAGGGAAAAGCTCAACCAAAGTGGCGTCATGAATCGTGTTTTTTTTTGCGTGAATCACGACAAATAAAAATCACGGTCCACGACAAAAACCCCACGAATCGGCCCTTAGATGCAAAGAACAAAACTAAACCAGCAGAACAGTAGTACACATGGTATAACATCAGCATGTGTTATGTTACACTACCAGTAAGAGACCACCACACATACCAGGGTATGATGAGTAAAACATCAAAGGCCTTCCTGCACAAATACCGTGAATATTTACAGGAAAAAGCTACTATCGCATACATTTTCACCAAGTAGTTACGTTCAAGCAAAAATTTCCACTATGGTGGACGAGGTCGACAGCACACCCGTGTTACATCTGTGTGGCGAAAGCGGTTCTACGTACCTGTGCCCTCCGTCGTGGCGGAGTACCAGTGTTCAATCTCCAGGCACTTGCTTTGGCATTTCTGTCCCGGTACATTCATGTGGCAGCATACAGCAAAAAGGAAGGTAGGCTCAGAAAATAACGTTGCATGTGGCAGCATACAGCAGGCCGGCAGGCAGACAGGCGGGAGGATAACCTATGCTCTATAGTAGGGTATCCTAACCAATTAATAATCGATGAGTTCATACCAGTGGGTTTAGCGCTGAGTACGTAACATTTTAACAGTAGGCTATATAACCAACACGGCTGAACAAATGGCTGACAGTGACCCATCGAGAATTAAGGTAACGTATATTAGACCGACACAACGCATCGAAAACTACAACTGGGAGTGCTATCACAAGGATACAAGAGGCAACGCAAGCCTCTCTTGTGAAACGTATATGAGGGGCTTCAAGCGATGGGGATAACGAGACGGTCAGTCTCAATAGTAGCACCACCTTGAGGCTCCTGGATTTTCCCATGACATACCAAGGTAGGTAAACAACCGACACACGAACAACAGGTCTTTTTGGTTAATGTCCGCGAATGGCTTGCGAGGTGCAACGAAATCTCGAGTTGATCTACAATAAGTGAAAAATCTCCATCGTACCTCATTGGTCATCCAGTCCGACTTTGCCACGAGAGTCTTGAATATATCAGGGTTTTCTTTGACATCGTAGCACCCCTTGTACGTTATAACGCTATGCACAGGCGCAGCTGGGACGGGCTTATGAGTGACGCTCATGAATCCCCAGCCACCGCATTTAAGGTCCGAGTTTACTCCGATGGGGTGCTTGTGTACAATGCCTGAGGCAACCTTTCCGGAGCTGCCGCCCACGTTCGCTGGGTCCATGTCCTCTTCGCACAGGAGGTCGCAAAACACTTTGCTCGTCCTCCACACTGGAGCTTTGTCTCCGCAATAACATTCTGCGACAAACGAGCATGGCGGGCATGCCGAACGATGGGCGCGCCGTCAGCTGCGTGCGGAGTTTGACGTATCTACGTCGCATATATTTACAAGGGTACGTTTCATGCACACCGTTTTAACAGAGGTCGGGCTAGGACGATAGCAGAAAGTGTTACGCCTTAGTGGGAAAATATTTCATCGTTCGACACACCTTCGCCCTCTGTCGTAGCGGAGTACGGCAAATGTAGTCTCTGACACTCGGTTTGACACACCTGTGTTTTTTTTCGGCACCAACCCACAACAGGCAGATGACAAAGGATTGAACGTGAGAGCGATAATATTACGTCAAAAACGTTGGGAGGTCTTGGGTGCCGAGGCTGCACGGTCTCCGTGTATGTTTTCACCTTCCTGACCTCTTAACATATTGGTCATCATACACATTCTTAGAACCACTCGGAATAAACGAAACAAAGCACGATTCGTGATGTGTTCGTCACGATTCACGAAACTTTACGAACCATCACGCCATTTAATTTCGGTCCCACCCTCCCCGGAAAACAAACCCCGATTCGCGACTTTTTGTCGTTGCTCGCGAAACGCCAGCTCAAGGCACTCCCCCCCCACGCGTACCTACGGTGTTGGGAGGCCGGTAAAGGGGTACCAGGTATGACAGACTGCTTCGAACGCCACTTGTGGACAACGGGCGGCTGGCCAAACACACCAGCTAACAAGTACGCTGTGGCCTTGAATTGTTTTGGAGGAGGCAAAAGTGACAATAATGTTGAAACTTACACGCCAGGCCGTTTAGACGACCTATGAGATCGGAATCTCGCAGGCTAAGTCAGGCTTCTGCCCGTGACATATCACAGGCCGGGCCGCGCGCCGTCAGCCCGTCCCGGCCTGGCCGTGCCTCACCCGCGAGACTTGGCTTGACCCGCGACAATCTTTGAATTTGAATTTTTCATAATTCGGACATGTCAAGAGACGTGACTTTTTCAGCTCTTTTCGTTAACTGAAAATTCCTCTTTTGTAGTGCCAAATAAGCACGGATCGTATTATGGGGGGAGGGTCGTTAGCAGTTTCACTCTCTTTACGAAGAAACTCAACACACTAACAACACTGCAGTATCTTGTCTTTCAGGGCTATCAACGAAATACCATAGATGCTACCATTTCCGCCGATCACTTGAAAATCAGTTCAATATATCCGTCTTACGCACCTCGTTCGACATCTTTAGCTCGCAATTCACGTGCGTCGTGAAGACGTCAGGGTTTTCCTTCACCGCGTAGCACCCCTTGTACGTGGACACCACGCCATCGTCGTCAGCTGCATTGACATCGTCGTCAGCTGCATAGGCCCCAAGAACGGCGTTGCCAATTGTAGGGCCGATGATTGTGGAGCTGAGCTCGTAGTCCTGCTTACTGCCGGGCGTGCTGTCGTGATGGTGGTGCTTGTGGTGCATGCCGTCCCCACCGCCCTTACCGTCCTTACCGTCCTTGCCCGCCGGACCCTCCGGACCCTCCGGACCCGCCGGACCCGCCGGACCCGCCGGACCCGCCGGACCCGCCGGACCCTCCGGACCCGCCGGACCCTCCGGACCCTGCAAACCAGCGTCCCCCTTTTCACCCTGTTCACCCTTGGCCCCGTCGGCACCGTCGTGACCATTATGACCCTTGTCACCCTTCGGGCCCTGCGCACCCGTATCACCCTTCACACCCGCTTGACCCGTCTGACCGCTTTCACCCTTCGCACCGTCCATACCCGTCTCACCCCGGTCACCCTTCGCGCCCGCCGGACCCGTCTCACCCCGTTCACCCTGGTGACCCATGTCACCCTTCAAACCCTTCGAACCCGCCGAACCTGACGCACCCGTTGGACCCGTGTCACCTCGCTGGCCCCTGGCTCCATCCATCCCGGTTTCGCCCCGAGGGCCCGGCAGGCCGCTCGGACCTTGAGCGCCCGTCGCGCCCGGTGCTCCCGCTGGGCCATGGGCGCCATGGATGCCGTCCCTTCCCGGCGGCCCCTGCATACCCTGCGCGCCCGGCAAGCCGTCGTGGCCATCCTGGCCATTCAGGCCGGGCAGGCCCATCGGACCTATGGGACCCAACTCGCCTCGCGGACCCTGAGCGCCGTCCATTCCGTCATGGCCGTCATGACCGTCGTGCCCGTTCTGCACGCCACCGATATTGTTGTGCAAGTTGTGCTGGATGTTCTGGCCTTTCTCGGTATTCTGGTTGTGCTTGCCGGCCTGGCTGTCGCCCACCTGGTTTAGCATGCCGGCCTGGTTGTGCTTGCCAACCTGGTTCTTCTCGCCTTGTACGTTTTCATCGCCGCGAGCGTTGTTCTCGCCGAGCTGGTTTTTGTCGCCGTCTTGGTTGTGTTGGCCAAGCTGGTTGTCCTCGCCTACATTTAAATGGCCGAATTGGTTTTTTTTGCCCTCTACGTTATGGTGGCCGACCAGGTTGTCGTCACCACCAATGTTGCGCTCGCCGAATACGTTGCCCCGAAGGCCATTGCCGGCTATATTTTCGTCTCCGACGATGTTTTCGTCGCCGACTGCATTCTCCCTGTTCTTACCAACTAAGCTTTGGTCGCCGAGCGCGTTCTGGTGACCGCGTGCGTTTTGCTCGCCCACCTGGTTATCCGCGTTGCCCCTACCGACTAGGACCTCTTCGCCGTGGGCGTTGGTTTCGCCGGTCTGGGCTTGGTTTCCACGACCGAATTGGAGCTGGTTGTCCTTGGCATCTACGTCGACTTTATCGCCGCCTACGTTACCCTTGAGAGTCTGGTCACCATTTACGTTCCCCTTGCCAACCGCTACGTCGTCAGCGCCGAAGTTGTTGTGGCCGACTATGTTTTCCTTGTTGTCCTGGGCGATTCGGTTCTTGTTGCCGTCTACGTCCGGGCTATTGTCGCCATTGGTAAGGTTGCCGTCCACGTTACTGTCCCCGACTACATTGTCCTTGTTGTCCTGGGCGATTCGGTTCTTGTTGCCGTCTACGTCCGGGTTATTGTCGCCATTGGAAAGGTTGCCGTCCACGTTATGGTCCCCGACTACATTGTTCTTGTTGTCCTGGGCGACTTGGTTCATGTTGCCGCCTACATCCGCGTTACCGTCGCCCTTGGTAACATCGCCGTCTACGTTACGGTGGCCGACTATGTTGTCCTTGTTGTCCTGGACGAGTCGGTTATTTCTGCCTTCTTGGTCTGCGTTGCCCTCCCCCTGTACGGTAAGCTCGTTGTCCTTGACAATTTTGTTGTTGTTGCCGTCGGCTACGGTGTCGATGTCGGTGGCTCCTATATATAGACTTCGTCTGATAACGGCATCCGCAGGCTCAGGTGTCTGAAGAACCCTGGTGATGCTCAAGTACCAGTTGCCCACGTTGCCTCCACACATAGAGCTCGGATCGCCTGGGCACGGGACGTTACAGTAGGCCGGATCCCGTTTGTGCTTCGGGGGCACGTCTCCACATAAACAGCCTGCGACAAACGTAAAGGTACCGTATAGTGGGCGGGTTGCGAGGAGTTCGGGCTTAGGTGGTGTCTTTCCACCTTGCGTGCTTTTCAGGTATACGTCAAGATACCGCAACGTAGACGGGTTCCAAGGTGTTCGAGCTTTGGTGGTGTGTTCGTCCAAGCTTGCATTGCAGTAATATGCTAAAAAAAACATAAAAAAAGGACTCAAAACTTGCAACAAAATGTTACCGGTAATACAAGCATCGCACGTTTGCTTCATTACCGCTGTTACCATGAAGAACGAAGTTGATTTCGCAGATGTGATTTACAATATATAACGTTTGATTTGACAGCGACAACATGAAACGAAGGCGTTTCCGTACGCTACGCCATCGTTTGTTAACTAAAAGATCGTGTTACCCACCCGCAACTTCAGTTTGGTACCCGTAACTTACACTCTTGCTAATAAACGCGTGGGGAAGAACATAACGCTGGGCATGCGTCAAAAACTTGATTCTGCTCACTTTTGCCGTTTGCCGTGGCGGAGTACCAGTGTCCTTTCTTTAGGCATCTCGTTGTGCATCTCTGTCGAGGGAAATTATTAGTCAGCATCCAAGAAGGCGACGCGACAACATAGCAGTTAGGCAAGGAGGAAAATCACACAAATAGTCGAAACTGCTAGCAGGCAGTCCCAAGTAGCAGCATTAACGATGCTGTTTACCACCGCATATTGCTTCACCTCGTCCAAAGCTTGGTTGGCGGCGACATGGAACCATTGACGCATGGTAGACCAGGAAGGCACAAAGGACGAACCAAACACAAACTCTAAAACGACGACTGGAAATACAAAGAAGGGTAGCCAGAAACGGATCCAAGCAAACACATATTATAACTTGGGTTCAAGTATATATGTAAAGTCTAGCCAATACTGCAACGCAGTCATGGAGTACCAGTCCGACATCTTATATAGGGCGGACACATATATATAAGGACGATACGAAAAAGAGGCAAATGTGTTACAGTTATCGTAAAATTAAATATCGTTTATGTTCGTATTACCATGCAGATATACAAACCACGTAAAAAATACATTGGTTGACCCGAGGATGTTTAGTTATCATCCCCCCGCAGGATTCTCGGGATTTCGCGCAATTTTTCCAGTAAGGACTGTATGCGCTCTTTGTTGAGCTGGTACGGACCGAAAAAAAACGTTTTTCCATTGGTTTCTAATACTGTATTTTTGGTACTTTCAGCTATACCAAGAACTGCAAATTGATATGGTTATAATATATAAAAAATACTACTCGTGGTGTGTAGGCTCACGGCGCAGGCAAAAAAAATGAAAAAAAATAGTTAGTTGGTGAAAAAAGCAGATTTCCCAGTCCCCCCGGGAACTCAACCCCCGGCTTAATATATGTAGAGCTTCTTTTTAACCTCATGCCACAGAACGTATCGGCCATACATAAAATGTCGGACTGGTACTTGCTATTGTCGTCAACCTAAAGAGGTTTTTCGTTTCAGGTGAAAACTGCGAGAGCTACTCTGTTGATAGAAAACACAACGCAAGAAAAACAAACGTGCGGAAAAACAAACGCCAACGAAAAAAAAAAGGGATAGGAGCGCTTCCAGGGCATAAAACTCACGCCCTTCACCGCACCCTCTCAGAAGCTTACATCTCAACGCGCGCCCTCGGCAACGGATTTTCCTGTACATACATACCAGGCATGCACCCAAGGTCCGTCTTCTTACCTGGTTTGTCATAGTAAAGCTAGGGCCCCCGACCACCCTGAGGATATCTTTGTTGTCGAAGTATTCGTAGCACCCCTCGTCGAATGTCCCAGGGACTTGCATGTCTGATACACCTCCAAAGACGTCCGTTTTGGTCGTTGGCTCCTCCAGGGCATCTTGTCTTGTTCCTGTGCAGACCTGAGGTTCGGGACCCGACCACATCTTCTCCAGTTGGTATCCCGCTTCGTTTTTTAGCGGCCACATGAAGATACTGTGAAGAGAAGGTTCTCCTATTTCTGCCTTTCCACTCCACTTGGTGATCGCGAGGTTCTGTGGATGAGCAAGGGAGCGCGAAATGAAAAGGGGCGTCACACATTGCCTGCTATCAAACGGTAGTGCGAATCCACAAGTACCGCCCAAAGTATGTATATTGCGTCGGTATCATGAAAACTTGATGCTTCGTATCGCATTGTATACCTCGTTGGATGCAACGTCGATTTGCCACTGGATGTCCTGAGAGTTGTCGTGGTTGTCGATATTGTCTTCTGCGATCTTGATTTCGAGCTCGTAGTACCCGTAGGGTGCGCACATGTCAATACTCCGCTGCGGGCTTCTGTCCTCGTCTGGGGGAGAATGGATGCATTATGGTGACATATATTAGATACTTGGGTACAGCTTTCTTTTTACAACCTTCTGTGAACAGCATAACTTCGACGTTTACTGTAGCGATAAATCAAAATCTTGTTAACCACGACACTTAGGGGGGTGTACTCAGGGGGGAAGTGAAAAAGTTCGGTAATCAGACCCGAAAACAACGAAGAAAACCAGGGTGAGAGAGGCAAAAATAAAACATTCTGTAATTTGACCTGGGAATATTGAAAGCAGGGACGTAAAAAAACATGTTGAGTTAGAGCCCAGCATCGGACGCTTCTCATCTGGGGAAGGGATGAGCAACTGCTTACCTTGGTTGCCCATGCCTGCTGTCTTGAAATAGCCCGTGGTTTCGAATCCGTTCGAAACAGGACGTCTACAGGCATCGGTCAGTTGCCTGCGTATATGCAAGGGTGTGGTAGTGAACAGAATGCCTTCTTCTCGTGCACAACTACTACCGGGGAACATTTTTGAATGCGAAAAAACAGGCCATTTTTAAAGGTCCGATGTGTGTCACTGCCGAAACACAGCCGTACTGAGTGGTCTCGCGGGCTTACTTGCGAAACCAAGACGTTAAATGCGGCGGAGTGATGTTTATAACTGAAACAACTGGTCCCAATATGTTACAGAATTCCATATACTCCGGTGTGCGTCATAGCCAAACCACAACCACCTACAGATACTAAGTGGTTCCTCGCCATATATATATGTACAAGAATCAACTTCATCATATAAACGGAAACTCCTGACAATGATGTTTCCTCTTGTGAAGTTGGAGACACCCCCGAGGTTCCAAGCCAACCTCATCTCGAAGGGAAACCTTGTACATGCTACTTTATAACGAACTGGCGTCCGACAGAGTGCATCGTATAACGAACCGTTTGCCGAGTAGTGCCTGGTATGGTACAGCAATATTGTTAGTGATGTTCGGGCAAGTCGGCAGCAAGGTCGCCACTAAAGTTGGCCCAACCCCACCTCCACGTTATGGTGTAGTACTCGTCGAACCATGAAAACGAGCGAGCGGTCTTGATCTGCATGTCTGTTGTTACGGTCAAAACAGTGACGGCCGGCGCCGGTGACAAGGGCAATCGAAGAAAAAGCGGACAGGAGAGCGAAAGGATTGTCAAAATAATCTGCCAGGGGGTACAACAGCGAGGATTAACAAGGCCACATGTACCCACTGTAGACAGCGAGGTTTGAGGCATCCGCCGGTATAAAGGTGGGGACGTTGCCGGCAATATCAGTATTAACAAATATCAGATCCGATAGTTATTAAAAACTTAAATAATACATCGGACATATTGGACATACATGTCTGGTATGAGCTGCGCGCTCTACTATATTCGTACACCTACTGTAGTATGATCTGCGTGATCTCCCGTAAATCATCACAGGTTTGCCAGATAGGGTCTGTACAATACGGCTCTTGCACGACACCTCACAACGGCAAATATATCAAAATTAGTTCGTAGGGTATCGTATAGACATCTATCTGCAGTAGATCGCTATGTCCAAATCGTGCAACCACACACAACTGTTCCCACAAAATTACATCTAAACAATTTTGCTGCGTAACCTACAGCAGCGGGGAAAATTGAAGGGTCGACATCGCCGAAATAACTAAACACTGCCCCCGCGGACAAGTCAGTACGGTGCAACATCTCCCAGGGCAATAATAGGTGAATGTATTGCGTGATACTAGAGTTCGGTACCATGCAATGTCATGCCTCGTATTTTGTACCTGGTATTAGGTATTATATAAAATTCAAACCAATATCACTATTATTTCCAAGGTACCTGGTATGTTAGTAGGAGTAGAACATCTAATATTATATCGGCATACCAGTATACCCTGTAACATGACATCTTACCTGGTACATAATAACTTCTTTTTTAGATTGGCCTCACCCTCTCCTTTTACTTGCCGGCGGGCATTCACGATTTTGTTCCCAACCATCTTTTTCGTTTTTTTGTGGGGGAGGTCGACTCCTTTTGAATCTCTTTCGATGCTGTAACAGTTTCGATTTCGTTCGTTTTTTTTTCCGAATGATTTTGTTCGTTTTCTTCTCATTTTTTGTTTCCCTTTTCTGATATTTTTTATGTGCCTGTTCTGTGTTTTTTTTGTGTCCTTATGCTTCGAGGATGTTGTCGTCGAACATCTACCGCACGCAATCGTACATCAAGCACAGGCCGCACAGCGAAATCAGCTCTGAACCCAGTAGTAAAGCAAGTACGTGCCGACCCGAGCGCGACAACGCAAGTAGTAAGCAAACAGACAGAATTGGGGAGAGCCAGTATGTCCATGTTACGTGACGGCTTTGCCTTTATTCATACACCTCAATAAAATCTTGCACTTGAAACCGGTTTTTTCCCCTATCGTTTCCTCATCCCATGCATTGTCCCTCCTTGCAAGTAACTCAGACCCAGGGTCACAGAGCAGGAGCTTTTCCCTCCTACCCACTGCGGTTCATGCCTTGGTATTTTTATCGCGCGTAAGACCTTCCTTTCCTCGCTGCTCGCAGCGAACTGCGCCTACTCACGTGAGTAAGCCCTCTCAGCAGTTGATCCCGTTTTTAAGTGATGTTTTTCAAGTAGACACGGAAGTCCGACCCATGTGGGGTTCGAAGTCCAGTACCAACTCTTAGGGTGTGTCTTAACCCCCCCCAACGAGCAATGGAACGAGCCGAATGGAATATTATTTGCCGCATGAATTGGTGTTGATTGGTTGTTGTGGGGAACGAATAGATTCAGTGCAGCCCGAGAAAAACAGTATATCTAGGAAGAGGAAGAAGAAGTGTTGCACCCCTTTTTCTTGTTTGGGAGGACCGAACGGGAACAAATAGCACATTATTTGATGTAGATGGACACAACCGAAGATTTTGTGGATACCAATGGGTCGTGGAATGCGCAAAATATACCGTTCGTGCCGATTCGGCTGGCGAGGCCCAGGATTCTGCGTGGACCCAATCACGTTTTTTTAGATAGGAACGGAACGAATGACCACGAGCAGCCTCGTTCCGTTCTGCTCGTTCCCATGCTTTCTGGGAGGGTTAAGACACACCCTTAGTAGCATTCGAGGATTCCACCAGACCACCCGGGCGACCGGCGTCTGCGACCAATATGTCAAAGTCATTTAGCGTGTACGCAAAGTGGTGCATCGTGTGTGTTTTTTATTCATTTTTGACATATATAACGTCGATCGTTTTTTGTTGTTGTGTTGACGTCGTTTTCGTATAATATACCTGGTATATATAAACAAAACTATAAATTCGTTTGCACTGGTCGGTCGCCGTAGGGGCGTTTCGGTGGCCTTTCGCAAGTTTGTCAACCCTGATTCGCGAGAGCTCTGTCCTATTCGCGAGAGGAGGGACTATTCGGGAACAGATGTAACTGGACTACTGCCGTTGATCTCATCAGTTGCTTTGGCCCGAAGAGACCGGCTATAAGACGGCACTCGATAGTAGACCGATTTTTTTTTTTGTTCCGGAATAGTTTCAACAGGACTACGACGCGGGTCATTGGATTATTTGCGTGCGTGGACACATACATGTAGACAGCATACGGCGCGCGTCACGCTCGTGCTGCCTCTTCGTATACCGCTTGGCCTTCTGCTGGCGTTGCTACTGCTCGTGCCGCTCGTGCTCGTGCCGCTCTTGCTCGTGCCGCTCGTGCTCGTGCCGCTCCTTCTGGCGTCGCTCCTGCTGGCGCTGCTTTTGCTTCCGCTGCTTCTGTTGGTACCGGGTGCTCCTCCCGCTAGTCCTGCTTTGCCTGGTAGATGGCATCGCCTGCTCCTGGTGGTGCTGCTTCTACAGAGTGGGCTGCACTTTTTCCTGCTGCCGATATTAAAGGTGCTGCCTTCACTACTCCTCTGCCTCGCCCTCTTCTGGCGGATCTTCGAAGCCCATTTCGAACAGAACCCCCCTGTCCAAGTCAGTGCTGAATCCCACTGTAGAGTGCAACCGCTGCATCTCCCAGCTATATCATGGAGACAGAATTTTGGAGGCAAGGTCGATTTTGCGACCTGCGACCGCGACACCTGCCCCGGCAGCGGGAAAATCTTGAAGTGGCCCAAAGACTGTGAATTTTGCGTCAGGCCCATCGACGTCCGCACAGTGTCCTTCACGCTCGAGACAGGAGGTGGCGGTGAGTCGGGTTCTGTGCTTCACTGTTGGTGTTGTTGTTTGCTACCTATTTATACCGCCGCGGCTGCTGCTGTGGTTCTTGTTTGTCGCCTACGTCTACCGCCGCGGCTGCTGTTGTTGAGTTTTTTCCACACTACTTGCAATTTTTGGTTTTATCAATACGAGAACACTACTTGGTGGCGCAACCCATTGCTGCTACTGCTGCTGCTGCACTTTTTTCTGATGTTGTTACCCTGCCCGCCTACCGCCCCTGATGCTGCTTTTCTCGTTCCAGGTTGGCTTATGCAGTTGTCGTTCGTGTTGTTGCTGTTGTAGGGACCTTTGAGTCAGTATCTACTGCCGCTGCTGCTGCTGTTATCGTTGTTAACGTTGCTGTTCCCGCATGTTGTCGACCTCCGGGACTGAATCTACAACCAAGATGTTTTTGCCTTTGTGTTTTTTATAGTACGCGTATGCGCTGCTGTTGCCGCTGCTGTTGCCGCTGCTGCTGCCGTTGTTCTGTACTGCCTGCGTTCCTTTCCACACCGAGGCAGGTGCCTACCTTCGCTGTTGCTGCTGTTGTTAACCTGGTATGCCGTTGGTGGTGTTGATGTTGCTGTTCCCGCACGTAGTCGACCTTTAGCACTAAATCCAAGACAAAAAACGTACAATTAATGCCGTTTGTATATGTACTACTGCGCCCACTGCCATTTGCTTTTGTTCTGGTGCTGCCGCTGTTTTACTGCCGTTGTTGTTTACAGTCTGCGTTCGTTTCCCCAACAGTGTCTACCGCCGCTGCTGCTGTTGTTGTTTATGCTGTTGTTGTTGTTGTTGTTGTTGTCGTCGTCGTTGCTGTGTGCCCGCACGCGAGAACACGGCTTGGTGGCGCAGCCCATTGTTGGGGATTCTACCGCTGCTGCTACTTTTCCTCCTGCTGTAACCCCGCGCGCCTATCGACCCTGATGCTGATTTCGTTCTGTACGCAGGCGACGTTGGCGTTGTTGCTGTTGTGCGCAGCCTTGAGTCAGTGTCTGCCGCCGCTGCTGCTGCAGCTGTTGTCTATGTTGTTGTTGTTCGCGTGGTTGTTGCTGTTCCCGCATGTTGTCGACCTTCAGCACTAAATACAAGACACAAATACATACCAGGTGCCAGGTACTGGCCATTTTTTTGTTCTTGATACGAGCTCACACCAAGACAGGGGTATAGTACTCGTACTGCCATTTGGATATGCGCTGCTGCTGCCGTTGTTGATGTTTTGCACACTACAATAACCATCTTTTTTTTTCGAACAGTTGCCGTTGTTGTTTACAGCCTGGGTTTCTTTCCACACCGAGACAGTTGTCTACCGCCGCTGCTGCTGTTGTTGTTCCGAACCGATAACAGACTGGCGTTGAGCACACTACCACGTTTCTACGTTTGATGCTGCTGCCGACTCTGCCGTCGCCGTATCTGCCGCGAAAAAAGACGTAAGGGTTTCCAAACATCATTCATCGCACCCCATTCCTATTTACCTTTCGTGCTTCCTGCCGCTACAGCGCACGCCAACGCGTATTTTCTAAACTGTTTTTAAAGGTCTTTTTGACAAAATCAGGTATACCTGGCCACTTCTCGGCCAAAATCAGTTAAAAAACACACCCCAGGAGCCCTGCTATTGTCCAGGCTGACATCGTAACTGATTTCGGCTCGAAAAGGCTAACTTAAACCGGTGTTTTTTTACTATCTCTAGCTTCCAACTGATTTTGGCCAACTTCGAACAAATCAGAGGGGCCACATACGTACACTGTTGTTTCTCTCCGTATGCGTCTGCCCTCCCTCGGTTGAAATTATTCTGCATTACGCAACGTATAAATTCTGTACTCGCACGTACACGTTGTACGCCAAAGTAGGTATTCACATAAATACGCCTACATGAGTACGCTGGTTTCACTTTTTTTCTTCTTTGGGGTGTGCGACGTGCTTCAGTTATTGAATAGTTGTTGCGTCCTACTGCCGGTGCTATGTTGTTTTCTCTATGGTCACAGCGGTCCATACATCACCATGGTCTCTATCTGCACCACCCCGCGTCGAGTTTGTCTCAGGTGTGGTACGGCAAGATAATTTCGTGCCGAGCTGGCAGTTCCGCGAGGACTGTCAAGCAGATTCAAGCTGTCAACGGTGGGGGGGAGCATAGTAAATACTCTTCTTGGCGCCCCCGCCGTCGCAGAACAACACGTAGCCTACTAACAGTGACTCTCTGCAGGTCCAAGTCAAGCCCGTGGTATCTACACCCTAAAGAAAACTAAACGACTTAGATTTTGGAGGCCATATATCTCACGCTTCTTTTTTTACCCGACTTTCATGGACAGAACACCGCTCGTGGCGCGCGTTTTGGTTTTAGTATACGCCTGATTTTGTCTCAAACGGATCAGGTATAACTGATTTTGGCATTTGCCCTTTTTAAAGTCTTCGTCAACTAAACTCATATCAACTATAATATTTGTATTCAACACGTCTTGCATATCCCCTTTGTGCTGTCGGTTTGTTGTCTATAATCTATGTTTGCAGGTAGGTCCGGAAGGAGTGTGTCTACGGCAAAGGAATTATCAAGGACAGCGGCATCTTGGTCGGCCTGTGCAGCCCCCCCCTGCACTAAGTCTTCCCGGGCTTCAAGCGCTCTAGGAGGCTCTTCATCGCCCAAGACGAGCAAGTTCAGGGCGAACGCAACGCGGAGTTCGGCGAATAGGCTCGGGTGGAACTGGAGAAAAGCGCCGCCAAGCGGGAAGGCTGTGTCGGTCGATCTCCTCAGTTCGGGCTCGGAATAGATCTCAAGAGTCTGTTCTCGTGTGTCTATCATGATCTTCCGGTCAAGCATCATACACACTGTATCTATCTGCCTTTGGTCTGCGCCTGGGGTCTGAATATAGAGGTTTTTGCTGGCGTTTCGTTGCAGCGTGCGCTTGCGTCTATAATATTTGAATACTTCCAGCAAGCATCCGTTGTGCGTCTACTTGCAAGTCTGCCAGCGGGTACTTTGAGTTCAAGCGTGGGGAGCGGACTGGTTCATTTTTTTCGGTAGTGGTTTATTCACCTAAGAAGAGTGTCAGGTTTCGCATCGCCTTCAACATGCTAGTGCCTTGGCGAGTGCCAAGGTCTAACTGACTTTTTTGCATCCTCTTTGGCTGCTGTGGACAACGAAAGACCCTTTTTTTTTCAATCTACTTTGGGTGTTTGCCATGGTGCTGCTCCCGTTGATATTAGCGACATTCGCGTTTTTTGCGAGGGAATTTTTGCTACTACTTACTGCCGTCGCTTTGACTTCTTTGCGTTTCACGCCGGCCCCGGGCCCACTGCTACGCTTCGTTGAAGACGTTTTTCCTTGAGGAATTTGTGTCGTAGTTGGTTTGGGCGTACGCCAAAGGTTTCGTTCGTTGTCGAACCGTTAGGTGTCGCAGGACATGTGCCCACCGGCGCTGCGATTCGTCGAGCATGTGCTTACTGTCGAAGTTGCATATCACGATCATGTCGCCTTCATATCTCATAACAGCTGTAATACATACTTATTACTACCCACTTTTTCGGTCATTAGAACTGGTCTCTTGCGTCACCCTCATCTGTATGTCCCACTACTATTTTCCTTACACTAATACATATTTAGTTTGTTGACAGGTACATTTGAGCTATTGCCCCAACTGCAGCATAGAGAGTTGCAATTGGTGGAATAGTTCAAACCAACCCACAAAAAACGTATTTCGGCAAGAGTCTTCTTACACACTACGCTCATTCATGCCACTCCGAAGGGAAAACTTGTATACTTATATATATACCGGTACACACATAAGCGGCTATACCGGTACTACACATCAGCTGCTGCCAGGTAAAGGATTTTGTCGAAACCCACCTTTGCGAGCAGAGTTCATGTTATGTACGCATTAAGCACCTGCCTCACGCTCATCGAGTCCACGACAAATTGTCGCTTCTACGATATTTGCTTTCCTCGCGTTCTTGCTTTCTTTGCGCGCTTGCTTCCCGTGCTACACTTTTTTCCCCGGAACACTAGAAAAAAAAACTCGGAATAAGAAAAAGTCGATTCTGCTTTTTCAGTGGTTTGGCAGGCTCTCTTTCGCTTTTAATCAACGGTTCTTTGAAATTTCTGTTGCATTTCCCGTCTGACTCCCTTTTTTCTTCGTCTGTTTCGTGTGGGTGTGTTTAGTCGGAGCACGGCGACGCGGACGAGCCCGGCGCGGTCGCGGGTGCTGGCGGATGCTGGCGGGTAGAGGGGGGGTTGCAAGGAGCACGGTCGCGGTTTTCGTGGCTAGGCGTCGTGTGTGCCTCGAGACACAAGGGGAGCACGAATAGACTCGGTCTCGCCCCCATCTGAAAAAATAGACAAGAGTATGTGCGAGTCCATAAGCGTCGTTCGGGGTTGCAAGCTAACGTTCAAACGGTGCCTATTTTTGGGACCAAGCTCAACTGTTACACAGAGACGTACGCCGTCTGACCACCGATGTCGTCGAGCTGGCGAATGAGAGTCACGGTGAGCACCGGGCTTCACACGGGGCGGGCGACGAGGAAAGCTTTACCCAGACCGAATCGGTGACGAGGTAGTCGCGAGAGGGGCGATCAGCGTACGAGGCTCAGAGAGAAGCTCTGCTCTTCATTTTTTTTTTCTCTGACTGGTGCAAGGTGTTCCAGGGGCAGATAATTATTACATGATAGGGGATATTATTTTCTGTCCGAAAAATTCGTTTTTGCGGTGCTGCTGCTGTACCGTGCTGTGCTGTCTCGTTCGTACATACCAGGAACATACAGCATATCAGAAGAAGAAAAGCAGTACTCCTACGGCATGTGACTCTTGTCATTATTAGGTCGCCAATGTGCAACAATAAAATAATTAGATTCAATCATCGACCTTCTGTACGCTCCACGTAATTCGATATACGTTTGCCTCCTGAGCGAAGCGCCTTGTACATACTACGAATGCGCAACACGGACTTTTGTTGCCAGGGCGTTTTTCAGGGATGGATCCAATGATTGATACACGACCGCTCCACATATCATCACCAGGTGTAATATGTATCCCGTTCACTCATATTCGCTAGCCCTTAACTGCCGTTCGTTTGCAGGCTATTTTCGTGAAGCTTGCGGACCTTGGCTTCGTCGGCGGCCCTGCCACCGGCGGAGCCCCCTTGGTGTTGGCCACCATCAGGCATGACATATGTCTGCCATTTTTCGGACAAAATCAGTCACATTCTAATAGCAAGTGCAAAACAGGCGCGAGGAGGCCAACGAACGAGATCCTCAAGAAGAGCGGGCGAGAAAGCGCAGGTTAAGCCCGACACCGGAGTCGAACAGATTCCGGTCCCAGGCCGAGTCGGTTGACGGAAATTCGGATAATTCTGCCTCACTGTCAGCTTGAACCCTTAACATTTGTTGATACATGTTTTGAGGTTGGGTTGGTGTCGGTTGGCGACGGCGCTGTCAAATACGCCTCCCACTGCGTGAGCTAGACAGCCAGGGTGCCGTTTTCTTGTGTTCGGCTTTGGGCGGTCAACACCGCCGGGGGTCTAGTTAGATAATTTATATGCAGGGTTAATCCTAACTCCGCACAAGGGGGATGATCGTATCAGTGCGCCTATGGTAAGGCACCGATGATGTAGTTACCGACAGTAGCATGCCGATTGCTGTCTCTGAAAGTGGCCTCACAAGCAACAAAATCAATGAGTTGACGCTGATACCAGGGGCGTCCGTGAAAATATGAAAATACACACCACACCCCGAGAGGTCGGAATGGAAAACTGTCGCAACCGTTGTGACCACATGATGAAATAGGAAAGAGCGGGAGCAAATGATCCCATTCTTCATTTTTTCACTTGGTTCTAGTAACCCCCTGCCTGCCTAGCGAAACAAAAGGCGTGCGTGTTTTTTTCCGGGTGCCCTTCCTGCTATCCCTATGCAAGAAAATACCCCAGAAGAAATGGTTCCCAGTAGGATGCAGCTCTCACCCTTCGGCGCTTCGCGCTTGGTGCAAGCAATGTCTGCCTGGTCGATGAAAACCCGACGTTTTCCGCCCAGGCAATCAATAATGTAGGGATTCGAGGGCCTGAGGTCATACGCCTACGGTCATTCATGGCATGAGTACACGCCCCCTCTCCCCCACCGTCTCGAAAGGAAGCGCGGTCAACGGTGAGAATGCTAAGGCAACAAACAAATATCTACGCTACGCCTCCCCCCGGGACCGAATCTGAAAGAAGGGAGTGTTGGTCAGTAGTTTTTTTCCGGGCGGCCTTGACTGCACATCACATAGAGGTACATGCCGTTTTAGCGGTATTGTGTACAATTGGGTAAGACAGCAGTAGAGGCGCGCATGGCGGACAGCTACGCACAGGGTTATAAATTATGTGAAAACTCTATGCAGGAGACGCGATAGGCACGCATCCCTGGTAGTGGCGCAAGCGTTGACAGGAAGTACTGTACCGTAGTAATCCACATCGTGCGAAGATGCCGCGAAACCCATAGCTGGCCACAAAACTCGTACCTGATGCAGCTTACAGAGGTTTACAGTACAAAGTCGGCGATGCGTGGTCTTTGAAAGCAAGCAACTTTGAGCAAGGAATGCTTCGAAGCATGCACGGAACTGCTACCTAGCACATACCTGATGTGCCGTTTTCCAGATGCGGCACGGTCCGCGTTTGCCGCACACACCTCCACATACGTAAAACAGGAAAACCAGAAGCCATTGACTTCAGGCGTGAATATATGTTGCCAATCGGACCTGAATACCTGACGTAAGTACTGTAGACCAATTAGTATACCGTGGTACATATGTATCCGGTACCTGGTTCACGTATTGTATACCAGGTATTCTATATATGTATAAACCTATGTATATATATACTAGAGGCTACGCCGGCGGCCTGGACGGCCGTCGGTCGCAGACTTGCGTGATGGGCGTATGTAGAGGAGGAGGCTGAGACTCGATGCCAAGAGATCGAGAGCGTGCGCTCCACATGACCGTTGCAAAAGGCGGCCAAATGGTGACAATTACTTGCCGATTAACCGAAAAGCGGCGGAACACAGGCGGTGTAACGTCCAACTCAGGGAGTACGCGATGGCCGAACACGCAGCTTCGTAGAAAGGTGCCGTCACAGCAGCTGCTGTGACAGTCCTGCTGCAGCTGTACCACTACGCAACCCCGTGCAGTAGTACAGCCCCACTACAGCTGCCGCTGTACGATAGCGAGCCTGGTATCAGTATAGGGCTACCCTATATATACACCCTATACGATACGATATTTCCATAGTACTTAGTCAGTTTTTTTTCGCCGGAACATGCGAAATATATCATACCAGGTATCGTATTGCATCGCTATTTAAAGGGGTTTTCAGCACGATATATATGACTAAAATGTGATATGATACTTGGTATATAATATATAAGCCCGCTATAAAGAGATATATCGGCCTATTTTAGGTGATATAAGGTGATATATCGGCCTATATGAGGTGAAATACGTGATTTAGCTATCAGATATATGGCATAATATATATGTCGACTTTTGCTGTCTTGACGATACATCATGCATCTTTCGGGCGTACATTATGGGCGGAATATACGTGCAGTATATACCTGGTACGTATGTACGAGTACGGTGCGTGACGCACACACAAAGGGACGCACCAGGGATCTATGTCCGCTGTTGTCTTCCTGTCGCGCGGTTTTGATCCGCGACGAGCGCGTCGAACGCGTCGTCGCCTGCGGCCTCAAGCGAGCCACAGCTACAGCAGTCGCCGACACACATCGATATATGTACCTACGTTGTACCTGGTACCAGTACTACCGGCAGTGAGTGTACACAATCTCGTGGTCATTGCAATACACCAACTAACTATTGTCTGCGTTGCACCACACATCTACAAGCAATATATCCTCGCGGAGAAGGTTGCTGTAACATAGTTCATGCATTTCGTGTACCGGGTCGTACGTAGCGGGCACAGCACACGTGGCCAGCACGGGAGTTTTTTAAAACATATGTATCTATACCTGGCCTACGAGTAGAGTACTGTACTACATACAGCAGTGGATAGTTTTAGGGTTAGGCGTCCTCACTGTTTCAACCAAATAAATGCACCCGTCATATTGTATTATGAGCCTCTTGTTCACATCCCGTCTATTCAAGCATGCCAACGATCCAACTCTCCACAAACCCCAGATTTCCTATGTTCAATCCTCCACTTTTATTTGGGATTCCAAATATTTCTGATTCGGAGAGTAGAAGAACTACGACAGCAGTGAGTGGGTGTTTGTTGTGTATTTTGCTCCTCGATTTCGTGTACCCGAAGACGGAAAATAAATAATTACCTCCATTTATTTCCGGTTCGAAATAATCCCCGATACCGCAAAATAACACAGTCCCCTTACTATAATGCATCCTATAATTTCGTCTCCTCGGATTCAGAAATAATTAATTATATCACAACAACTAACTACAGCTGCAGAGTAGCATTCACTAATAAAAGGGCATTATGTTTACGTTGTCAAGTACTACTGCTGTCTTTGTTCGTCGATGTATATGTTTTCCTGTTTGTTGGCGTCGTTGGTTGGGTTTTGGAAGACCAGGGAATATCATACTTTCTGTGTTTTCGCTTCTTCATTTTCGCAGAGCGCAGATTATTCATCAATTTTCTTGGTGTAGCTGTCGTGGCCTGTACGGGACAACACAACTTCATGCCTTCTCCCACCAACGGTGTATTACATCTTTGGGTTAGGGTGTTTAACACAATCTTTGGCTTTGTTCGATATCGTTTGTAGATGTTGACGGAGGTTTTCTCTTTGATTTGGGTACTACTACTGGTGAAGCGCGCTGTGGGTGGGGTTTTACGGGACATCGCCGCAAAGAGTATACTTTTTTTTTCCATTATTACCTATCGTCGGCTGTGCGGGACAACGCCACCGGTATTATTACATCACATCCTTTTCGCTTTGATTTTTTCCGAGTCGTCGCAAGCGAACATGGATGGATTCTCGGATAGTGTGGAATAACTCTCCATTCATTGTTATTTATCGTGGGCGGTGCGGAACATAGGAAATTATCATGCTTTTCCCACGAACGGTATAATATATCTTGCAGAAGGTTCAGCAGTCTGGGAGAAGGGATCCTTAGGGATGTTTTTCACTCGCAAAATGTGTACCGTGGGCTGCACTTCGAAATCGTCGTCCGCATCTATCTGAGAAATTTCCTGGTTCGATGCAAACTCGGCGTAGCCTCGTTCATGGCGAGATTTGTCCCGTTTCGTCTGCGGTTTGGGGGTCAGGGTTAGGGTTAGGGTTAGGGTTAGGGTTAGGGTTAGAGTCAGGGGTTGGTTTGGGTCTTCACCCGCGCCTGGATCCCAACAGGAACCAAAACATTCGAACAGCCTACCAACCTAAAGATCCCTTCTCCCAGATTGTTAAAGGTCCTCGTATATTATGCATTCATATAGCGTTGGCTTTTCGATTCGTCGCAGGCGAACGTACTTAGTAGAAGGATTCTCGCATAGCGTAGATTTATTATTCTCCATTACCTGTCGTGTACTTTAGGGGACAACAGGAAACATAATATTTTCCCCTCGAATGGTATATATTGCTCATCCCATTTATTATCTTCGCACATCGTCTTCTTTCTCCCCATCCAACTCGTAACTCAGATCCGGGGTCACATAGCAGGCTCTTCTACACCCTTCCCGCTACGGTACGTGCCTTGATTTTTATCGCGAGAAGATTTCAGCCTTTTCTTCCCTCGTCGACTCGCATCGAATTGTGGCTACCCAAGCTGGAAGGCGCTCTCAACAATTGAATCCTTTTTATTTTTATTCGACCCACCTGGGGCTCGAACCCAGGACTCAAACACAAGCAGAATTCGAGGTTAACCACTTGAACCACCGGGGCGACCGGCCTATCTTGTGGATTCATGGCGTTGGCCCTCTTCGATTCGTCGCGGGCGACCATGGATGGATTTTCGGATAGCGTAGATAGCTCTCTGTCCATTTTGTGTCATGGGCTTTATATGACAAACTAAAGCATCATACTTCTCCCACGAATTGTGTGTATTTTCCATACACACATGGCGTTGGCTTTCTTCTATTCGTCGAAGGCGACCGTACAGTAGATGGATTCTCGAATGGCGCAGATGATTGCTGCACTATCTGTCGTGGGCTGTACGGGATAAAATGGAATATCATACCTTTCCCAGGAACGGAATACCTTATTCATACATTCGTGGCGTGGGATTGCTCCATTTATCGCAGTCTAACGGATGGATTCTTGGTTACCTGTCGTGCGTCGTACGGGACTACTTGAATCGCTTCGTTTCACTGGTGTATGCGTTTGAAGAAAATATTATCGGCTTGTACCAAGGGTGGAGTGCGGCAGAGTGTAGGAAAGAAGACGTGTCTTGTTTGTCTGAGGACCGACGCCCCAACGGGTAGGGTGGACCGTAACTGGGCCGAGTCCGGCGGGAAGGCCTCATACCCTCGGTTTTTGTTAGCGGATGAACTCGCGCAAGCCCCACACTACCCGGCAGAGGGAAAGATAACTGTCCCGGGTGGCTATCTCCACCGCACCTGCCCCTCTCTGGGGTCAGGCCGGGTCAAAGTGCCCAAGCGCCAGTAGTAAGAGCAGCCTGTGTTGATGTTGCAACGGGAGCTATAGGTTAAATTGACACACGACACAGGAATCTGGAAGTGTGGAATTTTCCGCACACTCAATCTGAGATGCCGCGCAATAAAGCAGTTAGTTGCTCGATAAATGTCATGGCCGTGTACTTGGTAATTGTGTTACGATAGACCCTCCCTATTGAATTGATACTACTCGTAACATGGTACAATAAAGCACCTTTCAAATGATGGGGTACAGACGGAAACTTGCGATCCGGTTGAAGAGGTAATACTCGGATGGTTTTGTTGTGTGCTGACCGAATCAACCGTAGCTCTCTACATGTTGCTGCCGGCTTTCGAATAACAGAGCCCTCTTAAACTCGATAATCATGACAATGCCATTTAGTATATCGCTTCTGGAACCAATTGCCTGGGTCATTCCAACTAATGGGCGGTCTCTCAAAGCAGATGCCTCGACAAGCAAGTCCAATTCATGTACACCACAACTTTAATTTGTAGTGTATTTCCGCACGTACATACGTTTTGATACCGCCTAGCCCATGCGCTCAGATGTAAATCATTCAAAAACGTTTCACGAAACAAAATAATCCGCATGCACTGATACTTTCAAAAGAACGGGTAACTGTTTCCGGAGACTGCCTACCAATGGCATTGTCTGCAGAGGTGATGGTGGAGATTTTGTATTGATCGAATTTTTCCGGATAATTGGTTTTAGAAGGCAGCTTCTTGATTGAAATGTCCGGACAACTGATTTTTGAGCCTGTGTATAATTTGGAATTGTCCGGGCGATTGCTCAGAGAGACAGTCTTTTATGGAATTGTCGAGACAACTAATTTTCGGCGGCAGCCTAATGATTGAAATTGTCCGGACGACTAATTCGGGGGGGCGTCTGCCAATTGGAACTGCCGGGAAGGAGACGATCTATCAATTGGAATTGGCCGGGCAAATAGTTGGAATTGTCTGGACAATTGAATTTGGCGACTGCCTCTAAAATGGAGATATCTGGGCAATAGGCCAGGTAGGGATCATTCAGTAGAAATTACCTGGATAACAAAACTCGGTGTCATTCAATTAATTGGAATCAGGGAACACAAAAGACTATCAAATACAAATGAAGGTATTAATAAACACTTGGAATATTGTACTTTGTCCAGGGTGCGGTTTGATAGATCATCCTCAAGACCAGGTACTAAATACAGCAGTTTTGTTGTGTATCCGCATTGAAAAGGGGGATGCCATTAGGGGATGGAGGACCAAAGACGTGCGGTGCGGTGTATCGACTCATTCGACACGATATCCAACACTAGTAACAGCAGCAGAGGCGCTGACGGTCGACCGCAACGCGGAAGGTTTCAAGTCGTACGTTGTGAAATACTTGGTATCATGTACCAGGTATCATATATTTGTATATATGTTCGGTTACAAGATGAGGCCTGCTCGTAACAAAATGTCGAATGAAAACGTCACCTCCTTGTGACGGTGACGCCGGTCCGTCACGAAGTTTTTACGCCGACACGATGTATCCCCCCAATAACCCGTATCACCAATCAACTCTCCACATATTTTTGAAAAACCCCGTGAAAATATTCCGAGCGGGGAGAAACAAACTTTTCTTTACACCTAGAAAGTAAATGTAGACCTGGTCGTTTTAAGTTTTGGGCTCTGGGCAAAATCGGGTATACCTGGCCATTTCTGGGCCAAAGTCAATAAAGTAGAAAACGCTCTTCACGAGCAGTGTTTCGTCCATGAAAGTCAAGAAAAACTGCGCCTGTAGTACAGCGTGTGGCCTCTGAAATCTGAACTGTTTTCTTTAGGGTATACCGGTAGGCAATAAGAAACAACAGAGTACACATCAAAACAACTTCAAGTAAATATTACACTAAATATTTCAGGAGACATGTCAAGCAAGGCAAAACGTGCGCTGTCAAGGGTGTAAGGCCGAGTGTTCCACGCTGAAACCTAGTCGTTCGGTGTCAGTCGAGGCATGTCGAGACAATTTTTCTGTCTGTCAAGGGGTGAAAACGCTGTCAAGTACAGAGCGTGAGTATGTATGCTTTAATACGCACGTACAAGCGAGTACAGAGTTGATACACAAGAATTGTGCAACCGAGGGGTCGCAGACGCAGACGCAGAGAAAAATAGTTTACGTATGGCCTCCCTGGTTGGTTCAAGGCTGGCCAAAATCAGTTGGGTTAGACAGAGGAGACTAAGTCAAGTGTACCCTGGCCAATTCGGTCCAAAACCACGTACGATGTCAGCCTGCCCAATAGCAGGGAACCTGGCGTGTGATTTGTACTTGTTTCGGGTATGTAACTGATTTTGCCCCCAACGTGTCCAGGTATTATAGTTGATTTTATCTGAAATCTTAATTGAAGTGATCACCTCCCCGTCAAACCGCCCAATATTCTCCACAAATTTGAACCGCAAAAAGTCAGGGTTCTTCGCGGTTATCCACCTGGGCTCGGGCCTTTTCTTTTAATCAAAATCCGACGCTCTGGTTCGGTGCGGATTAAAGAAATCGGGAATCTTAGGGTGCAGTTCGGTGCGGTTTTCAGACATGTAAATCCTACGGGGTGGTTTGTGATATATCCTATGGTGCGGTTCGGTGCGGTTTCGAAAAAACAAAATCCTACGGTGCGGTTCGGTGCTCTCACGCATCCTACAGTGCGGTTCGGTGCGGTTTTCAGAAATCAGGAATCACGCGGTGCGGTTCGGCGTGGTTTTCAGATATATATATATATGGCAAGTGCGGCTAGGTGCTGCGATACATCCCACGGTGCGGTTCAGCGCAGTTCCTCGTAAAACGGTTTATCTACGGTGCGGTTCCAATTCCCGTAGGAAAAACCGTATAATACTGCTTGTTCTCTACGATGCGCCAAATGAATGAACCGTACAAAACCGCGCTCTCGTACGGTTCTCAAGCTCCTTCTCGGGGCATCAATGAAACCGCTGTAGTATGTATCTCTACGGTGAATAAACCGTACGAAACCGCGGCTTTGCACGGTTTACAACCCTTAGAATATACCTTACGAAACCGTGACCCTACAACGCCGTTCCGCGGCCGATGGAACCACCGATCTTTTACGGTTTCGAGGTAACCACACCGTTAAAACCCGAATGAACGGGGTTTGTCACCGTATCTTGATGCACACGGTGTGGTGCGGTTTCGATGGCATTCCTACGGTGCAGCTCCGCGCAGTTTTGAAGAATCGGAAACACTACGGTGCGGTTCGGTGCGGTTTCCAAATATTGGGAATCGTACGGTGCGGTTCGGTGCGGGTTCAGATGTCGTGAAGCCAGCAAATGTGCTTGTGTGTGGGTCATTGATGGCTTTTAGCCAAATCATCTGTCGGCTCGTGGGTGGGTAGGTGGGTGTGAGGTCGACTGCGTTAAACGTTTTCAAGTGTACCCGTTTTCCAAGACAAAATTGACCCGGATGTACCCGTTTCATTATTGTAGAATATACCCCAGGTGCGTGCGTGATATCTATCGTATACCTTGAACCAATAACTATTTTCGGTTCTATTTACCGACGCAAGGATATCACTTATACGGGAGATACGATAGGCACGCAGCAGCACCTGTTGAGGCGGGGTTCGGTGGTGGAAAAGTTAGCTCGAAATATTCAAATACTGTTGTGACGACGTCAACGAAATATATGCACGGCCATAAAGCTCGTTCCTGGTGTAGTATACAACAGTGCGCCGAAGTCAGCTGTCTTAGGAATCACGCACAGCGAGGTTGATCGAACAAGACACTGCGTACACTCATTCTACTTACGGTACTGCACTCCAGGACGGGTATACGACAGCGGTGACGTAGCTTCTCATACACAAGGCCCCGCGTTCGCTGCACGCAATTCGAACCGCACATACTTCGAAAACGCAAAACCTCTACCAGGCATGTACAATGTACTGTCGGTACCGGTGGGTAGGTGTGCACTGCACTACATTTAAGTGGAAATATTATTAATAGTATTTTGTTTGGGGTCTGGCAATCAATGCGTAGGGTGTGTACACGTAGCGTGAGAGTGTCCATAAAGTCATAAATAAATGTACAATCCACACCACCCCAAGCAAAAAAGCGTGAAGCGGTGTTGCCACCAACAAAACTAGCAAGCGTCTATACCAGGTACGTAATCGAAACGAGCTGTCAATACCTGGTGTTGTACAATGTTCGAGTACGAGGTACCACACATATGGCATTCCAGGCGATCTGTAATGGTCTTCCATTAGGTTTACGTTTAGTTCTTGTGAAGGGACAAGGACAGACCGAATGGAACCTACTGTAAGCACGCTCCGTATCGTGAGGATACCATCCTGTGAGTACAGTGGAAACTAAGCACACATCTCAAGGATGACGTCTACACATATTATCATACAAGCGTCTACTTATATACGTATGAGAGCCCTGTAGACCATGTTATTGATAGTTCAGCGGTGGAAAACAGCAGAGTACGTACTGGTTATTGGTGCATCGGTGTGTGGCATTTTGTGAATATTCCGTGTGCCCGAAGACGGAGAATATATAATTACCTCTATTTCCAGTCCGAAATAAATAAATTGAAACCGAGGTCAATTAATTTCATTGTTTTGGATTTGTAGTGTTATTAGAGTGTTATTGGTAGTTCAGCGCTGGAAAACAGCAGTATACGTACTGGTATACCTGGTGCATCGGTGTGTGGCATTTTGTGAATAATTTGGAGGTACTCTGGAACGACTTTTTTTTGGGAGAGGCGCGCATGGCCAGCATCAATGCAGAGGGTTAAATGTGCCGGCCCAGCTAGAGGTCTGCTTCGTACGCTCCTTCCTGCGGTCTATTTTTTGTTATCAAATTATGAAATACGTCAGCTGTGAGTTCGACCGATTACATAGTTGATACTCAAATTTGCAAGCTGCGTAATATGTCTCGTCTATATCCCATTTTTACTGAATTCCAACTTTTATGATTATATTAGCAGTTCGCGCGTATTCTTTATGTATTTCCTTGTAGTAACAACAATATACAAACCAATCAAAAATCAATTTGAATTTTGGTTTCACGTATTCGTGCAAGAAAGTGGTAAGTTCTAGACGGGAGACGCGGTGTGGACGTAGCAATCGTTGAGACGATCGCCACTTTTACCGCACGGGTGAGCGAAGCTACCGGTATGATACAGGGACACCGTAAAGTGGTCTCGCGCTGATAGCTCACGGGCGCCAGAGAAGCTAGATCTACTGCTGGGCGTCGCATACCACAAGCAGTATACGAGTGTACGAGTATCTACCGAGAGCACAACAGGTACATGGCAGAACAACATAAAACTAAAAAAAACGCAGCAGGAACAACGCTAAAGTCAACCTCCACTCACACTGCTCGCCGTCGCCGCAGCCCCCGGTTCCATTGTTCCGGACAGTGGGCGCCTGAATGCCGCGTCTGAGGTTGGTGGTAGAACTGGCAAATGAGGTGCCCAGAGAGATGAGGCCGACGCCTAGGAGTTTCTTTGCAGCTATATTCATGATGACGATCTTCGAAGAGTGGAAGTGTGCTGCGCCCTGCTTGAGAGGAGTTAGTGTGCTGTTGTACCTGGTACCCACGAGCGTGAGGGTGTGAGGTGAACCGCGAGTAGATGCCGATGAGTTGAAGGTGGTGGAGATATAGTATAGAGCTCGATCGCTGTGTAGAACGACGGGGTCGATCCTGGGAATGAATGCGGTGGGCAGGGTGGCACGTCTGTGGTGGGAGCGGGACTGTCAGATTCCTCGGTGCTACGTAGATAGATAGATACTGGCATTGAGCCGCACACGGAAGAGACACGGGTCATCACGGCAGACTAGTATACCAGTTGAAATATACTCGGCACATAAAAAAGCGGAAGATCCCCGGCATGACACTTAATTCGCCAGGTTAAGTTCGCACACGAACGTGGAAGATCCCCGGCAAGACTCTCGTGAGCTCGTTGAACCGAATCTTGAGCTCGTCCAACCATAGGCTTGTGGAGTAGGATACCGGTATACCAGGTATAACAACAAGGTGCCGGGCGATCCAGCCGGCTACGCTCGCTCACCAGGAAGACTGGAACGCAACAGACGGTCCAAACAGTTTGGTACAGACAGGCGACTTAGTAATACGAAGAGCTCCATGCTTCATGGAGGGAAACAACCCGGGCACCGCAAGCATGTACTTTTTTCTTTCGAAGTGTAGTACGAGTGCCATGTGGCCACCGTATGGTTCCATCATTGCAAGGAGGGGTTTGGAATCAAATAGCGCTAATTTATCCGGGGGGGTGATTGTGAAAGCCCCGAAAACGCGGCGAGATTCTGATTTTTGATGTTTTTGCTGCTGGGAGCTGCCTCGCCGCGCTGCCACGCTTTGCGCGCTGACAGTTGCCGACCCTGGCTGTCTCTACTTGCAGTGACCACGGGCGTATACGTACGGAGTGAACTGACCAGGTAGCAAGCAGCGTTGCTGTCGTGCCTTTTTATGACTTATGTATCTCTTTTGAGGTCGATCTGGGACCTACTACGTTGTTGCACTTGTATGTACTGTAGGTCAACCCAAGTCAGGTGCACTCCGTGTGGCTGCCCTCAACGGCTGCTTGCTTTCATCGCTGTGTTATATGGTTATTGCAGTTTTCGGTTCCTATGTGTACTGCTGCTGTACTAAAAATCGACAAGGTACGAAAGACAGGGTAAATGGCCTTGGTGTGGATGTTGCCTTGAGCTACTACTGATGTGCCAGGGACGTATATTGATATCCCTGGAATGTACACAACCACGACGTACCAGGTAACTACCAGGTACGTAATAATAGTACCCAGTACGTATACGACTCCCGCGACCATCCTTGCGGGCCACGATGGACAGAATTGGGTCTACTACTGTTGTAGCGGTACAGCATGAGATGTATCCACTATCCAGGCATTGCAGCTATTGCTGAACATGCCCTGTGTATACGCTCTTCGTTGTGCTGTCATGAAATTGTGTAGTCGTATCAGCTCACGCGAATATATTAGCTTCAGATTTTGGCCCGAACGCATTTTCAGATGTGAGTTGCAGTGAAGTTGGCAAATCGAAACAGCCTTCCTATCTATGCGGAAAAATCAGATTTATTGTGGGTGTAGAGATTTGATTCATCGCCGAGGCCACTGCTGTTTTTGTGGGTTGGCGCCGCGAAGAGACGCGCTTGGTGCGCTGCACTGCGCGTGGGACCCAAGCGTCCGAGCCTAGGCTGACCACCTCTGGTCTGGCGGCGAAGAGACGTGGCGTGTGCGCTAGAGCCACCTGTCTTGGTATTTCGGGTTCCATGTTGTGACTGACTGCTGCTGTACAGCAGTGTAGTCTACGTACAAGTATACTCGTATGTATCCACGGAGAGGTGCGTGCCGAGTGCGCTTCTCTTGGTCTCTAGGCCCGATCCCGCGCCGGGCGACTGACGTCTGGCCACGAAGGGTCGCGCCGCCCGGCGCCCGAGGGTCGGGAGCGAAGCAACGTCGCTAAACAGCTGTGTCACCTTCCAACTCATCGATCGTTCTGCTGCTGTTTGCTGTCATTGATAACATCTTGAATTTAAAGAGCATGCCATTTTTGGATTCGAACATCTGATGACCCAGGTCGTCGGATTTGGGCCCGAAAAAAATGACCTCGGTTTCAATTTAATTTTTTCGTACTGGAAATAGGGGTAATTATTTATTTTCCGTCTTCGGGCACACGAAATCCGACGACCCGGGTCATCGGATTCTCAAATCGAAAAAATTCCGGTCGGATTTTGCATATATATTTCGACTGCATAAGTAGGGTCATTCGTTTTTGAGATCGAAAAATACAAATATGGTATAAACGAGACATATCACGCAGCTTGCTAAGTTGGGTATCGACTATGTAATCAGTCGAACTCACAGCAGACGTATTTCATCATTTTATAAAATCTGAAGCTCGAAGTCGAACCGCATAGGAAACAGTCGAAAGAAGAAACCAAACGCCGCCAGAACACCGCCGCCGAATCAGGCACCACAGGTGGACATTCGGCTCCAGCTACGGGGTGGTAGGCAACAGACCCTGTACAGGATTTACATTTTGTGCCACCCTCTACAGGGTTTACTATCTCCTGGGGTAACCCTTCTTCATGAATGACCCTGTGCAGGGTTTGACCGGAGGACCCTGTACAGGGTCAGGGCAGTCATATGCTGGTCGGGGGTCAACTCGCTGACCCTGTGCAGGGTCCAACGGACTCACCCGGTACCGGGTTTATATCGCGGAACCTGTACAGAGTTTTGTATTTGGACCCGTTGCAGGGTTGCATCAGCGGACCCTGTGCGCTTTGGGGGGCGACTAGTTTGACACATTATATAGAATATAGAACTACATACTCAGATCACAACCCCTGAGCGTGCTCGGTTGGTGCACCCCTGGCCTTTCAGAGCTCCCACTTCCAAACCGCCTCCTTTCATTACTTGGCGGACCTTTCCAGCAGTTCTTTGTTTTCTCGGCCATTTCTTCCTTTTTCTTCTTTCGTTTCGTGTGCGTGCGTGTACTCCGAGTACGGCATCGCGGGAGAACCCGGTACCGTCGCGGGTGTCAGCGGGTGCTGGCGGATAGAGAGGGGGTTGCAAGGAGCGCGGTCGCCGCTTTCGTGCCTAGGCGTCGCGTGTGCCTCGACACACGAGGGATGCATGAACGGCCTTTGTATGGCTTCGATTTATGATTGTTGATAGAGTATGTACGAGTTTATAAAAGGTCGTTCAGAAGGGCAAGATACTATTCAAGCGGTGCTTATTTTTGCGACCACGCTGAAGTTGAAAGAGGGAGGTGTGCAGTTTGAACACCAACAACGTTATCGAACTGGCGAACGACGGCCACGGTGAGCACCGGGCTTCACGCGGGGCGGGCGACGGGGCTGATTGTGGCAGAGAGTGATGAAAGCTTTACCCGGACCGAATCGGTAGCGAGGTGGTCGCGAGAGGGGCGGGCGGCGTACGAGGCTGAGAGAGAAGCTCTTCTGTGCTATTTTTTATTCTCTTCTTTTCGACCGGGTGCAAGGTGCTCCAATCAGGCAGCTTTTCATTACTACTTGCCGGACCTTTCCAGCAGTTCTTGGGTTTTCTCCAATTCTCTTGGCACGTCCTTTTTCTTTTTTTTTTGTCTTTCGTTTCGTGTGCGTGCGTGTACTTCGAGTACGGCACGGCGGGAGAGCCCGGCGCCGTCGCGGGTGTCAGCGGGTGCTGGCGGGTAGAGGGGGGGTTGCAACGAGCGCGGTCGCCGCTTTCGTGCCTAGGCGTCGCGTGTGCCTCGAGACACGAGGAATGCATGAACGGCCTTTGTCTGGCTTCGATTTATAATTTTTCATAGAGTATGTACGAGTTTAAAAAAGGTCGTTCAGGAGGGCAAGACACTATTCAAGCGGTGCTTATTTTTGCGACCACGCTGAAGTTGAAAGAAGGAGGTGTGCAGTTTGAACACCAACGTTATCGAGCTGGCGAACGACGGCCACGGTAAGCACCGGGCTACACGCGGGGCGGGCGACGGGGCTGATTGTGGCAGAGAGTGATAAAAGCTTTACCCGGACCGAGTCGGTAGCGAGGTGGTCGCGAGAGGGGCAGACGGCGTACGAGGCTGAGAGAGAAGCTCTTCTGTCCTATTTTTTCTTTTCTTCTTTTTGACCGGGTGCAAGGTGTTTCAATCAGGCAGAAAAATATTACACGAGAGGGGACGGGGATTTGTTTCCCCTTCCGAGCTTTCGGTTTCATTTTCATGTTTTTTTGCTGCTGTGCCGTGCTGTGCTTCCGCCTTCTTCCTACATACGAGTACAGACATAGAGTAAATCGAAAGAAGAAAATAAGTACAGACAGCAGTATCCTACCTGGGGTATGTACGTTCGTACGATATCCGCGACGCGAAGCGCATACGTGGCATTCGAGCTGGCGTCGGAGCTGTTTGTTCCTGAAGCATGGCGGCGGGACTCTTGGCATTATCAAGTCGCCGGTTTGCAATTACGGCCTAAACTCAATCGTGGATCTCTGTCACTTCGCTTAATTTGATGTACTTTTTCCCTTCCAGAGCGAGCGTAGCGGGCGGCGTAGGCCGCCCGCGGAGCGAAGCGCCTTGTACAACAGATTAGGATGCCCAGGAAATCTGATCTGTAGAGGCGCGATAATGCCATAAAATAATTACGTACGCGTGCCAGACACAAAGCTCGAAACGCACACGCACAGACACACGATAAGGTCGAAAAATAGGGATAATGACGTTTTTAATTGTGCAACACCCCCCCCCCCCCCCCCCGCGCCCCAAATGATCATACCGGAGGAAACAAATTATCTCGTTGAGTATGCTGTCCATTTGCAAATCTGCGTCACAAGCGGTCCTATAGGATGCAGATTATATCCTTAATATGAACGTACAGGGCACAAACATACACGTACAAAAGAACAAACGCAAGCCAAGAAGTAAATGGTATCAAAACAGAAAGGCACGACAAGGCTGCAATGGGATAATGGACGCCTCCCTGCAGTGTGATAAGAACGCAGAAGCTATTATCTCCCTAAAATATCAAAAGAAACACTGTCGTGGATGCCCCCCCTCTCTCTTAGAAGCCACCAGAACAACTACATGCCACCCACACACACGTCTGCTTCACGAAAATACCAGTGGTACAGTGGCACGCTATGCCACAAATTAGCCGCTAGGTAGCGGAGCCAGAAAAACAAATACAACGCTGTTCGACCAAAACTAGTACCAGGTACAACGCTAACATGTGTGCGTTCACATTCGGCTGTTTCTTCTCCACCGTAGATAACTCCCGTCCTCAAGATCATGCGACTACAGGCATGCATGACATGGACACCCCCGTATATTACAACGAAGAGAAAATCCCCAAGCTCAAGCTGAGTAATTTGCCAGCATTTGGGGTAACGCATGAAAAGGTTGTACTCACACCTTGTGAATGGTACATCGACGCAAAGGACTACCCCGCATATCTTAACCGCGACAAATTTCAGACGCTGTATCCCAAATAGCCCGTGCATCAACATAGGGCAATAAGGTAACAATCCATTATCTCGCTCTGGCAAGCTCTCAAAAATCCTTCTGCATCGTGTGAAATCCAGCTCTGTTCGTACAGTATAAGTCGCCGCCGATGTCCTTGGGTCCGAATACTGTTGCAAGATACGTACAATAGCGGAAGGAAGGAGAGCACGACATGCGAACACCGAGAGGCAAGTGCTAAGAAACGCAACGATAAAAAAAGAAGTCGCACATACAAACATGCGGCAACCTCAAACCGCAGCAAAATCATCGTCAAGCTTGCAACTCGTTCCAGGTTAAATGAAAAGACGAGGGTCAGGTCAGAGACAAAGACCTCGACAACAGTTGCACAAAAGACGAGTAACCAAAAACCAGAGCTATTGAAAAAGGTACACAACCATCGATAGATATGGGTGGCTAGAGCACCCACCAATTGCCGTGGTCGCACATATTGCTTTGTTAAGCCAAATATCATTGCTACATCTGCCGAGGTGTCGACGTAGACTTGTCGCGTGATAGTAAAGTACTAGATCATACAGCCTCCTTTATGTTCACGGCCCCAACGTACACAGATACACGTGTTGGGGAAAACAAATATCTCCGAGGAATCAGCGGGTAAAATTACGAAATTGCATCACGCTTCTAGCCCAGTATTAGAGTCTACTCGAGTTGTTGGTACACGGTATAAAGGTGTACCCCGGCGAGTATCCGTCACAAACGAGTACTCGGATTGTTTCTGAGAGTTAAACCCGAGCTCGTCGCGGGTGACCCGGGTTCCCAGAGAAAGTCGAACGGGTTCAACTAGTACTCGGGTAAACCCACAAACACAAACATGTACATAAGATCTAAATCATGAAGATCCCACCCAGGCAAACGTGTACACAGGAGATATATCGCACAGTTATCGTTCCGATGTTGGCACACGATTACGCAGCACAGGGTCTAGATCATCGACTCCGTGCAGGGTGTCGATGCCACGGTAAGGAATTGAGACTCGAACAGGGTGTCGTGTCTGCCCACCTGGTAGAAGGTCCCTTGTCACAAGATCCTGCCACGGCTTTAACAGGGTGTGAATGATTGACACTGTACAAGGTGTCAACCCAGTAAATGTTTGACACTAGAACCCTGGCAGGGTCTTCGCCAGCACAGTGTGTTTAATATGGGTCCTGTACAGGGTGTCGACTCTGTGAAGGCTAGACAACACGACCCTGGCAGGGTCCTAACCTGCAAAGGCTGTATACGATTGACCCTGCACAAGATGTCGACCTTCTGGTCGAATTTGTGAAGGTTGGACAATCCCACCCCGGTAGGGTCTTCACCTGCACAGGGTGTGTAATATAGGCCCTGTACGGGGTGCCGACCCTGTGAAGGCTAGACAACACGACCCTGGCAGGGTCTTAAGCTGTACAGGGTGTGCATGACTGGCCCTGTACAGGGTGGCCAGGTGGTGCAGGGTTTGTACCCAGTACCTTGCCAAGGTCTCCACCCTGTGCAAGGTCTGTACACAGTACCCTGTACAGGGTTCGTACCCTGACAGGGTGCTTCCACATAACATCAACCACACACTCTGACAGGGTGCTTCCATATAACCTAAACAGGGCTCAAGATCCCCTTCGAGGTCCTCACAGGGTCCCCACAGGGTGTCGACACTAGCAGGATATTCACAGGGCATAGCCGAGTGTCCACCTGTGACGTCGTACCTTGTATTATTATTACGGGAACTGTAGCTACGTATCCACTGCAGTACCGTACGTAACTGAAAATAAGACACCACCCGCGACGATTGTCCGAGCCAGGTATCTTCATGGCAAGCACGGTACACATGCGCGCATACCAGGTACCAGGTATGGCGCATTTGTTTAGCAAAGAACTCGCCGAAACTTTTCCATGGGCGCATCGCACTTTGAGTTTGCAGTATCCCTGCTGTCGATAAGATCAGCCTGGTGAAATACCCTGTTCGCGGCGGCGCCTGGAGTACGCGCGAGATGCAAAACTATGTGATGCACCGGGCCAGCGACTCCAATCAATGGCGTATTACGAGTAATGAATGTGAATTGAACAATTGGGTTGTTGTTTGTACCGCCCAAACAGTGGGCGTGTCCGTAGTGACAAGGAATCGCGTGTATCGAAGCACAATGAACCTCTGCGGCGTAGTAGTACTATAAGCCAATGCGCCAGAGAGGTTTCAGGATATTGTCGAGTGTACGGATACATGACACCATCAAACCGATCATGTTAGTGGTCAATCATCGCACCCACGCCGTTCGGGGCTGGGCCAAGGAAACGCTTCTGTGTGTGTGTGTGTGTTCTTCACATTAAACCGTTCTTTCTACCCGTCGACATCCAGCACAACCAGTGTCCGTGCCGATTCTTCAATCCTAGAAGAGATACAAGTTCTGTGGTCACGAAGCTACGCCACAGAGATACTACGTTGCCACGTGTTCAGTGTGCACTGCAGTGGGCAATGCAAAGCCATGTCATCATACTAGATACGACAGGCACGACATACGCAATCTATGAAATAGTGAAACGAAAAGAAACAATCAAAGAGAAAACAAAAAACAAGGTAGACAAATCGAAAAAGAAAAAGAAGAAAAATGAAAGCAAAATCTAAGAGAAACAATCTGTCGTGCCCCCCCCCCGCAGGCGAGGTGGCCAACACTTGAAAAAGAACGAGCTGGAAAAAAGAAGAAATAACAAAAAACACCACTGCTTGTGAATAGAGTAAGACAAAGAACCAAGGAGAAAGTAACAAGGAAAAAAAACAAAGGGGAAATAACAGGCAGACCAAAGGCCAAAGCACCTTCCAGGTGGCGGCAGCAGCTTGTGGTACGAGTAGTATAGCCAGGTTCGCCCTGCTAATCCGCCTGGTACCTTGCTACCCAGACTGCCGTCTCCGCCCTGCGTTCGTCAACTATGCCCAGCCCCTTGGCGTCAGACAATACGAAACGAGCAGAGCAGGTTCGTCATCCAACCACGCCACACGGCTCCTTCAGTACGGCTTATCAATCAGAAAAGGAAGAGAAAGAGAAAAAAATATATGAAAATCACGGAGAGTCAGCGCAAGAAAGAAAAAAAAACAAAAACAAGAAGAGAAGACAAGGGAAGACCACGTTCGAACCAGCTGCACCGGTTGGTAGCACTAGTAGTACGGTCATGTTCTACTTTCTAGTCGACTGGGTGCCTTGCTACCCTGTCTGCCATCTCCTTCCTACTTTTGTCTATCGCCGTTTCCCTTCTACCCCTCCTGTTCCCCCCCCTCTCCGCATTCCCTTGGTCGGGCTTTCTGCCACTTCTCCTGTTTCCCCCTCCCCCCCCGTTCCCTTGGGCACCATCCACGGCGGATGCGCGGCGCTGCCTACTCATCTCAGCCTCAGCCTCGTGCCACCTAACCATGAACCGTTCGGCTGCTTCAAGGATCCCCCGGTACCACTTCCCCACCTTTTTGGCTGCAGTGGACCACAACGCGGTCTCAACTCCAAACACCAAGGGGGCAACTTCCGTTGACCCTTCGGTGGCTCGGAACTCCCTAAGGTCTTCGACTATGCATCTATGCCAAGTCTTACACTGTCCGCCTGGTCTCGGGTTCTCCCCACCAGCTATCGTCCCGAACATTACCCGATTGGGTAATCGCTCCTTGCTTTGCCGTGCCACGCCCCCCGCAAAGAAGAGCCGCCGTTTACGATGGGTCGTTTCGATGCTCTCGCAACGTGTCATCTTGAGGGCCTTCGCGTACGAGAGGGTGGCATGGTCAGTATGAAGTCGGCGCTGGAAGCCAATGACTCGCAACAGGACTTGGTGGTGAGCCGTTCGAAGCTTGGCAAAGTGTTCCGCTCTGAGGGTCCACGTCACACACCCGTACAGCAGGGTCTCAATCACCTCGGCCTTCAGCATTCGGACTTTAAGGCTAAGGGGGGCGGTCGTCCTATCATACAACTCCGGGCCGAACCGTTTGAGGCATGCTCGCATGAGGCGGATCCGTCGGTCGATTTCGAGCGAGAGCGCAGCGTTTTCGTGGATAACGCCGCCTGCTTCTACGCCGGGATAAATACCGGGAAGAATAAGGAATAGTACGCACCTTGCTACATTGGAGCTCCACGGAGGTGCGATCGAACCGAAATCACTGAAATTTACGTTTGCGAATAAGACACGAACATATATGCATGGATAAGTAACACGTTGCACCGGACTGCAACAAGTTTGGCCCGGAATTGGAATGGTTCTGACAAAGTTTGACGTGAAGTTATCCAAATATGTACCGATAAGTGACGCCGATCTGCCGTCGCTTTCAGTGGTCAATCGTCATACCAATCTCGTCGTTCTCGTCGGTTGAAGCGAAGGCAATCACGCCATAATAAATACGCTCAAAAATGACAAAGCACATGTGTACCGTTCTCCAAATGATATGCGCGGGGGAGAAAAAAAACCCGCGTCAAACATTCGACGCCTTCGTGCGAGGGATGCCGGTCCATCTTGCCCGACCATGTCAGCATAGGGAATGAAAACAAACAGAAAATTGCCGGTCAATCGACAAGAGCGCGCCCCTCGCAATTTGCTCGAACAATGTGAAACCTATTCTATGGGAAGTTGGTACAGTAGCGAGTGAAGACGTGTTTCCGACCTGGATCACGACCTTAGGGGCGCAGTACCAACGGACAAGCGCGTATTAAGAGCTCTGGCCACCCAAGCATGTTGTTGGTCAGTCGTTATGACAAAGCCCATCACAATTCAATCAATAGTGTCAAATATTATCCTACGGACAAGCGGTAGGGTAACGGGTGAAAAAACTTGTTTTCGACTTAGTCTACAACTTTTAGCGCGATGTACGAACAAGCAAGCGCGTCTTTGCAGCTCTTTTCGCCAGCACATGTCGACATTGAATACCAAGAGACACGACTGTTGTTGGTTAAGTGAATTGAACGTGCCGATCACAAGCGAATCAGCCGTGCCGAATATTATCCCGCGGACAACCGGTAGGGTAACGGGTAAAAAAGCGATTTCGACTTGGTTCTCGACCTTTTACGCGCCGTACTAATACGCGAGCGCGTATTTGGACTTATCGTCGCCCAAGCATGTCAACGTGGGATATTAGAAACACCAACAGTTGAACTGTTGTTGGTCAATCGATGTGGAAAAGCTGATCACAAGTTACTCAAGAGTCCCGAATAACATCCTACGGACAAGCGGTAGGGTAATTTATACCTACATGTTTTCGACCTGGTTCTTGACCTTTGGCGCGCCGTACGAATAAGCGATCGGGCCGTTTGACTTCTTGCCGTCCGAGCATTTCAATGTGGAGTATGGAAAACACAAATTTTGTTGGTCAATTGATAAGGGGACGGCGATCAAAAGATCATCAACAGTGCCGAATAGTATTCTACGGACAAAATGTAGGGCAATCGGTAAATACATGTTTTCGACCTGGTTAACGACCTTTAGCGCGCCGTACGAACACACAAACGCCTATTTGAAGCTTTTGTCGCCCGAGCATGTCAACGTGGTGTATGAAAAACACACATCAAATGTTGTTGGTCAATCGATATGGAAAGGCCGATCACAAGCTAATCAAGAGTGATCAATAATATCCCACGGACAAGGCGTAGGGAAACAGGTGGAGGCATGTGTTCAACCTGGTTCACGACCTTCATCGCGACGTACGAACAGGCGAGCGCGTATTTGAAGCTCTTATCGCTCGAGCATGTCAACTTGGAACATGTAAAACACAAAAAACGTTGGTCAATCGATGTGGAAAAGCTGATCACAAGTTAATCAACAGTGCCGAATAGTATCCTACGGACAAGCGGTAGGTTAATCGGTAAATAGATGTTTTCGACCTGGGTCTTGACCTTTGGCGCGCCGTACGAATAAGCGAGCGCGTCGTTTGACGTCTTGCCGTCCGAGCATATCAACGTGAAATAGGGAAAACACGAATGTTGTTGGTCAATCGATATGGAAAGGTGGATCACAAGCTAATCAAGAGTAATCAATAATATCCTACCGACTAGCGGTAGAGAGATAGGTGAAGGCATGTGTTCGACCTGGTTCACGACCTTCATCACGCCGTACGAACAAGCGAGCGCGTTGTAGAAGCTTTTGTCGCTCGAGCATGTTAACGTGGAGTATGACAAACAAAAATGTTGGTTCTCAATCAAATATGGAAAGGCCGATCACAAGCTACTCAAGAGTGATAATAATATCCTACGGACAAGCGGTAGAGAAATAGGAAAATTCATGTTGTCGACCTGGTTCTTGACCTTTGGCGCGCCGTACGAATGATCGAACGCCTATGTGAAGCTTTTGTCTCTAGAGCATGTCAAGGTGAAGTATTAAAAGCACAAATACCGTTGGTCAATCGATATGGAAAGGCCTATCACAAGCTAATCGGAAGTGGTCAATAATATCCTACGGACAAAGCGGTAGAGGAATAGGTTAGACATGTATTCGACCTGGTTCACGACCTTCATCGCGCCGTACGAACAAGGGCACGCGTGTTTGGAGCTCTTGCCGCTGAGACATACCTACTTAGAGCATGAACAGCACGAATATCGTTGGTCAATCGATGTGGAAAGCTGATCACAAGTTAATCAAAAGGGGTGAATAATATCCTACGGACAAGCGGTAGGGAAATTGGTAAATACATGTTGTCGACCTGGTTCACGACCTTTAGCGCGCCGTACGAACACACAAACGCCTGTTTGAAGCATATGTCTCCCGAGCATGTCAATGTGGGATAAAAATAAATAAATGTTGTTGGTCAATCGATATGGAAAGGCCGATCACAAGCTAATCAAGAGTGATCAACAATATCCTACGGAGAAGCGGTAGAGAAATAGGTGAAGACATGTATTCGACCTGTTTCACGACCTTCATCACGCCGTACGAACAAGCGACAGCGTACTTTGAGCTCCTGTCGCTCGAGCATGTCAACGTAGAGCATGAAAAACACAAAACTCGTTTGTCAATCGATGTGGAAAAGCAGATCACAAGTTAATTAATATGGCTGAATAGTACCCTACGGACAAGCGGTAGGGGAATTCGTGTATACATGTTTTCGATCCGGCTCACGACCTTTTGCGCGAAGTACGAATGAGCGAGCGCGCCGTTTGACCTCTTGCCGATCACAAGCTAATCCAGAGTGATCAACAATATCCTACGGAGAAGCGGTAGAGAAATAGGTGAAGACATATGTTCGACCTGTTTCACGACCTTCATCACGCCGTACGAACAAGCGACAGCGTAGTTGGAGCTCTTGTCGCTCGAGCATGTCAACTTAGAGCATGAACAACACAAATATCGTTTGTCAATCGATGTGGAAAATCTGATCACAAGTTAATCAACAGTGCCGAATAGTATTCTAGGGACAAGATGTAGGGCAATCGGTATATATATTTTTTTCGACCTGGTTCTTGACCTTTGGCGCGCCGTACGAATAAGCGATCGCGCCGTTTGACTTCTTGCCGTCCGAGCATTTCAATGTGGAGTATGGAAAACACAAATTTTGTTGGTCAATTGATAAGGGGACGGCGATCAAAAGTTCATCAACAGTGCCGAATAGTATTCTACGGACAAAATGTAGGGCAATCGGTAAATACATGTTTTCGACCTGGTTAACGACCTTTAGCGCGCCGTACGAACACACAAACGCCTATTTGAAGCTTTTGTCGCCCGAGCATGTCAACGTGGTGTATGAAAAACACACATCAAATGTTGTTGGTCAATCGATATGGAAAGGCCGATCACAAGCTAATCAAGAGTGATCAATAATATCCCACGGACAAGGCGTAGGGAAACAGGTGGAGGCATGTGTTCAACCTGGTTCACGACCTTCATCGCGACGTACGAACAGGCGAGCGCGTATTTGAAGCTCTTATCGCTCGAGCATGTCAACTTGGAACATGTAAAACACAAAAAACGTTGGTCAATCGATGTGGAAAAGCTGATCACAAGTTAATCAACAGTGCCGAATAGTATCCTACGGACAAGCGGTAGGTTAATCGGTAAATAGATGTTTTCGACCTGGGTCTTGACCTTTGGCGCGCCGTACGAATAAGCGAGCGCGTCGTTTGACGTCTTGCCGTCCGAGCATATCAACGTGAAATAGGGAAAACACGAATGTTGTTGGTCAATCGATATGGAAAGGTGGATCACAAGCTAATCAAGAGTAATCAATAATATCCTACCGACTAGCGGTAGAGAGATAGGTGAAGGCATGTGTTCGACCTGGTTCACGACCTTCATCACGCCGTACGAACAAGCGAGCGCGTTGTAGAAGCTTTTGTCGCTCGAGCATGTTAACGTGGAGTATGACAAACAAAAATGTTGGTTCTCAATCAAATATGGAAAGGCCGATCACAAGCTACTCAAGAGTGATAATAATATCCTACGGACAAGCGGTAGAGAAATAGGAAAATTCATGTTGTCGACCTGGTTCTTGACCTTTGGCGCGCCGTACGAATGATCGAACGCCTATGTGAAGCTTTTGTCTCTAGAGCATGTCAAGGTGAAGTATTAAAAGCACAAATACCGTTGGTCAATCGATATGGAAAGGCCTATCACAAGCTAATCGGAAGTGGTCAATAATATCCTACGGACAAAGCGGTAGAGGAATAGGTTAGACATGTATTCGACCTGGTTCACGACCTTCATCGCGCCGTACGAACAAGGGCACGCGTGTTTGGAGCTCTTGCCGCTGAAGCATACCTACTTAGAGCATGAACAGCACGAATATCGTTGGTCAATCGATGTGGAAAGCTGATCACAAGTTAATCAAAAGGGGTGAATAATATCCTACGGACAAGCGGTAGGGAAATTGGTAAATACATGTTGTCGACCTGGTTCACGACCTTTAGCGCGCCGTACGAACACACAAACGCCTGTTTGAAGCATATGTCTCCCGAGCATGTCAATGTGGGATAAAAATAAATAAATGTTGTTGGTCAATCGATATGGAAAGGCCGATCACAAGCTAATCAAGAGTGATCAACAATATCCTACGGAGAAGCGGTAGAGAAATAGGTGAAGACATGTATTCGACCTGTTTCACGACCTTCATCACGCCGTACGAACAAGCGACAGCGTACTTTGAGCTCCTGTCGCTCGAGCATGTCAACGTAGAGCATGAAAAACACAAAACTCGTTTGTCAATCGATGTGGAAAAGCAGATCACAAGTTAATTAATATGGCTGAATAGTACCCTACGGACAAGCGGTAGGGGAATTCGTGTATACATGTTTTCGATCCGGCTCACGACCTTTTGCGCGAAGTACGAATGAGCGAGCGCGCCGTTTGACCTCTTGCCGATCACAAGCTAATCCAGAGTGATCAACAATATCCTACGGAGAAGCGGTAGAGAAATAGGTGAAGACATATGTTCGACCTGTTTCACGACCTTCATCACGCCGTACGAACAAGCGACAGCGTAGTTGGAGCTCTTGTCGCTCGAGCATGTCAACTTAGAGCATGAACAACACAAATATCGTTGGTCAATCGATGTGGAAAATCTGATCACAAGTTAATCAACAGTGCCGAATAGTATTCTAGGGACAAGATGTAGGGCAATCGGTATATATATTTTTTTCGACCTGGTTCTTGACCTTTGGCGCGCCGTACGAATAAGCGATCGCGCCGTTTGACTTCTTGCCGTCCGAGCATTTCAATGTGGAGTATGGAAAACACAAATTTTGTTGGTCAATTGATAAGGGGACGGCGATCAAAAGTTCATCAACAGTGCCGAATAGTATTCTACGGACAAAATGTAGGGCAATCGGTAAATACATGTTTTCGACCTGGTTAACGACCTTTAGCGCGCCGTACGAACACACAAACGCCTATTTGAAGCTTTTGTCGCCCGAGCATGTCAACGTGGTGTATGAAAAACACACATCAAATGTTGTTGGTCAATCGATATGGAAAGGCCGATCACAAGCTAATCAAGAGTGATCAATAATATCCCACGGACAAGGCGTAGGGAAACAGGTGGAGGCATGTGTTCAACCTGGTTCACGACCTTCATCGCGACGTACGAACAGGCGAGCGCGTATTTGAAGCTCTTATCGCTCGAGCATGTCAACTTGGAACATGTAAAACACAAAAAACGTTGGTCAATCGATGTGGAAAAGCTGATCACAAGTTAATCAACAGTGCCGAATAGTATCCTACGGACAAGCGGTAGGTTAATCGGTAAATAGATGTTTTCGACCTGGGTCTTGACCTTTGGCGCGCCGTACGAATAAGCGAGCGCGTCGTTTGACGTCTTGCCGTCCGAGCATATCAACGTGAAATAGGGAAAACACGAATGTTGTTGGTCAATCGATATGGAAAGGTGGATCACAAGCTAATCAAGAGTAATCAATAATATCCTACCGACTAGCGGTAGAGAGATAGGTGAAGGCATGTGTTCGACCTGGTTCACGACCTTCATCACGCCGTACGAACAAGCGAGCGCGTTGTAGAAGCTTTTGTCGCTCGAGCATGTTAACGTGGAGTATGACAAACAAAAATGTTGGTTCTCAATCAAATATGGAAAGGCCGATCACAAGCTACTCAAGAGTGATAATAATATCCTACGGACAAGCGGTAGAGAAATAGGAAAATTCATGTTGTCGACCTGGTTCTTGACCTTTGGCGCGCCGTACGAATGATCGAACGCCTATGTGAAGCTTTTGTCTCTAGAGCATGTCAAGGTGAAGTATTAAAAGCACAAATACCGTTGGTCAATCGATATGGAAAGGCCTATCACAAGCTAATCGGAAGTGGTCAATAATATCCTACGGACAAAGCGGTAGAGGAATAGGTTAGACATGTATTCGACCTGGTTCACGACCTTCATCGCGCCGTACGAACAAGGGCACGCGTGTTTGGAGCTCTTGCCGCTGAAGCATACCTACTTAGAGCATGAACAGCACGAATATCGTTGGTCAATCGATGTGGAAAGCTGATCACAAGTTAATCAAAAGGGGTGAATAATATCCTACGGACAAGCGGTAGGGAAATTGGTAAATACATGTTGTCGACCTGGTTCACGACCTTTAGCGCGCCGTACGAACACACAAACGCCTGTTTGAAGCATATGTCTCCCGAGCATGTCAATGTGGGATAAAAATAAATAAATGTTGTTGGTCAATCGATATGGAAAGGCCGATCACAAGCTAATCAAGAGTGATCAACAATATCCTACGGAGAAGCGGTAGAGAAATAGGTGAAGACATGTATTCGACCTGTTTCACGACCTTCATCACGCCGTACGAACAAGCGACAGCGTACTTTGAGCTCCTGTCGCTCGAGCATGTCAACGTAGAGCATGAAAAACACAAAACTCGTTTGTCAATCGATGTGGAAAAGCAGATCACAAGTTAATTAATATGGCTGAATAGTACCCTACGGACAAGCGGTAGGGGAATTCGTGTATACATGTTTTCGATCCGGCTCACGACCTTTTGCGCGAAGTACGAATGAGCGAGCGCGCCGTTTGACCTCTTGCCGATCACAAGCTAATCCAGAGTGATCAACAATATCCTACGGAGAAGCGGTAGAGAAATAGGTGAAGACATATGTTCGACCTGTTTCACGACCTTCATCACGCCGTACGAACAAGCGACAGCGTAGTTGGAGCTCTTGTCGCTCGAGCATGTCAACTTAGAGCATGAACAACACAAATATCGTTGGTCAATCGATGTGGAAAATCTGATCACAAGTTAATCAACAGTGCCGAATAGTATTCTAGGGACAAGATGTAGGGCAATCGGTATATATATTTTTTTCGACCTGGTTCTTGACCTTTGGCGCGCCGTACGAATAAGCGATCGCGCCGTTTGACTTCTTGCCGTCCGAGCATTTCAATGTGGAGTATGGAAAACACAAATTTTGTTGGTCAATTGATAAGGGGACGGCGATCAAAAGTTCATCAACAGTGCCGAATAGTATTCTACGGACAAAATGTAGGGCAATCGGTAAATACATGTTTTCGACCTGGTTAACGACCTTTAGCGCGCCGTACGAACACACAAACGCCTATTTGAAGCTTTTGTCGCCCGAGCATGTCAACGTGGTGTATGAAAAACACACATCAAATGTTGTTGGTCAATCGATATGGAAAGGCCGATCACAAGCTAATCAAGAGTGATCAATAATATCCCACGGACAAGGCGTAGGGAAACAGGTGGAGGCATGTGTTCAACCTGGTTCACGACCTTCATCGCGACGTACGAACAGGCGAGCGCGTATTTGAAGCTCTTATCGCTCGAGCATGTCAACTTGGAACATGTAAAACACAAAAAACGTTGGTCAATCGATGTGGAAAAGCTGATCACAAGTTAATCAACAGTGCCGAATAGTATCCTACGGACAAGCGGTAGGTTAATCGGTAAATAGATGTTTTCGACCTGGGTCTTGACCTTTGGCGCGCCGTACGAATAAGCGAGCGCGTCGTTTGACGTCTTGCCGTCCGAGCATATCAACGTGAAATAGGGAAAACACGAATGTTGTTGGTCAATCGATATGGAAAGGTGGATCACAAGCTAATCAAGAGTAATCAATAATATCCTACCGACTAGCGGTAGAGAGATAGGTGAAGGCATGTGTTCGACCTGGTTCACGACCTTCATCACGCCGTACGAACAAGCGAGCGCGTTGTAGAAGCTTTTGTCGCTCGAGCATGTTAACGTGGAGTATGACAAACAAAAATGTTGGTTCTCAATCAAATATGGAAAGGCCGATCACAAGCTACTCAAGAGTGATAATAATATCCTACGGACAAGCGGTAGAGAAATAGGAAAATTCATGTTGTCGACCTGGTTCTTGACCTTTGGCGCGCCGTACGAATGATCGAACGCCTATGTGAAGCTTTTGTCTCTAGAGCATGTCAAGGTGAAGTATTAAAAGCACAAATACCGTTGGTCAATCGATATGGAAAGGCCTATCACAAGCTAATCGGAAGTGGTCAATAATATCCTACGGACAAAGCGGTAGAGGAATAGGTTAGACATGTATTCGACCTGGTTCACGACCTTCATCGCGCCGTACGAACAAGGGCACGCGTGTTTGGAGCTCTTGCCGCTGAAGCATACCTACTTAGAGCATGAACAGCACGAATATCGTTGGTCAATCGATGTGGAAAGCTGATCACAAGTTAATCAAAAGGGGTGAATAATATCCTACGGACAAGCGGTAGGGAAATTGGTAAATACATGTTGTCGACCTGGTTCACGACCTTTAGCGCGCCGTACGAACACACAAACGCCTGTTTGAAGCATATGTCTCCCGAGCATGTCAATGTGGGATAAAAATAAATAAATGTTGTTGGTCAATCGATATGGAAAGGCCGATCACAAGCTAATCAAGAGTGATCAACAATATCCTACGGAGAAGCGGTAGAGAAATAGGTGAAGACATGTATTCGACCTGTTTCACGACCTTCATCACGCCGTACGAACAAGCGACAGCGTACTTTGAGCTCCTGTCGCTCGAGCATGTCAACGTAGAGCATGAAAAACACAAAACTCGTTTGTCAATCGATGTGGAAAAGCAGATCACAAGTTAATTAATATGGCTGAATAGTACCCTACGGACAAGCGGTAGGGGAATTCGTGTATACATGTTTTCGATCCGGCTCACGACCTTTTGCGCGAAGTACGAATGAGCGAGCGCGCCGTTTGACCTCTTGCCGATCACAAGCTAATCCAGAGTGATCAACAATATCCTACGGAGAAGCGGTAGAGAAATAGGTGAAGACATATGTTCGACCTGTTTCACGACCTTCATCACGCCGTACGAACAAGCGACAGCGTAGTTGGAGCTCTTGTCGCTCGAGCATGTCAACTTAGAGCATGAACAACACAAATATCGTTGGTCAATCGATGTGGAAAATCTGATCACAAGTTAATCAACAGTGCCGAATAGTATTCTAGGGACAAGATGTAGGGCAATCGGTATATATATTTTTTTCGACCTGGTTCTTGACCTTTGGCGCGCCGTACGAATAAGCGATCGCGCCGTTTGACTTCTTGCCGTCCGAGCATTTCAATGTGGAGTATGGAAAACACAAATTTTGTTGGTCAATTGATAAGGGGACGGCGATCAAAAGTTCATCAACAGTGCCGAATAGTATTCTACGGACAAAATGTAGGGCAATCGGTAAATACATGTTTTCGACCTGGTTAACGACCTTTAGCGCGCCGTACGAACACACAAACGCCTATTTGAAGCTTTTGTCGCCCGAGCATGTCAACGTGGTGTATGAAAAACACACATCAAATGTTGTTGGTCAATCGATATGGAAAGGCCGATCACAAGCTAATCAAGAGTGATCAATAATATCCCACGGACAAGGCGTAGGGAAACAGGTGGAGGCATGTGTTCAACCTGGTACACGACCTTCATCGCGACGTACGAACAGGCGAGCGCGTATTTGAAGCTCTTATCGCTCGAGCATGTCAACTTGGAACATGTAAAACACAAAAAACGTTGGTCAATCGATGTGGAAAAGCTGATCACAAGTTAATCAACAGTGCCGAATAGTATCCTACGGACAAGCGGTAGGTTAATCGGTAAATAGATGTTTTCGACCTGGGTCTTGACCTTTGGCGCGCCGTACGAATAAGCGAGCGCGTCGTTTGACGTCTTGCCGTCCGAGCATATCAACGTGAAATAGGGAAAACACGAATGTTGTTGGTCAATCGATATGGAAAGGTGGATCACAAGCTAATCAAGAGTAATCAATAATATCCTACCGACTAGCGGTAGAGAGATAGGTGAAGGCATGTGTTCGACCTGGTTCACGACCTTCATCACGCCGTACGAACAAGCGAGCGCGTTGTAGAAGCTTTTGTCGCTCGAGCATGTTAACGTGGAGTATGACAAACAAAAATGTTGGTTCTCAATCAAATATGGAAAGGCCGATCACAAGCTACTCAAGAGTGATAATAATATCCTACGGACAAGCGGTAGAGAAATAGGAAAATTCATGTTGTCGACCTGGTTCTTGACCTTTGGCGCGCCGTACGAATGATCGAACGCCTATGTGAAGCTTTTGTCTCTAGAGCATGTCAAGGTGAAGTATTAAAAGCACAAATACCGTTGGTCAATCGATATGGAAAGGCCTATCACAAGCTAATCGGAAGTGGTCAATAATATCCTACGGACAAAGCGGTAGAGGAATAGGTTAGACATGTATTCGACCTGGTTCACGACCTTCATCGCGCCGTACGAACAAGGGCACGCGTGTTTGGAGCTCTTGCCGCTGAAGCATACCTACTTAGAGCATGAACAGCACGAATATCGTTGGTCAATCGATGTGGAAAGCTGATCACAAGTTAATCAAAAGGGGTGAATAATATCCTACGGACAAGCGGTAGGGAAATTGGTAAATACATGTTGTCGACCTGGTTCACGACCTTTAGCGCGCCGTACGAACACACAAACGCCTGTTTGAAGCATATGTCTCCCGAGCATGTCAATGTGGGATAAAAATAAATAAATGTTGTTGGTCAATCGATATGGAAAGGCCGATCACAAGCTAATCAAGAGTGATCAACAATATCCTACGGAGAAGCGGTAGAGAAATAGGTGAAGACATGTATTCGACCTGTTTCACGACCTTCATCACGCCGTACGAACAAGCGACAGCGTACTTTGAGCTCCTGTCGCTCGAGCATGTCAACGTAGAGCATGAAAAACACAAAACTCGTTTGTCAATCGATGTGGAAAAGCAGATCACAAGTTAATTAATATGGCTGAATAGTACCCTACGGACAAGCGGTAGGGGAATTCGTGTATACATGTTTTCGATCCGGCTCACGACCTTTTGCGCGAAGTACGAATGAGCGAGCGCGCCGTTTGACCTCTTGCCGATCACAAGCTAATCCAGAGTGATCAACAATATCCTACGGAGAAGCGGTAGAGAAATAGGTGAAGACATATGTTCGACCTGTTTCACGACCTTCATCACGCCGTACGAACAAGCGACAGCGTAGTTGGAGCTCTTGTCGCTCGAGCATGTCAACTTAGAGCATGAACAACACAAATATCGTTTGTCAATCGATGTGGAAAATCTGATCACAAGTTAATCAACAGTGCCGAATAGTATTCTAGGGACAAGATGTAGGGCAATCGGTATATATATTTTTTTCGACCTGGTTCTTGACCTTTGGCGCGCCGTACGAATAAGCGATCGCGCCGTTTGACTTCTTGCCGTCCGAGCATTTCAATGTGGAGTATGGAAAACACAAATTTTGTTGGTCAATTGATAAGGGGACGGCGATCAAAAGTTCATCAACAGTGCCGAATAGTATTCTACGGACAAAATGTAGGGCAATCGGTAAATACATGTTTTCGACCTGGTTAACGACCTTTAGCGCGCCGTACGAACACACAAACGCCTATTTGAAGCTTTTGTCGCCCGAGCATGTCAACGTGGTGTATGAAAAACACACATCAAATGTTGTTGGTCAATCGATATGGAAAGGCCGATCACAAGCTAATCAAGAGTGATCAATAATATCCCACGGACAAGGCGTAGGGAAACAGGTGGAGGCATGTGTTCAACCTGGTTCACGACCTTCATCGCGACGTACGAACAGGCGAGCGCGTATTTGAAGCTCTTATCGCTCGAGCATGTCAACTTGGAACATGTAAAACACAAAAAACGTTGGTCAATCGATGTGGAAAAGCTGATCACAAGTTAATCAACAGTGCCGAATAGTATCCTACGGACAAGCGGTAGGTTAATCGGTAAATAGATGTTTTCGACCTGGGTCTTGACCTTTGGCGCGCCGTACGAATAAGCGAGCGCGTCGTTTGACGTCTTGCCGTCCGAGCATATCAACGTGAAATAGGGAAAACACGAATGTTGTTGGTCAATCGATATGGAAAGGTGGATCACAAGCTAATCAAGAGTAATCAATAATATCCTACCGACTAGCGGTAGAGAGATAGGTGAAGGCATGTGTTCGACCTGGTTCACGACCTTCATCACGCCGTACGAACAAGCGAGCGCGTTGTAGAAGCTTTTGTCGCTCGAGCATGTTAACGTGGAGTATGACAAACAAAAATGTTGGTTCTCAATCAAATATGGAAAGGCCGATCACAAGCTACTCAAGAGTGATAATAATATCCTACGGACAAGCGGTAGAGAAATAGGAAAATTCATGTTGTCGACCTGGTTCTTGACCTTTGGCGCGCCGTACGAATGATCGAACGCCTATGTGAAGCTTTTGTCTCTAGAGCATGTCAAGGTGAAGTATTAAAAGCACAAATACCGTTGGTCAATCGATATGGAAAGGCCTATCACAAGCTAATCGGAAGTGGTCAATAATATCCTACGGACAAAGCGGTAGAGGAATAGGTTAGACATGTATTCGACCTGGTTCACGACCTTCATCGCGCCGTACGAACAAGGGCACGCGTGTTTGGAGCTCTTGCCGCTGAAGCATACCTACTTAGAGCATGAACAGCACGAATATCGTTGGTCAATCGATGTGGAAAGCTGATCACAAGTTAATCAAAAGGGGTGAATAATATCCTACGGACAAGCGGTAGGGAAATTGGTAAATACATGTTGTCGACCTGGTTCACGACCTTTAGCGCGCCGTACGAACACACAAACGCCTGTTTGAAGCATATGTCTCCCGAGCATGTCAATGTGGGATAAAAATAAATAAATGTTGTTGGTCAATCGATATGGAAAGGCCGATCACAAGCTAATCAAGAGTGATCAACAATATCCTACGGAGAAGCGGTAGAGAAATAGGTGAAGACATGTATTCGACCTGTTTCACGACCTTCATCACGCCGTACGAACAAGCGACAGCGTACTTTGAGCTCCTGTCGCTCGAGCATGTCAACGTAGAGCATGAAAAACACAAAACTCGTTTGTCAATCGATGTGGAAAAGCAGATCACAAGTTAATTAATATGGCTGAATAGTACCCTACGGACAAGCGGTAGGGGAATTCGTGTATACATGTTTTCGATCCGGCTCACGACCTTTTGCGCGAAGTACGAATGAGCGAGCGCGCCGTTTGACCTCTTGCCGATCACAAGCTAATCCAGAGTGATCAACAATATCCTACGGAGAAGCGGTAGAGAAATAGGTGAAGACATATGTTCGACCTGTTTCACGACCTTCATCACGCCGTACGAACAAGCGACAGCGTAGTTGGAGCTCTTGTCGCTCGAGCATGTCAACTTAGAGCATGAACAACACAAATATCGTTGGTCAATCGATGTGGAAAATCTGATCACAAGTTAATCAACAGTGCCGAATAGTATTCTAGGGACAAGATGTAGGGCAATCGGTATATATATTTTTTTCGACCTGGTTCTTGACCTTTGGCGCGCCGTACGAATAAGCGATCGCGCCGTTTGACTTCTTGCCGTCCGAGCATTTCAATGTGGAGTATGGAAAACACAAATTTTGTTGGTCAATTGATAAGGGGACGGCGATCAAAAGTTCATCAACAGTGCCGAATAGTATTCTACGGACAAAATGTAGGGCAATCGGTAAATACATGTTTTCGACCTGGTTAACGACCTTTAGCGCGCCGTACGAACACACAAACGCCTATTTGAAGCTTTTGTCGCCCGAGCATGTCAACGTGGTGTATGAAAAACACACATCAAATGTTGTTGGTCAATCGATATGGAAAGGCCGATCACAAGCTAATCAAGAGTGATCAATAATATCCCACGGACAAGGCGTAGGGAAACAGGTGGAGGCATGTGTTCAACCTGGTACACGACCTTCATCGCGACGTACGAACAGGCGAGCGCGTATTTGAAGCTCTTATCGCTCGAGCATGTCAACTTGGAACATGTAAAACACAAAAAACGTTGGTCAATCGATGTGGAAAAGCTGATCACAAGTTAATCAACAGTGCCGAATAGTATCCTACGGACAAGCGGTAGGTTAATCGGTAAATAGATGTTTTCGACCTGGGTCTTGACCTTTGGCGCGCCGTACGAATAAGCGAGCGCGTCGTTTGACGTCTTGCCGTCCGAGCATATCAACGTGAAATAGGGAAAACACGAATGTTGTTGGTCAATCGATATGGAAAGGTGGATCACAAGCTAATCAAGAGTAATCAATAATATCCTACCGACTAGCGGTAGAGAGATAGGTGAAGGCATGTGTTCGACCTGGTTCACGACCTTCATCACGCCGTACGAACAAGCGAGCGCGTTGTAGAAGCTTTTGTCGCTCGAGCATGTTAACGTGGAGTATGACAAACAAAAATGTTGGTTCTCAATCAAATATGGAAAGGCCGATCACAAGCTACTCAAGAGTGATAATAATATCCTACGGACAAGCGGTAGAGAAATAGGAAAATTCATGTTGTCGACCTGGTTCTTGACCTTTGGCGCGCCGTACGAATGATCGAACGCCTATGTGAAGCTTTTGTCTCTATAGCATGTCAAGGTGAAGTATTAAAAGCACAAATACCGTTGGTCAATCGATATGAAAAGGCCTATCACAAGCTAATCGGAAGTGGTCAATAATATCCTACGGACAAAGCGGTAGAGGAATAGGTTAGACATGTATTCGACCTGGTTCACGACCTTCATCGCGCCGTACGAACAAGGGCACGCGTGTTTGGAGCTCTTGCCGCTGAAGCATACCTACTTAGAGCATGAACAGCACGAATATCGTTGGTCAATCGATGTGGAAAGCTGATCACAAGTTAATCAAAAGGGGTGAATAATATCCTACGGACAAGCGGTAGGGAAATTGGTAAATACATGTTGTCGACCTGGTTCACGACCTTTAGCGCGCCGTACGAACACACAAACGCCTGTTTGAAGCATATGTCTCCCGAGCATGTCAATGTGGGATAAAAATAAATAAATGTTGTTGGTCAATCGATATGGAAAGGCCGATCACAAGCTAATCAAGAGTGATCAACAATATCCTACGGAGAAGCGGTAGAGAAATAGGTGAAGACATGTATTCGACCTGTTTCACGACCTTCATCACGCCGTACGAACAAGCGACAGCGTACTTTGAGCTCCTGTCGCTCGAGCATGTCAACGTAGAGCATGAAAAACACAAAACTCGTTTGTCAATCGATGTGGAAAGCAGATCACAAGTTAATCAATATGGCTGAATAGTACCCTACGGACAAGCGGTAGGGAAATTCGTGTATACATGTTTTCGATCCGGCTAACGACCTTTTGCGCGAAGTACGAATGAGCGAGCGCGCCGTTTGACCTCTTGCCGATCACAAGCTAATCCAGAGTGATCAACAATATCCTACGGAGAAGCGGTAGAGAAATAGGTGAAGACATGTATTCGACCTGTTTCACGACCTTCATCACGCCGTACGAACAAGCGACAGCGTACTTTGAGCTCCTGTCGCTCGAGCATGTCAACGTAGAGCATGAAAAACACAAAAATCGTTTGTCAATCGATGTGGAAAAGCAGATCACAAGTTAATTAATATGGCTGAATAGTACCCTACGGACAAGCGGTAGGGGAATTCGTGTATACATGTTTTCGATCCGGCTCACGACCTTTTGCGCGAAGTACGAATGAGCGAGCGCGCCGTTTGACCTCTTGCCGATCACAAGCTAATCCAGAGTGATCAACAATATCCTACGGAGAAGCGGTAGAGAAATAGGTGAAGACATATGTTCGACCTGTTTCACGACCTTCATCACGCCGTACGAACAAGCGACAGCGTAGTTGGAGCTCTTGTCGCTCGAGCATGTCAACTTAGAGCATGAACAACACAAATATCGTTGGTCAATCGATGTGGAAAATCTGATCACAAGTTAATCAACAGTGCCGAATAGTATTCTAGGGACAAGATGTAGGGCAATCGGTATATATATTTTTTTCGACCTGGTTCTTGACCTTTGGCGCGCCGTACGAATAAGCGATCGCGCCGTTTGACTTCTTGCCGTCCGAGCATTTCAATGTGGAGTATGGAAAACACAAATTTTGTTGGTCAATTGATAAGGGGACGGCGATCAAAAGTTCATCAACAGTGCCGAATAGTATTCTACGGACAAAATGTAGGGCAATCGGTAAATACATGTTTTCGACCTGGTTAACGACCTTTAGCGCGCCGTACGAACACACAAACGCCTATTTGAAGCTTTTGTCGCCCGAGCATGTCAACGTGGTGTATGAAAAACACACATCAAATGTTGTTGGTCAATCGATATGGAAAGGCCGATCACAAGCTAATCAAGAGTGATCAATAATATCCCACGGACAAGGCGTAGGGAAACAGGTGGAGGCATGTGTTCAACCTGGTACACGACCTTCATCGCGACGTACGAACAGGCGAGCGCGTATTTGAAGCTCTTATCGCTCGAGCATGTCAACTTGGAACATGTAAAACACAAAAAACGTTGGTCAATCGATGTGGAAAAGCTGATCACAAGTTAATCAACAGTGCCGAATAGTATCCTACGGACAAGCGGTAGGTTAATCGGTAAATAGATGTTTTCGACCTGGGTCTTGACCTTTGGCGCGCCGTACGAATAAGCGAGCGCGTCGTTTGACGTCTTGCCGTCCGAGCATATCAACGTGAAATAGGGAAAACACGAATGTTGTTGGTCAATCGATATGGAAAGGTGGATCACAAGCTAATCAAGAGTAATCAATAATATCCTACCGACTAGCGGTAGAGAGATAGGTGAAGGCATGTGTTCGACCTGGTTCACGACCTTCATCACGCCGTACGAACAAGCGAGCGCGTTGTAGAAGCTTTTGTCGCTCGAGCATGTTAACGTGGAGTATGACAAACAAAAATGTTGGTTCTCAATCAAATATGGAAAGGCCGATCACAAGCTACTCAAGAGTGATAATAATATCCTACGGACAAGCGGTAGAGAAATAGGAAAATTCATGTTGTCGACCTGGTTCTTGACCTTTGGCGCGCCGTACGAATGATCGAACGCCTATGTGAAGCTTTTGTCTCTAGAGCATGTCAAGGTGAAGTATTAAAAGCACAAATACCGTTGGTCAATCGATATGGAAAGGCCTATCACAAGCTAATCGGAAGTGGTCAATAATATCCTACGGACAAAGCGGTAGAGGAATAGGTTAGACATGTATTCGACCTGGTTCACGACCTTCATCGCGCCGTACGAACAAGGGCACGCGTGTTTGGAGCTCTTGCCGCTGAAGCATACCTACTTAGAGCATGAACAGCACGAATATCGTTGGTCAATCGATGTGGAAAGCTGATCACAAGTTAATCAAAAGGGGTGAATAATATCCTACGGACAAGCGGTAGGGAAATTGGTAAATACATGTTGTCGACCTGGTTCACGACCTTTAGCGCGCCGTACGAACACACAAACGCCTGTTTGAAGCATATGTCTCCCGAGCATGTCAATGTGGGATAAAAATAAATAAATGTTGTTGGTCAATCGATATGGAAAGGCCGATCACAAGCTAATCAAGAGTGATCAACAATATCCTACGGAGAAGCGGTAGAGAAATAGGTGAAGACATGTATTCGACCTGTTTCACGACCTTCATCACGCCGTACGAACAAGCGACAGCGTACTTTGAGCTCCTGTCGCTCGAGCATGTCAACGTAGAGCATGAAAAACACAAAACTCGTTTGTCAATCGATGTGGAAAGCAGATCACAAGTTAATCAATATGGCTGAATAGTACCCTACGGACAAGCGGTAGGGAAATTCGTGTATACATGTTTTCGATCCGGCTAACGACCTTTTGCGCGAAGTACGAATGAGCGAGCGCGCCGTTTGACCTCTTGCCGATCACAAGCTAATCCAGAGTGATCAACAATATCCTACGGAGAAGCGGTAGAGAAATAGGTGAAGACATGTATTCGACCTGTTTCACGACCTTCATCACGCCGTACGAACAAGCGACAGCGTACTTTGAGCTCCTGTCGCTCGAGCATGTCAACGTAGAGCATGAAAAACACAAAAATCGTTTGTCAATCGATGTGGAAAAGCAGATCACAAGTTAATCAATATGGCTGAATAGTACCCTACGGACAAGCGGTAGGGAAATTCGTGTATACATGTTTTCGATCCGGCTCACGACCTTTTGCGCGAAGTACGAATGAGCGAGCGCGCCGTTTGACCTCTTGCCGATCACAAGCTAATCCAGAGTGATCAACAATATCCTACAGAGAAGCGGTAGAGAAATAGGTGAAGACATGTATTCGACCTGTTTCACGACCTTCATCACGCCGTACGAACAAGCGACAGCGTAGTTGGAGCTCTTGTCGCTCGAGCATGTCAACTTAGAGCATGAACAACACAAATATCGTTGGTCAATCGATGTGGAAAATCTGATCACAAGTTAATCAACAGTGCCGAATAGTATTCTACGGACAAGATGTAGGGCAATCGGTATATATATTTTTTTCGACCTGGTTCTTGACCTTTGGCGCGCCGTACGAATAAGCGATCGCGCCGTTTGACTTCTTGCCGTCCGAGCATTTCAATGTGGAGTATGGAAAACACAAATTTTGTTGGTCAATTGATAAGGGGACGGCGATCAAAAGTTCATCAACAGTGCCGAATAATATCCTGCGGACAAACGGGAGGGAAATGTGTAAATCCATGTTTTGGACCTCGTTCACGACCCTTTGCGCGCCGTACGAACAAGCGTGCGCGTTGTTTGATCTCTTGCCGTTAGAGTATTTCAACGTTGAGTATGAAACGCACTAACGTTGTTGGCCAATCGATATGGAAAGGCCGATAACAAGCTAATCAATAGTGCTGAATAGTACCCTACGGTCAAGCGGTAGGGAAATGCGTATATACATGTTTTCGATCCGGCTCACGACCTTTTGCGCGCCGTGCGAACAAGCGAACAGCTTTTTGAAGCTTTTACCGCCCGACCATGTCAACGTGGGGTATGAAAAACACAAATGTTGTTGGTCAATCTATATGGAAAGGCCGATCACAAGTTAATCAACAGTGCTAAATAGTATCGTACGGACGAGCGGTAGGGAAATTGGTAAATACATGTTTTCGACATTGTTCTTGACCTTTAGCGCGCCGTACGAACAAGCGAACGTGTATTTGAAGCTTTTTACGCCCGAGTATGTCCACGTGGAGTATGAAAAAAACAAATGATGTTGGTCAATCGATATAGACAGGCCGATCACAAGGTAAGTTTTAGTGCTGAATAGTATTCTACGGACAAGCCGTACGGAGCTTGGTATATACATGTTTTCGATCCGGCTCACGACCTTTTGCGTGCCGTACGAACAAGCGAACGCGCTTTTGAAGCTTTTGTCGCGCGAGCATGTCAACTTGCAGTGTGAAAAACACTAATGTTGTTGCTCAATCGATTAGGAAATGCCGATCAGAAGCTAATCAAGAGTGATCGTTAATATCCTACGGACAAGCGGTAGAGAAATAGGTAAATACATGTTTTCTACCTGGTATTGATCTCTGGCGCGCCGTACGAACAAGCGAGCGCGTCGTTTGACCTCTTGCCGCACGAGCATTTCAACGTTGGGTATAAAACGCACGAACGTTGTTGGTCAATCGATATGGAAAGGCCGATCACAAGCTAATCAACAGTGCTGTATACCGTACTATCCTACGGATTAACGGTGGGGAAATTGGCAAATATATGTTTTCGACCTGGTTCACGACCTTTAGCACGCTGTATGAATAAGGAAACGCCTATTTGAAGCTTTTGTCGCCCAAGCATGTTAACGTGGAGTATTAAAAACACAAATGTTGTTGGTCAGTCGATGTGGAACCGCCAATCACAAGCTCACCAAGAGTGATCAAAAATATCCTACGGACGAGCGGTAGGGTAATCGGTTAGTATATATTTTCGACCATGTTCTTGACTTTCGGCGCGCCGTACGAACAAGCGAACGCCTATTTGAAGCATATGTCTACCGAGCATGTCAGCGTGGAGTATGAAAAACACAAATTTTGTTGGTCAATCCTTATGGAAAAGCTGATCACAAGATAATCGAGAGTGATCAATAATATCCTACGGTCAAGCGGTAGAAGAATATGTAAAGACATGTATTCGACCTGGTTCACGACCTTCATCGCGCCGTACGAACGAGCTCACGCGTGTTTGGAGCTCTTGCCGATCAAGCATACCTACTTAGACAATGAAAAACACAAATATCGTTGGTCAATCGATGTGGAAAAGCTGATCACAAGTTAATCAACAGTGCTGAATAGTATCCTACGGACAAGCGGTAGGGAAATTGGTAAATACATGTTTTCGATCTGGTTCACGACCTCCATCGCGCTTTACGAACAAGCGAGCGCGTGTTTGGAGCTCTTGTCGCTCAAGCATACCTACTTAGAGCATGAACAACACGAATACCGTTGGTCAATCGATGTGGAAAAGCTGATCACAAGTCAATCAACAGTGCTGAATAGTATCCTACGGACCAGCGGTAGGGTAATCGGTTAATACATGTTTGCGACAATGTTCTTGACTTTCGACGCGCCGTACGAACAAGCGAACGCCTGTTTGAAGCATATGTCTCCCGAACATGTCAACGTGGAGTATTAAAAACACAAATGTTGTTGGTCAATCGATTTGGAAAGGCCGATCACAAGCTAATCAAGAGTGATCAATAATATCCTACGGTCAAGCGGTAGAAGAATTTGTGAAGACATGTATTCGACCTGGTTCACGACCTTCATCGCTCCGTACGAACAAGCCAACGGGTATTTGAAGTTTTTACCGTCCGAGCATGTGAATATGGAGTAATAAAAACACAAATGTTCGTGGTCAATCGATACGGAAAGGCCGATCACAAGCTAATCAAGAGATATAAATAATAACCTACGGACAAGCGGTAGGGAAATAGGTGAAGATATGTGTTTGACCTGGTTCACGACCTTCATCGCGCCGTACGAACAAGCGAGCGCGTGTTCGGAGCTCTTGTCGCTCGAGCATGCCAACTTAGAGCATGAAAAACACAAATATCGTTAGTCAATCCATCGGCGAAGACTGATCACAAGTTAATCAACAAAACTGTATCCTACGGACAGGCGGTAAGGTAACAAGTAAAACTGTCTTTTCGACCAGGTTCTCGACCTTTAGCGCGCAGTACGAACAATCGAGCACGTATTTGAAGCCCATGTCGTCCGATCATGTCAACGATGGATAAGAGGAACACAAGTTGGTTTTGGTCCATGGATATCGAAAGGCCGCGACCTTCATCGCGCCGTACGAACAAGCGAGCGCGTGTTCGGAGCTCTTGTCGCTCGAGCATGCCAACTTAGAGCATGGAAAACACAAATATCGTTGGTCAATCCATCGGCGAAGACTGATCACAAGTTAATCAACAAAACTGTATCCTACGGACAGGCGGTAAGGTAACAAGTAAAACTGTCTTTTCGACCAGGTTCTCGACCTTTAGCGCGCAGTACGAACAATCGAGCACGTATTTGAAGCTCATGTCGTCCGATCATGTCAACGATGGATAGGAGGAACACAAGTTGGTTTTGGTCCATCGATATCGAAAGGCCGATCACAAGTTAATCAACAGTGCCGAATAACATCCTACGAACAAGCGGTAGGGTAACCGGTAAAAAGGTGTTTTCGACGTGGTTCACGACCTGTACCGCGCAGTACGAACAAGCGAGCACGTATTTGGAGCTCTTGTCGCCCAAGCATGTCAACGTGGAACATGAGAAACACAAATGTAGTTGGTCAATCGATATGCAAAGGCCGATCATAACTTAATCAGCAGTGGCGAATATTATCCTACTGACAAGCGGTAGGGTAGCGGGTAAAAACGTATTTTCGACCTTGTTTACCACCTGAAGCGCAGCGTACGAACAAGCGAGCACGCATTTGGAGCTCGAGTCACCCGCCGATGTCTACGTATAATTTTTTATTAACAAATGTTGTCTATCAACAATGCGCCGTTCGACGGTGAACTTAATCTACAGTTACTAATGTTATCCTGAGGACAAGTTGTATTTACCGGGTAAAAACATGTTAGCATGCGATACAAGCGAGAGGATCGATGAGAGGCTTCAGCCGTGTGGCCCTCAAGAAGCTTACCATACACTGTTGATGTTTCAATTATGTGGCCGTGGGTGTATCGTATGGTTCACCTTCCTCGCCTTTATGGGTTTTTGAAGAGGTCTACGTGTTCACATCCATTCATGCTTACATGGTGCCACCACAAGAAAAACCCAAACTGCGGTTTTTAATTTCAACATTGCTATTGTGTTACCGTGCATACACCAGAATCGCGCAAACATCACCTACAGAAACAATCCAGAACATGCATGCCCCCCACCAGGATTATTTTCGCCTACGGTGCATCCTTGTCCGTTCCGGCGATGGTTCTCCGGCCGGCGTACCGCAACATCTATTACTAAGCCCAAGAAAACATCATCTACCCACCCGAATGACTCAAGTACCCGAATGGTGGGCTTCAAGCAAAAACACCGCTCGCAGAGCCAAAGCCACTTGTGTCAGGAGCCGATAGTCCCTACCGTATGTTGTCCAATAGACCGCAACAACCTCCCGAGCGTTCTTCGGCTGATGCGCTCGTTTTGGAGGTCGATAATCACCCCCAGGGGGTAGGTGAAGTTCGGAAACGCCATTGTGTTGATCTACCGCAAGTAGACGTTGTGCACCAGCGTTTCCACGCCAAGAATGCTCGGCAAAACCCAGGTGTACGGACCTTGGTATTTACTGCATGTTATTCCCCATATCGAGGAAATATGGAAGTAGCGCTTCTATTTCTACAATCTAAATAGATAATTAGCTTGTACTTGACGTGTAGAACATACGGACGTTCGCTAAAACCAAGCAGAATCCCTGTGCCTTCCGTGTTTCTCGCCTCGGGCAGGGAAGTGCCATAAAAGTCAAAAATAGGTCAACCTAGGTATGAGACATTTCTAGGTACAGCACATACAGCGGTTCACTGGGGAAAACCCTTAATGGCCTTCCCTCTAAGGATCATTCCTAAAAAAAACTGTTAAAACTTGCCAAAATGGCAAATGTTTGGATTTTTCGGCTTCGAAGTCTTGCTAAAAACTTGGGAAATCAAATTGCAAGTTCAAATTTCGAAACACTTGCCAACGAAGGGCTTGGGGAATATCCATAAAACGTTTGAATAAACGTGCTATTTTGGCAAATCCAAAGTTCCAAAAACTTGCTAAATTGGCAAATAATTTGCCCATAATGGGTCAGCGTCCTTCGCATCGTTTATACCTATTGCTGGCTGAAAGGTTCAAGGCCCACCTATATCTCTGAGGTTATTTAAGCTGGGCTTCACCTACGTTTGGCTTCAAGTGGACTTATAACTGGCTTAACCTTTACCTACAAGGGGCCTCTTTCCCAAGTAGGAAATATCATGCTGGCCAACTGCCTAGTTTCATACTGGGTGATTATGAGTGTGCGGTACTCTGCGTAAAAACCCAGCCTCCCTCGCAAAGGATGATTCCGCACCCAGCTCTCGGGCAACCCGGCCCCCACGGCCCTGTGGCCGCAATTTCGTTTCAGAAAATGATTCAATTGGGCCATTCATAGGTTCGATCGGGCGCTGGCGAATCAAAGTGAGGACCAGCAAACCGTCCCCGAGTACAATGTGTGGTGTACCTCATTGGCCAAAACGGCAGACCTACTCGTATACCTGATTTTAGCTTTTGCCAAAATTTATCATGTGCGCGCGGGAACAGCACCATCCGCATAATTCTAAAATAACGCTCAATCTGTAATTGCTCCCTTCCCTCCCCTCAACTGTATCGTTTTTTTTAATGTACGTGTGAAATACCGACACCGCGCCTACCTTGACGTAGAATACAGAGTCGGGCACATCGCGGGGACTCTCCTCAGTCAGCAGCGGCATGGGCACAATCATGACACCCGATGGCACAAATGCACCCAACACTCCTGCAGTCGCCGTATCCGCTTTGCCGATGAATAGCTCGAGCGCGAGCCAGGCTTGGGGTTCCCATCTGACTGCCAGAAAGCGTGCAGCTTGAACTCTTATTCAAACCCCTCCCGCGAGGTGAACCTACGTGTTCCAGCAAGCATACCACGGAAGGTTATTGAAGTTCATATGTACGAAGGATACAAGATGACCATGTGAACGACGCTAGGGTGAAGATTGTATCGGTGCGGTTCTGCCCAGTATTGCCGCAGCACATGCAGGAGGACCCACCACCTTGAACGCCAATAATACCGCTCGACTCCAGTCATCTGCCGTACATTTTCACGAGTGTTGTGCTCACCGTCGAGCGCCCCAAAGCTTCTATGCTCTTTCTAAACGTTATACGTACTTGGGTCCACATAACAGCCCGTGACACGTACCCGGAAGTCATACAAATTACATTCAGACATATGTAGAGGGAAATACCTCATCTATACAATATATAGCTCAAGACGTATAAATGAAGAACCTGATAAAGCCTAGTAAGACAAACACACAGGGTGGCAACGAGGAAAGGGGAAGCCTGCATGTCGCCGACTCATCGAATACACCCTCTCAAACGTCGTCGACGACCTTGTACGAGAGTATTGATTTGGTAGCTGAAAAGGTATTTCACTATTTCAAAACCTGTAGCGTTGACAAAATCCGTGTGAGGAATGACAGTCTACGTGGACATTCAACGATTTTTTCGCAGTCATGTATCCACGTACGGGCACTCACTTGCTGCTGTCACCGTCCGAGTATCAAAGTCTGTGGAGATTTCTCAGGTCTCGTATATCCATGTCGTCCACGTAGCCAATCCCCTGCCCATCCGTCGCTAGTCACTCTACCAGTGCCGTGCCATTGCCATCTTTGTAACTATCGCCTTAGGCCTGTGGAGAGCCTCGCTATGTCTTCAGGAAAACTTCCGAGCGTCGATTTCCCTGTCCCATCCATGTAGGCGTAGAATCAACCGTCTCCTCGGCTGCCACGACAAACCGCACGCGTTTCCCGAAGTGGATGTGAGACATCAAGTGTAGCTTAAGCAGAACAGCAACACGCTCGACGTCGATGGTTTGCTCCGGTCGCGACGTCAGGAGTTGCCTCTTCGTCACGAAGTTCGCGGGCAGCTTCATGCACCCGTCGAAGGTCACAACCTTTGAGATGTTGCCCCAGATCCAGCATCGGTACTCGAAGCCGAAGTCGGTGACGGCCAGGAAGCTGAAGAAGGCATTTTTCAGCGATATCAAGAGATTGGTACCTTCCGACAGACTGCTTTTATCCCATCGCCGACGAAGCAGGTTGTGGAATAGAACACGAAGATTAAAGACGACACAGCTGTGGGCTGGCACCGACGAGGTGTGGAACATATACGTCACACGAGCTTCAGAGAATTTGGCAAGGACTGCGAACGGTAGCTAAGTTCGTCCGCTGACCAACGAACGCGCACAGCTTGTGTACCGTTTCCTAGTTGTGTCTATCGATCGTGACGCTGATCGTATAAATCGATTGTCTGGGAATACACAATGGCAACCGAAACAGTTCCAGCCTCGAGGCTGCGTCAACGCCGATCGGACGATGACCCCTTACATCGCTTTGAATCGAACGAGAAAACACATGACACACGCTACGACACACACCCCACCCTTCTCGTATTGCCATCGATGAACAGGCACTCCTCGTTCTACACAAGAACCGTCGTACTTTGTGTTTGTTCTATGAGACGAACCACCCTCCCTGCGAGTATTGGCATGTACTTTATATCCTATCATCCACTGACGCGATTACGCAACGTCACCCACTGTTATGTTCGGAATATGCATCAGACAAATCGCAGTCCTCTTGGAGGCGTGCCGGGAACGTCGCCGAGAAGGTATGTATAGGTGTGCCTTGCATGAATACGTCGCGGCAGCTGTGCAGGTATAATATCTCGATCCGCAAGTCATTGCTGTAGTTGTACACTCCGGTTATTCGCCAGTCATCATTGGCCCACGCGTAGGTGCCGCACGGCTCGCACTTCCATCCCTCCACCCGAACACTGGCCATGCCGGGCTCCTGCAAGTGATCGTGGCAACAACGGAGAGAAGCCGTGTGTTGTACTACATGGCTGCATGTTCCTAACATGTCCGGCCGAGGAACATACGAACTAAGGGGTAATATCACTGAGTTTGGGAATGGAGACCTACTGTCGTGGTTGTCGTTTGCCATTATGTGTCGGCACAGTTTACTTTGGAGGCATAGCAGAGGGCGGGACAAGCGGCGCGGGTAATCGAATGCAGCAAGTGTTCAAAATATCGATACAGCACGTGTATACAGGCTGGTTCAAGTTGGAGTTCATGAGACATAAAGAGTCCACGCCGTTCATTGGAGATATATATTGAAATTTGCACACGTGTTCCGTAAACCCCTGTGAAGGGAATCAACACAAAAGCGACACAGCACATGAAAAAACGACGATAAATACGATGGTCGATAGTTACGAACGAGTAATAGTGATCATCTCGATAGGATCTGGTACTCTGCAGTTGTTAAAAGTGATGCGAGTTACATAGTCACCACGATCGATAGAGGGGGGTACCGTATACGGAAAAAAATGTATTTACAGCGGTTCTTAGAAACTCAACGGGGTTTGCGAGTGGGCGGTTAAAAGTTAAGCCAAATGACCGGACTTCTTCTGACCGGTTTGTTAAACCGGTTCTTAACCGGTTGCCGCGAAAAACCGGCAATTCGCTCGTCTGGCCGGTTAACCGCCAGGACCAACCGTTTGTTCGGGATTGCGTTGACTGAAAAGGAGAGCTAGTTATTGATTGTTGTTGCTTGTTTCCACTGCAACAGCATTGGGTACCCGGTGTTCGCAAACGTCGTTTTTCGCTCTGAGGCTCGTTGTCTTACTTTGCGTGCTCTCATTCAAGTCTTATCAGCTAGATTCTGAAATTATCGTATATTGTTTTCGAGGACAACTTTCCACCGTTTTCAGCATTAAATTTTACTGTGCCTTATTTTTGTATTTATCGCAAACACCGCATATCTCCCATGCGTAATTCGTATACGAGTGAAACTCATAGAGGACTCCTCGTGGATGTTGACCGCAAGGGCAATTTGGCACGGGCTCACTGGGTGATAAAAAATGGCGCTACTAGCAGTAGGGGACACAGCACTGAAACGACCGTAATCACATGAATAGCATCTAGGAGTCTTCTTGATGGCAACACTGCTGCTGAAAGTTTGGTATTTTGTCGTTTCTTATCAAGTGCCAAGCTCCGGAACGGCCTCATTTCTTACCTCGGGTAAGCGTCGATCGGATTAGTTTCTCATGTGACTGTTTCTCATATTGTTGCTCGTTTTGAGCTGTGTGTCGCACACTCAATTTCCTATTTTGTTTGATGGAGCGGCCTCATTTATTTCCTCGGTTGGGCGTCGATCGCATCTGTTTCTACTGTGACTGTTTCTTATCTTGTTGCTCGTCATAGATAGGCTGCGTTTCATACACTCAAGTCCCTATTAAATTGGGCATTTCTATATTTGCTTTCTGAGCAGAATACAGAGTACCAGGTACGGTATAAATCCTTGCGATATCCTACCAGAAAATGTACATCTCTCTTTTGTCACCCGTTTGCGTACCTGGTACCTGGTAAAAAATACCAGGTGCACACGTGGCATCGGTATATCGGCATCGTGACGGCTCTGCTTGGGAGCCCTGCTTTTGCGGACCGAACGAAACGTCCAGTGTGGTCAGAGATACCAGCGTTCAGTTCTGTGATTATGTGCTGCATTGCTGTATTGTAGACCGGGTTCAAGTCTCTCCGGCTGAGGGGGATACGTCGGGCACAAGTACTCACTTTACACAGTCGCATTAGCTGCTCGGTATGTTGTTGTGAAAGCAGGACTTGCGGTCCATGCAAGGATTGAAACCGTGCTTGCCACCGCTCGCACGCAGCGGGTTGAGGACAAAGCCTCCTCCTTTGCCGGCAGTCTTCTTGCTTCTGGTAGCTCTGGCTGCACCTCTCCAGATACGTGAATTTTTGCTTTCGCTTTGTGCTGCTAGCAGATCTCCCACCCGCAGGCTGCCTCCCCAGCTCCGTCAGATCCATCCTCGAATCCGTCGGTTATACCGTCAAGATGATGGTTGCTTCGCCCGCTCCCTAAAGCTGTCGCTGGTGGTGGCGGTGGTTGTGATCGTGGTGGTTGGTGCGGTGGCGGTGGCAGTGGTGGTGCATATGTGCCGTCCATACCATCCATGGTTTTGTCCCCAGTTGTTCTGCTGTTTGTTGCGGCCGTCTCAACGACGCGAGATACTCTCAAACAGAGTACTGTTAATGCGGGCATATACCATCAGTGCTACAGCCAGCAGCACGAATTTGAAATTCGAAGGAACACGATCTGTTGTCCAGCCGTCGGTAGATCAGGAAGCAAACCTATTGGCCTGCATGTCTACTTACAGCGCTTTTCATTCCGCGATTCTCACTCTTTATCCAGTGTAATAATTCAGGTATCTCGTAAAGGCTATTACTTTACGAGATACCTGAATTATTACACTGGAGAAAGAGTAAGAATCGGGGATTGAAAAGTGCTGTAGGTAGACATGCAGGCCAATCATTATGCTTTCTGATCTAAGGACGGCTGGACAACGGCGGATCGTGTTTCTTCGATTTTAAGATTTTTACTCCTGGCTGCAGCATTGGTGTAACTAGTACTCTGTGCAGAGAGAACTTCGCCTCGTCGAGAGCGGCCGCAACAATCAGCAGAGCAACTGGGAACAAAGCCATGGATGGTATGGACGGCACAGATGCAGCTGTGTTGCATTGCCCACGAAAAAATGTTAAGGTGCAATAAAAAACGCGAATACTAGTTGAAACCGGGCTTTGGTAGAGATTAGCCGCTCAGAGGGCCTTTTGAGGCGCTCTTCATGGTCACCATGCTGCCCACTGAAGCCTTCAAATTACATAGGACGCTCAAAGGAACTCCATCAAGTCATGATAGAGCCTGTTCGCTGGTTGACCCTTGGCCGTCCTAGGTTTGGATATGTTCGGTTTATCGTAGCTTCAAGCAAACGGCAGCTTCGGTCGAGGCAATTGCGCCGCCCGGTTAGGCTTTTTTCACGGCCGATGTCCGACTCGAAGACCTTGACGGAATTGACCAGATTTCCGTCCGTATGCTCGCATACAGGCAATCATGCAAATCCCACTATTCGAGATTATAGAGATCGAACCTCCAGTTGCCACGGTCGACCGAACAATGGTGCCTAACGCATTCCCAAAAACATGGACAAAACGGCTATATCCGGCTCTCGTTTGTGCCGACAGTCGAAACACGCTAAATAACCTCGTTTACTGTCCCGATGCGTACGCAGACACGGGGTACGTGCTGGCCTTGCCAATAAAGCAGTTAGTTCCTGTATCCCTAGGAAGAGCAGCGGCAGAGCGACGGAGCTTGTCCTACGCTTCTGCTGCCAAACTAATTAGATGCCATTAAACAAATCAGCGGTTTGTGGGGTGAAGCCCCGGGCAGGCTATCTCTTATGTGGTTGTGGTGTGGACGACACACCGAAGTGGGCTGCGCTTCGCGTTTTCGGGGAACGGAGTGAGTCACCTATGTTGACCTTGAACTTGCGTGTAGTGAGTCGGTACCATCTATTAATAGAGGGAAGGGGACCAGGTATCCACATCACCCCCCTCTTTTTTTAAAGGTGCATCTGCGCGTCTTAAATATATAGGTGTCGGCTTGGGGAAACGGGCGCACGCCCATGGTCTTACCTGGAGCCGGCAATTATATTAAAATGGCGCGAAGCGGCAAACAATGAGTGAACAGCCAAAACACGAGGGAGCAAAGCGACCGAATATTTATTATGCCAATATATAGGCGAAATAAAGCTTTGGTGGTCTGTAACTAAAGTTGTGTTTTGTAGTACTGATTGCGAGAGCTGTACCTAACCGATTTCCATACACTCGATATCTACAGAAGCGAACAATCGTGGGCTTTCACGTGCATCTTGTCGCCGCACAAGTTGTCTCGAGTTGGTCACTGTCGGAGTGCTGCTATGGTTTTTGTGATGTTCTGGGAGCGGCAACGTTTCGTTAGTATTTTGGCTTCGTTTTCTGTGAATGCACATAGCCTACGGCATGTAACAGACAAACCTGCTTCCTTTTTCTATCTACTGGTATTGGCCGACGGTACGAGTACCTACAACGTTTGAGTATGTTCACACTTGTCCACAACACAGATGCTGTGTACGCTTGCTTTGACGTTCTCTAGCTAGATACACTTGATTTCTTCTCGCCTTTCCTCTGGATGGTTTCAATAGGTCAGACGATGTTTTTACGCAGCGATCGGTTCAGTTTGCCTGTGATAATGCCACGAGCACTTACCGTGAGTAACCAGCTAGCCCGAACGGGTTACGTCAATGATTGTTTACTACGTGCAGGTGGAAGAACGTGCACATGGGAAATGATCACCGGGTTCACAGATGTTCGCATCGCATCTCCGTTTGCACCTGGTACGTAAATAAATATTGAAAAAAAAACAGCAGTTTCTCAAACAAAACGTATTATCATTACGCTCGTGAATTCTCGTTGGGGGCAACGCGCAGGAGCAGTCTTCGTCGCTCACTGCTCCTACAGCCCCCCAAAACATACACACCCACTGAGCTCTTCACATATAGCTCAAACGCACTCCGCTCTCAGAAGCTGTGCACCGCCCGTAGTAGTGTCGAATGTAGTTTGCAACGATAGCGTGCTACTTTTCTTGCGTATCAATCAAGACGCGGGAACCAAACGTTTACTGACAGAATGCCCAACACAAGAATCCAGCCATCCTTGTCATATCGACGGAGTAAAAACGTCGCCTGCAAGTCGTGGCAGAATGTGTCCCTGAAACATATTGAGACAGTGCATATGCTGCACGCATCGTTCGCCATAAGGTTTAATCTGAACCGTATTCTTCGGACCGCCCGCACTTAACATGCGCCATCATTGTGGCCAGGATTGCAGCCCGTCTGATACATTTCGTCTCGGGCGCATACAACTCGCACTCCATTTTGCGTTCGTCTCCTTCGGATGGTTAAAATCCCGAGAAAGCTCGCCGGGTACACAGCAGTTAAACCACCTTCCACCTTCGCGCTGCTGCCAAACGTGATTATGGTGGTATTTCTATGCCTCCACTGCCATCTCATGCTCCATGGCAAACGCGCGAAACTATCGATCGCATAGACAACCGCACGGCCACCCTCTGCCGCCCCCTGATCTCGAGCAGCTTGATGTTCTGCATACTATCTGCGTAAACTGAAGGTAACCGGAGTTTCAACAAGCAAAGCCTTTGCAACGAGTGGCACTTGCGGGGCATCGACTGCCAACGAAAGCGCGGCAGTTCGTCTTGATGGGTGCAGCTTTCTCGCAAACAGTCCTTAGCGGTTCCCTGGTTGGTGTTGATGTGGCCGTGATGCCTGCGTCACCACCCGTGAGACGTCGAATGTGGGAAGGGCAAGCCATTTAGCAAAAATGCAGCGAGAAAAATTCTGGAACTATATAGGCCCTTACTCGAGCACCCGAAACTTTAAAAGACGAAAACAGGCTGGGTTTTACTTGCTACTTTAACAATACGCCTCAAGGTGGCGGGCCTCGTTGCTCAAACTGGGAACAACGATGTTCTTTACCGCTTCTGTGATATGAGTGGAGTACTCATGGGCTTAGGATATAGATAATATAGTCTGCAGTTTCGTAGCCAGAGGAATACGAGAATAATCCAAAGAATGGATTAACCCGGCGGAGATTCCGTTAGTTGAGAGTAACGTTCGTTTTAGGGATGTTCTCTAAGGCGGACAGGCCGTTAGACAAGAGTAATATTCCTTAACGCAGATAGGACCAGAAAGTGAGAAGTTCTTATACTAGCAGAAAAACGATCGGTAACCATAGGAAAGTTATTTAGGAGTACGCTAGATGAGAGGAATTTATGAGAGCTTGTTGCGTGGGGTGGGACGAGTATATCTGAGCGTCGAGTCCCACCCCGCTACCTCTCACTTCTCTACCGGAGCACCTCCTCAGCTCTAGTCATCAACAAAGAAGATCTATATCCGAAGAAGCGAAGCACTACTTCCCAGCTGCCAGATACACCTGCGTCCCTTACCCTTACCCTTACCTGGGCCATATCTTCACATCTGACGTCTTCGCATTCGACGAACATTCTGGCCAAGCTTAGGACTGCAGCGCTTCTTCTAGATCTTCCCACGATCATGTGAGCTCTCCCTCTCGAAGAGGCACCTGGTTTTGAAGTCTATTTGTTTTTTTACTTCTTCTTGTTCCTTGGTTCTTGTTCTCATTCGTTTTTCTTGCGCTATATTTTGTTTTCGTTTTGTTTTTCTTTTCGAACCTGCGTTCCCGAGTGCGTTTTTAGTGCCGACTGTGACAAGCTGCCTAGTCGCGGCAGGAAACGTTTCTCCCCTCTTAGTATAGGTGAGTAGACGCATTCTTCCCCCCTTATCAGGCACACGTGCAAGTGCGCACAAGGTCTCTCTGTTGTTTCTTGGTGGGTACTTGCCATACAAGTACTGCTGCTCTCGGCAGTATGCTGAGGTTTGTTTTTCCGCGCCCTGTACCCCGTCTCCGCCGTGAATGACGAGATCGATCACCTCCGCGATACGTGGCACCACGTGGTTGAATGCACCTAGAGACCCCCCCCAAATGACCTCGTGCTCATCGCGCACAATTTACGAGAGCATTGTTTTTTCCAATGAGCCCCTCCGCCTCGATGTATGTCTTCTCTTTCATAGGGAAGGCACGTAATAAGTAGTTGGATGTGCACCTTCCAGTTTATGCAAGTGTTGTATGGGATTCGACCCTTATCACGACTGCAATGAAGCTGCTGTCGTACTAGTAGGGCACGCGCAGAAGTGTACTGATACGTGGTATATATATATATATATATTTAGGAACAGCGGTCGTGTGACTAAATACGCCATCCCTATTATACGCATATATATATGAGCTGCGTACGAACGGCCCGGCTATAAATTGCGAATTGTATCCATTGGTACCAGGGATGCGTATTTCCCGGTAGCGGTAATTACCCGAAATTAATAGGGCTCGAGGTAATAATTTTTTTCAGAGGAAATTCTTTGCGTCCCCTATCCCCGGGCAAATAACGCCTCCAAATAGAATGGAAACCCCCGGGTTTTTTTTCAAACGCTGCTAAGCTGTGCAGCAGAGCAGAGCGCTACGTAGGCGCCCACAGGCAACCGAGAGCTACGCCACACGCAGGACACAACAGCTGTGTGTCGTTGTGACGGAGTAGCATACTATGGCGTTCAGGCGTAGCGCCGTCGTCGATTTATCCGATGGCCAGCCCCAGAGCTACGAAGAGCACCGCACCGCGCTTACAATATAAAATATAATCATATATATGAGCTGACATATCCGAATGGAAAGGGTGAACTCGGCGCAGATGCAGCTGGGACGCTGGGATTTCGTTGAGGCGTCCAGCGTCTATGTTTACAGTTTCTAGTCGCGGATAAGGTCGCTATCGCTACACGCGTACGAAGCAGCGCACTGCTGTAACTGCTCACTTCCTGCTTTGCGCTTTGTGTTGCTGATTTACCTCGCGACATATCATAAGTATATTCGTACATGAGAGATCGCTATCAGTACTACGGCAGTAGTAGTCCTACTATTCCAGTATCAAATTGCTGCAGGACGAAATCAACGAGGACATGAACAATTAAAAATCAACTGAAACCGATGAACATTTACTAAAGTACTTGCATTGTGCGCAACTGCTACTACTGCTGTGCACCTGGTGCCGGTAGAGTGAAAATGATCGAAAATGTCTGTCCGAAGGCCTGAACGAATCTTATACTTGTGCTTTATGTAGTGCATGGGCCACCCGGGGATGATATTTTTTGTCCCCCCCCCAAAATTACGCCTTTTTTTCCTCGAACGAGAGGAAATAGGGGAAATTTTTTGGAAAAGCTGAAAAAGGCTGTTTCCCGGAAATTTTTGGGTTCCGGGTGAGGAAATACGCATCCCTGATTGGTACCCATCGCGTGGGATATTCGCCTGCGAGATATTGAACGACCATACCTTCATACCTGGTACCTGGTACCTGATACGAGCAATAGTATACGTATGAATTCATCTTACTGGCGACCCCTTCACGGCGAGGAGAGCCATGAATGTACCTTGTTATTTTATTGTGTTGCCTTGGTTACAGGATTTCAACACATATATTCTGGGAGTCCTCGAGTCAAGCCTATTCTGGCGTACAAAGCTTGGTATACGAGCGAGGTACCAATAGGGGTATGTAATACTATTTTAGTAACAAAATCTCCCGTGAACCCCCCCTTCTTTTCTCGCGGTATATTTAGGTGGACAAACGATGCACAACTGGGTCGGTGCCCCCTTCTTGATGTTATGGCGTAGCACATCCACAGTATAGGAATATATGTATATACTCGCACGTACCCGAACCTTAACTGGTTGCACGTATATACAATTTGAAGAACGCACACGTGCGGGTAGCGCTCTGGGAATAATACCAGGTATACCTGTAGACAATTCTTTATGGTTGCACGTAGCTCTTTAGGAACATATCTGCAGGCGAATTTAATGTGTAGCTCATTGGGACCAGCTTATATTTCTGCACCCCTCTTCAGATTGGCCCATCCACACACTGCTTCTACCCTGCAGAACAGGCTCTATGAAGCACTACTTTCCTGTTGCTCCACTATAAATACAGGGTGACTGTTGCCGAAATTGATCGGATTTCTGCTATTTTTTCGCGGACCTTCAACAATCTGGGAGAAGGGATCTTCAGGTTGGTAGCTGTTCAGGTCTTTTGATTCTTGTTGGAATCAAGGTACGGGCGAAGACCTGACCCAACTCTTGACTCAAACTCTAACCCTAACCCTAACCCTAACCCTAACCCTGACCCCAAACCGCAGGTAAACCGGGCCAAAACTCGCCATAAACCTGGCTACACCGCATTTGCGTCGAATTAGGAAATTTCTCAGTTGCGGACGACGATTCCGAAGTGCAGACCACGCTACGCATTTTTCAAGTTAAAAACATCAATAAAGATCCCTTCTCCCAGATTGCTAAACCTACTCATTTATGCCCCACCCCCACAGCCTATAGGATACAAAAACAACGGCCATTATTCGTTTTTTCTTTAATTTTGTTTTTCACTACTGCTCTCCATATGCACGTTTTCCAGCGATAACTAAAGCGGCTGTATGTTGCCGAACCTTGTCCGTCTACTGCCTAGGTGCATTCAAATTTACCAGTTTTACACCAGAAATATGGTGTGTACACTGCACAAATATGTCCGGCTACAGCTTTTTACGTGCACGTTCCTCGTTACCAATGAAACGAGGCTTTATGGCGCTCAACCTTGTCTACTGCTGTTTGCGTCTACCCCCCCCCCCCAGCTGTACCACAAAACAGAATGTATCCTACCTGATCTGGTACGGATATTTGTTTGGTAGAGTTTGTTTTCCCTTTCCTTCTTATTTTCTACTTTTTTGTGCCTTCCTTTTTATGTTTTTGCCCCCACCATTGGTCAAAGCAGGGTAGACACTGTTGTTCGCGTGTGCAACAATTGTTATTTTTCAACGCATCCCAACCGCATCAGCTTTTTGCAAACAAAGCAGGGTATACAGGCTGCCTGGAACCGTAACACCACGAAGGCTACACAAACTAGTAAACAACCGTTTCTCCCTCGGTTGTCCAGCTTATCACAACAACAGCAGCAGCTGCAAGCTGCTCGACTATAGAGCATAGTAACTGTGGCCCAGCCAGTGATCAGTTCCGAAAGTGATGAATTAAATGCGGGTCAAACTAAACACAATAATATGCAACATCCTTCGCGGCGGATTAGAGTCTTCGACTCCCCCAAAGGAGCCGATTGATACTCTTTTCCATGTATTTACGTACCGGGGTCAATTTCTTGTTTTCTTTTTTTTCACACTTGTGCCACCTCTACAACACCCTACGTATCTCACAACGTATCGGACCTTGCGACCACACCCGAAATGTATCGGTTGCTGCCTGTTTCTACCACGAAACGAAAAGCTGCTCACTGTTCAAGTAGGGAATCACCCGATATTCTGTGCAGCTACCAAATATTGCCGGTATGCTGCATTTTCCCCCCCGACTCGACCTACGTGTTTTCTTTACGGGTACCCTAATTGTATCCCAACGAAAGGTCTTGCACTGCCCACGTCCAGTAATCGTCACGCCCTGTTATCACGAACATTGGGCATTTCAGACGGAGTTCTGTTCAATTCAGTTCAACTGATATCACTTGAGTGATTCGGGCGCGACTACCGTCAATCACGGAGAGGCGCCTGATACTAGGTAGACGTCCTCAACTATAAAAATATCCTTCGACGGCAACTAAAAATGGTGGCACCCCCCCCCCTCAATACCCCTTCTTGTACGTCCGTAGCGTCACTCCTTTCTGTCCCCTAGATTGGTATCTTGGTATTGTAGCCGCCTACCCTGATCCAAGCCTGGATCCACCCGCCCTCTCCATCTTCCACCAAACCTTTTCCAGCCCCAGTGCAAGCGTTCCACCCGCCTAAACATAGCCGAGAAAGCTTTCTCCACCGACATGCCCGACGCCCCTTCCCCCGACGCCACCAACCCCCGCGAGGCTAGGTATGCCGCAAGGTCCTCTCGCGCCACGGATGACGACACCCCCGGCTTCGAAACCATTCTGAGTGACCTCACGCTTCACCCCTCCAAACCGGGATCTTCTTCACTGGGAGCAGTCACGACCGGTGCCGGGACTACCATCGAACCGGAGGTCTCCGCACAGGAGACGTTCACCCCTGCCCTCAATCCGGGGCATTACAAAGGCGATCCCACGGCTCTCCGTGAGCGCCGCGCCGCCCTTAAAGCCCTTCCCGAGCAGCTCACCTCTCTCGCAAAAGAGAGCGATGACCTCTTACTCGTGTTACCGCCCTCTCCCACCCCTTCCTCGAACCCTTTCGAATCCACCTATGAGACTACAGTCGGGACCATGGCCACCACGGCCCAATCTCAGTTGTCGACTCCGCACCTTGCCCCACCCTTGACGTCCGCCGAGATGTCTCGGACCACCACCTCCCGGCGCCCCACAAACCAAGCTGGGACCACAATGTCCCGGGCACCACTCCCGGCCTAATCCTTGCCAGCCCCCATACCCACTGGGCACCGGCAACCGCAGACGTTCGGCTTTGAGTCAAACGACTGGGTCTTCCTGGGCGCCAAGCTCCGTTGGATGCAGAGTACACGCGCTCCGGCAGCCTCGGATGTCTCTGTAGCGGAACACCGCGTCTGGCGACAGTTCACACTCGACTGCGATCCGTCGACCACCTTCGGTCTGGACGGCGCCGCCACCGAGGGTGCCTCGTCCGAGTTCATCGGGGCCGTCCACACCCTTGTACTCGGGCTATGGTATTTCCACTCCAACGCCGGCTGCGGCTACGTTAGGAACCCACTCGAGTCCCGACCCGCTTCCCCGACAACCCCAACCCCCCGCCCCACGACGGACACGCCATCGCCGGCGACACCGCCCCTTTCCACCTCGACAACGCCCCCCACGACGAGAGCTCCCCCCCTCCACACGAGCGCTCAGCCTCATGACGAGAGCCACTACGAAGCCCATGACGGAGGCGGAACGTCGCAGTGTTCCATGCCGGAGCCCTACGCACTCACGGTGACCATAGCCTCAACTCAATGGCACGGACCATAGCTAGAAGATCTGCTCCAAGAGCTTCCTCAACACGTCCGTCATCTTGAACTCGGCAGTCGGACAACTGAACGAGGGCGGTAACACCTACCGCCAGTGGCAACAGAGGATGCTCTACTACCGCCGTGGGCAATACGAGCACAACCTGGAGCGGAGTTCCAACCGCTACGACAACAACAACCGTCGGGGCAAGACCAACGCCAACCGCAGCGGAAACTCCAACAACAACCGCTCCAACCATAACCACTCCCGCAACTACCGCGGCAACAATGGGCGCTCCGACTACTGGCGCCATAACAACGGCCGTTCATACGACAACGGCAACCGACAGTCGCCAGAGCAAAGGTTTCAACAACAACGCATCGATCCTGACCCCTCGTCTTCCGCGTAGACGGTTCATACGCCTGCGACCAACACCTCTACACCTGCCGCCCCCGCGAACATGCGGATGGGCAGCAACAACTCGACCACCCACCCGACCAACGGTAGCCGGGAACCTTCCGCACCAACTTACGAGCCGATATTGGAGCGCCTGTCGCATCTCCACGAACAGCATCTACTGCAAGCACCCAAGGCGTCCAGGACGCACGCGTAAATCACGTGCACCACGCATCACCGACCCTTGCCCCCGCATGCCCCCCCCCTACCCCAGTCTATTTCCCAGCCACTTGCTCAAGCACAGATCCTCTTGCTCAAGTGATTGCCTTGAGGTGTGGGTGGGAGGAGGCCAAGACGACGAGCCTGACCAGGATGCTCCAGTCGACGTCTTCCGGCGGTGAGCAACGCTACATGCCGACCATTGCCGAGACCCCAGACATTGCTACCCTGGAAAACATCTCGAAGATTGCGGCTACCAGCGGTTCCGGTTCACACGAAACTACCGTTTCATCGACCGGGCCATCGCCCCCTGAGCCTGCCTCTAATTGGCCGCTCCATACGCGCTTGTCGCTTGCGCGCCTTTCTCGTGACAGCGTTGGAACCGCGAACGACGGTCTTCCACCCGCTGCCACGGTGTTGACACCACCTCTGCCCCTGAGCTCGAGGGACAGTCCCGTATTAAAAACGGCAGACTCGCGACCAACGTCGACCAGGACATGCCCTGAGCCCCCTGCCCGTCCTCCTCGCCTGCTTCGTGCAACGCGTAGACACGAGACCCAGGTGTGGCATGCCCTAGCGAGTATCCCCCTGTCCTCCACACGTTGGACGACAGGGCCCTCCAGGGTAGTCTCGCCCGGCGTACGGCGCCAGGTGGCGATGGGAAACATTATCGTCGCCCCCCACCCCAAGTCCTAATCTTTCAGGGTCGTCTCGCCCGGCGTAAAAGCCACGGCGTGGACCCTCCCGGTACCTCGGCTTTGCCGAGCAATTCCCCCGCGAACAAGAGAGTTCCGGTCAGCACCGCTAGATCGTGCCTGACCCTACCCCCGTCGACGCCAGGTGGCGATAGGAATACTTGTCGTCGCCCCCCACCCCAACAAACAACACGCCATCAACAGCTCACACCACCTCAGGGGCCCTCTCATCCTTTCACTTCTTCTGGGACTCCTCTTCCGTCTTTTCGCAGTGGTACCTGTGCGACATCGACCACGATGGCGTCACATACAACTGCGCTGAGCAGATGATGATGGCGAAGAAAGCTGCGCTCTTCGCGAACACCACAACTGAGCGCTGCATCAAAGGGACCCGCAACCCGGCCGACCAGAGCGCACTTGGGCGAACCGTTTCCGATTTCGACGAACTCATTTGGGAGCGATCCCACTACCACATCGTCCTCAACATCAACTTCTCCAAGTTCCGCCAGTACCCGGAGCTACGGCAAGAGTTGACGGCAACGGACGACAAGCGTATTGCCGAGGCCACCCCACACGACCTCATCTGGGGCATAGGCTTCAAGGCCGACCATCCGGACGCCTGCGACACGACGCGTTGGCGTGGTCGTAACCTGCCGGGCCGGGTACTGATGGACGTCCGAGAAAGCCTCGACGCCGACCGCCTCTCCCAATTTCCTACTCCTACCAGTGCCCACGACCCGGAGCCAACACCCGCCTCCACCGACTCAACCCGGGGTCTTCCCCACCGACGACCGCATCCACGAGACAACCCCGACCCCTCCATGGCAACCGCCTAACTCCCCATTTGGGCCGCTCCTACCGCCGTCTACACCCGACGCCTACCCCAGCAGCCACTTCGCCCAAGTGTCCACCATCTACACAGCAGCCCACAGCCCCCTCCCTCCCCGCCGGCCGCCGATATCGGAACACGGACCATGCCTTACAGGCGGCACCTTCACCGTCGACGACGCGTCGTTCACTACGAAGGCGCTTGTGCACAGCGGCCCCGCCGCCACTACACGCCGCCAACTCGTGGCCCTGCTCGATACCGGCTTACCCCAGTCCTTTATCGCCGGAACCGTGGTGGAACAACTGAAGGCCTCCCAGTCCGCTACCGATGACTGTGAGCGGCATAGTTCCCCCCGTTCATGGAGAGGCTTCGACACTTCAACCCCCCACTTCACCTCCGTCTCTATCCGCTTAAGCATCCAGTTTATGCGCCTCCAGACCCCCACCGCTGACCTAGCAGTATGGGCCAGCGTAGTTCCTGCTGAAACCATGGAGCACCCCATCTTCTTGGGACGAGACAGCTGGATGCGCTTCGAGGAACGCTCGTGTACCACGTTCCGGCAACAGCCCGCCCTCCCCCACCAACCTCCCCGGCGAACCCGTGGTGAGCTCTCCTTGAGTCACCACGACCCCGACGGAGCCTCAGCATTCATTACCGACGATCGTTCCACTGACGACGTCTACCACCTCCGATTCGCCAGCAACAAAGCTACTTCGCTTTTATTCCACCCCACAACTCGTCAAGGTCAACCTGGTGCGTCAGTCGGGCGCTCCAGCACTTACCGGGAATAACATGGTAAACATGCTCCCCCGCGACAACCCCCTTTCCGACACGGCGAATTTTGTCTCCGACGGGTACGAAACGGTCCCACTATCCGGATCTATCTATCTCGAGCCGTGCGACCTCTTCGGAACCTCCTGCTCCCAACTGGTACAAGTACCGCTAGCCACGCTTGGGCATCCGTCGTTGGACCCTCCACCCCCCTCTCCATTTCCGGACGTACATGCCGTCCACGGCAACATCCCCGCGGCCGTCCAGAGCCCATCGACAACTCCCGCCCCTTCCACCTCTACGGCGACACCAGCATCGACGGCTTTGGCGCGACCATTGACGAAGAACAACCCGACGGCTCGGTCCGCTCGATTATTTTTGTACGTCGTGCCACCCTGGACTCCGAACGGTCGTGGACACCCCTCGACCTCGAGGCCGGGAGCATCGTGTGAGCGATCGAACGCCTCCGAGTACATTTTTGTCCACCCGCTTCCAGATCTACTCGAACCACAAGGCGCTCGAGAGCATCGCCAAGGTCGGAGAACACAACGCCCGCGTCCGGCGTTGGATCGAGTTCCTTTCGGCGTACACCTACACGCTGGAGTACCGGAAGGGCATAGCCAACGGCAACGCCGACTTTCTGTCCCGGCTTCCCCAACCAGCCAACGACGCCGACCGCACGTTTCCTTTGCTGGATTTGCATGGACGTGCCTTCAATGTAAGGCGCGGAAAATCTCCGGACACACCATTTGTTGGCCCATCCTTCTCTTCCTTTGCCCAACGGGCCTGGCATCACCCTCAGCGTCGCCTACTTCGGATCCCTGCCGCTCACGCCGCGCGACAACGTCCACATCCTTCTCTTCACCGACCACTTCAGCCGGCGCGCCGATATGTATGCCGTTTCAGCGGCGCAGTTCACGACCGCCGGCACCGCCGACATCTCCCTGAACGAATACATCCCTCTCTGGGGGGGCTTGGTTAGGCTTCTCCCTGACAACGGGTTTACACTTTACCGCCAAGCTTGCGAACATTGTCTACCATCGCCTTGATACCTGCAAGGTCAACACCAGTTCCTATCACCCCTGCACCAACGGCGGTGTCGAGCGCGTCAATCATGTGTTGGCCCAAATGCCCTCTATGGTCGGCAACGAACAGCAGACCGACTGGGACGTGCTGCTGCCACACGTGTCGTCGGCCAACAACAACTCCGTGAACGCCGCTAGAGGGCTTGCGCCTGGCGAAATCCACATGGGCCGCCTTCCTCGCCTCCCCCTCTCGGTCTTTGAACCCGACAACATCGGCGGCCACCAAAGCTTGGACCGCGATCATGTGGGGTACGTCAACCTCGCCACCGACCGACAACGACGCGCGTACTCCCTCGTCCGCGAAGTACACCGACTCGCCGTCTCGCATCTCCAGCGCCGAAACGCACCCATCATGGCCGCCCTCCGAGCATCTCCCCCCTTCGCCGTCGGCGGCTGGGTTTGGGTCTACAACTCCGCCTCAACCATCGGCCAAGGCGTCAAAAAGGGGACCGATGGAACCGTATTTAAGACGAAGCTTTCCCTGAACTAGAATGGGCCCTTCAATGTCCTCGCCGTTGGACCGACGCCCACCTCGTACACCCCCGACAACCGCCCTCTTCACGACAAGATACCTTTCCTCGACCTTCCATCCGACCTTCCGGGACGGGATTCCAAGCCACGCGTCTCCGTTCAACGATGCAAACCTTGCCGGAACCCCGACGACACCAGCGATATCCCCGAGCATCTGCCCGCGGATCTCACTACGTGCGTGCTCACAGCTTCTACCGTCAAGTCCCCACCTTACCACGTCACCGTCGAACTCCCCCACCGGAACGCCTCGAAGCCGAGCAGATCACTGGCCATCAACTCGTACGCGGCCGCGGCGGGGTCATCACCGTTCTGTACGAGCCCACTGGGCTGGACTTCTCAGCCCCTCTTGGGAACGCGAGCTGCACCTTCAACACTTCCGGCGAAACATCCTACTCTACTGGTGAGGAGAGCCGACACAGCACCACCAAACGAACCGCCTCTACCGCCATATGCGCATCGGCGCTGCCCACCGCGAACTGGCCCGATCCCAAGGACAAATACTTCTCACCCCCGGCTACGCCTTGGTCTACCGCAGCCTCTGGCTCCACAACTTCAGCACCACTATCCTTCCCTCTGGAGCGCACATATGGTACAAAGCGCGCGACGGGAGTGACAGGGCAGAACATTACCAGTCCCCGCAGGGTCATTTCCACAACTATACCATCCAACGACAAGATATATTTTATTAGAAGGGGAGTGAGGGGTCACAAGAGTACCAGACCCCGGACGGTCATACCTCCACACCTCCGTCCTACAAGCTAATTTGAAAACATCAGGACGAATGGAGGAAGTACGACAGTGGCAGACCCCGTAGTGTAAGGCCCTCGACTCCACTGTCGAAACATTTTATTCCAGCAGTATCGAGGAAAAGTCATGGGGGACAACGGTACCAGACCCCGTAGAATCACACCCTCCACTTCACTGTCGAAACGAACGAGTAAAGCAATATCGAGAGAAAAGAGTGAGGGGGCACCACACTATCACACCCTGTAGGAATACAGCTGTGTCGGGAAAGAGTGAGGGTATAAAACAGTACCAGACCCCGTACGATCATACTCTCCACGCCACCATCGAACGAGAGAATACCGCAGTTTCAAAGGCAACTGAGGGAACACAACAGTACCAGACCATGTAAGGTCGTAACCTCTCATCCATCGGTGAAACGAGATTGTACCGCAGTGTAATCCGGGGGTTACGAGGCACGACAGTACCAGACCCGTAGTGTCATACCCTCCACTCTACAATCCAACGAGAGGACATATTTGTTCCGAAGAGAGTGAGGGGTGGCAACAGTGGGAGACCCCGGACGGTGATAACTCCACACCACCGTCAAACAAGATAATATCAAAGTGTCGAGAGGAATGCAGGAAGCCCGACAGTGGCAAACCCCGTAGTGCCATACCCTCGACTCCATTGTCAAAAATAATTATTACAGCAGTATCGAGAAGGAGTCAGGGGGCACAACGGTACCAGACCCCGTAGCATCACACACTCCACTCCACTGTCGAAACGAAAGAATAGAGCAATATCGGTAACAAGAGTGAGGGGGCACCACACTACCACATGCCGTAGGAATACAGCTGTGTCGAGAGAGAGTGACGGGGGTAAAACAGTACCAAACCCCGTACGGTCATACCCTCCACGCCACCGTTGAGCTAGAAAATACAGCAGTTTCGGGGGCAGCCGAGGGGGCAGCACAGTACCAGACTCCGTAGGATCTCTACCATCGAACTAGAGGATATACTTGATTTGAATAGGAGTGAGGAATTACAACAGTACCAGACACCCGATGGTTATACCTCCACACCGCCGTCAAAAAAGATCATTTGAAATTGTCAAGACGAATGGAGAAAGCACGACAAGGGCAGACCCCGAGGTATCATGCTTTCGACTCCAGTGTCAAACCAAACGATTACAGCAGTATCGAGAAGGAGTCAGGGGGGACACCAGTACCAGAGCCTGTAGGATCATAGCCTCCTCTCCACTCTGGAAACAAAATAATAGAGCAATATCGAGAGAGAGAGAGAGAGAGAGGGTGAGGAGGCACCATACTACCGCACCCCATAGGAAATACAGCTGTGTCGAGAGAGATCGAGAAGGAAAAAAAGTACCAGTCCCCGTAGGCTCATACCCTCCACGCCGCCACCGAGCGAGAGAACACAGAAGTTTCGGGGACCACTGAGGGGGGACAACAGTACCAGACTCCGTAAGGTCTTAATCTCTCCTCCACCGGCGAAACGAGACACTACCGCAGTGTATTGCGGGGGTGACGGGGCACGACAATACCAGACCCTGTAGGGTCATACCCTCCACTCTACCTTTGTCCGAGAGGATATATTTGAATGGAAGAGAGTGAGGGTCACAAGAGTACCACACCCCGGAGGGTCATAACTCCACACCCCCGTCAAACCAGATAATTTGAAAGTATTAAGAGGAATGGAGGAAGCACGACAGTGACAGACCCCGTACTGTCATACCCTCCACTCTACAGTCGAAACAAATTAGGACAGAGACCGAGAACGAGTCAGGGGGCACAACGGTACCAACTCCCGTAGGAGCATACGCTCCACTCTGCAGCGGGGGGGGACATCAATATCAGACCCCGTAGGATCAACCCTCCACTCGGTGGCGACGAGGAACAACAACACTAGACCCCGTAGTATCGTACCTTCCACTCCACCGTGAGAACGAGAGAATACAATACTATCAAGCAGGCGTGAGAGGGTACAAACGTACCAGACCCCGTAGGTTCATACCTTCCCCTCCACCGCCCAAACAAGGAATTACAGCAATAAATAGCGGGAGTGAGGGAGCACACCCGTACCAGATCCCGGACGATCCTACCCTCCACGCCACCGTCAACCGAGAAATACAGCAGTTTCGAAGGAACCTGACGGGGCACAACTGTACGAGACCCCGTAAGGTCGTAGAATCCCCTCCACCGGTGAAACGTGATAATACCGTAGTGTTATCCGGGAGTGGGGGGCACTACAGTACCAGACACGGTAAGGTCATAGCCTCCACTCTACCATCAACCTAGATGATAAATTTGATTCGAATGGGAGTGAGGGGTTACAACAGAACCAGACCCGGTTGGGTAATACCTCCACACCTCCGTCAAATACGACAATTAGAAAGTCTCAAGATGAATGGAGGAAGCACGACAGTGGCAGACCCCGTAGGGTCATACCCTCGACTCCACTGTCAAAACAAATTTGTACCGCAGTAGCGAGAAGGAGTCAGGGGGCACACCGGTACCAGACCCCGTAGAATCATATCCTCTACTGCACTGTGGAAACGAGAGAATAGAGCAATATTCATGACGAGAGTGAGGGGGCACCACACTACCACACCCCGTATAAATACAGCTGTGTTGAGAGAGAGGGACGGGGTTGAACAGTACCGGATCCCGTAGGAGCATATCCTCCACTCCGCACCGAAGGGGAACAACGACGTATAATATTACCAAACCACGTAGGATCAAAACCCTCCACTCGGTAGCGACGGGGAACAACAGAATAAGACCCCGAAGGTTGATGCCCTCCACTCCACCGTCTAAGCGAGAGGATACAGTAGTGTCGAGGGAAAGTGACGGGGCACATCAGTACTTGACCACGTAGGGTGTTACCATCCACTACACCGGTAAAGCGAATGATGCACCAGTATTGAGAGGGAGTGAGGGGGCACAACAGTACCGGACCCCGTAGTGTCATACCCTGCAATCCACTATCAAGACGAGAACAAGTACAGATGGAGTGAGGAGGAACCAAAGTACCCAACCCCGTATGGTCTTACCCTCCCCTCCACCTTCAAAACGGGGAATTACAGGAGTACATTGTGGGAGTGTGGGAGCACAACAGTACCAGATTCCGTAAGATCATACCCTCCACCCCACCGTCAAACGAGAGCATACAGCAGTTTCGAGGGGAACTGAGGGGGCACAACAGTACCAGTTACCGTAGGGTCCTCACCTCCCCTCCACCGGTTAAACGAGAAAAAACAGCCGTGTCATCAGGGAGTGAGGGGCCCCGACAGCACCAGAGCCCATAGAGTCATACGCTCCACCCTACTATCGACCGGGGGAATACATTATATTGGAAGGGGAGTGGGGGGGTACAGCAGTACCAGACTCCGAACGGTCATACGCTCCACTCCACCGTCGAAACGAAATATTGCAGCAGCATGGAGAAGGAGATATGGGGCACAACCCTATCAGACCCCGTATGATCATACCCTCCAATCTAATGTCGGAACGAGATAATAGAACCGTGTCGAGAGGGAGTATGGGGGCACCACAGTACCAGACGCGGCGAAGCCATACCCCCCACACCACCGTCCACCGACATAATACACCGGTGCCAAGAGGGAGTTCCAGAGCACGAAAGTACCACTAGAAAGACAAGAGGGCACTCGTAGCAGGATCAACCGCACTTCAGGTAAGGAAGAGAGAGGGAACAACGAGATAATCATCGTCGATAGATATCGGGCGAAGCCTAGCACGAGCAGGGGAGAGTCAGTCGCTGAGCAAGGATCGGCGTAGATCCATCAGGCATCGTTTTTGGGTTTTTGGGTTTGTTTGTTTTTGCTGTTTTTTCGGAGGCAGGATGGCACGTCTCGGAAACCTTCCAAGTATCAATCACCAACGGGAGGAGGAGGAGGAAGAGGGGACTCTCCAAGCAGGGGGGCCTTCGGGACCTCCAGGTCCCGGCGTAGGCCCGCGGCAAGGAGCGGCCGGCGGCGTAGTCGACATGGCAGCGTCAAGTGAGGGGCCTGGTTACGGTAACGTGCACAACTTGTTGAGGGGTAGTGCCATACCAGTACGCACAGTGAATTTCTCGCCGGGCGTTCGTAGGTCACCAGGGAGGGGAGGGCGCAGAGTGAGTAACATGATACCACCAAGCCGGGAAGCTCGGACGTCATAGGGCCGTGGGCGAGGGCCCGGCCCTAACTGGGCGGGGGCGGGAGAGACGGGGCGGAGGACGGTGGGGGGACGAGGCGGCGCACTCGCAGCAGCAGCAGCAGCAGTTAGATCCGCAGCAGTGTCAACAGTAGCGGGAGCCGTCGTGCGACAGTCGGGGGAGGTTCATAGGAGGAAGCCAGTGGGAGATACGAGCGGCGAGGCCTCCATAGCAGATGCAGCAGTGGCAGACACCGGAGAAGCAGAGGGACCCGGGGCCAGCCTGGGGGTGGAGAGATAGAGCGGACAGATCACGCGGTACCGGATCGCAGTGGGAAGGACCAGAAGCAGGTGACCCTCCGCTCGGGGACAGGAAGATGTAGAGGGAGCGCCGAATTTGTATTCCGGGCAGCCGACCAATGGGGGGTGGTGGGGGGGGGGAGGGGGGGAGGGGGAGGGGGGGAGGGGGAGGGGGGGAGGGGTGGTGGGTGGGGGGGGGAGGGGGAGAAGGTGAGGGGGGGAGGGGAGGGGAGGGTGTGGCAACCCTCCCGTTTTGGAGACGACGTGGCGGAAGGTCGGCCGCCTCAAGGCAGACTGGGAAAACACTGGCGGGAATGTGTTGCCTCGGATATTCGAAACGGCAGACTCCGTGAGGCTCACCGCCAGCATGTTTATCCTAAATGGGGAGGGGGCGCAACAGGTGGCATCGCTGTGCGTGATAGACGTCCGGAATATCGCACTGAAGGAACATTTTGGCGAGAGGGGAAGGGAGGTGGCCGTGTCCCTGGACCTCAGGGTGGATGCACTCTTTCTCCTGCTGATGCACCTTCGCGAGGTACGTAGTGGACACCACCGCGCCCCCCCGGCGGGCAGCACTGCGACGGTCGGGGGGCTGTCGGAGCGTTTCAGGGTAGCCGCCCAAGGCACACGGACATTCCATGGACAGAACGCACAGGTAGCGGCATCGAGGCAATTCCAGCTGCCGTTCGTGAAGTGCTTCAATGAGGACCGGCACGAGTGGACGGAAGAGGTACCCAGGCGGAAGCTTCTACTGCAGCAGGTGCCAGGGAGCTTATTTCCTGGCCCAACCAAGGCGGGACCGTTGCCGCTACCTAGGTTTTCGCGGACGTACAGGTGGATCTCAGCGGCACCGATCCAGCTGGTGCACACGGCAGGGTCCGGCTCTTCGATAGGAGGGGGAGGGGGGGGGGGGGCGGGGGGACCATCACGGAAGGTTATTAGGCGGGAAGGGGTTTGGAGGCGGGGGAGCGGGGTGGGGGGACAGGGAGCGGAGGGGGGGAGGGGGGGGAGGAGGGGGAGGGGGAGGAGGGGGAGGCGGGAAGGGGGGGTGCACCACTGTGACGATCACGCCCGGTGGGGTGTGTGTACCCACGAGCCTCGAAAAGGCAAGCCGTGCAGGTACATCCACGAGAACAGTCGGAAGCTTCCAAACTGCGCGTTCGTACCGCGGGAAAGGGGGGAATTGGCGAAACGCAAGAGAGAGGGAGAGGGGGGTGAGGCGGGAAATCGGACGGGGGTTGGAGAGACGGGGGAGGGCGACGACGGGTCAACGAGGAAATGAGGGCACGGTCTCCGAAGCACGGCGGGGCCAACAACACGAGCAGCCGGCAGCTTTACCGAGGCACCAACGATGAGGGCCAGGGCGGGGAGTTTGGGTTGGGGGTTGAGCTACGGGGGGGACGGACACCAGGGTTGGTGGTCTTGCCTGAAAAGGAGCGGTTTCCGACCTATGCAGGGAGGAGCAAGGGCGTTGGCGGGTAACACAGGAGTCTTTAGGGAAGGTAGGGGGCGGGACGGCTGCAGCCGTGCGGTAGATGGGGGTCTTAGCCACGACCGCCGGAGACTTGTTGTCGCGAAGGTTTCAGGGAGGGGGGCAGGGGGGAAACGGGGGAGGGGGGGTGTAGGACGTGGTGAGGTGGTCGGGCGGGCCGTTGACAAAGCCCCATGTGAACCCGGAGCTCATGGAAGCGTTCTTCGGGGACAAGCACAGTTTTCCGGGAATCGGTGACTTGGAACATATCGCGCGCGTCGGGGTTCCAGTTGACGTACTGCCAGGCGGGAACCTGGCGATCTTGGTCGCGTACGAGAACCATTCGAGCGCTGGAATAAAAGTCGGGACCGTGTGGGATAAGGCGGTGGCAGACGTGGCAGGGGGAAGAGCGATTGTTGTCCTGAAGGAACAACAAGCGGGGCAGGTACCGCGGTTGCGTGTGTCACCAGTAGGACTGGTAGAAGAGCGCGAAACGATGAACAAGTATTTACGATATTACTTTCGAGCACAGGAGCGGGCAAGGGGGGGGGTCGGTAAATGCTACGACAGACTGGGATGAGATTCCAGCTTGTGCTCTGGCGGGAGTGATGCGTGAGGGTTTACAGAGGGTGCTCGGTCTTAGGGCCAAGTACGGCGACGGAGCACGGATCTTCATTCAAGAAATGGACGTCCAAAACGCGTTCAGGCAGATTCCAGTAGACCCCGAAGGCTCTGCGGCCTTTGGATACCTGCTGGGTCGATACTTCATTGTAGACTTGCGTTCGCAGTTCGGGTGGAGAGGCAGCCCGGGGTGGTGGGGCGTGGTATCGGCGGCGATGAAGCATGCGCAGCGGAACACAACTAGATCATCTGCGTCATTCTCGCAGGTGGGGGGCAGAGCGCTGGCGCATCTGGCGATAGCACCGAGGACGGGGCGTCCAGTAGTCGTTTGGCCGGCATAATCCGTACAGTAGTGCGACCAGCGGAAGGGGGGGGGCGAACGACACAGCATCCGCGGTACTTTCATGGATGATGCCATCTCGATAGAGGTAGAGTGGAATAAGGAGGGGGGGCGGTGTTTAGACTTGTCACGGTCGTTCGCGTCAATTTATTTTCAGGCTATGGGCGAGCGGTGCGAGGGGGAGGAGCCGTTACCATCGCACAAACAGATGACCGGCTGGGCAACACAACAGGAGGTGTACGATATCGATACGGAGGGTATGACGATCGCACCACAAGCGAAGTGGCCACCGGGACGGGAAACGGCCACGGTAAAGACAGTTTTAGTTCTAGCAGGGAAGTTGAACCACGCGTCCTTCGCAATCCGGCCCGGACGGTACTTCGTTCGTCGGCTTCTGCAGTTATCTAATCTGCATCCTGATGGGGCGGACCGAGCCAGGGGGTGGGGGGGTGGGGTAGGGTAGGTACCGGAAGCAGGCTAAAGCAAGTCGAATTGTACGGTTGTCATGGCTGACGTAGGGTGGTGGTGTTTTCAGGCAAGGCATGTACGGGGGATAGATAACCGACTGGCGGACGGACTGACGAGGTGGAAAGAGGAGCAGATCCTCGAGAAACTACAAGCAGAATGCCCCGAAATCGCTTGACAGGTTCGAGAGCTAGGGGACCAGGAGCAGTCATGTGTACGGAGATATTGCGCCAGAGTATGCTTTCGGAAGAGTTGCGACATCGAATTGAAGTACATGCGAGGCGAATTGGGGCATGTGTGTGAGTTGGAGGTCTTTCGTGGGGAAAGGGTGCTGGTTGAAGAAGGGGATGAGGGAGGCAGAGCTTGCGGCCGAGCTAACAGAGTTTATGGGGTACTGTTGCACGGGAAAAGGGAACAAGGAGTCGACAATCGCGAGCAATTTGGTGGTGGTTCGATTTTATCACGAGCAGTTGGTGGGGCTATATTTTCCCTTAAGTAATCCGCTGATCAGATCGGTAAAAGAAGGAATCAAGAGGGCGCACGCAGACAAGGGTACGCAGTAGAGAGTGAGAAGGCCACTGACGTGGGGTATGCTGACGGAAATGAAGGAGAGCATTCCCACCTGGGGGGTGGGGAGAAGGGTGGTATGGATAGACTTGGCGTTGTTTTATCTTCTAATGCCGCGGGCATCGGAATTGTTCGCGGGGTAGAAAGGGGAGTTTCACAGTATTTATGGTTTGCGGAGGGGGGATGTGGCGTTCTTCAGAAAGGATGAGCAACTGGGGGAAAGCGGGAGGCAGACGGCGGATAAAGTAGACGTGAGGTTCAGGAGATCGAAAGGAAAGCAAGGGCAGGAAGGGGTCCGTCCTAGCAAAGACCAGGAAGGGACGGGGGGCAGGGGAGGGAGGGGTGGGCAGTGGGCCTGTTGGTAGAACGTTTTAGCATTTACAATAGCGAGGAGCTCACAGGGGAAGCCTCTTTGATGGCGTTTCGGGGGGGAGAAGAGTGGAGGGTATGTGTCTAGGGGACACGCAACCCAATGTTTAAGAAGTGGCATAGCAGAGGTTGCGGAGGTGGAGGAATGAAGGGGGGGGTTCGGGGGCGAGGCTGATTCCGGAAGAGTTCTCGTTGCATTCCGGGAGGGTAGGGGGGGCCACAAGACTCGCAGTAAAAACGGGTGCGAGAGGCGGTGAATAAGAAGGAAGGAAGGTGGTCATCGGACTCGTTCAGGGTGTACGATAGGACGAACATGGAAGACCCAATATGGGTTTCAGAGGCGCTCGGGGAAGGGACTGGGGAGTACGAGAGACAACCGAGGCAAGAGACTAGATGGGTGGGGAAATAGAAATAGATAAGAACACCGCGACCTCCTAAAAGGAGGAATTCCACTGGCGGAGCGCGACCGGTAGGGAGGTCGGCCGTGGTTTGTTTTGTGTTTTCGAGGAAGGCGTTAACCCGCAAGGGACAAAAAGGGCGGCGCGGCCCCTGTCCCCCCCCCCCCCCCCTTTGCTATTCGTTATTGGTGAAGGGGAAGCGGACGCACGGGGGAAAAGGAGCAGAGCAGCCACCTTTCCCCCACGTTTAACTGTTTAAAAAATTCAAAGCATCTTCTGTTGAAGCAACATCCAAAGAGGAAGGTTGATAGACAACCTGGTGCTTGGGACGGCAACCGGTAGAAAGATACGGAGAAACAGTAAAACTCGAAGGTGGGGATTTCACACGGAACCAACGGGGTGTTCAGTACGGGGGTAACACTATAAAGGCAAGAGGGCACTCGTAGCAGGATCGGTCGCACTTCAAGTGAGGAAGAGAGTAGAGCAGCGGGAGCAGCGAGATAATCTGAGTCGATAGATATCGGACGAAGCCCAGCACGAGCAGGGGAGAGTCAGGCGCCGAGCAGGGAGCGGCGTAGATCCATCAGGTATCGTGTTTGGGGTTTCGGGTGTAGTGCTTTGGTTTTTGCCACCCACCCTCCCGTATTTCCACGACGGACGAGCAAACGGAGGGGAAGAGGGTAGAGCACGTAGGCGGTCGACTTTCGTGGTCATCCGACGTGAGCGGACCGTCCTAATCGTTTAGCAATCGAGTTGGGTTCCGGATATAAGCGCGCCGTTAAACACGGTAGACCACTCGAGAGCACGTGTACGTAGTGGTCCATATGCAGTGGATTCCCGATTTGAGCGGTCCGTTAGAAAACGGAACCAGTGCACTGAATAATCGTTTGGTAATCGCGGTGGATCCCGGATATGAGCGGGCCGTTGTCACGGTAGGCCACCCGAACTGCAAGCGCTAGTAAGCGCCTTAGACGGCCGATGTCGAAGAGGTCCGATAGAAGCGTGCCATCCTACTCGTTTAGCAGTCGTGGTGGGTTCCCGATGTGAGCGGGCCGTTACATACGGTAGACCACTCGAAAGCACGTTTACATAGTAGTAGATTAGTAGAGGTTTTCCCGGTAACACGGGCCGTAAGAAACCGGAACCACTACACTGAATAATCGTTTGGTGATATAGGGGGTCCCCGATATGAGCGGGCCGTTGTCACGAAGACCACCTGAAAAGCACGCGGTACTAGTGGTCGGTTAAGTGGGTTCCCGAAAATAGCAGGCCAATAGAAACGGAACCATGTGACTGTTTAGCAATTCGTCAGATTCCTGATATGAGCGGGTTCCTCTGGATTGCCTATGCACGGGGGGGGGAGGAATTCCATCGGCGGAGCGCGACCGGCAGGAAGGTCGATCGCGGTTTGTTATGCGTTTTCGGGGAAGGCGGTAAAACGCGGGGGCGGAAAGAGGCGGCGCGGCCCCTTTCCCCCCCCCCCTTTTGCTATTGGTTATTTGTGAATGGGAAGCGGACGCACGCGGGAGAAGGAGCAGAGCAGCCCCCTTTCCCCCCCCTTCAACTGTTTCCAAAAATCAAAGCATATTTAGTGGAAGTAACCCCTAAAGTTCTCTTACGTTTCTGTGTACAACCCAACGATAAAAAGTTGTACTTTTGTACACTCAACTATAAAAAAATGGTACCTTTGTCTGGGACGTCGCCCGGCTTCAAAATCCATCATAGTACTCGTACTATACCCTGTACCACTGGCGGGGAAGAGAAGCGGGAAGTTTGCATTAATCTTTTGGATTATGAAATATGTTGTACCTCGTGTTAATTTAATTTCCGATTCGGGAATGCAATCAATCATGTAGCTGCTGCTTTTTTGTTGACACTGGTGTTGCGTGCGCGACGATGGTGGCAAGAAACCTGCTGTATGCAGATGAATTTGGTTTTGTGAAGAGTGTGGGGGGGGTGGTGGTGCTGGTGAGCTCGGGTCGGTTAGCCTCTTCGTGCATGGCACACGGGACCGACTGTCGATGTAGATCCCGGTACAGATTTGCACGCTTCGACAACTAACCACAGGACTATACGCGCACCATACTTATCTTGCGGGTTGCGTCCTCCGTCTGTGTGATTAGGGCTCGCTCATTGGGCAAACCCAACAATAAAGCCGGCACGTTCTACCGTTTTGGAAGCTGTAGTCCTTTTCAACAGGTGTATTCGCCGGCGAGTGGTGCTTTGATCCCGATCAGTCGACACGTTATTTGTTTGTTTTCGAGCGTGCTTTTGCATGCTGTTGGTGTTTTTGTGTTTTTAGCGGATTGACCCGCATGAAACCCTCGTTTCCAGCAAATATAGAAAACTTCGAGGATCTCGCTTTAATTATTTGATGTTCGATTTATAGTTGGAATCTGACCTAAACAGTGACGGAAAATAACCTGCATTTTTCAATTTTTATTCAATTTGTACGGAACATAGAGTGAATTGTTTATTTTCTGACTACGAGAACACGAACTCATATGTTGGTACATGGTATGATGGTACCACACGGCTTGAAATACGTTATCGAACTAACACGATGGTATGGGATATAGGATATGTTGGTGCTATAGTATATGGCGAAAACACCATGTTGTATGGTATGTGTTGACGGTATGGTACGGGAAAAACATAGTAGTGGTATGGTACGTTTGCGGTATGATAGCATGGTACTGTATCGTGGATGTGTTATATATCTCAATTTTCCTCGCGGTATATGGTATGTTTCATTCAGTATATAAGGCCCGTAAGGGTCGAATACGTCGTATGAATATAAACCATCCGGACAGACAAACGGACTTACAGACAGACAGACAGACAGACAGACAGACAGACAGACAGACAGACAGACAGACAGACAAGTTTGCGTTCACCAAAACCGAGGCTCAGTTCTACAAACTGGGAATTCATGAAGATATATGGTTCAGGGGACAATCTGGCACTTGGCAGTCCCCCCCTGTCGCACTCTGTTCCTGTACCCCTTTCGAGCTCTCCATAAGATAAGCAACAAGAAGAACTACGACAAGAAGAAGAGTGCCCTGGCGAGCATCAGCTCTCCTGTCTCCTTCCTCTACCAGGCACCATGACAGTAGAGTAGTATTCGCCACCGAAAGGTTAGTGTTCGGTTCGTGCTGATAACGATTTCTTTTTTTCGTGCAATACGCTTACGTTTCCACCAAGAAGAACAGATTACTCGTCTAACCTGTGACTCGCTTTTCGCCTTGCGACGCCCCAGCGATTTCATGTTACCCACAACCCGAAGGGGAACCTTGTATTTATGTAGAAAATGTACATTATATTTTGCATGTCATTTATTTCCTCGTGCGTTTTCCCATAAATTTGATGGAGACTACTCGCTATTCCTGGATGTTCCGCCCTTGCTGGTCGGGATGCGGAATAATAGTGACGTGTACAAGCGTTCGTACCTGTTTCTGGGACTGTGACAAGTGGTTATGGCGGGGTTTGAGATAGTGGTCACACGGGGGCACTACATAAATTTAGTAGTTTCGGGGGAATACCCCCGTAATTTTTGGTCAAAAGGTGGAGTTTGTTACACCCCTCCTGCGCGGAGGGTGCCGTTAGCCTGGACCACGTGCCCGACAATGAAAAAGGTGGGCGTGGGCACCTTGCGCGTCAGAATTGAATTCGAAGCAGGTTGGGGCGAGTGAGAACGCCTCACGCGAGCGAGTTTTGCCCATGCCCCCAAATGGCCAACACGTCGACGGGTATACCCCCAAATGACCATTTACCTTTTGGTCAAGCTCCTACTGCAGTAGAAACCCCTGGTGAAACTATGAAATATTTGTTTGGGGCCGTAGGACGATCCTTATCAGGTGTTTTTTGTCAGCATTCAATATTTTTGTGAATGCAACCCATATACGGGTTTGGTTTGCCTGCAAACTCGACCAATACGGGCATGCGCCGAGCCCCAGGTGGGCTAAACTTCGAGCAGGAGGAGAAGCAGCGCGAACGAAAGAAACTGACGCGCCAGTCCGGGCAGACGACCAGTGAACGTGTAATCTCGCGGTTCCGGCCGGTTGTTGGCCTCAACTGTAGATGACCCTTAGGATGAAACTAACATGAACCATGGCACACATTGCCCTCAGAAGCGAAATGGTACGAAACCTAATATCTTGTCATTCAGGCTCGATGTCACCAATCGCGATATTTTCTTTTCGTTGTCACTTCAACCATTTTTCGGCGTCCTTTGTCGGCGTTCGACCATTTTATTAGTGCACCCTATTTAGCGGCTAGATTTTCCTCCATCCTCGACCAATAGGAGCATGCGCGGAGCCGGTGGTTGGCATCAGCCCATTGCGAGGAAGCCCCCTTGTAAATCTGATTCTACTTTCTTGCGTATAGTATTCCATCATTCCTCATTACCGACATGAGGATATATCAGTCCTTCTTTAAAGACTGCCAGGCATAAAGTTAACCCACATCTCTCAATGGGCAGGCTCGGGGCCGCAGGTGGACATCAGCCCGTCGAAGCGAAGCCCCCTAAAAATTACCGGTATGATTGTGCTTGCCATGGTAGTTGATCTTTCATCCTCACCGACAAGAAAATTATCACTCCCTCATCAATACCTACTGGTAGAGTTAGCCGACATCGCTGAAGGCAACTCAATCAACCTTCGACCCCGAAACTTCACTGTTGTACGGTGCAAACTGTCAATTGAAAACTATGTCTGCATGGTCGTACGATGCACACTATAAGAGTTAAACTATGCCCGTGTTGTTCCTGGTGCTTGCTGTAAAGCTGCACCTCGTTTCCCCGATTCATGATTCTCGAACGCGAGCAGGAGTGTCTACAAATAATATTACGCACACGTTGTTCCCGGTACTTGCTGTGAAGCTGCACCTCGTTTCCCCGATTCATGGTTCTCGAACGCGAGCAGGAGTTTCTACAAATAAGATTACGACACGTTCAAAAATACCCAAATAATAATTCCAGGCCACGCAAGACCATGATATGTACGTCTACAACACATGTCGGTATTTTTTCCAAACACCGAAGCATGCGCCGGACAAGTCCATCCATCCAGCAAAGCAGGAAGGAAATTGCCCGACATCGACATATAAACGTCTTCACTTGTTGTGTGGCTTATGGCACTGGTATGTATCACTGTTGAAGTAAATTCCAACTCCAACAAAAATTGTGCGCAAGGACACCCTTCTTCCAAAAACATAACCTGTGCCGCTACAGCTATGACTGAAGCACCACCAACAAAAGGCGGGCGTCGAGGCAAGTTCTGCCGCGGCATCGGTGTCTCACGACATGTAAACATAATTATTTTTCGTGTTGTTCCCGACACTGCTGATGACACAAAAATACGGTAAACTACTTGCGCTGAACATGACCCCAAGAATATCACAGTATTTGCAGCTTAAATATACAAACGCTGGCAATGCCCCCCCCCCCGTCCCGTTCGCCCGCAACATAAAATAAAGATGCTCCATCATCCCACCAGGTGAATAAATACCGATAAATGAAATGCATACCTGGTATACCAGTACACATTTGTATCAGGTACCATATACTACAGACGAGGAGAGCTATATATCGTGATATGACGTGTCATTTTCCCCCACGCTTCAACACCTAATGGAGGTTGTTTGGGCCGTACACGTTGATCGCATTGGTCCCACCGCAGTACTTAGCGGTATCTCCCGCACACGGAGTCTTGCACAAGCTCTCGTCAAGAGTGTATTCGAGGTGCGTGCTCTCCCGGCTACCACAGAAGCACCTTCGAGCAAACAACGCATCGGACATGGCAGAGGGTTAAATTTGCTCTACCCTTACTTCACCGTGTATTGTGTGGACCGAAGGCACCCGAACAAAACAAAAGGCCTGACCTATACTCCCCCCCCGCCCCACCCCCCAGGGCCTGAAAACAAAAACAGCAACTTCCCTTTTTTTCTGAAAAGTCGTTTCTTACGCTTTGACAACCTTCGAGGGTAACCTTGCCTAGCCAAGTTCTTCTTGTGCTTTTTTTTAAACAGCTAGGGCGACGTACGTTCATCCTCAAAGGGAATCTACCGTACTTCAGCCGCAGCAGTGGATGTGACTTAAAACCTGTTTGGGCTGGTCGATGTTACTCCCTTGGCGCGCTCGCCCCGTGACGAAGTATGTTTTCCAGCTTCTTCCTAATGTTGAATCTGGTCCTGTGGCACTACTAGTTTTATAGCCTACTGCAGGTGTAGAACTCGTAGCATTATAGGTCGGTTGTGTCCAGTGTGCGCGTCAGGGGTGGGCGGAAGAGTCGTGCCGTGCTAGGGGAGTATTTCCGTCTTTTGGCGGTTTCAAAGAGGGGATGGCGTCCCTACCATCCCCGCATGTTTTATATATAAAAACTCGTAGTGTGGAAACAGTTCCATCCCCTCCTATTTTGTGTCAAGTACGTATGGGAATTTACGGTGGAAACAGTTTATGCAACGGAAGGTTCTCCTACTATGCCCGCCTGTTTGTTATGCTTCGTATAGTGATACGTAGTGTGGAAACATTTCCATCCCCGCCTCATTAGTTCTTGTGTACAGAACATATAGTGTGGAAACAGTTCAGTTAGAAGTTAGTATGATGACATTTGTGGGAGGGGACCCCACTACATTCCCTGTTTTCTGTCAAGGTGCTATTGTTGAAGGTTACACTAACATGAAGTATGGCGTTTTATCAGAAGGGACGATAGCCCGGTGATCCGCCTCTACTCGGAAGGGCCAAACATAAAAACGTTTGTTTTGGGGTCGGTTTCAAACAGGGCAATTCGTCCGCGAAAGCCTCTGGCTCCTTTTGTCTGGGTATACTATTAATCTAGGGATTATGGGGAAAAGGTTTATACAAAATTGAGTGCAGCGTTTGGAGAAGGAATGATTGCCCGGTACTTAACTCGCTTACCCCCTTCCCCTCCTATAAATCTGGATGGGTTGGCGTCTAGTGCCGACGACGCTGTAAACCAAGTCACCAGACACTAGACATGCAATGTACAGACTGCCCCTTCCGACACAAATGCCACATAAACCAGACCAGACATGGACACCATCCAAACAACAGCTGAAATATAAAACAAAAAAAAACACCGGTAAAACAAACACAACGCAATTTACACGATTCACAGATATTTTCCCATACCAAAACACAAAACTAGAAATAGACATGAACTTACTCAAGTATTTTTGTTTTTTGTTGTCCCTACCCAAAAGCAAAAAACAGATAGACATGGAACAATTGAACTAACCAGTTTTTTCCCCCCACATGATTACACGAACCCGATTTAGACATGAAACTACTCAACTAACGTTTTTTTCTCATACCAAAAATGCAGAAACGAGATTTAGACGTGAAACAATTGAACAAAGCCCGTTTTTCCCATATCATTACACAAACCAGATTAGACATGAAATTCCTCAGCTAACATTTTTCTTTATCACACCAAAACCTCAAAAAAGAAATTCGACATGGAAAAATTGAACAAACCAGATTTTTTTTTCATCATACAATAACCCAAACCGGATCAGACATGAAACTACTCAACAAATCATTTCGTTTCGCGATACCGAAGCCTAAATCAGAAACATACATTGAAATAACTCACCTAACCGCTTGTTTGTTTGATTGTTTGTGTGTCTATTTTGTTTTGTTATTTCCCATACCGAAACACAAACCTGATCTAGACTTGAAACAACTCACTAACCAGTGTTTTCCCCATACCCGAACCCAAATAATTCATAGACAGGAAAAAAGTAATACCTTTAGCCCGTCCGTATCATATTACTGTTAGTTAAGGGAAACAAAATAGACCGAAAATATAGCGTGAAGGTGGACCCCCTCACATGCACACACATACATACCCCAACATGTTCAATTCATATGAAGGTTGGTTCTCGCGGTAATATACCCGTTAAACGTCACCGATTTTCATTGAGCGGTGGAGTCTGGTCTGACATTATTCCTCAAGTCCCCGACATTTGGTGCACTTACGAAGCGCTAAATGAAGGGGAGGGGTGGATGATGCATGACGTTAAGTCAAGACCTATTATACTCATGAACCAAACCCCTTGCATTTGACCAATCACATGACCAAGGAGAGGGAGCACCAATCCGTACGTAGATATCTTGATATGTTGAAGGATAGAAGCCGGTACAAAATGTGAAGGGATCTTTGGCAAGCTTTCGGCAGTGAAAATCTACTCGGGAGCATTAGTGGGGTACCTACACATGGTGAAACGTACATATGATGGGGAAAGCGAAGTACGGGGCATCCCGGTGGGTGAGTAAGATGTTGTGTTATGCAAGCCGTCCTTGAACCTTGTATGATTAAAATTACCTCCCTGGAGGAAAGTAACTAGAACAGCGGCGGGACAAGAAGATAGAAGATACGATCGTGGGACTCCAGGACGCTTACCATGCAAATCGCCTGACACAAATGGGGGATACTTGTGTTAAGGGTGTTGAACTTGGCTCCAGGCTACGCGCCCGTGTTGGAGACATTACTTTGTGTGGTGCGCCGGCAAAATAAGTGAAAGACACCAGACCCCCAACGAGTACTAGGATTAGGAAGTCCCAGTAGCTTGAACGTTTCCCACTACCATTCTCAACACAAACAGGCTGGAAATATTCTCGGAAGAAATTCGGAGAAAGACGGTGAGGCAGAGTGGGTGGAGCAAGAAAGACTGACAGGGTGAAGTACTAGTAGCGCTGAAATTTGGAGTTCCTAGCGATATGACGAGGATTGTGCGACGAAGTAGGACTGTACTGCTTTGCAATAGGAACCGTAGAACGATAAAGGAGAACACTTTCGAGTCACGCTAAAGCCGAAAGTGGGCATGGAGTGGCAAAGGATAGAGACACAAAAATTGTCGGCATGGGTTAGAATACAGGGATGGATAGTATGTATAGCTAATGGAATAGCGTAACTAAGACGTAGTACAAGGGTGAACGAACGTAGGGGGAGGCAGGAAACACCAAGTGGCTCAAAGGGAAGGGGGGAGAAACATAGGGGCGTAGAACAAGCAGACAAGAGCAGAAGCGGGAACGGAAAGAATGAAAACAAATATATATTCTCGTAGCGACACCGGAGAAGGAACAACAGGTAAGACTAGAGGGGATAGTGAACCGAAAAATATGCTGAATAGGATCATGAAACGTATGTGGGTTCGCCACGGAGGAACGCAAAATGATCGAATTGTCGAACAACTGAGTAAGCGCAACCTAGAAAAAAAGGCTGAGAGTAGGATCATGGAACGTATGTGGGTTCGCCACGGAAGAACGCAAAATGATCGAAATTGTTCAACAACTAAGTAAAGGCGACCAAGAGATAGTAGTAATTCAAGAGTCGTGGAAGAAAGAGGGGGGGGAGATACGATGCAAAGTTGGAGAGTACGCATGGATAGGAAAGAAGAGGAATGGACAGAATAGCAAGAATAGGGGGGCGGGGGGCGTGGGGTTCCTAGTAAAACATCACATGCGTGACAGAATAGAGGTAATCAAATACACTAAATTCGACGAAAGCATATGGATTCAGATACCAGGGGAGCGGGGAGCGAAATATTACTTCTTCGGAAACAGCTGTATGCTCACAGAGTCGAAAAATACGATAAAATATATACAGAGGAAGTTAGGAGAAGTAGCAGTAGACGTATATAAGTAGACGAGACAAGGAGAAGTAGCAGTAGACGTATATACGTAGACGAGACAAGGAGAAGTAGTACTAGTGGGGGATTCGGATTCATGAATTGGGCAGGCAAGCAAAGGGCATGAGAGCATTGGACAATATGGGGAAGTAACAAGGAATACGAATGGGGAAGAGCTGTTAAAGTTCCCCAAACATCACGAGATGAAGCCGTTGAACGACAGAGTGAAAATGGCAGAATCGGAATGGACTAGAGAGTGCATACAAGAGGGAGAAAGCTCTATCCTTGACTTTATCCTAGTAGAAAATGGAAGTGGGAAGGAGACATAACTACATGTATGCGCAGCGGACGTATGAACTACGGACCACTGTCTAATATGGACAGACAGTCGACAGACAAGAGTTATCAAACAAAGACGAGGCAGCAAAATACACAGTTGGAGAATAAAAGAGAAACGGGAAGAGTTCCAAGAAGATATGGCCAAAAATGAAGAGCAATTTTCCGAGCTATTGGAAATATTAGGTACAACAAGGAACGACATAGAGAGGGGTGGTGCAGGAGCTAGGATAATAGAAGGATGGGATAAGTTGGTCGAGATCACTGTAAGTAATGTAATAGAGAAAAAGCTGATACCAGGTAGTCTGCGACAGAGCAGCAAGATGGTGGGATGAAGAAGTCAAAAAGGCTAAAACATTAAGGGGAACGGCACACGCAAGGTATACATCGAGTAAAACTACGACAGGATGGGAGCATAGAAGAAAGGGATATGCAAAGACGTAGAGAATAGAACGAATGAAGTCTTTGAGGGCAGGATGAAGCAGATGTGGGTAGGGATACAAGGGATATTGGGAAAACAAGCACGAGAGGCAGACACGGTAATAGCTACCTTGAGAGCACAGAACGGAAAAACGGTTACTAGTTCGAAGGGGAAAAGGAAAGTACTAGTAGAGCACAACCGTAAGCTAGGAGCACCCACAGCCAACCAAACGTTCGACGCAGAATTCGAGAAGGAGATCAACGCGTGGGCAGGGGCAAGCGTAGATGCATGAGAAAGGGAAGTCAGTGGTTCGGATGGGTTAAAGAGAGAGTTCACAAGGGGAGAGGTAAGTAAATATGTAGCTAAACTTCAGAAAGAAAGGCAGCAGGGGTAGACCAAATAGTGAGCGAATTTATGAAGTACGGGGGGGAAGGAATGCTGACCATGCTGGTTTGTATAACTGGATATGGAAAAACGAGCACGCACGTAAGAGGTGGAGAGAAGGGGTAGTAGTACATTTATCCAAGAAAGGAGATAAGGCTGACCCGGGGAACTATAGATGGATAACGCTACTAAGCACAATGGGCAAAACACATTTCTCTCTAGATGTACAGAACGTCTTCGACACAGTATGGAGAAATTGATTGTGGAAAAAACCATGGAAAATAGAAAAAAAGAGGAAATATGTGGAAAATGATGAAAAAAATGACGGAATGTGCGTGAAGTGCTGTGATGCTGGACGGGGAAATGTCGAAGTATGTTGATATTCTACAAGGAGTTGCACAGGGATGTACGTTGTCACTCAACCTATTCAAGATATAAATAAACGACCCGATAGTAGCAGTCGAAGCAGCAAGGCAGGGAGTCACGGTAGGCGAAGATGCGGTGTCGAGATTGATGTTTGCGGATGACTTCGTGGGGGTATCAGAAACACCTTAAGGGTTGCAGAAACAAAAAGAGAAGGGGCTAGAATACACTAGGAAATGGAGGGTGACGGCGAACGTAAAGAAATGCGCACTAGTTGTTTGTAACGAAGATAAGGTGAACCCGATAAATTTCAGTTGGAAGCGGGGAGAAGATGAATTGCCAATCGTAGACCTGTGTACGTACCTTGGCGTAGATATATCAAAATACTGCTCTTTGGATACACATACAGCAAACGTAATAGAAAAGGGTACAACACACATACCTGGTAGGCGAGATGGATGCGATCCTAACAGACTCGCACCTTGACACCAGGACTAAGAGATGTATCCTGATGAATGTGATAGTACCAAAGCTAGAATATGCGGAAAAAGTATGGGAAGGGAATGCGAAAATCGTGAAACAGTTGGAAACAGTACAGATGACAGCAGCTAAACAAATCCTAAGATGCTCAAGTACGACTAGAAATACCGTATTAAGAGCGGAACTGGGAATGCACCCACTCAAGACAAACAGGGATATGACAACGTTGAAATGGCAATATAAAGTCAAGGACATGCCAAAAAAGAGGTTGCCGGCCATAGTTGATAGATCTGTATGGGAGAAAGAAACAAAAAGGCGAGCTGGAATAAGGTGGCATAGCGTAGTTGAGAAAGTACGGAATGATATAGGGGGGAACCAAGAAGAGGTGATGTCTGCCGGGAAGTTTGGGAAGTACAAGGCAGAAGTAGAAGAAAGGATAGAACGAAGGGAAAAGCTAGCGCTACGAAACAAGGTGGAATCGGAAAAAACCCTAGAGATATTCGGGGGATTCAGGGAAGGAACAGCAATGAAAACGTATCTGCACGGCCCAATGGATTTCGCGAGAACGCTGGAACTGCGTTTCGTGTAGGTGACCTGGATCTGCCAGAAAGAAGAAAGAGGTATACCAGTAGCCGGGAGGAGGAAGAAACAGATGTACAGGTGTGGCCGTGTGGCAAACTCATGAAGAGTAGAACTCACACAGTAGGAGAATGTAAAATATACAAGGTGGAGCGGGATGTGTTAGAAGAGGAGATGAGGGACTTAGACGAATGTGACATGAACGAGTATGACACACTAGATAGAAGCGAGAAAAGGATCGCTATCCTAGGAGATAGACGGTGGCCTGAGGCGGCCAAACAGGAAGGAGATAAGATTAGCAAACCGTTTTTGTGTCATATATGGAAAAAACGTACTGAGCGTCCAATTGTTGGAGGTGACTCTGTAAGGAGTAGAAACGGTGCTTCGTCTTGAATGGGATGCGTAGTCAATGGTCAAAGGACTAAGGCAAGCAACAAATGAGTACGCACCCCCCCCCCCCCCCCCCCTCCATAAGAGCCGAAATTGAAGCTTAAGTACAACACGCCGATGAAGGCCCGGTATTACACGCGGTGACGTCCTCCCCAGACCGGCTGGGGCAAACACACACAGTTTGCGCGCGGCACTCACTGTTTGCCAAACTCGACGCCGTAGTACGTAGCGCCCGGAGCAACTTTGCAGTGCCAGTAGCAGTTCTGGTCGTGGGCGGGCGAGTTGGCGGGCGGGAGAGCGATGCCGAGGAAGTGGTATGGACAAAACGCGAGCGGGGGGTCGAAAGAGTGCGGCGTGTTTCAGAACGTCGTCACCAATGGACGCCAACCCAGTATGTACATAAGATCTAGGGGTGGGAGGGGCACAGAGTAAGCAACATGTGTTTGACAAACGTCATGTTGCTCTTCCTCGTGTAGATTTACTAGCAAAGGGCGGATCAGAATAAATCATCACCCAACAGCGAGCAACAACCCCCCGCATTCCGAATTCCACGACAGCAGAGACGACACTCAAGCACAAGCACATGAAATAAAAATACACCATAGCACAAGCGACACTGATCAACGGCCAGCATCTCACCTCAGGGGTCATATCTTCAGACTGGTACTCCGCCGTCAGGTTGAGGATGCGGTTGGTTTCGCTGTCCTTGAAGCAGCCCAGCATATTGTCTCGCTCAGGCCTCACAAGGTCCGTCTCGCCTTCTTCTCCGTGCGAGGGGCCGTCGAATTTGTACACATTGAGGCGGAGTTTGCCTCCACATGCGGCAGACGGCTTGCCCGAGCATGCGTAGTCGCAGTCGTCGCCGTTGACCCTACTCGTACTTTTGAAGTAGTTGCCACAATAGCACTCTGCAACGAGGCAGAAGAAGGAACGGAGGATGGAATCAGCTAAATATATCAAATAAAATGGTCCTCTACCCAACAGCGGGTACTAAAGATTATCGCTTGGGGTGAAGACTGGCAGAGCCACTCGCGCAGTAACAGTACATTTCGGACTAAATATATTACGCACATATTTGCGAAAGTGAGTATGGTAGGGCATGTACTTTGGAATGCTCACTTAACCTACCCTAGTCTATGCTACCCATATTACAGCACCCCAAAATCATCCCCGTCTCCACATTGCGTAAAATACCATTTCCGATAATAGACTCGGATAGGCTGTATTGGCCACAAAACAAACCCACAATAATGCCTAACCTGCTACACACCCACTTGCAAATTTGGCCTACCGTGCTTTAATGATCCTGGCGCTCATGCAAACGCCGAACGAAGCCGGTATAATGTTCGGTATCTACATTGTGAATGCATGTACCTACTCTATACTCCTAGCACATGTAAATGCGTACACACATCCTGCTGAAGATACACCAATACGAGTAGCCACACGTATGAGGTGAAACTTGCCGGTGGAATACTGGGTTCCGAAAAACCCGTAGCCTTGGGCATAGCAGAAGTCCCCGCAAACCTATGACGGCGACGGTGCATTAGAAAGTAGCCACACAAAAAACATAGATGCAACAAATTGAGGTCAGCGGTCACTAGCCCACAGGGAGATGTTTCACACGAAGGCAGGGGTCAACGAATAACAGGGAAAACGGAGCGACATTCGCTAACATTTCGAGAGTAAAACATCAAACTAGCGGGTTGGCGTTTGTGTCAGTTTTTTTCGGTAAGTTTTTGTCCAGAGCAAGGTCACAATATAAATACGGCTGCAATATCGCTGCCAGATGGGATCACGCTGTATCACGGCACACACGTATGTTCAAATAATAAAACTGGGAGGGATTCGGAATTACCAGGTGACTATAGCGTAAGAATCAGTATCATGGTCCTATGTACCTGGTTTATATGTTTGCTTCGTTCGTATCATACGCCACCACGTATAACCACAATGACAAAAAACGTATATGGTATCTGATACGGTATCAATTGCACAGCTTTGTGGGGAGGGCAAATATACAACTGTTTGTACACGGTCAATTAATCATCACGCACGAAACGAGACACAATACCGACGGGGCCTGACCCTGTTGTTGGCGCGATGGTTTTCAGGTAGCGAAGTCTGAAAACGATATATATAACAAGGACAAACTGGACTTAGTATAGTTCGTACGATGCGTCGCTCAGGTAGAATACTACTGTTGGGAGGGCAAGGATACAACTGTTTGTGCAATGCCAATCAATCGCCCCGCAAAAAAAAAGGCAGATTGCCGACTGGGCCTGAAATTGTTGTAGTGTTTCAGACAGCGAACTCCACCAACTAAAAATGTGACACGCAGGAGTTAGCATTGGACGTGAGATACGTAGCTCGTGTAGAATACGAGGTTGATTAGTCTAAACCTCACGTAGAGAAGGCTAGGAGTGTTGAACACGATAAACAGCTGCAATTACAGCTAGAAAGGTGTAGGACTCTTCCTTACCTTAGCCGACATTTGCCTGTCGCTCTTACTGCTGCCGCCGAGTAGCCTATCGTGCGTGCTGTCCTTGAAACATCCAAGCTCCGAGGCCCCATGGTACGTCTCCGGCTCCAGAACCCCGTGGTAAGGCACGTCGTGGTCTGGCCAGCTGTTATCTTTGTTATCGGCGATGGCGTCGTCATACCTTTTGCGAAAGTGACGGTCGCGGTCGTTGGCGGCATAGTACCTTGGCGGGGAAGTGATGGTGATAATCTTGCCCGGCTCGCCCTTTTCGCCTTTCATGCCCCTCTCCCCCTTCTCTCCCTTCTCGCCCTTCATGCCGTTCTCGCCGTTCTCGCCCTTCTCGCCCTTCTCGCCATTCTCGCCCTTCGGGCCCTGGTACCCCGGATGGCCATCATTACCGTCCTTGCCGTCGCTGCCGTCCTTGCCGTCCCTGCCATCCTGGCCGTCATGACCATAGCCGTCCCTGCCGTCCTGGCCGTCCTGGCCGTCACGGCCATAGCCGTCCCTGCCGTCCTGACCGTCACGACCATAGCCGTCCCTGCCATCCTTGCCGTCCTTGCCATCACCGCCATCCTGCCCATCCTGCCCCTTCTCGCCGCGAGTGCCACTGACGCCGTTGAGGCCGTTAAAGCCGTGGCTGCCGTGATTGCCTTCCGAGCCATGGGAACCGTTCAGGCCGTGATCGCCGTTATCGCCCGACGCGCCTCGTGAACCAGAAACACCGGCAACTCCAGCAACACCAGCAACGCCTGCACGGCCAGCCTCGCCGGCAACGCCTGCAACGCCGGCCTCACCAGACACACCGGCGGTGCCTGCAACGCCTGCAACTCCAGAACGACCAGCGACGCCGGCCGTCCCAGCCTCCCCTGCCACCCCGGCCTCCCCTGCCGCCCCGGCGACGCCGGCAACCCCGGCCTCCCCTGACGCCCCAGCAATACCGGCCACCCCGGCCTTCCCTGCCACACCGGCAACACCGGCCTTCCCGGCCTTTCCTGCCTCCCCTGCCACCCCAGCGACACCCGCGAGACCGGCCTCTCCAGCGACACCGGCCGAACCGGCTTCTCCTGCCGCGCCAGCAACGCCGGCTGCCCCGGCTTCTCCTGCCATCCCGGCGACGCCAGCCGCTCCAGCCCTCCCGGCAACACCGGCTGACCCGGCCTCACCTGCCACCCCGGCAACGCCGGCCCTCCCGGCCTTCCCGGCCTCCCCTGCCACGCCGGCGACACCTGAAATACCGGCTTGTCCCGCCGTCCCGGCGACACCGGCCACGCCGGCGTTTCCAGCCTTTCCAGCCTCCCCTGCAACTCCAGCAACGCCAGCCCTCCCTGCTTTGCCGGCCTCTCCTGCCACCCCAGCAACACCGGCCCTCCCAGCCTTGCCGGCCTCACCGGCAACCCCGGCGACGCCGGCCTTCCCAGCTTTCCCGGCCTCTCCTGCCACCCCAGAAACGCCAGCCCTCCCGGCTTCCCCGGCCTCGCCGGCAATCCCGGCGACGCCGGCCTTCCCAGCTTTCCCGGCCTCTCCGGCCACCCCGGCGACACCAGCCCTTCCGGCCTTTCCGGCCTCCCCTGCCACCCCGGCCACGCCGGCCTTTCCAGCCTTTCCAGCCTCCCCTGCCACCCCAGCGACACCCGCAAGACCGGCCTCTCCGGCGACACCGGCCGAACCGGCTTCTCCTGCCGCGCCAGCAACGCCGGCTGCCCCGGCTTCACCTGCCATCCCGGCGACGCCAGCCGCTCCAGCCCTCCCGGCAACACCGGCTGACCCGGCCTCACCTGCCACCCCGGCAACGCCGGCCCTCCCGGCCTTCCCGGCCTCCCCTGCCGCCCCGGCGACGCCGGCAACCCCGGCCTCCCCTGACGCCCCAGCAATACCGGCCACCCCGGCCTTCCCTGCCACACCGGCAACACCGGCCTTCCCGGCCTTTCCTGCCTCCCCTGCCACCCCAGCGACACCCGCAAGACCGGCCTCTCCGGCGACACCGGCCGAACCGGCTTCTCCTGCCGCGCCAGCAACGCCGGCTGCCCCGGCTTCTCCTGCCATCCCGGCGACGCCAGCCGCTCCAGCCCTCCCGGCAACACCGGCTGACCCGGCCTCACCTGCCACCCCGGCAACGCCGGCCCTCCCGGCCTTCCCGGCCTCCCCTGCCACGCCGGCGACACCGGCGAGTCCGGCCTCGCCGGCGACACCTGAAATACCGGCTTGTCCCGCCGTCCCAGCGACACCGGCCACGCCGGCGTTTCCAGCCTTTCCAGCCTCCCCTGCAACTCCAGCGACACCCGCAAGACCGGCCTCTCCGGCGACACCGGCCGAACCGGCTTCTCCTGCCGCGCCAGCAACGCCGGCTGCCCCGGCTTCACCTGCCATCCCGGCGACGCCAGCCGCTCCAGCCCTCCCGGCAACACCGGCTGACCCGGCCTCACCTGCCACCCCGGCAACGCCGGCCCTCCCGGCCTTCCCGGCCTCCCCTGCCGCCCCGGCGACGCCGGCAACCCCGGCCTCCCCTGACGCCCCAGCAATACCGGCCACCCCGGCCTTCCCTGCCACACCGGCAACACCGGCCTTCCCGGCCTTTCCTGCCTCCCCTGCCACCCCAGCGACACCCGCAAGACCGGCCTCTCCGGCGACACCGGCCAAACCGGCTTCTCCTGCCGCGCCAGCAACGCCGGCTGCCCCGGCTTCTCCTGCCATCCCGGCGACGCCAGCCGCTCCAGCCCTCCCGGCAACACCGGCTGACCCGGCCTCACCTGCCACCCCGGCAACGCCGGCCCTCCCGGCCTTCCCGGCCTCCCCTGCCACGCCGGCGACACCGGCGAGTCCGGCCTCGCCGGCGACACCTGAAATACCGGCTTGTCCCGCCGTCCCAGCGACACCGGCCACGCCGGCGTTTCCAGCCTTTCCAGCCTCCCCTGCAACTCCAGCAACGCCAGCCCTCCCTGCTTTGCCGGCCTCTCCTGCCACCCCAGCAACGCCAGCTCTCCCGGCCTCCCCGGCCTCGCCGGCAATCCCGGCGACGCCGGCCTTCCCAGCTTTCCCGGCCTCTCCGGCCACCCCGGCGACACCAGCCCTTCCGGCCTTTCCGGCCTCCCCTGCCACCCCGGCCACGCCGGCCTTTCCAGCCTTTCCAGCCTCCCCTGCCACCCCAGCGACACCCGCAAGACCGGCCTCTCCGGCGACACCGGCCGAACCGGCTTCTCCTGCCGCGCCAGCAACACCGGCTGCCCCGGCTTCTCCTGCCATCCCGGCGACGCCAGCCGCTCCAGCCCTCCCGGCAACACCGGCTGACCCGGCCTCACCTGCCACCCCGGCAACGCCGGCCCTCCCGGCCTTCCCGGCCTCCCCTGCCACGCCAGCGACACCGGCGAGTCCGGCCTCGCCGGCGACACCTGAAATACCGGCTTGTCCCGCCGTCCCAGCGACACCGGCCACGCCGGCCTTTCCAGCCTTTCCAGCCTCCCCTGCAACTCCAGCAACGCCAGCCCTCCCTGCTTTGCCGGCCTCGCCTGCCACCCCGGCGACACCAGCCCTTCCGGCCCTCCCGGCCTCCCCTGCCACCCCGGCGACGCCGGCCTTTCCAGCCTTTCCAGCCTCCCCTGCAACTCCAGCAACGCCAGCCCTCCCCGCTTTGCCGGCCTCTCCTGCCACCCCGGCAACGCCAGCCCGTCCGGCCTTCCCGGCCTCGCCTGCCACCCCGGCGACACCAGCCTTTCCCGCCTTCCCGGCCTCCCCTGCTACGCCGGCCACGCCGGCCTTTCCAGCCTTACCAGCCTCCCCTGCAACTCCAGCAACGCCAGCCCTCCCTGCTCTGCCGGCCTCGCCTGCCACCCCGGCAACGCCGGCCCTTCCGGCCTTCCCAGCCTCCCCTGCCACGCCGGCGATGCCTGCCCTCCCGGCCTTCCCGGCCTCCCCAGCCACCCCGGCGACGCCGGCCCTCCCCGGTCTTCCGGGCTCCCCAGCCACCCCAGCGACACCTGCCACGCCTGCTTGGCCCCCCTCGCCAACGTGGCCGTCGTAGCCGCCACCGATGTTGTTGTGCAGGTTGTGTTGAATGTTCTGGCCGCTCTCGCTGTTCTGGTTGTTTTTGCCAATGTGGTTGTCACCGACCTGATTGAGCTTACCGGCCTGGTTGTTCTTGCCCACCTGGTTCTCCTCACCGAGGACACCAATGAGATTGTCCTGGTTTTTGCCGACTAGGTTGTCGTAGCCGACTGCGTTGTCCTGACCGCGTGCGTTGTGCTCGCCCAACTGGACGTCATTATTGGTCTCACCGAGTAGGATCCCGTCGCCGTGTGCGTTGTTCTCGCCGGCTTGGGCCTGATTCTTATTTCCAAATTGGAGCTGGTTGTCCTCAGCAACTAGGTTGTCTTTGCCGCCTACGTTGTCCTTACCAGTTACGTTGTCCCTGGCGACAAGGTTCTCGTCACCGACAAGGTTCTTTTGGCCATCAACATTGTCGCGGTTGTTAAATCCGAAGAGGCCTACATTGTCCGTGACAGTGTGGTCGCCGTTTATGTTCCCCAAGCCTACTACTGTGTCGTCAACGGCTACGTTCTCGTCGCCGAATATGTTGTCCTCATTTTCCCGGGCAATTTGGTTCATGTTGCCGTCTACGCTATCCCCGGCAACGTTGCCTTCCTGGTTGACCCTGTCACGGCCTACGTTTTCTCTGAGAGTCTGGTCGCCGTTGACGTTCGCGTATCCGGCTGCTGCGTCGTTAACGGCGATGTTGCTGTCGCCGACTGCGGTGCCTTCATTGTCCAGGGTGATTGGGTTCTTCCGGCCGTTTACGTCGACTGCATCGCCGTCTACGTTTTGGTTACCGACTACGTTGTTCTTGTTGTCCTGGGCGAGTAGGTTATGTTTGCCACCTTGGTCTGCGTTGCCATCGTCCTGCACGGTAGCTTCGTTGGTATTGATGCCTACATTCTCGTCACCATCGTCTACACCGTGCACGACGGCAGTCTGATCAGCCTCTAGATTTCTTCTGAGAACAGCTTCCGGAGGCTCAGGAGTTTCCAGAGTCCTGATGATACTCAAGTACCAGTTGTCGCTGTTTCCTCCGCACATAAAGGTCGGATCGCCTGGGCATGGGACGTCGCAGTAGGCTATAGCCCGTTTGTGCTTTGGGGGCACGTCTCCACATAAGCAGTCTGCGACAGAAATTCAGGTGCCGCAAAGTGGGCGAGTTGCGGGGAGTACGCGTTTACGTGATGTGCTCCTTCCTTCAATGTGTTTCAGGTAAACGGAACGGTACCGCAATGCAGGCGAGCGGCAAGGGGTTCGCGCTTAGGTGGTGTGCTTGAAATACCTTGCATTTCGTTATCAGTAATACCCCAAACAATTAGCATTCAACTACCAACAGCAATATAGAGAGATACCCTAAATATGCGGCAAAGCTCATCGGCAACGAAAGAAAAACGCACAATACCTTCTGTTACCGCTGATACCACAACGAAAGAACTCTTGGTTGGCTGAGGGGGTTTACAAGCTTTAACGTTCGATTAGACAGCGTCCAACGTACACTGAAGGCGTTTCTGTATGCTACGCCATTTTTTGTCCATTGCAAGATGTCTTGTTCCCCATCCCCAACGTCAGACAACTTTGTGATACAGTTACCGGTACGGTACACCCCTGTTCATAATCGTCCGGGGGCAAAACGGGATGCAAGCGTTCTGCTCACTTTTGCCGTTTGCCGTGGCGGAGTACCAGTATCCTTCATTTTGGCACCTCCTTTGACATCCCTGTCGAGGCAGACAATGAATCAATATCCAACAAGGCGCGGCGACAAAGCAGGCTGGTGAGCAGGCAGGAAGAGAACACAGGCAGCGGTAGTGCTAGCGGACAGGCACCACGGTTAGGATTCTGCCTCGCGGCCTATTTCTTCAGCAAGACCATAGCTCGGATCGCGGCCACATAAAAAAGTTATCTCACTGCAGACACTGAGAGGGCGATTAAGAAGGCACAAAGGACGAGCGAAAACAAAATGCCGCGACGAGGACGTGAAACATAAGGAGGAGTAGCGAGTTGTTGTACGTGTAGGCAGGAGAGACGTACACACGTGTACTTGGTAGACTCACACGTACAAATCTGCTAGATAACAAGATATCTCTCGGAGACGTGCCCAGGGCAGGTTTGCTAAAACGAACTGGAAGCACCCAACACCTTGTGGCTGAGCAAATAAATCACGGCGAAATCAACCTGTCCGAGTCCAACATGCATCTTGTAATCTGGATTTAAGTGTAAATGTATGTCTAGCTATTTTTGCACGTTAATCCTGAAAACACACATGTGTGTCACCATGCATGAAGGAAAAAGGGTGTGAAAACGCAATTTCGGGTGCGAGAGCCACTCGGTTGATGAAACACATAACAAAAAAAAAACCAAGGGAAGAACAAGGCCAACAAGAACAAAGGGAATAGAAGCGCTTCCCCGAGATACATCCCGCACCGCACCCTCTCAGAAGCTTAACTTATTTTCAAAGCTTGTTCTGAACAACGGATTTTCTACATACCAGGAATACACTCTGTAGGCAAGATGCCCCTCGAACACCTCCATACCTGTTTTGTCATACCAGAACTAGGGACCCCGATCGCCTTGAGAATATCTTTGTTGTCCGAGTAATGGTAGCACCCCTCGTCTACCGTGCCGGGGGTTGACAAGTTTGAACCACCACCGAAGACGTCAGTTTTGGCCGTCGGTTCCTCGAGGGCTACTTCACCCTTTCCTGTGCCTGTGCAGACCTGAGGTTCGGGACCGGACCACATTTTCTCCGCCCGGTAGACTGATTCGTTCTTGAGCGGCCACAGGACGATACTTTGAAGCGATGGCTCGCTTATTTCCGCCTTTCCGCTCCACTTGGTTGTCGCCAGGTTCTGGTAACGTAGGATGGGCGAGGGAATGCAAAATGGAACTGAACGTAACACGTCGCCCGCTGTCGAACGGAAGTTGAGATTTTCACATTCGTATGAATCCATGCTTTTCGCTCAGCCTAGGTATAGTGCGTCGGTAGTACGAGAGCTTAATGATATCGCATGGTGTACCTCGTTGGGTGCAGCGTCGATCAGCCACTGGATGTATTGAGAGTTGTCGTGGTTGTCTGGATTGTCTCCTACGATCTTGATTTCCAGCTCGTAGTACCCGTAGGGTGCGCATATGTCAACAGTCCGCGTCGAGATTCCGTCCGTGTCTGGGCAAGGGCAGGCGCATGATGACGACACCTTGTTCTTGGGTACATTATAGCATTAACATTTGATGTGGCGACATCTACCAACGGCACAGGTTTGACTTTTAATGTAGAGACACATCAAAATGATGTCGTTTCTCGGACCACGACATTGAAAGAATGGATGGTTAGAAAACGCGCACTTAAGCCTGACAAAAATAATGAAAACTAGGGTTGGAGATGGCAAGGTTCACCAAATTGGCCATTCTGACCCGAAGAAGTGAAAAGACGGGCAGAGACCTCGAGCATAGACCGGAAAAGTCGAGTTGGATTCCAGTAACTAATATGTTCTCATCTGGCGAAGGGAAAACAACCGTTCACCTCGATCGCCTCCGCCAGCTGTCTTGAAGTAGGTCGTGGCTTCAAATGCGTTCACAACCGGACGTCTGCAGGTATCAGTCAGTTGCCTGTATGAGGGGTGTGGGAGAGAGTGGAATGTTTACTTCATCGTGCACAACTGCTTCGACATCGTGAAATCATTTTCAGTACACACATTTTGTTTTACCACGGTGCGCGTCACTGATGAATCACAGCCATATTCCAGGGTTTACTGAGTGGTTATGTGCTCTTACTTGCGAAAACAAGACGTTTGAGGAGACCAAGGGCACATTTAACTTGAACATTTGTCGTAGTATCTGGCAGCATCCCCTATACCCCGGTATCCGTCATTGCCGAAACACAATCACTTGCTGATATTAAGTGGTTCCTGTGGATATACTAAACCAATATATTTCATACCAGCGCTTTTGCAGCCCCAATCCCCCTGGCCGAGGGCCCACCCACGCCCGGCCGCGGCGACTGAGGGGCCAAGACGCGCGCGTTGGTAGTTTCTCCTGGGGGGGAACCCCCCATCACAGCCGCACCAGGATACACAAGATCCCCATTGCAGGTACGGGAATCTCTCCGTTTGTAAAACAAAACAACAATCAGTGGACGAAAACGGCGATCCACCGTGTCGATACCGCTCCGCACGGTGGGCAAACCCCAGCTCCATATTCCGGTCGCTGGTTGGCTGGAGGTAAGAGTAAAGCCAGGGCCACGAGGGGAAAAAAGGGTCCCAAGTCCATGATCAGAGCCCCCCCCTCCGTGGAATCGTCCAGTCTCGCTGCCCTCGGATATGACACGGCCCCATTCTGTTCGAGAGTTTCTCCGTATGCCCACCAATTCAAGAGCCCGGGGACTACAAATATGACCCCCCGAACCGATACCGGCCCGCACCGTGTGGGAACCCCAGCTCCCCTGTGGTCGTTGACAAGCGAAGAACTCTCTCCAATCGCTATGGGCTGTGTTTCCACCCGTCTTCTGATATACGGTATGCTCAAGCCGCGTTTGGAAAGCCTTCGGCGGCTAGTAGATGTATTGTATACTATTAATACGTGCGAGTCTGTTGTTTGTTTCTTCCGCAGTACGTACCAGGGAAACAAACACGTTCGTTTCGTTCTGTCTACCAGTTTCTAGATATTTTTCGTTCTGTCGATGTCAGGTAGGAGTTTGTCCTCAGAATCCTCTGTGAACCCACCTGGAGCGCTAGCGCTGGTTCTTTGTGCAACCATCGACAAAACGAACCGTTCTAGCTTCGTCCACCAATATAGCGCTATGTCTGCTTGTGAGGCAGGTGTATATATATCATTGGTTCACTGGACTTGTGAAATCTCTTCTGCTTCCTCTGTGTTGTGGTTATTTTTGTAAGTTTCTTACTCATTGTATGAATCATACAAGGAAACTTAACACACACCTATACATGTACAATACGTCCAAGCACAGATGGAGTTGGTACGATCGTTAGGTATCGTTTTTGCTTGCGTGCCGTCGCTGAGCCGCAGCAGCGCGGTGGTTGTACTCGTTATCATGAGTACTGCTGTCGACGTGCTCTCTCACCCTTCGTACGGGGGGGCAGCACGGGTAATCGTTACTTTTTTGGCAGATACGTGTTGGATGTCTGACTCTTCACATAATTTCCTATCTCTTGCTGTAGAGGTCATATTTCGTACGTTGACCTGTCTGGCCAAAGCTGAGCAAACAACTGTTGTTATTCTCCTTGTGGGAAAGTTGGTGGTTTTTGCACACACAAATGACTAAATAAACATGAAAATTCGGAATGCCGCACAACAGAGGCTTGTCTTGTCGCGTATGCGCGACCACACGTGCAAGGTCCACACGCAACGTGAGGCAGCGGTCGAGCTTAGATAAACGGTATTGTATTTGTGTGTACCTTTCAGCTTGACTCGGTCACCGTGCAGCAGCATGATGTGATCGCCGCATTACGTACTCAGCACCATTGCTAGACTCTTGTTCAAGTACTCGTACGTACTCGTGTACGCATAGTACTCAAAAAGCGTCTGGTGGTCGATTGCTGGTTTTTTTCCGTTTCGTCTCGTATTTTGACGATTTTCGTTGTTTCTTTGGAAAACAATTGCACCCATTATGATTATAGAACTACATACTTAGATCACAACCCCTGAGCGTGCTCGGTTGGTGCATCCCTGGCCTCTCAGAGCTCCCACTTCCAGACCGCCTCCTTTCATTACTTGCCGGACCTTTCCAGCAGTTCTTTGTTTTCTTGGTCCTTTTTTCCTTTTTTCTTCTTTCGTTTCGTGTGCGTGCGTGTTCTCCGAGCACGGCATCGCGTGAGGACCCGGCACTGTCGCGGGTGTCAGCGGGTGCTGGCGGGTAGAGGGGGGGTTGGAAGGAGCGCGGTCGCCGTTTTCGAGCCTAGGCGTCGCGTGTGCCTCGAGACACGAGGGATGCATGAACGGGCTTCGTCTGGCTTCGATTGATGATTGTTGATAGAGTATGTACGAGTTATGAAGGTCGTTCGGGAGGGCAAGATAATATTCAAGCGGTGCTTATTTTTGCGAGCACGCTAAAGTTGAAAGAGGGAGGTGTGCAGTTTGAACACCAACGTTTTCGAGCTGGCGAACGACGGCCGCGGTGAGCACCGGGCTTCACGCGAGGTGGGCGACGGGGCTGATTGTGGCAGAGAGTCATAAAAGCTTTACCCGGACCGAATCGGTAGCGAGTGGTCGCGAGAGGGGCGGCCGGCGTACGAGGCTGACAGAGAAGCTTCTATGTGCGATGCTTTTCTTTTCTTCTTTTCGACCGGGTGTAAGGTGTTCCAATCAGGCAGAAAAATATTTCACGAGAGGGGACGGGGATTTGTGTTCCTTTCCGAGTTTTCGGTTTCATTTTCATTGTTTTTGCTGCTGTGCCGTGCTGTGATTTCGCTTTCTTCGTGCATACAGTAGTACAGACATAGAGCATATCGAAAGAAGAAAATAAGTACAGACAGTAGTACCCTACCTAGGGTATGTACGTACGTACGACATCCGCGACGCGAAGCGTATATGTGCCATTCAAGCGGACGTCGGGGCTGTTTTTTCCTGAAGCCTGGCGGCGGGACTCCTGGCATTATCAAGTCGCCGGTTTGCAATTGCAATCCTTGCAAAAACTAAACACAATCGTGGACCTCTGTTCGCTTCGCAAAATTTGATGTACTTTTTTCCTTCCTGAGCGAGGGTAGCGGGCGGCGTAGGCCGCCCGCGGAGCGAAGCGCCTTGTATATCGTATCACATGTAATGTGGGCAAAGCTCCGTGCTGTTCGATTTGGTCGACAGAAAAGAAAAAAGAAAGCCTCATGCAGTCTAATAAAAGCAGTACCGTGCAGAACGATATTGTATGTCGCAATCTCACCGTATTACGGCATTTGTATTGTCATTACAGTGCTACGTAGTACTTATTTTGCTGCCGTATGGATTAAGGGGCTACCACTACTGCTGAGTTATTACAGCAGCAGTATGAAACTCATCGACTCATCGTTTCCCGAAGATAGGTCGTAGCCTCTCAGACTGATTCACGGCCATATTTCCCGTCACAGTACTCGTACGTACGAGTAGCTTGTGGCGGTACACATTGGATGCAGTGCGTAAAGGCTCCGTGGCCTACCAACGTGCACTTCATCGCGTGCCGTATATCGTTGGACGCTTGAAGTCGTGGCATTTTATGCCACTATCCGTTACGTTTGGCGATATTCCTCGCTGAACTGCACCAGTCGTTCAGCAGCGCATGAAAAAATGTGCTGAAGGATGCACAACATGCCGATAATTTGCGAAATTATGATGTTTTGTGGCGCAGCCATCGTTGGCACATTACATACGTATGTAAAACCGATACATATTGTCATGATGCAGCCATTTCAAAGCGTGAGTGCTCACCGAAGATAAGATGTTTTGTGAAGAGCGAGGTATCGTAACTCGCACCGTTTCCACATAGATAAGATGGTGTCGTTCCTATTCCAATAGTAGCTAATCTATCTTCCGTGTGTCTTGCCCTGTACGTACGTGTATAGGCGTAGAGATCGTCAAACTTGTCGTCAAGTGTTTCGGCAGCCTCTCCTGCTCAATTGCTCGTGCAGACCGTCATAACAGCAGAATCACCGATACCACCGACAGGAATAATGGCATCTGTGTGAGCTGAAATCGTAGCAACGTTGTCTAAAGCACTTATTGACTCCGCGTTTTTGATGATCAATAGTCAGCAACGAACTGAAGATATCTGCGCAAATATGATCTCGTTTTCTTTTCGTTGTCTCGAGCGGAGCTTGGCAAGTGTGTCACGGCCGGAACAGTGTTCCCCTCCGGTCGTTTTCTCGAGTACAACATCGCCATGGTTGGCGGTGCCCAGTTCCATCAGCGCGACTTGTGACAGAGCGGTCTTTTGCTGGTTATCGTTACCCCCGATCACAGCTGTTCTACCATATTTTTTGTGGCAAGCACTTTCCTACACACTTACACCGTGTGTTGGTGTTCGTAGTAAAGAATGATCTGTGAGTCTTCGGAAAATGGCACAAATATCGTTGAGCCATAATTGTCGAGGTGCTAATTGTCGTGGACAACTCCCGTGGTTTGTCCACAACTCTCAAACTTTCAATATTTTACGATTGTTTTCATAACTCTGCAAACAACTAGTAGCCGTCGAAATTAACGGATGGTTCTAAATCTGTAGTATATCTAGGCCACGTTATTTCTGCTCGAAGAGTATACCGGTTGGGGGAATAGTGGCAAGACTTCGAAAAGCTGTCAAATCCCATTTGCACCAAAGATTTTCGATTCGTTTTAGGTGTTGTGAATTTCTTACGGCAGTTCGTTGTCAAAGTTCGTTGAATTAACCGCACCGCTCGTTGAACTCGCCGGTACAAAATGACGTTGCTACCCGGGTACGTATTGCAAAGCCAAGCCTGGACAACGCGCTAAATGTCTCGTTCGCCCACACCAAACGTTTACTGATGATGGCTCCCGTGTTCAAGATCCAGATTAATAGAGTCAGGTATCGTACATACACGTAGTGATATGAAACCGATGTCGTACTCCTTTCGGAAGGACGTTACTGCGAGTGCCGATCAACCTCCTGACCCTTCACGATTAGACATGTCTATTTTCTGTGTTCTAAATCGTTGGATTATCGTTCTTCCAACTTTACCATTCCGCATACAGTAGGGAATATTGTTTGCACCCTATACATACAGTAATACCGAGCGTTGGCGTAGTGGAGAATGAAACGGGCTTGAGTGGCAGCCCCAACTTATATTCCCGCAGAATATGAGGGAAAGACTCTACCGTTCGGCTAGCCACGTACCGTTCAAGACGCCTCTCAAACCTCTATGCCGTGGGTTTTGTGCATCCTCGTAGAACGAACAAGTCGCTGATGAAGCGTCGTCACTAATGTTTCTTAAACAGCGTTGTCGCTGTTCCTCATACAGCGTCTCGTGTACATCTGCTTCTGGAACACGACTCGAATATTCCTGTCGTGCCGTTGGAAGCCTGCAACTCGCTTACGAAATTGCTTGTCGCAATTTACAGGAACGTGCCGATAAGCAGACAGAATCTAACGAGAAAATGTCCTTCCCGCAATATCAGCAGGGAGATCACAGGTGCTTGTACACCGCCCTTTATCGTTGCTGATGGACCCAACCCCAAACTCATTAGCCCCTGGCGTGGTCCCTTTACTGTGCGTTCCCAATAATCACCCATAATTTATCGTGTCGCGAGGGATGGCGAACTTGCGGAAACATCAGTATATTTAGGTCGCATGAAGGCAGACCTCAATGACGCGTCTAGCTCAGCACCGGATTTTACAGCACTGGACGAGTTCTTTTTAGGGATAGCGTTGCCGGCACCTGACCTGGATGGCTCTGTGATCACTGTGCACATTGGCATGTATGCTATTGAAGCTATATTCAACATTCATAAGCGTGGCCCTGGTAAAGCCTTGCCGACTAAATTACAATACCACTTTCTCGTGAAAGATAAACCGTCTACCGTAGGTTGTGTATTTCTAGACATACATGGCAATATCGTACCACATTGTCATGAGATGATCAGAGCGTATCGCACGAGGATCGTAGCGGAAGATCCGCATGCATTTCATCGCCCCACACGTAAGCGAGACGTTGTCGCCTTGTCACCCTGAAACAAGCCCCAGCATCGTTTGCTGTCGATGTCGCTACTACGGGGGACCATAGTTAATAGGACCTGTGGTACACATAAAAACCTATATATTTAACAATTTCTACTAACAATATTTGGTCCTATTAACTATGGTCCCCCGTAATATTATAGCCCCTGGGAGTACTTGTTGTTAGCACCGTCGCACCACACCCCACTACCATTTAAGTATCCGGCTGGATGTCATCCGTTCTGTAGTGGGCCTTTTTACACGTTAATCGCAACCTCACGTACGTGTAGTTGTCTTGTTCATGCTTGGGGGGTATCGTTTGTGGAGTAGTGCCCACGAACCAAGTCATGGTTAGACACCTAAGTGCTGAACCCCAACAGCCAGTGTCCCGGTATATCGTTGAGATCCCAGTGCGGTTGTGTTTTGTTACTTCGTCTGAATGTGCCCCACGCGAAATGATAGCATTTATATAGAGTTTGAGCGTACAAGTGTAGGAAAACGTTCAACTAGTAGTTATGCAAGGGTGTGCATATACCAAGAGTGTACACTCATGCGTTATGATTGGGTCAGTTGACTACAGTAGCCGCGCACAGTGCTCATATACTTAAAAGTATGGATAGGTGTGGTTATTCAATCAAGTATTGAATTGTCTTTTCGTAATCGTGTTGGGTGGAAGAGACACGGTGTGCTTTTCATCTCCCTCTTTGCGCGAGAAACTAGGGATTCCTGGATACATGGACAATGTATTATCTAGTGTAGTGTCGGGATCGTTCCGTTGAATTTTTACTGGGGGCAGGCAGTCGCGCGCATGAACTGCACACTCCGAACTAAAATATTATAATCGGGTACGTTACGAGTCCCCGCTCGTTCTACTGCATTATCGTGAGTGCTCTGGCTGCAGTCAACGGTCATGACTGTCAGCACGTCTGTCAACTGTACAGATAGTTGTATACTATCAACAACTCGGTATACGTCGATTATAGTATTATTCACTCAATCGCAAGCATGTTCTTACTCGTGTAGTCGATGATGCCTTTTTCGACCGAGGAGACATGTCGTCCTTGTATCGTTCACCATGCACCGCATTCCGATATACTGCAACGTTATTGTTACAACCACACCGTCGTCAAGACATGCAGTTTTTCGTTTTTTTTTATTCAAACGTTCGTATCGTCCGTTGCGCACTCTGCATGCACACCCCTTTTGACGAAATCGTCGTTCAGCACATTTATTTCACTTCAGTTTCTGTGTACCAAAGCTTGCAAGCAATCGTATCATATCCACACTGTACAACTTCGAGAAAAGCTCTGAACATTGTCAAAGGCACATAACATTGTTCGGTATATGAATGCTTTCGTATACCATTAAATACACTATACCATTGTTTGGTATGAATGGTTTTGTATACCATTGTTAGTGATACAAGGTGTGTACACCATGGTTTTATATACCATCAATCACTTGTAATACATGGTTTCGTATACCATAGCGTAGATGGTTCCGTATACACCATCGTTAAGTATGCATGGTTCCGTATACCATTGTATACACACACAGTTCGTAAACCGTAAATTGTGTGGATGATTTTGTATATCATTATATATACATGGTTCCGTATACCATAGTAACATACATACATGGTTTTATATCTTGGTATGAATGTAATGATTTCGTACATCATTATGTATGTGTGTATACATGGTTCCGTATACCATAGTATACATACTACATGCTTTTGTATTTCATGGTATGAATGGTGTTGTATACCATCATAAGAATATATGGTTCCGCACACCATAGTATACATGGTTTAGTATACCATAACTCACTCGTTATACATGGTTGTGTATACCGTTGTATACATGATACACGGGTTTGTATCCCATTGTTCGTTACACGTGGTTTCGTATGCCATCGTGCGTTGTAAAAGGTTTCATTTTCGTGGTGTATGTTAATCCTGAACCATGCAAGAGTGCATGCGAAGGACACTACCAAGTTCCACTAGTAGTTGGCATTTCGTATTATAGGACTGACACACTTGGAAGTCGAATCATGATCATACACACCCGTGGGTTTTACTACGCAAGGGGTGACATGACTAGATGAATAATTACTAAGCCTCTACATCAACCACTGCTTTGCAATGCCTTGAATAGAAGAAACACACAAACCTGTCACTCTTCATAAATGTTCAAATGCGGTACTAGGTTCTCCAGTAGTACGCATTCAAACATTGGGGGCGATGTGGGTTCCAGGTTCTCGACCAGGCCGTCACATGGGTATTGTTTTGCGGAAGTCCCACCATTCGCCGAGGTCGTGGATATACGTATCTTATTGTACGACTGTGGTCACCCATATTCCTGGACTTTTGTTGTTGTCAGCAGAGATGTCGTCAGCAGTGACATTGTCCCGTGACAAGTAGTCACTGCAGATTGGAATGCAAGGCCCGTGCCTTGCACACACACTCTTCCTCTCCATCATCGTTGATGGCCGTTTCGAGGGATCGTCCGTACCGATCATATACCTAAACCTGGCATGTCTTACACGCTACCCTCTTAAGAAGGGGACGTGCCATATATGTTGAGTCCAACCTGGGGGTCCTCCCCACATAATAAGAACTGCATACTGTAGTTTTAGTAAGCTATACCGTAGAGGGATTCCGGTGGTAATATTCGGACTTGGAGGAGTAAGATAGTTGGGTATTTGATTGACAATACAGACTTGCAGGAGTAAGATTTTTCAGATGTGATAGTTTTTGGAGTTCGAAGAGCGATGCGTACACAACCGGGAGGGGGTTGTGCGTGTGTAGTAAAGGATTTCAACTGATGGCCGTTTAAATATCGCGGACAGACGTCCGTAGCAACGACAGTTGAGTGTTTGGTTGTACGTGTGTAGTAGTTATCTAACTAATGCCCGGTTTGAATTCGCGGACAGAGGTCCCTAGTTTCGGCAGTTGAGTGTTTGGGAGATAGTCGAAGTTTACGCATGATCGGCAGTATGGTTTGCAAATTAAATTTTGAATTTGAGTTTTGCGATTCGGGGTGGGTTCAGTGATTTAATAGCAGGGAGACTAATCTTTTAGTGGCTTTTGATTTCTGTGTTTTAAATGGTAACACTACTACTTGTAGTGCCACGACGACATCACTTATATGCTGGATGATTGTAGACCTACCGGGAGTACGGCATTGACACTATGATCATGACAGTTTGCCGCGAATGGGGAGGCTGTAAGACATAGCAGTCGTTCGCAGTCGCGCAACCGCCTGATGTTTTCTGATTGGTTGATTGATGTGATTCAGGTAGCTGAAAATTGTCCAACGGGCATATACGGTGGTTTTTTAACCTTCCCGAATGGGTTGCATGAAATTATGTTGGATGATGTTCCAGGGTCACGGGGAACAGGGGTGAGAAGCCATCAGTATATGTCTTCTCTACAAGAAATTTTCAAGAACAATAACACCATTTTTGCTCCGGCGTCTGATAGCGAGTTTAGCGGCGCCACACCCGGTGCACGAGTTGTCCCCTCACAGTATGTATATAACTTTAACTCGTACATCCGGTGCAAGCATGCCACATCATGAAACAAGCGCCAACACATATTCTATCTCGTCAATTCCTACTGAAAAAAATAATCTACTCTGTATTCATTTCTTACAGAACGACCAAGAACTCCATCTGTCAACCCCCTTCTCCTGCTCCCTACCTTACAGATGCGACGCTTGTCGTCCGCCGTGGCGACACGTTGCTGCGGCATGGACAACACCTCGCAAACCCACAGGGTGCAGGCGGCAGTTGTATATGGTGTGTAGCTTCAGCGCCAGAAACCAAGCCCAATCGTGCCAGAACCAAGCTCAATCGTTAGGAAGAGAATCACATTATTATACACTATATATGCGAGGAGAAGGATGTAATCCAATGCCCCCACGTGATTCTTTACTCAAAACAACAGTAGCGAGACAAACGTCAGTGCCAATTTGTAGTTGGGTTTCCTCGTATTTAAGTGGGTAATTGGCGACGAAGATGCGTACGTTTTACTCGCGGCCTGGACAGACACAGCTGGAAGGAACCAGGAAGCTGACGTGGTACGGTAAGGTTCAATTATACCCTCTGGATACAAGTACGTAGGTAGCAGCTGCGGTAGAGTTTTTCCTGTCATAATGAACGTACCAGGTACACCGCAACTTCTGCAATGCTGCACACTCCATGCAAGAACATACCAGCCACAAACAGAGAAAAATACAAACAAAACAGACCTAATCCACCAGACCTAAAGTAAACGACACAGGGATAACATAACGTTCCTGTTTCCGGTATCGAACGGGAAATTTCTCTCCCCGCTGCTGCTGCCGCTGCTGCTGCTTCTGCTGCTGTAACTTTGCCCTCGGGGAGAAAACGCGTCGGGTTTTCGAAAACAATTCAGCCGCGAGGGTTTCACGTACTTTGCGCGCCTGGGGGCACTGGCTCCGGTTCGCTTTCCGCGGAACCTCTAAGGTCAATCGACTTGAGTTTCGGCTCTCCGCAATACATTTCTCGCGGTTTTTAGGGGTACCAAATATTTTGAATGTTGACCGGTCATCGAGCGACATTGAGGGACAATTTATCAGTCACGATTGGATCGCCAGAGTGTGTCGTACCAGTATCTATATAAACAATAAAATATGTGTCGCGCATGCATCACCGGGTATGCTACAGAATACGAGTAGTGGTGGCCGGGCAAATCCTCGGCAGGGGGCTACTAAAATCGCCCCGCTCTGTTTTATCCTCACCTCCAGGTTATGGTGTACCCGTCGAACCATGGTAGCGAGTGGGCCGTCTTGATTTGCATGTCTGTTGTTATAGCCAAAGCGGTGGCGGCAGGCGCCGTTAACAAGCGTAGTAGAGGACACAGGGGTCACCAGATGTGAATTTGTTGTTAAAAGATGCCAGGGGGTACACGGAGGAGGGTTCAATACATCTAGCCGCCCAGGCTTTTGAGCAGCAAAATCACGTCGGTACAAAGGCCACGTGTACTCATTGTTGACTGCGGGGTTTAGGGCATACGATCACACGATGCCTCTGTTTTTCGGACAGATTCGAGCGTGGCACCTTGTTGGGAGCACCTCCAGAAACTGGCATCGCGAACACAGTAGGGGAAGGGACTTTGCCGGTGGTCGCGCGCGTGGAGCTCTGTTTGCTGGTTGCTGGGGCGACGAGGGAGGTGGTGTGTGCTTCGTTTTTTTCAAAAACCTCGGATTTGGGAGTTCCAGTGATAAGCACGAATCCGATGGAAAAAACGGGGTCTAAAAATTCGTGAAACAGCACAAGTTACGCCGCAAAACGTCCGGATTGCCCCTATATAAAATGTCGGACTGGTATGAACCTACGATAGACCGGTGCGACGTCGCCGGCAATAATATCAAGAGTAGGAAATGGCAGATCCAGGAGTCACATGAAAACATATAAACACATCGGACAGATCAGACCCCCGTTTCATGATCATGACCTGTCACACGTGTCTATACGCACAGGTTTGCCAGATGGGATTAGTACAATGCGGCTCTACCAAGACACCTCAAAACCGCAGATATATAAGATATAGGATATACAACGTCCCCCTCCGGGAGGTTCCTAGGGGAGTGGCGCAAGAAAGAAACAATACTCGATGTTCGAAATACCCTCACACCTGTTTAAAACAGCAGTTAGTTTTAACTGCACCCACCCATCATTATTATTGTGTGAAGAACACACAAATTTTTGACATAGTGTGCTACTACAATGTTCTTGAAGAGGGTATACGAGCAGTAACTAGATATTGATCCTAAACAGGGTACTAGACTCGCGTTCATCAATTCATTCTTGCAGCGTCAACGCAAGTACAATAAGTTGCGCGATGTGGAGGTTGCGACTTCATACTTCATGACCGGCTGAGCAAATTCCAGCAAATAATATATATACGTATATTTCCGCGAAATATATGAATCTTGGCGCTCAGGGGGAAAAAAAAGTTTAACAGAAATAGTAGAAGATGCCCGAGAACAATTCGTAGTCCAAGTACTGAGAGTATTGGAGTACTGGAGACCAACATATTGCGTGTATCGAGGAGGCCCATATATATATTCCGAGTACTAGAAAGGTCCAACTACTGAGAGTATGGATATTATGAACAGTGCGGAACCCCGAGAGCCTCGAGATATTGAGGGTTCTGGGAGCACATACTCCTCGCAGTACGTATTCTCGAAATACTTCCAGTGCTCTAAGTACTCGAATTGTCACTAGCGAAAATATTTTGCTAAAACTCCGAGTCGGACCATCTATGGGCGATTTGTACCGAACAATGGTCTTGAGAGTTGTCGACGCGGCGCACAGACGGTCGAAGTACACTTCATACTCCAAGTATACTGAGCACAATGATAGTACCAACGGCACCCGCAGTACAGAACCCCGAGATACTTCAAGCACTCGCAGTATCTGGTGCAGTACAAACCCGAAATACTGCGAGTGCACCAACTAGCTAAAGTATTTTCTCGAGTATTGGGAGCAAAGCAACTGTGAAAAAGTAAGAAGGCACGCCACACACAAGCACTCCCATACTCCGCAGTCATTTTTTCGTCAAAATACACAACTTCTATTGCATCATACCTCGTACGTATAAATGGTAGGTTAGAAAAGAACAAGGTGGATGTGCTGGTGCAAAATAAGTCAAACGTTGGAAACGAAAAAAACGAGAAACGTGTGAGTCGAACCTCTGTATCGAAACGAGAACATTATAAAGCGCAGCTTGTCATCTACGCTGCAGCAATACAACTGGGACAACGCGTTTTGTACGTAATCTGAAACACATTGCAGGATATTTGACAGTAGATTGTACAGGTACAATAATTATAATTGCATGTAGAGCAGCAGTACGTACATGCTCTAAAACGCCATGTTATGTTCGTAAGATACGACTGCAGAAGATACGCGTACTGCAACAAAAGAACGTGTATTGCCGCCCTTTCAGCTGGCCCAAGGATCTATCGGTCAGCAGTGTATAGGGCACACTGAAGTCAGTAGCTGTCAATAACAATGCTCGGTAGACAGATCGCGGCAAGCTCAAACCGCCAAGCTGCAGCAGCCGTGATCGGATTGCAATGCCTACGGATAAGCTACGAACGGTCACGCTCGGTCATCACAAGGCTGCACTCGTGTTTTCGATGATTTGTTTCCCCCCAGGACAAGCTCATGGGCGCAGAGGGCTGGCGGCTCGCCATATTCCAGTTCCCGTTTCAAGCCTCTGTGCCCTCGACGGTCTGTCGTCGTTTGCCTATTATTATATACGAGTGGGTACAGGCCTCCAGCCTTCCGGGTGTCGACTGTGATGTATACCAGGTACATATCCGCGTGCTGATTGACAAGTTGCTCTGTGCGTGCTTATAACTCTACTGCTAGTACGAGCGGAGGCCTGGAGAGTTTTTTGGGGTATGCATTCTCTAGAAGATGTCACAACAGCCTCGAGGTATAACGATCGTTACTTCATGCAAGTGTTTTGTTGCTTCCCAAAATTATCCCAAAGTTTACTTCAGGATAAATTTCGATAAAGCAGTTTGCCTTGTTTGTTCCCGCAAACACTCTATCCGCAATACAATTACTATTCATCAGCTTCACAGTGTCTCCCCTTATTCCCAACACATATGAATCCACCCTCCAGTACCTAAATTCATGGCGAACGTGATTTTTTCGAGTTCACCCCCCGTTTGTTTAGCAGGGAGCCGCTTTCAAATAGTTGCAAAACGTAGTTTCACTGAACTTCGACCTGTTGTCGGTACGTTGTCATTACGACCGTTTTTACTTGATTGAACAGTAGGTTTGTTATGGGGCGCAAACTGATATTTATCGGCATCTTTATAGGGTGTGCTGCGGCTGCGGCTGCTGCTGCTACTGCAGCTGCTGCTGCTGCTGCTGCTGCTGTGACTGTCACACCTCTCCTGCAGCCGCCGCGTTTGCGAGTCAGCCGAACCCAAGCGATGGGCTGTCTTTGTCTCAGCGATGTTCAATGATTAGCGTCCGCAAGGGATGGTGCGGAACCGCCGCCCCGGTTTTTTCCGGTGTCGTTTCGCAACCGCTGTACACGCATTTCCACTGGCCCTCCGGTCAGTTGACCGTGCAGTGCGTGGTCCGTACATCCGTTGTTACTTGATTCAAAGGCTGTTTTTGTATGGGGCGAAACTTCAGTGCCAAAATAAAATTGTTTCAGGAGGTGTGCTCTTGCTGCTCCTGTCGCTGGTGTGGCCGTCATAACTCTCTTGCCGCCGCCGCCCTTCCGATTCGACCGAGGCCAAGTGACGGGCTCTCTCTGCCTCAACGACGCCCCTTGCTGAGCGTCCGCCGGGGATGTTGTGGGCTTGCCGTATTCTTGCGGGAGCCATTTTGAGACCGCTGTACGCGTATCTCCATTAGACTTCCGTCCGTCGGCCGTGCAGACCGTAGTCCGTACAACCGCTGTTGATTGTATTCAATGCTGTTTTCGTATGAGGCGTAAACTTCAGATTTAGGAACATTTTGATTCATCAGGGTGTTTGCTGCTGCTTCTGCTGTATGTAGCGGTTGTGGCTGTCACACCTCTTTCATTGCCGCCGCGCTTACAGATCCCAAGTGACGAGCTCTTTCTGTCTCAATGAGGCCTCTCCCTTAATGTCCGCAACGGGCGCCCCGCAGAGCCTGGCGACGCTCGTTCGGCGATGCTTCGGCAAACAAATTGGCAGAACAAACTCCTCGTTCTTGTACTTGTCCTCCTCCTTGTCCTCCTCCTCGTCCTCCTCCTCCCCCGCGAGTTATTTCGGTAGCTTGTGACGTATATCGAATCCACCGACGAATGCCGTTGTATCGCCGTCCTCCACGATTGCGGAACAGACGTTCCCCTCGCATCCACAGCTCCTACTCTGCCCTAGCGAGAGTAGCAGGAGAGCAATCAAGGGTTTCCTTCTAGCTGATGCTTTGGCCTGTGTTGTGCTGTGTTTCGCTTGGTACGTTCACGTACGAGTAGTATATTCGTACGAGCAGTGTTGTACTTGTTAAAAACAGGTGTAGATGGTATTACTACCGCACCGAGCTGCCTACACGCCGCAGGCTTACCAAAGCGCAAGGCAGATCTCGTGTGGAAGCTCGGCACAACGAGGTCGCCGCCGCAAGATATACACGAACGTGGCATTCGTCACCGGACGATGCTGCCCGATGTCCGTTGCCATCTGTCTGTTGCCATGTGCTTGTGTTCATGCATGTGGCGTTATTTGCTTCCTCTCGAGTTCGAATTTGATCCACCTGTCTTGTCTTGTGATCGAACAACATGACGACAGCCTACTATGGCGAGCGACGCCGCCTATCACCCATCAACCCCCCCAAAATGACGACTTTTACACATATCCTGCTGCGCGAGTTCGTAGCGACAGATTTATCACCGTTCTTGCTCAGTTTTCAGTCTGCTATTTGTCATCATTTACTACACCTGGTATGATGTCACGATGTCTGCGAATACCTTAATCAAGGTTTAGGGTGTGTCTTCACCCCCCTCAGAGAGCATTGCAACGAGCCGAATGGAATATTATTTGCCGCATGAATAGGTGTTGATTGGTGATGGGAAACGAATAGATTCAGTGCAGCCCGAGAAAAACAGAATGTGTGTCTTAGGGTATGTCTTAACCCCCCCCAGAGAGCATTGGAACGAGCCGAATGGAATATCATTTGCCGCATGAATTGGTGTTGATTGGTGTTGGGAAACGAATTCATTCAGTGCAGCCCGAGAAAAACAGTATCATGTCTAGAGTAGGTCTAGCAGGTTGGGAGAAGGGATTTTTGGGGATGTGTTTTACTTGAAAAATGTGAAGCGTGGTCTGCACTTCGGAATCGTCGTGCGCAACTGAGAAATTTCCTGGTTCGATGCAAACTCGGTGCAGCCGCGTTTATGGCGAGTTTCGGCCCGTTTTGGATGCGGTTTGGGGTCAGGGTTAGGGTTAGGGTTGGGGTTAGGGTTAGAGTCAGGGGTGGGGTTGGGTCTTCGCCCGTATCCTGATCCCAACAGGAACCAAAACACCCGAACAGCCTACCAACCTAAAGATCCCTTCTCCCAGATTGTTAAAGGTCCTCCATATCTAGGAAGAGGAACGAGAAGTGTTGCACCCCTTTTTCTTGTTTGGGAAGCCCGAACGGCCCGACCGAACGGGAACAAATAGCAGGTTATTTGATGTAGATGGACACCACCGAAGATTATGTGGATACCAATTGGTCGTGGCATGTGCAAAAGATACCGTTCGTGCCGATTCGGCTGGCGAGGCCCAGGATTCTGCGTGGACCCAAACACGTTTGTTTAGATAGGAACGGAACGAATGACCACGAGCAGCCTCGTTTCGTTCCGCTCGTTCCCATGCTCTCTGGGAGGGTTAAGACACACCCTTAAGCCCCCCTAGGGAGCATTGGAACGAGCCCAACGGAATATTGTTTGCCGCATGAATTGGTGTTGATAAATTGTAGGAAACGAATAGATTCAGTGGAGCCCGAGAAAAACAGTATATCTAGGAAGAGGAAGGACAAGTATTGCACCCCTTCTTTTTGTTTGGGAGGAACGAACGGCTTGACCGGACGGGAACAAATAGCAGATTAGTTGATGTAGATGGACACCACCGAAGATGATGTGGACACCAATTGGTCGTGGCATGTGCAAAAGATACCGTTCGCGCCGGTTCGGCTGGCGAGACCCAGGATTGTGCGTGGACCCAAACACGTTTGTTTAGAGGAACGGAACAAATGACGACGAGTAGCCTCGTTCCGTTCCGCTCGTTCCCATGCTCTAGATGGGAGTTAAGACACATCCCAGTTTGGTCAACCTCTATTCCCCGGATCCCAACAATAATCAACTTCACAAAATCAGAACCTAAAACCGGACGATATAGCTCATTTCGGATTGGTGTTTGTAACGGAACAACAACCCTGTTGGCCGGGAGAGGTCGAGTTGCTCCAATCGGAGGAACACATCGTATGAGCAAGAAATAGGGTAATCTACATCACGAAGAAATATGCACAGCTTACAGCAGCAGCCAGAAGGAAAGGGCGGCATGGCACATGGGTTGCCTCATATCAAGCTATCTAAGCAAACGCACGGCCTACCTGCCGAGGCCGTGTCAACGTGAGTTCTCCGCGAAGGCCTGCAAATAGTGCGGCGATATGCGGCGGGTGGCTGACGGGGTGCAGCTTCAAATTGTTGACGGCATCGCGTACGTGGTGGGCTGCTGCTGAACCTGTTGCTCTTTGCTGCTTGTTTTTGCTGCGGGCGCGAGCGGTCAATGAAGTAGCGTTACCCTGGGCTCTGGGGCATGTGACCACAAAATGCTTTCGCACGCACTGTGAAATGTGCCCCAGTCGCATCGAGTGACACTCTTCGCATGAATTCCATAGAGCACAGAGCACGCACACAACCAGTGATCTACGCTGCAGCAGCAGCAGCAGCAGCAGCAGCAGGAAGCAGCGAGCAGCACCTAGCACGAAGCCGTTCGTTGGTATTCCATTTTCTGGACATTAATGTTAATTGTCACCAGGTATTTGTTGCTGTATTTCAGACTCCTGGAATTTTGTTCTTACTTCAGAAACCGAGAGTCTCGTTGGGGTTCTCGCACAGCACTTTCGAATCTGATTCTGCTGGTGAAAAGGGAAACAGTAGGGTTGGGTCCTGGATCAGTATCTACTGGCAGTATTCCTGTACTGGCAGTACTCCTAGTACTGGATTTGAGACCGCCAGTACAGCCAGTACTTGGCCCACTTACGTACGTCCTACACTATGCCTCCTAAACCACATGGAAACAGCCTAACTCCTTCGTTGGTGTGGAGTTTCCTTTAGTTCTATCCTCTACTGTAGGCTGCGGGCGGCGAGAATAAACCTATGCTTCGGAGTATCGCTGTAATTTTGGCAAGTTGTTTCTTTTGGGGTAGGGGGGAGTCTGTGAAGTTGTGACTATTTGTTTGATGAGGCGAGGGCAGGGCAGGGCAGTTTTGTTTTTGCTGTCTTCGACCAACGCCTTTTACCTGCGTGGCTTTTCCTGCTTCTTTGCTTCTGCTTTTTCATCTATTCATTTATTGCTGCGCCTTTGAGTCGTCTTTGTTGCAGCTGCCACTATGCATTACACGTTGTCGTTGCATGAGATTGTACGGGTTTGCTCTGCCTTTTTACTTGCGCATTTTCTAGCATTACGATTTCCAACTGAAATATTTGTCCATCGCTTCAAGTAACTTGTCAAGTAAGGATGGGTTCAAATGAAAAATGCAGTCTACTAGGTTTTCAACTTGGTTCAACATGTTTCGGAAGCAGCTTGTTCATGAATATGTTCAATACGCTAGCTGTCATGCTGTCATGTGATGAATATCACCGACCACCTTCAAGATATGAGCCAAAAATCAATAATCAGATCTGATTATTGTACCTTTAATCTCTTCAGTTTTAGTGGTTCACACACGAGTCCGGCACCATCCGAGTGGCCCAAAATCACCCAAAAAATATGCTCTAGTGAAGCCAAATCGCGTAAAAACAAGCCTCCGGCGGGGCCCTCCGGGGGCGCCTCCGGCGGGGCCCCCTCACCAGCCGGGGGGGGCCGGTGGTCGCGGCTGCGCCGCGACACCAGTGTACTGTTTGGACCCAGTGTACTGGCTGCCGACGCAGCCAGTACACCTGGTACTGGCGCGCAGCGCCAGTACCCAACCCTAGGAAACAGCCTTTGGGTCACAACCCGACCATAATTTGGTTTTTCGCTCAGTCTGAAGTATCGTTTCGCCAGAGAGCCACATTTTTTGTAAGATACCAGATATGTAACTAACGCACAAGGGCTCAGCTTTCGCCGACACCCATGTTTCCGATACGAAATACACCGCAGTATCATTTATTAGGTATGTTTCCCACAAGTGGTACACTTGTGGTCTCCAGGGCGGATTCAGGCAAAGTGTCTGTCTGTCCGATGAGGGTCACTCTATGGTCACCTACGGGCAGTTTGGTTTCCAATTATATGTAGGTAGGATATTACAAGGTACTCGATCTCCAAGGGGAAAGGCAGTTAAGATCCCTCCGTGGGTGAAAAACACACTGATCTCGTTTGTTTCCTTGCGCAAACAGTGGGAAATATTTAAGACGATACTAATCTACTGTAGAAGGGTTTATATCGTCGTCGCGGCTGGACGAGCACTCCTGTGGTTTTGATGAACATCAGCCCGGCCCTTGTGCGATAAATAATTTGCCAGGGCTTGTCCGACACCGTTTTTGGTTTCATGGCAATTCTCCTACTCAATACATGGTATATCGCGTGGCTGCTCCCGCAGGCGAGTCCAGTGGCGTTTACACGTGGCCCATCGCATGCTCTCATGTCGTTTCATGTATCCTTGGGCCTCCGGGCATTGCCAAGTAGAACAACACTCCCAACACCAATCATGCGAGTTCAGCTCGTTCTCTGTACAGGTGCGGTCGGGTCGCTCGGTCTTTCTGGACACGCATTGCTGCTGTGAGACATATTCTTCTATAAAAACCACGAAGAGCGTGGGGTTTTATAAGGATTACCTTGGGCAGGGTAATCGATCGATTTTTCACCCCTGTTGTAGCTCAGTAGGTAACACCTTAAAAACATTGGCGTCGTCCAGGTCACGGGTTCCAACCTCACTTCGAACGTTTCTTTTACGGAAACACTTGCGCGTGCACACCTAAAAATACATCTCCCTGGTTCCCCAGGTAAAGAAACAAAGCGGGTAGGTCAGCGTACGGACTTATACGGTTCCGACGGCCCAAAGATCCCGCCGTTCAGAGGAGGGGAGAGTGTTATAAGGATTACGTTGGGCTGGGTAATCGATCGATATTTTACCCCTGTAGCCCAGTAGTTAACACCTTCACAGAACGCTTGGAATCAACTATTTGAAAATAATTCATGACCAACGAGCAGCAGTTCTGGGGGACCATCACGTTCAATTCCAACCAAAGATACCCACCAGCATTTTTCAGGTACAACTTGCTATGAGCACCATTCGTTGAACCGAAATTTCCGACCCGTTGGATAACATGGTAAAAGGCAACTATGCTACCGATGTTGAGCCAAGATCGGCCGAAGAAAAACTCAGCAGGAGGTTTTTCTCGACGGACGGGGCGACTCTCCGAGTCCTTGACAGACATCGATCGAATTCAGAACGGTGTGCGCTCGCTAGAAACTTCGACCCACCCTAGGGTCACGGTATTTGCCGGTGATAGGTGCCGGACGCTAGCTAGGCAGGCGTATGATGAAAAGCGAAATTGGCCGCTGGCGTGCACAGATTACCAAAATACTCGATCCGGATCGCATGGCCAAAACTGGGCTTATCGTTTGGTTTGATAAAACGCCGCCTGCAAGATCTGCCCCCCTAGACCATGGGGTCGTCGTCAACACATGTTGGCTCTGCCCGACACCCATTAATAGCGGGTTGGCCGTGGGCTGAGTGAATGTCGAGATCGAAGTTTTTTTGTCGGAAAACCGTATTTTTATCAACGTCTCAACAATTTTGAACGAGAAAAGTAAACTGCGCCACCTACCTGCAGCTTTCCCCTGTGTTCCACAGAAGAGGTACGACCATATCTTCGGCTGGTTTGTGAAAGTAAAGGTTTGGAAAAAAAAAGATTCAAGGTTTCCGTTCGCAACATTATACACGGAAATAAATGTTATCTCCGCTAATTTTTGAAGTCAACATGAAACGGTTACTGTGTTCCCATCCTATGTACCGATGTATCCCATACTCTCACGTCCATAGATGCCGCTCTGAGAGGTCTTGTATCCAACAATTGTCTTGATCGCTCAAGTTGGTGCGCTTAATGTAGCATATTTTCGGACGTATTTGTCCCGAGAAAACGCCTGGAGATATCGTGAGTATCGGGAACCCAAACCTGTCTATATATCGGGTGAAAAGCGATCGCTGACCAAACTGCTTTACACACCACTGCAGCATACTGGTATGCCGTAGACACCCCCCTGCGAGGTCTGGTATCCTACGGTCGCTGTCGTCACGCGCGGTATCATGCTCTATATTTCGGGGGGCACTAGAACATATTGATTCCCCAGTTCCGGTAGCGCCTAGAGCTAAAGTGCCCCCGCGGCTGTCCTAAACAAAAGTCCCCCCGGGGGCACATTCATCATCTCCCCAATATGAATCATACATACCGCACAAGGTGACATATTTCATGGGCTTGCTTAAGCTTGCGCTCGTCTCTATTCAACCGCGGGTCGTCTACGCGCGCCTTCTCGAAGAAAGGAGCGAACCCGACTTTCGTGCCATGTATTTCACTTTATGTATACCTCGTAATATATACCAGGTAGTGTGTTTGGCTTGATATCTAAAAACAAAACTCGGTTTCTTACTTTTCACCTGGTATATCAAAGCGTTTCTCCCACATGTTTCCCACGGATTGGAAAAAACAAACACTCCGTTGTCTCGTTGTAAAAACACCCCGCCGTTGTAGGCTGGTCGCAAAACTGAGAAAACATGTACGTAGCGAAGGATAGAAACGAGTCGCGAAACGTACATACCGAAGTGGTTTTGAAGGGAACAAGCTACCTAGAGCATTCCACACAACAAGACAAGAAGACAAGCATTTCCCGCTTGGTGCGGCGGAGACAAAAGAAGTAGAAATACGTCGCTGCTGCACCTTAGCAGTGGTGAGCTCGGTAGCTTCTGCAATCGTCAGCGGCTAGAGGGGACCTCTCAAAATCAGCTCCATAGCATGGAGCTCAAAGCAGCTTTTCCATAATCATGGAGCTGGCTAGGACGTAAGACACGAGACAGCACACGCCCTGTGTGCTTGGTACAGCGATGGCATGAGTAGTAGACACGAATTAATTGCTGTTGTTGCTCACCAATGGTGTTCCTAACAGCTAGCTGCTGTAGTCGTGAGCGCAGTGAGGTTTGCCCATCAAAAGGCGACCAGCGCTACTGTACTGTAGAATCCACGCAAGATATCGGATCGCATGTTACTGTTAAGACCTAACCCGCTCAAACACCATACACAACAAGGCAAAAACAGACTTATCCGCTTGCTGCGGCTGCGGCAAGAGTAGAAGGAGCAAGGTGCAGGCGAGGTTCAGCGGTTGAGGGAGTCTTAGCTGCCGCACTCGCTCGCATTGTGTCCTGCTGCTGCTGCTGCTGTTGCTGTCGCTGTGAATGAAAATTGCAAAAACCACAGGCACATTGACCGGGTAACTTGGCACTCGCTAATTTATAAAACAGCAGCACACCCAAACACGCCGTAACCAACGAGGGTGAACATGTCCATCGTAACAGACAAAAAATGAGCGTTCAAACGATATAATAATATATGTTTAATCAATCATGACCAAGTGTACAGACGCAGCTCGCACGTATGATATGGTCTACCAGTCAGTGGAAAATTAGAATGTATGAGACTGACCACCGAGTGTCAGGTACGACCTGTGATCGGTGACACTGATACTACTGATAGATGGCATATGTACCGGTGCGTGCTAGAAGACATGGGGAGGCTGAGAACTGAGACTACGAACATCGATTCTATTTCACAAGGAAAACCTGAGGACACGCCGAGACTGAAAATGCCTACACATAAGAAACTACAGTAGTAGTAGTGTGAGAAACCAATCTGAGAGCTGACTATCGTGAAAAACGAGTTTTCAGGGAAAATGATACATGCTGATAAATATAACAGACAAAGGGATACTGTAAATGACGTTGAAAACTTAGACTACAGGATACGACAACCGAAAATGAAACCGAAAAAAACTCGCCCAGGCTGGATTATTTCGGGGATTTTTACGGTTATCCGTCCGTGCACGTTGTGGTTTTTTCAAATCGAAAATCGTACGGTCCGGTTCGTTGCGGTTTTAGAAAATAAATCGCAAATTTACGGTGCCGTTCGGTGCGGTGTTCAGGTATTGTAAATCCTACGGTGCGGTTCGGTTTTGTGATATACTATACGGTGCGGTGCGGTGCGGTGCGGTTTTCAGATATTATTGTGAATCCTACGGTGCGGTTCTGTTCTGTGATAAATCCTACGGGGCGGTTCGGTGCGGGTTTCAAAAATAGGAACTCCTATGGTGCGGTTCGGTGCAGTTTTAGAAAATCGGAAATCGTACGGTGTGGTTCGGGTTTTTTGTCGTGAATCATACGATCAGGTTCGGTTCGGTTCCCCGTTGAATCGTTTTTTTCTAGGGTGCGGTTCCCATCCCCGTAAGGAATCCGTACCACACACGCTTTTCTCGACGGCGCACCGAATATATATACCGTACAAACCGCGGTTCCTACGGTTCTCAAGCTTTTTCTTGGGGCACTAACGCAACCGCTGTATCTCTATCTGCTGCAAGCGAGTGCTGCTGCTCAAGCAAGCTCTTCTGCGAGCAAGCGCTGCTGCAAGCAAGCGCTGCTGCAAGCAAGTGCTATTGAAAGCAATAGAGCCACCTCAAGCTAGCGCTGCTGCTGCAAGCGCTGTTGCAGGCGCTGTTACTACTTGCAGCTGCTGCTGCTGCAAGCGCGCGCACTCTCGCCGCCACGCGCTCCTGTGATCTTCGCCGCTCCGACCCCTTTTCGGGCAGGGAGGACAAAAACGAAGAAGAAGGAGGGCCGATCTTCGATCTTCTTGTTGTGGCGGCGTTGCTTACACAGCGAGTGTTGCGGAGAGCAAGTTAGATAGCACGTCTGCCTGTTGGTGTTTGCTGCTGCTGCTGATGATGCTGCTGCTGCTGCTGCTGCTGCTGTGCTGCAGGTAGGTACCGCTGCTTGCACGACGTCTGTTCTGCTGGTTGGGTGCTGCAAGAGTGCTGCCGCTGCTGCAAGAAGTGTGCTGCAAGCGTTAATTTTGTCGACATGACCATTTTTCGTCTCCGATTATGCGCATGCCGAAAGGCTTGCGATTTGACCGTCTCGGAAATCGTTGATACACAGAAATGTTCCGCGCAGACACTCTATAATGTTTTTGCTAAAAAGTTCAGTTTTTACAAATAAATATCCTTTTTGTTTCGAATATTTTCATGTTTTCCCTATTATATTTTCAAATTTTCCAGCATATTTGGAGTGCATGCGTGCGTGCGCGGTGTGTCGTGCGCGCCGCGAAAAACAACAGGTTTTCTTTTTTCCCGTCGTTTTCTTCTTTGGAATCTTTGGAGTGATCAACGATGCCCATGCTACACATTGTCGGATGGGGAGCATACTATTACGGGGGACCATATTAAATAGGACCTACGGTTTATACAAAAAAAGCCAATATATTTTCAGCTATTTTTACTGCCAATATTTGGTCTTATTTACCATGGTCCCCCGAATAACGCTAGTGTATTCACCCTTCCTTGGGAACATGGTCACATGGTCACGATGCCGATTTTAGAAGTTAAGACGCGAGTCGATCCTCGCAGAGACCGTGCCTTTTTTTTCTTACTTTGTTTTCGTATCATATGACATGACATGTATGTACGTAACCGAGACACCACAAAAAAAAACAGCATATGAACAGTGCAGGGCGCGTGCTGCAACCAGCTGGATACAACGCTATACACGCCGGCCGGCCACCAGCGCAGCACAAGGCAACATTACGCGTGCGCGGTAGGTTGTCCGCGCTGTATTGCGGTGGTTTCCTATTTTCAATATAACGCCTTTTTTATCAGACTCTGCGATCTGTATAGGTGAGGGCTTCGGCTGTCGTTACGCGCATGCTGCAACATGCACAACGACGCTGCTGCTGCAGCACAGCAGCTGCAGCAGCTTAAGTGTGATTTTCTTGGGCAGCAGAGTGTCTAGAGAATTCATGTGCAGTTTTAGAGAGACAATCAATCGTGTAGATAGATGTCTAGATGTAGAGCAGACATGTGCATACATTACATAACGTCGTAACATGATGTCATGTGCTTATGATACAATAACAACGCATGCTCTTTGATTTACAAGTGCAACTCTCATAGGCACGTAACAGAGAGGAACAGTTCCAAAAGGGTCCAACGCTGTCCATGTCTATATAAAACGCAATAATATTCAGATATTTCACAACGTCGTATTCTTGCATATATATGCGTATGATACAAGAACGCATGTTGTATCGTTTTGAGTTTGTTCTTGCGCCACTCCGATAAGCACAACGCGGGGGGCAGCCTCGTGTCCTCAGGCTTGAGCGCGATATTTTGAAATATTAGTATACCTGGTATGAAAAAAAAGTGACTAATTTACCGCTAATAATAGTTTGAATACTACTACTAAAAAGCATTTTTCAAAGTTGGCACAGAAGGGAGGTAGACTTGGTGCGTGGTTTTCCTTTTGTTTTCGCGGTATTCATATTTCAGGAAAGTTAGCAGTGATCATTGTTGAAGATCATGCTGCACATTGTCGGATGACAAGATAAATAAAAAAGATAGTAAGGTCGGGCGTGCCCCTAGAACAGGGCGTTCTTCGAACGTGCCCCCGGTGCTGTCTCAGCAGCAACTGTTGTTAGTTGTTGCGTTGACGCTGTTTTCCAAGAATTTGAAGGGTTGTGTTCCAATATATTTGGCTCATAGCCGGCAGCAACGAGGAGAATTGTTTATCGGTTCTCGCTAGAACTTTGGGGCTGCTACGCTGTGTAGTCTATTATTCTTAGCCTAGGGCTGCTGCCAATAATGCCGTTCGATTTCAAGTTTCAGATTTATTTGTGGTTTTCAATCCCAAAAATGAGAGCATCTGCTTCTTCTGCTGTCCGAATATCCAAAATATGACCGAGTTTGTTTTCGATTTGAAAGTCCGGTAACCCAAGTCGTCAGATATTGGCCTATAATCCACTGACCTGGGTCATCAAATATTGAAATAAAAGGTAGGATAGTCTCTGAATTCCAAATACAGTAGTGTCCACGACAGCAGGCAGTAGTAGCAAAACGATCGACGGGTTAGACGGTGACACAGCTGGATGGCGAAGTTCCGTCGCGTTCGACGCGCCGGTGGAGGGTATCTCCGTGTCCAGACTCTGCGGTCGGCTGGCGCAGGCTCGGGCTTAGGTACTTACAGAAGCGCGCTCGGTTCGCACCTCTCTGGGGTTACAGACTCACTCGTAGACTACAGCAGCAGTAGTAGCTGTGTGTCACAGTTTTGAAATATTAAGACAGATTCACTATATCGCACTCGGCACTTCTCTTCGCAGGCAGACCAGGAGCGGACGTTCGGATCCTACGCGCAGTGCAGCGCTTCAGCGCGTCTTTTCCCGGCGCCAGACCACAACAACAGCAGGCTGGTCTCGGGGTTTGCCAGAATTTCTGCACGCACGTTAAATCTGTTTTTGTTCGAATAGGAAAACGGTTTTTATTCGCCAAGGTCACGACTGAAAAGAGGATCGGGTCAAAATCTGAAGCTTGAAAACCGAACCGTACAAACGGCCTAGTCGAACAATAAATAGGTTTGAATTTGACTCCAAGTATTCGCTCAGGCAACGAGGTAAGTTTCACATGAGAGGCGTATTGTGCCCACAGCGCTCGTTGAGGCGATCACCACCTCTACCGCACGGGTGACCGAAACTACGGGTACGATACTGGGGCGCCGTAAAGTGGTTTACCGCTGATAACTCACTGGCGCCAAGAGGAGCGAGTTAGTATCGAGTACGAGTACGTGTTCCGAGTGCAACGAGCGCACGAGTACAACAACCAAACAAACAAACGCAGCAGGAACAACGCTTGATATAACCCCTACTCACACTGCTCGCCGTCGCCGCAGCCCCCGTTCTCATTGTTTCCGGAGGTGGGCGCCTGAAATCCGCGTCTGAGGTTGGTTGTCGATTTGGCGAAGGAGACGCCCAGAGAGATGAGCCCGACGCCGAATAGGAGCTTTCTTGCAGCGAAATTCATTTTGACGATCTTGGGAGGGTAGGACTGTGCTGCACCCTGCTTGACAGGGGCTGGTGAGCTGTATCCGCGAGCGCGAAGTGTGTGAGGTGAGCCCCGAGTGGAAGGTGATAAGTGGAAGGTGATTGGGATGGAGTTCAGGGCTCGAACGGTGTGTAGAATGATGGGCTCTATCCTGGGATTTGACGACGGGGGTAAGGCCGCACCGTCCGTGGTGGATGCGGGACTGTCAGATTCCTCGTTGCTACAGATACCGTCATTGGCCCGCGGCAACACATGGAAGAGACACGGGTCATCACGGCAGAGGAGTATACCAGCCAAATTGTACCCGGCACAAAAAAGTTGGAAGATCCTCGGCACTATATAAGGCTAGTTCGCCCACGAACGTGGAAGATCCCCGGCAAGACACTGTTTTTAGGGCTTTTGGCCGAAGGCGAGCTCGTTCAGCCGAGGGCTTGTTTGGTAGGGGGCCTACGCTGGGTTTGGGTTATCGGGTAGCGGAGGCAATGTCCAGTATTGCAAGAGAGGTGTGGTTCCAGGATGGGTAAGAATGGATACAAATCACACAACAAGGCAGCACTAGAGTAGCCCAGACACCGGCAACACTCTCTAGGGGGGCAGCATACATCCATAGCTAGTGACCACATCGATTTGGGGGCCCATGCATTAGCGAATTGTGTGCCCTTTCGCCCCAAACGAGCTGCTGGCAACACAGTGATGCTCCAAGGAAAAATGACAGAATGCTCAGAGAGGTGCGGCGTAACCCCACCCAACACAGCGTACCTTCAACCAGATGCTTTCAAGCGGGCGGTAGAGAACCAACTCCCGCGAAACTTTGCAAAGGGGTAGATAACCTTGTGGCAGCAGCGGTGCCACCACGAGTATAGCTTGTGAACGCTAGAATCCGATGAGAAATGTATGGCGACGTGCGAAAACACGCACAACCAAACGTGGAACAAACGTAACATTTCAAGCGTCAATTGTCATGGTACCTATTGCTGTAACATACAGAATTGCCTGTATTCTTATGGTTGCGTCGCACTCGGAATGATTGAAACCGGTACCGTACACGTGGTTATATCGCCAAAGGCGTCAACAATAATGGTACGTTAGTCCAGGTTAATGTGCAGTACCGCCCATTTTACTGCTGTATCATAGGTTGCGCCGCTTCTGCTGTACTACTGCTTGCTGCTGTAAAAATGCTGAAACCGTATTTTATACATTTCATAGTGAGGAATAAGCGGCCTTTCCCGGCCCCACGGTGGGAGGGCCACACGAGGTAAGTTGAGGCAATAGATCATAATATCCGATGGTATGCCTTATGGTATTTATTTAGTAAGCGGGACGTTTGATTTCGCGTACAATAGTGCAATATATTGTTGTAAATGCCAACTGTGCAATCAGTCGAACTCACAGCTAGCTGACGTATTTCATTAAAAAAAATAATATGCCGGGTAGAGTTATGCAGCTGCAATGCTATATTAGTTGTTCGCAGTAAAATACACTACATACAGAGAGAGCGAGACCGGCAGGGACTCTCTCCTAGGCACTACAGACAGCGGTGTAGACCAGCAACACCGCACGACCTTCTGCTCGTTGAAACATGCGCGTAGCAGCTAGAAACCAGCCAATTTGATAGGCAGCGGGGTTTTGGTAGACGCTTTTTCGGGAGTGCTTGGGAAAGAGGACTGGGCCCTTGCGGTTGGAGGTGGTAGGGTCAGGGGTACGGGAAGGATAGTAGTAGTAAATAGCACGTGGCGGGAGGGGTTGGAGATCAGGGGAGAAGAGCAGCTACAGAGAGAGCGAGAGAGCAGGGTCTCTCTCCTAGGTACTAACGATAGCGGTGTAGACCAGCGACACCGCACACCCTTCTGCGCGTTAAAACATGAGCGAGCGTGGCAGTTATAAACGGATCATTTTGAGGAACAGCTGGTTATGGTTTTTGGTAGATGCTTATCAGGGGGTTCTCAAGGAGAGGAGTTGTTGTTTTTCTGGTGGATGAGATGGAAGCATATTGGTTGTGGTAGTATTCATGTGGGTCACATCGGTTTCGATTTGTCGTACGATTCTGCTGCGTTTTTGTTCTGGCGAGTTCTTCACGTTCTGTTCCTTAGTACCAGGTATGTTTTAGAACAACACTACACTCGGATGTCAAGCATAATACTATAGAATGCAACAAACACGTGTCCCTGAAGAACGGACATATGTAGGAGGTATATGTGTGTTAGAACTACCGCTGCTGTATAACGTCAGACAGTTTGCCCACATAGATGAAAAAATCAGTGGGCCTTTCTTCGAGTGTATCCTACTGCATAAGGTGCACACCGAGGAGATGGCGATCGAAAGATGCCCACGAACGGCAGGAACGAAATAATTGCTTATTTTGAACGGTCTTGCACCTAAGACCTTGGGTTGGCAACTACTAATATTAGTGAGCACTCCCCTCGCGTCTCGCACGAAAAGCGCACAAAGACAAACACATTCTAAGGCATTTGAGGAAGCTGCGTATCGAGTTCGCCACATTCGAAGAGTTGTAAAAATACGCGATAACTTCACCCCGATGACAGTCATTTATTCATGTGTTACGGAGGGGCATAGCACATAGGACCACATATTGTTAGTAGAAGTAGGGAAATATAAAGGTTATTGTGTGTACCGTAGGTCCTTTTTACTTTGGCCCCCCGCAATAGCAGCCTCTACAGAAACACCGTGCTTTCAGAGTCACAAACATACTGACACGATTAAAGTCAATAGCCATTCAATACTCTATTTCGTGTGCCTGAAGACGGAAAACAAATAGTTATCTCTATTTTCTGTACGAATTAGTTAAATTGAAGTTGAGTTTGGCTGTCCCTCGATCCAGCGGAAATGTTCAATCGACAAGTATATTTTAGAGGAAAAGAGGGAGACGTCTACTTGTGGAACACTGGCTAGTCGGGGAAATGGCGCAGACGTCTACAGTTGCAAATTACATATCAGGTAGTAATGAAGGAAACACGACGTTGACAGTCCTAGAACAAAGTTCGCAGGGGCCAATTATATCCTCGGTGGTTGAGATTTTGATGCCATCGGATTGTCCTACTCTTGATAAACCTACATAAAAGCACCCGTGCAGAAACACATTCCTACGTAAATCAAAGACCACTTTTTCCAATGTCTGGCCTTGGCTACGGTGGACAGTAATCGCGAAACACAATCGAACGGGGAACTGAACCCCCTCTTCCCTGGTATTCTGCGCACGTGCGTTGGCGTCAACGGTTGTGGTCGTGGTTGCAGCCATCCTGTACCGTTCTGCCGATGCCTCCTTCTCATCCTTATGCCATTTCCGCATGAAACCCTTCGCCCCTTCTTCACCTCGTCGGAACCATCGGCCGGCTGTTTGTGCTACCTCGCGCCACCCTTCAAGCTTGATGCCAAACTCCTTGAGGTTCTCCTCACGGCACCTCATCCAGCCCCACTCCTGTCCTCCGGAGTCACCGTTACCCTCAACCATCTCCCCAAACATCCCCCTCTTCGGCAGACGCTCCTCTCCCATGCGTGCCACAAAGCCCGCAAACAGTAGCGTACGTCTGCGTACCGTTGTCTCAACGGTCTCAGAGTTTGTCCTGAGAAGCGCGTTAGCATAGGATAGAATGTGGTCTTCGCGCTTTCGTTTTCGTCAGCCGATGCATCGGAGGAGCATATTGTGGCGGACCTCCCGTAGCCTGCCGTAATCAGTCTTGCTCGGGCTCCAAGTAACACAACCGTAGAGAAACGTTTGGGTCACCTCGGCTCTCAGCATCCACACCTTCAGGCATACGCTCACACCCGGGCAGTCATATTTGTCCATAGTATACCGCCTGAAGCACGCCCATGCCCTCTGGAGTCGACGCGTTACGTCGACACTTCTGCTCATCCAATCTGCGCTCATCGCCCCGCCCAAATACACAAACTCGGTCGTTTCTTGGTACATTTGGCGGGCTGCAGTGACGGTGGACGGCACGTTTCCCCCCACATTTCGTTTGCAGACACATTATCTCCGTCCTGGCCTCCTAGACCGTCTGGCCGAAAACAGCGCATGCAGTCACGGTCACCGTCATCATCCTCTCCAGGCCGTTGAGTGATCTCGATACTATGCCCGCATTATCAGCAAAGAGCATAGCCCACAGTGTCTGGGCCTCTTTATCATTCCCCTGTCCGTCGGCGTGCCCTGCCCGTGCCTTCCCCCTGTTCTTTTTCTTCTTCTCCTGCTCTCGTTGGAGTTGCACCAAGCTGTCCGTGATGGTTTTATCAGCCGCGAAGCGTTTCTCCGCCACACGCAGCACCGGTGTGAAAAACATGTTGAATAGCAATGGCGCGAGCACACACCCTTGCCGTAGGCCCTGCTTCACGTCGAACATATCTGAGCACTCGTCCTCATCCAGCCGCACGCATGCTCGCATGCCGGCGTGGAGTTGGCCGAAAACGGTGAGCATTATAGGTGGCACGCTAAAGCGAGCCATAACAGCCCGCAGGAGGGTTTGGTCGATGGAGTCATAGGCTTTGGTGAGGTCGACACAGCACATGAGCAGCAGAGTGTCGTTCTTCCTTGCCGATTCCTGCAAACGTCGCACCACGAACATCATGTCGACCGTCGACCGTTTGGGCCTAAATCTACACTGCTCCCATGGCAGGATGCCTTCCCGTTGGCAGTAGTCGCTGAGTCGGTGCGCGATGACTTGAAGGAGTACGTTGCCGGCATGCGCGACAAGGGAAATGCTACGATAGTTACCACACTCCATCCTGTCTTTTGTCTTGTGCAGCACCTTAATCGTTGCATCCTGCCATAGTTACGGCACGACCCCTCCCCTCTACACCGCGACGATGATCTCGTAGAATTTTTTCACCGTGTCCGAGTCTCCTTCGTCTGCCAGGACCTTCAGACGTTCAGCTGGGAGACCATCAGGCCCAACCGCCTTGCGGTTCGCCACCGCCCGGATCGGGACGTCGTCCAGCGAGCTGCACGAGGGCCACACCTTGAGCTCGTCGACGATACTTGGATCGAGGGTGGATGCCTTGGTGTTTGGCAGCTCATGGAACCACCCTACCCGTCGTTCCCGGATGCGGCCGATGTCTCGCAGCAATCTACCTTCCTCGCCCCTGATGTACTGCGAATTGAACGTTCTCTTCACTTCCACATCCATCCCCTTAAGGTGCTGTAGAACCCAAACTGGCCGTCTTCTGGGATACGCCTTTCGCGTTGCCGGACGCATTATGTGAACAACGTCTGCACTCCGTCCGTCCTCGCCCGTTTGAGCTGTTTCGTGGTAATCTTCAAAGCTTTTAACAGATTTTTTGTAGTTCGGGTTAGCACGTAGTTGCGTCCTCGCATTTTCCTTCTCCTGCCATCGTGAGTGCACCTCTGCTTTTACCTCTTCGGGCTTACACTAGCCCAGCGGCTCTTGTTTACGACTGGTATGGCGTGCTTCTTGAGCAGCAGTCGACAGCACGATCTCCACTAGAGCAGTCGCCTTATCATCGATACTCCCAATTGTACCAGGCCGTGGGGGGGTATTTTGTATTTTTTTTCCCTATTGAGGTCCGCTCGGAGACCGGGGTCTGCCATCAACAGTTGTAGATCAGCAGCTCGCTTTCCGCTGCTTGCTCTCACCCTGCGATTCGGCGCAAACCGGGCGAAGAGTCGAATATTGCCGACCACGAGGTTGTGGTCAGAATCATGCTGATCCTCTAGTGGTTTCCGTACTTTCATGTTGCGGACCAGGCGTCGATCAACTTGTCGAGTAGGGATGTAGTCTAGTGTACACTGACCCTTCCGAAAGTTTGGAGATTGAAAAGTGTAGGAAAATCCGCGAGTAGGTGTGTCGAAGAATGCGTTGAGGAGCGCAAGCCTGTTGTCAGCCGCATGGAGGAGTAGTCTCTCTCCGTTGTTGTTCATTTCATCACGTCCGTATGTACCCATCACCTTACTGCCGACACGTCCGCTCTCTCGCTTGCTGGTCCGAGCATTTGCATCCAACAGCACAAGTACGTGATCCCCACATGGGACCCCCGAGACGACTTTGTCCAGTCCGTTCCAAAAGAGATATTGCTCACGAACGGGTGCATCCAGTATCGGCGCAAAGCCAACAACAAAAGAAACAGCTTTTGATGTGCCCTCAAGTTGAATGCGAACTTTCACCAGTCTGGCACTAACGCACTCCACCACGAGACCATCTCTGTCCACACCTGCCACAATAAACTCTCTGATAGCTAGTCCCACACCATGGGTGCCCTTCCTCTCGTATTTCCTGCCGTCAACCGCAGAGCAAACAATCGTGTATCCAGCTGCTGTGAACGTGCTATGCCCGTCTCGCCTAGTCTCTTGGAGACCTACGAGATCGCATTCTAGTTTCTGGCATACCTTCACGATGACCTCGCGGTGACCGATATCACTCTTGCCGTTGAAGGCGAGTGTGCGAACATTGAGCGTACCCACGACGAGCGCCCCCGCTCTGAACCTAGCCCTAGCATCTGACCCTAACGTTCAAGCTTCTCTGCGACCTTTCCGACCTTGCCTTCTCTTCTTCCGTGCTGTGTATTGTTTCTCTTCTACCCTCCGCTTTTTCCAGGCGGTGGGTTTATTCCGCTCCGTGTTCGTTTGCTCGGCCTGGTTCGTGCCGACGGTCCGACGTGCTGGTGGCAGCAATCCCAACGCGCCTCGACGCCCATTACCTCCTAGATGACGCTGAATGGGGTGCTTACTCACGTGGGTCCTAGCCTCTCTTCTCCGTTCGCTGCGCGTTCCACGCTTTCCACGACGGTGATTCGACACGGCTACCACAGGCAATACTGCCGCGTGGGAAACATCCGCGAGGAAAATTTCCGCCATATCGCTGGCCATCACCGCCGGCTCGACCATGCTCGAACCTTAGTTAGACGCACAAGCAAGGTTAAGGCCGCGCTCCACTGGGAGCTCTAGCACGTGTTGGGGAAGCCGCAAGCCGGAGCTCCAACCCGGCCGGAGAGCAGCCGAGGGGGGAAGTAGGTCCCGAGGTACAGGTACGTAAATGATATCTACCAGAAGGTTTTTCGTGGTGTCGCATATTGGCAACATACACGTGGGGTTTTGTTTTGCGATGGTCTTGCACGCAGCCGAACGCGATGACCTTGCAGCGGCCGCAGCGGCGGAGAGGAAGAAGGAGGACCAACATAGGCGTTACTTGCTGGGGGAACTAATTCTCTGACAGAAGATAACAAACCAAGCAAACGTGAACAGTAGTCGCGAACGGGAGTCGGCGCAATGCACAGGCCACAGGCCCGCCGGCTGAGGGCGGTGAGAGTTGTACGCTCAACCCCATGCTAAGAACCGCGTCCGGGAGCTGACGCCGTGGTGAAAACACCAACGGCAAAGGTGCTCGTATTGGCGAACAGGAACGGACACCACGCCTACCCGGCATTGCGAGTCGTGTACCTGCGACGAAGATGGGGCAGGGGGACTCACCTCGCCGCCGGAATCACTTCCTGCGTGAAACACTCGACGTTGCCATAGCTCTCATCGCTGAATCCACGTAAGTCGTTGTGGGTGTGGAAGTGGGGCGAGGGGAAGGAAGCAAGCGTGAACGACGACGTTTAACCCCCAACCAACATCAACGGAGAGCAACGGCCCATTGGTTTGAACGAGAACGACGGCGGTTTCCATGAAACGGATAGGGAGGAAATCCCGATTCAGGTGAGCAGCGCTGGCCCCAAGTTTGCACCGGCTCTTCTTTCGTCGCCGTTTTTTCGCATGTTGTAGCCAGCTTTAAGTTGAAATGAGCAGTATGATTGCAGCCCAGCCTCTATAGCCCCTTCCTACTTGCTCGTGGCAACTGATGCTACACGCTACCGCTTTGAACCTTATGCCTGCCGTTGTGCATTCTCGTGCAGTGTCGAAACAGTAGGTGGGGGACGGCCGGTCGTGCCGTTTTTGCGTCAACAGTACCAGCGATATGGATGTGGTTTCCGTCATACTGGGTCCCGTATTGAATGTGCTATGACTCTTGTTTCCCCTGTCACGGCCGTCGACCGGAGTGCGCGTGCGCCTAGAAGTTTCCACGCGATGCAGGATCCTACTTTACAACGGCGCCCACAGTAGGTTGCATGTTCTGGGAATGGCGAAAACGTTTTTTTCAGAATTCCTTGCAGGAGACTTGGCGGTGGGGGAGGCAACTCTCTGCCATAAACGTTGGCGGTAGTGGGAGAGCCCCTCCGCCAGTACGGTGGGCGCCAATACGAGGTAGGCATAGCATTGGAACGGGGCAGGTGTCGCTATATTCACAAGTACCGGAGGTTGGCTAGAGCTGATGCAAAACAAATGGGGCACAGTGTTGTCGCGGTTACGGAAGCGGTAAAGAACGTCGTATTCCCCAATTTGAGCAACAAGGCCGGCCACCTCGAGGCGTACTGTGTAAACGGCAAGTGAACCCAGTCAGGTTTCGTGTTTTAAAGTATCGGGTGCTCGAGTGGGGGCCTGTACAGTTACGGTAAATGGTTTGCTGGACATGTCCTGGATGAGACGTCTTTCTCACATTCGACGTCTCACGGGCGGTGACGCAGGCATCGCGATCGCATGAACACCAGGGGACAGCTAAGGTTTTTTTTTTCACGAAATGAGCACCCATCAAGACCACCTGCCGCGCTATCGTCAGCAGTGGAGGCCCCGAACGTGCCAGACGTGGCACAGGTTTTGCTTGTTGAATCGTCGGTGATTTTTAGTTTAAGCTGATAGTATGCAGAACTTTAAACCTGCTCAAGATCAAGGGGGGGCAGATGGTGGCTGTGCGGTCGTCGATGCCCATCGAGATGTTCGCGGTTTTGCCAGGCGGCATGCAATGGCAGTAGGAGATTAACAATACCGCTAAAATCACTTTTGACAGCAGCACGAAGGTGGAAGGTGTATTAACTGCTGTACACTCGACGAGCTTTCCCGGAATTTTTTAGCATCCGGAAGAGACGAGCGCAAAATGGAAATTCTGTTGGGAGTGCGACTTGTATGCGCCCGAGACAAAATGTATCACACGGGCTGCAATTATTGCCCACAATAACGGTGCACGGTGCGGGCGGTCCGAAGAATACTGTTCAGATTGAAGCTTACGGGTTACGATGTGCGCAGCATGTGCCCTGTCTCAGTATGCTTCAGGGATACATTCTGCTACGACGTATAGCCCACATTTCCCCCCTGTTAATATTACGAGGATGGTTGTACTCTTGTGTGGGGCGTTCTGTCAATCAACGCTTGGTTCACGTGTCTTGACTATTCCGCAAGCAATGTAGTATGTTGTCGTTGCACACTACGTTTGACTCTTATGGCTGGTGCACTGCCTTTGAGGGCATAATACGTTTGAGCTCGGGGGGCTCTAGGAGCAGCAAGCGACGAAGACTGTTCCTGCTCGTTGCCCCCAACGAGGCTTCGCGAGAGTAGTGAAAATACGTTTTGTTTGAAAAACTACTCGAGGTTTTCAATCTTTACGAACCAAGTCCAAGAGGAAATACGATGAGCCCATCTGTGAACGCGGAGTCCCATGTGCACGTTCTTCTACATGTACGTAGTTAACCCTTATTGACGTCACCCGGCCGGGCTAGCTGCTTACTTACGGTAAATGCTCGTGATGTTTTCATAGGCAAACTGAACCGTTCGCAGCAGAAAAACATCGTATGACCTATTGATAATATCGAGAGGAAATGCGAGAAGAAAATAGTGTACCTAGATAGAGAATCTCAAGGCAGACGTACACCGCATCTGTGTAGTGGATAAGTGTGAACAGGCTCCAACTCCGCAGTATGCGTAATGTCGGTCAGTACGCGTAGATAGATAACCGGGGCAAGTTTGTATTTTACGTGCCGTAGGCCGTGTGCGTTCACAGAAGCGAAGATTAAGCACAAACGAAGTATTGCCACCGCGAAACATCACCAAGACCATAGCAGCACAACGACAGTGACCAACTCGAGGCAACGTGTGCGGCGAAACAAGTTCGACGGGTTAGGCAACGTCCGTTCGCTTCTATTGATGTCGAGTGTGGGAAAATCGGTTTCGCACAGCTCTCGCAATCCGTACTATAAAAACACAGTTTCAGTTACCGACAGACGAAACCTGTGCCAACCGGTACGCCAATCGAATTGAATTGCCGGCTCCAGCTAAGACCATGGGCGTGCGGCCAATACATCAGGCAAACGGTACCAGCCATCAACACGGCCGCACGCCGAGCGATTGAACTGCGATCACACCAGGTGCCATCGCCGCAGCGAAGACTATCTGTGTTCAGGCCTTGAAGCAGCGGGAAACGAGTCACCCCTAGAGTTTCAGAGCTGAACGCATCATAGCTGTCTCGCGTGAGAACACGCTTGAGCAAGAATACTCTACGGTACTCTGTCCGGAAAAATAGAGATGATTCAAATATAAATATGAAAATCAGCGGTTCCTTACATATTTTGGGCAGAGTGATATGTATGTACGAGTACATCAGTAGCAACCTGCAAAAGTTCAGGCGCGTGGTAAATGCAGTCCTGGCCGCAAGGCTTAAGCCCAGCTGCACTCACAGCAATAACGTAAATGCAGTCCTGGCCGCAAGGCTTAAGCCCAGCTGCACTCACAGCAATAACGTACCCGTGAGCTACTACGTGGGACCATAGTAAATAGGACCAAATATTGTTAGTAAAAAATGTAAATATTTAGGTTTTTGTGTCTATCGTATGTCATTTTTGCTACGTATATGGCCCCCCGTAATAAAGGTGGGGGGTTCTCCCACAGAGGTGCGGGCAGCGCCGCCAAGACTCCGGTCCCGGGCATTCTCGTGCTGCCGGCCGCCGATCCTATAGGGCCACCAGAAGTGTGCGAATCGCTCTGGCTCTCGTGTCCGTGTCTACGCTGCTGTTCGTTGCTCTGGGCCTAGTGATGCGCTGTCCAGCAGCATATTTTATGCAAAAAGCAAGGCTGACTGGTTTGCAGGTCGTAGCTCATCGCCGTGACGTCGAACCCCGCACAGATTTGTATATCATTTTTGAGAGGCTGCATCATCGAACACCTTTGTAGTTCCAAAACATTTTTTTCCCCCTTGATGGATGAATTGGTTTCCGACAGCCCCCCCCCCCCCCCCCGACCCCCGAGATCTCGGCCATGCGACATGTTTTTTTGTTACGTACTAAAACGACCAACCCATCCGCAGGGTTAAGAGTAGCAGCAGTTAGTAGTACAGTAAATATCATGGGTTGCAGGGCCAGCTGGCCAATCCAAACGCGTGGGCGACCTTATGGGCACATGGGCAGGATGGAGCGGCCCATTTAGAGCCCACATTTTGTGTTTCTTGGCCCGGTCCGACCCGGCCCGGCCCGGCCCGGCCCATAGCATTTTCAAATACTCACCCCGCCCCATCACAACTATCAGATAGTCAAATCCTGGACCAACATCCCATGCAAGCCATGATTTGTTTCGATTTTTCGTAGCGTTTGTTTTCAGTTGATTTTTCCGAAAGAATCGGGTATTCGGGTGTCGTAGGCAAGATATTCTTGGGCATGGTTTTTGTGGTGGTATAAAAAACACGCCCAGCGCCGAGGTTAACAGGCTTTGTCGGGTATTTGTACGTAGCACACAAGCGTTTTTGGGCATGCTTCTTGTGGTGATATAGAAAGGACGACCACCACCGATACCCACAAAGTGTTGTCAAGCATCTACGGTAAGCACAACAAAACGCAATCAGCCCTGCATTAGGCAGAAAACCACGTCCCAGGTGCGTGTCATACGTAAACAAGCAGACAGAGTTCTGGAAGATCAGCGTGATGTCGTCGAACATATATACCGCTCGCTGAGGTGGCTTGACTTTCAGGCAAGTTACTAGTAGAAGCCAGCCTACGAACTGGCAATAGTTGACGAGTCGGCTGGCGCTGTTTATCTCAATTCACATGTACAAACTGTGAACAAATATAAAGAAATGTCCTACAGCAAGTCAGCTTCTTATAAAAAGGGACTAAAATAAGTCCAGTAGTTGGAACCGCTGCAACTAAATACAATGCCTAGCTGACGGTGTTTTAGTTATCCAATCCACAGCTTACCAGACAAGAGATCGACATCTGCCCGCCCTAAAGCAATAGACTACCACGTACAGGCAGCTGAAACGCTCCACCGGAAGCAGTTTATGTAATGCCCGTAGGGTGTGCCTTCAGTGTCGATCGCATCTTAATGATATCGACCATTTCGTACATGCATACAAGGTTCCCCTTCAAAATGTGGGAGGCATGAAATCCGGAGGGTGTCGCAAGTTGAAAAGGGAGACGCATGTAAAACCCTTGCACTTATTTTTTGAGTTAAAAGGATCTCGGAGTAGACTGAGTCATGGGCCACTGATTTATGGCTAAGAGCGAAGAGTAGTAGTCTAGTCTTCGATGCTTTCGCATGTCTTGGTGTATACGTGGTGGAAGACATGGGGTACCGTATTGCTCAAAGGATAGCGTAGCAGACAGAGGGAATTGACGGGGTTTATACCATCCGGGTGTTTATCCCCTGGGTGTGATCCGTACCATCGACAGAATCATAGATGTGATCCTTGATGATTTGAACATCTCTACTGGGTGGGGTTTGCACGATCTGCATGAACTATACACACTTGTTAATCGAACATACATGTGCCGTGATTAACTGATAAATAGCTTTGCTTGGGTGGGACCGAATGGTGTGAAGAATATGCGCGACCTGCAGGGTCTGAATAATGTAGATGTATCACTATTTTTTGGTGGTGATATCTGCTTGGTCTATAGGATCACGCTTGCGTGCCGGGTGGGATGATCTGAACGCCATGTGTGCATGATGTGGAGGATGTGCATGAATGATCCGAAGGATCCATTGTCTACACACTCCAACTACAGTAGTTTGCCTGGTGAGACAGATATGTTCCGCGTATCCTTTTCACTTGTGTGCCACGTGGGATTTGGTTGACCTTAATGCTATGCAAATGTTTAGCCGGAAGGGGGTCGGTCTGGTTACAATTTTCATAGATGTGCACCTGAGTAGAGTCTGTGGAATATGTACAATCTGTACAGATGGACCGAGATGGGATCTGTCCGATCTGCCGATCTGTGCATCTATAGCGAGATAGGGTCTGTACGATCTGCATGATCTGCAAATGTTTATCGGTTCGTGGGTGTCATCGATCTGCAGGATCTGTATAATCAGCAGGGTCTGTATGATCTACCTGAGTGGAATCTGTGTGATATGTATGGTCTGTACAATGGAATGGGGGTATGTACGATCTGCATGCTATGCACATTTTTATCATTGGGTCTGCATGATCTATCAGCAAGATCTGTATGCGCGGGATTTTTATATGGTCTGCAGGATCTGTAAAATCTGGATACTTCACACTTGTTTGCATCATGTTTAGTCGGGATGGGCCTGTATGAGACGGATATTTCACAGGTGTGTACCTGAGTGGGATCTGTGTGATCCGTATATATTTTCCGGGTTGGATCTGTATGATCTGCAGGATCCGAATTATCTGCAAGATCTGTATTATCTACCTTAGTGGAATATGTGTAAACTGAACACCTCTTCATCATGACCGGGATGCGGTCTGTACGATTTGCAGGATCTGTATAATGTGCAGGATTTCTGTACGATCTGGAGGATCTGTAAACGCTGGATACGTCACACTTGTTTCAGCATGTTTAGCATCAAGAGGAGCAGTAAGATAAAGCGACTTTCGTGGCACGGTCAATAATCATATATAAGGGTAGCCGCACGAAAACCAACCTGTGCCAGCAACAGCAGTAGTATCAAGGTCACTCTGTGATTGTGTGTTGTAGCAGTAGCGGCAACATCAACAGGAGTAGTAGCAGAATGAAAAGCAAACCGCGTGACACGGGCACATTGTACAAAGGGCAGTGAACACTCGGCTACTAAGTACAGGAATATACGCAACGCTACACCAGGTATGTGGTACGAAGACTCGATTAATATATAATGAATCGCATCGAAGAACTAAAAACAATCTAGCAAGTATGGACGTGGTGGATACAGCCTGTTCTCATGTCTTGTGGCCCAGCAGTCGTCACGAGCACACGAGCACTCAGCAGCAGCAGTAGCAGCAGCAGCAACACTCAGCAGCTTTCGAGCAACACTCGATTCGAGCAGAACTCGTATGCCTGTTGTTGCTGTTCTTGTACTGCTCTGTACTGCTCGGGCAGCACTCGAACGCACGAGCATAATGAGTAGGTTTCCAAGCATGGTCTATTGCACCCTAAAACCAAAGGCACGGGATCACGGTCATACGATCACTCGATCACTCAAGCGCAACGAGCACGAGACAAACACGAGCACGGCGTGGCCAAGCAGTCCCGTGCACACGAGCACTCAGCAGCAGCAGCAGAAGCACCCAGAGGCACTCGAGCAACACTCGCCTCGAGCAGCACTCGTACGCCTGTTGTTGCTGTTCTTTTACTGCTGCTGCGCACTGCTGGAGCATGAGCTCGACAGAATTATTACAGGCAACGCAATGTAATGTGTTACAAAGATCGCACCCAGATGCTAAAAACCATCTACCAGGTATGCACGTGGTGGATACAGAGTGTTCTCGTCTCTTTTCGCCAAGCAGTCACGAGCACACGAGCACTCAGCAGCAGCAGCAGCAGCAACACTCAGCAGCACTCGAGCAACACTCGATTCGAGCAGAATTCGTAGGCCTGTTGTTGCTGATCCGGTACTGCTGCGTACTACTCGAGCAGCACCCGAGCGTACGAGCATGATTGAGTAGGTTTCTAAGCATGGCCTATTGCACCGCAAAAAAAAAGGACACAAAGTAGTACCACGATCACTCGATTGCTCAAGCGCAACAAGCACGAGAGAAACACGAGCAGGGCGTGGCCAAGCAGTCACGGGCACAGGAGCACTCAGCATCAGCAAAAGCAGCCGCAGCAGTAGCAGCAGCAGCAACAGCAGCAGCAACACTAGCACCCAGCGGCACTAGAGCAACACTCGACTTGATCAGCATTCGTACGCCTGTTCCTGCTGTTGTTTTACTGCAGCGTACTGCTCGAGCAGAAGCTCGATCAGCACGAACTCGAGCAGCACTGTGCTCTTGTGTTGCAGTTGCAGCAAGAAGCACGAAAAACATGTTTTTTGCAGCTAAAATACGAAGATCCGGGTAGGTGTTTAAGCCCCTGGATGGCTTTTCGGAAGTGGGACCCCATCCCCTGAGTTGCTCGCTGGGTCACGTGACTTTGACCACGTAGAACATGGACAACGGAGTCCGGCCGCAACCAACGCTAGCACCGTACAGTCCACGCCGCCCCCCCGCGGGCCCCGCAGCAGGAGGCACAAAACCACACCCGCGGCCAACCGAGAAAAGTGAACTATTCCGGAACAAACGGCCATTTGGTACAAAGTACAAGGTTCCCCTTCGGGATGTGGGTGGCATGAAATCTGGGGGGTGCCGCAAGATGAAAGGGAGACGCAGGTAAAACCCTTGCACCTCTGTTTGGAGTAAAAAGGATCTCAGAGAAACTGAGTCATGATCTCAGAGAAAACTGAGTAAATGGGATCTACTGAACTATTGCGAAACGCGAAGGGTAGTAGTCTAGTCTTCGATGCTCTCGCATGTCTTGGCGCATACCTGGTAGGAGACATGGACTACTGTAGGAAAGCGTAGCGCCGAAATTGACGGGGTTTTACATCATCCAGGTATTTATCGCCTGGGTGGGATCTGTATCATCGATAGATGTGACCCTTGATGATCTAATGTTGCAGCGCTACGGGCTTCAGGAGTCGCCCAGGTGGGCGACAGGGTATTCTGTGATGTACGTTGACTGACCTGACCAGTGACGCACGGAGGGTGCATCGTATAAGGCAGCGATGAAGCCGTAGGATGGCTCGCTGTCATTTCGATGTAGGTATACAATGGAGTGTCCCCGGCGGGGGAGGCCATTGTCTGCGTCATGGAAACCCCGTATCGGCTGTAATGGTCGATACGGGTGCTCTCTGGCCCTACCTGGGGTGAGTCAATCCCACCAAAGAACGAAAGAAACAAGTCAAGCCATATCCTGTTCACACACCGTGCATGAGTCTTGCCCACCACGTTCATGTCAGTTGCCCATAATGTGCATGTCAGTTAATCCCACGTCGCATTCGCTGCGCAATACCAACATTCAACTCTCGTGGCGTCTGGCCACCCCATGACCAGAGAGGATTTAGGAGCGAGGTACGGAGGAAATATAAGGCAGCGATGAAGCCGTAGGATGGCTCGCTGTCATTTCGATGTAGGTATACAATGGAGTGTCCCCGGCGGGGGAGGCCATTGTCTGCGTCATGGAAACCCCGTATCGGCTGTAATGGTCGATACGGGTGCTCTCTGGCCCTACCTGGGGTGAGTCAATCCCACCAAAGAACGAAAGAAACAAGTCAAGCCATATCCTGTTCACACACCGTGCATGAGTCTTGCCCACCACGTTCATGTCAGTTGCCCATAACGTGCATGTCAGTTAATCCCACGTCGCATTCGCTGAGCAATACCAACACTCAACTCTCGTGGCGTCTGGCCACCCCGTGACCAGAGAGGATTTAGGAGCGAGGTACGGAGGAAATCCCCATGAGGACTCTCTCGACGAACGACAACAGCTGGCTATCGAGGTGAGACTGAGCCGATAGCGGCACACAAGAGGAGGCAGCTGTAACATGGTGAACCCGGGGAGATGACAGAGAGAGGGGGAGATTGGAGCGCAAGGTCATGAGCTCTGGCGGGGACACGAGAGATCGGTACCCAGGGAATGTGTTTGGCCCCGAGCACCTGGGCCCGAGTTTTCCCCCGGGCGGAACGAGGGCCCGAATAACTGGGCCCGAGAGTCCTCCTGGGCGGAATGAGGCCCAAACATCGGGGCCCGAGTTTTCCCTGGGTGGGATCAGTGTCTCTGCCCGAGCTTCTCCGGGATGGAATCTGATGGGTGGCCAAGTATCGAGCCCCGAGTTCTGTCCGGGATGATGGAGTCTGATGGGTACCAGCGGCGAGGGCTACACGTAGAAACTACGATAGAGTACATATATTCGGGTAGCACTACTGCTGTTTATAGCAGTGACCATGCGTAACGTATCAGGAAACAGTAGTCACGGCAGGTAGCCACCATCGCATACTCGCGATAAGGCAGCACCAGAAAAAAAGAAGGCCACAAATCTCTCCGTCCTGACCCTCGATTTGTTTTTTGTTCCCACGCACGCCTTGACGATTGTTTGCGGCCGGCCTTCGCCTCAGGTGTAACTCTCGTTTTTTTGCGGCCGTTCTCCGCCTCAGGCGTCACTCTCGATGTTCTTTGTTTTCGGCCCCGCACATCTCGTCTGTGTTTTTTAGTGCGGCCGGTTTTTTTTTCTTGCTGTGCGGTACTCCTCGAGGAAAAAAATGGGGGGGGTCGGCTGTATTCATTTAGACTACAATGGCAATACGTATGCGTAAGACTCTAATAATCAGCCCAACCTGAGCGACAGCAGTATTTACGTGGTCACATCGCACATGTAACTGCTGTTTGTTGGGGTGGTACCTCGCTGCTGGTATCGAAACAGGGAATACCTTTGAATATCGTTGCGCGAGGAGCGCTTTCCGTAGATGGTTCTAAGTTTGAAGTTGTACGCAGGAACCGATAACCTACCATGCCCCGAGCACTGAGTAATAGCTGCCTGGAGCAAAGGCGCCTCAACTTGAACATTACACAGAAAAGCCGTATCCCCGTCTACACTACCATCAGTAGTCTATACACTACCTGGTACGCAGTTTCACACGATGCTCAAAAATATGAGAAGATGGTATACCAGGGTATATTATACGACGAGTTGCATTACCGCGCGTACACGACTAAGAATATGAATATTAACGATAGTACATGTAATGTGGAAAAAAGATAGGAAACCATACTCCTACTACTACTGCTCTACTCTGTACCTGCAGTTTAAAAAAAAAAAAATCTAACCCGAACAGGGTGAGCTCTTGATACACGGTTAAGCATACAGGGGGGGTGGTTCGCAGTATGTATGCTTTTGACAACATCAATAAAGGGCGTTTATAGGCTATATATAATACTACACACTCCCGTAAAACTGTACCAGGTACCTGGTAGGCCGTATGGCAAAATCCTTAGGGACCATTTCGTACATCTCTCTTCCCATATTGTCGAGTCATGATAACGCGTTGAAAAGCGACATACCAGGATGTACCACACACACCGTATGCACACGAGTACCAGGTATCTGATATTCATACGGGGCATACTACGGTGATGAAGCTGGGTAGAAATGACGAGTTTTAGTCGAAGGCCACATATCATACGTGGAGGATGTATCCACAGTACATACAGTATTCATACCACTATCAAAATAACGGTTCATGGGACTGAAGGTCGCACGGCAAAAGCTCTCTAGATCCTTGGGTCCATCGCTCCTCTTGTTTTCACAAGCGTGAAGACGTTTAACTGTGGCCCCACACATCCCTACACACGTACGGGATGAGTGTCCCCTACTACCGGGGCAAAGTAATGATGTTGGGAGGCCGTTCAGCTGTGCAGTGTACGGCACGTTACTATTCGGGGGTAGATGAAAGCTACGTTGAAACAACTGAGGGCACGCAACGAGAGTCATAGCGGGTTGTTATGGTCTCCAAGTACCCGATACGCTGGAATTCCACTTGTTTCACCCGTTCGGGTCTTCTCACCCGGTACGTTGGCATTTCACTGGCTTTCCCTGGTCTTTTGACCCGGTACGTGGCCATAGGAAACAACCATACTTATTAGCTTTCGCGCACATAATTAGTCCGCCAATTATAAGAAATAAGAACGGACAACCCAGGCGATGGGAATGTTTGCAAAACTGTGATATGAGGTGATCGTGTTCTTTCTATAATCCCACGTTCCATCTTGCATACTATGTTATGGGATACTCGTTATATGCATATATCCACATGTTTTCGGTGTTGCCTGCCTTGTAGGGCGGTGATTCGTGCGATATGCTGTTATGTATTCACGCTGCCGATGGTGCTCTGCCTGTTGTTTCGTAAGGCCTTGAAGATACTTGTCTGGTCAATGCATGCAGGCACACTCGTTGCTCGTGCTCCGATTGCCTGTTGCTCGTGCTCGTATGTTCGCTCGTTTTTCATGGTCGCACACACATGCATGTTCGTTAATAATTGTCTGCATGCGATTGACCACATACTGTCTTCAAACCCAAATGAAACCGAGAGGTGTCGATACAAGCCATAGGTGCTGTACGTACTAATATACGCGTGCTCTCGTGGACCGTTTGTTCGGTTAGGTGATAACGGAAACTAACAATGTCGAGCCTTACGCTGCTTTGGCGTACAAACCACCCTTTAGAACGATGAACCCCTGGACAACAACGTGCATTGTCGGCTGGCAAACATGGAACTTTCGAGAAATTCACGTATGTATATTGTGATGACTGTGGTGTAGTTTGTGACAACAGGAAAAATCTCTCTCTAGGATCAAACAAAGGGCACGGACACTGGTTGCGCTGGATGTCGACGGGTAGAAATAATGGTTTAAGGCGAAGAACACATACACAATACGTGCAGAGTACGAGTCGAACACATACGGCTGCTGTAAAGTATGTATATTATCTTCATTCAGCATACCGAGCTGGTATCACATCACACTGGATACGGCAGGCACGACGCACGCATTCCGTCCTAGAGCAGAGAGAGATAGCAGTGCGACACCAACGAATAAATAAAACCTATCAACCTAGTGGCACCGGGCGTATTAGTACTGGTAGTTACAAACCACCCGGCACTAGATTATCGACTACCAGGATGTCGACACAGCAGTTTGTGTCACAGAATCGGGGATCACACACATAAATAGTTGCAATCCCGTGATCACAGCGCCCGAATACTGGGGGATGCGTGAACAGTTACTTGATAGTATCATGCACGAATATTTGAAAACCGTGAAAACGGGCGTTGTTTTTACATTCGTGCCGAAAGGACCTCGGAGCGCTGGCCTCTATCCGGAGCGCTTTGCCTGTAGCAAAGGTGGCTGCTCTTCCAGAGCAAATACATGCATCCTAAGCGGTGGATACGAGATACACAATGCAAATCAAACTGAGGAGAGAAAACCTGGTAGTTTCCGATAGGAAAACAAAGCCCCTCCCCAGCGCGTATACTCACGCGCCGTCTCATTCGCTGACGCAGTGAACGGAGAATCAAACGAGCTTGACTTTGTTCAAGTATCTGACATGGTTCCCAATGACGATCGGGCATCTTCACCGTTTGAGTATTGCACTGTTGTACATGTACATAAGGTTGACCCTAATTTCCAAGTGCTTCGTCCCCGCATAGGGAGGGCAGTTCTATAAAGGCGAGGCCACATATGCCCAACGCCCAAACTAAAGGTTCCCTTCATTTGCGAACGCGATCGTGAAGTGGTTGAGCGTACCACGCACCTGTTGTGTCGTCCGTCTCCAAGCATCGGGCGATCCGCTTGATCGGAGGAGAACGGTAGTAGGAATTGTAGATTGCATGATTAATGCTGGCATGGTGTAACCGAGCAGGATACCTCTATTTGACTCTCCAAGATTAGTGGCTCAGTATTGGAGACACGAAGCGAAAGGTGGGATTGGGATGCCAATAGGCAGTAGGTAGTTTCCGTGCTGGGGGGGTGTTTGTCACCACCTTTCTACAACTACTTTCACGAAAACCGTTATACAAGGGGTACGATCTTGAAGTGGTGGTGGATGAATGACGTTTGAGGACTCATGAATTAGTTTTAGCACGAAAGGGTCTCACCAGTGGACACTGTTCGGGCTGGGGGGGTGGCGTGAAGGTGGCGTGAACGTAAGTGCCTTGAAACGACTTACTTACTCGGAGTCATCTCAGTACCTTCAAACGTGGCGTGCACGTCAGTACCTTCAAACGACTTACTCGGAGTCACGTCAGTACCTTCAAACGTGGCGTGAACGTCAGTGCCTTCAAACGACTTACTTGCTCGGAGGCACGTCAGTGAAGGTGGCGTGAACGTCAGTGCCCTCAAACGACTTACTTACTCGGAGTCATGTCAGTGCCTTCAAACGTGGCGTGAACGTCAGTGCCTTCCGACGACTTACTTACTCGGAGTCACGTGAGTACCTTCTAACGTGGCGTGAATGTCAGGGCCCTCAAACGATCTGCTTACTCGGAGTCACGTCAGTACTTGCGGGGGTGGCGTGAACGTCTGAACCTTCAAACGACTTCCTTCCTTGGAGTCACGTCAGTACCTTCAAACGTGGCGTGAACGTCAGTGCCTTCAAACGACTTACTTACTCGGAGTCACGTCAGTTCCTTCAAACGACTTACTGACTCGGAGGCACGTCAGTGAAGGTGGCGTGAACGTCAGTGCCCTCAAGCGACGTACGTACTCGGAGTCATGTCTGTACCTTCAAACTTGGCGTGAAAGTCAGTGCCTTCAAACGACTTACTTACTCGAAATCACGTCAGTACCTTCAAACGTGGCGTGAATGTCAGGGCCTTCAAACGACTTGCTTGCTCGGAGTCACGTCAGTACTTGAGGGGGTGGCATGAACGTCTGAACCTTCAAACGACTTACTTTCTTGGATTCAAACGTCAGTATCTTCAAAAGACCACACTAGGGGTGCACCAAAGGTTCCCGAGCGAAGTTTCACACAGAGCTTGCAAAGATGAGTTTCGACGAAATCCTCGATTGAACAGCTGGTCTTGGGGTATTGGCAGCCAAACTCAAGATCTTCCATGAGCGGCCGAACCACATGAGGCTCGAATTCGTCCAATTTCGGGGCGGAGAGGCAGCAGATGTTCTGGAGGCTGAGAGGGATACTCAAGAGACAGCAGGGGGAAAAGAGCCCCAGAAGAGCGCGGGACGACGCGGGAACTCAGAGGAGTTCCTAGGGTGAGCAGACGCTGGGGGGATAACAGGATCTTGATCTAGAAGGCGGCCAGCAAACGCGGAAGGGAAGGCATCCACGCGAATCGGGCGCACGAGCAGTGGACCGGGGGGTAGCGAATCACTTCCGTCGAGCAGCCCGGTCTGAGCTATCAAGCGTCTATGAGAGGACGCCGGATCAGGGGTCGGGTAGGTTTTTGTGTACCCCGTTACATAAGCGGCAAAGGATGCTAAAACATCGTACCATTTTCAAGTTAGATGCACGGAGCCGCAGTCGCAGTCATGACCGCCGTAGCAGCTACCACCGCCGTCGCAGGAGTGTCACGCAGGAGCGCAACCGCAGTAGCAGCAACCGAGCACGGCAACGGGAACCCGCAGGACGGGGGGGCAATCAGGTCCACCACCTCCGCCGCCGCGGAGGGAGCGCAAACAGCCGGCCCAGCAGGAGAAGGAGGAAGAGGTGGAACAGCATCAGGCGCAGCAACTGTGTCATCAGCAGCAGCAGCAACTGCAGCCGCCGCAGAAGCCGAAACAGCAGCAGTGACCGTCAGAAGGAGAAGCGGAAGGCGTAGGAGCCGCGTCACGAGCATCGGGGATGTCCGTACGTGGCCGAAGCTCGATAATCGTCGAACGGATAAGGAAGGACGCGGCAGCCGGTTCGTCGGGGATATGGAGGAGGAGTTGCCCACGCTGTTACCGGGTAGTGGCCGGGATACCCGCTGTGCACCGACGATAGTTATGCGTCGGGCAGGGGGGGTGTTGCAGCGCTACGGGCTTCAGGAGTCGCCCAGGTGGGCGACAGGGTATTCTGTGATGTACGTTGACTGACCTGACCAGTGACGCACGGAGGTGCATCGTATAAGGCAGCGATGAAGCCGTAGGATGGCTCGCTGTCATTTCGATGTAGGTATACAACGAAGTGTCCCCGGCGGGGGAGGCCATTGTCTGCGTCATGGAAACCCCGTATCGGCTGTAATGGTCGATACGGGTGCTCTCTGGCCCTACCTGGGGTGAGTCAATCCCACCAAAGAACGAAAGAAACAAGTCAAGCCATATCCTGTTCACACACCGTGCATGAGTCTTGCCCACCACGTTCATGTCAGTTGCCCATAACGTGCATGTCAGTTAATCCCACGTCGCATTCGCTGAGCAATACCAACACTCAACTCTCGTGGCGTCTGGCCACCCCGTGGCCAGAGAGGATTTAGGAGCGAGGTACGGAGGAAATCCCCATGAGGACTCTCTCGACGAACGACAACAGCTGGCTATCGAGGTGAGACCGAGCCGATAGCGGCACACACAAGGAGGCAGCTGTAACACTAAACACCTCTACTGGGTGGGGTCTGCACGATCTGCATGAAATACATATATATGTTAATCCAACAAACATGTGCCGTGATTAACTGATGAATAGCTTTGCGTGGGTGGGGCCGCATGATTCGAAGGATCTGTACGATCTGCAGGGTCTGTATGATGTAGACGTATCACTCTTGTCTTTGGCGGTGAGATCTGCTTGGTCTTTGTGCTTGCACTTCCGTGCTGGGTGGGATGATCTGAGCGCCATGTGTACATGATGTGGAGGATCTGCATAATCGGTTATCTACACACTCCAACTTGTAGTTTGCCTGGAGAGACAGGTATGTTCTGTATCGTTTCCACTCGTATGCCAGGTGGCATTTGGATAATCTCAATGATTTGAAAATGTTTAGCCGGAAGGGGATCTGTCTGATTACAATTTTCATAGATGTGTACCTGAGTAGACTGTGTGTGAGCTGTACAATCAGTACAGTTTGACCGGGATGGGATCTGTCCGATCTGCCGATCTGTACATCTTCAGCGAGATAGGGTATGTACGATCTGCATGATCTGCACATGTTTATCGGTGGGTGTCATTGATCTGTAGGATCTTTCTAATTTGCGGGATCTGTATGGTCTACCTGAGTGGAATCTGTGGTCTCTGTAGGATCTCTACACCGGAATGGGGGGTGTACGATTTGCATGATGTGCACATTTTTATCGGCGGGTCTGCATGATCTGCAGGGTCTGTATGATCTGCGGGATTTTTGTATGGTCTGCGGGATCTTTAAAAGCTGGATACTTCACACTTGTTTGCATCATGTTTAGCCGGGATGGGTCTGTATGAGGCGGATATTTCACAGGTGTGTACCTGAGTGAGATCTGTGTGATCGGTACATCTTTTCTGGGTTGGATCTGTATGATCTGCAGGATATGTATGATCGACAGGATCTGTATGATCTGCAAAATCTGTAGGGTGTACCTGAGTGGAACCTGTGTGAGCTGAATGATCTGTACATATTAACCGGGATGCGGTCTGTACGATTTGCAGGATCTGTATGATCTGTAGGATTTCTGTATCATCCGGAGGATCTATATGATCTGTAGGATTTCTGTTTGATCCGGAGGATCTGTAAAAGCTGGATACTCCACACTTCTTTGAGCATGTTTATTACTAGCAACAACAGGAGCAACAAGATAAGCAGCAGCGTGGCACGGGCAAAATATAATTTTAGTAGAAGCAAGAAATGCCACCTGTGCCAGCAACAGCAGTAGTAATAGCAGCTATTCCACGATTAAGTGTAGTAGCAGTATCGGCAGCAACAACAGGAGTGTTAACAGAATATTAAGCAAACCGCGTGGCACGGGCACATTGTACAAAGGGCAGTAAACACTCGGCTACAGTAACGCTATACGTGGTACGAAGATCCGATAATAGAATAGTCGCACCGAGATACCAAAAACTAAACACCATACGTCGTTCAGTGTGACCGCGGCATTGATGATATGTAACGTTAGTGAGGGGCGGTCCAAGGGCCGACGCGTTGGCGCCGGCCACGAGGCCTGCGCCGGCACATAGTTTCTCACCGTCGACCGCCATTTTAGTGCACGACCACAGCGACGTTGGGGCATACAGCAGGGCATACAACAGTATCGGGTGTCTCGCAACGTGTATGGTGTGTGCCGGTAGTGAGGGACGGGCCACCGGCAGACGCGTTTGGGACGTGGTGAATACAGCGTGTTCTCACGTCTTGTGGCCAAGCAGAGCACACGAGCACTAAGCAGCACCAGCATCAGCAGCAACAACAACATTCAGCAGCACTCGAGCAACACTCGATTCGAGTCGGAATCTTAGGCCTGTTGTTGCTGTTCTTGTACTCCTGCGTACTGCTCGAGCAGGACTCGAGCGCACGAGCATGAGTAGTAGGTTTCAAACCTATCTCTTGCACCGCAAAAAGGACGACACGTGACCCCGATCACTCGATTGCGCAAGCCCAACGAGCTGGAGACAAACACGAGCACGGCGTAGCCAAACAGTCACGGGCACACGAGCACTCAGCAGCAGCAGCAGCCAGCGGCTCTGGAGCAACACGCGACTAGAGCAGCACTCGTACGCCAGTTGTTGCTGTTGTTTTGCTGCTGCGTACTGCTCGAGCATGAGCTCGACAATATTGCACGCAACGCAATACGTGTATTAATACAAAGATCCGACGAATGATGAATCGCACCGAGACACTAAAATTAACTACCAGGTATGTACGTGGTGGATACGGCGTGTTGTCATGTCTCGTGGCCAAGCAGTCACGGGCACACGAGCACTCAGCAGCAGCAGCAGCAGCGGCAACATCAGCAGCAGCAGCAGCAGCAGCAGCAGCAGCAGCAGCAGCAGCAGCAGGAACATTAGGCAGCACTCGAACAACACTCGATTCGAGCAGCACTCGCACTCCTGTTGTTGCTGCTGTTGTACTGCTACGTACTGCTCGAGCAGCACTCGAGCTAGCAGAACTCGAGCGCACGAGAATGAGTAGGTCTTGAACCCTATAGCACCGCGAAAAAAAGGACTCAGGACCACGATCATCCGATTGCTCAAGCGCAACGAGTACGAGACAAACAGGAGTACGGCGTGGCCACGCAGTCACGGGCACACGGGCTCTCAGCAGCAGCAGCAGCAGCAGCAGCAGCAGCAGCAGCAGCACCCAGCGGCACTGGAGCAGCACTCGACTCGAGCAGCACTCGTACGCCTGTTGTTGCTGTTGCGAACTCGAGCAGCACAGTGTGTTGTTGTTCCAGTTGCAGTAAGAAGCGAGAAAAACAGAATATTTGCAGTCAAAAATACGAAGACCCGGGTAGGTGTCTAAGCCCCTGGATGGCTTTTCGGAAGTGGGACCCCATCCCCTGAGTTGCTTGCCGGGTCACGTGACTTTGACCATCTAGAAAATGGGTCACGGAGTCCAGCCAAAATCAACGCTTGCACCGTACTGTCCACGCCACCCCCCTGCGGACTCCGCAGCAGGAGGCAGACCGGCGGTCAAATGACAAAAGTGAACTCTTCAGGGAAAAACGACCATATGGTACAAAGCAATAGTACAAGGTTCCCCTTCGTGATGTGGGTTGCATGAAACCTGGGGGGTGTCGGAAGTTGAAAAGGGAGACGCATGTAAAACCCTTGCACCTCTTTTTTAAGTAAAAATCATCTCGGAGAAAAGTACGTCATGGGCTCTACTGGACTATTGCTAAAAGCGAAGAGTAGTAGTCTAGTCTTTGATGCTCTCGCATGTCTTGGCGCATAGATGGTAGGAGACATGGACTACTGTATTCCTCACGGGAAAGCGTAGCACTCAGAAGGAAATTGACGGGGTTTGTATCATCCAGGTATTTATCGCCTGGGTGGGATCTGTACCATCGATAGATGTGATCCTTGATGATCTGAACATCTTTACTGGGTGGGGTCTGCACGACCTGCTGGACTACGCACACATGTTAATCGAACATACATGTGCCGTGATTAGCTGATGAATAGCCTTGCGTGGGTGGGTCCGCATGGTCCGAAAGATCTGTACGATCTGCAGGGTCTGTATGATGTAGAAGTATCACTCTTTTTTCGGCGGTGAGATCTTCTTGGTCTTGATTATTGCACTTGCGTGCGGGGTGGGATGATCTGAAAACCTTAGTGGAATCAATGTGATATGAATGATCTGTTAACCTTAACCGAGATACGGTCAGTACGATTTGCAGGATGTGTAGGATCTACAGGATTTCTGTATGATCTGGAGGATCTGTAAAAGCTCGTTACTTCACACTTGTTTCAGCATGTTGCGCAACAACAGGAGCAGCAAAATTAGCAACCGTGTGGCAAGGGAAAAAAAAAAGCTAAGGTTACCCCCAAGAAAAGCAACCTGTGCCCGCAACAACAGCAGTAGTAGCTGCTATACATCGATTGTGTGTAGTAGCAGTAGCGGCAGCAACCACAGAAGTAGCAGAAAGATAAGCAAACTGCGTGACATGGGCACATTCTACAAAGGGTAGTGAACACTCGGCTACTATTAATACTTGCACGCAATGCTATACGTGGTACGAAGATCAGACAAATATATGATGAATCGCACCGAGATACTAAACAAAAACTGCCGGGTATGTACGTGGTGGATACAACGGGTTTTCATGTCTTGTGGCCAAGCAGTCACGATCACACGAACACCCCGCAGCAGCAGCAGAGCAGCAGCAACACTCAGCGGCACTCGAGCATCACTCGATTCGAGCAGCTCTCGTACTGCTGTTGTTGCTGTTGTTGCTGCGTACTGCTCAAGCAGCACTCTAGCGAACGAGCATATATATATCTCATATTGTGTCTAGGTTTCCAAGCATGGCCTATTGCCCCGCAAAAAACGGACACGGGACCACGATCACTCCATTTTGCTCAAGCGCAACGAGAACGAGACAAACACAAGCACGGTGTGGCCAAGCAATCACGGGCACACGTGAACTCAGCAACAGCAGCAGCAGGAGCGGCACTCGAGCAGCACTCGACTCGAGCAGCACTCGTCTCGAGCAGCACTCGTACGCCTGCTGTTGCTTTTGTTTGGCTGCTGCGTACTGCTCGAGCATGCGCTCGCGCAGCACGAATTCGAGCAGCACTGCTGTGTGTTGTTGCAGTTGCAGCAAGAAGTAAGAAAAACATTGTTTTTTCAGCTAAAAATATGAAACTCGGGGTAAGTTTTCAAACCCCTGGATTGCTTTCCATAAGTGACCCCATCCCCTGAGAGGCTTGCTGGGTCACGTGACTTTGACCACGTAGAGCATGGACCACGGCGTCCGGCCGGAGATAACGCTAGCACCGTACTGTCCACGCCGCCCCTTCCGCGGACCCCGCCGCAGGAAGCACGAAAACTCACCCACGGCCAAACGAGAAAAGTGAACTATTCCGGAAAAAACGTCCATTTATAACAAAGTAGTATATGTATATAACATGGAGTCCTTCATGAGTCAGTACTACTCCTAAAGATGGTCGCTTGCTGCGCGCACCGAAACACACAGTAAATTACCGGTGGTGTGTTCAAGCGCTTGTGAGTATCCCCCGCCCTTGTTCGCCGCACACACCTTCGACGGGAAAAGAGGTGGAACAATCGATCAGGAGCATGTCGAACCGAAAGTCTGTCCAACCTGATGAGCCTTCGGCCGAATAGCTCAAACTCATCGTAAGTGACGACCAGAATGGAATCAATTGCTTAAGTTGTCCTGTAGAATGGTCACACGCCATTGTGATGGCCGGACAACGGGGTGCGATCGTCCCTCGGTAGCCGAAATATGCCATGATCACGGTGCTGTACGATAAGGACCGTACAATCAAGGTATGTCGCTTGTGGCAGCAAGGTTCTCCTCAAGGTGATCGCCAACGGCCGGAGCAATTGCTGCCGACGCAAAACACCCAGCAAGAGCAGGACGGATTGGAACCGCAGCGCTTGACGGTCGATATCATGTTCGTGGTGGTATGACTCGAGCAGCTGAAACGAAAATGAGCACCCCTTTTGAGATGTGCTTTGTCGACTTCACCAAAGCGAACAATAACGATTCCGTCGACCGAACTCTCTCGTGGGACGTGCTCAATTTACCGCCAATAATGCTCGAGGTTAATCGTCACTTCCACAACGGAATGCGAGCGAACATCCGGACGGATGTTGGCGAACGTTCGGACTGGATCGAGGTGGAGTAGGACCTACGGCAAGAATGCACTCCCACACCATTGTTGTTTAACTTGATCATCATCGCGATACTTGTTGTGGCGGCGTGGCTGTATGCCAACGAAGATGAAGTGGGTGTTATGGCGTGCACTCCACGAAGTGACAGATAGACCCTGGGAGATTATGACGAAGCCGTAACGGGTCTAGGGATGATGTAGGTAAACGACGCAAGCACCGTCCCCAGATCGAGGGGCAGCCTCGTGAAGGCGATGGCAAATATTGTTGGAAAAAGAACCCACGTTATGAAACTAGTAGCGCTTAAATATTCCTGATATTCATCTCGCCACCCGACGCGCTAAGGCTGTGCAACAGTAGTGCGTATGGTAAACAAATAATGGGCCATACTTCAAAGATTGTACGTATCGCTCCCGTATCTGGTACCCTATACACGCCAAACGTACAGAATGTGCATATCATTCTCATGCACAGCGCCAGGGTATATAACGTACGTATTTACTGGATAAATAAAACGTTGCAATAAAAGTTTGGCGTATTGTCTTCGCCAGTACCACAGGGGGCAGATAGTGGCGAGGGGCCCTTTTGAGTTGGATGTCACATCTTGTGAACTTAGTGGACGAACAATGATCTCCATACGGGGGGTACACCCTTGCTCTTTGGCACCACGTTACTGGGCTGAGGAATGCACAGCCAAAACGTGGTACCAGAATGCTCGGTCTAAGCCCGAACGTTGTCGTGCAATCTTCATGCTGTCTTACCCGTTGATGTTCCCTTTTCCTCCTACTCGGAGCACTTCCACTCGCGGAGAACTAAACCTAGGATCTTTTCTTGGAAAGAACTTTTCAAGTTCCTTCCACTGGTTTTCAATGCAACTGCCCATTGCTGCAGGGGTACGAAGCTCATTCTTACGACGGGGCAATATTCGTCCTTGCTTTCCGAACTCCCACATTTGACATTCATTTTGCCCAAGATACTGAAAAAGTGACTTCATTGGTAGATGTCGATCTTCTCATTAATTTCGAAAAAAACATCGAAATGGACTAACGATGAGCAGGTTCGTCGGGATTCATAAGATCGACATCACATTTACTATATATTTCGGCTGACAATGCGGTTCCGATTTCTGGGGACGCAGGGACATCAACGGAGTGTGCCCGCTTTTGGCGTTGTGGGTGGATGTGCTGGTGGTCCAGAGGCTTGGGAAAAGCCGCCGTTAAGCTTGAATGCCAGCTTCTCTCAGAAATAATGTATGATGTAGCGAAGACGGCTCTCTCCGCGCCGAGAGTAATAACACGAACCAAATCGAGACGGAGCTCAGCAGGTTGGTTGCGAGCTTGGTGGGCCCGCACCTGCAACCAGCCTCGACCACGCGTGGCTCCACGGCTAATGCACTTCACCATAAATCATGGCACTGACCTCCCCACAGCAACAATCCCTGGATGCTCTCGTGAAAATTCCTCAATTAATTTAGGTTTGACTCCGACATCTGACGAACGACGGCATGGAGATTGTGTTCGGAGTATATTTCACGTAGCACATTGATGGTTGAACCGCATGCAAATACTTAATACTAACCACTTCAAATACGCACATGACTGTGTATACCCTACAGTAGAATTCCATGCTACTGAGTAGATAGACGGTTTCATACATCATTACGGCATTACTACCGATCGGCGACTCAGTGGGCTCCTGGTTTCCTCTGCTCACGTATAGCAGCTATATCGACACTACCCCTGGATGGAGGAACAGTAAAAAAATACGTTAACCATCGAGCCTACTATAATCACTCAGCCAACTTGGTCTAGCGTGTCGTACTCGCGCTTGATACTTGCGGCCACTGACTACGTGTGCCACATATAGCATACGTCCTATATTGCAATGTCGACACTTCGAACTGTTGTTACTTCGTGTACTTTGCTGACCGACAAATTTTGTGAAATCCGTGGATATGTCACAGCAAGGCTCCATTACGCCTATACCGCGGCGGAATGACGTTAACCGCTTCTGCTAAGCTTACGATGGGTTATCAACAGTTCGACTCCTACAACGCAACAACAATACGCGCGACCTAGGAACATAACGGCATGGGATTGCAACAGGTTTGAAGCAACGGGGAGCAAACAACCGCCCGCTCGTCACAGACAGGCCTTGGAACCCCCACGAGGCACGCTACACATATATCAGACAGGCATACTTGATACGATATGAGTCCGCACGCTTAGTACTACGACGTCGTTACTTGCCGTAAAGTTTTGTTCTGAAAGGATACCAGCCGAGCAGCAGTCGTACCTATCATAGTATGCTTCTTAAACGCGTTCAACACTGGCATGGTGCTGTACTGCCCAAACGTTGAATTGATAGTTGAAGCCAAGCTGTATCAGAGAAATGAAGCATGTATTGCCGCAAAAACCTCGCAACTCTATTTTAGGAACACGGAATAAGATGCATATTATCGCCCAACTGGAAGTATGGGTGTTATTCGGGCTTCATGTTGTTTTGAAGATGCAAAGTGGACTTTTCGTCCTCTTTTCCCGCCACCGTGCGCGCCCGCCTCAGCGGCACACGCGGAGGGTCTGTCGGGCGACCTGTCCCGGGGCTCGGGCGGCCATCGTCGTCGCAGAAACATGCCAAACCGTCGGAATGTTCGCCCGCTGATACGCTCCAAATCATGAATCGTTCTTTCTCGAATGCGCCAGTAAAATCTCGACGTAAAATCGAAGGCCTTTACGATACATATTAAACTTGTTTGTCGATTCTGGATTCTAAAATCTGTATTATTTTGTGGGTCTAGGGCCCGCGCAAGGTCACGCGTTTGCTGCCCTTAAAGACGCCCTACTCTGGGGCGGTTTTCTAATACCCAGACTTTACCCTAGAGTTCGCTGTCCGTACCGATACTTCAGAAGCTGGGGTAGGAAACTCTCTCACTCAACCCTCACTCGAAGCTAGCTCCGGGTATGATCTGGACATCGTCGTGTAATACGGTAACCACTTTTGAGAACGCCAGCTTCATGATCGCTCGACCATGAACAAAATGTTGTGCAGTGGTCTAGGCTGTCACCCACTGGCGTCTGTATTTACGGGGGAAGCAAATGACTTGCTGTGCCGACCACTAAGCACTTGCGTGCCTCTCCAAAATGCAAGAATCCTTTAACATTCTGGCCCGATCGGTCATCGCACCCCCGAATTACGATTACAGTGTCAAACGTTAGCAGGCAAATCAGAGTGCGCCGGATATGGTTTGTCGTGCTTTTAGCGACGGTAAAGGGGGACCCATCTTATCCTAGCCCAGATCGGCCGCGAGTTGTCGTGACGTACCGATACACGGACTTCACTATCAACCTGGACCCCGCGAATGCAAACTATTCACTCTAATTTGCACGACGTAGCACTTGTCGAACGCGATCGTGAACTGTACTTGGGCATAGTAGTGTCTGTCTTTCCTGCTGGATTTCCGGCGAAACTGGTCGATTTACAGGAAGAGAAATTCAGTCGACACTTTACGTTTCTCCATGCACCTGCATCAGCCCCACTCTCTCCGACACTATCTACGTATACGATGCGACACTTTATTTTAATGAAGGACTGCTATTTCGATTGTGTCTCGCTGGTCACTCAAAGACCGTCGCACTTTCCGCGATCAGATGGTGATGCCTTCACCTCTCCGAATAATTGGCATTATTTCGTGTCATGACTTACCAGCGTCCGGAGGTCACCTAGTGTTCAGAGCAAAGTTCGATCCATTTCGAGAAACATTCTGGTGGCTGACAATGCCCACGGACATCAGTACTCATGTTGAAGCTTGTCTGTCTTGGCAACACCGCAAGCAATTCCACCTCCCGGCAAAGTTGCCGGTAGGACACCCCACTACGACGCGCGCATTGCAATGCCTGGCAATTGATTTTGTCGAGTATAAGAGTTTGTCAGAAGGACACCGTTGAATCGTTGCGGCGACTGGCCATCTCAGTCGATTTGTCATGTTCTTAGTTATCAAGGATAAAGCGGTTCGCAGAGGTGTTCGCCTTCTGGTTGAAGGCGTGTTGTCAGTCTTTGCATCTCCAGAAACTCTGCATTCCAGTCAGGGGACAGAATTTAAGAAACTAATAGTTGAGGAATTTCAGTCAGTCTTTGGACATAAGAAACCGCGCCACAACAGCCTTTCGACCTCAGGACAACTCCGTCGTAGAACGCGTTCACAACACTGTCCAAAACATATTGTCTGTCTAACGCAATTTTTCGTTCCATAACTGGGCAGAGTTAGTGCCCTTTGAGCAATCAACGCACAGCAGAGCTCACTCACCGGAACACTCCTAGAAGCTCAGAATTCCCTCATGTTTTGACGCGCAGATGCTCCGCCTGTCGAACGCATTCCAGGAGTACCGTCTACTTTCGCACAGCAGACATAGCTCGACTGTTAATAACAAATTGTCCAGAACCTGCAGTTCATACGAGCTAGACCGCCTTAATATTAACATACGAGCGGATAAGCAAGCGTCTTTCAATGCCTCTCTGTCATCTTCAGGATTCAAACATGGCGAGGAGTATTGATCCACCGCCCATACAAGGAAGCTGATGGTCGCAACCCCAAATTGATAAACCTCTGGCACGGACCGTACACCGTACAAGCGCGAAGGTGTCCTGTCATTTATCGTCACTGAAGATGGGCCCCCAACGGAGAGTGCTGTCCCCCTTGGCCGGATGAAAACAACGTTTTGCCCGCCTGTCGCCTCCTGTCCCCGACCTTGATGCGCTCGACCATCGGGTCTAGGGACCATTCTCCCCGGGTCCGATCTGAACGGTCTTCGTGCCAAATGTTATGATCGGAACGCTCATGGATAAGAGTATAAGTGGACGCAAAGGGGCAGTAGGAGCAGCATCTATGACTCACTTCCAAAACCATCTAAAGTTTAAAGGTTATCCTACCCGGATGGGTATGGCGTCATGTCCACGCTCTACCTCAATGTCGAGAATACATCGCCTCCTACCGAGCTGCAGTATGGTCGACGGGCTCCTCATCATGTAAGCCCCGTCCGCGGAAATATTGTCAAACCCCCGCGATCGTAGCACCTTCACTTCGTTTATTTCGTCTTGTCCGTTTCTTTAGTATCGCTCTCTCCCTGCAAGATTCGTTTAAGCAACGACTGATGTCTGGTCGGTGCTACCGGTTCCACCCTCTGCCTTGCCCTCTTCTTACACGAGTGGAATATATGCTTGGCGTATCACCGCATAGCTTGTGTTTGTCCAGTGCGAGTACGCCCCCTCGTGTGTTGTCCTCACCATCCGTTGTGAGTTCTAATCGTACACCGTTACAGTTTCGTTGACTTCCTTTTAATTTTTCCATCACACTCACGACTTATGTTTCTCAACAGTGCTGGTTTGTGTAATATTGTAGACCTGCCGCCATAATCGCCTAGTCAACTCGTTTGTAGGGGGGGTGACCCATCAGGGCGAGTATAGCCAATAGACGTATGTTTTTATGTGTGCATGTCTTCCTCTCAGAGTGTTTTGGTGTCCTGTCGTCGCGAGTACCCTCACGTTGGTTTCCTAATCGCCGTCCGCAGTGGCCTGTGTTCAGCGTTTGTTGTAGACGTCTTGTGTTTTGTATTTGTTTGTCTTGTTGCTCATCCAGGACGTTGTACACAACTTTGCAGTGTCTTCCGCATGTAAATATCATACTAGTCGAGTTTAGTACCCACTGGCGCGATGCCCTTCATTGTCGAATGAGACCCCACTCTCACAACGTTTTGGGGGCTCATTCTCGGACTTGGTCTCAGTTGTCCGGAACCTGTCTTTATGGTAGTACTGTGAACGTTGTCGGCACGGTCGCACACCAGTGCAAGGATGTGATAGTAAGGTACCCAGCGTTCCCGAACACGGTTTCTCTTCGAAGTATGTGCCTTGATCCAGTGCACCCGGTCTCATTAGAGACATGAATAGATCATGGCATGCATTAGGTGCCTGCTTATTGCACGATTGTATTGCCATCCACTGTACACGCTTATATTGTCGCAGGACCGAAGCATTGCGTGGCTATGCCCGTTTATAATATTTCTGTCAGTCAGCTTGTCGCTTGTAAACCCATCACATTTGTTGTCTTCATTATTTGTTTTTAGTTGTACGCGACCCACAAAAAGGTGTATTCTGTGGAGGGCGGGTTGTTTTTGGCGTATGTTTGGCATCGCTCAGGTAATTCAAACTACAAGTGAACTATGATACGGTCTCAAACACCGATCAGATGCCACGCGAAGTTTAAAATTGACAGATGTTCTTCTGACAGATGTATCCCCTTTAGAACCGCAGTCCCGTTTTGGGGAAAATACACTCAAATTTCAAGTACTCTGTCCCTAAATCGGGACTGCGGTTCAAAAGGGGATAAAGGCGTGGTCTAATGTTGGTGTCTCTTTCAGATTTTCCGCCATATTGGTTCAAGCATACACGACCCTGTAAAGCTTGTCGAGCCTTCTAGCATGTCGTCCACACGACGATGGAAAACTCAGCCGTGCAACGTGCGTTTTGTTTGCATACCAGGGTAGTTTGTTGTTTATCCCTGCCGTTGATCCGGCACGCAATTGCCTAGGATCACTCATTTAGAGTATCTCTCGTATTTCCGCAATGTGAACTCAATGCAGCGTCTGCGAATGGCTTACTCCTTTGTCGTCGCTTATTAATTTCTTGTCCGGTCTTACGTCCGGGCATGTGTCTGCTTGTCTACGGCGTTGTAGCAGATTGTCTGTCGTTCTGTTATGTCTCTCTTTTACTTTGGTATCTCAAGCAAGTACAAATATTTTCGTTGATTTGTCAAAAAGATAGCGTAGTATGAAATTCCAGGCGTGGAACGAATCGTCACTGGAACAAAAGAATGTCGACTTTAATGGGCATGTCGCCACCCTTTGTCTCTGGTTTCATTTATTTTGGGTTTTGGCGGAGTACGAGCTCCACTGGGGGTAGATGTAGATACCATATCCCAGGAACGAACAGACCTACCCTAGTAGCCGAAACCTCAGCGTTCATCGAGAAAGTACTTCGGGAAGCTTTGCTCGAAAACCTCGGGAGAATGTCATGTCTTGACCTCGCCGCGGAACCTTCTCATCCACGTTCTTTTTCTTTTTTAACGCTCCCGTTGGCAGGTATAGTTGTCGCATGTACGGCCCCGTCGCATGTACGGCGTCCATTGGAGCCTATCCTCAGTTAATATGGGCATGCGTGCAGCCGCAGGAGCGCTCGACGCGGCAAAGCCCCCCTTCACGCACTAAGTGCACACGGTGCTGCTGGTACGCCTACTGCGTTTGGAAATTTGGTTTTGCTATACTGCTGCAGAAGCTGGTTTTTCCTCGTCGTACTTCTGCCGCCCGAGGCGTTCTTCATCCAAACATCTGTACTTAGCGTTGATGTGTTTGTTTATGCAACGACATTACTTTAGTACAACACGCCTTGGCAGCACAGTCGCCTTGGTGACGTTTACATATATCTTACCTATCATAGCAACAGTTAACTACGCGCGGAGCCGGAGGCGGGAGCCAGCCGACTGCGGCGAGGCCAGCTTTGTACCTGGTATGGTATAAATATCTGTTACATGGACATATTTTTCACGTCGGTTGACGGTCTAGTTTTCACCCGTCAAGGATTCTTGATATTTACTAGATTGTTGGTTAGGACTGGCCCATGGTATGTATGTAGCGATTCCAGACTATCCTGGCTGTGTTAGATTCCGTACCAATGCACTGTTTCGGCGATGCCTTGCCGGAGGCACATTTGAAACACAATTTTACTGGGTCTAAAAAATACGTGTTGATTTCGGGTCATGTTTCAAAGGTGTTTTGGCGTAGATGAGGGGAAAAAAGAGAATATGTCGACAAAGCATATAGTGGTACGGAATTGTGCAGGCTGCAGCACATTGCACGGCGCAGCCTTTAGAGTGGAAGGTTGGATCAAAGTTTTCTGCTCAGGAACAAAATTATAATTGCGCGACGCCGAATCGCGCTTCGCATGCATAATTCATGCTTGCTATGATATATGTTTTGTTCATTCTACGTGGTCAGGCTCTCCGCCAAAACTCCAGAAAGAGAAAAAAAATGTAGTTGTCAAGGTTTTCTTGTTCGAGCGTTCCTGGACCCTAGAATAGAATGACATATCTTAAGATCTTCGTGCTTCGATGTCGGATGGCCTGCTTCAGCCACTCCCGAGGTCATTCTTGATTGGGAGCCGACATAATATCTAAATCAACAGGAGCGGCAGTAGTAGTGGTAGTAGCCGGGCTCGGTTCCAAGGGCGCCGTCAGGATCAACAGACCAGAACCATCAGCGCGCGAGACGTCTTTGTTCATCGTGCTCACGATTTCCATCGCTCGCTCTATTTTTTTGCTTCTCACTTTCTCTGGCCTATTGTTTCTTCCCCCTCTCTCTCTTGTACCCTCTGTGTTCTTCCATATGATTTTTGATGTGCTTCCGGTAGCTTGTGGGGCGTTGATATAGTACATACCCTCGAAAATACTTTAAGTGCTGGTATCCGTGGAACCTCCCTCAGCAGGTATAGTGAGGTATTGCCAGTACTGTCAGTACTTCGTACTGGCCGGGCATACTGGACCAGGGCCCTGCCCTACCATTTTAAGCGTATGCTGTCCGCCTGAAGAAAAAACGAGTTTTTTCATCCGACAAAGTTGGGGAGGGTCCATAGTGAGTGGTATGCAGTCTGTCACTCATTCGTGCTGGCGGCGACGCTGGAGGGTTCGAGTCTCGGCTGGTGTATCTGTTATACTCTGACATATTTAGCACACATTGTTCGAGTTGGCAAACCTCGATTGCACTCACGATGCGCAGTGGGCAATATGCGGGATAAAAGGGAAGGAAAGCAATACCGGGCGAGGGGGGGGTGAGGAAGATAACGTTTGGTCCACGGTAGAACATCCCAAAAGGGGTGAGCTGGAAAGTACAACACGTGCTTACTGAAAATGTATGTTGTACTACTGTCCAAGGAACAGACGAACAGCATCGTTTGGTTTTTTATATCGGTAGTAGTCTATCTCCGAATTGGTCTGCATTCCAGAGATGTTTATATTTCCCGTAAGTGGAGGGAGAGATCGTTCGGGTATAACCGGACACTGTACTCGTATTAAAGTGCTACGGCGTCAACTGGGGCCTCTTTTGTTGAATATGAGCTTCCCTGCGTACATTGCAATAGTTTCCAGGGTGCCTACAAATCATCACTACTGCCAGGAATGGTGTCATTGCACGACTAGACTACGTGGTGGACAGATTTCACCTAGTATTACATCAAGGGGAGTCTTTAATCAAGATGAAAATGTGATTCGTCAGTCTGCGATCGTAAGAAGTGCGTCTTTATTCGGACACCAACATCGGAGCCCTTTCACCGGACCGGACGTCAGTACTGCCTGGAGATCCTGCACGCTGAGTGGGAGACACGCCTGACTATATGAGCCCTAGGGGTCCAAAATGGGTTTGAAAGATATTGAAACACCATCAATAGATCCTTTCTGGTTGCGATTGTGGCATCGGCAGTGGGATCGGCCGGACCGCTGAAGAGCGAACCGTATCGGCCGGACCGCTGAAGAGCGAACCCGTACAAGAGTGGTAGATCCAGCAAGGATGCCTTGCTCGCTGGACTATGGGAACCGCTAGACCGTAGAAGCAGGGGAACCGCGTCACGAGAATGTCCCGGGGCTCCGTTCCCATGGTCTAGCGCAAGCAGTGCTACTGGTGGCAGGAGGTGGTGCACCTTTTCACAAAGTAAAGGGTAGACGAGGCCGGCCGAGTGTATCGGCGAGGGCGTCACCAGCTGGCAGGGGATTTGACCTGAATCGGGAACGGGTCCTTCGGCGAGGGGACATCGCGCCGCCTCCAGGCGCTGGATGAAGGGAGGGTGGCAACGAAGAGAGCGAACTTGGTTGGGAGAGGAAAGAAGCGAGGGGCAGGCGAAGCGAACTCGGACGGGTCGCAGACCGCAGATGCGCGGTTGGTAGGAAGGATGGAGCGGCCAGTACGCGAGGAGGGAGGTGTGCCACGGGAAGGACGTTGGTACCGACGAGGCAGAAACCCGCTGGGGGGTTTCTTTGGGCGTCGACGTGATCGGGAACGCCACACGCCCCGAGGTCTTTCTTCGCTATAATCGAGGTGATGTGACGTGAGCTGTTTGTCATGTATGTGATGATAGAACGAGGCTGGGTGGTACGTATGCCACGTGGAAACGGACGCCACGCACTTTATGCGAGTTTTGTGGTGTGCGATCTAGCGCGGGGGGTTGTAAGATAAACGCTCCGCTACCCAGCAGCCGGCTACCGAGCCGGCGTACGAGATGGAAAGCCTTCGAGGCGGCACTTTGAGCAGATCCGGTATCTTCGCGGTCGAGCCGGGTGAAGGGGAGGAGGAGGCACGACCGGCCTTGGTGCAGATAGCACCTCAATAAACTAGGCGTGGGGACACTATTCCCTTAGAAAATCTACAGCAATGCTTCGTAACGAGGAACCGGTCGCCCCGGTGGTTCAAGTGGTTAACCTCGACTTCTACTTGTTTGAGTCCTGGGTTCCAGCCCCAGGTGGGTCGGACTTTGACTTTATTTGCAAAAATAAAAAAGGATTCAATTGTTGAGAGCGCCTTGCAGCGTGGGTAGGCACAATTCGATGCGAGTCGACGAGGGAAGAAAAGGCTGAAATCTTCTCGCGATAAAAATGAAGGCACGTACCGTAGCGGGAAGGGGGGAGAAGAGCCTGCTAGGTGACCCCGGATCTGAGTTACGAGTGGGAAGGAGAGAGAGAAGAAGATGTGCGAAGAGAATGAATGGGATGATAAAAAAAGGAACACAATTAGTCGGCAGCAGGCCGGTACACACGCGCGTCTGATAATTCACGTACTACCCATCGCTATTGTACCATAGTAACGTATTTTCGTTAAACGTCTACGGTACTCTGCATGCACTAGTAGTTATCAACGACATTTCAAGGTGGCAAGTTTTTGCCGCGGGTGCGAATTCTTTCGTAGACCTCAAACTCCCGGGCGACTGAACAAGCGCCCCACGACCGTTCCCGCGGCGGGCGTTGGGTCGAACAGCACACCTTCGAACACAGCACGCAAAAAAAGACATACTACGGGAATATTGGGCCAAGGAACTCTGTAGATAACTCTCAGGGCAGGCGCTCGCTGAGATTCCGACATCGAGGCCGCGCACGGGACAATTGCGAATGGCTCGGGGGGGTTAGCAGTGCCCCCGGTGCACACGAGACAGGTGTGTTCTCCAATGAAGCAACTACACGAAGAGGGGGTCGGCGACTATCACCATAGGTACATGTCACTTTCTACGACAATCATAAAGGCAGCACATTTCCCCAAAAATGTTTTCCTAATGACGGGGTTCCTTCACCCAAAATCGTCGGGATGCCAATCTTGTTTCGAAACAATTCGTTTGTGTACACTTGGGACATGGGAGTATTCATCGGGATGCAGTTTGATTTTTGCTGAAGTCAGCATTCTGGTGAGGTATGGAGCTCATTATGTGAGGAGCCTCAGGAATTGTATGGTAAACCTCTCTCGTAGAACGTCTCACATCTGCAAGAGCCACGGTACGTTGAAATGAAACAACGAGACTACGAACAGTGCTGGTTAGAAGTAGTGGTGCTCTGTGCACCACACGATCATACACAACGACGTTGAATGCGTCGTCCGTGAGGATCCACCCACAAAGAAGTGTAGTACGTTCACGGCTGCTGTAGTGGGAGCCCAAACCCGCCCCGGACATCATGAATGTCGACATGTCCGATGTGTAGTAAATCGCCGCGGTATGCCGGTAAGTTCCGTTACGTAGACAATAAATTTAAGTGAGCCAAAAGTTCGAATAGTAAAAGTGGAAGGAAACGTATGTTACATCGGACGCAGATTTATGTTTTTTGTGGGCTTACAACGGCCGCCAGAGTCCCGATGGTGGAAGCTTGCTCGCAGCTCCAGTTAAACCTAAAGATATATAATTGACGGTGGGGACTGAGGTCTGAATTATAGTTTTCCGCCACGTACACATGTATGTATCGGTGTACGTGGTATATCATGCTACCATACTCTGTACCAATCATAACGTAAACTATATAAATATAATATATATACATATATATATATATATATTTAAATAGACGGCACCCCCGGCGTATTCATTCGAACGCTCAACCTTCACAGTAGTACAAACCAGTGCCGGGGATTCTACGAGAGAAAGCTGAGTGAGCCATGAATGGCAACATCTTCATCGCAAGTTGGTCAGTTCAGAACGGACTTTTCATATGGAAATAATCCTGCCATACTACTGTAGCATCGACACCGACTAGGCCAGGCCATTCATTGGCATGGAATGTCATGTTTTTTTCTTCTCCGTAAAGAGAGAGCGAGACGAAAACGAAATACCTCCTTACCGAGACGAACAACGAGGGGGCAAGTGGGCGCGAGCCGCCTACTAGGGAAAACTTCTCTGTGTGCTGTTTTCATCCTATACCATACCAGGTATATATCATCATTTATGTTACTCAGCACAACAATATGTAGTTGCAATATTCCGGCATTCGTTACGTACCCTATTGAATCACGGAATAGTAACCATGGCGTGCGCCACTCTCTTGAGAGAGAGCGAGAAAATAAACCCTCCGATCAGTCACGATCGGCGGGTACTTTCTGACTGGCATGCGCTGACTGGAGATCGTGTTGCTAAACAAACAAATAAGTGCAAGTATTGGCACAGTCAGGCAGGCGATCGTAGGACCTACGGAAACGTTTGCGGAACGTGCGGTATAGACGAGGCACCAGGTATAAATCTGACAACAAAATACAGTGATGGCAGAGCTGAGATAGCTATCTGGTACGTCTTACAATGAATACTGCAGAGGTACTTCGTTTATCACACTAACACAGTGGAGTCATAACAAACCAATCAACCTCGTACCACTCCATATCAACCATTTTACCACATACTTGATGTATCCCGTGAATCGTTAAGGTGGGACGTGCGTATTGCGGTTGATGCAGAACACCCATGCTCGATATTTCCGTGATGTCTTGTAAAGTGTATACATGGTAGACAAATTTTCCCACCCCCACGTAGTTTGTTTCTTATACTTTGTTTCTCCCGGATAAGTAAACGTACAGCAGAAACTCACCCCCCTCCACGAACCTTCCGTTGTCAACTGAAAGCAACTGTACGAATGATGTATCCTACGGGGTGTAGCGTTTTGCCGCGATGAGTGACATCATCCATCGGTAAACGTTGAAGGGCATCAAACAAAGAACACCTCTACCTTCACTTTTCGCTTGATCCAGACGTGGTCTATCGTACGCGACCTTTCCGAAAACGTAGTAGGACGAGCGAGACGAAACTACTCCTGCCGCTAGTATTTCCATACTTATGACTTCCACGAGAGGATACTGATAAGGGACAGCGGCAGACACTAGTATGCCTTGAATAATCATTCGATAAGGAGCAGTGGAAGACACTGATTGTATATTATATGCCAAGAGTAATCCAGGTATACGCATACCGGTGTGCACCACTATACAAAAATATAGCCGTGAGTCGCCCCCTTAGAATATGGACGACAGCCCCAGCTATGGTCCCAATAGTTCCGGTTGTGCTCCTGTATTGCCGAACACAGTTACTATTTATCTATATATACGTATATATGTGTTCCATGTATACCTAGTGCACTATATGTGCCAACATGTGTCTTTGTGGATGGAACCAGTGTAACTACAAGGACGTATAAAGGCAGAGGGTCTGCACGTGCATTGTACTGTTCAGAGCCAGCATACGTCATATCCACCCCCATCCCCCTCCCTCCCAAACACGGGGCTGCACATATATATCAACGGTACCCATCACACATACCCGCCAATTGAAAAACAAAACAGAAAAGCAAAGCGTCTGAACTAAAAAAACAGCATCGATACTATGTCTGGCATTTCACAATTATCCCGCTAGGCGAGGTTGCAGTTTTTAATCGTGCACGTAGACGTCCAGGAGTGAAGGTAATCGAGGGGCCCGCTTTCCGTCGTGAAGTGTATTTCCGTCGCGTACCCCTGTGGACGGGGGCGTTTTGGTGTTGCATGGGGAGGGGGGGGGGGGTGTAAATCAAACTGGGGACAAAACGCTATGGACAGGGATAGTGTTTCACCTAAGAAAAAGCTATCAAAGACACTTTTTTGGTTGGCAGAGTTACTCTTTCAATATATCGGGTAGGGGGGGGGGGGGATATTATGTGTTTGGGGGAGGGGGTTGTTGTTCTTGTCATACATTGCCGTCGCCGTGAGACATCAAACCCACTCATCCTTATAGTGCCAGAACGGAGAACGTCGAGTTTTCACCAACCAGCCCGACCTTGCTTGCATCTAGCGCGAAGCGACGTGTGGTATCCGGCGAGTCGCATTGAAGGGTGAGCTACATCCTACTAAGAACCGTTTGTGAGGCGATGTTCCGCACTTTATGCGTACTTCGTGGCATATGGATGGCAGCGGGGAAGTGCGTGACTTGTGTACCGATGTGGTCACTTCCAGAAACAGCAACTAGTATACTATACAAGGCGCTTCGGTCCGCGGGCGGCCTACGCCGCCCGCTACGCGCGCTCAGGAAGGGAAAAAGTACATTAAATTATGCGAAGCGAACAGAGATCCACGATTGAGTTTAGTTTTTTCAAGATTGAGCCATATCAAATACAATCCGAGCATCACAGCAGCAACGACTACGGTAAAAAATATTCGCATTTAGAACCATCCCATACAAAAAGTCAATAGGTTAATCAATATTTGTAAAATGAAAAGATTTCAACATGTTGTAAAGTCATGTTACCCTCCCTTATCTGGGTTATTATATAGTATCAGTGCGCAGAATGATTATGTATATTGTCCTGTTGACCCGGGCAGCATCCAGGGGAGTCACAAGGGAATACATATAGAATACGCGCGAACGGCTTATCATAAAATTTGAAAATTCAGAAAAAACGGGATATAGACGAGACATATTACGCAGCTTGCAAAGTTGAGTATCAACTATGTAATCAGTCGAACTCACAGCTAACGTTTTTCATCATTTTATAAAAAGGATCGTAATTGCAAACCGGCGACTTGATAATGCCAAGAGTCTCGCCGCCATGCGTCAAGAAAAAACAGCTCCGACGTGAGCTTGGATGCCACATACGCTTCGCGTCGCGGATGTCGTACGTCCGTACATACCCTAGGTAGGGTACTACTGTCTGTACTTTTTTTCTTCTTTCGACATGCTCTATGTCTGTACTACTGTATGCACGAAGAAAGCGAAATCACAGCACGGCACAGCAGCAAAAACAATGAAAATGAAACCGAAAACTCGGAAAGGAAAACAAATCCCCGTCCCCTCTCGTGAAATATTTTTCTTCCTGATTGGAACACCTTACACCCGGTCGAAAAGAAGAAAAGAAAACATCGCACAGAAGAGTTTCCCTCTCAGCCCCCGTACGCCGCCCGCCCTCTCGCGACCACCTCGCTACTGATTCGGTCCGGGTAAAGTTTTTATCGCTCTCTTCCACAATCATCCCCGTCGCCCGCCCCGCGTGAAGCCCGGTGCTCACCGTGGCCGTCGTTTGCCAGCTCGATAACGTTGGTGTTCAAACTGCACATCTCCCTCTTTCAACTGTAGCGTGGTCGCAAAAATAAGCACCGCTTGAATATTATCTTGCCCTCCCGAACGACCTTCATAACTCGTACATGCTCTATTAATATCAACAATCATAAATCGAAGCCAGACAAAGCCAGTTCATGCATCCCTCGTGTCTCGAGGAACACGCGACCCCTAGGCACGAAAGCGGCGACCGCGCTCCTTGCAACCCCCCCTCTACCCGCCAGCACCCGCTGACACCCGCCACGGTGCCGGATCCTCCCGCGATGCCGTGCTCGGAGAACACGTGCGCACACGAAACAAAAGAAGAAAAAAGGAAGAAAGGACCGAGAAAACAAAGAACTGCTGGAAAGGTCCGGCAAGAAATGAAAGGAGGCGGTTTGGAAGTGGGAGCTCTGAGAGGCCAGGGATGCATCAACCGAGCACGCTCAGGGGTTGTGATCAAAGTATGTAGTTCTACAACCTTCTAGGTGCTTTGCAAGGAGCACACTATTTACCTGGCGCGTGTCGCGACCATCTCTCGTGTGAGGTCTTAAGGTTCTCTCACCTTCAAAACGTATCTAAGGGCAATTCCGAACAAAGTAAACAAACACGATTCATGGGGATTTGGTCATGAATCGCGATTTTGTTTGCGACCGATTCACGACAAAAAAACTCAACATTCATGACAACGTTTTTAGCTTTTCCCTAACAAAAACACAATCACGATTCGTGACTTTTTTCGTGGGTTGAAATACACCGGATGAACGCACCAAGCTACCCACGCACACTAACGGTATCTGAGGGCCGGTATAGGGGCAAGGTAGGCTATGCTCCATCGGTCGGTTGTGGACAATGGGAAGCTGCGCTGAGACACCATTGGGCGTGCGCTGACGAGCACGTTATGACCTCGAAATCTCGAGGAGGAGTCACAGAAGAGATGAGCGAACCAAGCCTGAGAATCTCGGGGGCCATAACGGTAGCAGCAGTGTGGAAATCTCGAGTTCTCATACCGGTAGGCAAAAGCAATGCAAAAATCATCTACGTACACACATTTTTAAATTCGCTATGTAATAGGACTGGTTTGCAGTGAAACTACTCAGTTCTTTAGATTTCGTAGACTTACCGCTCATCTGAGTCTCGTTCAACGGTAGGCGTCACACACGGGCAGAGGCGGAGAGCAGGGGTCGTTGAAGCATTCCTGGGGCCAGCACTCCCTCTCGCTGGGGCACGTCTTGGGACACTTATCGACGCAGAAATACCATATTTCGCCTGTATCGTTGTCGCCTTCACCGGCGAGAACGGTGCGACGGCACCTCTGCGCATAACAGCGGTGGTATCAGGGAATCACAGCGAGCAGGCGTTATGGGCTATCTATAAATAGGTTTGTGTGATCAGTTATTTTATTGGAGTTGTGTTGTAGTACCAATGCCTACATCTCACGAATAGGAATATTTGCCAATACGCGTACCTGGTATACTATATTTACGCTTAACACCAGGGACTCGGTAGAAGGTTTTCGGTGACGTTGCCGGGGGTCTTCATGCCCCCCGTATTGTCATTACAAACATATTGCGAAATATAATATTGCTACCTCGAGTTAGCCGTAATAAAATATTGTCTTAGTAGCATGCATAGCATACGCAATACTTGTAGAAGAAACGACATTGACAACAAAAACAGCACCAACAGCCGACCGCCTTGGGCATGCAAACAAACAAAACGCCCTCCCCCCCCGCCCTGCTCCCCGTAAATAGGTGAATCTTTTTTTGTTACTCGACATACTGAGTCTTGTGTGCGTGCCGCGCTTCTCGCAAACAGATTTGGAGTTGCTAATAATTGAATTTCCCGTGTGGTCACTCAGTACCGTTGCCTGTTTTTAAGAGCGATCGTCCTCCTTGGTAAGCGGGTAAGCACTTTTCCGGTTTTGTGTTGCCTCGTCAATGCAATTGGTTGATTGATACATTGATTGGGTGGCGTATTCAATCTCCATATCTGACCCATCTCGCAATTGCAATCATCGGGGCGTACGGGGTGTTCGTAGTTGTTATGGTGGTCGTGGGGCTCGCCGAAGCAGTCGTGGCCCCCTTTGGGATTGGGGCGGCAGTTCTGCGTGAAGCGACGGTGCCATGAGAGCGATAGAGAGAGCACGTGTTGAGGTGTATTTGATAGTTAACTGTAAGAATATATACTTCGAAGTACCAAGTTTTGCTATTTATCATACGCACGCATTTTGGGAAGTAAGGAAAACAATATCAACAACGACACCAACGGCGGATCACTTCACGCATGCAAACGACAAACACGCGCCCCCCATCCCCTCCCCAACCACCCCCCTACGTGAAATACGTTTTTTGTTTGACTGCTTGGTTGATATGTTGGCTGATTTAATAGGTTAATTGGGTTAATAGGGCGCTGATTGGTTGCTTACTGCCTGATTAGTTGAATGATTCATTGATTTGGTGGTTGATCGAGTGATTCATTGGCTGCATAACTGACAGATTGATTGCCCGATGGACGCTTCGATTGACAGGATTAACCATATATTTAGTAATTGTCTACGCACCACAAACTATCGAAGTCCATCTGATCAAACTTCTTACCTTACCCTCGGGGCAAGCCACATCATCACAACCGCCACTGTGGTCGTGGCGGTCGCGGTGCTCGAGGTAGTCTGGGCCGGCGGGGGCACCCCCATCACCACTGACACCTCGACCACGGTGGCCGCCGCCACTGCCGTGACCACCACCATCGCGGTCACCGCTGCCGCCATCGGTTCCGCTAACAGCGGGGGAGCGGGGGTGGGACGCGCCAGCGGGGGGGGCGGGGGCTTTGGGATCGTGGGGAAATCGTTGGCCACCGTGCACACCGGGAACACCCCCCCTTGAGGTTTTGAGGGCACCATTGGCCCCGTCACCCTTGCCGCGGCCTCTGTAGTCACCGTCGTGGCCACAGTCTCTGTCGCGGTCACCATCGCGGCCATCGTTGCGGCCACTACGGTCGCCATCGCCGAGATCACCACCACCGCCGCGTTTGCCGCCACCACTGGGGGCAGGGCCGGTGTGAAGGGCTTCAGCGCGGGGTGTGTGGGCGTCACGGTCGTGACGAACGCGTGGGCCACCACCGGCCCCGAGGTCCCCGTCGCCTGGGCTTCTGAGGGCACGAGTGGGTCCGTTACCTTCGCCCCGGCCTCCGCGGCCACCGTCATGGCCGCCTTCCCGACCGCAACCACTGCCGCCGCCACGGCCACGACCGCCACCGTCTCTGCCGTCGCCGTTGCGATCATCGCCACCGCCGCCATCACCGTCACCACCGGAGGAGCGGGGGTGACGGGCGCCGACGGGACGGTCGGGGGCGTCGGCAGGGGGGGTGAGATGGTCGGGGTCGTGGGGGGAGCTTGGGTCGCGGTGGGCACCGGAGCTACCTCTTCCTGAGATTCTCAGAGCTCGAGTGGGCCCGTCACCGTTGCCGCGGCTTCCGTGGCCCCCGGAAATTTCACGGTTTTCACCGCGGTCGCATTCGTAGCCACCACCGCGGCCACCGCCGCGGTCGCCACAACCACTTTTGCCACCAACACTGGGGGGGGTGCGGGGGTGGGCGGCGCGGGCTTGGGGAGTGCGGGCGTCCTGGTCATGGGGGGGGGGTAGGTCGCCGCCACCACGGGGGTCCCCATCCCCTTGGGCTCTGAGGGAACGAGTTGCTCCGTTTCCCACGCCCCGGCCTCCGCGACCACTGTCTCCACCGCAGCCACGACCGCGACATCCTCTGCCGCCACCACTGCGGTCATCGCCACCGCCGCCTCTGCCACCACCGACGTGGGAGGAGGTGGTGCGGGAGGAACCGGCTAGGGGAATGAGCGCCTCGGCGTCGTGTCGGGATCTTTGACCCCCGTGGTCACCGGGACTACCACCCCTTGGCGTTCCCGTTTCACCTTTGACGCGAGCACCTTGACCACCGTCACCGCCAAGGTCCTCGCCACCGCCACCTTTGCCGCTATAACCGGGAGAGGAGTGCGAGTGGGCGGAGCCTGCGGGGGGGTTGAGCGCATCAAAGTCGCGGTGAAAAGCTTGGCCGCCGTGGTCACGGGGACCACCATCTCCTGGGGCTTCCGTGTCACCTCTGCCGCGACCGCCTTGACCGCCGTGGTCGCCGCGATCATCACCATCACCGCCTTTGCCGCTACCACCGGGGAAGGAGGGCGAGTAGGGAGAGTTGGCGGGGGGGGTGAGAGTGTCGAGGTTGTCGGGGGAGATTTGACCGCCGTGTTCGCTGGCACCTCCACCCCCTGGTCTTCCTCTGTCACCTTTGCCGCGATCGCCTTGGCCGTCGTCACCGCCGTGATCATCGCCATTGTCGCCTTTGCCGCTTCTACCGAGGGAGGGTTGGGCGTGGGGAGATTTCGCGGGGGGTTTGCGCGCGTTAGAGTCGTGGGGGGATCTTTGACCGCCGTTGTCACCAGGGCCACCACCCCCTGGGCTTTTCCTGTCATCTTTGTGGCCACCGCGTAGACCGCCGTCACGGTCGGGGTCATCGCGACCGCCGCCTTTGCCGCTACCACTGGTGGAAGAGTGGGGGCGAGGGGAGCCGGCGGGGGATTTGAGGGCGTCCAGGTCATTGTGGGATATTTTACCAACGTGTTCACCGGGATTACCGCCCCTTGAGGTTCTTCTGTCACCTCTGCCGCCCTCGCCTTGATCGCCGTCAACGCCGCGGTCATCGCCACCGCCACCTTTGCCGCTATAACCGGGAGAGGAGTGCGAGTGGGTGGAGCCTGCGGGGGGGTTGAGCGCATCAAAGTCGTTGTTAAAAACTTGGCCGCCGTGGTCACGGGGACCACCATCTGCTGGGGCTCCCCTGTCACCTCTGCCGCGACCGCCTTGACCGCCGTGGTCGCCGCGATCATCACCATCACCGCCTTTGCCGCTACCACCGGGGAAGGAGGGCGAGTAGGGGGAGTTGGCGGGGGGGGTGAGAGTGTCGAGGTTGTCGGGGGAGATTTGACCGCCGTGTTCGCTGGCACCTCCACCCCCTGGTCTTCCTCGGTCACCTTTGCCGCGATCGCCTTGGCCGTCGTCACCGCCGTGATCATCGCCATTGTCGCCTTTGCCGCTTCTACCGAGGGAGGGTTGGGCGTGGGGAGATTTCGCGGGGGGTTTGCGCGCGTTAGAGTCGTGGGGGGATCTTTGACCGCCGTTGTCACCAGGGCCACCACCCCCTGGGCGTTTCCTGTCATCTTTGTGGCCACCGCGTAGACCGCCGTCACCGTCGGGGTCATCGCGACCGCCGCCTTTGCCGCTACCACTGGTGGAAGAGTGGGGGCGAGGGGAGCCGGCGGGGGATTTGAGGGCGTCCAGGTCATTGTGGGATAATTTACCAACGTGTTCACCGGGATTACCGCCCCTTGAGGTTCTTCTGTCACCTCTGCCGCCCTCGCCTTGATCGCCGTCAACGCCGCGGTCATTGCCACCGCCACCTTTGCCGCTATAACCGGGAGAGGAGTGCGAGTGGGTGGAGCCTGCGGGGGGGTTGAGCGCATCAAAGTCGTTGTTAAAAACTTGGCCGCCGTGGTCACGGGGACCACCATCTGCTGGGGCTCCCCTGTCACCTCTGCCGCGACCGCCTTGACCGCCGTGGTCGCCGCGATCATCACCATCACCGCCTTTGCCGCTACCACCGGGGAAGGGGGGTGGGTAGGGGGAGTTGGCGGGGGGGGTGAGAGTGTCGAGGTTGTCGGGGGAGATTTGACCGCCGTGTTCGCTGGCACCTCCACCCCCTGGTCTTCTGCTGTTATCTTTGCCGCGATCGCCTTGGCCGTCGTCACCGCCGTGCTCATCGCCATTGTCGCCTTTGCCGCTTCTACCGAGGGAGGGTTGGGCGTGGGGAGATTTCGCGGGGGGGTTGCGCGCGTTGGAGTCGTGGGGGGATCTTTGGCCGCCGTTGTCACCAGGGCCACCACCCCCTGGGCTTTTCCTGTCATCGTTGTGGCTACCGCGTAGACCGCCGTCACCGTCGGGGTCATCGCGACCGCCGCCTTTGCCGCTACCACTGGTGGAAGAGTGGGGGCGAGGGGAGCCGGCGGGGGATTTGAGGGCGTCCAGGTCATTGTGGGATATTTTACCAACGTGTTCACCGGGATTACCGCCCCTTGAGGTTCCTCTGTCACCTTTGCCGCCATCGCCTTGATCGCCGTTAACGCCGCGGTCATCGCCACCGCCGCCTTTGCCACTACCATCGAGGTAGGAGTGCGAGTGGGGGGAGCCGGCGGCGGGTTTGAGCGCGTCGGAGTCGTGTGGGAATCGCTGGCCGCCGTGGTCACCGGGACCACCATCGTGTGAGGTTCCTCTGTCACCGTTGCCGCGACCGCCTTGAACGCCGTCAATACCGTTGCCACGGCCGATATCGACACCATCGCCAGGGCCGATTTTGTCGCCGTCACCGGGGGAGGGGCGACCAACCCCTGGGCTTCCCCCGCCACCTTTGTCATGGCCTCCGCGGCCATCGTGACCTTTACGACCATTGCCACTGTCTCCTTCGCCGCTACCTCCTCGACTATCTCTGCCAGCACCTTGGGCATCACGGCCGCGGCTATCGAGGCTACGGAAGTCTCCGGGAATGCGGGGGACGTCATGGGGGGGGGTGCTGGGGTCGCTGGGGGGTTGGGGGTCACGCGGGCGAGCGGGCCGTCCGGAACCACCGGCGACGCGAGGGACGCCGGGGGGGGGGGTGTTGGGGTCGTGGGGCGGGCGGAGATCACGGGGGTGGTCGGGGTGTCCGGCGCTGCCGAGGCGACGGGGGTCAACACTGGCGTCTCCGGAGCTGCCCCCGTTGTCACTTTTGTCGCAGCCCTTGATCCAGTCCTCCTTCGTCATCGTTTCCCGCTCCCAAACCATGCCGCACAGGTCCATGGAGTGGAGCTCGTCGCTTCCTTCACCATTGGCGTTGTCGTAAAGACCGATCAGGTACTCCTTCCCCGGGACGAGGTTGACCCCGCAGGGGACGCTGTCGCCCCAAGTGGTGATGTCGAAGGTTTCGCCAAGTTGGGCGTAGGTCTGGTCCAGCTGTCCCTTGAATGCGCCTAGGGTTTTGAGGCCGCATACCGTGTCGCCGTTCGGTTGAGCTTCGCCCTCCGTCCTGTTTATGGAGGGAGAAATCGTTGGAGGACCGGTTAGTTGGGTAGCTTAAGGACAGCGTGTAGCTTGTGCGTGTGTTGTTCCCGGGGGAAAGGGAAAGTATAGGTGTCTCATGGATAGCGTTTGCTGCTGGCGGGGCAAATGGAGCACATGTTAAAAGTTGGGTGGTACATAGTGCTAAAATGGTGGTGGTAGTAGTGCTAGTATTCCTACTGTAGTGCTAGTATTTTGTAGGAGCAGTGGTCTTAGTAGTTGTGTTAGTACTAGCAGTACGTTCTACTACTGCTACTGCTACATCTGCTGCTACTTCTACCATTACTACTACCATTACTACTATTACCACTACTTCTACTTATGGTAGGAGTAATAGCAGCGGCACTTGTAGTCGCAATAGGAGCCATTACTACGTGGATGTAATACGCTTCTATAGTGATGATGATATTGCCTTGACGACTTTTCACAGCTACTCTCTTGTCTGTTTCAGTATATTCCGCGGAACACCGGCTCTCCCGAGCTTCAGCCAACCCCCCACGGCCTTACAGCCGTGCCACGCTGCCCCCAAACAGCAGCCGTACATGCCCTCGGCGAGGTAACGAGCCCCACTAGTCAACTCTGCGAGCGAGGGGCGTGAAAAGGTGGCCTCCCGGGGACGAGTTGCTCGGTCCCCGGGTAGAGGTGGGATCTCATATTTCATGGAAAGGTGGGCGTGTACTCATGCCATGCATGGCCACTACAGTACGGCCGCAGACGATATTTTAGAGGCGTTTCTTTCAATAGGCTTTTTTCGTGGCCCTTGGTTTGATTCCCATTTGTATTGAAGTCGTTGTTACAATATCCTTCCCTGGGGGACTGTTTTTGTATCTCCGTCTTTTGTTTAGTTTTAACGTACGCACAGCAGTGGCGTTTGTTCTGTACGTACGCATTACAATAGGTACTGGTGTCGTAACCGCAAGTATCCACTAAGTCACAGGTGTCGTACAGCACTACATGTAATACGTACGTACATGTATTATATTGAGGGGCGCGAGCGAAGCAAGCCCTTTCCCCCCTTGGTTTTTGACTGAAACCAAGGAAACAAAATACTAAAACCAGGGGGGAAAAAGCCTCTTCATAGCGGCTCGTATACGAGGGTAGGGTGCCTTGTTTTGATTGTTGCTGTATGTGTGGGCGTGGTGTGTGTGGGTTGGTGTGTGTGATTCATCATTTGTTTGGTCCACTTTTCACCACCATCTCTCGTCGTACACGTCACCCAATAACAGACAAAACGGAAAAATGAGAACGAAACAAAAAATGGGAACGGACGGTTTTTTTTAGAAAGCAAACCAATTGTGTACAACTCCAAGAAAAAAAGTTGACAGTCCTGTGGGGCTGTACAGCAGCCTTCGAATGAGCTGTCGCTCAGGCTGGAAGTCCTCGGCATCGCCGCGGTAGCCAGCATCTAGAGAAATCACAATAGAGCCAGCGTATATCGCTTTTTGCGCCCACCCGAAGGCACGAGATGGAGCATGACCGTTCTGACGAGCTCCTCTCACAGGGCTGGCCAAGGGGTTTCGCAGGATCATTTTGGTTCTCTGATACACCACATGGTTCTGGAGATACGGCTTGGTTCTCATTTTAGGCTTCGTTCCCATTTTTCAGATTTGTCTGTTCAATCCAGTTCCCGCGGGCTCTGTGCACGCCAAACGAGTCTGCGGTTCTAAACGGGATACAACGGGCTCTGGAGGTGAATTTCGAAGTCTCGGCCTAGGGGAGTATTTTTTTTGTTTTAAACCTACACTGATAATCGAGCTACCAAACGAAGAGGCCTTTGTGCACAACTCACACCTAGCCGCGAGACGGCGTCAGGAGGGAGAGGACGCTGCTTGGTGAGCGCAAGGTCGTGTACCAGGCGATATGTTTGTTCTTGTCGTATATGTTACGACACAAGCCGACAGTTTCTGCTATCTATGTGCTTGTGGCTAGGCTGCTTGTTTTTGCCCTGTTGTCGCGTCGCAGTTATCGTTTTGGCACAGCTGTCAGACCTGAGCAGGTTCTAGCTCCCATCAACACAGCATCCACATACCCCCTCGCCGCCGACGGTTGCCTTGAGCGTAGTATGCTTCTCACACGCCACATAGAGGCTTGTGCTGGACTAAGAGGTTGTTGGCGTTGTTCTGTTGGCTTGTGGGCCATACATCCGTGTCCGCCTGCGCGATGCTTGCGTTGTTTGCCGTTGATCCTTATTGCCACTCTTCAATCTCAAGCCACACAGCTCCATTTCGCTAGCTTACAGCGACAAGCTCGCATACGTCGTACGGGGGGTAACATTAGACATTCCATGACTTGTTTCATTTGAGTCTTGACGGCAGTCTGCAGATGACGGAAAACACCGAATCCCTCAGTTCGAGCCAACATCAAGGGTTGTGTGCCCTAATCCCAGTACAAATACGGACTGAATCAAGCGAAGAAACAAATTGCGTCAACCAGACATACATTATGACTGCATCCCATAGTTTATGGAACGTCATATATTTGGTACCAGGTATCTTACTGCCCTACTATTAGAGTGAATAGGTAGCGGAACCGGGTGGCATAGCCAGTTTCCAGGCCTTTTAGGACTGCAGTCCCGCTTTGAAGGCAAAACACTTGTAATTAGAGTGTTTTGCATCGAGGAGGGGGCTGCAGTCTTAACAGGGTTCATCCTAGGGCTGACGCTAGCGGCGAGATCTTGTCTCCGTCGACCACTGGCCTTCAAACAGGTCGACAGTAGTAGTCAGACGTTTCCGTAGGAAGAACCATCCCTTTTTTCATATGTTCTGTACGTAACGTTTTTACGTACTCCAAGGGATATGTTCGAATAACTAACTCTGTGAGATCAATGTTAGCAAAAAAAATTCAAAGTTTAAGTCGAATGTCTATTGTGTGCTGAAAACCAAGAATCCTGACAAAAAGGTCAAATCCACGTTTTTTTCTCACAAAAACGCAGACATTAATGTGGGTTTTTCGAACTGGGCCATTAACCTTCCAAAACACCTTTCGTGATTATGCCGAGGGGGGCATGGCAGGGGGGCTAGATTTTATTCCAGCTACAAGTACATATCTCCGGGATCCCAGAAAGCTCAACAAACAGAAAAACTCCGAAGAGCCCAGAAAGCTGGCGGAAAAAACAATATATCGCACCCCCTCCATACACCTTCGTCATAAATGCATGGAACGTGTGTGCGAAGTTTCAGTGTCTAACACAAACGCAGCGTGGACTCCTGATGTTATAAGAAAGCTGAAGTAATCCCCGAACAGGTTATTAGAGGAATAATGCGAAGGACGGGGGAAACATAGGTCCGTCGTGCTGCCTTAAGTTAATCTACAGTGAATTCAAGCTTTCTTCTTTGATTTTGTTTTAGTTTTCCTTCTTGTCAAAAAGGAAGGAGCGACATTTGGGCTAGAAATTGCCGTGGTTGGAGGGGAAATAAAAGCAAAATTGATGGAGAGAGCCGCCGGTTTGTGGCGCAATTCGTCAGGAAGGCAGGGGTTTTATTTTCTCCATGATGGCCATGAAGATGGGGGGAAATCTTAGGGACAAATTGTCGGAGGGGATATAGTACCAGGGGAGACAATGATACCTCGGTCCATGGGAATCCTTACGATGTCGGTAGGTAAACGTTTCCTGGAGGGCGTGTAGTGATGTTGACAGTGAGGGGTGGACAAACACGTATTGTTACCGCGAGCTGAGCGGTCCTTCCTGAAATTGTTACAGCGAGCTGAGAGGTTTTTCCTGAGCACAGAGTCTTACTGGATGAATCCCATCGAAAGGGTAGCAGGAAATTTAGAGAAATATAAAATATAGGAGTACGTATAGGGGAGATATTTATTCATGACTTCGGAAAGCAAACAACCCCAATGAGAACACTAACCCCGGGCAATATACTATGGGAGAATTAGGCAGAGTCGTTGGGATTCCTCAAGAACAATGCGATGAAGAAGTTGAGCCTAACGGGGCACGCTATATTCTTGACTACATAGTGGTGGCAAAGGGAAGTAGCAAATAAACGCACGTTGTTCGCGTGTAATAACTACGGGGCTTCCAATATTAGAATTGAAACTCTAACGCTGTCTGATCTAAAACGGCACGCCGCGCCCAATGCAGAAGCTCGAAACCTACGCATCTGTTTCTCCTAAACGGCCCCTAACGGTTGAAGCTTATACATGGACAGCGGAAATTGATGGCTGACAGACACAAATGTCCCGCCCCGATTTTTGGCTTCTCCGGTACCCTGGTCCTTGACTACTTAGGCTATCTACCCGAACACATCTCGTGCGTACAGCAATCGCATGATCAAACACTAACCACGAGTTTCGGTCATAAACCACGCACATAGCACATACCACAATAAATGTGGGCCATATCGGTAAGTGCTTCTGTCGCACAGTGCTAATGGTTGACGGCGCTATTAAGGCCAGTGCCCGCCGCATGCTAGGACCCGCCCGAGCTGGCTTCAGGCTGCGAGGTTATGCGCCGATTGGTGTTGCGGTGGATCATGTGACATGTTCCACCCGGAGGTTCTACTACATAATAATATATATATATATATATATATATATATATATATATATATATATGCGCTACTAATAATCCAGCAGGTATAGATCAGATTTCTCGACAAGCATCAAAAGAAGGCGATCATGGAAGACTGTGGTAGCACTGAAAGAAAAAAAATCGGAGATCGTACCGAAACGTTTGATATATGTATCGCTCCCTTTTTTTATCGAACCGATTTTTTTTTGTTTTTCGATAAGAATAGTTGCGTTATTTCGATAAACGATAACGATACGATCAATAAAAAAAAAGCCGGACACCTGCCAGGGGGATAGGCGACACAGCAACAAACAGCAGTATTCCTTGGTATACCAGTATAGTATCAGATCATGCTTATCTCACCATCAGATTACCTGCTTGTATGCAGCAGTACGGGGTACCTAATAATATTGACAAACCAAGCACTAAGAAAAGAAAGATGAGGTTGACAGGAAAATACGAAATTCGGCTGTGGTTTGACTGTAATTGGTTGATAACGCGCCCGGCCCCCTTCTTGAGTATGAAATCTAGCCTGGGCTGGGTTTTTCGTTTCTTATTACGTCTCCTGCGTATACTGGCTGTATGTCATTCGGATAAACTAATCATGGTGTTGTATTCACTGGTATATATAAATGCATGCATTGTTATTCAAACATACAATGACGTACACAGCTGAGCTGCACCTAGTAGTGTATACAAGAGCCTCACGTCGCGCACGGTCCCGCCCGCTACGCTCGCTCACGAGGAAGAATGGAGCGGAACAGACGTCCCGAACAAATTGGTGCAAATCGGCGACTTGCAAATATCAAGACCTCCATGCTCCATGCAGGAAAATAATCCGAACGCCGCATGCCGTACGTACGTACTTACCCCGGGTAGGGTGCTTATGCTTTTCTTTGAGTATGATGCAATTGTGCAAACGAGAAAGCACAGCACGGCACAGTCAGCAGCATCACCAAAACAGTAAAAATGAAGCGGGACACTTGAAAAGAAAAAACAAGTCCCCGTCTCCCCCCTCATGTAAATATTTTCTGTCTGATTAGTGCACTTTGCATCGGTCAAAAAGAAAAATCGAACAGCAGAGCTTTTCTCTCAGCTATATATATGCCGCCCGCCCTTCTCGCGACCACCTCGCCACCTATTCGGTCCGGGTAAAGCTTTCCTCCCTCTCTGATTTGGTGACCCCCCTTGTCCGCCTTGCGTGAAGCCCGGTGCTCACCGCTTAGACTGCAAAGCTCTCTCTCTCTGCGAACTTCAGCTTGATCGCAAAATAAGCACCGCATGAAAATGTTTTGCAGAGCACAACGACCCTTGCCTTTATAAGATTGCTTACTGGTATGTTTTTTATTCGATTTTACGCGCCTACCTCGCGCTCAGCGAGTCTATGACGAATAATTTGCGTTTCTGCGATATATACTTTCTTCGCCTTTCTCGGTTTATTCGAGTGCTTAGTTGTCGTGCCACAATTTTCTCGGGAAAAACAATATAGGTTTGAGAAAAACACGAAGTCGATTTAGTTTTTCAGCAGTTTTGCAGGTTAGTTTTCGCGTTTTTTTACCTGTCAACACACAGTTCGCCAACGCTCGGAGCATCCATTTTTTGTTTCGCGTTATCGGATTTTTGTTTTCTTGCAATATCCTGAAATTAGACGAGGATGGGCTACTTCGCTCGGTTTTGACGGGATTTCAATTCTAATGAGCCCAGTTTTTTGTGTCCAAAGTGAAAATAATTACTTAAAGACAAAATGCCTTGAACGAACAACCGAACTATCTTCCTACCACCGCTGTGGGGCTTTTCTTTTGAAACGGTTGCAGGCGGCGCTATTTGTTTCTTCTCGCTGCAAATTTATTGTCAATACGCTGATAAAAATCAGCTCGTGCGACGATGGACACCCGATCTCGACATTGACGCCCCCCATTTCCAGCACGCTGGATGACGGGCAAGGCCAAGGAGTATATATGGCGACCTCGGCTATATCAGGTAGATGCATGGTCTAGGAGAAGGGAGCTTGCCGGTGTCGTCCTACTGTATCCTACAAACCATTTTTTTGTATATTCGGGACTGATCCAGAAATTCTGTAGCCGCTGTTTTGGGCACACCAGCGGCCAATTTGTTTTTCTTTATCGTACGCATGGCCAGCGCCCGCCACTTGTCGCCGTCCATTGTGCGAACACGGTGACCCTAGGGTGGGTTGGAGTCCCTGCCGAGCACACTCAGAATCCATGACGCAGGCATTGGTTTTGTTGATCGATGTTTGCCGAGGACTCAGAATCTCGCCGCCTCTCACCAAACTTCCGCCTGGACTTTTCTGAAGACGATCTTGGCCCAACATCGGTCGCAGAATTGCTTTTGATAGGTTTTCCGATTGTTTAGCGCTTTCCGCTTCAACAAACGTGTCCATGGCGAGTTGTACCTGAAATGGTTTGACGGGTACTTTTGGACTTCCAACTTTTCATGAGAACTTTGCGTTTCCATGACTCCGATCCTATACACCTGGGGAGACGTTTTAGTAAGGCATTACATTCTCAGGATCTTTTCCTCGGGGAAAATCCGTTAAACGTGGCTTTAAAATTGTTTTGAAGTTCTTCGCGTAAACATTATTGCCACCATCTCGGATGATGTAACGACTCTTTGGATAGTAGTATCAGCATCGACAATTTATTACATTTCCGGACAGAGTGGTGCCGGCCCTACCAATTTGTCACGAAATATAAGCACTGTGTGGTGGTTAATACGAGAGTCAAAAATCTCTTACATTTCCGGACCGCGTGGTAAGATCTCTGACGCACAGCTGCTGTTTGAAGTTTGGCGGCCAACGCGTCGTAGCCACTGCAAGCATGGGGTTTGTCCGTTGCTACAGGCGAGGGCCAGAGCTCGGATCAACAGAGACGGGGCGACTGTTGCAGGTGTTTTTATAGTCTGGGCAGGCGTTGCTGTGGTCTGGCTATGATACGCGCAGGCACTCAAAACTTGCACCTGTGGCGTCTGGCGGATGAGGGTACGTAAAGGGGCGGCAGGTTAAGCAGGTTAAGCAGCCCCCGATTTCGCACCTTCTCACAGAGACAGAGCGTAGTGTTCTAAGGATTACCCTGGGCTAGGTAATCGATCAATCGTTTAGCCCTATAGCTCAATAGGTAACACCTTCTTATTTGACGTTGTTCGAGTCACGGGTTCGGACGTCGCTTCGAGGGTTTCTTATATAGGAACGCTTGTGCGTGCGCCCCTAAATTCACATCTCCCTGGTTCCCCCGGCAATGAAACGAAGATGGTAGGTCAGCGAATAAACGTATACATTTCCGACGCCCCAAAAACCCCGCCGTTGACAGGGGGGGGAGTGTGACCAGGATCACCCTGAGCTGGGTAAGCGATCGATCGTTTGCCCCGATAGCTCAGTAGGTAACACCTTCACATTTGACGTTGTTCGGGTCACGGGCTCGAACCCCACTTCGAGCGTTTCTTTTAAAAGTAAGTACCGTTGTGCGTGCATCCATAAAGGCACACCTCCCTGGTTCCCCAGGTAATGAAACGAAGCGGGTAGGTCAGCGTACAGACGTATACGGTTCTGACGCCCAAAAATACCGTTGTTCCCAGAGGGGGAGAGCGTTACAACGATTACCCTGGGCTGGGTAATCGATCGATATTTCACCCCTATAGCTCAATAATAGGTAAGGCCTTCACAGTAAACACCGAGACACACGCAAATACACATACTATTATAGCGCCCTGTGCCGCGTGATTGTCGGAGCTTACGAGCTGCAGCAGAGGTCTCGCTCTTCCTCGCGCGCACAGCCGCTCGTCTAGTGTGACAAAAAGCAATGCGATCGTGGTGCCAACCACCGACGTTTGTCCCAACAAAATCCGTACAAAATCGTCTATAATTTGGGCTATATGTGCTTCGCAGACGTTTCCAGGATTATCAAGATGACTCCCAACGCAAAATGCCTCGGGTTATATAGGAGCTGTGCCGATTCCGTTGACGTTGTCGGTCTCAATACCTTACTCGGAATCCGAGCCCCATCAAAGCAGGGCCGCGCACTCTCATGTCTCACCTGATCGCCCATAAGGTTCTGGTGGTACATATAGGGATTGATTGGTATTCATATAAATATATAAACGGTCCTCATGTTAACGCCCAGAGTAGTAGTACTTTTCTGACAATACAAAAACGTCTTGATTGGGTGCTCCCATAAGGCTTCCCATAAGGTTAGGCTAATCAGCAGCCCAATAAGCGAGGCGCGATCAGTATGCGCGGCACGATTAGGTTGGCATGCTGCATGCTGCTGCTATCCTCTGCCGGTTAGGCTAAAACAAGGCGGGTACTTTACAAACTCAGATGCTTGTAGAAACTCAAAGCCGAAACGTAGGCGCTGGACAAGCTGCTGGTAGTGGAAGTACTACTTCGCAATGTGGGCATTCAGCCGGTGGTGCTGGTAGGAATACAAAACTTCAACCTGTCGGGATGAAACCCTATACTCACCAGGGAGTGCTTCTGTATTCCCTGTAACAAGGCCTGCACGGCAGAAGAGGAGACTTCTATGTTGTGTCAAATGCTGCTTGGTGTGTGCTCTCTGGCGACACGAGTACTCTACCCCCTCCGAGTACGTCTTATCGTGTACTGGTACAGTGTTACAAGGTTCCCCTCCGGCAGGTGCCTAGGGGAGTGGCACAAGAGCGGAATAATACTTATATGAAATCCTTCACACCTGTTTACAAGTAGCAGCTGTGTCCACCCATCATGTAACGTGAATAAAACACACGCATGTTCCTGAGGACACACTCTGCTGTTTGTGGAAATAATGTGGGATCATTACTACCCAAATGTAAAATAGGGCACCGGGAAATTATTTTATGGACACTGATCCTGAAAGATGACTCGGGCGATCAGTTCAATGTATGCGGCGGAAACGGCAATAATACAAAAAAGTTGCGTGAGGTCGAGATTGCGCCAAAATGCTTCGTGACCGGCAGGGTAACATACAGCAAATATATACAATATACACCCCCTCAAAATTAATGTTTTTTGGTGCTCAGGGTAACATAAAGGTTTCACAGATTTACGCTCGAGAACTAATCGTAGTCCGAGCACTGAGAGTATTGCAGTACTGGCGGCCAAAATATTGCGAGTGCTGAGAAGGCCAAAAGACCGAGAGTAAGGAGAGTATGAGCAGTACCGAACACCGAGACGGGCAAGTAAGTAAGTACCCGAAACACGAACACTTGGAGTACAGGAAATATTCGCAGTACAAAACCTCGATATACTGAGAGTATTCGAAGTACATATTCCTCGCAGTGCAGATCTCAAAGTATTTCCAGTGCTCTAATTACTCGAGTTGTCCCCAGCGGAAGTAATTTGCTCCAACTCCCACTCATGGGACTATCTGGGAGAGATTTGTGCCGAACAATGGGCCTGAGAACTTGTCGACACGGTGCACAGACGGTCCAAGGATACCTTATTCTCGAGGTGTACTGACTGGGCATATTGAGGGTATTTCGGTGTTGCGAGTACTACTCGCAAAAGCAGTACGAACACTACCAAGGGAGAAAATGCTGCTAGACTAGTACTCGCAGTACCCGCGGTACAGAACCCCAAGATGCTTGAAGCACAACAGGGAGTATCCACGACAGCAAAAGTACCGAGCCCCGAAATAATGCGAGCCCGAACGCAGACGCAGTAGTAATATCTCAAGTAGTAGTACAGAACCTCAAAACTCTTCGAGTACTCGCAGTATCTGGAGTACAAAACCCCGAAAATACTGCGAGTGTAGGGAACATACCCCCAGCAGCATTTTCTCCAACATTCTTTGCTCCTCTCCCAAGAATCGGGAGTATTCTGTACGTAGCTGTAAAGTGTTGAGCTATGAACGCACGCCACACGTAGGCGCGCCCAAACTCTTTGCCTTGGGTAAAAACACGCAACTTGTATTATATCATACGTTAAGAAAAGCAAGGTGGATGTACTCGTACGAAAAAGTCAAAAATGAATTAAAACGTGCATGGTGCGAGTCGAACTTCCGATCCGAAACTGTTATCAATCGCGGTATGACATGTACGCTAGAGCAACAGGGCTCGTACAACTGCCACGTTGTGTTTTTACGCAATCTCAAACACATTGCAGGATCTCCTACAGCAGTAGTAGTTTTTTGTACGGGAATGAGTGCTTATTGAGCAGTACTGTTGTAGAATGCCACTGTGGTCTGATACCTGCACGACATCAGAAAACACGCGTGCTGCGACAAAGTAGCGTAGGTTGTACTGATCCCCTGTCAGCTGGCTCTAGGATCTGTTGGTCAGGAGTGTAGGGCACACAGTAGTCATTACTACGTACTGTAAATATGTTTTCTACGAACGCTGTTGTACACGATGCTTGTACGAACGAGTTGTTGAACGATGCTTCTACGAACGTTTTGTTTTTGTTGTGCTCGAATCGACGTACATATCGGGGTTGATCGGTACCGAGAGCAACAAGTCACACATTGCGGAAGGTACGCGCATAGATAGGCCAATTCCTATGGCGACAACAACGAATACTAGTACTGAGCCTACAGCGCGTATTTTACACTTGCTGCTGATAGCGCACTGTGTTGAGCACAGCCGAAGCAGTGACAATATTGAATCGCACACACCAACATGCAGAAGAAGCAGCAGGGAGAGAGGTGATGATGGTGCGGTCGTGGCCTTGTCAAGCGTTTGGTCGAAATCTCCAATAAATCAAATTTGATAGCGGCAGTGCGATCATCCACAAGCGCAAGGTGTGCCCACTGTTGCTGCTGCAGGACAACAGGATTGTGATACTGTAGGAAGCTGGAGGTAAGCACGCCAGTGCACGGTTGCTGCTGTTGTCTGGGCGGTGGTCCGTGCTCGGTTCAACAACACAAAAAAATGTACAGGGATATAAGTCAGCCTGGGCACATACATACGCACACTATGAAAACAGATCTGGCAGACGGTGAAATACGGACGGCAGTCTCCGACAAACACAACCAACCACACGAACACTGCACACATGGGCGTGTCGCACACTCACGGAGCGTAGGCGGCAGCTGATGATGGGATTTATTTGCGCATGTTGTCTGTTGTGTACCTGGTATATGTTTGAGACGTGTGCTCGTAGCTCATGAGAGCCTAGAAGAGGAGAAAAAAGACAACATTTCCCGATACGTACGTACAAAAAAAGGCATCTCGTGCGAAAACCTGGGAAATCGTCTAATCCACTACCGCTGGGAAAAAACTTGGAGTGCTCGCCAAGCGCTCCAGAGTGCACGGATGGCGCCGAGACCTCGACCATTGTGTCTTGGTGGGCTTAATGTGTCCGAGTACTTAGTGATTGGCCAAAAGGTGCTCGTACGAAGAGAAATGTTGGCAAAAATACGAAAATTTGTCCAATATATGTACACATACATATACCTGGTACCTAAACGACTACTTCATCACAACAAAACTACAGTATTATAGCTGCATCGTACCAGTACGTATTACTGCTGTTGAATACCTACCTGTTTTGCTAATAATACCACAAGAGTCCCTCCAAGAAGAAATTTCAGACTGCCTGTGCCTTACGGCCTTCACAGAGGCATCTACGGTCGTATCATCTACGACGACAGTAGCAGAGGCTAAGGATGAAATACCATCTCAGGTGCGAGACGCTGGCATCAGGATTTACTTTTGCTTGACCTCTTGTTTTCACAAGCTGGGTCCCACTCTGTATATCTGAATAACAGTACGTAGTGAGTTAGAGTTTGTTTTTTACGCCAGCTATCTCTACCTCCCCACGACATCGAACGCAGCACGACTGGTTTATGATAAATATACCGTTGATTGCGTGTGATATGCAATATTTGTAGAACGGGATTTGACGTCTACTTGAGGTAATTCAGAACGCACGTTAATGCATTTCTGCGGTTAGCCTCATGTATAATTTTTCTTCTTCAGCTACGTAGGCAATGTACTGGGTACTGGTGTACCTTGGTATCCGAGTAATCGAGGTTAATCAGGGAAGATTTATTTGTGTTTTTATTGTTCAGAGTGGACAAATGTATTTGGACCAATTCCGCGGGAATGCCGTTTTACCTCGCTGGATCCGAGAAGAATGTCGTTTTACCTGGCAATGGAATTCGAGAGGATAATACGCTTGCAACAGAGAGGCTGTGTATGTGAGCATTTGGATACTGATATGAGGATTTGATTGTTGATTCGAGAATCTGATTTTTGAGTTACAGATTGGGATTTTGGACTTCTGAATTTGATATGAGGTGATTATGATATCGCGATCTATCAACCCTGCAATCTCGTGCCTTGTCATGCACCGGCGGAGGGGGGGCATTTTGTATGGTCGTGTATAGTGAGCTCAAGAACACGCTCCATAAGATCCATAGTAGATTGAGGAGTTCCATGCTGAAAAGGGATTGTGGTAGTAGGGTATTGGGATGTCGGGGTAATATGTACCCCACCAATGCCACTCGTTAGATAGATGTAGCTCCATATGAAGCGAGTCGTTTCGACAGCTCGGATATAAAATATACAAGAGAAGTTCCGAGTTATTGTCTGGAGTCAACCACGCGTTCCCGTGACAGCTTCGTCTATACCTTCAGAGATCAATCAAAAGCATCAGCTCGTAATGCAGGTAGATTATATGGCCAACTCTTCATCACGACCATCTTGATATTAATGTCATAAGAGGGGGGTGTTGACTCGATGACATGAATGGCAGTAGTCGTACGGTCATAGACCCTCGCATGCTTACAATGCAGGGACGGAGCATATAACATTCATGGGGGGGAGGATGAGCAGCTGGTACACGGGGCCATGCAGGAATAGTTTGGTCGAGTGCTGGATACGTTGCCGCACGCTCCGTCGCTACGTGTTCCCACCGGCTTAATCAGTGTTTTCGTTGCAACATTGCAACGAAATATTTGTTCCTGCCTTGATTCGTTGTACTCGCCCGCGGAAAAACGTCCCCTTCGTACTATTGGGCAACGCGGAGTATCCAAACTAGATTTCCGCAATATCTTACTGTGACGTTGGGGGGCAATCCAGATATCCGTAGCAGGATGCCAAACGCGCGGGAGGCAGTGGATGTCAAACGTTAGGAAGGTGTTGAGGAATTATGTCACGGTGGAATCAATGCTATTACGCAGGGCTGGATTTTGATGTTTCCCCTTAAACAGGCCTGTTTCGCGTCCGGTTTGTTCCAGTTCGCTGTCTACACTTTCCTAGCTCATCCTTAAAGTGTACGACGTCGTCGCCGATATGGAAGCGGAAGAACGACGCGATTCTCTCAATATTGAGCAACCAGGCCGAAACTGTCCAAACGTCGAACAAATCCCTTTTGTTGTTTTTGCAGTTTCGGGTGCTAGAGCGAGGCCCTACACAGCATTGGTCATTCACTTACTGATTTTCGGTTAGCATCACACGCTCTACTTACATCCCGAACCCCACGGGTGGTGACGCAGGCATCATCAGGGAAGCGCTAAGGCCCGTTCGAGAGAAATTAGCGCTCATCAAGACAACCTGCGCGCTCCCGTGCATAGTGCAGGTCCTGCAGGCGCCACACGTGGCAGAGTTAATTGCCGACGACCTTCAATTTAAACAGATAACATGCAGAACACCAAGCTGCTCGAGATCAGGCGGCACCAGAGTATTGCTGCGCAGTCGTCGATATCATCGGGATTTTCACACGCTTGCCAGTACGTCGTGTCAACTGGGTATTATATGGACATTGAGAGTATGAATCAATCGGTTCTTTGGATCACAAGGTGGGAGGGCATTTAACTGCTGTGTGCCAGACGAGCATTGCCGCGAGCTTAAACAGCCGATGGAGACGAACACGATATGTGACTTCAGTCGGGGGGGCGAGTTGGATGCGCAAGCAGTAGTGGTGCGTATCAAGTGCGGGCGATTTGAAGGGTAATGTTCAGATCAGACTATTACGGGGGACTAGATTGAAAAAGACTAAATGTAGTTATTTAAAATAAGAACCGTAGGTCTTTGTGTGTAGCGTAGGTTCTATTTACTATGGTCCCCCGTAATATAATATGTACGACGCGTGCAGCGTGTGCATTGACTCCAAATGTTTCAAGTAGACATCATATGTTTTCGCCGACGGTTTTTCTTCTTAGAGAACAAGATGATGATGATGTTTTCTCTTATCGATCAATGTTCCCACGTGCCTTGATTGTTTCGCTAGAAATTTTAGGTATTATCTCCATGTAGACTACACCCGACACTTACGGTCGGTGCACAGCGTCCAAGAGTGGTGCGTATACATCGCGGGGTTGTGGGAGCACCGACCGTAAGTGCGTATACATCGCGGGGTTGTGGGAGCAGTGATCAACGAAGATTGCTTCTTCGCGGTTCGACCAAATAGCATTCACGATTGCTACTTCCGAGGAGCAAACCAGTAGTAATGTCAAAACATGATGCCACATTACGTGCCAATTAAATGTCTCGATGTTGTCAATATGTACCACGCCAAAGAGAGGATCCGATCGGCACAATTACGTATTTCCACCTTATATAGTCTTTAACCTGCACGTACTCTCGTTTCTATTCCACCCCGTCGTGAAAGCTGCTCACTCACGGCGAATGTCGGTGATGTTGTCATATCAAACATCGACCAATTCGAAGTTCCAGGAGGAAAGGAAAGAAGACCCGTCTCTGCAGATAGGTCGAAAAAGGAAAGAGAGAGTGCACTGCATCTCTGTTGTGTGCAAGTAAAAGTGGTCCTCGAAGCTGTATTTTAGACAAGTACTGCAGGAGTAGCATATATATGCATGAAGCAAGGCTGCCTGATACGTGCGGTATGTAGGCTTTGTGCGCTCGTAATAAAAAACAAGGAAGCCAAACGGAACCCTGCCACAATAAAAATAAAGCAGAATCACGGCAAATACGAGCCCAACTCGAAATGGCTTACGACGAGACAAGTCCTCCGCGGTAGCTCATGATCGCCCGCGTATGCTTACCCCGGGTTTGTAGAAATCGGTAACTTCCTGCTTTCGCATTCGGTAATTCGGAAACACGACTGATAATATTACAAGCAGACACACTCGAACCTTAACGGGAGGCTGAACACACCGCTGCGTTTGTTTTGGTCACTCTGCTCCCTAATTATGTTTGGCGCTTCCAATGCCCATAGGAGGTAAAACCACGAAAGTGCGGCCCAACCTGAGTGAAAGAGCCGGTCCTCCTTAATTCCAAGATATTGCTAAAAACCATCTAAAAAAAACAAAACGGATGCTTGATACTCGACTCGGAATCCGAATTCCGTCTAAACTGAGCGAGATAGCCGATCCTACAGTTTTTCCAAGATAGTTTCTAATTTATAATTTTCAGGGGTAAGTTTTCAGCCGTAAGACAAGCTCTTTTTCGCCGACATCGGCGAGGATTGCTCGCCGCACAATTACACAGCCCGTGCAAGTTTGAAGCAATACGTAGCCCGTGATTTCCCGTTTAACCCCACTATAAAGAGATCCAAGTCGGATACCCTAGCTGCTGGCGGAGCGAGTCCAGTAAGTGGTAGGGGTGGGGTGGCGGCGGAGAAGCGCCCTGGACAGCTGTGGGGGGAGCGTCTCATGAAGCAAAACGTACGGTGTTGTATACATACGTCTGGCTTCCGTTTTGCTATTGCCTTGAAGTATGGCGGTGGGCCTCTTGGCATTCATTGACAATTGGGGAGTTTGCAACTACAATCATAATGGCCCCAATCAACGATGAACTCTGTCCGCTTTTTATAATTCTGATATGGTTTTCCTTCCTGAGCGACCGTAACGGGCGGTGTATGCCGCCCACCGAGCGAAGCGCCTTGTAGAGTCGTACATAACGAAGCCGGGGCCACACCAAGAGGCCAGACAGAGCCGATTAATGTTTCCCTCGTTCGTGTCTCGGTGGACACGCCTAGCCACATAAAAATGTCGACCGCGCTCCGTCCACCCCGCCCCCCCACCCCTTCACCCGCCAGCACCCGCTGACACGCGCGGCAGCGCTGGGCTCGCCCGCGGTGCCGCGCTCAAGGTAATTGCACGCACACAAAACAAAAGAAGAGGAAAGGAAAAAGGCTCTCCCCGGCAAGTAATAGAAGTAGGCCGTGTCGAAGTGGGAGCTCTGACAGGCAGGGAACGCACCAACCGAGCACGCTCAGAGAAGAATTTACATGGTATATATTTATAAGTAGGATTATATATACACCTGGCACGTCGTATCAATAGTAGTAGGAGTACAGCACAGTGCAGGGTGCTCTTTCGCGATATAAAAAACATACTAGGGATCGGGAACCGATCCGCAAATAATCTGCTGTGTGTTGTTGTGGAGAGAATCAGGCCTCATGGGTCATGTTCTTCGGCTGGGGACTTTTTCAATTTTCACCATTCGCCGCCCAGAGATGAATCATAATCAACGAATACCTTGCCCAGCGAGCGACCGATGTCAAGGTGCAAGCCACGGGCCCTGCCAACATCGGAAGTGGGCAGTGCAGGATGATTGAAAACGAGCAGTACTAATGGCAGGCTGAAAAAAAAAGAACTGGTACGTGGTACATGTTGTCATGAAATTCGGTATTCGATATTTTACTGAAATATGAGTGTGTAACGCACTCATTGCCAAAGAAGAAATCCATCCTGGGCCAGATCTTGTTTCTTACCAGGTATTGTGTTTTGTATTTTCCTGTACCAAGGAAAAAAAACAGTAACTAGGGCTGTGAGTTGGCCGGAGTTCCAGCCTAGTTATTCGTGGGCTGGCGAAACCAGCCAACTCACTGACTTTATTTAGTCGACTACTTCTTGACGAGCGCTAAAATATGCCATTTAGCTTCGTTTTACTCTAAACAAATATGGCAAATCGGAGTTTTATATCTAGGTTTTGACCAAGCAAAAATGTTAGTATTGTCTCTGTTCATCAGACTTTGTACGGATGTACCAGAAATAAGGGCATGCCGTTCTCGTTTGGGGGGCTCTCACGAGGCGTTCTACGGCCACCGTGGTAGATGTTCACCCTAATTTTTTCTTAGGCTCCTATTTACCTCACCCGAAAACTGTCTTTCAGCATTAATCAAATTGTATCCCAATGGATTTCCCATGATACAAGGATACAAAAACGTCGTTTCTATAATCAAGATTGGCATTCCGACGATTTTGGGTTGAGGAATCTTTTCAATCAGGAAATATTACAACCAAAAGTGCTACCTCTATCGTAGAACGCGTCTCGCAGGTGTTGCATTTTGTCGTAGAACGGTAAATAGTCTTGCGGCACGCAGTAGTAGCAGACCACCATTAAAATAGACTGGGATATCTTCTACGACAGTACAGTCGACGGCGATGGGTTCATGCGCCATGTATGTGCTGTTGCAGAAGACCTCTCTGTGTGCTCGCAGCTGCAACCATCTGTGTCGCACTGCCCACGAAACACAAAAAAAAGTCCCGACAACAAAGCCAGGGGAAGCACGCCTTCCGCTGTTTCTTCACGAGGATTTTTCGTTTTTCTGCTCTATCTCCGAACGTTCCCATCGCGCCAAAAATTGGCAGACCGGATATATATGAGCTCCTTGATGCCCTCCCGTGAGTTTGCCAGAGCGACAGCACTTGTCGTGTCCTCCTTCGGGCCGGACCTTGTCGCTGAAGTTTGAAAATGTGGTTCCAGGCGCTTGAATTTTTGGTTCCTTGTAGTGTAGCCAAGTATTTTTTTATGCTGTAGAACGAGAAAGAGGAACGTACTCGATACGACTTCTGGGTTCCTCCTGCTCGTTCTACAGCAGGAAAAAAAAAAGAATGGCTACAATACAAGAAACGAAAAATTCAAGCGTCTGGAATCACATTTAGTTTCAAACTTCGGCGACAAGGCCCGCCCCGAAGGAGGACACGAAAAGTGTTGTCGCTTTATCACACACGGCAGTCCATGAATGAGCTCATATCCGGTCTGCCAAACTTTAGCTCGATGGAAACGTTCGGAGCTAAGGCTGGGTCTTATGCTATTTTTTTTGAGTGATTGAAAAAGGCAGCAAGTCGGATTGTCCTACGGCAAAAAAGCCACACCAGGTCGGTACGCCATGTGCCGTCTTATCGTGATTTGAGTTTTATTTAATGGAAGAACTAAAAAATCAGAACACAACGGACATTTTGAACTCCACCTGGACCACGACACGAACGAGGGTCGCTCACGCCGGGTTGGGCGATCAACCTTCACCACCAGCTCCTTGAAGGAAGCAGCGGAATGTGGAACCCTCTGGGGAGCTGCGGAAGGGGTTTGCTAGGCGCTGGACCAGCAAGGAGCTCTCGCCTTCGCGGAGCATGATTGCGGCGGTCGTAGCCAGAAAAATGTCGTTTGATTGTTTTGATACTGCTGCTGTAAGTAGTCTTGTGCTATTTGTTTCCGAAGTTGTTTCGCCTAGATTCTAAGAGCAGCTGCAGTTGGGCGGCCGCGAGGGACACGATGGTGGCCAATGTGCTGGTGCCCTCCCTCTCCGTGGTGGCCGAGGCACAAGTAAGTGCTGGAGCCCAGCTGTGTACAAGCGTAACCAAGCATGTAGCGTCGTCACCCGTCATGAACCCAGTCTGTAACCTAAACAAAAAATTAAAATGCCACCGAGGTCTTCTAGTGCAAAGCCAAATTTTATCACTCTCAGAGTTAGTTGATAAAAAAAGGCTGCCAAAAAAATCATTTCATGGAATTTCAGGAGTGATAAAATATCGAAGTAACATTTTTTCCACCAAACAGGCCCCATAAGACATGATTTGATAAAATCTGATCAGATTTGGGACCAGACACCCCGAAGCCTCCGTAAACAGTCGTATAATCACCTAAAAAAAATGCATAAGACCCGGCCTAAAAATAGCAGAAAAACGAGAAGTCCTCGTGAAAAAACGGCGGCAGACGTGCTTCCATTGGCTTTGTTGTCGGGATTTTTTGCAAAATATCACTTTTTTTTTCGTGGGGAGTGCAATACAGGTGCAACGTGGTAGAATAACTTGGAGATGTCGGAAAATACGTAGCCCGTACCAAACAAGCCTTCCTACAAGCAAGGAAATCCAAAAGTGAAAAATAGTTGGATAGTTGGGACTGCCGCAACTAACTATAATTCCTAGCCAACTATTAACTACTGTAGGTGGCGACCAATGGACAAATAACTCGCAGCCCTAACTATAATGCAATGAGTGGGCAACAGTGTCATCACATGTATGTGTTGCAAGGTGCCCGGTGTGGGGTGGAGGGGGAATACCGTTTCAGAAGAACCAGGGCGGTGGGGAGACCTTTCTAAGTACAACATCAAGCGGAATTGGGCAGGCACACCGCGCAACCTTCTGCGTGTTGAAGCACACCCACAGCAGCAGTCAAAAGTGGAGCAATGATAAGAACGGCGGGGTGTCGTTCGACGCTTTGTTTCGAATGATTTGGGGGGAGAGGACTTACTTGGCTCTTGCAGCAACAGGTGTCATGGTAGTACAGTAGTAGGTGCAGGAGGGTGACTGGAATTATATGGGGATAAGGAAAGGGGGGGTAGTATTAATAGCTCTTGTTGTGTAGAAATATTCATAAGGGGGTTTCTTTTTTTGGGTCTAGTTTCGTCAACTGTAGAGATCTAAGTGGTAGTATCTGTTTTTGAAGTCATTTTGTATTCTGGGTTCCCTTATGTATGTGGATGGTGTAGTAGGAATGAGCACAACACATTTATTTTCAGATGAGAAATAAAATGATACCCGGTACCCAACATGTAACAAGGGTCCCGGTGACAACTACAAAACGGTAGTGCCGACGTATAGTCGATTATGGGAAATTTCACAACGCCTTGGGTGTAGATGTCATACGATGCCGTAGGTCGTCGGTACTGACATGACTTACTTGTGTCACGGAGACGCGCCTGCGTGTTCTGCACTCTTTGAAGTTAGTGCTCTCTCTTGAACAAAACAGCGGCGAGGAGATAGCGGGGATCGAAGGAAGTGAACCTTATTTGGTATCTGGTCCTATAGGAGTACTGGGCTCCGTTCAGTACACTACTTACTGTACGTACGCGCACTGTCAACTAACTGCAAACGGCTCATATTCCTAAGATATCACTCGTTGTGATGTTGGTCTCTATAAAATAAAACAGACATTGCGATGCAAGTACAGCGACCAACACATCGACTAGCGCGGTCTTCAGCAACTGTCTAGGGCGAACGTGCAGCAGTCTCAAGCACGAGTAGTAGTATGCTGCACGCCGGTCGCGCAACAAGTCCTCCCCGGTACTTTGCACCTGACTCAGCAATTAGGTCGAGCTGCTTCGTGTGGCCGACACCGGAACAAACGTAAAAAGTTCGGTAGGATTGTGCAGGAACGAACTCACAGCAGAAGGTTCAGGAAGGTTGATCATTCTGGTACTTACTTACTGTTCAGTGATGTACTGTTTGAAAAAGTACAACAGAATCGAAAGGAGGGGTATGAAGAGCCGGCCCATCTACCTAGGGCGCCAAGACGCCGGAGTGGCACCCGGGGCCAAGCGCTACAGGTGAAGCTCAATGCTAACGGTAGTATCTACCAGGTACCTTGTAAAATTAATACCAGGGGCAGCAGCACTCCAGGAGTAGTACATACGGCACTTGAAGGGGGCGAAATGTGTCGAATATAGGTGACGCGTTCTACAGACGAGACATACCGGGACTGCCGTACTCGTATATATAGCGCAATATGTTGCTTACGACACGTGCGGAGTGTGATCTTACGATTACAGTGACCGAATTGCCGCGCGCGCTTCAACAGGCGGCTGGTAAGACCAACTATTATGGGATTTCCTATAATAATAGTTGGTCTAAGATCGCACACCAAATATATATTTTCGGTCGCCATTATTACCTGGATCCCAGATGCTGCTCGACATTTCGTTGGTTGTCGATATTTTTCAAATTTTAATGGAAGCTACAACAGCAGTACAACAACACCTAAGCCCAACTATTGTTTTCAGCTTTGATTATAGCACAGGTAGGATGCATACTCGTGCAGTCTTCTCTTACCTGACGGCGCTCAAAACCTTGACGTGGATCACGACCGATGCCTGGTTGTACTGGCTGCAGAGGTCACCGTTGCCGTAGCAGAGGCACGTGTCGAAACGCGGGAGCGCCGTGGTGAAGGTGAAGAGGGAACGTATTGCTTCGATGAAGATCATGATGATGGTGCTGGGTTGGGCTTGATCCTGAGGTGCTTGTTGAACAGCAGTAGTATTGATGAAGGTTTTTCGTGGAACAATGTGAAGTTCAGCTCGCGTGTCTTCTCTTGCCTCACGATGAACGTGCGCCTCTCAAGGAAAAACTCTCGAGGTGTCGACAGGCGGGCGTGGGTCCGTGGAGTGGTGATTTGCTGTGCTCCTTTTGTGCGGTGTGGTGTGTGTTGCTTAGCTATTAATAGTGCTGCAATGGTGGTGTGGTGTGGTGTTGTCTGGCTTGGTGTGAAGTGTGCTGTGTGTGGTGATTTTTTGTTGTTGTCGGTGTGACAGTCCCGAGTTCGCACGAAACAAAATTTAATCTTTAGGTATAACTCTCAACTTCGAAAGATAAAGATTCACGCGCTAATTGGCATATCCTTCCGTGCTATTTTTTTCCCTGCTTTTTGTTATCGGTTCGAGAATAGAGTCACGATATTTGATGCATCCTTTGCTACCCCGTCTGTCCTACTCCTAATGCGAGCCGCCTTTACCACTGTACTGAAATACCATCTAGGATAAAGTACCGGAACCGGGGAATGGCAAGTGGGTACCGTGTGGTTCCATCATTACAAAGAGGGTGTTCGAATCGAATAGCGCAAATTTATCGGGGGGGTGATTGTGAAAGCCCCGAAAACGCGGCGGGATTTGGACTTTTGCTGCTGGGAGCTGCCATGTCGCCGTGCCACTCGCCACGCTGCCACGCTGTGCGTGCTGCCAGTTGCCGGCCCTAGCTCTCTTTCCTCGCAGCGACCATGAGGGTATATGTACTGAGCGAACTAACCAGGTAGCAAACAGCATTGCTGTCGTGCCTTTTCGTGCATTATGTATCTCTTTTGTGGTCGATCTGTCACAACGACCTGCTACGTCGTAGCACGCTGCTGCTTCTTCTGCACGAGTATGTAGGTCAACCCAAGCCAAGTGCACCCCGTGTGGTTGTCCTGGACGGTTCTTTCATCGCTTTGTTGTATGGGTATTGCAGTCCTGGGTTTCTATGTGTACTGCTGCTGTATTAAAGTACGAAAGACACGGTCGATGTCGTTGGTGTGGGTGTTGCCTTGAGCTACGATGCTACTGTTGTACGTGTATACCATGGTACCTGGTACCTGGTATGTACACAACTAAACTATCGAATACAGTAGTGGTACCCAGTACGTACGACCCCCGCGAGCATCCTTGCGCGACGATGAACAGAGTTGCGTCCACTACTGCTGTTGTAGCGGCACAGCATGAGATGTATTTTAAATCCATGCATTACAGCTATTGCTGAACATCCCGTAGTATATGTGCTCTTCGTTGTGCTGCCATCTATCTGGAGTCGCATCAGCTCACTCAAATATACCAGGTATACGGTAAGTCGAAAATAAAATATCCAACACCGCCAGAACACCACCGCCGTATCAGGTACCTGGTACGTCGTACCAGGTGCCGGTACCTTGTATTATCACGGGTATGTATGTATGTTATTGGTATTGTGTTGCTATACCCTGGCAATGTAGGCGAAGGCTGTGTCCTCAGCGTAAGCCGAGTGATGACACCGGTCACGCAGTGACCAGGAGTGCGATACTCCGGTGTGGTAGTGAGAAAAAGACGTGATAACACGTAAACACTGGCGCTTAGTTGGCCAACACACACAGATGAATTCCACAGAGAATACAGGAGTCCAGATGACGGCAGCTTCCAGAGATGAACAGGCAGCTAGGTTACCATCACGATTCGTCGAGATCAACACGAGAGAGTGAGGTACTCGGTCCTACCAGCTCGGTCCTACCAGCAGATATAATACGAATGCTATTCCTCCGCATAATATACGTTACATGCCGAAACGGTACATAGACTACGATCTACGATACAGTGCAGTGCTACTGAACATTGACTCATACATGGTCATGTGCTAACATTTCCATAACACTCCCCTTCAATGAAAATTGCCCTGAATTGTATCAAACTATAATTTTGACAAACAAACCTAGAAAACGAATCCAATTCGATGTTGAAACAATAAAGTCCATAAAACAATCAAGTCGGTGATAATATAAGTAGTTCAAGAGACCACTCCATTCGACGCAATTAAGCAGTTCATTCGATGCTTTAACCAGTAGAAATTGTAACGATGTTTCGTGCCCTATGTGCATACATTTATGTGCTTGCAAAAGTACTGCTATTGTATCTTGCACAAACCAAATTTACCATAGCCTTCAATCCTACATGGCTCGTTCAACCAGTGATGGTGCGAGGCCGAATGTTGACTATTGAAATAGCAAACTGATTCACACAAATAACAGTTTCACAAAACTACCACACAAACACAAAACACAGATGTTGATGACACAAACATATAACACACGATGTTGACAACGTCTTTTACATCAGAAGTTGCGGATGATGTCCAGTAGCTGCTGGAAACGCGGCTTGGCAAAATGCTTGGTCCCTATGTCGGCGGGGTTGTCGTTGGTGGGGATGTAGTGCGTCGAAATCTTCCCCTCGGTGACCAGCTCGCGGATGTAGAAGTAGCGGAGAGCAATGCGCTTGGTGCGAGAGCTGAACGATCGGTTCCCGAGCGCATGCAGAGTTGCAGTGTTGTCGCAGTGAAGTGGCACTTGAACGAACTGCTCCCCAAACCCAAGCTCCGTCATCATGTTCATGCAGAACACGGCTTCTTTCATCGCGAGTGCCGATGCAACCAGCTCAGCCTCCATGGTGGGCATGGCAGTCAGGCTTTGAAGGCCCGACTTGAAGCTATTTGGTGCTCTGGCCAACATCATGATGTAACACGACGTCGACTTGCCGTTGTCCGGGTTGTTAGCCCAGTTAGCGTCCGAAAAGGCTGTGAGCTTAAAACCTCCCTTCTTGTACACTACGGTGAAGCTGGTGGACCCCGCCAGGTACCTCAGAATGTGCTTGGCCGCGACCATGTGCACCTTCGACGGTTTTGACATAGCACGAGAGAGCTGGCTCGAGCTGTACATTATGTCATACCTGAGGACAGAAGACAGGTACATGACCGTGCCGGCGATCGCTTGGTACCGTTGCGTCTCCTCGGCGTTGAGCAGTGTCTCCTCCGGCTGCTTAGTGGAGAGCTCGGGTCCGTAACCAGGGGTCAGCGTTGGCTTGCAGTTCGCGAAGCCGAACCGCTCCAAGGCGGACTTGGTGTATTCCTCCTGGTCTATTGTGAGTGTCTTCTCCGCCCGGTTCCGGGTGACCTGTAGCCCAAGTACACGCGACACATCGCCCATGTCGGTCATCTTGAACCGGTCCATTAGTTGTGTCTTGATCTTCTCGATCACTTCGATGTTACCACCAATCACGAGTAGATCGTCCACGTAGAGTGTGAGGATGATGGTGACACCGTTGTGCTTGTAAATGTATACGCACGTGTCAGATTTCAGCGGGACGAAACCGATGATCTTGAGGACGGGGTCAATGGTGTGAAACCAGTTCCCGGGGCTTTGTGCTAGCCCGTAGGGGCTTTTCTCCAGCCTCATGACTAGAGGACCTCCATCCTTGTCCTTGGTCTCATATCCAGAGGGTTGCGCGACGAACACTTCCTCTTTAATGTCCGCATACAGGAAAGCTGTCTTGACATCAAGCTGAATGACTTCCCAGTCCATTTCCACAGGTATAGCAAGCACCATCCGAACACTCTGCAGCGTGCAAACCGGAGCGAACGTGTTGCCGCAGTCCAGCCCATGTACTTGGTTCCAGCCTTGCGCGACCACCCGCGCCTTGTAGGAATTATCGGCCTTACGCTTCAGAACCCACTTTGAGTTGATGATCTTCTGTCCCGGAGGAACAGTAGAGCGCGGAACGAGCTTGTAGACCTTGAGTTCATGCAGGCTGTCCATCTCCTTATCCGCAGCAGCGCGCCAAACTGAAGCTTCCGGTGTTTTCATGGCGTCGTAGAACGATTTAGGGATTCCCGGCTGCATAGTCTGCACAGCATATGCGTGCTCTGCGAACCGAGGCATGTCGTCCTTGTGGGCGACGTCCTGATACTCCCCCATCGTGGAGTATGCGAAATTTAGGCGTCGGAGTTCGCTGACAGTCCTGGCGTTAGGTGTACTAGCAGTAGCTCTGGTAACAGCCGGTGTAATCGCGCGGCTTCCGCGCGACGCAGACCCACCTCGCGAAGAACCACCACGCGAAGCAGATCCGGAAAGCAAAGATCCCGATGGCGAAGCACCCGATGGCGAAGCACCCGATGGCGAAACACCGGATGGCGAAGCACCGGATGGCGAAGCACCGGATGGCGGAGGACCCTGCTCGGCAGGGCTTACTCCCCCAGGCGGAATATATGGAGTAGTGGCTGCAGTATCAATGCCAATGTCGCGGTTGGTGACATCATGGATTTGCCCTATAAGTGTAGTTACTAACGGATCTGCAGCGTCTATGTTAGGAGAAGGCCCATGGATGTCTATGTTAGACGTGTGGTCGCGCACATCCCTTACCAGGTCGTCTCCTTCGTCATACGTAAACTCTCCGTCGTCAAAGCCACCGACCTCCAGGCGAGGCAGTGCTGAGGGCGTCTCAATGAAGACGACGTTTCGACTCTCCCTCACACGCTTCGTCGCCGGGTTGTAGATCCGGTAAGACTTGCTGTCCGTGCTGTACCCAACCAGGCGTCCTTCCCAAGCACGCGACTCCAATTTCTTGGTGTGGGTTTCTACATGCACAAACGACCTAGCCCCGATCACCCGAAGGTTCCCGAGGTAAGCATCCTTGCCGTAGAGTGCCTTGTAGGGCGTACTGTTGCTCAACGCCGCATGTGGGACCCGGTTGCTTAGGTAGACTGCCGCCTGCATCAACTCCCCCCAGAGAAAACTCGGGAGACCCAAATCAGTAAGTAGACAGCGCACGATTCCAGCAAGCGTCCGACCTGCCCGCTCTTTCGCGCCGATCTGCTGTGGGGTGTTGGTAGACGCAAACTCCAACTGGATTCCAATGTCGAGACAGTACTGGCGGAACTCCGAACTCGTAAACTCTGTACCTTTGTCCCCCTTCAGCCGGACCAAGCGCTCTTTGGACGGAATCACAACGGCCTTGTTGAACAGCTCGAGGGAGTCAACGGTGTTTGTCTTGCTCTTGATGAGGAATATCTCCTTCCACTTCGTCAGTTGGTCAACAAACTTGGGGACGAAAGCGTAACCGCCCAGTGCTAGAGGGCTGATGGGCCCCATGGTGTCTACGGTGACAAGCTCAAAAGGTCGCTCCACGTCATATAATGCTCGCTTCGGGTGGGGTTGTTGCTCACTTTTGCCGAAGGGGCAGACGTCGCACGGCGTCAGGTCACCTTTGTAGTCAACGCCGCTGCACGGCGTCTGCCGCAGAACATTCATGCTGTTGCGATTGACACGCCCCATGCGACGGTGCCACAGGTCGGCCGATACCACCTTCAAGGCAGCACCGCCGTTAGGCTTCACGGAGACCCCTGCACGGCCCTCCAGCTCAACTTCGATGGAGCACATGGTCTTCCTGGTCGCTTCGTCAACACCCAGGTTCTTCATCGGCAGGACAAGGTCGTCTTTCTCCAACCGCGGGTTGTCCGGGTAGAACAGCGAAGCCATTCCCCCCAGCATTGCCTGAGAGACGGAGAAGAGGTTCGTCCCCAGCCCAGGCACGACGATTGCTCGGAAGGAGAAATCCCGCTTGTTCCCACCGTCATCGGCAATGGCGCCGTTGATAGTGCCGGCAGCTACCCCGTGCAGGATGTGCTGGCCAGCCGCGACGATTTCGTGGGGAACCTGAAGAGATTCGTAGTCTCGCATCAAGGCAAGCAGTCCTGGAGTAAGCTCCGGGTCTACGAAGTTGTAGGACGCTCCGCTGTCCACCAGCATACGGATGACGGGACCATCGGTGAGAAGCCCACCCCCACCATACGGGTCGGGAGTGGTCGCCATGAGCGCTCGGAAGATCCCTTCCGACAGACGGTGGTTGGTCGGTGACTCCGCCGGAGCAGACGCAGGCGCCGCCGGCGCGACGGCGAGCCCCGCGGTGATCACCCCAGTACAGGGGGGCGGCGCGGCCGCCGCTGACACCGCGTGGAACGAGTACCCGAAAGTGTTCTGTGCCGGAGAAGAAAGTGGGGCCATGTGGGCGCTCCCGACGTGAGCGAAGCTAGCGTCGCTCACCGGTTGTTGAGGGGCTGCAGCCAGGTGTGCGCTCCCGACGGGAGCGAAACCACCATGGCCTGGTGTCTGCAGAAGCGCCAGGCGCGCAGATAGCGACTGGATCTCCTTTTGCGCCTTGCACTCGTTGTCGCTGTGCGTGACGGTCTTGTGGTAGGAGCACCATTTTGGAGAAGGGTCGCTGCCGCTACCCTTCTTGCCCTTCTTTTTCCATGACGACTTTCCTGTCTTCGGCCTAATTTTCTTGGCCGGGGCAGGGCAGTCTCGCTGGAAGTGCCCGTAAGCCTTGCAGTTGTGGCACTGATCCGTACTTGTTGTAGCCATCGCCGCTCCGCGGCCGACCACCGCAGGACCCGACGATTTCCTCGACTGCGCGTCGATGAAGTAGTTTGTAGCCGTCTTCTTCAACGCCTCCACGTCCGGAAACGGGCTCCGGTAGTGCATGTCCTGGAGGAATCGGTACTCCGAGGAGTGCGTAAGTGCACTAAGCACCAAATCCTCGTAAGATTCATCGGTGGTGGGGTCCCCCATGTCGTCGAGGCGAAGCTTGAGGTCGTCCATGTTAGCGAGGAAGTCGATGACGTTCTGGCCAGGCCGGAGCTTCGCGGCGTGGAGCTGTGTCTTGCAGACCCGACGGGATTCCTTTGTGTTGCCGTCGAAACGCGCCTTGAGGGCCGCCCACGCCGCTGCCCCGTCACCCATCTCACCCCCAGACTTCGCTTGGAAAGGCCTGGTGGTGATGTTTGCCGACCCGGTAGTGGAGAAGTAAACCAGCGAGTATAGCTGGTTGTTGCGGGCTTTCCATGTCGCCGTTGCTGCAACAGCATCAGTGTCCGTACCCACGGGGCACGGCTCCCCGTCGAGGATCTTGAGAAGTTCCTGTGAATGGAACCCCACTGCCTGGCGAAACTTCGCCTGCCATTCCCTGTAATCCCGTTGCTCTTTGCAAAGGCCCACGGATTCAAGGGTGCGTTTTAACGCGTTGAACGACGATTCCGCCATCGCTTCCCGACCCTAACCAGGGACCGGGGCTACGCGCAAGGCGCGCAGGCTTTACCCTCACGTATAACGCCACGAGTACCGGGGTGAGCTCGACGCGCAAGGGACAGTGCAGGGTGTTAATTTGCTACACGGATGTAGGCTTTGCAGGATTGCAGCCCTGAAGCTCACAATCCACGTCTTCCGGACACTCTCCAGTATCCGCCCAGACTTCTGTGCTCCGCGAGACACAGGTACAACCTACCACAGTTGACTAAGCTGCGGTGTGTGGCGTCGGAGGCGTCAACTCCGGCCACATCCTGCAGGCACACGGGTCAGATGCACTGCTCAGACTTGTCGAATCCTCAATCTTACACACGCACCGCGAACCGGTACGAGAAAAATGGTCTTGGATGTAGACAGCACCTCGCGTGACGCCGCACGCGCAGGTAACGTGATGCGATTCACGTTGTATGGGACTGCCGCACCGGATGCAAACAGCCCAGTCAGATCCTCACCCTTAACACACGATACCAAGTCGGCACTCAGCAGGTGGAAGGTGTCTTGGACAGACTACGCCTCGCGATACGACACGCGCAGGCGATTTAGGGAAATCGATTTGAACACACGCGGAACACCAGAGCGGTGCTCTGCACGCGCAAACCAACAACCCTGCACAACTCTATTCGCCGACCGGAATCAACGCCTAGATGATATGCTCCCGAATGCTTTACACACAGCAGTATCGTACCGAATGTGCAGCCGAGAACCCAGGTGTGATCAATCCGGATCCAAACAGCAGCCGGGTTGACTCAGTGTAGACCTCCAACAGGAAGCAGACTCCAGCAGAAGAGACCTCCGCGAAAACAATGTGTATGCACACTACTCGCCACGCTCACGAGGCTCATAACCTGTTATTGGTATTGTGTGGCTATACCCTGGCAATGTAGGCGAAGGCTGTGTCCTCAGCGTAAGCCAAGTGATGACACCGGTCACGCAGTGACCAGGAGTGCAATACTCCGGTGTGGTAGTGAGAAAAAGACGTGATAACACGTAAACACTGGCGCTTAGTTGGCCAACACACACAGATGAATTCCACAGAGAATGCAGGAGTCCAGATGACGGCAGCTTCCAGAGATGAACAGGCAGCTAGGTTACCATCACGATTCGTCGAGATCAACACGAGAGAGTGAGGTACTCGGTCCTACCAGCTCGGTCCTACCAGCAGACATAATACGAATGCTATTCCTCCGCATAATATACGTTACATGCCGAAACGGTACATAGACTACGATCTACGATACAGTGCAGTGCTACTGAACATTGATTCATACATGGTCATGTGCTAACATTTCCATAACAATGTACGTATCCACTGCTGCACCGTAACCGAACATAAGACACGACCCGCAACGATTGTCCGAACCAGGTATCTTCATGACAAGCGCGGCACACACGCGCGCATACCAGGTATAAGCATTTTTTACCAAAGAACTCGCCGAGACCTTTCCACACTTTGAGTTTGCAGTTTCCCTGCTGTCGATCAAGGAGATCAGCCTGGAATGAAAACCCTGTTCGCGGCGGCGCCTGGAGCACCCGCGAGATGTAAAACTATGCGGTGCACCAACCCAGAACGACTCCCGTCAATTATGTACGAGCAACAATGGGGAACTCAAAAATTGGGTTGTTGTTTGTACCGCCCAAATAGTGGGCTAGGGATGACCTGCCCATAAATGTCTTGGAACCGTTTGGCATGGCTATGACTGCGTGGGCTTTCATAGTTCTAGAAGCTAACACATCGTAAGACGAGCGAGAAACCGTCTTGGTGCGTGGAGACAATATGCCCGCTGTTTATTGGATTAACCATTGTCGTCGGGGCAAAGAACCGCGTTCTGGCACGTTAATGATGATATTGACGTGCTTAGAGACAGGTAGCGGTTGGTGCTTTCAAGCCAAACACATAAAAGGGGTGGCTTACACCCTGACTGACGGAATATCTCGGTGGGACCGTTGACCGTTCATCCATTCCATCCGCCCTTCATGCCTCCGGCCCGACGGTAATTGGCAGGAGCAGAACTTGGGGCAAGCGGGTGCAGATCTTTGTACAGGATTTTCGGCCACAAGTACCTCCGTCATTCAATTGTGGAATCCTGTGAGAGAACTTACGTGCCGGGTTTCCGGTCTTGGTGCACGTTTCGCCGGCTAACCGCGCAGGACCGGTATCTGCGACCGTGTGAGTTAGAGGAAGTCGAAGTGTGGGGTTTGATTGATTTCGGTGATTGGTGCAGTGCGTCGCAGGGCAACCAACCGGGGACCATTTCAAGCAAGCTAGCTGCGATTCAATCCTTTCATCGAGTTTACGTTGGTATCGAGTTGTCGATCCGATCGCCGTTGACTACGAGTGTATTGCAAGGTATCTCGCGATCGCATACACCGGCTGGAACACGCCCACAGGTTCGGCCCCCTATTTCGTGGGATATGTTGATCAGGGGGCGGGATTTATTACCGTCCTGGGGCTCTGGGGGCAGAGTGCTTTGGTTCTGCTTGGGCATGAGCTATTTTTTCGTCCGTCGCTAGATCGGATGACGTATTAGCTAATGCTTCAGGTGTGGTACACCCAGCACAAGTGATGTGGCGTTCTTTTTCTGGCAACAATCAATTTAAGGCGTCTTCAAGAGGCGTTCTACGCTAGAGGTTCACCCCTAGTTTTTCTGAGGCTCCTCATATAAGGAGCTCCATAACTCACCCGAAAACTGACTTCAGCAAAAATCAAAATGCATCGTGGCGAATATCATAGCCCAAGCCTACAAAGAGTTTTTTTTTCGAAATCGAGATTGACATCCCGACGATTTGGGGTCGAGGAACCCCGTCTTTCGGAAACCAAATAGCGCAAATGTGCTACCTCTATCGTACAACGGGAGTGAAGCTGATCGTGTCGAGCTGCGATTCCGTGGCCATAAAGGCTACCAGGCACAAGTGGGTAGCGTGGTTGTACGTACTCGGAGTGAGGTTCGGGGCCCGTGTTCTGAGCTTGGTGAGGGGTGGCGGAGACGTTGCTCTCATGGTAGCACTACTGCCATGCCATGCAGCGCTTCTTGAACACGCGCCACTTTCCTCATACCGGTCAGGCGCTAAGAGCTCTGAGAGAGGTAGTTGAGAAATTTGGGCGTAAACCCAAATAATATGCCCTCCACTTGCTGAGAATAAGAAGTGCCTCGACGCTCGCGGCTGGAGGTGACGTGTCGGAACGGGTCATACAGCGAGAAGGAAGGTGGAAATCCGACGCATATATCATAAGGTGTACACCCGAAAAAAATGCAGATGATGCGGGAGACGTGTCTCGTAAGTTAGTGACTGGCAAGGATTTACTGTATGGGGTAAACTGTAGAAATCTCGGAGTAGCCTCGGTTGTTGGGGGAGTACAGTGGTTATGGACCATTGGGTGTCTCAGTCATCCGAGAATTCGTACAGTAGAACCCAGGCAGTGAAGGGAGGGAGATGCGTTTATGAGCGAAGTCATGTGGGCATGACACAGAGTTGGAGAATACGGTAGACATGTCTCCCAGCTGATCTCCCTCCCAAGGCACAGAAAAGTATAATAAACAACGCAATTACGAGAGATATATACAACAAAGGGAAATATGACTAGAGAGCGGGAACCGATATGATAATAATCTGCAGTTTGTTGTCATAGAGATAATTAGGCATTATGGTTCATATCCTTTGGCTGAGTGCGTGTTGGTAGTACGCACGTCACTTTGACAGCAGCAGCCGCTGTTTGGTTGATCGCGCTTGTGGGATTACCAAGTGGATACCGCACGGAACGGTGCTGGCAGACTGGTAGAACACGCGAACAGACAGGGCTGTTGCTCGCAGCTGGACAGCGGTTGCTCGCTGGAAGAAGTAGTTCGTGAATTCTCCCTCCCACCCACCCTTCTTCTTTCGATGGTGAGGGGATGGAGATACTTACGAGGATTTAGGTGGGTACTATTATTCCCGGTAGTTACCGTACAATCGAGTGTATGTTTACCTTCCTTTCTGTTATTTTTCAGTGGCATGCGGGGGTTTATACCATAGTATACGTTGTTTTCTTTGCGGGGAGTAGAGTGGTGTAGGACCATCGGGTGTCTCAGTCATCCGAGAATTCGTACATTACATACAGTAGAACCCAGGCAGTGAAGGGAGGGAGATGCGTTTATGAGCGAAGACATGTGGGCATGACACAGAGTTGGAGAATGCGGTAGACATGTCTGCCAGCTGCTCTCCCTCCCAAGCCACATAAAATGATAATAAACAACGCAATTCGAAATATATATACCAGATACAAAAAATGGCAATCTTATGCAGTTGAAAAAGCGCTTTTTCAATTGAAAAAGAAACGAATATGTTTTTCAACTGGACCAGACAGTCGAAAAAACTGAGATTTCCGATCCAACTCGTCAGTCGGATTAGTGCATCGGAAATGTTAGAAAGCCCAGCCGCAAACTCGTACGAGTATCACACACTCACACAACAACACGACATACGACACAACCCTACTCCACAACATCGGCGACGCTGGCTTGGCTGCTGTTACTTCTTCTGCGGCTCGGCTCGAGTCAGCGTGATATATCCTCATCTCTGTCCGTCAGCAGCACGTGACAGTAGTACCCGATGGCCGCAGTGTGCGGTATCAATGAGGACCTTTCGCCAACTAACTGCTGATGTTGGCTGTAGCTTTGGCAACTGTGGAAGAAACCCAGCTTCTTGATAGCCTCGAGGACGAGATGGAGATGAACGCCCCGCGTGTGAAGTTTACACGCTGCTCGAGGAAGAAGAGAGACAGCAGCTTGTATGCGTGGTTGGGCGCAGCTGCTGGAGGATGAAGACCTCTCTGACCCCACGAGCACTACGGCGAAAGCTGTTTCGAACCGACTTCCGTCTACCCTACCCGTTTTTCTAGGTGCTACAGAGGTGGTCAATCTACACTCACACACTTACATTAAGCGTCTCCTGGTCTCCACAAAAGCACACAAAAACTGTATATTGGATCCGATGGACGACAAGAAGGGTATACATAGCTATTATTCGCGATCCAGTCAGAAAAATAACCGATCGGAAACCGGCTTTTTCAATATTTGTTTCCGACGACATAAGAAGTGGCCTTATTGTATGGAAACCCTCTGAAGTAGTCTCGTTCCTTCACTAGATTATGTTTTCTACCCATTTCCCCCCAAACACCAGGTTGCTACTACGACAAGTAATGACCGCCGTCGACGCTTAAGGCCCCGAAGCTTAGCTACCTACTGCAGCAAATGGCCGTTTGCTATGCCAATGGACCCAGACACATGTTGGATGAGTCCCCGACGGGAATGACTAATAGTCGGAAGGAACAATAATGAGCGACAGGTTCGACGCCTGGTGACCCGGGGTTCGGCCGATATAAACCGTTACCAATTAATTAATTAATTTGAGTTATCGCTGACGCGCTTCATTGAGTGACAAGGCACCTCGTAGCAGAATTCAAAGAAAGTCCAATAACGACCATTCGAGCATAAATTGTTCAGAGTGTCTAACTATCGCGCGCTTTTTTAATGTGAGGTTGATGGTAGCCCTGTACATCCAACAGGTAATTATTGATGGATACATACATAATCTACGCTCTGCGGCATGCCGCACAAAAAAAGCAAAACAATGCAAAAAAAACACGAGAGGGTATGTATATGATTTCCCCTTGTCGCCCAAAACCCAACCCACAGCTCTCTTCTTCAGCAACAACAACCAAATAAAGGGAATCCTCGATCAACCCCTGCAAACGAAATCAAAGAAAGCCGAAGCTATGGACAAGGTGTCATAAATCATTCGTGGGGAAGGTATTATATTCTTGCGACCGGTACTGCTCACGGCAGGTAAACATGGAGAAACGATCTACATGCTATGCGGCAATAAAGCGACAGAAAACCGAGCGGGAGTATGATACTCCCTTGTCTTCTGAACGCAACTCACAGCGCTCTTCAGCGATATTAACGCCCACAAAGAAATATCTCGATCCACATCGACAAACAAACACAGTACTTAACAACGTGAACAAAATGCTTGTAATACTACTGTACCTTCTTAACAGTCAAAATCAGAAGGCAAAATATAGCCCAAACGAGATTTTTCTTATCTAGTCTCGCTCAACACACGGTAGACAACTTTGTTCATAAACTATTGAAGAATACGTCGGACACACATAATACAATCGTTTATCCTCCTCTACTTACTATCTTAAAAAAACTTCCACCGCCCAAGTGTAAATGAAAACATGCCAATCGACCAACATCGTATATATATCATGATCTCGGGGCAAGAACTCACGGCAGCTACGTAGTTATGCCCATGTCAACCGCGCGCATTTTTCATGCGACATCAACCAACCAATTTGACTGGCGTGAGACCCCATCTTGCTTGAGAACAACGATCGATGCGATTACACTCAAAAACGTCTAAATCAAGCGACCCACCCTCCCCCCTGCTCTTACAACAAAATCGTAAAGGAAACACCGACAACAAAAAAGCTCGAGACATAAGAAGCGGCCGTAGTCCGGCAGGTTACAACACAGTCGGCTGTTGCGAGTTAGGGGGTCCCTTCTGCCTTAGGGGATACCGTCGTATCTTAGGGGATCTCCTCACCTCGTAGGGGATCTCTACAAACCTTAAGGGGTCCCCTATCACAATTTGTGTGTATTCCAATATCATCAATGATACTGAAAGATCACCGAACACACTTCGGGGGATCCTCAACAGGCTTAGGGGATCCCCACCTTGTTGTGTGTTTTGTGTGTGCACCAAACATGTACGAATCGATAGTTTGATATAGCGTCTCTTTTCAGTTTCTTGTTGCAAAATTATCGTCATCAATGGGGGATCCCCTATCACAATTTGGGTGATATTTCAATATCCTCAACGATATTGAAAATTATATTGGAATATCAACCACATGGTGTTAGGGGATCATATTATTGTTGATGTCTCGTAAACTCAACGCGAGAGAGGATATCCCCTGAGCCCGTTGGGGATCCCGCTAGCCAAAAGGATCCCCTAACCCAATAGGATCCCCTTACAATGTTAAGGACTAGTACCCAATTTCAAGCTGAATACCGTGTAGGAATAATCCCGGATGTCCTAAGGCAAATGGGGATCCCGCAAGACAAATCGAAATAGTTTTTCATTGGGGGATCCCCTCACTCGTAGCAGGGGATCCCCTAAGTCTGCGGAGGACCCCCCAAGCGTGTTGAGTGATTTTTCAATATCATTGATGATATTGCCATATCACCCAAATTGTGATAGGGGATCCCCCATCGATGACGATGATTTCGCAACAAGAAACTGAATCGAGACGCTATACCAATTTGTCGATTGGTACATGTTCGGTGCACACACAATAGACACAAGGCAAGGTGGGAATCCCCTGAGGCTGGTGGAGATCCCCCAAGCCTGTTGAGGATCCCCCGAAGTGTGTTCGTTGATCTTTCAGTATCATTGATGATAGTGGTGGTAGGGGATCCCTTAAGGTTTGTAAGGATCCCCTACGATGTGAGGGAGTCAAGTAAGATATGAGGGAGTCAAGTAAGATATGAGGGAGTCAAGTAAGATATGAGGGAGTCAAGTAAGATATGGGGGTATCTCCTAAGATATGATGGGATCCCCTAAGAACAGACAAATCGGAAAAATGGGAACGAAGCCTAAAATGAGAACCAAGCCGTATCTCCAGAACCATGTGGTGTATCAGAGAACCAAAATGATCCTGCGAAACCCCTTGGCCAGCCCTGTGAGAGGAGCTCGTCAGAACGGTCATGCTCCATCTCGTGCCTTCGGGTGGGCGCAAAAAGCGATATACGCTGGCTCTATTGTGATTTCTCTAGATAGATGCTGGCTACCGCGGCGAGGCCGAGGACTTCCAGCCTGAGCGACAGCTCATTCGAAGGCTGCTGTACAGCCCCACAGGACTGTCAACTTTTTTTCTTGGAGTTGTACACAATTGGTTTGCTTTCTAAAAAAAACCGTCCGTTCCCATTTTTTGTTTCGTTCCCATTTTTCCGTTTTGTCTGTTTAAGGCAGAAGGGGTCCCTAACTAGGGCGATCCCCTAACTCGCAACAAACAGCCGACTGTGTTGTAACCTGCCCGACTACTGCCGCTTTTTATGTCTCGAGCTTTTTTGTTGTCGGACTTTCCTTTTAGATGTTGTAAGAGCAGTGGGAAGAAGGGTGGGTCGCTTGATTTAGACGGTTTTGAGTGTAATCGCATCGGCTCAGTCACTCTGGTGCGATAGTACTACTTTTGAGCATCGACCGAAGCAACCCTTACCGCCTGAACGAATGTTAGAGACAACGCAGCAACAAAGAAATGACTGGGTTTGGAGGTTGGCCGACTCCTTGATCGTTTTCTGTGTTTTCGATGGAATTTTATACTGGAATTGTGTGTTTGCCGTCAAAACGGCGGACCGTGGGAGGACTCGTTAAGCTTGGCATCACATTATGTCTTTTTCATGTCTGTTTTTTTTCCGTCTCGGTAGTTGTGTATTAAAAGTATCACAAGCAGCGTAGTAATAGTGATGATGACTGTTGTTGCACCCGTTAATAGTATCAGATTGATTAAGAAATATGTAAGTTGTATTACTGCAGGGAAAAATTGTTTGGACTGCGGTAGCAATGGAGGTATCCACCCAGAACGGAACAACGAACCCACACCGCTGGACGACGTCCCGTCTCGATACGAGGTGGAAGACGCGATCCGGGCGATGGTGAACTCAAGGCGGTTAGGCCTGTTGGTCTCCCAGCGGAACGCCTGAAGGTCCTGGCCGACGAAGGAGACTCGGACACCTTGGGAAGCTTTTACGAGATCATGGCGACTGGGTAAAGGGGAGGACTCGTGCCGCAGCAATGGAAGGATGCCACGATTAAGATGCTGCACAAGAAGAAAGACAGGACGGAGTGCGGTGACTATCGTGGCATTTCCCTTGTCGCGCATGCCGGCAAAGTTCTCCTCAAAATCCTCACGCGCCGCCTCAGCGACTACTGCGAACGGGAAGGCATCCTGCCAGGGGAGGAGTGTGGCTTTCGGCCCGAACGGTGGACGGTCGACATGATGTTCGTGGTGCGACGCTTGCAAGAATTGGCAAGGAAAAAGGACACTCCGGTGTGCATATGCTTTGTTGACCTCACCAAAGCCTATTACTCCGTCGTTCGAACCCTCCTTTGGACTGTCTTGGCTCGCTTTGGCGTGCCACCTAAAATGCTCACCGTTATCCGCCAATTCCACGATGGCATGCGAGCGTGCTTGCGGCTGGGTGATGGCGATTGCTCAGGTATTTTAGACGTGAAGCAGGGCCTACGGCAAGGGTGTGCGCTCGCGCCAGTGCTGTTCAACATGTTTTTCACAGCGGTGCTGCTTGTGACGGAGAAACGCTATGCCGCTGATAAAGCCATCACGGACAGCTTGGTGCAATTCTAACGAAGGAAGCAGAAGGGGGCAAAGAAGAGGGGGAAGGCACGTGGCGAACACGCCGACGGACAGCGGAAGAATAAAGAGACCCGAACACTGTGGGCTATGCTCTATGCTGACGATGCGGGCACAGTATCGCCAGCACCTAACGGCCTGGAGGGGATGATGACGGTGATCGTGTCTCTATGTGCCGCTTTCAGCCTGACGGTCTCGGAGGACAAGACGGAGATACTGTGTCTGCAAACCAGAGATGGAGGAACGCGCCGTTCGTCGTCACCACAGCAGGCCAAGTGCACAAACAAACGACCGAGTTTGTGTATTTGGGCGGAGCTGTGTGCGCAGATTTGACGAGCAGAAGCGTCGAGGTAACGCGTCGACTCCAGAGGGCATGGGCGTGCTTCGGGCGGTATAAGATGGAAACGCCTACGCCTGAAGGTGCGGATACTGAGAGCCGAGGTGGTCGAAACGTTGCTCTATGGTTGCGTTATTTGGAGCCCGATCAAGACTGATTTCGGTAAGCTACAGGAGGTCCACCACAAGATGCTCCTCCGATGCATTATATGGCGAAAACGAAAGCGCGAATACCACATCTATCCTATGCTAGCGCGCTTTTCAGGACAAACTCTGAGAGTGTTGAGCCGACGGTATGCAGACGTAGGCTATTGTTTGCGAGGTCGGTGACACCCATGGGAGAGGAGCCTCTGCCGAAGAGGGTGATGTTTTGGGGAGATGGTCGGGGATGACGGCTACTCCAACGGACAGGAGTGGGACAGAAAGAGGTAACTTGAGGAGGACCTCAAGGAGTTCGGCATCAAACTCGAATGATGGCGCGAGGCAGCACAGAAAGCCGGTAGATGGTTCCGACGGGTCGAGGAAGGGGCGGAGGTTTTCATGCGTAGATGGCATACAGATAAGAAGGAGACATCGGCAGAACCGCATAGAATAGCTGCAACCACGACCACAACTGTTGACGCCAACGCACATGCGCAAAATGACAGGGAAGAGGAGGGGGGCGAAAGGGGGACGAGGGGGGAGGGGGGGGGTGGTCTGCCCAACAGACTGAAGGCTGGGTATGGGCATCATCGTCATGATATGATTCCTTCTTTGGGACCCAAGTAACTAGCATGGTGCCACCTGGGCAACTTTGCGTCTCTGTTGGCCCCAGTTCCTGGCTTTCGTATCATATTTCCCCCCGCCCGTTTTTGTCCTTTTTTGTCCCTTCTTTTAATATTTTCTTCTTTCTCGACACGCGACCGATATTTTACCAAAGTCCTGACAGGCAGGGACAGCACAATAAATAGTCGCCTGTGGTGAGCCTGGAGAAAGAAATTGTCGCCTGTGCTGAGCCCAATAAAATCATAGCAATACATAAGAAAAACACATATAAAATGGAGCTTGTTCTTTGCGCCGGGTTAGTCGGAAACTGAATCGCCAAGTACACACTGCGTTTGTTTGTGGACTAGGTAAATTCTAAATACAACATAAAGTCGATAGATAGTTTTCTTCCTCACCGTATCAACCCTCCCCAGGTTCTGTCTCCCTAGTTCAGCCAACAGTTACTGCAACCCGTCATCAACTCTATGCACCTCTTCCTCATCCCTCTGTTCACGCATGACAACGATTCAATAACTCTCCACAAAAAAACCCAGATTCCTCTGTTCAATGTTCCACGTCTTGCTTTGATACGACGTCTTTGCTGTTGAGAGCTTCACAGGTTTTAACAGATGACTCCCAGTGCCTGTGAGCAAAAACAAGTGAAATTGTAGACCTATCTATGCCAATGGAAACGCGAACTTCAAAAGTTTTTTTTTCAAATATATTGCTTTCAAAGAACAGCCGAAAATTTCCTCGTACCGCCGCTGTGGGCAAAAAAAAAGAGAAAAAAGTTCGATGTTTTATTTTTTATCCCCCCAACGGCTGCAGGCGGCGCAAGTTGTTTTTCGTGGTTACAAATTGTCAACACGCTGATAGAAACCACCTCGTGCGACGATCGACGCTCGATCTCGACATCGACTCAGCGCACGGCCAACCCTCTCGGTATCTTGCAAGGCCAACGAATAGTGATGACGGCCTCGAAGATATCAGGTGGGCCCACGGTCTAGGGGGCGAGAGCTTGGTGGCGGCGTCCTACGGTATCCTCCCAAACCTGAAAAAAAGTCTTTTTTTTTACATTCGAGACGGACGGAGGAGTTTTGTCTTCTGGTTTGTGCAAAGCAGCGGCCAATTGTTTTTTTATCTTAATAATATGCCTGGTTAGCTCCGGCCACATGAAACCGGCCATGGCATGGTGTGAAGACGGCGAGTCAAGGGTGGGTCGGAGCCCCTAACGAGCGCACTCCGTTCAGAAGTCAGGATGCAATCGTTGGTTAGATTGATCGATGTCTGTCGAGGACTCGGAATCTCGCCGCTTTGAACTAAAGATCGGCCCGAGGTTTTCTCAAGCCGCTGTTGGCCCAACATCGGCCCCAGATTTGTTTTTTTCAGGCTTTTTTTCCAAAAAATATAAAACATTTTTTACTAAACGTGCCCATAGGAAGCGTGTTCTGAAAACAATTGGAGGGAATCTTTGAAATTCTAACTTCTTATTGATACTTGGCTTTCCCATTGGCATAGGTCTTACACATTGTTTTTTTAAATACTTTTTTAATAATCACTTTTCTTTCCAGCCTAACTCGTAGGAGGTTCTACCCTCAGCAAACTTCTGGACAAGCCGTAGTCACAGGTGTCTACCCTTCTCCCCCCCGGTACGTGCCTTTTTTTTTGGTCGCGCATAGGGTTCAGCATTCCCACTGCTCGTCGATTTACATTGGATGTATGTAGCTAACTCACGCTCTCGCGCTTTCCGCTAATCAATTTCCTCACGTAAGACAAAGCCCATACATACGAGCATGCACTCGGTGTGACTTGAACCGACGAAATTGATTTTGATAGGCTCGCGGACCACCTACCAAGCCACCGGGGACGCATATAATGGTACAAACAGATCGCGCCCCCGGTGGCTTCGTAGGTGGTCCGCCCGCCGGCCTACTCTTCATATTAATATCAATACGATCAATTGTGTTGGCTCAAAGTCTAGCCGAGAGATACCCGTAAGCGCTTTAAATTCCGTGAAAATTGACTATTCTAATACGTAGCGGAACGCGAAACAAGTTAGCTGCATTCTAGGACAAACGTCGACGAGAAGTGAGACTGTTGAACGCTGAACCCTAAGCGCGACTAAAAATAAATGCACGAATTCGTACCGCGGGGTAGAAGGGACGACACCTGTGACCACGGTTTGTCCAGAATAAGAAGACCGCTGGGGGTGAAACCTCGGACGAGTGAACTGTTTTTAGAACCGCAGTCCCGTTTCGGGGACAAACTACCGAAATTATGAGTAGTTTATGGCCAAAAACGGAACCGCAGTCCCAACGGGTTTACCCCAATAGAACCGCAGTCCCGTTGAGGGGACAAACTACTTCAAACTTGAGAGGTTTGTCCCCAAACCGGGACTGCGGTGCTAAAAGGGTTAAGCTGGAAAGTGAATGTGATGATTTTTCAAAAATACAACACTGTAAAGCCGATGCTCGCAACCGATTATGTCGCAGAGAAGTTGCCGTGGAGAGGTCGCGAAGTGCGGGTCCCTAGTCGCCGTCCTTACGGCCGACGTAAGCCGAGCAGAGTTCTTTCTCGTATATAGCAAGGAATTGCCAGACCCAAGAGGGTCAAGGGTATTAGAGCAACACCGCAGGGGGTCAAGGACCTTACCTGATCGGGTCGGTTCCAGAGATCCTCGTAGTCAGCTTGAGGGGAGAGGTCAACACGGTCCATGCTGCGGATCTCTAACAACCCTAACCCTAGTCCGGTGACTTTGAGAGGTATCCTTCCTTGCATGCGTGTTCCGAGGTCTACGGCCGATACGTCTTACCCTGTCCATGACAACACGGTACAATACAACACAATTCAAGGTGTGGACAGACCTTGATGATAGTAGATCCTGATGGGGGGTTTGTGTTAGACGCCTGAAGCCGACCCTCCGACCCGAACCCTAACCCTAACCCTAACCCTAAATCGAACCCTATGCCAGTGGTCAGTGCTGGGATGCGGTGCTTGGTAAGACTCTAGGTTGGCTCGGCCGGCGTGGATGCTGAGACTCTTAGGTTGAATCGGAATGCTGTGGCTGGGAAAGACGAGTTGATCAAGCCGCGTAAGACACACCCCTAGCCAACACAATTCATATTAACAGGCATAAACGTACGTATTCAATTCCTACACTTTAGCACACTTACATTTCATTCTGCGACAGAGTAGAACCTGGTGTATTTCACCTATTATGTATATTATACCAGATACATGTTCGTTGACCGTTGTCACCTACGGGGACCTATCGACACGTATATAATATATCTCCGTTCCCCTCGCTGCCTCGGCAGAAATGATGCGAGGCATGCCCTATCAGGCTAATAGCGAGTGGGGTAGGTCTTTCTGGCGGGTGTAAGGCTGGACTCACCCTCAAGGAGTGATACCTTCTTGCTGCTGCCTGTGGCCGCGAGGCTCGGGCGGCAGTAGAGTTGGGTCGTACGTGGTGCGTCAGGCACGGAGACCTACGATTCGCGCGTCTTTTTCAGGCAGCTGCGGCAGAGCTGCAATGCTCAATCGGCGGGTCAGTGCGCGGAGGCAGTCGGCACCACAGGCCACACCACGGCACAGTCTATTGCGCCGGTAGGAGGCTGGATTCGACGACCAGGGATGAGGAAGTCTGAGCGTCGACGTGCGGGGAACAGGCGGATTGACCTCCCCCTGCGCGAGATTTTTTTTTTTTCGGATTAGAACCGCAAGTGCGAGGAGCATTTTCAGGGTGACGGAGAAAGGGAATCGACTGGAAGGGAATGGCAACGAGTGCACGCGCAAAGGAGCGGGTGGATTGGGCCAAGGCGATGAGGCGGCCATGAAGAGCGGCAGGAAGACGGTGCACGGAGACCCATGATCTGCGCGCACACTATCATTACGAGAGAAGCAGTCACAGTTTGTTTCTTCCTGGTATTGTTTTTCACGAGGTAGAATAGCATCTACCGGTACTCGGTATTAACGTCGTCACTGGTCTTTGTAGTGAACGAGTTGTATTACCTTCATGGGGAATAACCTACGTACGCAATTATCAGGGACGTGGTGTCATAACTGTGCTGCACCTTTTTGTGTCTGACCGCCCAGGTATCTATATAGATCGTTGATATTCGTGTGGTAGTAAGGTTCGATTGCTCCTTTTTCACTGCATATCCGTGAGTCTTTGACAGCACTCCAGATAGCAGGCAGGTGTGTTCCTCTTTCGTTTTCAGGACTACCGTGCGTTTCGTACGGTGCAGGCAGCACGTCAGACAGCACTCGCTGTAGTCAGCAGCCACGACAAGTTGGTTAGTGGTGGAAACGGGGGTACTCTACGTTATAGTTAAGAGGATATACCCGCGGCCATGTGAGTTCAGTTTGCACATACATTGGTTTTAGCTCGTGTGCGCTTTCTTCGTCTCGTGTATTTAATTTCGAGGCAGCCGAATTTTCGTTTTGTTGTTTTTGTTTTTCGGATCTTCCTAGGGCTCCATCACCTTTGTGTGACCACGGACTCCTTCGTCAGAGAGTAATTAATGTGAGAACAACAATAACAATATACGTGAAATAGGTATTTGAACTTCAAGAGAAATCCAAATTTTCGATGAGTTTCCTCCCCGCGGTCTCGCCTCGTCACGCCGGCACGCACATGCACATCAAACCTAGAGCGGAAGAGCCAGTTGGTTTAGCAATCTGAGAGAAGTGATCTTTAGGGATGTGTTTGACTTGAAAAATGTGTAGCGTGGTCTGCACTTCGGAATCATCGTCTGCAACTGAGAAAATTCCTGGTTCGATGCAAACGCGGCGCAGCCGCGTTTATGGCGAGTTTTGGCCCGTTTTGGCTGCGGTTTGGTGTCAGGGTTCGGGTTATAGGGTTAGGGTCATAGGTTAGAGTCAGGGGTTGGGTTCGGTCTTCGCCCGTACCTTGATCCCAACAGGGGACCAAAACACCTGAACAGCCTACCAACCTAAAGATCCCTTCTCCCATATTATTAAAGGTCCTCGGAAGAGCGTTGGTCTATCGCATCCACACCGACCACCTACACACCCCTCACGCACCCACACTGCAAAGTTCCATACTGGCAGCAGCAAGTCTCGTCAACAAAACGCGACCATCCTGCTCAGGCAAGCCTTTTACAAGCCGTACTTACTTACACGCCCCCACCAGTACGTAGTTGACGTTCGACCCCTCTCGCCTCACGCAACGTGGTTCGACCCTCCGATATATTCTGCACCCTGCACGCTGTCGATCCGGTGAGCTGACGAAACCCTGTGCCTGTGTGGTATATGTTGTGCGCACGTATTGCGCTGCCACGACATAGAGGCGTGAATGCTGCGTTGTTTACGTAGTGTGAATTGTTTCGGAGAGAAAACATAGCAGACAATAGAGAGACATCCTGACGACGTAACAGAGGTACGTACTATATATAGTAGAAGCAGACTATGACTCTTGTGGGACAAAACGTGTAGCGGCTCACACTGGGATTCGTGTGGCAGTAAGGTTCGATTGCTCCTTTTTTCACTGCATATCCGCGAGTCTTCACTCTGTGACAGCACTCCAGATAGCAGGCAGGTGTGTTCCTCTTTCGTTTTCACGACTACCGTGCGTTTCGTACGGTGCAGGCAGCACTTCAGACAGCATCCGCTGTAGTCAGCAGCCACGAGTTGGTTAGTGGTGGGAACGGGGGTACTCTTCTATATTATAGTTGAGAGGATATACCCGCGGCCATGTTAGTTCAGTTTTGCACATTGGTTTTATCTTGTGTTCGCTTTTTCCGTCTCGTGTATTTTGAGGCAGCCGAATTTTCGATTTTTTTGTTTTTCGGATCTTCCTAGGGCTCCAGCACCTTTGTGTGACCACGGACTCCTTCGTCAGAGAGTTAATGTGAGAACAACAACAACAACAACCGGTGTACCGAAGAAATAGTTCGGAAGACATTCTGGAGGCCTGTGCTTTTCACGGATGTACATTGTATAGCATACACACAATAATATATTTCCTGGTACATATTGTTTCTTTGCACTGACTGTGCTACGTTCTCCAGCGCTCTTTCGTTCATATGTGTAGCTCAACTTCGGAGCCACATAGCTACGTACATCCCCGCCCCCAGTCCCCTTCCCACGACGTGCGGTGCATGCCTTTTTTTTTTTCGTGAGAACAACTTGGTAGTGACATGTTTGCTCGTTTGCTCCCTTGACGACTGGCGTTGAACAGCCCCCCGCCCTCTATGTTCCATCTGTCATACCTCCTGTAGCGGTAACAGGAGGTGCTTTTGCGGCATTCAACGCTCGCACCAACCACGAGCATCCCATGCGGTGACGGGGGCGAGGGCGTCCCTGTAAAAGAGGAAACAACGCACCACATACGTCTATCTCTTGACATCGGTATGAGCAAATAGAAAAGCGGAGCATTGCCATGATGATAGGACGAATGAGAAAGTAGCAGTTGTTTGGGTCTTGATTTTTTACTTCGGTTAAGACTGCTTCGTCACCCCCCCTGTTTGCCAAAAAACCGTAAGTGTAGAGTGTATTTCGTTTGTGTCGTCCCCCCTTGCTTGGGGGGGGTGCAGTCACGATATGCATGTGGTTCTAGTCATATGGCAATAATAGGCAATCATACTTCTGCCAACGATGCCGGGATGGAGCACGTCGGGGTCTCACCGACCAGGGAGACATTGTTTTGACCAAGCTCGAAGAGCCGCCGTGAGTTGTTGCGCAATAAGTCGTATAAAGGGCGAGCTGAACCCCCAAGAACCGGAGCGCTTGTGAAGCGTACTTGCAATTGATGGCACGTCCGCTTGAGTTGGATTGATTCCGTTCTGGTGTGGCCACTTCATCACCAGAACTAACTGTCCTATTTATGTCACTGGTGTCTCATGATTGCCTTGCCGTTGTTGGTGTTCTATACAATGCAGTTCGTGGTCGCAGGACAGGCTCCAACATATGTGGAATGGAAGAAATACCTCGTTAAAAAATTTAAAACAAGCAAAGAGTAGTGATTGTTTCCTTTCGTTTCTCTATTTCATATAATGTGTATGTCGTGCCTGTCGTATCTGTTAAGAATATGACATGGCGGTGCATTGCCCACTGCTGTGCTTACTGCATAGGTGGCAACTTGGTATCTCTGTGGCGTAGCTTTGTGACCACAAAACTTGTATCTCTTCTAGGATTGAGGAATCGGCACAGACACTGGTTGTGCTGGATGTCGACGGGTAGAAAGAACGGTTTAATGTGAAGAACACACACACACCTGATAACTGAAGCACACCCATGCACCTACACCTCAGACAAAACACGTAAAAGGAAGGCCCACGCACGTACGTGTCAGATACGTGCGGTACGCTGTATAATCTCGCCACAGAAACCAAGTAGACCACATACTGCCCAAAAAGAAAAAAGGATGAAAAAAAAACGAAAACTCGACGTCGCTAAATCGAAATCAAAATCGAAACAATCACACATCCAGAAGGGAAGAGAGAAAAAAGTTCAAGTCAGGCAAGGAAGCAAAGGCCAGGAAGCAATAGAAAAAAAGGAAAAAATCAAGAAAGCAAACACACCAGAAAATGCGTAAGTTTCCGCAGATTGCAGGCTCGCACGCTTTGCGAGGGGTGTAGAACAGAGACAAGCTTTCGCACTCCGCCACTAAGAACACCAGGCAAGCAAAAAAGCGACTATTAATAGCAGACAAAGAAAACAAAAAGAAAGACGAAGCAAAGCAAAGCAAAACAAAACAGTGAAGTGAAAAACAAAAGCAGATAGCGAAACGCAAAAAAGCAAAGCGGAAGATACAAACAGAGAAACAGAGAGGTACAAACGGAGAAGATAGAAACCTTGAAAGAAGGGACAAAAAAGGGGCAAAAACGGGCGGGGGTGAGATACAATACGAAAGGCAGGAACTGATGCCTGCAGACACGCAAATAAGTTGCCCGGGTGGCATCATCTACGGTTCCGGCCGCCGCCACTGACAGGGGGAAGAGTGTTGTAAGGATTACCCTCGCCTGGGTATAACCGATCAACATGTTACCCCTCCTACGCGTATAGTTCAGTAGGTAGAAGTAACACATTCACAATATATAATATATATGTATAAAGCGGTAACTGACCACTACGACACAACATCACATCAAGAAAAAAAAACATCTCAACCCCGTCCAAAACTGGACGATGGAGCTGCTACTACTGTTCTGTTGGACGAACAAAATGTTGATTCAATGGCCGACGCAGCCGACGGCCTTGCTTGATATCCGAACCCCCACACGCCGTCCTTGCGAAACCTGTAGGGTTGTGAGCTGGCTGGAGGTTCTGTCTGAGTGTTCGTTAGCTGGCGAAACCAGCCAACTAACTGGCCTCAGTCGGCTGCTGTAGTTGTCTGGCAGTATTTGGCTTCGTCTTACACTACTAAAAAAAACGAGATAATACGTAAGTCGGCCGGGTTTATCTCTGGCTTTGATCACGAAAGGTAAAGTTTTGAGTTCGTCTCAGTTTATGAGCCTTTTTACGAATGCGCCAGAATATTGATAGATAGGCCGTCGCCGTTGAGAGTTGTTATATTTTATCATAGATAGTCGTAAATACGCGTGCGGCACACAGTAAGTAGCAGTCCACCAGCATATTAGACTGCGACCTCGTCTACGACCGTTCAGTCGATGGCGATGGATTGATGCACCATGGATTGGGGTGTCCTGCGCTCTTCGCGTCAAAAATTTCAAAACGCCCTGTTTTGTGCCAACGGAGAGAAATCGAGAGTTTTTGTCGTCTGTTTCCTACACACCAGCTGCCGATTATGTTATTAGTAGACGCGTGGCCCACTCACGGCATATCATATATCACCGACCAAGGTGTGAAAGTTGTGGTAGTATATAGTGTGGGTCGGAGCCTTAAAGGGTCGATCTTAACGAGGGCTGTTTTTCAGTATTTTCCTGAAATTTCGGTATTTTCCAGAACTTATTTCGGGAAAAGCCGAAAAAATCCGACCCCGAAAAATGACGCCTTGAAGTTTTTAGGGTTTTTCAGGAAATTCAGGTTGTTGTTGTTGTAGTTGTTGTTGTTGTGCTCACATTAACTCACCAAACAATGCAGTCCGTGGTCGCAGGACAGGCTCCAATAACTCTGGAGCGGAAGAAATACCTCAAGTAAAACAGAGGCAAAAACAAAAAACAAGCATACGCACTCCACCACTGCGGACACCAGGGAAGCAAACAGGAGACTACTAATAGCAGACAAGAACCTAAAAAAGAAGATGAAGCGAAGCAAAAAAAACAACACAAAACAAAACAAAAACAGAAGCAGATAATAAAACGCAAAAAAGGCAAAACGGACCATACTAACAAAGACACAAAGAGGTATTAACGGGCATGAAAGAAAAATGAAAAAAAGAAGGGACAAAAAAGCGATAATCGCGGGCGAGGGGGAAAGAAAGAACGAAAGGCAGGCACTGGAGCATACAGACACGCAAAGTTGCCCAGGTGGCACCATGCTAGTTACTTGGGTCCCAAAGAAGGGAATGCATCATGACGATGATGGCCATAACCAGGCTTCAGTCTGTTGGGCAGACCGCCTCCCCCCCCTCCCCCCCCCATTCCCCTTCGTCCCCCTTTCGCCCCCCCCCTCTTCCCTGCCATTCTGCACACTCGCGTTGGCGCCAACGGCTGTGGTCGTGGTTGCAGCTATTCTATGCCGTTCTGCCGATGCCTCCTTCTCATCTGTATGCCAGTTCCGCATGAAGGCCTCTGCCCCTTCCTCGACCCGTCGGAACCATCTGCCGGCTTTCTGTGCTGCCTCGCGCCACCCTTCGAGCTTGATGCCGAACTCCTTGAGGTCCTCCTCGAGGTGCCTCATCCAGTCCCACTCCTGTCCTCCGGAGTCACCCTTACCCCCAACCATCTCCCCAAACATCATCCTCTTCGGCAGACGCTCCTCTCCCATGCGTGTCACAAAGCCCGCAAACAAGAGCCTACGTCTGCGTACCGTCGTCTCAACGCTTTCAGAGTTTGTCCTGAGAAGCGCGCTAGCATAGGATAGAATGTGGTCTTCCCGCTTTCGTTTTCGCCAGCCGATGCATCGGAGAAGCATCTTGTGGTGGACCTCCCGTAGCCTACCACAATCAGTCTTGCTCGGGCTCCAAGTAACGCAACCATAGAGCAACGTTTCGATCACCTCGGCTCTCAGGATTCTCACCTTCAGGCGTAGGCGCACACCCGGGCGGTCATATATTTCCATCTTATACCGTCCGAAGCATGCCCATGCCCTCTGGAGTCGACGCATTACCTCGACACTTCTGCCCGTCCAAGCTGCGCTGATAGCCCCTCCCAGATACACAAACTCGGTCGTTTGTTTGTACACTTGGCCGGCTGCGGTGACGGTGAACGGTACCTTCCCCCCATCTTTCGTTTGCAGACACATTATCTCCGTCTTGTCCTCCGAGACCGTCAGGCCGAAAGCGGCACATGCAGACACGATCACCGCCACCTTCCTCTCCAGGCCGTTGCGTGATCTCGATACTATGCCCGCATCGTCAGCATAGAGCATAGCCCACAGTGTCTGGGCCTCTTTATCATTCCCCTGTCCGTCGGCGTGCCCGGCCCGTGCCTTCCCCCTCTTATTTTTCTTCTTCTCCTGCTTTTGTTGGGAGTTGCACGAAGCTGTCCGTGATGGCTTTATCAGCGGCGAAACGTTTCTTCGCCACACGCACAGGTACAAGGTTGTAGAGGATCGGCCAGCCCCACCGCTGGAGCTGTGCAACCACTCGCGAGCGCATCGAGCTGACAGGGGTCGTTCCTAAGGGTTACCGACTGCATAACAGTTGGCCCAAGGCTGTTTATCCATAGTAGAACTAAACAAGTTCAGGTTCTGATACACGCCTTTTCGAGGTTCGGGAGGCGTTTAAACGCACTTTGTTACTTGACTTTCGGACATCTATTGGCGTATAAATCGCGCGCAACGAGCCTTGCGTCACCTGTTGGCTTGGACGCTACAGACACCGGACCACTATGTTATCCCTGGAATCCCTGATGCGGGCACGTCTTCAGTTGACGCGAGACGCGCCTATTGTACACGTATCTACATCCCGACGGTACGCGAGTGAAGTCCGGGTCGAATTTAGATCATGGTCATATCTAGAGCCAAATTGAATACGACCCGATTCAATTTCTCACTACCACTTTTTCGAAAGAAACTTCAGTCAGGTAGGCCACAGACATCAAATTCTCAAAGTTTCGAGACCAGAGAGCACAGCACGGTGTGGTTTTGTTGTTGTTGTTATTGTTGTTCTCACATGAATTCATCTCCACAATACTATATATATATGCAGTCCGTGGTCGCAGGACAGGCTCCAATAAATCTGGAGTGGAAGAAATACCTCGGTTAAAATATACCTGGTAAACAAGCAAAGAATAGTACACATACATGATAACTGAAGCACGTCTACACCTCAGGCACAACCAAAAGAGAGGTCTGCGCACGTACGTATCAAATGCATGCGGTACGGTGTTCAAGTCGCCACGGAAACCGAGAAGACCACAACATGCTGCCTTGATGAAATATACAGGATGAAAAAGACAATTCGACGTCGAAACATCAAAGATCAAAATCGAAAAAAAAGCAAATCAAAGAGGTAAGAGGGGGAGGGAAAGTGCAATTCTGGCTAGAAGAAGGCAAAACATCAAGAAAGGAACCAAACTAGAGCGCATATTTAGTCAGAATCGAAGAGTAGTCAAAACAGAGCGTGATAGTTGCGCCCAGATTGGGCGTGTGCTCGACGGGACAATCGCACTGCTGCTGTATGTGGAAGTAAGTATGCAAGTATAGACTACGAATGATACGAGAATATCTGTAGGGACTGGTCCCTATCAAAATGTTAATACAACACACCCCAGAAATAAGTTGTTCTCATCGTAGGTGCTGCGAGTATACTCGATACCCCGAGCGCCTCGATGCCCAAGGTATAGTCAGAGTATCGAGTCCTCCGAGTACTGAGAGTAGAACACAGTACTGGCGGCCTAAGTACTCGAGTACAAGCAGTACTGGCAGTGCAAACTTTTCAAATACATGCAGTACCACGAGTATCCAGAGTACTGAACCTCAAAATACTTCAGCATTGATTGTAGTAAAAATACTCGGAGTTCTCCAACCCGCCGTGCCTAGCCGTAGTTAACCCTGAAATGCTGCGAGTGTTATAGCTGTACTTCAAATATTAAATCCTGAAATCCGAGTATCGGAAGTATAAACAGTACTAGATGCCGAACAGTTACTGCGAGTACTCAAAGTATGAAAAGCACAGGACGCTAAAAGTTCTATCAGTAGTACTCCGAGTATCCAGAGTATCGAACCCCAAATTACCTCATCGATCGAGCACAGCAGTAGTATTGAACCTCGAAATACTGCGAGTATGGTAGTATCTGCAGTAGTAGTACAGAATATTGAATTCCTGCTAGTATTGCTGTACCTCGCAGTACACAACGCCCGAGTATTGCGAGTACACGAAGTATCTGAAGCATTTTTTGACAAAAAAACTGCCAGGTACTCAGGAGTATCTTAATCTGTGCACAATGCCTGTCCCAGCTCGCACGCGAGCTGAGAGCATCTAGCCCATGAGGGTCTAGGTCTTCTCGCGATATAAATAATGCAAGCACGAAAGGTAAGGGCCAGGGGGGGGGGGGCTGATACATGTGTCACCTCGAATATGAGCTACGAGTGTTCTTCGTATCAGGGTTATTACTTGGTGGAGGAATGTTATACTGGTGCCAGCGTCCCTGAAAAAGAGGAAACGACACACCACGCGTCCAGTGCTCAGAATGGGAACAAAAAACACGGAGCGCTATAATCAGAGGAGGGGAAAAAAATAACGGATGTATTATTGTTTTCGCTTGGTTTCAGAGGACCCTCTAATGGAATAACTCGTGCGCCGGGTGCGGTTGGGTGGTGCGTCGCTCGACCTTTCCACAAGGCGTGGGAGCGTAGGTAACAGAACATATACCAGGTATCAACTGTTATTATGCAAACCGAAGTTCGAGGTAGCGCGCCTCGCACCTCGTTTTCGGGCCCTTCAAAACACATTCACTGCACCCCATCCGGGGAGGCAGCACAGTATTCGAGATCTCCGCGGATGAGTTGCAGCGACGTGATAATCGCACCAATCAGCCAACCTAACTACATCAAACACCCGCCCGACTATGAGCAGCTGCTATGCCCTACAGCCTCCCTAGTCGCGGCACACGGCACTGAGAATGGTGGCAAAACCGTACTACTCTAAATCCCCAATCATCCGACACATAAATCCTATGGTCGTAGCACTACAAGTAATAAGACTGCTGTCAATAGAAAGCGCAGAATTGTTTTTACGGGGGACCATACTTAACAGGACCTATGGTATACATAAAACCCTATATGTTTAACCATTTTTACTAACAATATTTGGTCCTGTTAACTGTGCCCCCCCCGTAATAGTACCCATCATAGAACCATACAGCCACTTATCTGCTTTGAAACACCGAACTCATCTAAAATCCAAAAACTCAACTCAATTGCGAATTTCGAAATCATGCTGACGTCAACTTCTTCAATCTCTAAAACAGTCAACTGCCATTACTGCAGCAGTAGCGACCTCTGCCCGCAAATCAACGCGGTGAAAAAGGTCGACAAACGTTGACCGCAGTAGTATCAAAGCCTACTACAGGATCACACGCACAACCGACTCCTGGTTGTATAGACATCGCCCTTCAAATTCAATAGCTCGAATCCAAGATAGCATACGAGTACTCCTCGAAGTCAGAAGGATATCACTGGAATCTTGTCGTTTCTTCAGCGAGCAGTCCAATTTACCCAAGCTACGAAGTACGTCTCCCTTACAAACAAGCCACTAAGAAGTGCGCGCACGGACAATAGTAGTACCATAACCTTTGAGGGCTCCTTACAACTTACGTGACCATTATTTAAGCACTAATATTAGGTTAATGCTACTTGCGTCACCGGTGTCGTAATTTCTTATTTGTGACACGGTGTCGCAAATATGCGGCGTACCTGCGACAACACGCTACGCTCGCGGCACATGCCTCCTGCTCGGCTCTGGACCGGCCAGGTGGGTTGGGCATGGCGCAGGGCCATCGTTGAAGACACCGCATGGCGGCCCGGACCCGAGGAGATAGCTGCCACCCTGGGGCACCCGCATATCGTTCAGATCAGTCTCGCAAATAAGCCTTATTTGTTACCAGGTATTTACGACACGCGTGCCGCAAATACCGTACTTGCGACACCGCGACGTGGCTGCCGCACACGGTCCGGATCGGCGACGCCGTACCAGTAGAGTCTCGGTCTTGTGTAGAGCTATCATTGAAGCCATCGTGTAGCCAGAACCGGCCGGAACTTGAGGAGATGTAGGGTATCCTGGTACACCCGCAGAATCTTCTGGCTGGTGTCGCAGAATAAGTCTTGTCGCAAGTAAGTACCGTTTTTCGCGACACCTCGCCGTGGTTGCTGCACACGCCTCGCATCGGCAGCGCACTACGACTATAAGTCCTTGCATGATATATATGGGGCTGCCGTTGAAACTATCGTGTACGTAGAAGGGACCAGTGGTTGAGGGGGATACGGGGTATCCTACTCCTAGGAGCGCGAAAACTCTACATACCCCACCCGACTGCCTCGCCGACAAAGGCAACCAAAGTAATATGGAACCGACTGCGTAGCTGGACGAGGAGACTCCACATTATCGGAGTAGGGCAGTTCAGTGCCCACAGTCTGCTGGAGTTGCGGAATGTTGCGGAGTCTTCCACAACGCTTGGGGTTTCCTCTGTAAATATTAAATCCTAAACGTATGTAAACCCCCAACCAGCCCGTCCGTGCGTACAGAAGCACGGCGCGAACTCTACACAATGCTGCAGGGCATCGAAGGACACCTTCCAAGCAGCCTGCGAACCCCACTACCGTCTACACGCGTTACACATACCGATTTCTTGGTCACCACGAACGAGACGGCTGGCCCTTGTACCGAACCCTCAGCAAAGTGATATCCATGCTCGATTTTTTCCTCGAATCGTCGCATGGCCGCCCTCTGGGCACGAATTGGGTGTGTTCATCGCTTCAAGCCTTCTAGAACCGCAGTCCTGTTTTGGGGACAAACCAGTCGAATTCCGAGTAGTTTGTCCCCAAAACGGGACTGCGGTTCTAAAAGGGTTAAGGCCAGTGCATGATGGTTCGCTCACGTGAAATATCTGGTTGGGAAAAGGACGACCCCGGGTTTATAAACGACCGGCGTGACTTTTCCGAAAGGTCCATTCTCTAGACAAACGTGATGCGTATCGCAAGTCTGCTTACACTAGAAATCACCTACAAGACTAATATCGACTAGGAAACAGAGTGGCGCGATCATGCACGAGATCCAGCAGTACGAGTACAATGCACCAGGTACGGGCAACAAAAACACCAAGGGAAATATTCCGACAAAAACTGTGCATATCGCCTTTGTCCAGTCGTGTGTGCCAGAACGATAGGCGTTTTTACACCGCTGTTCAAGGGCAATTGAACAACCAGCTTGGTGGGTGATAATGGTTGCACGCAGAACGAACGGTATTTTTACGGCGGTGCTACAGTATGATACTGTAGTAGTAGATATACACCCTCCTATGTCGCTTAGCATCCACAGACTACTCCTATAAACGTATACAGAGCGCCATGCACACCCTTACTTCTGCGCCCTTTATTTGTGCCCATGTTAACTGACGCGAAAGCAGAGCCCCCGACGCTTTGAACAATACCAGCGCTCTCAATTATACTACGTACGACTTAGAACACAGCGCGGCAATATCCAGATTAATTTCAACTCCATCGATTCTCGATGACGTGGCTAAGGCCGATGTACTCGTTGAAACATGCTGTACATATTAATAGTCCGATCGCATACTATTGTCAAGACACCGTCGTAGACCTGGCCCAAACGAGGCGCGCGCGACGAACGTCGTGCGATGTCTTCAAAGGCGGCTTTACGACACCAGTCTGATTAATCTTTCAGTAACTGTAGTGCACCAGGATCACCAGGATACCACATATAGCAGTAACTCCTTGAGTACTGGCCCGTTTTGGATACACGAGGGGTTCAATGGTACCCTTATATCATGCCGACATACAACCGGTGATGCGTTGCCGATCGGGAGCGTGCGCTGTAACCACGGCGCGGTGTCGCTAACAAGTGTCGCAAATACGGTATTTGCGACACGCGCGTTTGCGACGTAAGCCAGACGATCCTGCGGGTGTACCAGGAAACCCCACATCTCCTCGAGTACTCTCTTGTTTTCGCTACGCGATAGCTTCATTGGTAGCCCTACACCATGCTAAGCCTCACGGTAGTGCGTCGCCGGACCGGGGCGTGTACGGCGACAACTTCGCGGTGTCTCAAGTATGGTATTTTGTGACACGCGTGTCGCAAATAAGCCTTACTTGCGACACCGATCTAAACGTTTCGCGGGTGCACCAGCATATCAGATACTCCTAGAGTCTTGCCCCGTTTTACCCACGCGATGGCTTCAGTGATGGCCCTGCACCATGCCAACATCCACCTGGCGGTGCAGAGTTGAATCTGAGGTATTTGCCGCGATTGTGGCGCGGTGTCGCAAATAAGCCGCAGATTTGCGACACTGTGTCGCAAATAAGAATTACCACACCGTCACCCCAGATAGCATTACCCATCAATTTTTAAAAGTACTAACCATAACCTGCATCACGCGAGGGGGGGGGGCGCGGGGGTCAGAAACAAGATTCAAACATATTTCAGCTCAGTCCGACTATATCAAACAAGTTCAAGGGTCTCGACTCCCAAACGAAGGTACGCGTGCACTACCCCCGTCCCCCCTCTGCTACGGATGGATGTCTTCGCAGCAAAACGCGTTCTCCCATCGATCTCCGGTCGCGGCTGAGGTCATGCTGTCCACCTGGGTGATGGCAATGCCACCCCCGAAGGGTTGAACTACAGTAGCTTGGAACAGAAGCGTAGGGACAATAGACGTGAGGGCCCCACATCACTCGTTTTCGTAGTACAGCGGCATACCATTCGCATGGCCTCTCTTTGGGGTACATCACGCTTATTGGAGTATATAAAAAACTACTATTAATACCATCTACTACCCTTCATCCTTACTCGAGTCAGCATATAGCACTCGCCTACAGATTAGACTACTAACAGTCCCCAGATAAGCAGCGAAATGAAGATCCAGTGCTGAAAACGCAACTGGAAAGGAAAAGCATATTCCAAAACCTAATCTATTTGATTGGTATAGAAACAGTAATGTTTTGCCAACGTAACATACATGACCACTTCCGTTCCCCTCGCTGCCTCGGCAAGGAATGCTGCGAGGCATGCCCTATCAGGCTAATAGCGAGTGGGGTAGGTCTTTCTGGCGGGTGTAAGGCCGGACTCACCCTCAAGGAGTGATACTTTCTTGCTGCTGCCTGTGGCCGCGAGGCTCAGGCGGCAGTAGAGTTGGGTCGTACGTGGTGCGTCAGGCACGGAGACCTACGATTCGCGCGTCTTTTTAGGCAGCTGCGGCAGAGCAGCAATGCTCAATCGGGGTGTCCATGCGCGGAGGCAGGCGCCACCACAGGCCACACTACGGCACAGTCTATTGCGCCGGTAGGAGGCTGGATTCGACGACGAGGGAGGAGGGAGACTGAGCGTCGACGTGCGGGGAAGAGACGGATTGACCTCCCCCTGCGCGAGAATTTTTATTTCCCAGATCAGAACCGCAAGTGCGAGGAGCATTTTATTTTTCAGGATGACGGAGAAAGGGAAACGACTGGAAGGGAATGGCAACGAGTGCACGCGCAAAGGAGCGGGTGGATTGGGCCAAGGCGATGATGCGGCCATGAAGAGCGGCAGGAAGACGGTGCATGGAGACCCATGATTTGCGCGCACACTATCATCACGAGAGAAGCAGTCATAGTTTGTTTTTTCCTGGTTTTGTTTTTCACGAGGCAGAATAGTATCTACCGGTACTCGTCACTGGTTTTTGTAGTTTAACGAGTTGTATACCCTTCATGGGGAATAACCTACGCAACTATCAGGGACGTGGTATCATAACTGTGCTGCACCTTTTTGTGTCAGACAGTCCAGGAAGAGATGGCGATCGTTGATATTCGTGTGGCAGTAAGGTTCGATTGCTCCTTTTTTCACTGCATATCCGCGAGTCTTCACTCTGACAGCACTCCAGATAGCAGGCAGGTGTGTTCCTCTTTCGTTTTCACGACTACCGTGCGTTTCGTACGGTGCAGGCAGCACTTCAGACAGCATCCGCTGTAGTCAGCAGCCACGAGTTGGTTAGTGGTGGGAACGGGGGTACTCTTCTATATTATAGTTGAGAGGATATACCCGCGGCCATGTTAGTTCAGTTTTGCACATTGGTTTTATCTCGTGTGCGCTTTTTCCGTCTCGTATATTTTGAGGCAGCCGAATTTTCGATTTTTTTTTGTTTTTCGGATCTTCCTAGGGCTCCAGCACCTTTGTGTGACCACGGACTCCTTCGTCAGAGAGTTAATGTGAGAACAACAACAACAACAACGACAACATGACATACCCAAGCAACACCTGCGTGTCCTTGTCTATTTTAGGACCGCAGTAGCCGGCGTCCCCAGTGGCTTCGCAGGTGGTCCGCGTGCCAATCAACATCAATTTCGTGGGTTCAAGTCTCACCGAGTGCACGGCTCGTAGGGACTTTTTCTTACATGAAAAAATTGATTGGCGGAAAGCGCGAGAGCGTGAGTAAGCTACATGAGATGAATATCGACGAGCAATGGGAATGCTGAACCCTATGCGCGACAAAAAATAAAGGCACGTACCGGGGGGGAGAAGGGTAGACAGACACCTACCTGTGATCACGGCTTGTCCAGAAGGTCGTCGAGGGTGAAACCTCCTACGAGTTAGGCTGGAAAGTAACAGTGATGAGTCCCGCTTTGTGGATGAATTCCGCGTATATAGAGTCAAACGTGTGTTCCTTTTGAGTGAAGTACTAGGGTACGTCCGTCTGATCAGAAGTCTTGTTGTGAACAGACGATGAAAACTGGTGCGGTCGGAGTTCGGCGTTTCGCCGAACCTATCATCCGGTTTTTAGATCGAGACGGAGCTGAACCGAACGTTTATCGGTCGGTTTCTCGGTCGGTTTCCCGGTTGGTGTTTGAAGCGGAGACGGACGGAGATATCTCGGTTGGTTTCTCGGTCGTGTTTTCCGCGAAACCAGACAAATTGTCAACTTTTCGAAGGTACCTGGTGCCATGTATGACAGATACAACTCGCAGCGTTACAGCTGGCACCACTATCCAAGGGGGGCTGTGAAAAAGGATAAAAATACAGCGAGTGGGCGGCTGTTCATCGAGCGAAGAAGCGCATAAAACGGATCACACACGCAAGACATTGTTGAATTCTGAACCTGTCGCGCCCACGCCCACAACACCACTCATACACCCGCCTCCCGTACCTCAGCCTTGGAATTCAACCTGCGGCGTACTACCGCAATGTTTTGTGGACTGTCAAACTGCAGAGCCCACAACGACTCGCTGTCGAAAACGACATCCGCCTCATACGACTACGGCCATGCTTGGCAGTGAGTACATGGTCAGAACTACGGGGACTCGCACATAGTAAATTGTGTTGGTGTGATGATCTGTTTGTTGGCGATTCTGAAAAAGCGTTTTCGGCTTGCCCCCCTCACCCCCTCGGTAAGTAATATGTACTTAATGATCAGTGATCAATGACCCACGCCACGATGTGTATGCACCCTTGCAAGAAGAAACATGTATGTATGCGGTCTTCAGTGAAACCGAAACCAACGTGCATGGTTAAAAGCTGTAAAGTTAGCTCCCACATCAGCATCGTTGTCGACGTTTAGTGTGTGGTCAGTGCTTGTATCGAAGGAAAGCAACAGCTAACATGACCGACCTCGTTGCAACAACGATTCTCTCCGACGTTTACATCCAGGTTCTATCTGGAGGAATATCCTGTGCCAACAACGGCATATCACCGCCGGAAATAAATGATGAAGTTCCATCGTACAGCCTGGGCATTTCTGTGGGTGCTTCATTCTGTCCAAAACGCTCAAGCACAAGTGACGGAATGCACATCGGGCAACGATGAATCGGTAAGGGGAACGAAAGGGGTGCAATCCGGCTGTTCATAGCCAAACCTTGAATGGCACTGCCAACGCAGAGTGTGTCTAAAACGCAACCGTCGCACGACCTTGAGGGCGTCACCCCGACTTCGTCCAGTAGTTCGCCTAGTCGCCGTTTGGGCTCAAACTAACGGAATCCCATCGCTCCACCTTTCCCACCCTCTTTCTGTCCCTACCCGTCTACGCTACACGATGGGGAAGTGCTTCACCAATGAAATTGATGTTTCAGTCGGATGTGCCACTGCGGGGTTGCTCGGCACTTGCACAGACAATGGGGTCACCGGTATCACGTGCTCCAGCGGGGAGACTGAGAACAATTCAAACGTGAGGAACTGCCTCGAGAACTCGGAGCGCGGGGTCACATTTAGATCCCCTTGTTGCTACTGGATTTGAGCCACTCGACTGCTCTACGTGCGTGCGTAGTGTACATACACTGTACGGTGTTGCCGAGTATAGCTCGTCTATCACTGTACCGGGTGTGGGGCGTCCTGGTTGCTCCTCCTATGGTCGATGGTGTCTGGAAAAAATGACAATTTAGATTCTAAACGGCATGTGTCGCGCCCTTTGATCGTTTTTGCAGACATGTTTTGAGGAAGGAGGCTGCTTTTGCTTCCTAGGCGTATGCACCGCCTCTACGGCGACCAGCAGATGCGGTGAGGCGGGAAACCTTCCTGGCGACGCATAGTAGCGTACCAATTCCCTTCGAAACAGTCATTGCAGCAGTGCCCATCTACGCGTCCCCTTGCGTAATTCTGATGCTTGGCACCTAAATTTCAGCGTGTGAAAGATTATCAGTTGTGCTCCCGTCTCGCATCATGGAATAATGCATTCTTGTAGCTTGCCATCCGAAGCAGTTGTTTTGTGTTGGGTTTCTGGCGATGCGCAGTGTTGGCATAGAGGGTCGGGTTTTTTTGTTTCAACCCGGGTGGCGACGTCGTGTTCACGAAGCAGCAGCCAGAGACGTACACGCCACTCCTGAGGTACACATACATTCAAATGCCAAACATCGCGTATTTCCGTGCTTTGAATCATACTGTCACGTCGTCGTACGGATACATCATTGGTGCAGAAATTAAAAGTCGTGCCGACCATGGTTTAACACTCGATCCATGCTCATAGCCGACGATTCCTTCTGCTTGTCCTCCTTTGGTTGCCACTCCTTCTGTTCCTTCACTTCGGTGCATGGGTCTTCCCCTTCACGTCAACAACCAGACATACCACCGACAGGTACGAAGTGGCCATGAAAGCCAAACATTTATGGGTCATGCATTGTCTGCTCGACGGTGGTGAGGGGTTGGATTGGCATGGTGCCGTGCAGAACACTGTTTATGTCTTGAATATCGCTCACCAGCTGTTTGTTCTGTACAGCCCTTTCGGGGTTGGAATCACGAAAAACTTGTGTTTTGCCACCGTTTGTTTTATGTGGGTTCGGCTTAGTCGCTGAGGCTTGGGCATTGACAATAGCGCACGTACCGTGCTCGTAGTACGTAGCTCATCGACTTTCACAAGCAATCATCAGGAAGATTTGCCTCGGGTCGATCAGTACTCAGTGACCCGTATATATTGCACCTAGCCCTTGAGTGTGCATCTTCAAGAGGCTTCGTCCAGAGACTTCGACGGTTCCCTTCTTCTTTTCTTTCATCGGCGCCCATCGTGTTACTGTTTTCCACGACTCGGCAAAAATATGGTGGAGTACCCGTACAGTATAAATAATCGCAGTACAGTAAAAACGACTGTTTGTTGTATTCACGAGCGTTTGCGGGCACAAGAGACCGCAGAGTACTCCTGCTGCATTCCGTCGTCGCCGAGGGGGGCTATTCATGATGGCTGCCCTCAAGATTAACCTGTATGTAGTGAACCAGCAGTTGCAAGTAGCGTTTAGAAATCGCTGATATTCTTGCCTGTGGACAGCTGTCGCCGCAGCGGTATCGCGCTTCGTATTTTGCGGGTCAATATTGGCGGTAAATTACTACACGCGTGGTAGAGAAGGGTCTATTTTCCTTTATTGGGGGCTCGAAGAGGCCCCACGACTCGCAAATCCATTGATGCTCCGAGCACGCCATACCGGTGTCGACGACGACGCGAAAATTATTGCAATCCCCTCCCCGTCCCAATGTTGATTTGTTCTTGGTTCGAAGTGCGGCCCTGGTCTGCGTCCGTTGGACACGTGTTTATGCGACTGCCTTCGACGCGTGCTGCTCGCTTGGTACCCGAGATTGGTTACGTGCATCCTCGGAAGGTTCGCTTTAATAATCCCATTTTCCCGAACTTGAACACGAACTATGCAGTGTGTGCGAATGGTACAGACATGTGTGACGACCCACACATGAAAGGTCTCCGCGGCCAGAAGATAGATTGGTCTGGGGTCGACGGGGGCTGGTACTCCATGGTCAAAGACGACGACGCCGGCATCCACGTCAATATTCGACTCACCGCTCCTCTTCCCGAGGAGTTCCCTGACCGCCAGTTGATCACAGGCCTCAGCACTATATCAGAGGGACACTCTCTCGTTATCGAGGTGAAAAACCCGTACGACGTCGACACAAACGGGTGTCCACGCGGGGGTTCGCCATGCCTTGCGAACGGCGGACTGCGCGCTGTCGTCGACGGGGAGGAAATCGAAGGTCTTCTTCGGTTTTCCAGGAAAGAATACGTGGCGGATGGTATCACTATGTCGGCGTCCAATCTGCCGGCAGAGTGCCGTCAGTTTGGTGGGGACAGAATTTGGGCCCGCATGTACGACGAAATACTGCAAGGCACCCGCGTGCTGGCCCTCGAGGAACAATTCGAAGACTGGATCCTACGTTTCGACGACATGGCGGCGCCCGGCTGGTGCGAGCGGTACATCGAACAGCACGACCTCGCCGATTTGCAGTCTATCCATGCCGTTTTTAAGATCATGACACCCGCCGTCACTGTCCGCCTTAACGTTGGCACGAACTACCAAGGTGGCGGTGAAGTAGACTGGGATGGCCACGTCTTGCCCGACTTGGAGTTTTGGCAGATGGATGTGGGACTGCACGGCCTGTCCCTCGACAACGAATCGCTCTCCGGAATCCTGGGTGAGACGGCCCGCCCGGTACTTGATGAGGATGGCCACGAGGTGATGGAAGGCTACGACGCGTTCCGTGGTACAGTTGAGGACTACCGCGTGTCCGGTCCTCTAGGCACAGACTTCGCCCTTCTCCACGATTTCTAGTCGCGGATCAAAACCGTAGGGGTCCTTGACCCCTCAACGCCCAGACTGTTTGAAAGTTTCAATGCATCGTATCGGCAATGAACGAGCGAATTCGAAAACAAGTTGATTGAGAAGGTAAAGGCATGTTTGATTCGGCGTCGTTTGGGTTTTGATTCCATTGTTGACGTATCAGATACCTAGTACAATGGCTGATCTCGGTCTATCTGGGTTCTCAGTCTTTTTTCTCGTTCAACATGTATCAGATACAGCAAGAGTTTCGACCAGAGTTGAACCCCGGAAGCGACATACGATGCGAGTTAAAGAGATACTGCCTGGTACGTGTGATCGTACAGTACACCAGGATGCTTTATTTGCCAACCAAGCGGAGGACGTTGAGGCTGGTGGGTGTGCTTTGCAATTGGCCCGTGCATGCAACACACCGTTTGGATACTGACATAGTGCTCTACTGGTTGTATCAGGGTTGGGGCTTTAGAACGGGGGTGCGTGTTACGCTTTACAGTTACGCTCGCGTGCCTATATCTAAGCGTCTTTTGGAAATTTCTTGCCCTCCGCGGAATCCTCTGTGTAGCCCCTGGTGGTATTCGAATTTAGGGTATTTGATTGGTAGGAAGGTTTAGTTGGTGGAAATGGGGAGAAGGAAATGGAGAAGGTACCACATTGATAGGTACACATGCGTTGAGAAACTTTATTAGGCCAATAGGGTATACCGAACATCCTGATGAGCCGTGTGGTACAATGTGGCCGTACTGGTTCACTGCGAATAACGTACAAGGGGGGCAACGTCTACTTGAAAGTTTTGTGCAGGAGCTGATGGTATTTGCATACTCCCGCGGGGAGTAGGGGGCGCTGTTTTCATCACAAACGTGCTGCTGTGATGCGCTTACATAATATGGTAGACAACAGAGGTTCCGTTTTATCGGGTGGTGCGAGGTTTAGATACGATGGTTGTACTAATTTTATTTGAAGGACATGCCAACATACTGTCGTCGTATGTTCGTAGAGTCCAAACCGATGAGATATTCTATTATATATAGTCGTTGTAATGAAGGACAGAGGGGGAGAGAGAGCGCGCGGAGTGCTCGAACTGTTTTCATGAGTACACGGAAACCTTCGTTATATCGCCTGCTACGCTACCTTTTACGAGTTTTACGCAGCCGTACCCGGGATCTGCGTTGTCCTTGTCAAATATTTGTGAATGCATATACCGAGTATTTGGGACTTACTTGGCGTTTTACCTGGCAAGTAAGTGCTGATATGTTGTTCGGGACGTGTCGCATCTCGCAACGAGTATTCGTAGAAGGGTTATTTTTGATTCTGCGGTGGGTAGTAAAGGTTTACGGGAAACGAGGTATATGAATATTGTGTGGCGGTGGACTGTTGTTGTGGGGGATGCATCTCCGGATTCATCCGCGCAGCTGTTGTGGCAGGCCTACCGCGAGAACCGAGGATAATACGATAACGCCTATGCCTGTGATGATAATGAAACAGCCCGTGTGGGGATGCTACTGACACGACCCATACCTATGTTTATATGGAGATCGTGGTATGTTTCGAGACGATTTCTGCTACCATTTGTTTTTGATGTTCTTATCACTTTCACTTTCCAGCTTAACTCGCAGGAGGTTTTCAATCATCGTCTATGGCGACAATATCTACACGAGCTGTGACACGCAGCCAGGTGGTTGAGGAATAGGTTACTTAGCCTGACACGAGGGAAACAGCTCCGGCCGTTACATTGGTTACCACCCAGCCTGGCACTGGGGCATCCCCTCCTGCCCACACGGAGCAAGCATTTGCGACATCCTCTCACGGGTCAGCCTCACAGACTACATCTTCGTCTTCTACTAGAACTGCTGCGACTAACTGACAGACCTGCATCGCGTTCTAGTGCGTTAGTTGGTGGATCACCATGCTTAGAGGCTCACATTGGGGAAAATGCGTAGTGGATCACCGGGCTAGTGGATCACAATTCCGAAAATGAGTGGTGGATCGCCGGGCTAGTGGATCACAAATTCGAAAATAATAGCTGGTGGACCCCCCCCACTACCACGGTGGAACAGCATATCAACTTCACACATTGTGATACTCTATCCTGTTTTTCAGCAGTTATTCTCCCAGTGTGGTTCACTAAACATGGCGTTCGCTTATCTCTGGTACGAAATCGCACTTCTTGTATCTTTTTCAGGTACGAAATAATAGGAAAAGCAACGAGAAATACGATTTCGTACCAGAAAAATATACAAGAAGTACGATTTCGTGCCAGAGATAAACGAACACCATGCTTCGTGGATCACGCTGGAAGAAAAACTGCTGGAAAACAGACAAGTAGAGAAATAGATGCAAAACGGCGTTATGAACTACCAGGTAGACAACAACGATTTCGAACCAGGCAACACATCAAGAAATACGATTTCGTACCAGAAAATTAAAAGGGTACAAGAAGTACGATTTCGTACCAGAAAATGATAACAAGACACACGACTTCGTACCAGAAAAAAGGTACAAGAAACACGATTTCGGACCAGAAAAAGAGACAAGAAGTACGACTTTGTACCCGAGATAAACGAACACCATCCTGACTGGCCCACACTGGAAGAAAAACTGCTGGAAAACAGGATAGAGCATCACAATGTGTGAAGTTGAGGAGTTATTGCACCGTGGTAGTGGGGGATCCACCACTCATTTGCGAAATTGTGATCCTCTAGCCCGGTGATCTACCAGGGGTACCTCTCATTCTTGGAAATGTGATCCACTAGCCCGGTGATCCACTACGCATTTTTCCCGATGTCATCCACCAAGCATGGTGATCCACTGACGCACTACAGCGTTTAACGTCAACGACGACTACGGGAGCATCAGCCTTGGCTCCAGCAGGCATCAGCTACTTATTCATCACAGCCACATCTCGTTTTACCACAACTACGAGCTCCGCTTCTTGATAATTATTACCTCCAGCGAGCATCAGTTTTTTCTTCATCGCAGCTTTAACGTGTTCTACGCCTACTGCGGTCTACGAGCACCGCCTGTTCATCATTACCTTCAGCAGGTATCAGCTTCTCAACCGCAGCCCCTACACCTTCTACGTCTACCTCAACTACTCCTACTTGCGCTCCATCGTCACCTCCAGGAGGCATCGGAACCCGCTACATCCTCGAGAGCCAGTTTCTACAATGATATACCAAACAGAAGACTATCAACTATTTCGAATACCTGGAGTCACACTGGCCAGCATGGCCTCACATTGGTGTTGTCGAGGTCTCGGTGTTCGTCTTTGCTGCCTGCGAAATGTTCCACAAACTGTTTTTCTTCGTGGACTATGCTGCACTGCTCTGTAGGATTCCTACGAGTACGTGCGTACATACATACTGGATACACTGCCCCCTTTTTTCCCGAGTATGTTCAGGCATCACGCATCACTCGTACGTAGTAATGCAACTTTGTTTCGGGTGGATACACCCATGGACTTTCTGCATTTCTGCAAGCTTTACGATTATTTCGAAATGACTGGTAGCTCCATCACTGTAGCCTTTAATTTCCTCTGCTTCCTCGACACGCAAGGGAAAGGCACCAAGATGGTGCAAGAAGCGTCTTGCCCCGGTGTGGGCCACGCGGGCGACGATACGTGCCTGACGGGGTGTTCGTGTGGTAAACGGTATGCGGCCGAGTCTATTCGTAACGATTTTGGGTCGAAGCTGAAAATAAATGGCAATGAAAGAAAGCGGGCAAGGAGAGGAATGGGACCCAGTCCGCCAAGTAGGAAGTCCGTGCTCGAGCCCGTTGGTAGATTCGTACCTTACCTTCGTACCTGAGGAACAGAAGAAGGTCGGGATTCAGGTCAATCAGGCGGCGCCGATGCTGGAACACATACTCCTAGATCTGCTAAGCGACATGCGGTTGCGCACTCAGGTGGCTAGCTCTCTGGCGGAGCGTATTTTGCTGACCCGAGATATCGCCTGGTATTCCTTGGCTTTCTATTCGATGCGCAGGGGTTACAATCTTTCCTTTACCGTGGATCGGCACATCGTGAGGCTCCCAGCGTCGAAGGGTTAAATCTTCAACTATCAGATTTGGAAAGGCGCTGCGAGCCTCTATGGTGGTGTTAGCGGGCCGGGACTGCCCGGCGATTTGTGCTTTTCGGGCGGTCACGGCGTACATCTCGGCCGCACAGCGGATTGGGTGGGTCTTAAGCACTGGGCACCTATTCTCCGTTGCTACGGCAGAAGTTGGCCGGGGCCATCTCTCTCTCTCCGCGGCCCGTATGACGGCGAACCTGCAACGCTATCTGCGAATGGCAGACCTGCCGAAACACTTCACGATGCACTCCTTTCGAGGCGGAGGCTCGCTCAGCAAATCCCTGGCCGGGACGGCTGTGGACGAGATCATGAAAATCGGTGGCTGGAAGACAGAGTCAGTTGCAAAGTACTACGTCGGGGCTACCTCGAGTGGACAAGTGCGGGGTAGGAAGAAAAAACGTGGCCAGAGCTACGCGGACGCCAGCGAGCCACCGTTGTCGCCGGAGTTCAGAAAGGACTTTGCGGCGTGTGCGGGTAAGGACTGAGTTCAGGTGGTAGTAGTTTGGGTGAGACTATTCTGCCCCGGACCGGCGGTCAACTACAAAAACAATCTAAAAGGAGGCGTAAAGAAGTATGGGCGGGACCACAGGCCGGAGGCCTCATCCAATCCAATACTCACATTAAATGATCCACGGTAGAGAGACAGAATACTACAGTAAAATGGCGATCCAATCCAGGGATTCATATTTGGCACAAATAATGGAACTATTGAATATATCAAAATGTCTCGGAATTTGTTTCGAATCGAGGTCACTTCTTCCTTTCGCTCCCGAAACCTCGGGAGTAGAGTTGATCGCGCCATTTCTTGAGACCATCAAACCCACCCGGCAGTAGGGTCAGCATTCTTGGGTTTGGATACCCAGATCAGTTACAGGTACTAACCCCGCGCAGAGTTTGTGATTCGCCACTTTACTCAGCGCGGGAGGAAATTCTAGACGGCACCCCCTGCCCGGCGCAGGAGGCCTCATCCAATCCAATACTTACAATAAATGATTGACGGTAGAGAGACAGAATACTACAGGAAATTCCGTACAACGCACTTTTGGTATAGGTTTCATTTTTTTGTAAACTGTTTTTTTGAGTGGGTATAAACTGTAAGCAAGAGCTTGCACGCTGATGCCGAGTAGGGAGGAAGGACAGCAGCGATATATAATACACCCCACGTATACGTAGGATATTACTGTTTTTCATACTCAAGCATGATATACTCAAAAATCAGCAGATATGTTGCTATTATTATACTGGACCAGCAAAAAACGAGTGTATGGTGCTCTTACTTGTCTCTCCCGTATATGCCCCATGCGTTCGCTGAGTTCCACCCTTCGGGAGCGACAGTGCTATCACCCAGGTGGACAAGATGACCTCAGCCGCGGCCGTAGATCAGGTTGGAGAACGAAGGGCGCGGCGAAGAAGGCATCAGTCCCAGATTGGTAGCAAGGGGGGAGATGATGCATGCGTGTATGTACGTACGTGCTTGGAGTCGAGACCCAATTATTGTTTTTTTATTTAGCTTGCGTATCATCGTAACTGGAATGTATACCCCCCCCTCCCCCCCCCCCCGCGCGCGCGCGTGCGTGTGTGTGCGGGCATGCAACACTAGGTTTGTTTGCTCGAATGTTTTTCCATTTATTTGATCGGGAAATTGCAAAAGGTTTAATTTTTCAGTGTGTTCACTGGGTCATGTTCGGTAGGCACCCCCCCCCCCCCCCCCCTCCACTTAACAGTAACTAGTTGGCGGATGAATACGGGATAAGTTATTGATGTTACGGCATAATGTACGGTCACGCACGTAGAGAGGAGCTATTATAGACTATGAAACTACTTTTCGTGCACGTACCTATGGATTGTTGAGTACTCTTTTAGATCTTCAGTGGCATGCAATGAGTATTCTGAGTGGTTGGTTCATAATAAGGAAGACATAGCATTGGTGAGCTATACCGTCCAGATATTCAGGTGTTATTCTAGTGAATTGGAGGAGTAGGATGTTTTGGGATTTTATTGAGTACACTGGCTTGGAGGAGCAAGATATTTAGGATTTCATTGTTTTTTTGGAATTCGAAGGGCGATGTACACAACCGAGAGGGGGTTGTGCGTGTATAGTAGTTTTTTAACTGATGACCGTTTGAATATCGCGGGCCGAGGCCTGTAGTTACAGCAGTTCAGTGTTTGGGAGAATGTTGAAACTTGCGCATGAACAGTATGGTTTGGAAATTTGCATTGGATTAGAGTTTTGTTGGATTATGGATGAGTTTGGCGATTTCTAACCAGGGAGGCAGTGTTTTATGGGTTTTTGGAATTTCTGTGTTTGAATTGGTGGAACTATACTACGTGTAGTGCCAATACGACAGCACCTACCCATGTTTTGTATGGTTGTAGACCTTGGACGGTAGCACGACATTGACACTACGATCATGACAGTGTGCCGCGAATTGGGAGGCTGTAAGACATATCAATTGTTCACAGCCGCGCAAATGTCTGATGTATTCTGATTGGTGGATTGGTGTGTGTAGCTGCAAATCGTCCAACGGGCATATTATGCGGTGGGTTCTGTGCTTTCCCGAATGGGTTGCATAGGATTATATTCGGATGATTTTCCAGGGTTACGGGGAACAGGGACGAGAGCCCCCCTTGACCTCAGTGTATCGCACGTACAAAAACAACAATAATTGAGACTTCAAAACACCATATATATCTCTTCTTTTGCTCCCGCGCCTCATGGCAAGGTCGAGCGGCGCCACACCCGGTGCACGGGTTGTTACCTCACATCAGAATTAATTACCCTTTGCAGACACTCGGTGCAAATACTACATCTCTCTTTACAGAGGGTGTTTCGGCACGCGTCAATCATTTTGGCTCCCACAGCCCAACCCGAAGGAGCTGTTGCCCTCTGGAAAGCCGTGGTTACAAATGTCGTTCCTTCTCCCCCCGGTTCTTGCCTTTGTTTTTTGCCGAGCATAGGGTTCAACACTGCTCCCTCTGCTCGTCGATTACGCTGTAATATATTGTCTACGTTGGTTTTAACAGACAAATCGGAAAAATGAGAACGAAGCCTAAAATGAGAACCAAGCCGTATCTCCAGAACCATGTGGTGTATTAGAGAACCAAAATGATCCTGCGAAACCCCTTGGCCAGCCCTGTGAGAGGAGCTCGTCAGAACGGTCATGCTCCATCTCGTGCCTTCGGGTGGGCGCAAAAAGCGATATACGCTGGCTCTATTGTGATTTCTCTAGATGCTGGCTACCGCGGCGATGCCGAGGACTTCCAGCCTGAGCGACAGCTCATTCGAAGGCTGCTGTACAGTCCCACAGGACTGTCAACTTTTTTTCTTGGAGTTGTACACAATTGGTTTGCTTTCTAAAAAAAACCGTCCGTTCCCATTTTTTGTTTCGTTCCCATTTTTCCGTTTTGTCTGTTTTTTCTGCGAAACAGATTTCCCCTCCGTTAGCTCCCCTGGCTACTGACAATCACGAGGGCGTATTGAAATATGGACATGTTGAACAAGATCTAAGGGTCATACTTATCGAAGAGCTATTTTTTCAAAAAAACATATTTGTTTTTTGCAAAATATTTTCCCTCGTTTAGCTTTTCCTTCATTTTTTTCCCAAATATGTGAAATTTAAGAAACCTGTTTTTTTTGTTTGTGGAGAATTTCACGAAAAGTGACGGAACGCCTCCGTATCTTGATACGGGCCTCCAATTGTTATCAAGCTTTAGAAGGTTTTGGAAAAAAAAACTCCACCAAGATTTTTCCATCAATTTTCCGTGTTTTTTCGCGCAATTTGTTTATTTTCCACATTTTCCTGATTAAGATTTCGAAATATTATATAGATGTGAAATCCGACAAAGCTGTTGTTTTGGCTCTGGAGAATTTCACGAATAGTGACTGAACGCCTCCGTATCTTGATACCTATAAGAAACTCTCCGATAGAAATGAGCCTAATTAGATGTGAAGACATTTCCTGCTCAACCTATTTCGAGAAAAACAACAAAATGCACGTCAGCTATGATTTCAACCGATCGTTCGATATACTCATCTTTTCAACCTGCGTGATAATGGTTAGCGCACATTCGGTTCATTCCTTGGAATTGGCTACTTGTCGGTGACTTCCCTGGGTGCTACCAGGGTCGACGAGACGATGACACTTATAGGCTCGATTTCCAATTGATGTCGGCCAGTACCTTCTCGTGAGCTGAAACAGTAGTTCCCACGTGATGAGGGCACGGGTACACAAGACACTCGAAAATGTGTTTATAGTAGTTCACACGGCGCGCGAGACACTGGCAAGTTAGTAATATACGCGCCATCTCATTGATAAGTACTCCCTGTAAATGTTGGAGCAGGTCTTGACGTACTGAAGTGCGTGTTTGGTGAATTTCAATACAGTACATGTTCTCTTGGCCTCTTGTGCTCATAAAAATTGATTCACACAGTATGCACACACCTTTAAAAATGCAGAGAGAGGGTAATACAACCTCAGAGGAGGTGATGTTCGTGTTTCTGCAGTAACCCTAAGAAAATGAACCGAAGTACGAGTAAGAGCAAACTCGTACTCTGGCCGCACGTTGTGTTGACCCGATCTCCGGAATAAGATACTCGATTACTCGTACCAGTGCGTAATAACTCCACATCAAAACAGATTCAGATAGGTATAGATCTCAACGCCCATATTCTTGCACGTCCTCCTCACACTTATTGCTATTGAATATTCGTGGAAATGTCCATAAAGCCCTTGTTCGCAGCCAGTATTCGGGGTATTTGGTTAGAAGGAATGGGGAGAGCGACGCTTAGGCAATTGGAGGAGATATATATATATGTATGCGTCGGGAAACATTAAGGAGCCAGTACGAGCTGGGCCGTGGAAAAAACGAGTAATTTGTATTGCCTCAAGAATATCACACCCACTTGTTGCAGCCTGATTCCGCCCCCCTCTTGCGCGACAGGACAGGCGGGTGGGAAAGCCGATACATTACCTGAGAACACTCCTGTCCCCTTTCGACACACCGATGCTACGAGCTCTCGTGGTTTCCGCAGTATCCGCCTAAGATCAAAAAGCTCCGGTGTCTAGACGCTTTCGACTGTTCACTGGTCTCGCCTCGTCTCTCGATTCTTCCAGCTGCTTCGATTTTCAAAACGCCTCCACGAACTCCACCTCTCTATGGGAAGGTACATTTTGTGATGCCAAAATAATTCTGCATTAATTTTCAACTGCAGACCTCTACCCTTACCGTGCAGATTTCAATAAATCCCAAGCCTGATTTCAAAGACCACTCCGTCAGATGCCCCGTTCTGTTCCCCCACTCGACTTGTATCGTTCTGGAAACCTTCGTACGTTTAACGAGTCAGGCAAACCCGAACTCTGATTGCCCCGCGTCAATCTCTGCGAGGCTATCTAACACGTGCACCATAAGGCCAGCCTGGCGACTCAAACGTATTTTCCGTGCTATCACAGTGACTCTACGTTTTTGCGAGTGCAACAGAAACCGAGTTCACCCCTTGCCCTGCCTCCCTCGCATACGGCATAAATCTTCCGAGGCTTCCACATTCCTGCGCGCGTTTTCGCAGTTTCGAGATTCCTTGGGATGCTCGATGGGTCGTCCCCCCGATTCTTCATTATTAGTGCAGCGCGAACTACATGGGGTATCTACCGTTGATACCTGCCATAATTTTCAGCGCCCCGACCGTTTCAGTCCTAGTATACACTTTCCCCCTGAGCGGGGTGCTCCTAACCATCCAGCGCGCTTCCACTGGTAGCAGGGGGTACTCATCAAACGGTCCCAGCAGAGCTTCGAACGCTCCCATCGACGCCCCCCCCCCCATCTCATTCTCGTCTACGATGCGCGGTCGCGTGATGGTGCACCCCGCCCTTTTCTGGTCATACGTCGACGCGAAACCGTTTACCTGCACTGCTGTAGCTTTCAATCTGATCTCAGACGCCACTTGCGCTCCATCATGAGCATCGAAATGTAGTTCCGCGTCAGCCAGAATTCGAGAGGGACTTGCCCGTTTTCGTACGGCCACAACTCTGACGATCGGCACAAACGAAAACACCACACGTTGAGTCTCAACCACATGCGATCCTGTAGCCCCTGTCGTCCATACTCACGACTGCCTGTCGCCCTTCCGCTCGCATTACCCACATCAGGGTCAATCTGAACTGCTTTGTTGTTTCAAGACATACATGCCATTCTCCCTGTCTATACCTCTTTCCAACTACGACGATCATGCAGATAGACCAAAATATCTCCGAGCCTGCGAACATCTTGTGGGAAAAGTCATTCTCTGCTGAGCACCCTCTGACGGTCGATTGCTGGATATGTTGCACGAAACAACGAGACGTCATGATTTCGAGCTGCTCGGTCAGCCCTTTATTGCGATCGTCGACAAACCACGGCCCTTCATTCTGCTCATTTCTCTCTTTTGCAGACTGTAGGTGTTCCACTTCGATAAGCATTTTGTCCTAGTATTCTTCCCGACTGAACCAAGCGCGAGCGTTTTTACCGATCTCGCCGCCCATCCTTTTTTCCTCCCTTGTTGTTCCCGCTTTCAGTGGGGCGCGTGCGCGTACGGTATGCGTGCCACGAGTTGAGCGAGGCATGCATGATAGCAGGCGTGCAAGTCGAATGAGTTCATCCGCTTCGTTCATCGTGAGATTCCATGCAATGCCGTCGTGTTGGATAAGGATGTTCTTTGTCTCGAGCACGACATCGATACTCTCCAAACCCCGCGGCCCACCGACGTGGGTTAGCTGCCTGACCTTGTCTGCCAATATCATCCAAGGCCGCCGTGCAATTCCATCCGCTGAAGTGTTCTGCACACCTGGAATATGCTTTGGGGTGTGGTTCCAATCTCTCGCGATTTCTTGACGCCCAAGTACTCTCATGGGTAAATACCCTCTTTTGGTTGTCGCCCCTCCGATTCTAGACATCCACTATACGGTCGCCATAATATCGCCTCGAACCAATCCCGGCTCCTCTGCCGTATCCGGCCTGTCGCCTACCAATTCTAGCGTGACCCATACTGTCACAACCATTCGCAGTAATTCTTAACCAGGTTCGTTGCGATGGTATGGGTCTCCTGGCGATCGGCTTTCCTTCAAAGTTCGGTGAGTCGTATCCCAGAGAATACCATATTTGTATCGCAGAATCCTCCCACCACCTCAGTCTTTGGCGTCAGGCTGATAGTGGTTTTTCGCGGGTCGTTTCATCACCGTGTAGCAGAACGCACTCAGTGCCTCTACTTTTAACACTAGCTCGTGATAAATCGCCCACGCATAAAAGGGGGGTTCATAGTGAAACTCTCTGCCGACATCTACTATGCGATTCTATTTATTTCTAGCGCTTGAGCCGTGCAATCCGGTCAGTCGCGAAAGCCTCCACATGAGATACCTTACCGCCCGAACTACGTACGTGAGGCTCCACAACTTCCCGACCATGGTGAAAACGTCCCTCGCAGTCGCTCGCCTCCTGCGCAAGGGCCACTGATCAAGCAGCAACCTTTTTTTTAGCGTCGGTCTTTTCACGCGGCAACGATATTCTGATTGAATGCGAGTTGATAGCAAACCCTATGACATCAATCGTGAAGTCTCGGTCCGTACTCTTCTTCTGGGCTAAAATGGTCGTTGCTCCCTCTTCTTCCGGTCCGAAAAGGCACACGTTATCTGAGACAAGAGAGGCCGATGCTCTTAGGGTGCTCTTTGTCATCGTCTGAATGTTGTTCCTTGATCGGGCGATAGTCGTCTACGTGCACGACTTTTGAAAAAGGGGTCAAATAACTCTCCCCCGCTGTGCTCTTTAATTTTGGTTTCCGGCGGAAAGAGCGTGGGTTTACGTTTTCCCCATCAATATACCGTGTTAACGTGGGCGATCCTGTACTTTACGTCGCGTAATGACTGGGTCGAATTGGGTCCGGTGTTGCATTGCGCGCGTTCGGCCGCGACGAACACGAATCTCCGGAAACCCAGTGTTCCCGACCATCCGAACGCTATTCGAAACTCGATCCCAACCTGATCTCGCGCTGTGTAGTAAACGTTGTGAGCTCGGTCCGAGTCTACCCGCACGTTCCTAAAGGAGTCCGCCACGTCGGCCTCACTCATCGGTATCCTCTTTATTGGGAACGGTGTTTTCAGTGTCACGAGTTCGTCAAGTAGCTTTGGGAGCCCGCGTGCGCACAGGCATTGGGGGACAGTGTTAAGATCAATCTTTCTGTTGAGTCAACCTTCAGTTTCTTTTCTCTACTCTGCTCATCAAACGTTCGATCATTCACGATCTTGACCTTGTGTGTCACAGCAGTCCCGTTTTGGGGACAAATCGCTCGAAATGCAGGTAATTTGTCCCCAAAAACGGAACTGCGGCTCTCAAAAGGTTACCTTTTATATAGAAGTACTAGTAAAACCTCAGCGAGAAGAACAGTAGAAATAATAGTTTTTGCTGGCCTAATGAACGGGATTCGAGTGAAAAAAAAGTACACAATACTCGTAGCTCGGCACCGTGTACATCGACAACTCGGTTAGAGCGTAAGCTCGCGGTCAGGTGAACAAATGCTCTCCAGCGTTACATGATGACTGCTGCTGCAGCGGTAATGACCTCTAGGAAACTGCGGTCGAAGGCGTGTTAGGTCATGACAAGCTGACATTTTTCACGAGTACCAGGTATTGGCTTCTCAGAAGAGCTCCTGAGTGTGTTTGGTATCTGCACAACTTCATTCACTGCTGTTTTAGGGCCTTTGGAGGCTGCTCGATCTTTCCCCGATGGCGATCCCGGAAGTAAACTCTGGCCACTCCTCACACAGGGCACCCGAACACGTATGGTCTCGATCATGGCGATCGCCTCCACGAGGGCTTCCACCTGATGCTTGCGGCATGGGCGTTGCCGTTTCAGAATATTTTATTTCCGTAGGTGACCATTGAGTGCCCCTGATCGGACACAAGGGCAATCACTAGTGGAATTATCACTATGATCATGACAGTGGCCCGCGAATGGGGAGGCTGTAGGACATAGTGGTTGCTCATAGTCGCGCAAATGTCTGGTGCATAATGATTCGCGGATCGATGTCATTCACGTAGCCGCAATTCATCTAGGGAAATCTCGGAGATAGTTCTGTCTATCCAGATGGGGTCTGTTATATTTGTGAAGGATTTCTGAGGGTCCGAGAAGGCGATGCGAAGCGCCCTACCTTGCAGGCGATTATCTTACTTGACTTTTATTCATCATCATGGACTTCGGGATGCCCAAGTGTAACTGATACTTCACTACACCATATCTTCTGTCGCTTCCGCGCCTGATGACAAGGTCGAGCGGTGCACCACCTGGCGCAAGAGGTGTCCCCTTACGTATTACCAAGAACCCTGTATGGAACAGCCGAGTACTACAAACATACCATTTCCAGAGAGAGCACGGGCGTGACATATTTTCTACCCAATGGACGTCAATGCCGACCTCTCCAGATACAACAGCAACTTTATGCTGCAACTCTTGCACCTCCATTAGTACTGCAGCACATGCCGATACGCACCACCATTTTGGGATACTCACTATCCGATAACAGTACAGGAACAGCATTGCCGATCTCTCTAACAACAGCAACCCTTGTTGTCAAAGGTCTCAACGTATACCCTGATATACTCCTGCAACTCGTTCCAAACTAAAATTCAAGGTGACCGCGTGCCAGGTGCGAGGAGGAGGGGGGGGGGGGGGGGGGTCGAAGGGGCCAATATCCCCGGTCGAGAATCACTCGCCGTTGAGACTACTAGTGACTATCCGCCATCCCTCGCCCCCACGTTTGCCAGCCTAACCCTTTTGTGCATTGTCGCTTGTGCCACGCAACGAGCCATGCCCTCAGACCGATACCCTCGGCGGTTTAACAAGCTATCATCAGGCTTACCAACATCAATAGCACAGGTCCAGTCTCAACTGAATGCTCATACTCGTAGGGGCGCTTCCTTGCACACAAAACTGACCGGGGGCAAACGGGAAAACATAATTCAGTAGTGTTCTATGGAACCGACGACCTCAGTGGGAATGCTAACGTTTATGCGCGGTGAAACTAAGGGCATGTCCCGGGGAGGGGGAGGCACCCGTCACGACGGCTTGTCCAGAAACTGGAAAGAGAAAGTGATGAAAAGACGAAATGTCAAATTGAAAGGGGGAGGGGAGGGGGGGGGGGGGGGGGGGGGGGTAGAAGAGCATACCACGGTAGGTGTGGTGCCTTATTGTCAAAACTCCTCACATGCAGTCCTTAACTTCTCGTTCGAAACATGGCTTCGAAAAAAAACTTGTTTGCGGAGCCCCGACCAGTTTCTCTATGCGCTAGTCCCCAAACAAATATAACATTTACAGTACAAATACCCTATCAAACGATAGCTGCTCACTTGAGGAGGTCCGCCCTAAAGATAAAATCGCCTCATAGCTAAAAACGTGCAACTCCTGCTTCAAGACCAGTGACGGGGATCCGAAACCAAGAAACCGCAAACTACCTCCGCAGTCACAGAGACTGGTCAATCACTTCTAATCAATCGTTATCTGGCTCAGGGGGTCGTTCACCGCGCCGACAGTCATTTATCGGTGTCAGGTTTCCGGTGGAGCCGTGAGGGGTCCATTCGGCAAGGGGCCAAAGCGGGAGGTCCCTGGACTGTATGTAGCATGGCTCACACACCAAGTTTTGCCAAGAGCACAGCAGGAAGCCACTGGCGCATTATATCCTCGGCAACCTCGGACAGTTCGCGGCCGATCATGTGCTCAAAATCCAGTGCCCTAGTCTCATTTGACTGGCCCGGGTGCTCATCATAGGGCTTGTATTCGAAGCTGAAGTCGTTGTTGGCCGCCGCAGCTGCGGTGGCCTTTACTACAGTCGCCGGAAGTTGAAGGCCTGCGAAGTCAAACCAGCGGTAGTGCCACGCCAATGGATCGACCAAGGCATCTTCGTACCAGAACTGCTCGGACTGGGCGTAGAGATTACCGGAAAACAATATGTAGCGGACGGCTACCCATTGGCACAATAATGGAAGGTGTTCGATGGCGAATTCTTCCACGGATACATTCCCCGTTTTCTCATGCCTCTTGCGGTGATAGTATGTGCTTACGGCAACTGATCTCGGGTCCCTGTAGAGAGCCATCTGAAGCGACGTGTCGGTAATATGGCAATTGGCTTCATTCATGCATGGCCACAAGTCGCCGTGGTCTCGGATTCGGGTGCCGTTCGCAAATTTGCAGGCATCCTCGCCTCTCCTGGCGGGGCGGGTTTCTTCTATGTCAATACCACGTCTATGGCTGTACAGGCATTGACGGCGCACTGGAAGATAATGCTTGCCCAATTGGGAGACTTTTATAGTTACCCTGAGGGGCAGGTAGACGGGAAGCAGGCAAACGTCACGGACACGGGCAATAAGGTGGGTTGCGAGGTATAGCATAAGTGTCAGAGATAAAATCGTTATCGTTAGGTTTGCTGAAAGTCGACGGCGGGTGGAGCAGGGAAAGCGGGCGGCGCCTTGCTTACAGCCAGGCCTATCTTACTACTCTAACAAAATCCCAAGACAATAATCGGATACCAGACTATCAGGTACTGTTTACCGCCACGTCGACGTTACAATCATATATGTGAAGCACAAATGGGATGCGTCGTTCACAGATACGCTGGATTCTCGCTGAACAACAGTCTCCCTGGGCCAGCTCGATTTTCTTCCCAGGCAGTGTACCACATGCAAGACTGCTTGAATTCGGCCGTCTTTCGGTAGCGACCCCTCGCGGCAATAGCCAAACAGTTCCAACGGCAGTTTTGTTTTGCTCGAAGCTCTGGTTTAAGCACTAAGCTCCGTCGCTGCTAGACATCTCTTCTTGAGGGGTGTGTTGGCGCTTTGGGGCCTTTCGTTCGTCACATGGGTTGGCCGTGCGGTACTGCTACGTCTGGGTACAGGAGCGTTGTTCATTCCCGACGTCTTCGTCTTGTTCGGGCGACTAATACAGCTTGATGTAGTCGGATGGAAAAATAACAACATACACGCTTAGGCTTTGCCGGTGTGGACGGGCTCGTGGACCAACAATCACGACGGCGGCGGCCACCACCTCACCACCGACATGACTATGAAGATGACCACTGCGACGCCGACCATCAACAACAGCAACCATCACCACCAGAACCAGGCTTCGGGTTTTGATGAGTTCCGGAGAACCCTATTCTTGCTTTGGCCGACGCTGAGTGCGTGTGGGCGGGCGACTATTGTTTTGCTATTGCGGCTCGACTTCTTCTGCTTGTACTTGACAAAAAGCCTTGAACCCCCGGAAGAAGGAAAGTTGTTTGCTGCAGAAAAAGTGAGAAAGAGATGCCACCATGGCGACGACCACCATCACCAACCACCACTCCGAACGATCGCAATACGGGCTTCGAGTCTACACCAATCTTCTCGTTGACCTATTTTCCTTCCTGCCTCGAGCCGACACCAGGTGCGCATTAGCGGCATGTGTGGGCGGGCGATCGCTGTTCTGCTGGGTCCGCACGACAGAAAATCCTGAAAAAAGCCGGAAGAAATACATATTTTTGCAGTTAAAAAAGGGAATCAAAAGGTGACACCACCGCGTGCACCGACTTCATCACCACCACCAAGCACTGCCCTAAATAATCCTCACCAGGCTTCGCGTTTACTTCCATCCCGCAGTCGGACCCTCTTCCTTCCTACTTCAGCCGACGCTGGGTGCGTGTGGGAGGTGCGTTTCAGTGGGCGACTACCGTTCTACTGTTTCGCTGCCTGCTTGAAAACCCGGCAGATACTTGTGTTGCTACTTCAAAGGGAGGTCGGGCGACGGACGGAAATCTACAGTGTTTATAGCACGTTACATGGAATTCGAAAGACACACTGTAGTGGTTTTAGGTTCAGGGTGAATTCTATACTTGCGTTCGCTCGGTATTACTTGAAACAAACGGTATGGAGTATGTGGTGTCAATTCGTGACGATGATATCCTCTTCATGCGTTTTGTGGTCGTTGTCTCCTTCTCACGGATATCGTTTTCAGAGAATGTTACGAGGACGCCCTTGAACAAGCGAAACCGGCACACCACATCTCCAGAGGTCAGGATAAAGCACTGATCGGAGAGTTGTGACACAACCAGAAAGCAGTACAGCGCATGTGGGTGTGTCGCATTCGCACGGCGAATAGTCGTCAGCATTGTAACATTGTACTCTGCGCATGTTGTCTGTTGTCTACCTGGTGCATGTCTGGGCTGTTTGCTCATTAGAGCCTAGGCCAAAAAGCAGACTTTATTATATCGATACGTACGTACAGAAAACGGCCTCTCGTTCTGAAACCAAGTAAATCGCCTTATCCACTCCCGCCGGGACGAAACAAAAATAGCGTCCACCACGCGCCTTGGGAGTGCACGGATCGCGCCTGGACCTCGCCCAATGTTCCAATGTCGATCACGTATCGTTAATCTTAGCGTTTTAATAAGAGTGCTCAGACCAAGAGATATGTTCGAAAAAGTACGAAAAAGTCACGAGCACAATCATTAATACCTGGTACGTGCTAATAATGGGCACCAGAAAAATACTCTGAATGCGCATTTAAATAAGGCAACAGAAGTGATCCACAGAAACTGACTGAGGTGGACACGATGTGATTATTACGAATAAATTCGAAGCAACAGCTGTTTGTTTGGGTTTGTTTTCATCATTTTTACTTTCCAGCCTAACTCGTAGGAGGGTTTTACCCTCAACAAAACTTCTGGAAAAGCCGTGGTCACAGGTGTCTACCCTTCTCCCCCCCGGTACGTGCCTTTATTTTCTATCGCGCATAGGGTTCAGCGTTCCCACTGCTCGTCGATTTTCATCGAATGTAGCTAACTCACCCTCTCGCGCTTTCCGCTAATCAATTTGTTCATGCAAGAAAAAGCCCCTACGAGCATGCACTCGGTGAGGCTTGAGCCCACGAAATGAACCTTGATAGGCACGCGGACCACCTACGAAGTCACCGGGCACGCCGGTAGTCCACAATAGTTGGGGGGGTCAAGTTGACGTTTTGATGTCGTTTCGTAGGTTTCGAAAGGAGACCGGGCAACTTGCCACGAGCTAAGCGCAACGAAACCACTGCAGCAGTGTAACATGAATACAAGCGGCAGTGTACTGGTAACCTATACCTTATATTTCTTAACGATTCGTATATTAGCACGTATTATTCACAATATAAATTTCAAGTAACAAAGAGGAGGGGTTGTGTGATAGTACGCTTATACTGTTGGTATTGCAGCAACCTAGGGATGTTTGCAGGTCGGCTGTCGTTCGGGTGGTATCCCATGGAACTTCCCACGACATGTCTGGCGAAAAACAAATTCCCGGACAGCATGTTTGGTGTTCTTCCTAAGGTACTAAGCTTGGGCTGTTCGTATATCGGCATTGGCAGTGATTGGGGGTTGCGTGAGAGCTTGCTTGGTAGTGTCCGTACGATAGAGTGCTGAGGGCATGTGCATGTCGGCCGTTTCAAGTTGAAACTTGACGTCAACACTTTGCCAACCTCCAGTGTGTGAGATGGCGAAGTAAACGCCCTCGCGGATTGACCTCAGTGATGAGCGAAGTATCTTGGAGGTAGAAGTAAGCACTTGTGATTCCGGTATCGCTGAAAGGGGTCGCCAAGATGACCCCCTCCTGGAGGTTTGGGTGCTGTGATGCTTCCTGGGGTCTGTGCGCCGTTGGGTTTCCAGGGGTCTGCTTTTGTTGAGAGGTGATCACCCCCGTGGACTGACCTCAGTGAAGGTGGGCACTGATGAGAGTAGCATCTTGACGGTAAGTACAGTAAGCACTTGTCATTGTGAGGGGAGGTGGCGGTAAGGCCTCCCCTGAGGTTGTTGTTTTGTTGGATTTCCAGGTGTCCGGTTTAGCGCTTCCTCTATCGTACAGTTCGTATAATGCACTACAGGTAGGGCAAAGGCTCTGCCACGTTTGCTCGGACCACGCTAGGTGCTATGCCGTCGTTATCGCAGAGGCTCTGCCACTCTTGCTTTGACCTCCTCAGGGTTTTAGTCGGCGTTATGGCAAAGGATCTGCCACGTTTTTTTCCGATGACGCAAGGTGTTGAGCCGTCGCGGTGGCAACCGCTACGGTAGTAGTTCGGCGCGGGTGGTATGAGGCTTGAAGCAGAGTCGGGGTAAAGCCAGATAGCACGTAGCAAAGGATTATACCTCACACCATTGCAGTGTGCCCTTATCAGACATGCACTATCCCACGCGTACAGATGGACGGGGAGCGAACTACTCTGTATGGCTCACGAAGGGTGCCTAGTTGGCCTGCTGAGAGGCGAGCATGCACGTTCGCCTGGCCATCCGTTGCTCGCACTATTTGTGTGCAGTATCATAGCTGGCCTCTACTCGTTGGTCGTTGCCTATGATGAAACACAGAACTACCTCAAGTAGAGTAGTCGTATCCCAGGAATGGGAGTAAAACAACCTACACAAAATACAATGCTAACACTCAACGGTGTAAAGCAACATATGCATCCGTACTATTACGGGGGACCATAGTTAATAGGACCAAATAGTGTTGGTAAAAATGGTTAAATATATAGGTTTTCATGTATACCATAGGTCCTACCGGTATTAACTATGGTCCCCGGTCCCCCGTAATATGATGGAAATGATTCAATACTTCCACAGTGCATACCTTTGTTCCATGCACTGTTTCCAACAGTGTATACCAAATATATATTAATCTGTTCGATGGCGTATTTCACCCGGTGTGTCCCAAGAGTTTTGTGTTTCACTCAAGCTCTCCGCTACCACAGTATCCCAAAAATTGGTGTTTTAACGAGGGCGGAGGACAGAAGGAAAAAAATAACAGAGAAAATGTGATACACATGCGGAGATATATGCCAAAGTCACCTGTACATATCATCCGGAACGCGATTGGAGCCAGTTCTTCACCCTCGGGACCGGCTAAATCAACTCTGATTTATGGTCTTCTCTGGCGGTTAAACTAATCCCGCAACAAGCTGGTTGTCGCCATTCGAGACCGTAGCGGGCGTATAGCATGGACAACGCACGCCTGGCCAAATATCTGATCCCTCGCCAGGACACCAAGTATAGGTCAAGGCATCCGTTTGGCATACCAACGAAACAACTCGTCATTTACCATCGGAGGGAGTTGCGCTCCGAAGTCTTTGGTTCGCTCGGCTGAGCAAATCCCAACGAGGAGAAATAGCCTACCAAGGTTGCCGTTTTCCACGTGAAGGGGCACGAGCACCGGCGAGGCGTTTTTTCGGACAAATCACCGGATTGTCGAACGTACTGGGGTCTGAGGGGATAGGCATGGGACGGCATTTTCCTTGCGGATCGTGGTGCAGACGGGAGTGGATTCCCCGGCAATAGGGAGAGGGTGTGTGTTCTTCACATCAAATAGTTGTTTCACCTCGCAGACATTCAGCATACCCAGTGCCCGTCTAAATTGTATATCCGAGAGGGATGCAAGCTCTGTGGTCAAAAATCAATCTGTGACACTACCTGAGTCGGGAGAGAAAATATCTAGACTCGGGTGCCTACATCCTCGGAGTAAACAACACTTTAATAACGGCCACAGACAGGCCCGACCAAGGTGGAAGAAACGAACCGGGTTCGAACCGGTACACAAAAACGTGAGAAATAAGTGTGGACAGGGGTCTCCTCTCGCTCTCCGGGGCAGAAAAAAAAAAACAACTATGACACCGAGAAAATACTTGAAATGCAGTAGGCACAATAGAAAATGCAACGCCAAGTTCATCGCACCGGATACGACTGGCAAGACATACACCTGCTAGAAGTCCAAACAGGCTGAATGAGAAACACACGAGGGATAAACAAATATTGAAGGATATGTGAAATATGAGGTAAAAACTGAAGTGTCCTGCTTCCCCTAAGGAGACGCGACAATCGCCACAAAAACAAAACGGAGAAACTATAAAACAACAATGGAACTAAGCAAGGGCGAAAGGAAACGGAAGGACGGGAGAGCCGAAGCACAACCAAAGCCCCTTCCTACTTTCATCGACCGCGGTTTCCTTACGACCTTTACCCCCTCTCCCTTCCCACTGCCTTGGGCGCCACTCAAAAAAGGTGTGTGACGCTTCTTTGTATAAATCGCCGCATATTTGTGCCAACCACGAAAGACAAAAACCGGCAGAAGACCAACGCCTCAACGTGTGTCGTGGACCGTAACTAGATCAACTCAAGCGGACAGGTCGCATAGCCTAGGTTATTGTTAGTGGGTGAGCTCGCGCGAGTCTCGTACTACCCGGAAGAGACTGCTCTTTCGGGTGGCAATCTTCACCGCATCTGACCCTCGTTGGGGTGCGGTTGTCTCTTTGGGGTGCGGTTGGATCAGAATGCCCATGTGTTTCGGTGGTTACATCACTCGGTTTGCCGTTTCAACGGGAGCAACGGGCTGGTCGACAGACGACACGTTTTCTGAACGTGGAAGTGTGGTGAGCTTACGCTTTATTTGTACCAATCCGCCGCAGGATGAAAAAACAATATCTGCAACTCACCAATACAAGCACGACGTGAATATCGAAGTGCGGAACGAAAGGATGAAGGCAGATTCAAACTAAAAAAAAGACGAACCCATGAATAAGTAAAAACTACGGAAGGACTGAAATAAGCCTAGAAGCGAAACCAAACACCAAAAATAATAGTACGTGGTTGTACCATCCCTGTCGTGCCCCCCTGGGCTTCGATAGATGATACAACAATACAACAAAGAAAAAAAAGCGAAAAAAGAAACAAGAAAGGAACCACCGACCCGGACAACACTTATTGCACAGTAATAAAAACGAAGGGTGCAAATGAACCAAAGACAACTCAATCACATTCGAAACAGCCGCGTAACTCTGAGGTACGACTAGCGTAAACAGGGTACACCTACTGGTCGGCCCCGTACCATGTTATCTTCTCTCATTTCTGCTGCCGTCAACCGCGGTTTCCATCCAACTGCTGCCCCCTCCTGCTTATCGATTGGACTCTACCCACATCGGATGCGTGGGGCTCTCTACTCAAAATGGTGATATATTCGTGCTGCCGAAACATGCCTCGTTCGGCTGCTTCAAGGGCTTGCTGGGGCCACCTGCTCGGCTTCTTTGCTGCAGTGGTCCACACCGCATTCCCAACTCCAAAGACCAGTGATGAGGCTTCCATGAACCCCTCGTTATCTCGAAACACCCTGAGGTCTTCAATGAGGCATCCATGGCAAATTGTAGTCCTCCCCACCGGTCATCGTCGCGAACATCCCCCCACTGGTCCTGTCGCACAGCGACCCTCGCCAACAAAAACCGCCGTTTACGAATGGTGGTTTCGATGCTCTCGCAGCGTGTTTTCTTGAGAGTCTTCGCGTACGACAGGGTCGTGTCGCAACCACGCTCTCGGCGCTGGAAGCCAATGACCCCCAGGGGCACTTCGTGATGCGCCTATCGAACCGCGGCGAAACGTTGCGCACCAAGAGTTTACGTCATACATCTGGGCAGCAGGGTCTCAATCACCTCGGCCCTCAATATGCGGACGTTCAGCCTAAGTGGGGCCGTCTTCATCTCTGTTACATCTCCGGGTTGAACCGTTTGACTCATGCCCCCATGATATATGAATCCGTCGTTCGATTGAGAGCCAGAACTCAGCATGTTTTAGGACAATGCCGCCGAAGTCTAAGCACTGGGTCTTCTGACATTATACCTGTCCTCAGCTTCTTCGACCACGACAGATAGAGCATTGGATGGCCGGCCACGCGTTCGTTGAAGCATCGTCTCGGTTTTGAGCTCCAATACCATGATGCCTGGTGCTTCCAATACGGTCATGATGACAGTCATGTTTTGTCACTCCTTCCTTGCGTCATCGGCGTACAACATGCCGCACACTGCCCATCGCACACATACCAAATGCACCTCTTTCCCGACAACCGCATCCTCCTCGAGGTAAACCAAGCCGCTTACGATGTCTCCGTCCTCGCTGAGGCATACTAACACGGCGTGTATCGCAGCAGGGAACAGCACGGGTCACAGCAACAGCTACAGCACGCAGTCCTCTCGCAACCCCTGCGTGGCATCAAACCATTCCGAGAGCTCGCTGTAATCCATCCCTACACCAGCTCTCATACCGTCGTGGAACCGGCAAACACTGTGAGCATCGTCGCTGGTGTGCTGAAGTGTGTGAGCACCTGCTACAGCACCTCTCGGTCGACAGAGTCGACCGCTTTCTGCAGATTCATGGCACACATACACCAACGGAATTTATCTCTCCCGACCGAGTTCTTGAAATCGCTGCACGACGAACAGCATGTCGACGGATGAACGTGCGGCACGAACACCGCACTATATCTCAGGGAGTATCTCACAGTCCATGCAGGAGCTGCTAAAGCGGGACGCGGTTGCCTTTTACCACACTATGCTTCTACATGAGTAACAAGCACAATTCTATAGTTGACACACTCTGTGCGAAATGGAGCAGTCTCAGTCAAACAATATGTATACCCTCAATATGATGTCATCCCCGCATGCAATCCGTCAACACGTCCGAAGCCCGCTTGTCAACCGTGCGATCTGTCAAAATATGCCATGCAAATCAAAACGGGTTGGCTGTAACGACGACTCAAATGATGGAAGTATGGAACGTTAGTAGTGTTGGCGAGCTACGATTGCCGTAGCGCTCTGCAATATCTCCCACAAATCCTAACCCGCCCGTGAGCATGATCGCAGGAGGAGCGATCCTAGTCTGCTTGGTAGCCTGAGGACTCACGCTGGCCATACGGTGATGGGCCACCGAGAACCCACGGTCATACCACAGTGTGCGAAGGGAGTTCACATCACGGAGGACCTATCACGAGTTCGTGCAGGATCTAACCACCAAATGCATGATACATCACATTGACAGATGCATACTCCGGAACTTGAAAGCTTCGGCTCTCGTGGTAAGGGAGCGACAACAATGTGGGAGGGACCCGTGAGTCCGTCCCCGGCCACATCAACCCACACCCCATAAGTCACCACCGTAAGTGAGGAAACGGGGCGAAGGGTTGGGTCCTACTTCAGAAATACGATTTACCTTAGTCAACCTTGGCTCTACTGAAGAGGTAAAGATGAAGAGAGATGGTACCTGCAAGGCTACCGAGAAGTACCAAGCTAGCCATACCTAAGGCAATGATAGCGGAGTTGTTCGTTTTGGCTCGCAGCACGTTTGGTTCACCCGACGCGACGCGTACAACTTTCTACACCCTGTACAACGGCAGTAGTTGGCAGTAGTTTGTCTGGCAGACAACCACTTCTTGAAAACCCTGCGCAGCTACCGTTTGGGAAACCTGCGCAACTAGTTGTCTACGGACTGCTACTGATTGGAGAAGGTTCGAAAGTAATTGAGCTACTGCAGTTGTCCTGACAAGTACTTTTGAAAACGGCTGCGTCATAGGCCAGTAGTACTAGTTAGAGGGGGTCTCGGGGGATCGGAGGGAACCTACTGCAGCATTATGCCATGCGGAGATTGGTACCGGGGACGTACAGACTCGAATCATTGATTCGCTTGCATCTGAGACACCGTCATCAGGGTGGAAATACACAATAACAGGTCAGCCGGGAAACGAACCACAAGTATAGCAGTGGCACCAGTTAGTTGTTGCCATCCCCCTCACCTATTACTTCTAGGGTTAGGGTGAGTTAAAGCCACCCAGAACGCGAACAAAACAAAAACGACACACAACACACACCAACGCCAAGCCCCCCGCCGTCCACGTCATTCCGCGTAGACAAGAGGTTGTGTCAACTCCTGTCGCCAAGTACAAGCAAAGATCTGCCAAAGACCACACAACAGCTTGCTACGCGTTGTCCCAGCCGGCCTGACTGCCATCAAGCGCTACCGCCCCACCTTTTCCACATGTTGCTGATCCATGTAGTTTGAACCGCAGACTCCCTCCGCTGCTCTCTCAAACTAGCACTAGTTGCCGACAGTTGGCTGGACAACCAGTGTTTTGAATAGCTGCGCAACTATTAGTCTGTAGGCAACAGCTGTTGTGAGAACCTGCGCAACTATTGGTCTGCAGGCAACTACTGGCTTTAAAACTTGCACAACTATTTATCTACAGACAAATACTAACCTACGCAACTACATGTCTGCGGACAAATACTAACCTGCGCAACTATTTTTCTACAGACAACTTTCCTGTTGAAAAGCTGGTCAACTATTTGTCCACAGACAACTATTTTTTTGAGAAGCTGCGCAACTATTGGTCTGCAGGAAACTACGCTGTTAAACAAGCTTCCCCACTATTTGTCTACAGACAACTATTCGTTTCAGAAGCTGTTCAACTATTTTATCTACAGGCAACCAGTGTTTTGAAAACTTGCGCAACTATCAGTCTACAGGCCACTACTGTTTTGAGGACCTGCGCACCTAGTTGTCAACGGACAACTACCTGTCCTGCACAACTAAACGCATCTACTAGTTGTAGTTATTAGTTTAGTTGTACAGGGTGTGGAACTTTGCCATCAAGTGTAACTAGTGACTAGACTAGGCTAGTCTAGAATGTGCAAGTGTATGTCCTCTCATGTGGACACATGAGGAGATCATGGGCGACTCGCGAGTGGATGGAAGTATTGCCCACTACGCCCCTAGGGCAGTGGAAAAGCTTCGGTATGTACACATAAGGCTTAAAGTAGGAGCTTCAAACGGGTACTACAGTATAAGATGGCTTTATTGTTTATAGAGCCAGCAAAAGTTTGCTCGTATACCCATGAGATACTATCGCGTCCTGCTGGCGGTTCTATGTTCAGAACGCCGTTATTGACCCGGAGCCATGCACAGTGGATTCTACAGTCGAGGTGGCGAACCATATGAGTCAATGTCTAAGAGTGTCTATAGACCACTGCCCCATGGATTTCCCCAGAGGACAGGGAGCTGTCGAAACAATGGAAGAGTGTCTACCTCAAACCATTGTCGGGACTCTGCGAATTTAGACTCAACGAGAAGTGGGTCAAACGCGTAACCCCTGATCATTGCCTACCCCTGCCTTCAGTTCTCGCTCATCATGCCTACCCCTGGTGAGTGGCATGCCTATTTTAAACGTTTTCCATTCCCGCCATTCGTTACTGCCATGCCTGTCATCGATGGTTGACGCAATACGCCTGAACGAGTGCAGTGTTCGGAAAGAGAATGCTAGTTTCTGCGACAGACAGCAAGCCCCCTTTTATTTATGCTGTTACTGCCACCCGGTCTGGGTGTTGTGGGCGATGACCGATCGCAAGCTCTCGAGTGGCATCGGTGAAACGTAACTACTCGAGTACTTTCTAACTGGCGTAACGGGGATATCGGGACACAGAAGGTATCACTTCGCTGCTGCTGCACGTATTTTCTGGTGGACTCGCAAGTGTCGTAGTACTTTCTAAACAGGAGGATGAGTAGACAAACGTGTTTCACTCCATCGCAGCTCAATGTATTTCACGCTTTGCGGAGGTCGCACCACGATACCGACTGTCGACCTTGTCCACCAGGTGTGCCTACCAGAGAAGAGCGAGATGCAGCTTCGGTGGCAGAGACTCAAAACGCACACCAGCTGGAGACCGAGGTTAGGAGGTAGTTTGCAGTCATCCGGAGCCGGGAAAATATCATATATCGAGGAGAATAACGGCTTCTTCGAACCATTTTGCTGAGAAGTGTATTCGGACGGTGAGTGATACGACGTGAATCGCCAGGAGTTAAGGTAAGAGAAAAAGTCGGCGGCGTCCTCAGCCTAAAACGTTTGTTGGAGAGGCGAGCCGGTCGGGAGAGAAGACACAGTTTGCCAGGGGTTCGATTGCCAAGTGCTTGCTAGGAGGACGAAGCTGGCGACAAATTCAGCCCGAAACACTTGTTCAAACGGTGGGTCTGACTGGAAAGTGCATCGAGTTTGGTAGGAGTTCAATCGTCAAGCGCTATGACGGAGGATGGGGCTGGCGTCACAAATTCAGCCCGAAACACTTGTTCAAACGGTGGGTCTGACTGGAAAGTGCATCGAGTTTGGTGGGAGTTCAATCGTCAAGAGCTATGACGGAGGATGGGGCTGGCGTCCATTGCTGCCTAAATCGCTTGCTTAAGCAGCGGGTCTGGTTGGGAAGGTGGAGCAAGGCCCGTTGACCGGGGCCGCACTCTGTTTAGTGCTAGTGAACACCACCAGACTTGGCGGGGTATTGTGGCGGCAACGTAGCACCAGGCAACATACAATGGATCAAGGCTTTCGGCCACGAGGCATTGGGCGCAGAGACGCGATGGGTTCCTCTGTGGGGGTAGGCGTTTCATTCGACAGCCTTTTTCACTGACAGGGTCGTAACGCCTCTCCCTGGGGTGTGCGCCCTATGCATATGATGCGACGCGTCGGGCATATCAGTGCTTAGAAACGATACCACGTGAAAACGAATGAAACGTGCTGACACATTAAATGGATGACCAACGCAATCAAGTCCTGAAAGCTATTTAACCATTTTGAGACCATTGAACTCGCATGCACACATCGTTATCGTGATATTTAGACCCGCAAAAGCTGGTGTATAACATGTGGTCTGGACCGTTGGTTATGGGTTCCCCCGCTATCGGATGAGCGGAGCACTACAAGGACTTCAGGTGCGATTTGATATATATATATATATATACACGCCAAGGAGCGTAAGCAAGGTGAGTCTTAGCGAGGCAGCTAGGACGCTTCCTGACCCGACGCTTGCCGCTGGACCCGTATAGCAGCAAACCGGGCGCCTACCTTTCGACTATCATAGCTGGCCACACTCACAGCCAAAACATCGTTCAGGGCTGTCACTTACAGAAGTGCCGGTGCTGGTAATACCCGAAAATGCAGCGCCCCGAGTATATTTTTGTACCTATCCTTGCTCTTTCTAATTGCGGTAAATATCGCACAGTCTATCAGCGGTTCAGGCTTCGGTCGAGGCTCAAACAATTTCGTCATCGTAGGGTAGAGATGTATACTTGCGGCCATTGTTGGCCGCCAAGCCATGGGAGGGACATCTGGTGAAGGTCACACTGAATTTTTCATGGTGCGGCTACACGCTCCGTCGTGTTGATGCCGCCGCAAGGTGGACAACGGTGGCCGTGCTGATCATCATCACTACACAGAACACGACGATACAATCAACTTGATTTCCACGCCGTTACCTATGCGGCTCGCGGCTAACACCACAGCCTCACACAAGAGTATCCAAAGCGCGAGGAAAACTAGTGCGGACGGAGGCCCTTCAAGCTTGAACGTGCCAGTTAGTTTGTGATGGCCCCGAAATTGTGCGCAGCGACAGCAGTACAGTATGTCAACCAATGTGGGGCAATGCCATCAGTAGTGTACAGTATAAAAGGGGGCACCGGCCAGCCACTACTAATAAATCAGCCATATACTTAAAACTTGTCAATGATAGAACGGGCCAGCAATTTGTTTCCGGGGTCCAAATATGCCGTGAACCATACGTAAAGTTATTACATGCATGCAGTGCAGGGCACCTGACCAAAACCAGCAGATCTGCTGTAGTCCAGGCTTAATTTACGTCTTTGAAAACGGCGCGTCATCAACAAACTGCAGTCGAACGACTACCGAAACTCATGTTTTCCTTGGGACCCCCGCGTGGCGTTGTTGTTGCTCATGTGTTTTCATGTGAAGAACATGTTCTGTTGTTACTGTGGTTGTACGTTATCTCCCATCTTGCTTAACCGCCGAGGTTTTGGACGAGGGTAAAACCGGTGAGCTACGTAGCCCCGGTACGAGTTCTTTCGCCAAACCTCTCAAGACGGTGCCTACCAGCATTTTCGCTAAGGGTATGCGGTATGAGACCGTCTCGCCCACCCAGGCAAATTCATTGTGGGGCTTTCACGAAGGGCGGTATGGAAAAGGGTAAAAGGGTGTCCGTTTGTTTTCCGCGGGATGGCGGCGTGGCAAGCACGCTGGGCAACGGGAGGGGACGGGACTGCACGGTTTCTTGGCCGGATGGAACAGAAAACGATAGGCAGGAGGGTTCATAATAGGTCGGAAAGTTGGTCCCGAACGTGACCACGATTACGGTTTGGAAAATTTAATGCAGTCGGGAATGTCTGGGACCACGATCGCAAACGTGTGCCATAGACAACTTCTGAAAAGAGGGAAATGTTTATACCTAGTGCTTGTGCTGCGCCTAAAGTTGTACCTTGCATGATACTCAGCCGTTTTCATTACCGACTTGTGACTACGACATACCAGCAGCACCAGCTATCACACACGAAAATGCAGAAAATGAACAAACTATGTTCCAGGTTTAAACGTTGCTTCAACTGCAAAAAATATGCGTACCTGATATTGAAACGCGGAGGGACAAAAATTGCGAGTATGAATAAACAAAACATCTGGAGTATCGAAGCTCCTCTGCTGGTGTCGCATCTGGAACAATGCCTACGGCAGTTACACCCACCGCCATATGATAAACAAACGATGGTCAATGGAATGGATATACCTGCCCCAATGGTGAGGAGGCGTTCTACGATAATAAACATTCTCCCTAAAATTTCTGAGGTTCATCACTTAAAGAGCTACTTACCTCACGCGAAAATTGACTCCAACAAAAATGGAATAACATCCCGATGAATTATCCCATTGGCCAAGTATACAAAAACACATTTTTTCGAAACAAGATTGACATTCCGGCGATTCTGATTTAAGAAGCTCCATCACTCAGAAAAAAATGTCAGAAATGTGCTAACTCTATCGTACAACGCGTCCGAGATTCGGAATAGGAAAAGTCTGTGATAAAGTCGGGATGGGATCGGAGCAACTGGGCAGACAATAGGACGGGAAACAGCTGGGACTGGTCAGGCAGTGGGATGGGAAAGGGAAAAAGTAAAGACGGACTGACGGCAGCTTACGACGGGACCTTACACAGCGGTAACAGAATCAAGATACGATGGCATGGGTCTGGGAATCAAACTTGGGAACGGACAATCGCAGGGTGTCCCGTTTCCGTACCATACACTTCCCAATCCGATCACATTTTTCTGTCCCGACTTTGACCACACGTACGCTTCGTGTATCTTGGATGCCTTGTATGTCACAGAATTTGTAGGAGGTTGGTATGAGGCTTACATTGGGTAGACGATTGGCTAACCTTTTACCTTTAACCCAATGGACTAAGACCTTAACAAATGGTGACGACGGCAGAACATGGGTCGTTGGTCGTGAATTCGAATCTCAAGCCCACCATGATATCGCTCCTTAACGAAAAGTGAATTTCCTCATGTTGTCCATAATCTAAAAAACAAAATTCTGGATCCCCAGAAATTAGAACCGCGTGCCGGTGTCACGCGTCGACCCGTATGTCGGGTCCGTTCCAGGGGAGGAGATTGTTATGAGGCTTAGGTGGGGTAGGCGATAGGTTAACCTTTCACCGTTAGCCCAACGAACGACGACCCCAACAAGGTATAATGAGGAATATCACACCGTGGACACGTAGGTCATCGGGTAACCGGGTCCTCATTGATGTCGTGTACGATTAATAGGGATAAATTACACAGGGAGGAATCGGTTTTACTCGCACCCAAACGGGTAGCGGCAGGTCGGGGCAATACCCATGGAGTACCTGGGTAGTAGACAAGCGAGGTACAACTGTATAATATTAAAAGCAGCCCAGGAGCGAATCGTAGCGGGACTAGAGCGGTCGTAAAGTCAACATGAGCACGAATTCGAGCTTCACAAGGCGCTCGCTACGATCTGGCCATACGGCATGCTAACTCGAGACCACGTTGAAGCTCAGGAGCGAATCGTAGCGGGACTAGAGCGGTCGTAAAGTCAACATGAGCACGAATTCGAGCTTCACAAGGCGCTCGCTACGATCTGGCCATACGGCATGCTAACTCGAGACCACGTTGAAGCTCCAGTAGCAGTACTGCAACGTATATTGCATTCATTCACAGAAATTCACGAACAAGTGTCAAAGCTTTGGGGTGCACGCGCGTACGGCAGCAGCAGCGGTAACACTACGTACCGCAGTCCGTCGTTTTGGGCATATCGCGCCCAAACTAAACACTACCAGATATATCTCTGTTAGAGATTAATAAATACACTGGTAATTTTGCAGTCTGTCGTACATATGTCTTCAAAATTTGTTCCAAGTATTATTGGGTACCCCCACACACCACTCACTGGTAAACCCTACCATCCAGGTACCAGCACATGTCTGGTTTTCGGTTTCTGTAGGTTGAGTTCCTATGCGAATTCGCGACACTGGCTTTGGTGTTATCAGCGCCGACGACTTTGGTACGGTTCCAATTGCTGGCCTGGTGACTATATGGGAGTGCCAGAAGCTTTTTACGGTGGAGGTTTACGTTGAACGTTCCGGGGCTCCTATGTCCCGCCAAGCTATACTGTGGAATTCTACGGAACATACGTGTGAATACAACTGATACCACAGGCATATCGTACGTGTACGTACGCATTAGGCCCGACATTGTAAAGCACAAGTTACCCACACATCCTTCAACTGGCGCCCGGTAAGCACGCCGTAGTGGCTCAAATGTTGTGTTGTTATATATAATACCTCTTACGGAACCACGCCTTGCCATGAAGATCTCTGTGTACCCCGTCCAAGCGCCGACCTTGAAAATATACCGTCCGCGACCCGACACACAGTCCCGCGCGCTAGACACCCCCTATTACGAGGCAACATCGCAGTCAGAACCCCCGACGACCCATAAACCATCTATGATGTGTATAGCCCATTTTTGGTTGCCGTCACTATTGGCCCAGCAGTATGTTTCCCATTATTGAGGAAAATGTTCGGAATCAAACAATTCGACAGACAAGCTACAATAATAGCAGTATTGAGGAAGTTGTTTCTCTTTGGAAGATTTCTGCGTGCGTCAACATCTGTTGCGCCAAAACGGGTCCTGCATACCGTGCTAATATTATTGGTGAACATCGCGCACCCCTCGACTGCACTCATCGCTTATTAAGTCACCCGCCAGAATGTCAAGGTTTACCTTTGGATCGTGTTGCACGAGCACTGTGCGTCACCCACAGCCTGTCCAGGTGTGAAGATCATCTTCCGGCGGTTGAAATCGTCTTCCGGCATTTCTACCTGACAGGTGTTTTCACCTGCCCAGGTACGTTTAGGGAGTGCAGACACGTCAGGCGAAGGCATCGCAAGCATCATTGGAGCTACGCCACGTTACGAGGACTGCCTACATTTAAAGTAGAGGCCTGCAAATAACCCGCCAGAGTTGAAGTCGGTGGCGCATTTACCGCGCGCGGTGGCAGCACGACGAAAACGAATTGAATGTCATTTTGACTTGCACTCTTAGAAACTCGTCTCTGGTTCAGTATCCGGTGGCTACATTTTCTCTATTTTTTCTCCTTACATCTCCGCTCCCTTGCACCTACCCGCAATACTACAGATACTTCGAAGCCTCGCTCGCTCCGACTACTCCGGTTTCAGGGGCAAAGGACGGATAAGTATGGCACATTAATGTAAGGACGGCCCAATAACAGGCCTTTTGGAAGCAGTAAGGGAGTACCAACCATTTAGAGCTTTTTGGAAGGATCTTGTGAGGACGGGCGATGATGATTGGTGCGAGATCGCGCCGCTGCCATGCCGAGATGTTTGCCGAGAATATAGAGCTTGCGAGCCGGAGAGAGAACGATGTTGCAACTCGGACACTCAGACATTCACAGCCGCAGAGGCCGGTTCAACACCCTCCTTGTTGTGGCCTTGTATCCCCCACGTAGTATGTGCCTATTTCATACCGGTAGTTGTGTTGCTGGGCGCTTGAGCTTGGTCCCCGTGTGAGGGTCGCACATGTTTTGAGTGGGTGCGAGTAGCTAGATCAGAGCAACTCCAGCTCCAAACTGCCTCGCCAGCGGCACTAGGTCCGTCTCGTTCGGATCGCAGTAAGCAAAACGTGGTGTACTTCAGATACCACACCGCAAATTATGCCACTGCCCAAACGTGTGAGAGGGTGTCGATCCAAATGTTAGTGCCCCAATAGCCCTAATGTTTAGGACACATCTGGTACTTAATACCAGGTAGTGGTGAGCGGCAGTATCAGCCTGTCTGAAAATCTAAGAAATTGTGATACTCCTCGTAAAACCCAAACGGGTTTCCAGATTTAGACAGAGTGGTACCGTGTACGTGACACACTCCAAGCGAGCTCGGGCATCAAGTTTAACGAACCCTCCCCGAGGAAAACATGACGAAAGCATTATTATTCTAAACATATTTTCCTGGCGTGGGATCGAAGCCGCTTCAGGGATCCTCTACACCACCATTCTATAGCAGTGCTAGACGTCTAAGAATGAGAAGCGTGAAATAGTTCTTGAAGTGCTTGAATTGCTTGAACTAAATCTGCATTACGCCACTCCATTGGCAGTTTTTGTAGTTCACTGTGTTCTAGCTTTATAATCTTGGATTCGGTTTAATCGCTAGGCGATGAGTGTTTGCGCAAAACCTGGGGTCTGGTACTGTTGTGCCCCCTTCCACCCGCTTGATACTGCGGCAATCTCTCGGTTTCACAGATGAGGGGAGGGTAGGATCCTACGGGGTCCGTTACTGTGGTGCCCCTTTCTTCCCGCTCGATACTGCTGTATTCTCCTTTGGGTTCTTCTATATGTATGTGGGAAACTACGGGTTACCCCTTTCCTTGTGTCTGAGCCGCGTGTGTCATCCTTCGGTGGTGTTCCGGTGGTACATGGGTCAGCCGTCATCGCGGTCTTGCCTTACGGGGTCTGGTAATGTTGTGCTCCCTCCCTCTCTCTTGATGCTGCTGTATATTCTCATTTGACGGTGGAGGGGAAGGCATGGTCCTACGGGGTCTGGTACTGTTGTGCCCCCTCCCTTTCCCTGGATCCAGCTGTATTCTCTCGTTTTGACGGGGAGGAGAGGGCATGGTCCTACAGGGTTGGGCACCGTGATGCCCCCTCACTCCCCTCGATACTGCCGTATTCTCTCGTTTGTCGGTGGAGCGGAGGGTATGGTCCTACGGGGTCTGGTACTGTTGTGTCCCCTTCCTTCCCTCGATACTGCCGTATTCGCTCGTTTTGATGGTGGAGGGGAGGTACCGTGGTGCCCCCTCATTCCCGCTTGATACTGCTGTATTCTATAGATTTGACGGTGGAGTGGAGGGTGTGGTCCTATGTGCCTGGTACTGTTGTGCCCCCTCCCTCCCTCTTGATACTGCTGTATTCTCTCGTGCTGGCGGTGGAGTGGAGGGTATGGTCCTGCGGGGTCTAGTACTGTGGTACCCCCTCCCTTCCTCTCGATACTGCTGTATTCTCTCGTGCTGACGGTGGAGTGGAGGGTATGGTCCTGCGGGGTCTAGTACTGTGGTGCCCCCTCCCTCCCTCTCGATACTGCTGTTTTCTCTCGTTTGAACGGTGGAGTCGAGGGTATGGTCCTACGGGGTCAGGTACCGTTGCGGCACCTCCCTTCCTCTTGATACTGCTGTATTCTCTCGTTTTGACGGGGGAGGGTATGGTCCTCCGGGGTCTGCAGCTGTTGTGCCTCCTCCCTCCCTCTCGATACTGCTGTATTCTCCTTTGGTTCCTCGTATACGTGTCGATACTACGGTAGAACCCCTCACTTTGGATCTGAGCCGCATGTATGACGCTATTATTGACTGGCCATCTTGTCTCGGTCTCTTAATTGGCCCGGTGGCGAAACCTCTGATGTAGTTAGGGGCTGGGACGTCCGTCTCTGCCCGTATAAAATGCAGTTTATGGCGTTCAGTTCCCTTCGACCCATGATAATAGTGTTTGGTGGCTGCAAGCGCATACCAGTCAGTCGGTTTGCGACAGCGGTTGGCTGCCGAGGCTCCATGGTATGACGATTAGTTTCCTTGGCTCAGCCGGGGACTTAGGCGAGGGCGACTACTTGGTCCCGCCGACAATCGTTTATGTCTCGGGCTGGTTCCATTCGCCTCAGGATTCTAAGGGATCGAGGGCGTCGATCGTACGTTAGGAAGCGGCGACCGTTACCTTGGCCATATACACTCCGTGGGGTGGCGGGGGACCCGCTTGACTCAAGCTAATATGATGATATTTGCGCTGACGTGTGACGGTGCCCCTTTGGGAGTCTCACATGCGCTTTCGATACTCCAACGCCACACGTTTCGTTTGCATATATGTATATTGTTCCGTATATATGTATTTTATTTATTTTATTCAATTTTATTTTATTTTTGTTCGATTGTATTCAGACACCAACGCAACTCGTTACCCTCACTTTCTGTTACGGTATTAACACCCATATGGCATGTAGATACGCACGGAGTTGCGTTGCCGGTGTCTGCGCAATCGTCATGTTCTCTCGACGACCCGCCTGGATACACAGCTTCGCTTCGACGCTTGCTTACAAAGATTTACTTACTTTGTACCAAGGGGGGCAGAATCATGTCACTCGTTTGAATCGATCACCTCACCCAGGTTGTCACGCGTGTCTTTGCTCGCGGGGCTGCTTATGGTGTGTTACAGCATTCCGTATACGACGCTAGCTGGCAACGGTTCACTTACTCCGTACCAGGGTGGCAGAGGTATGCCCCTGGTTGATCCGATAACCTCAATTAAGGATACACGTGCGTTTCGCGAGGTTTCCTTTTGCGCGATATGATACCCCGCACATAAACATATACATATATATATACATGTATGAGTATCTTCTCCTCCTTTCCCCCGCGGCGCGCTGTAGATGGTCGCCGCCGGTTGGCTCTGACACCTTGATCGACGCCACGCACACGTGCGGCCCGTTCTTCTCCCCACGCCCCCCTTGGATACCGACGAACGCAAGTGGGCGCGCACGGGAGCCCGGCCCGCCTCGGGAGTGTGGCCGTCCGTGGCGGATGTCACTCGTGACCCCTTGCAGCGTCTCCTACGGCGTATTTCCGTGGGATGCTCCGATATGGAATGCGGGGGGGGATGGGAACCAATTCGTGATAGGCTTCTGGCACGACATCATCCTTAAAAGAACACCCGCTTCGAGACACGTTGGTGATGTACTTACGCGATGGAGGGGATCTTCACGATCTTCTCCTAAGGGAATACCGGGGTCCGTCGAGCGCCGGCCCGTACGACGTCGCCCGATTTCCCGGAGCGGTGTTCCACACCCGTATCCCGTCAAGGTTCACCAGGTTCGTGGACGACGAGGCACGAGCCCTCGGCTTGAGACTTCCGTGCCAAAGGGTAACGGGTGCCCAAGTTTCGGCTACTATCGCGCAGGGACGGGCAGCCATCACATAGTGGCGCGCATATATTTCGCTGGATCGGGCGTCTTCAAACGCTCCTCGAGACTTACGGTACCCCTTTATTTGGTGTTCTCTTCCAAACAGAACGGCACTGGCGGGAGCCTCTCGAAGGTGGGTCACCTCTATGTGGGGAGGCAACGACCAGGGACTTGGTTCGGTTTGCGTTTTGCTCTACGTGTCAGGAAAAAAACGTTGCACCCGTTAAATTTCTACTAGCAAGAGCGGCGCTCTGCCGGTTCGATCATTGCCGGCCCCGCGATATCCGGCGCGGGTGCCTGTGGTTGTGGATGTTGATAAAACGCAACCACGTCGACGCCAAGTACTGGCGGCGATGGAGGGGCGCCCCGGGCAAGTCCGAAAAAGAGGGTGGCCGACGAGTTTGACGCGTTTGTGCTCGTTGTTTCGGCTGGGTCTCGTGGTTGGCAAACGGCTACCCCATACGATGTCTTTGATTTCCTCTGCTCCCTAGACACGCAAGGGAAAGGCACCGAGATGGTACATGAAGCATCTTGCCCCGGTGTTGGCCACGCGGGCGACGACACGTGCCTGACGGGGTGTTCGTGTTGTGAACGGTATGCGGCCGAGTCTATTCGTGACGATTTTGGGTCGAAGCTGAAAATGGCGATGAAAGAAAGCGGGCAAGGAGAGGAATGGGACCCCGTCCGCCGGGTAGGAAGTCCGTGCTCGAGCCCGTTGGTAGATTCGTACCTTACCTTCGTACCTGAGGAACAGAAGAAGGTCATGATTCAGGTCAATCAGGCGGCGCCGATGCTGGAACACATACTCATAGATCTGCTAAGCGACATGCGGTTGCGCGCTCAGGTGGCTAGCTCTCTGGTAGAGCGTATTTTGCTGACCCGATCTATCGCCTGGTATCCCTTGGCTTTCTATTCGATGCGCAGGGGTTACAATCTCTCCTTTACCGTGGGTCGGCACATCGTGAGGCTCCCAGCGTCGAAGGGTTTGATCTTCAACTTTCAGATTTGGAAAGGCGCTGCGAGCCCTTATGGCGGTGTTAGCGGGCCGGGACTGCCCGGTGATTTGCGCCTTTCGGGCGGTCACGGCGTACATTTTGGCCGCACAGCGGATTGGGTGAGTCTGAGGCACTGGGCACCTATTCCCCGTTGCTACGGCAGAAGTTGGCCGGGGCCATCTCTCTCTTTCCGCGGCCCGTATGACGGCGAACCTGTAGAGCTATCTGCGAATGGCAGACCTGCCGAAACACTTCACGATGCACTCCTTTCGAGGCGGAGGCTCGCTCAGCAAATCCCTGGCCGGGACGGCTGTGGGCGAGATCATGAAAATTCGTGGCTGGAAACAGAATCAGTTGCAATGTACAACATCGGGGCTACCTCGAGTGGACAAGTGCGGGGTAGCAAGAAATAACGTGACCAGAGCTACGCGGAGCTAGCGAGCTACCGTAGTCGCCGGACTTCAGAAAGGACTTTGCGGCGTGTGCGGGTAAGGACTGAGTTCAGGTGATAGTAGTTTGGGTGAGATTATTCTGCCCCGGACCAGCGGTCAACTACAAAGGCGATCTGAAGGGAGGCGTAACGAAGTATGGGCGGGACCACAGCCCGGCACAGGAGGCCTCATCCAATCCAATACTTACATCATATGATCCACGGTACAGAGACAGAATACTACAGTAAAATGGCGATCCAATCCAGGGATTCAAATTTGGCACAAATAATGGAACCATTGAATATATCAAAATGTCTCAGAATTTGTATCGCAACAAGGTCAGTTCTTCTTTTCGCTCCCGAAACCTCGGGAGTAGAGTTGGTGGCAACAGTTCTTGATACCATCCCACCCACCCGGCAGTAGGATTAGCATTCTTGGGTTTGTATACCCAGATCATTTACAGGTGCTAACCCCGCGCAGAGTTTGTGATTCGCCACTTTACTCAGCGCGGGGGGAAATACCGGACGGCACCCCCTGCCCGGCGCAGGAGGCCTCGTCCCATCCAATACTTACAATAAATGATCCACGGTAGAGAGACAGAATACTACAGGAAAAAAACGCGAGTCGTTTCACTGGAAATAACGAATTCTGAAGAAAGAAAAACTCAGCCTGGGCCAGGTTTCTTGCTTCATATTTTTCCTCCTGCCTATACTGCAGTACGTTGGTTCTGGTAAACTCCTCCTGGGGTTGTGCTTGTAGCGGCACGTATATATTCGTCTCCGCCCTGCGTTCGTCCACTATGTGAGCAGCCCCTTGGATTCAGACAATACGAAACAAGCAGAGCAGGCTCGTGATCCACCCACGCCATACGACTACCAATACGTCCTGTCAATCGAGAAAGGGAAAATAAATATAAAAGTTAAAATCACGGAGAATCAGCGCAAGAAAGAAAAAAACAAAACAAAAATAGGAGAAGAAAATGAAGACCACGTTTGAACTAGCTGCACCAGTTGGTGGCACTATTAATAGTATGCTTATAGTATAGTCATGTTCTACTTGGAGAAGTGTTGTGCCCACAGAACTTGTATATCTCCACAAGATATAAAATAGGCGCGGGCATTAGTTGCGCTGGATGTCGACGGGTAGAGAGAAATACAACATTGTGTGTGTGTGTGTTTTCACATCTAACCGATCTCCCTCCCCGTTTGTGTTCTTCACATTAAACCTTTCGTTCTACCCGTCGACATCCAGCACAACCAGTGTTCGTATCGATTCTTCAATCCTGAAAGAGATACAAGTTATTTATGTGGTCACAAAGCTACGCCACGGAGATACTACGTTGCCACGTACCAGTATGCAGTAAGCACAGCCGTGGGCAATGCAAAGCCATGTCATCATACTATGAATGGATCCGACAGGCACGACATACACATTCTATGAAACGAAAGGAAACAATCGAAGAGCAAACAGAAACAAAGAAAACAAATCAAGAGAGAAAAGGGGAAAAAGAGGGAAAAATAGAAGAAACAAACTGTCGTGCCCCCCCCCCCCACAGGCGACGTGGCAAACACTTGGAAAAGATCGAGCAGGGAAAAAGAAAAGAAAAAACAACAGAACTACTTGTAAACAGAGTAGGACAAAGAACCAAGCGAAAAATGACCGGGAAAATAATAGGCAGACCAAAGTCCAAAGCACCCTCCAGGTAGCGGCAGCAGTTTGTGGTACGCGCAATATAGCCAGGTTCTCCCTGCTAGTCCGCGTGGTACCTTGCTACCCAGACTGCCGTCTCCGCCCTGCGTTCGTCAACTATGCCCAGCCCCTTGGCATCAGACAATACTAAACAAGCAAAGCAGGCTCATCATCAAACCACGCCACACGACTCCTTCCATCCGGCGCTTATCAATCGAAAAATGCAAGAGAAAAAAGAGACAATGAAAATCACGGAGAAACAGCATAAGGAAGAAAAACAAAGCAAAAAGAGACGACAAGGGAAGACCACGTTCGAACCAGCTGCACCAGTTGGTGGCACTATTAATAATATGGTCATGCTCTACTTCCTAGTCGGCCTGGTGCCTTGCTACCCTATCCGCCATTTCCTTCCTACTTTCGTCCACCGCAGTTTCCCTTCTACCCCTCCTGTTCCCCCCCCTCTCCGCATTCTTTTGGTCGGGTTTTCTGCCACTTCTCCTGTTGCCCCACCTCCCCTCATTCCCTTGAACACCATCCACGGCGGATGCGCGGCGCTGCCCGCTCAACTCAGCCTCAGCCCCGTGCTAACTCACCATGAATCGTTCGGCTGCTTCAACGATCCCCCGGTACCACTTCCCCACCTTTTTGGCTGCAGTGGACCACAACGCGGTCTCAACTCCAAACACCAAGGGGGCAACTTCCGTTGACTTTTCGGTGGCTCGGAACTCTCTACAGTCTTCGACTATGCATCTATGCTAAGTCTTACACTGTCCACCTGGTCTCGGGTTCTCCCCACGAGCTATCGTCCCGAACATTACCCGACTGGGTAATCGCTCCTTGCTTTGCCGTGCCACGCCCCCCGCAAAGAAGAGCCGCCGTTTACGAATGGCCGTTTCGATGCTCTCGCAACGTGTCATCTTGAGGGCCTTCGCGTACAAGAGGGTGGCATGGTCAGTACGAAGTCGGCGCTGGAAGTCAATGACTCGCAACAGGACTTGGTGGTGAGCCGTTCGAAGCTTGGCAAAGTGTTCCGCTCTGAGAGTCCACGTCACACACCCGTACAGCAGGGTCTCAATCCCCTCGGCCTTCCGCATTCGGACGTTTAGGCTATAAGGGGGGCGGTCGTCCTATCTTACAACTCCGGGCCGAACCGTTTAAGACATGCTCGCATGAGACGGATCCGTCGGTCGATTTCGAGCGAGAGGTCAGCGTTTTCGTGGATAATGCCGCCTACGTATAAGAACCGGGTCGTCTGCTTCTACCTCTGGCCAGCTGCCTCGATGACGAGCCGTGGTGCGAGGGTTATCTGGTCTGGTGTTTGTAGGAGCATTGTCTCTGTCTTCTTTTCCGACACCGTGAGGCCTACTGCTTCGAAGACAGTCACAATGACTGTCATAATTTTCGCGAGCCCTTCAGCCGACTTCGAGACCATTCCCTTGTCATCGGCGTACAGCATGCCCCATACAGCCCTTCAAACGCACGCCAATGGCTCCTCCTTCCCTGTTCGAACTATTCTAGCTTCACTGAGTTGGACCAAATCCCTTACAATGGCTTCGTCTTGGCTGAAGCGTACTAGTACGACGTGTAACGCAGCAGCGAAGAACACGTTGAACAGTAACGGTGATAGTACACAGTCTTGCCGCAGCCCCTGCGTGACATCAAACCATTCCGAGAGCTCGCCGTCATCAGTACGCACGCGAGCCCGCATGCCATCGTGGAAATTACGGATAATTCTCAGCATTATGGTTGGTACGCCAACGCGTGTGAGTACCTTCCATAACAGCTCTTGGTTGACAGAGTCGTACGCTTTCTGCAGGTCGATGAAGCACGCGTATAAGGGGATTTTGCTCTGGCGTCCGAGCTCTTGCAACCAGCGCAAGACGAACAACATATCAATCGTTGATCGTGCGGGGCGGAAGCCACACTGCTTCATCAGGGAGTAGTTCCTCGGTCTGGCAGTAGTTGCTGAGGCGGGACGCGACGGTTTTCAACAAAAAATTGCCTGCGTGGGCAACGAGCGAAATCCCTCTGTAGTTGTTGCAGTCAGTTCGGTCCTTCTTTTTTGCTGAAAGACCTTGAAAATCACGTCTTTCCATTTCTGGGGGACATCTCCTGTTACCCAAACATTGACAAGGATGTTGTGAAAGCGCTGGGCGAATTCCGGGTGGTCGATTTTAGGGAGTCCGGCCGGGAGACCATCTGGCCCGACAGCTTTTCAATTTGACATCCCCTTAAGTGCTTCGGTCATCTCGTCCATGGATGGTTCATCTTCAAGCGACAGTTTAGGCGGTCGAGGTGGCAAGAGGTCGACGATCGTCGTATCGACTTCCAGCAACTTCGTGTTCGAGAGCTTATAGCAAAACCCCACCCATCGTTCACGAATTCGCACCTTATCCCGTAAAAGAGCGTGTCATCCTCGTTGCCAAATGAACTGTTCGCGTCTCGCTTTAGTCCCTTCCAATCCTACCGTACTCTTCAGGTGCTTGTAAAAGCCTTCCTGGTCGTTGTTCGCTAGGAGTCGTTCGGTTTCGGCAAGGTACGCTTCGAAGTACGCATGCAGTCCTGCGGCAATCACCTTCTGCAGGCTCGCACACGCAGATCTCAGTGTCTTCCACGCGGTTCTAACCCGGGGGTGGGAACGCAAGTATTGTCGTGCATCTTCCCTCGCCGTCCATCATATTTTATACGAAAGACCCGACAAAACCAATCAAGCGTGTTCTTCACATTGAACCGTTTTTTCTACCCGTCGGCATCCCGCAGAACCAGTGTCCCGTGTCTATCCTTCAATCCTAGAGCTTTACAAGTTATTTGGTCACAAGATTACGCCACAGAAATAGTACGCTGCTACGTAGGTAGAAAGCACAGAATACACAATGGGATACCATGTAATCATACTGGATACGACAGGCGCGACATACCCATGATATAAAATATAGAAACGAAAGCAGACAAACAAAAACGAGAGCAAAGAAGACAAATCGAAAGAGAACAAAAATAAAGGGAAATATAAAATTACGAGAGAAAAAAACTGTCGTGACCCCGCGCAGGGGATCTGGCAGACACAGGAAAAATTTCGGTCCTGTACTCGTACGTACATATTATGCATACGTACGTACGTACGGCGATTCCACTCTTTTTTTTCTTCGGGGTGCACAGCAAAGATGTCAGGAGACAGCATTGAGGACAAACGCCCCAACGAGTAAGGTGGGCCGTAACTGGATAAAGTCCGGCGGCAAGGCCTCAAATCATCGGATTTTGTTAGTAGTGGGTGAGCTCGTGCAAGCCCCCCACTACCCGGGGGTGACTCTTCCGGGATGCTATCTCCACCGCATCCGCACCTCCCGGGGGTCAGGTCGGGTCAACGTGCCCAGGCGCCAGTAGCAACAGCAGCCTGTGCTAATTTTGCAATGGGCGCTAAAGGTTCATTTGACACACGACATGAGATTGGAACGTGGAAGTGTTGTGATTTGTACCGATCCGCCGGAGGATTAAAAAAAAAAGCCTTTCCAATTTTCCCACACATATTTGGTGTACGATGTGCTTGAGTTGTGATGATGTGTACTCTTTGTTTTTTTTGTGGCCTATTTGGTATACCCTAACGAAAACAAAACAATTACGGACGCCACACAGGCCAGGGTTTTATTGGGTTTTCATGGACAAGACACTGCTCGCGGCGCGAGCTTTTAGCATAATTTTGGAATGCGCCTGATTTTGACCCAAATGTATCAGGTAGGAATAATACATGATTTCGTCCACATTTTCCTTTTTGTAGACGTCTGCATAGGGACACCCCACCCCAGCCACACACCCGGGACAAGAGACCATGGCCCCTGCAATAGCAATCGAATATGGTGTCATGGACGGGTCTATTGTTTTCGACGAAGCCTGTCGATTGGCACGTTCCTCGATCCATTGTCATCGATAACATTTATTGATAGATTGCGTCCCCAACATATTGTTCAGGCAGAAGTGTGCTGAAGGACCTGGGTTGAAAGCCTTTGCCACCGACGATGGATATCGACGGATAGCTTGAAGAATCTACTGCGTGTGGTCGACAGTGGCTATCGATGAAAAACATGATTGATCGATGGATACCATCACCCGCCTACTTCCACACCTACAATGTACTCTGATTTATTAAGCACTGCAGTATTTTGTGCCGCAGCAATGTGATACTTTTATCTGAAATTCTTGATCTATTGTGACGGCGATGGCTATCGATATACACGTTTCTGAATATATACTGTGACCAGGAATGGCTATCGACAAAAACCGTTACCAGTATGATTTTGTATTTTGAACACGGCCCAGCACAGACGTGCCTACACACGTTGCCGCACCTAGCTCGACGAACTGTGAACGATTTTCCACCCCACCAGGACGAGAAAGTGTCTTGCGTGGATGTGCGTGCACAGAGCCCGCCGGGACTGGATTTGGTGGCGTGTGCGTCGAGCGCGGTGGTGAAAGGTGGACCAAAAAAATGTTGAATCCACACACCAACTGACACACACACATACAGAAAAAAACAAAACAGGCACCCTACCCTCGTACCCGAGCCGTTATGAAGAGGCTTTTTTTTCCTTTGTTAAAAAACAAGTAAAAAAAGGCTCGCTTCGCTCGCTCGCCTCATTATTATTATTATTCCTCTTGCCATCAGACAATGTGCAGCATGATCTTCAACGTGGATCACTCATAACTTTCCCGAAAGAAGATATATACCAGTATATACGCATCTATTGTTCTGTTGTTGTTGTTGTTGTTCTCACATTAACTCTCTGACGAAGGAGTCCGTGGTCACACAAAGGTGCTGGAGCCCTAGGAAGATCCGAAAAACAAAAAAAAACGAAAATTCGGCTGCCTCAAAATACACGAGACGGAAAAAGCGCACACAAGATAAAACCAATGTGCAAAACTGAACTAACATGGCCGCGGGTATATCCTCTCAACTATAATATAGAAGAGTACCCCCGTTCCCACCACTAACCAACTCGTGGCTGCTGACTACAGCGGATGCTGTCTGAAGTGCTGCCTGCACCGTACGAAACGCACGGTAGTCGTGAAAACGAAAGAGGAACACACCTGCCTGCTATCTGGAGTGCTGTCAGAGTGAAGACTCGCGGATATGCAGTGAAAAAAGGAGCAATCGAACCTTACTTCCACACGAATATCAACGATCTATATAGATACCTGGTATTCAATTATGTACTGCTGTGCGTGACGTCAAATAAATGCCAACAAGGAACTACTCGTACTACGTAGGAGTATCAGGTACCTGGTACGTAATAATACTGTTCGTCCATCAATATACGTAATAATCGCACTTACCTGGTATCAGGTACCGGTAGCTTGATGATACTTGGATTATTGCCGTATTTCCTGGCGCTCTACGTTGTTGTTGTGTGGTTGCTGTGCTGTACTGCTGTACCCGTGCCTCGTTGAAGTAGCTAACTCTTAGTTTTCGAAATAATTCTTGCTTTAGTACTGCCAAGAGCTTAGACGTGCCTATATACGAACCTAAGATGAAGACGAGTCCAAGACGCGCTCAGACGCAAAATATTGATTAAGACGATTAAAATTCGCGCGACTTACACACGTGGCCAATCGGCTACCACCAAACACCCTCTGGAGGGCAAGATATATTACCCTCTGGAGGGTGCCCAAAAATGGGCTATACTATCGTGCGGTAAATTTTAGGCCCACCACACCGACGTACAGAGTGGTCGGCCGCGCACGCTCTGGAGGCCGACGTCACAACAAAAACCCTCTGGCGGGCAGAATATCTCTAGAGGGTGCCCAAAATTGGGTGACACTATCGCGCGGCAATTTTCAGACCCACCACATCGACGTACAGAGTTTTCCGGCGCGCACGCTGTGGAGGCTGACGCCACCCCCCAAAACCCTCTGGAGGGTATGCGACCGTACCCGCTGGAGGGTGCCCAAAAAAGGGCGACCCTATAATAGTGCAGTCGAAAACGCACCCACCACACCGACATCTAGTGGGTTTGTACGGTGAACCGCCACAAGACGCTGACAGTCATACGCGCCCCCTGTATTTATAGATATATATGCGGAAACAGTACACATTGTTGCATCCAATATTTTGCTTTATATTATGAATCTACTACATGTTTGCTCAATCCAACTGGCCCTGTGTGGACAGTTGTTTACACACGATGTCCTATATCTGCCACGCCTTTCGAGACTATTCTACGCCATACAAACACCGGTTGCGGGCATGTAATGTACAACAACGTGTACAGTATGTCGACCGTGCGGCGTGGTACCCGCCTAACCTACCCCTTGCGTGTCCTTCTGCCTCCTCCCTGCTCAATGCATCTACGTGCGTATGCTTCGGGGAAGCCCGTGCCTCTCTTTGACGAGTTCTAAACCAATGCGCCACGATGAGGCAACAGTACAACAACTCCCCACATGTCGTGGTTGAGCGAGTATCATACGTAATTCACAAAAATCAGTAACCCCCCTGTCTTGAGCTTTCGCCGACAAACAATTACAATATAGGCAGCAACCAGACAGAGATGTGGATATTGAAATTCCCAGCATCAACTGATGGCCAGAATACAAAAACGAAGACGGTATCATCATTCGAACACAAGAGGGGGCATCACATTGTGGCAACATGTGTGAGCTAAACACGCGCTTTGAACAAAACACACCCTGCGGGCACTGCAACGGAACAGAGATGCCACTACACATGGGTCAGGGACATCCCAACAAAATTACTCACACCATCGAGCACGGGAAAACAACGAATATGAACGCAATCCAATATATAGAAAACAGACATGCCCTGATGCTCTGATCCCCCCCTCCCCCCGACTAATCAGAATCCTAGTAATCATCCACGACTGTTCAGGCGCCAGCCGCCTCACCCCCTTCCCCCCTCCTTGTCTATGGCTGAAAGGCCGTAACCTACACTAAAAGAGTCTTCGTCCATGGCAAGTTATCCCCGCGAGTGGAGGTTTCTTCGACCAGGCCCCGGTGATCGTCATCGCAACAGCTGTCTTGGCTATAGCCCTCGCCATCGCTACTCCTCCCGCCTGTGGATTCCTCTGAATTTCCTCCGTGTCGTCGACGGGGCCACTCTGACTTCTATGAGCTCTTGTTTTTAACCTGCCGTCGCCGTCGGTTGATGGCTGAGGCTCATCGTTATCGGTTCTACCTGAAATATGGTACGTGGGCCGGGCCGAATATGTGCGAGTGCAATCAAGAGTACATAGTCGACGTTTGGGAGAATGCAACGGAATTGAGTTGGGTCGTCGCGACTTCAACAACTGGCACGGTATAATTCTCAAATGGGATGCGGAAAATCCTAACTATGGCGGCCGACCTCTAGCTACGTAGCTTTATCTACGTGGTACATATTTCAAAAAGGGCTGTGACCAAAATCAGGTACGTATACCTGGCGATTTTTGGGCCAAAATCAGTTACATACTAAAACCAAGTACAAAACGCGCGCCACAATCGGCGTTTAGTCCATGGAGATCTATATAAAAACACCTGCGCCTCAACATATATAGCGTGTGGCCTCCCAAATCTGAATTATTTTGTTTTATTTAGGGTATAGGTCATAGAAAACAACAGATTACACATCATAACAACTGAAGTACATCGTACACCGAAGATATCAGGAGTAAAACGTGCGCTGTCAAGGATGTAGGGCCGATGTTCCAAACTAAAACCTAACAGGTACTGTACCACAGTAGTTTGGTGTCAGTCGAGACATGTCGAGGCAAAGTAGCTGTCCGTCAAGGGGTGAAAATGCGGTCTCCTGACATACTTGCCGTACACCCCAAAGAAGGAAAAATGGAATCACTGCTGTGCGACATGTATGCATAAATACGTACGTACTACTGGTACGTACAAGCACAGAGCGTACGAGTGTACGCATGAATGTGTACTTACGTACGAGTTTCTACACAAGAATTGTGCAACCGATGGACCACACACGCATACGCGGAGAAAAAAGTGTGTACGTATGGCCCCTATCATTCGTTCACAATAGGCCCAAATCAGTTGAACGTTGAAAGCTAGACAGAGTACTTGTAGATAAATCAGGTAAACCCTTGACCAATTCGAACCAAAATCAGTGACGATGTCAGTCTGGCCAATAGCAGGGCTCCTGGCGTGTGTTTTGAACTTGTTTCTGGTATAATTGATTTCGGCCTAAAAATGACCAGGTATACCTGATTTTGGCTAAAACTCTTTCTAAAACAAGCTCCAACAGTGGTCAACTGCTTGTACAGCAGCGGTGGCGACATGCACTCACCGAGGAGATAAGGGCAGAGACATCGGCAGAAAGTTGCCACGGCGTCCGCCTCTTCGCCGATGTAGGTTGCACGTCTGTTTGGAAGGTTGAACGCAAGCCGGCCTTTCCTGAAAGCGAACAGACGCAGCATCTGCCACACCAAAAAAAATACCTGGTACACAATACGGACAGCATTCAGCGTAAGAAGGATGCAAAACAACCACAAGAATATGTTTACGTCGATGAGGTGTTTGGCACTCTCGACGCCGACATGGCCATCGGGATAAGCCGCCTGCAGATAATCACTCCCCAACTGCACGCTACAGGGGTAGCGCTATGCGGTTGAACTGCTGTAGTTGAAAAACCTTTAATGGGCGAGACAGAAAAGTAGAGTATCCGTGGCAGACGTCTACCAGACAACTCCAGCAGTACAACAGCACAGCAGTACCCGTAGGACTGAGACACAGAGAAATCCCACGAACGTCCAAGGCTCTTCAGTGCACGTAGCTTCAAAACGGCTGTATGTGTAGCAGATAGCATTGGAGTTGTTGTAGATCTGCATGGCCTATTATACACACATGACACCAAATGAGACCAGGATGCCAGGTGGGCGTTCGGCGGTTCCTGCGGAGGGTTGATCATATTTCTGCGCCTCCAAGCGGGAGTAGGGTGTCAAATGGGATGGGTCAAACGACCAAATGGGAAAATACAAGGTGATGTAACATATACGTGCCAACCTACTGCTGTAAAAAAATGTTTTAACCCTTTTAGAACCGCAGTCCCGTTTTGGGGACAAACCACTCAAATTTCAAGTTTGAACGTACGTACATTTTCTCCGCTGGTGGCTGGAGAGAGTACCAGGATTTGCGTACGTGAAAAAAATCAAAGTTCAAAATTCAAAAATGCAGCCCGTTTGGGTTTTTTAATGTATGCCGTGGAGCATGAAAAAAACTCGTACAACATGTATTTCTGAACCTCCAAGTGGGAGCCGGGTGTCGAATGGGATGGGCCCACTGCGGGATCAAAGTACCAAATGGGAGAACACCAGGTGATGCCTAACATACGTATCATACAAACAAACGTACTGTACAAAAAATCTCCGCTTGTGGATGTAGAGTACAGCAGTACCAGGATGGATGTACGTATACACGTACCAGGTACGTAATACTCGTACGAAAAAAAGATGCTCGAAGTAAATTCAAAATGCAGCCCGTTGGGTCTTTAAATTTATGCCGTGGGGTAAAAAAAAAACTTGTACAACAGGTACACCAGCAGGGCATCACAAAATGAAGAGCGCAGCAGTGATCTACTTGCTGCTGTGGGTCTAACAAGAGGGATAGAATTAGGTGGCGAGAAGGAAATCTGGTAGCATCGCTCCGATTGGCTAGGAGAGCTATCACTGATCAGACGTACAAAAAGCGTGACCCCCTCGTACGACACCGCAGCCGCAGTACCACGAGTAGTAATATTGAGGGGGACCCACTGCTGTATATATCACGCGGTCCACTCCAAGCTATGATGTGTTGCCCACCTACAAGGAAAGTAGCATTCGAGTACTCTCACCTTGGGATAGCTGCCATCAACGCTGTCGCTGGTCGTCTAGTCCATGGAGAGAGCTGTCCTCTCCAGCTCTCCAGTCTCGTCCATTTCGAAAAAGGCTTCTGTTTTGGAGGGACGCTCGCGTACTGCTGTACCTGGTACCTGGTAGTTGTGTTTCAAATTGTCGGCCTAGGTGCCCCTCCACGCCCTCACCCACAGCGTTTCGACTCAATGATTTCACATGCTCAGAGCTACGAGTACGTATATGCGACGGGAATGTGTATATCGCCTGTAATTGCTTGCTGCCAGTGCTGCCATCGGCAAGAGTTGGCGTGCAGCGTGTGGCTTCAACGGACTGGCGGTTTTTGAGGGTTTCGAAATGCTTGTGAAGCTTGTTTTCATAGGGGTTGAAGCAACGTATTTTGAAAAAAAAAAAACTGGCCGCTGGATACAGGCTGCCGCTGTGCAGCGGTATGTGTGTATGTATGTGCGGTCTGGACCCGGAGCGTATAGTACGCGACATGTGTCGAGAATCAAGTAGTCAAGAATTCAGGCTGAAATATTTCGAGATATAAGGAATTGCAGCGAAGCGTTTGTGCTCAGGCAGAAACGCCATTCTATAGGCTGTCTATCTATGCTCGATGTTCGCATCACAATTCGCGCGCCTTGGCCAGAAAAGGATCGCGTTGTTACTGGTGTATACGCCACGGCCACCCCATGTCGTGTAATGCTCAATTCGCGAGCGCCGGAGGTTTCGTCAAGCTAGAAACTGGGAGGTAATTAGGATAATTTCCGTCCAAAGAAAGACTCGAGCAAGCCACGAATCACTCAAGGGAGGGCAGGTACAGCCAGCCTTTGGAGGGGAACTGATCGAATCGCTGCAGTCACAATGATGCCTCTGGGGGGCGACATGACCATTCCTCACACGCGTGCGCAATCTCAATGCCTCTGGTGGGTAGCATGTTGTTCCACCTTCAGCGGGTGCAATGTCAATGTGCCTCCAGAGGCTGCCCATCCTCATAGACCTCAACCGGAGCAACTATTTCCCACGGCGCTCAAAGCGAACGGCACGCAAACACTCTAGAGGCTAGCATTTAGTAGAGACCTCCAGCCGTCGCATCAGAAAAAAAGCTCCCTCTAGAGGGGCGAAACCTCATACCCTAGACAATCGCCAACGCGCTCTGGAGGGTGAAATGCCGACCCCCCTCCAGAGTTTTCAATATAAACCCCTCTAGAGGGTTGAAACGGTCATTACCCTCCTCCGGAACAAACCTGCCGCACGGCCCTCCAGCGGTATATAGACAGCCCACTCTAGAGGCTAGCATTTAGTAGAGACCTCCAGCCGTCGCATCAGAAAAGAGCTCCCTCTAGAGGGGCGAAACCTCATACCCTAGACAATCGCCAACGCGCTCTGGAGGGTGAAAAGCCGACCCCCCTCCAGAGTTTTCAATATAGACCCCTCTAGAGGGTTGATACGACCATTGCCCTCCTCCAGAACAAACCTGCCGCACGGCCCTCCAACGGTATATAGACAGCCCACTCTAGAGGCTAGCATTTAGTAGAGACCTCCAGCCGTCGCATCAGAAAAGAGCTCCCTCTAGAGGGGCGAACCTTCATACCCTAGACAATCGCCAACGCGCTCTGGAGGGTGAAATGCCGACCCCCCTCCAGAGTTTTCAATACAAACCCCTCTAGAGGGTTGAAACGGCCATTGCCCTCCTCCGGAACAAACCTGCCGCACGGCCCTCCAGCGGTATACAGACAGCCCACTCTAGAGGCTAGCGCACAACATGACAAGCCTGTACAGGGTACCAAAGAAAAAAAAATCCCTCTAGAGGGCGAAAGGCCTGACCCTCCAAGCCTCAAACACCCTCTGGAGGGTGGCCACGCCCTCTGGAGGGTCAAATTGTTCCCTGGAGGGTTTTTGGGGGTAGCCGATTGGCCACGTGTGTCGAAAATTGTTCGGCCTGCGGCCGTCTTAATACCTCGCTACGCTCGATTTCCCAGTCCGACTTACGGCTCGCTTCGCTTGTCTCAGAAGATTAGGCCTAGGTCGAGCGTTGGGTTTGCTTGCGAAAAAAAGTAAAACACGGGGCCAACTCCTGAGAGCGCCTGTTAATAGCAGCGTGGGTAGGCGCAATTCGACGCGGGTCGACGAGAGAGGAAAGGGCTGACGTTTTTTTCGCGATAAAAAATGCCCCTTCCAAGGCGAAACCTGTAGTGGGGAGGGAGGAAGAGGGCCTGCTGTGTGGCTCCGGACCTGAGTTATGAGTAGGAAAGAGAGACAAATATACCGATTGCGACGAACACAATATAAAAAAACAGGAAGTATACCCCTTTAGAACCGCAGTCCCGTTTTGGGGACAAACCAGTCAAATTTCAAGTAGTTTGTCCCCAAAACGGGACTGCGGTTCTAAGGGGGTTAACACCCCCCTTCCTGCAAAAAACACACTACTAAAAACACACTACTAAGTATCTCACCGAATAGCTGTTCGAGGTAGTCGCACGCACGCACGAGTGCTCCCGATGCCCAGTCGTAGGACATGCCCGTGCCGCTCTTCGGTTCTCCGCGCAGTTGAACGGAAACGTCTTGGATCATCTCCCCCTCCTTTCCAGTGCTCTCAAGTTTGCGGAAAATCAGCTCACATGGGATGCATGTCTCTTGTGGAATATCGTCCTTCGGTTCGTTTTCCAAAACAACAATGCTCCACGAAGAGGCCGCCAACAGGCAGACAATGCACCACACCAAAGTGAATGCCTTCTTCATTGCAGGCCGCGCAGAGGAACCTGTAAACATAGATAGCCACTCACGTACGTTGCGGAATTTTGTGGCGAAACCACAACCTTACTTCGCGCGTTGCGACGACAGGAGAAACAAAAATACCGCAACGTCTACGCAACACACCAAAAGCACCTCGATTGCGAGGCGTCCTGCTCTGACCTTCAAATATTTCAGGAGACATGTCAAGCAAAGCAAAACGTGCGCTGTCAAGGGTGCAGGGCCGGTTTGTTCCACACTAAAACCTACCTGGTAGTAATTTGGGGTCAGTCAAGGCATGTCAAGGCAAAGTTTCTATCTGTCAAGGGGTGAAAATGCTGTATCCTGACGTATTTATAGAACTTCGCATGACGCGGAACATCATCGTCAGGTTTGATTGTAGAAGTTCTCGCAATATTTCGTTATTTTTGTTTATCCAACAGGTTGGTGTGAGTGTGTTCTTCGTAGATGCAACAAAATGAAGTCGCTCGCATTCGTTTTCATTTCCCTGCCCGGTGTGTGTGTGTGTGTGTGTGTTCTTCACATTAAACCGTTCTTTCTACCCGTCGACATCCAGCACAACCAGTGTCCGTGCCGATTCTTCCATCCTAGAAGAGATACAAGTTCTGTGGTCACAAAGCTACGCCACAGAGATACTACGTTGCCACGTGTGCAGTGTGAACTGCAGTGGGCAATGCAAAGCCATGTCATCATACTAGATACGACAGGCACGACATACGCAATCTATGAAATAGTGAAACGAAAAGAAACAATCAAAGAGAAAACAAAAACAAGGTAGACAAGTCGAAAAAGAAAAAGAAGAAAAATGAAAGCAAAATCTAAGAGAAACAATCTGTCGTGCCCCCCCCCCCGCAGGCGAGGTGGCCTACACTTGAAAAAGAACGAGCTGGAAAAAAGAAGAAATAACAAAAGACACCACTGCTTGTGAACAGAGTAAGACAAAGAACCAAGGAGAAAGTAACAAGGAAAAAATAACAAAGGGGAAATAACAGGCAGACCAAAGCCCAAAGCACCTTCTAGGTGGCGGCAGCAGCTTGTGGTACGAGTAGTATAGCCAGGTTCTCCCTGCTAATCCGCCTGGTACCTTGCTACCCAGACTGCCGTCTCCGCCCTGCGTTCGTCAACTATGCCCAGCCCCTTGGCGTCAGACAATACGAGCCGAGCAGAGCAGGTTCGTCTTCCAACCACGCCACACGGCTCCTTGAGTACGGCTTATCAATCAGAAAAGGAAGAGGAAGAGAAAAAATGAAATGAAAATCACGGAGAGTCAGCGCAAGAAAAAAAAAAAAAAAAAAACTAAAAGAGAAGACAAGGGAAGACCACGTTCGAGCCAGCTGCACCAGTTGGTAGCACTAGTAGTATGGTCATATTCTACTTCCTAGTCGACTTGGTGCCTTGCTACCCTGTCTGCCATCTCCGGTGCCTCGTCTCGGCGGGCCATCAGCGTAAACCCGTTTGGATACCAACACAGGCTTGTTCGCGTTCTGAATTTCTGCAATTAATTGTTGAACAAGCTGACCATCTGACTGTGATACGTATGTACATTTAATGTAGGGTTTTTGCCAAAATCAGGTATACCTGGCCACGTTTCGGCCAAGATCAGTTACATGCTAAAAACAAGTACAAAACACACCCCAGGAGCCCTGCTATTGGCCAGACTGACGTTGTAGCTGATTTTGGCTCGAGAAGGCCAAGGTATACCTGTTTTTTTCTACTCTGTCTAGCTTTCAACTGATTTTGGCCAACTTTGAACCAATCAGAGAGACCATACGTACACTTTGGTGTTTCTCTCCGTATGCGTCTGTCCTCCCTCGGTTGGAATTGTTTTCTTTTAACGTACAAACTCTGTACTCGTACGTTGTACGTGAAAGTACGTATTTACGTATGCATGCATCCATACGCTGGTTTCACTTTATTTCATATTTAGGGTATGCGACTTGCGTCAGTTATTAAATAGTTGTTTTCTATGTTGTTTTTTGTTGTTGTTGTTGTTCTCACATTAACTCTCTGACGAAGGAGTCCGTGGTCACACAAAGGTGCTGGAGCCCTAGGAAGATCCGAAAAACAAAAAAAAATTCGAAAATTCGGCTGCCTCAAAATACACGAGACGGAAAAAGCGCACACAAGATAAAACCAATGTGCAAAACTGAACTAACATGGCCGCGGGTATATCCTCTCAACTATAATATAGAAGAGTACCCCCGTTCCCACCACTAACCAACTCGTGGCTGCTGACTACAGCGGATGCTGTCTGAAGTGCTGCCTGCACCGTACGAAACGCACGGTAGTCGTGAAAACGAAAGAGGAACACACCTCCTGCCTGCTATCTGGAGTGCTGTCAGAGTGAAGACTCTATGTATGGTCACAGCAGTGGTTTATACAGCACCATGGTCATTTACAAAAAGAAGGATCGAACTGACTGCAACAACTATAGAGGGATTTCGCTTGTTGCCCACGAAGGCAAAGTGTTGTTGAAAATCGTCGCGTCCCGCCTTAGCAACTACTGCGAGACCGAGGAACTACTCCCCGAGGAACAGTGCGGCTTCCGCCCCGCACGATCGACGATTGATATGTTGTTCGTCGTGCGCCGGCTGCAAGAGCTCGGACGACAGAGGAAAATCCCCTTATACGCGTGCTTCATCGATCTGAAGAAAGCGTACGATTCTGTCGACAGAGAGCTGTTATGGAAGGTACTCACACGCGTTGGCGTACCAACCAAGATGCTGAGAATTATCCGTAATTTCCACGATGGCATGCGGGCTCGCGTGCGTACTGATGACGGCGAGCTCTCGGAATGGTTTTGATGTCACGCAGGGGCTGCGGCAAGGCTGTGTACTATCACCGTTACTCTTCAACATGTTCTTCGCTGCTGCGTTACACGTCGTACTATTAATAGTACGCTTCAGCGAAGACGAAGCCATTGTAAGGGATTTGGTCCAACTCAGTGAAGCTGGAGTAGTTCGAACAGGGAAGGAGGAGCCATTGGCGTGCGTGCGAAGGTCTGTATGGGGCATGTTGTACGACGATAATGATGCAGGAATGGTCTCGAAGTCGGCCGAAGGGCTCGCCAAAATTATGACAGTCATCGTGACTGTCTTCGAAGCAGCAGGCCTCACGGTGTCCGCAAAGAAGACTGAGACAATGGTCCTACAAACACCAGACCGGACAACCCTCGCACCACCGCTCGTCATCGAAGCGGCAGGTCAGAGGTATAAGCAGACGACCCAGTTATTTTACCTAGGCGGCGTTATCCACGAAAACGCTGCGCTCTCGCTCGAAATCGACCGACGGATCCGTCTCATGGGAGCATGCCTCAAACGGTTCGGCCCGGAGTTGTATGATAGGACGACCGCCCCCCTTAGCCTTAAAGTCCGAGTACTGAAGGCCGAGGCGATTGAGACCCTGCTGTACGGGTGTGCGACGTGGACCCTAAGAGCGGAACGCTGTTCCAAGCTTCGAACGGCTCACCACCAAGTCCTGTTGCGAGTCATTGGCTTCCAGCGCCGACTTCATACCGACCATGCCACCCTCTCGTACGCGAAAGCCCTCAAGATGACACGTTGCGAGAGCATCGAAACGACCATTCGTAAACGGCGGCTCTTCTTTGCGGGGGGCGTGGCACGGCAAAGCAAGGGGCGATTACCCAGTCGGGTAATATTCGGGACGATAACTGGTGGGGAGAACCCGAGACCAGGCGGACAGTGTAAGACTCGGCATAGATGCATAGTCGAAGACCTTAGGGAGTTCCGAGCCACCGAAGGGTCAACGGAAGTTGCCCCCTTGGTGTTTGGAGTTGAGACCGCGTTGTGGTCCACTGCAGCCAAAACGGTGGGGAAGTAGTACCGGGGGATCCTTGAAGCAGCCGAACGGTTCATTATGAGGTGGCACGAGGCTGAGGCTGAGATGGGTAGGCAGCGCCGCGCATCCGCCGTGGATAGTGCCCAAGGGAACGGGGGGGGAGGGGGCAACAGGAGAAGTGGCAGAAAGCCCGACCGAGGGAATGCGGAGAGAGGGGGGAACAGGAGGGGTAGAAGGGAAACGGCGGTAGACGAAAGTAGGAAGGAGATGGCAGACAGGGTAGCAAGGCACCAAGTCGACTAGAAAGTAAAACATGACCATACTACTAGTGCTACCAACCGGTGCAGCTGGTTCGAACGTGGTCTTCCCTTGTCTTCTCTTCTTGTTTTTTTTTTCTTTTTTCTTTCTTGCGCGGACTCTCCGTGATTTTCATATATTTTTTTTCGCTTCCTCTTCCTTTTCTGGTTGATAAGCCGTACTGAAGGAGCCGTGTGGCGTGGTTGGAAGACGAACCTGCTCTGCTCGTTTCGTATTGTCTGACGCCAAGGGGCTGGGCATAGTTGACGAACGCAGGGCGGAGACGGCAGTCTGGGTAGCAAGGTACCAGGCGGATTAGCAGGGAGAACCTGGCTATACTACTCGTACCACAAGCTGCTGCCGCCACCTGGAAGGTGCTTTGGGCTTTGGTCTGCCTGTTATTTCCTCTTTGTTATTTTCCTTGTTACTGTTTCCCTTGGTTCTTTGTCTTACTCTGTTTACAAGCAGTGGTGTTTTTTTTTTTTTTTTTTTACTTTCTTTTCTCCAGCTTGTTCTTTTCCAAGTGTTGGCCACCCTGCCTGCGGGGGGGGGGCACGACAGATTGTTTCTCCTAGCTTTTGCTTTCATTTTTTTATTTTTCTCTTTCGATTTGTCTACCTTGTTTTCGTTTTCTCTTTGATTGTTTCTTTTCGTTTCACTATTTCATAGATTGCGTATGTCGTGCCTGTCGTATCTAGTATGATGACATGGCTTTGCATTGCCCACTGCAGTGCATACTGCAAATGTGACAACGTACTCGTAGGATCTCTGTGGCGTAGCTTTGTGACCACAGAACTTGTATCTCTTCTAGGATTGAAGAATCGGCACGGACATTGGTTGTGCTGGATGTCGACGGGTAGAAAGAACGGTTTAATGTGAAGAACACACACACACACACACACACGCGTGGGCAACAAGCGAAATCCCTCTATAGTTGTTGCAGTCAGTTCGATCCTTCTTTTTGTGAAGGACCTTGAAGATCGCATCTTTCCTTTGCTGAGGGACTTCTCCTGTTAACCAAACATTGACAAGGATGTTGTGAAAGCGCTGGGCGAATGCCGGGTGGTCGAATTTTAGGAGTTCGACCGGGAGACCATCTGGCCCGACAGCTTTCCAATTCGACATCCCCTTAAGTGCTTCTGTCATCTCGTCTATGGATGGTTCATCTTCAAGCGACAGTTTGCAGGACAATGACGTCTGTCTGTTTTAGAGTTGACTGGTCGAGGGCTCTGGTTGGGCATCGATGCGAGTGCGAGTACGAGATGAAAGTAAAGTATATGTGAAAGCGTAAAATTCGAGTTGTGGCTGAGAATTCGGGGGAGAATGAAGTATCGAAGACAAGTGCACAAAGTTGGCGCCGAGTTAAGTTGCATTGATGTGCTGGGCATGGAAGCCGATACGCGCTGATGCTGGATGTTTTTTATAGAGTGGTTTGCCCAGCACAGGACTATCATACCCATCGCGTTGCTCGGCCTGCGGAGCACCACAAGGTCAAGTTGTATCTGGTACAAGCATCTGTCTGTATTTTATGCAACTATTGAAGAATTAACAATGAAGAATTTCGTTATGATATTCATACTGCTGTATGCCTGCGACCGATGCATGGCGTTCATTTTATATGGCGTAAAAACGTACCAGGTATGTCTTTCAGCTCTTCCCTATGTGTGTGTGTGTTCTTCACATTAAACCGTTCTTTCTACCCGTCGACATCCAGCACAACCAATGTCCGTGCCGATTCTTCAATCCTAGAAGAGATACAAGTTCTGTGGTCACAAAGCTACGCCACAGAGATCCTACGAGTACGTTGTCACATTTGCAGTATGCACTGCAGTGGGCAATGCAAAGCCATGTCATCATACTAGATACGACAGGCACGACATACGCAATCTATGAAATAGTGAAACGAAAAGAAACAATCAAAGAGAAAACGAAAACAAGGTAGACAAATCGAAAGAGAAAAATAAAAAAATGAAAGCAAAAGCTAGGAGAAACAATCTGTCGTGCCCCCCCCCCGCAGGCAGGGTGGCCAACACTTGGAAAAGAACAAGCTGGAGAAAAGAAAGTAAAAAAAAAAAAAAAAAAACACCACTGCTTGTAAACAGAGTAAGACAAAGAACCAAGGGAAACAGTAACAAGGAAAATAACAAAGAGGAAATAACAGGCAGACCAAAGCCCAAAGCACCTTCCAGGTGGCGGCAGCAGCTTGTGGTACGAGTAGTATAGCCAGGTTCTCCCTGCTAATCCGCCTGGTACCTTGCTACCCAGACTGCCGTCTCCGCCCTGCGTTCGTCAACTATGCCCAGCCCCTTGGCGTCAGACAATACGAAACGAGCAGAGCAGGTTCGTCTTCCAACCACGCCACACGGCTCCTTCAGTACGGCTTATCAATCAGAAAAGGAAGAGGAATAAAAAAAAAATGAAAATCACGGAGAGTCAGCGCAAGAAAGAAAAAAGAAAAAAAAAACAAGAAGAGAAGACAAGGGACGACCACGTTCGAACCAGCTGCACCAGTTGGTAGCACTAACTAGTAGTATGGTCATGTTCTACTTCCTAGTCGACTTGGTGCCTAGCTACCCTGTCTGCCATCTCCTTCCTACTTTTGTCTACCGCCGTTTCCCTTCTACCCCTCCTGTTCCCCCCCCTCTCCGCATCCCCTTGGTCGGGTTTTCTGCCACTTCTCCTGTTGCCCCCTCCCCCCCCGTTCCCTTGGGCACCATCCACGGCGGATGCGCGGCGCTGCCTACTCATCTCAGCCTCAGCGTCGTGCCACCTCATCCTGAACCGTTCGGCTGCTTCAAGGATCCCCCGGTACCGCTTCCCCGCCTTTTTGGCTGCAGTGGACCACAACGCGGTCTCAACTCCAAACACCAAGGGGGCAACTTCCGTTGACCCTTCGGTGGCTCGGAACTCCCTACAGTCTTCGACTATGCATCTATGCCAAGTCTTACACTGTCCGCCTGGTCTCGGGTTCTCCCCACCAGTTATCGTCCCGAATATTACCCGACTGGGTAATCGCTCCTTGCTTTGCCGTGCCACGCCCCCCGCAAAGAAGAGCCGCCGTTTACGAATGGTCGTTTCGATGCTCTCGCAACGTGTCATCTTGAGGGCTTTCGCGTACGAGAGGGTGGCATGGTCAGTATGAAGTCGGCGCTGGAAGCCAATGACTCGCAACAGGACTTGATGGTGAGCCGTCCGAAGCTTGGAACAGTGTTCCGCTCTGAGGGTCCACGTCACACACCCGTACAGCAGGGTCTCAATCACCTCGGCCTTCAGTACTCGGACTTTAAGGCTAAGGGGGCCGGTCGTCCTATCATACAACTCCGGCCCGAACCATTTGAGGCATGCTCGCATGAGGCGGATCCGTCGGTCGATTTCGAGCGAGAGCGCAGCGTTTTCGTGGATAACACCGCCTAGGTATAATAACTTGGTCGTCTGCGTATACCTCTGACCTGCCGCTTCGATGACGAGCGGTGGTGCGAGGGTTGTCCGGTCTGGTGTTTGTAGGACCATTGTCTCAGTCTTCTTTTCCGACACCGTGTGGCCTGCTGCTTCGAAGACAGTCACGATGACTGTCATAATTTTGGCGAGCCCTTCAGCCGACGTCGAGACCATTCCTGCATCATCGGCGTACAACATGCCCCATACAGACCTTCGCACGCTCGCAAATGGCTCCTCCTTCCCTGTTCGAACTATTCCAGCTTCACTGAGTTGGACCAAATCCCTTACAATGGCTTCGTCTTGGCTGAAGCGTACTAGTACGACGTGTAACGCAGCAGCGAAGAACACGCTGAAGAGTAACGGTGATAGTACACAGCCTTGCCGCAGCCCCTGCGTGACATCAAAACCATTCCGAGAGCTCGCCGTCATCCGTACGCACGCGAGCCCGCATGCCATCGTTGAAATTACGGATAATTCTCAGCATCTTGGTTGGTACGCCAAAGCGTGTGAGTACCTTCCATAACAGCTCTTGGCTGACAGAGTCGTACGCTTTCTGCAGATCGATGAAGCACACGTATAAGGGGATTTTCCTCTGTCGTCCGAGCTCTTGCAGCCGGCGCACGACGAACAACATATCAATCGTTGATCGTGCGGGGCGGAAGCAGCACTGTTCCTCGGGGAGTAGTTCCTCGGTCTCGCAGTAGTTGCTGAGGCGGGACGCGACGATTTTCAACAACACTTTGCCTGCGTGAGCAACAAGCGAAATCCCTCTATAGTTGTTGCAGTCAGTTCGATCCTTCTTTTTGTGAAGGACCTTGATGATCGCATCTTTCCATTGCTGAGGGACTTCTCCTGTCAACCAAACATTGACAAGGATGTTGTGAAAGCGCTGGGCGAATGCCGGGTGGTCGAATTTTAGGAGTTCGACCGGGAGACCATCTGGCCCGACAGCTTTCCAATTCGACATCCCCTTAAGTGCTTCTGTCATCTCGTCTATGGATGGTTCATCTTCAAGCGACAGTTTAGGCGGTCGCGGTAGCAAGAGGTCGATGATCGTGGGATCGAGTTTCAGCGACTAGTGTAGTGGTCGAGGAATACATGGATTTGATGTGGGACCAGATATTCTCGTTGACAAGCATCTGTTTATTTGCAGTGGCATTTGGAACTTTAGTGGTAAAGAGGAGTTGGAAAGCTGTTAACACATGGGAAGAGCAAAACACCCAATGCAGACCTAATCGCTCGATTGCACGCCCCATCCCTTGTGTGTGTCGGGTCATTACTGCGGAGGCGTCGTTTGATTCACCCAGGAGGATAAGCTGGATGACCCGAGCTGCGGCGACGCCACGAGCCCGGACGGAGAGGCAGCCGCGGCGGAGGCAACAGCAGTAGTGTCTGGGGTATCGGGGTGGTTTTTAATGAAATGTGATTGCCTGTTAATCTGGATGAATGATTTCATTGTTTTTTGTTTTTGAATTGTGTTTCCGGTTGATTTGGATTCCACGAGATTTTTTGGTGTTTTCCGAGTGGTCTCCACGTCAAATAATTTTCAAGTGGGGAAATCTATGTGCTATCTCGCACTACCGTCGCGATCTGTGCATCTATGGCGGGAGTAGGGGATAAGGGGAGACTCTTGTCCGGAATAACGGGGTTTCTCGCGATCTCTAGCATTAAAGCTCTTGACTTGATCTTATTTTGATTGGCATGACCACTCCTGAGGTATTTTTCTGATGGTTTTCGTGATTTAGGTTTTTTCATGATGCTGAAGAGAGACTAGAAAGCGCCTGGGGGCGTGTGCGGTCCACATGAAAATGTTTTCTGACGAGGGAAGGTTTGGATAGAAATTCGGAAAATTGAGAGAGAGGTTGGTAGGACTGAACACTGAAATAAATGGCAGGGGACGCATACGCTTCGGATTGAATGTTTTCGTTTTCGGTTTTTGGTAACTAAACCGCTGATTATTTGTCGACAGGATTGGAATTTCTACAATTAATTACGTTCGAGTCGATCTGCGTTTTAGATCTTGAAAGTGGACGAATATATTTGGATCAATTCCTCGGACAATGCCGTTTTACCTGGCATTGTATTTCGAGAGTTTTACATGTTTGGAACAGAGAGGCTTTGGATTTGATCGTTTGAATAATGATATGAGGATTTGAGTGTTGATTCGAGGATTTGATTTTTGAGTTGCAGATTGGATTTTTGAGTTTCTGAGTTTGGTATGAGGTGATTATGATATTGCGATCTATCAACCCTGCTATTTCGTGCCTTGTCATGCACCGGAGCAGGGGGGACATTAGTAGGGTCGTGTACAGTGTTACCGAACTGAGGGGATGTTGGAGTATGGTCGTGTATAGTGAGCAGGGGGGATGCTGACTGTGCTCAAGAACACGATCCGTAAGATCCATCGTAGATTGAGGAGTTCCATGCTGAACAGGGATTCTGGTAGTAGGGTATTGGGATGTAGGGGTAACGTGTACCCCACCAATACCACTCGTTAGATGTAGCTCCATATGAGGCGAGTCAGCTCGACAGCACGCATATAGAATATAAGATGAGTTCCGTGTTCTTGTCTGGAGCAACCACGTGTTCCCGTGCCAGCTGCGTCTATACCTTTAGAGATCAATCAACAGGTACTATGTATCCATCAATAATTGCCTGCTGTGTGCTGTGCGGGAATAGTAAATAATCATACTTTCCCCACGAACGTAGAGCATACCAGGTAGATTATTTCTCCATAATTATGTATTACTACCTGTCGTGGGTTGTACGGGAGGAGTAAATATCATACTTTCCCCACGAACGTGTACGACAGTATAACGTACGGTCACCCTCACATTATAAAGCGCGCGGTAGTTAGACACTCTGAGTGATATTTGCTCCAAGGGTCGGTATTGCTTATTTTCCAATTCTCCTGCAAAGTGCCTTGACTCTCAATCAAGCGCATGTCATGGTATTCATGATACCGTTTCCCTCTATTGTCGAGGAGGCGTGTTTCTGATGAAACGCGCCACGCAAATAATATATGTATTACCCCCCCGTTCTCAGACCTCTCTGAGAGCCAGGAAAGTGGGAATCATCAAGATAAGACATCAATCTCTGTGAGTACGTACACACGTCTAGGCCGACCTGCATCACAGTAGTCGGGCCTGCCTCATACTGCCCCTTTTGTTATCCGGTACCTGGTAGTCAGTTATATACCCCTATATCCGTTTATACCATCAGGCAAGGCGTCGTCGTAGACACGTAGACCTAGATCGCGTGTTCCTGCTCTCTTTCACGAGCCAAAGCGGCGAGTGTTTCCGGTTGCTCTCTCTTTTTCTATTCTCTTTCCCTTTTCCCTGTTTTTTTTTCGCAGTCTGCTTTGCATGAGTCTTTCAGAGAGTTCTCCACCGGCTCTGCCAACAGCCGGTGCGGATACCTTCCCACCCACCAACGAGTCTTTTGTAGACGCGGTCGAGGTCCCAGCCCCTGAGGGCACGGGCACTGGCCGCGATGATAGCGATGCTGGCGGTACGACACCTGCAGCAGTTTGCCTGTCTGCAGACTTGGGAGTAGCCCCAGACCTGCTCGTGTATTTGGATCAAATTTGTGACCAGTGTCGAAACTCCCACCTGCACACTACCGTTTGTTTGGACCCCCTCTCCGCCCCTGGCTCGCTCGACCTCAGCGTGACCCCCCCCTCGAGCGTCCACGCTGCTGCTGTAGATTCCCCGGCCTCGTGCACTGCTGTAGCTCCCCCAGCCTCGTTCACTGCAGTAGCTCCCCCAGCCTCGTGTGCTGCTGTAGCTTCGCCAGCCCCGTGTTCTGACGTAGCCTCAAACCTTCATACTGGTGTAGGTTTGTCTCTTGACAATTGTTTGTTGCAACTTTCGTCTCTCTCTAGTCTGGTAGCTTCCCGAACGAGCACCCACACCACTTCGCGTAGCCTAGGCACTCAATCACCGTCGATACCAGCTGTATGCTCACCCGACGTCCTGACCTCTCTCTCGTGTGAACCTACAGCTCGCATGCTTGATGTCACCCCGACACCCCAGTCAGACCTACCTGCTGTTGCAGCTCCAACTCTCGTAGTCGACCTGACGGCATCGATCGCACGGCCACGCGTGATCGATGACCTTCGTCTGCCTACTGAATTTTTGCGTGAAAACAGCCAACTTTCATTCGGGCCCGCCCGCCATGCCCTCTCAAACCAAGTGTTTGTCAGTACGGATGCCCCGCTCCTTCGAGAGCACCATAGCGTCTCGCCTATGTCAGCCTTCGAGCCCCTGACTGCCGACGCTACCACCGCGACCCAGAGTAGTTGCCTCTCGCCCGTGTCGGCCTTCGGGCTCTTCACCGATGACGCTACTGCTGCTGCCGCATCGGACGACTTCGTTCCTCGGAACCCTGTCAGCTCCCCAAGACGCCCTGTGCGCTTCGAGCAAACTCGGGGCAACCGGCCACTTTGGCCCGGACCTAGTGATCAGCTGTCACAGCCCCTGGCAACGGCCGAGGTGGCAGTGGACCCTCCTCGAGACGAGTCTCTGGAACGGTCTCACAGCCTGGTCGCTCAGGTGGCCTGCCTACAAGGCAGACCCACCTCTCCTGTTGGAACAGCAGCACCGTACCCACGACCGATTTCTGTTAGTACAGCAGCAGTACCGGCAGCACGTCTGGTCATCCAACAGCAGTACTTCTCGCTCCTACTCGCGACCTTTCAAGCACTACTATTAATCATAGTGACGCAGACGAAACCCCGCTTCCACGGTCGATCCGACCCCTGACCTTGGAGAACGCTCCTTCACGTCGCAGCACTTTGTTTGTAGCTGATGACCAACCCTTGGTAGCAAGTTCGACCGCCTTCACGCAGCGCGACCTGCGTAATATCCGACGCGAGCAGCACGTTCGCCGTCAGCTGCACCCCGTAATGTCGAACCCGCTTCAGGACAATCCTGAACCGAACCCTGCTTCGCTTACTATTAGTACCGGAAGCTCAAACGGGGCACTCTCACTTGATCATAGTACGGGTGAAGTTTCCCCGTTCAGGGACAGCTTCCCCGACACACTCAGTCACGACGCAACCTCGTCACCAACCACTGATTTTGTCCCCGTACCCCGTACGCTCCCCCCCCCCGTACCCGTGGTTGCGCCTCCCTTCCGCCCGTCGACCCTCCAGACACCTCTCCCAATATGGCTACACCCGCGCCTCACCCCATGGATGCCGAAGTCGACTACGATGGGTCCGGTGACGACGTGCCGGCGGAGCCGGCAGGCCACTCCGACGACCTGGCTTTCCCGACAGCTGCTGGTCCTGCTGAGCAGACCACCAACGCCACTGCCGAGACGCTTATCGGCCCCGTCCCGGCTGTGTACTTGGCAGCTCTGACGCCCGCCCAATGGGCGGAGTTGCCCCCGACGACACGGGGCGACATGATCATGAAGGCCCCTCTAACGGTGCAGAAAGTCCATTCCATGGACGCCGAAGCACGGCTGCTCCAGCAACGTCTGGAGGACGACGCCTCTCGCGAGGCCATCGTCGCTGCGACGTCCCGCCGCGACAAGTCCAGGGTGAAGATGACGTCCCTGCAGGCGACCCACACCCAACTCCGCAAGCAGCTGGCGGCCGCGGACCGCGACATGGCTCTTGCGCGCTCATCGTCCGAGTCTTCGGACCGGGCGTTGGCGGTCGCCGAGAAATCGGCCTGGTCCCTCGCGGCCAGCCGGCGTCGGCCCCGGCAGGATGGCTCTGGCCCTCGTCGTGAGCCTTCGCCGTCCTTCCCTGACCGGGAATTCTCTTCCCCCGCGCCCCGATCCCCCCGCGATGTCCTCCGCCCGGCGTACACGTGCCGCCCCGTCGACTCCTCGTTCATGGACGCCCGGCTAGACGACCTCACCTCGCCGGAATACCTTTTTACCTCGGCGCCACCAGCACAGCTAACATTCGGCTGGCCGCCCAAGCGTTACTGGACACCTTCCAGTCCTTCCCGGGGGCAACCCTCCGCTTGGTGTTCCGTCACATCGACACGGCGCCCGCGTCGCCCGAGCTCACATCAGCGGCTCACGCCCTGGTTGACGTCCTGCGGTCGGTCCACACCGCCCCTGGGCGCTTCATACCGTGGCCGGACCGCTCCACCCCCGGCGCGGCCGCCTCCGCTTCTTCACCGCGCCGACACCACGGCGCCTCCTCCCCGCGCCACGGCCGCCGCGACCATGGCCAACAAGGCCGCTCCACCGATAACCGCAGCAGCTCCTCCCAAGGCAAACGGACGGGGCAGAAGAAGAATCGGCGCGATGACTCGAGCCTCGGCGGCAGCAGCAGCAGCAGCGCTCCGGCTCGACGGACGAAACTGGAGAAGGAGAAGCCTGCAGACTCCGACGACATCAGGGAGCTCAAGACTCCCAGGCAAGTGACGCCTTCTCTGGTTGGCATATCCTCCGGCGATAAGTTGCACGTGCTCTCCCGTAGAAAATTCGCTACTGACCGCGGCCTCCCGTTGTCCTCCACGACAGCCGACGCTCGACAAGAGCAGATTAATGAGGTCAATGATGCAGTTGATAACGCTTACATCCGAGCCGTACAACGCCACTACATTACTATCGACTTGCGGAAAGTCGACCGTGTTGTCGCCCTCCCTTTGAGCTCAGCCATCGCTAGAACGGAAGCGGTGCAACAACTCGACGTCTGGATACGCGGTTGGGAACGACCCCTCCAAAAGGTGATTATGAGAGCAATCGTAACTGACCGTCCCTTTTCCTCCGACCTCACCGCGGTGTTCGACGATTTTTTCGCACAGGTGAAAAGGAGCCTTGATGCTCAAGCCACGGGACCAGAGGCCTTCAACCAGCTACTTCGCCTCATCTGCAGCCACTTTGACCACGGCGACGGAACCGCTGCGTTTCAACGGCTGCATACTTTTGGAGTAGCTAATGGGAGCCCCTTCTCTGATTATTTTCGATCTTTCAGAGTGGTGGTTTCTAGCGTTACGGGTTTCGAGAACGTTTCGGCTCCGAATGTTTCGACGGTTTTGGAACTGGTTAGGCGTAGCGTAATGAACCAGTACCCCGGGCTCATGCCCACGCTTTATCCGGGTGTTTTGGCCACTACTGCGCCCACCCCGTTTGTTTCGATCGATGCCATGTGGTTGTCTTTCCAGACCATGGCGACTAAGAGAACTCTCGCTATAAGCAGCGAAAATTATTTTTCCTTGCCCCCTTTGGCGGGCCTTTCTTTGCAACCGCATGCAGGCAATCGCTCTCAGAGTAGATCTGCCGCCCCGCCGTCCCGTTCGGGATCCGTGGGTTCCTCACGCAACCCTGTTGTGATGAGCGTCGCTCATGCCGACCATTATGATTCTGATCCGTTTAGTCATAACTACAACCACTGGCCGACTGACCCGTCTGACTGGGAAACAGTGTTTCAAGTCTCTGAATCGTTGCAGAACAATGATCCCAGTTTATGGACGCCGCTTGTTTAAATTGTCACGGTACCGATCACTCTTTCAAGCACTGCGTAAACGCATTTATTAATGTTAGTGGCTGCCTTAACCCCCAGCTAAGTCAACTAGGTGATAATGGTGACGCCTACCGTCGTTGGCAGCAGCGTATGCGCTCCCACCGTCGCCGTGACCACTCTGTAGGCGGTGGAAACACACGCTCGTCGTCGACCTCTGACCGTCGTAGAAATTCTTCACGACACAATGGCAACAGCCGTAATCGCAATAATCACGGAGGTACCACACACGCGCCTTCGCGAAAATATTCACGCAACAACGGACAAGGCGACTACCAACACGGCCCGCCTCACAACAACGGTAACACCGCGCCCCTCCAGCTCGGACAAGACGCCCGAAACACAGGTACCGCGCCTCAGTCTCTCACGGTGTACCAACCAAACAATGGAACACCTCCGGCCCCAGCCTCGGCCGGTGGAACTCCTAGCGTGCGGCACGGTGGCTCGAACAATGGCAACCCCAATGCTCGCCAGCCGGGTGTGTTTTGCTCCGGCTGACCGCTCAACGGCGGTGCCCCCCGGCTCCCAGTTCCGCCTGTAGCACTTTTGGGAGACAAAACACGAACCTTTTTACGCGGACGAGTTCCGCCGCAATCCATCCGTGTTTTAAAGCAGGGTAAGGGCGCGCACGACGCTGCCCCCCCTCACGTAGACGAAAAACACCGTCCAGCAATATTACCCCCTCCCTCGAGGGATTTTACCTCAGGGTCAGGGCGCGTACCACGCTGCCCCCCCTCGCATAAACGACACTAATATATGTCGTTCGCTTGCGTCTCCCAATACTCCACCACAGACTTCTACCACATCCGGATTTTGCTCCCCAGATGGGAAGGTCGCCTTGAGGTGTGGGTACAGGAGTCCCCGACGCCAGAGTTCCTTTTCGGTGCTCCGCTCTGCGTCTGCAAGCAAGACCGGTCGAGACCCCCCGCTTTGCACCATTGACGAAGAAATTCTGGATTTTGCTCATCTCGATGCCCCTTCTGATCAGCGTACAGCAAAGGGTTTTTCCCTGGCCTCTGGCTCACTGCAGGCAACCAGCGAGCCGGCAGGGGGCGTATTCCCCCCACAGGGTTTAAACGCAGCTACACCCTTCGCGCATAAACGCGACACCTTTGTTCCGGACGGGGCGCGGCGAGGCATACTGAACGAACATATCCCACCCGTCCCCCCGACAGTGTTGACAACACCTTTTTTCGTGGACGCACTTAAATCGCCCTCCGCACAGGCGGCGGAAGACTCGCTAACCTTGTCAAGGAAGGTCGGTCAGGAGCCCCCTGTCGCTCCCCGGAAAATTTCGGGGACCACAGTAACGACCCACCTAGGCGAATGCGTCCCCACCTCGGGCCTTCAAATTAGGACCCCGGAGGGACAAGTAGCTCGTCGGGTACCGTTTACGAAAAACGGCCCCTCCAGCTATCCGGGAGGCGTAAAACGCCCCCGACCGGCCCATGTCGCGACTACTAGTCCCGCGCTTGGTGCTCCCCACCCGGCTCACGCCGCGCCTACTGCCCCCGCGTTTGATGCCACCCAGGAATATTGCACCCCCACAGTGGTATTTTTCTGGCAGCCTCCCTCTTGCTTCTCGCAATGGAGCCCTTCCAGGTTTACCGTCGACGGTACTTCCTATTTGTGCGCGGAACAGTTTTTTCGCCGCAGAAAAAAGTCGCCTCTTTGGTGACCTTGCGCGCTTCAAACAAATATGCGTGTGTCCGACCCCAAGCTGCACAAACAGTACGGACGCGAGGTACAACATTTTGATGCTACCACGTGGGAACATGAACAAGAAAATATTGTCCTCTTTGGCTCTTACGCCAAGTTCGCCCAAAATCCAACCATGCGACAGCACCTGATGGATACTGGCGACCGGCTGCTTGCCGAAGCTAGCCCTTACGATACCATCTGGGGGATAGTGTACCGAGCGGACCACCCAAACGCCCAGTGCCCCCCCGCATGGCGCGGCCTCAACCTGTTAGGAAAAACCCTGCATATTGTGCGCCAGCACCTCCGCGATGGCGTCCCATCACCTGCGAAACGACGCTATACTCCTCCCCTGCGAAACGACTCGCTCACGCAGGGCCGGGAATTTATTTTTGAGGTAGACCCCTCCTCTCAACAGCGTCTTTTGACCTGTGACACGGCTACCGCCCGCTCTGGCTATTCGACCCTCATGCCGAACGTGCCACCGGATCACGATGGCAACATCTTCTCGGTGACTCCCCGGGCAGAAGGCACCCCTCCACGCCTCCAACCTCTCACTGAGGAGGGGCCGCGCCTCGTCCCTGGTATTGTTACTATGGACCACTCTTCATTTACAACGAAGGTCAAGCTCTACGGCGGCCACGCTTCCTCAAAATTTGGATGCGTCGCCCTTTGGGATACAGGCTCCCCCCAGTCATTCCTAACTCTCAAAGCCTGGGAGCACATGGTACGATCAGGCGCAGCCTCGACAATCTGCGAGACGCAAACCCCCCCACGATCCTGGGGCGGCGTCGGAAAGTCCCCCCCCTTGTAGACCTCTATCATACCACAGTTCGCTTGAGCATACAGTTCCAGCATGAGGATAAACCTACTGCGTCGCTTGCGGTCTGGGCTTACCTAGTCCCCTCCGAGGCCATGCAACACGATGTCCTCCTCGGTCGTGACAGTTGGATGCGGTTCAACGAGCGCTCCTACCGCACCTTGACTCCGCGCCCAGGCGATAACCGCGTGTTCGGTGAACTCACCTTATCTCACCAAAAACTACCTGGAGCCGTGGCCTTTGTCTCTGATTTTTCGGCTCCAATGGGTGGTTACCACCTGCTTTACGCCGGTGACCGAGGTGTATCACTTTCACGAGACCACCAGCTCGTCCAAGTTTCTCTGGTTCGCAGTAACGGATCACCAGCTTTGGCCGGCTGCTATCTCGTGGACATGCTGCGAGGTTCAGACATTTTTTCCGTCGACACACACTTCGTTGAGAATGGCTCCCAACAGATTCCGTTGGCCGGCTCTGCGGAGTTGGAACCCGGCGACTTGCTAGGCACCTCGTCCTGCCCACTTCTTCGTGTGCCTGTCGCATCGGTTTTGCACCAAGATAACAGCATCTCGACACGGCACCTGGACACCCCTGACGTACCTTATATGGTCGTCCCGGGTCCGGTGGCCTTCCCCTCGGCCGGCATCACTGCCCCGTCGACGTGTTCGGATCCCTTTGTTCATCTTCTGAATGAAACTCCCCCTTGTAGTGGGCCCGATCCTGCCAAGCCACCCCAGGCTGACCGCGAGCCGCAACCCTCCTTATTGGAACACTTAAACCCTGCCCAGCGCGCCAGTTTCCTGAAAGTGTGGCACAAACTGCCGGCGCACCTCAAAGAAATCTCGTTCGATTCCCACGGCCCAGGGTGGGACCCCCACGTCATCTCCCAGCTAGGAGACACCCTCACCGAGGTCGCAGATGTCTTTTCCACGTCATCTACCGACTTTGGTTCGTGTTCCCTCCTACCGTTCGAGATTTCGATTCCGCCTGGAAGCCCACCAGTGACCTCTCGCCCCTATCGCGTGAATCCCATCGTGGCCAAGCAAATGGACGCTATTTTGGACGAATACCTCGCGGTCGGGCTCATACAGCACTCCATCTCGCCCTACGCGAGCCCTGTGGTCATCATACCCAAGAAATCGGGCGGGATTCGTCTCACTATCAACTACAAGAAGTTGAATAACGTCAGTATCCTCGGACAGATCCCCATACCCAGGGTCGACGAAGTCCTGGATAAGCTCGGCCGTGGCCGCATTTTCTCCCTCTTTGACTTGGTCTCTCCGTTCCACCAAATAACGATGCACAAAGACACGATTCCCCTCACTGCGTTTTGCACGCCTACACGCCTCTTCGAGTGGCTTGTCATGCCACAAGGGAGCAGTGCAGCACCTGGGTGGTTCGTCAAGGTTATCAACGAGGTCATCAAAGGCCTAGCCAATGTGGCCGCCTACCTCGATGACGTCATCGTTTTCGATCCGGATCCGGCTGCCCACGTCCTCAACATTAAGGAACTTTTCAAGCAGCTACGAAAGCACAATCTCAAGCTCTCGCCGTCGAAGGCAAAGATCGGTCCCACCGACGCAGATTTTCTCGGCCACACTATTTCCCCCGCGGGAATTCGGCCGAACGCCTCCAAGGTCGCTGCGCTCAAAAGCATGCCAATGCCCAAGGATTTCAAACAACTACGGCCCCTCCTTGGTGGTCTATCCTACTACAGGAAATCACTGGCTGAAATGGCCAAAAGGATCAGCCCATCACCTCGCTCCTGAAGAAAGGGGTGAAATACCTTTTCACGCCGGCTATGGAGGTCATCGTCCGAAAACTCCTCGAGGAACTTTCGGCGCCCCCAATCCTGGTCTATCCGGATTGGGACGCGGTCGCCGACAATTCCCGTCCTTTCCTCCTCTACTGTGATGCTAGCATCGACGGTTTCGGAGCCACGCTCGAGCAGGAACAAAAAGACGGTTCAATCCGTCCTATTATTTTCATCAGCCGTGCTACCCTCGAGTCTGAGCGTCACTGGACGCCGCTCGATCTCGAGGCTGGCAGCATCGTCTGGAGCATTAAACGCCTGCGCGGATATTTGTGGGGTACCTCCTTCCGCATTTTCTCGGACCACAAGGCGCTCGAAAGCCTCGCCAAGGTTGCGGAACACAACCCCCGCGTCCAGCGATGGCTCGAATTTCTCACGGCGTACCGTTATACTCTGGAATACCGCGAAGGCACCGCCAACGGCAACGCCGACTTTCTATCTCGGTTACCACTACCTGCGTCCGAGGACGACCGCAGCGGACGCAGCCGTCTGACGTCACCCGAAGAAGAACGCATCTACCTGCTAAGTTCGAGAGGCCTCTCTCTTGCTGGCCCCCCGCATCGAAGTCTTGGCTTGGGTGGGCTTGCACCCTCCAGCCATAGCGTCGGTTTGGGTGGACTCCCACTCTCCCGAACCGAATTTCGCGGTTTTCACGAACACGGGCCACGAATGAGGATTGACGACCTCAACGCTCCGTGTGGAGAATTCGTCGCTCGTGCCCCAACCTCCGTCTTTCCACGAGGTGTCAACCGGACTCACCTGCCGGCATACACGCGGTTTGTGATTTTACGGATCCCGCGATAGCCGCGACCGCAGTACCCCCCACGGCTCCCGCCGGCGTCGGTCAGAATATTCTTTTCCCCGCGCGCGCCCAGCCACGTGCCCCAAATTTAGGCACCGAGGCGTCGGATAACAATTCCTCCGCCCCCGCTTCGCATCGCGGTTCGATTGGTGTGGGTACAGACAATGTTCCACCCACGACCTCCAGCCCAGAGGAAATTTGTCGCAGCGCCGACGGGGACCTCGATTCTCAGGCATCCCCTGCTCAGCTTCAGACAACTTCGCGAAGAGCCAAGGCCAACCGTGAGTCTCGATCGGTTGTGCTCCCGGCTCCACCTCAGCTACCTTCAGCTTCTCAGGCTCGCCCTCCTTCCCTCGTTCCGTCGGATCTCATCTCGACAAGAACGCGTCGGCGTTGCGCCGCCGCCGCTGGATCCCCGAAGCCCGCAATCGATTACGGCTTTGACTCCCCGGCCCCCGCCCCGCCCCCGGCTGCAAAATCACCAGCCGTCATGCAACGTCCTTCAAGGTCGTCTGTGCCCTCGCCCTCCATCCAGAGGCCCGACAGTACCCCTTGTTTGCCCCCCTCCGTGACCGCCCAGTCGGCCACCGTCGCGGTCGAACCTACTCCACCTCTTCTTGGTACTACAAGCTCGGACGCCGGCCCTCCGACCCCCCTTCCCGAAACACCATCCCCAGCGGAGCTCGAATTTTTCGAGTCCGTCGAGCGGTATTCACACGCGGATTGGGCGCGCGAACAACGCGCCGAGCCCGCCTGCGACTCGGCCATTCGGTACCTCCTCCTCGGGGGCCCTCTGACCCTCCCCGATGATTATCTTTTACACCTTCCATCACAAAAACGCCCCCCCCCTGTCGGAAATCCGTTCTTTGGTTGAAAAAGGACGTCTCCACAGGGATGATGATAGGACCCTTCTGTTGGTACGGAAACCAACCCCTGCCCCGACAGCCGGTCCTGGTACGCCCAGCGGGCGCGCCGCTCGTCTGCTTAACGACGAGCCCACTCAAATTTACGTACCGCTACTCATGCGGCCGTGGATTATGCAAGCCTGCTACGCCAACGCCTCCTGCCACCTTGGAGTCGCTCGCACGCTTTCTATGCTCGAGCGCTTTTACTGGTGGATCGGCATGATCGAAAGCACACGATGGTGGCTTCGACATTGCCTCCAATGCCAAGCACGCTAGACATCCAGACAGACAGTGCACTGGCCCGTTCTGTCACTCCCGTTGCCCTCCGGTCCTGGCATCGCGATCAGCGTCGATTATTTCGGCCCCCTCCCGGTGACGCCAAAAGGGAACTCCTACATCCTCCTTTTCACTGACGGTTTCAGCCGGCGCGCAGACATGTACGCCATTTCCGCAGCCGAATTTACAGCTGAAGGCACTGCCGACATCTTGGTGAACAAGTACAACCCTCTTTGGGGATGCCCCGTTAGTCTCCACTCCGCCAACGGCCTCCAATTCTGCTCCAAACTGTCCCACGCTATTTACAAACTCCAAGGCATGCGGAAAACATCTACAAGCTCCTATCATCCTAACGGCAACGGCGGCGTCGAGCGCGTGAATCGTACCATGGCTCAGATGCTCGCTATCGTCGTCAATGAACAACAAAATGACTGGGATGCTCATTTGCCGCACGTGGAATTTGCTTACAACAATTCCGTCAGTGCCGCCACCGGGCTGGCCCCCAACGAGGTGCACATGAACCGCCTCCCCCGCCTACCCCTCACCGTCTTCGAGCACCCGTATGCTCCCGGGCATCAAAGCCTCGCCCGGGACCAGCTCGAGTATGTCGACCAGGCCGCCGACCGACAGCGACGCTCGTTCGCCCTTGTTCGCGAACAACACGCCCTTAATATTGCCCGCGTGGAACGCCGCAATTCTGCACGGTCAGACGGGCTAATACAACTCCCCACCTACGCCGTCGGTGGTTGGGTATGGATTTACAACACCGCTTCTACCATCCGACAAGGGGCCCACGCCGGCACTGACGCCAAGGTCCTTAAAGCGAAGCTTTCGCTCAACTGGACGGGACCTTTCAAGATTTTGGCGGTCGGTCCCGCCCCTGCGGAGTCGACGCCTGACGGTCGTCCTCTGACCGCCAAGCTCCTATACCTGGACCTTCCCAACGACATGCCAGGCGCGGACGCGCCCTGCCGAGTGTCAGTGGTTCGCTGCAAGCCTTGCGCAATCCCCCACGACAGCTCCGACCTTCCGCGGTTTCTCCCCGCGGGACTCACACCGTATGTCCTTAACAACTACACCTCGAAATCCCCTCCTTACCACGTCACCGAGGACGACGTTACCGCGTCAATCGATCGCCTGGAAGTCGACAAAATCACCAGCCATCGATCGGTACGTGGTCGGGGCGGCGTCGTCGCCGTCCTCTACGAAACCCACTGGAAAGTCCTACTGCAACCCTCTTGGGAGCGAGAGATGGACCTCCAACACTTCAGGGAGCACGTTCTCCGTTACTGGGCCGGCACACCACTTCAACTCCAACAGGAAAATCGGTTTTACCGCCGCATGCGCGTCGGTGCTGCCCACCGAGAACTCTCACGAGATCAGGGCGCCTGGTTTTTTTTCTCAAAGCTACAGCCTCGTCACGCACCAAGATTGGACGAATCCTTTCATCAGCACCATCCTCCCCGTCGGCGCCCACTTTTGGTACAAGGCCCGCGACCATCACTGGTGGCTTGGCAAGATCTCCACCCACACCACGACCGCCGCCACCTACATCTTTCGTTTCTTGGACGATCCCGGACCAGTCAAGACCAAGCTCTCTCCCTCCCGCTACACTACCGCTATCGGGGTGGGGCGCAACTCCTGGTGCCTCCAAACTCGCCAAGGTAGAGCTGTTCAGCATGGGGTTTTACGCAACGCCGATGAGTCTCGCGGAGCCGAACTTGCCGATCCCGCAGTGGCCAACTGATTTTGCTTTTTCGTAGCTAGTACGGTAGTCAATACTGGGTCTTTATGGTGTTTTATTTTTTTATTTTTTTCATTTTTTTCGGTCTTTCTTCTCTTTCTCCCCAACTAAGTAGCTATTGACATGGTCTTCGCTCCGTCGACGCATAGGCTAGCATGCCTCTGTTTTTTTTTCAGTCCATGTTGTTTTAGTTTTGGAACTTGGCCCCCTTTATATGGCGTTCCGCCTCGATGAACTCCTCACGTTTTCTCTCGCATTTTTTCGCCCGAGACCTGAAACGTTTTTCGAGACCGGACTAGTATACCGCCACAACGCTCGCCCCTGGATTTGGCTTGGGTGTCGCGTTATTCCTTGCTCTTGTTTTCAACTTGACTTATTTTTTGGTATTCCGCCTCGACGATTTTTTTATGTCATCTCTCGCATTTGTTTTTTATGCTGGAGACCTGAAACGTTCGTTGTATCCGGGCTAGTATACCACGCATTTCTCGCCCCCCACTTGGCTCGGGTGCCGTGTTAACTGCCAGGATTTTCTCTCGGTCTAGTTTACCCTCTGCGCTCTTTCTTTTCGGACTAGTCCCGACGTTGCGAATTTTGATATTCCTGCTTGACGTTTCTCATGGAATTGGTGTTTTCCCGCTTTTACTACCCCCTACCCCCCCTCCCTCGCTATATTGGTAAGGAATGCCAGACAAAGCATGCCACATTTCCCCGTTTCGGGAGTACCGTTTTCTCGTTTTCCTTGTATGTATATATATTTTTTTCTGCTTCGTTTTCGCTCTTATTTCAGCATTATACGTGACATTGCACGCTCCCGGCTTCTTCTCTTTTGTAGGGCCGTAAGGTTGGTCTTCGCGTACGTCTTGGGTGGGTTTTCTTCGTTCCCTCCGCCTCGGCACGCACCCCCCCTTATTCTGATTTCATTATTTATTTTCGGATTTTCGTTCTGAGTTCCTCAGCGCCACCCTCGGTTGGGTGTGCTGCAAGTACTTCCCGAGACTGTTTGGCCCCCTCGACTATCGAGCGCCCTTCTCTTTCCCACTTGGGCCGTATTTTTTCTGCCGCCCATGTGTATCGTTCTCTACCGCTTGGCACCGCTCCCTCAGACCACTGATTTGAGTATCGCCCGTTGCGTATCATCTTTAGGCCTGGACTGTCGTGCTCATTCTCGTGTTTTGCCTCTGTTCCCCTTGGCACCCGACTTGCGTATATCGGTTGCACCCTTCTCTTTTTTTGTATGTGTTTCCTCCCCTAAGGTAGGTCGGAGTTCATACGTGCTATTAATAGCACTTATTACGTCACTCGAATTCGAGCCGTTCTGTTTTCACGGTTTCTTTTTTTTTCGCGACCGTTTTTTTTGCCACGTCGCACACCGCGTATCTTTAGATTCCTCGCGTCTCTCTAGGGACAAAACCCGCTTCCTACCGTAGGATGCAGTTTTTATTGTTGGTTTAATCGGCTTTCGCCTTGCACGTTATAGAGGTGTGGGAGTGGGTTGTGAAGCGCCGTATCTTCGATCCATTTCTCAGATATTTCTGGATGGATTTCCCTCCTGATTTCTATTCATCTGCATATACGGCCCTTCAAGGTGGGCTTGTGTCATGGTATTCATGATACCGTTTCCCTCTATTGTCGAGGAGGCGTGTTTCTGATGAACCGCGCCACGTAAATAATATATGTATTACCCCCCTGTTCTCAGAACTCTCTGAGAGCCAGGAAAGTGGGAATCATCAAGATAAGACATCAATCTCTGTGAGTACGTATCCACGTCTAGGCCGACCTGCATCACAGTAGTCGGGCCTGCCCCATACTGCCCCTTTTGTTATCCGGTAGTCAGTTATATACCCCTATATCCGTTTATACCATCAGATGCACCAGCGATATTGTAAATGAATTCATTGATTAGTACCCTGGTAGTGGACAAAGCATAATAGTATATCTTCCTAGGGTACATCACTAGGCACTCAGATCTGATTGGTTGGGGGTATGTTTTATGCGGCCTATTCAACTTTCGAGTCTTTCCCAGCCACAGCATCCCGAGTCAACCTAGAGTGCTCTTCCTAAGCTCAGCATCCATGCCTGCCGAGCCAACCTAGAGTCTCACCAAGCACAGTATCCCAGCACTACCCATTGGCATAGGGTTCGGGTTAGGGTTATAGGGTTAGGGTTCGGGTCGGAAGGTCGACTTCAGGCGTCCAGCACAAAACCTTCCTATATATCTACTGTCGAGGTCTGTCCACACCTCAATTGATAACGACCGCTGGAGAAAAAGGGACCAAGAGAAAAATGACACCCCCGGGGAGGAAGAAGAGCTGCCCAGCCAAGAAGCGGAGGACAGCGTAATCATCAACGCCCTTCGCCGGGGAAAGATCTGTTTTTTCCACGCGCGCGGGTCGCCCTGCCCCCACGAGAACAAAAACTCGCCGCGAAAAGGATGTCGCTTTTCGCATGATGACGCCGTGGTACCCTACGGTCACTATCCTCGCAGGTATGCTGCAGGCCACGAGCCTACCACGGAGGTGGAGACCCGGATGCTCACAGCGCTGGAGATGCTGGGTGTGTATAAAACCGCAGACGGAGAGGGCGACGTGGGGATCAACAGCTCCTGAAAGGACGCCCTGGGGAGCCACACCCCGGGGAACAGTAAGCGAGACGGGCGCTGGCAGGGGCCAGGGGAAGGAAAGAGGCAGGAAGGTGGCCAGGACCTCCGGCACGAGACACGGAGCAGGACAGGGCGGAGAAGCGGGCGAATAGCTGACCAGGCCAACGGGAACAAGGGGCCCGAGCTGGCAGTCACAGACACCAGAGACTCAAACCGAGTGGCAGCAGTGGGCAGGGGGGCCAAGCAGGTATGGATCAACGCGTTCGTGTGGCACCAGACGAAGACGAGCTGCCGTATCCCGGTCGAAGTGTTGGTCGACACAGGAGCGGGAGGTGGCAACTACGCTTCGGAGGCCTTCGTGCGATCGGTCGAACACAGTGGAAGGGGGGGGCAGTCAATGGTGACTTCGAGGGGGCAGGGGTGGCTGCGAGCGGCCAACCCCGCGAGCAGCGCAACGCCCCCCATGAAAATCGCGGGATCGTGCGAGCTTCCGCTGGTGTTTCGACCGGAAGACAGGGTACGAAAGGTGTTAGTACGAGTGGTACAAGACCTCCCATACGGGCTAATCATAGGGGCGGCGTTCTTGAGGAAAAACGGAAGCATTATCAGCTTCGCAGCAGGCGGAGGCTTCAAGCCAGCGCCAGAATCGCCGTGGGTACCCTTTATCTCGTCCACGCCCTCATCAAGGAAAGAAGGCGGAGAGGTGGTGGATTGGCGGGCGGCGAGGAGACCGGGCAATGCAGGGGTTGAAGTGGTGGCCATTAAGAACGGGGCGACGTGGGAGCATTTCTGCGCCGTCAAGCCGTCAGGAGAGCAGGAAGAGCCGGAAGAGATAATCGAGCCGGCGACACTGCCCATGGGAGGTTCGGTGGCATGAGAGGACGACGGGACCCTGCCGTGGGAGCTACGGCTAGCCAGAGAGGGGGTAGTACCGGGTTTCGTCGGCGTACAGGTGGCCGCAGGATCGGCAACTGGTAGTGGTGGAACCGAACAAGTCGTACGACATGGAATTGGGGGCAGCGATTGGCGTGGCTAGGGGAGCTCAGTGGTGGTAGCCGGGAACACCGTTACAATGCAAGGTGGTCAACCTGTCTAAAGCGTCGTTAATCCTCAAACGAGGCGGGGTGGTGGCCCGGATCTACGCAGTCAACACGAGCGACAAAGAGCGCATGAGGATGCTGTGCGACCCTGACTATCCGGCAGGGCCAGACACGACAGGGGCGGGAGGCGGAGTCGACAGCCCGGCCCAGTCTGCACAGCGCACTTCACCGGGGGAGGAGAGTGGAAGTGCGGACGAGGTGGGCTTGTCACAGGCCAACATAGCTCAGGCGAGCACCGTCGTGAAAGGCGCCCTCATGAGGTTACTGGAGAAGTACTGCCCGGCGTTCCCGGCAAACCCAAACGTGGTCCCGGCTTGCAATCGGGCCAAAATTCAGCTGCCCATCGTGAACAGCAATTGCACACCTCACGCAGCGAAGCAAAGAAGGTACTCCCCGGAGGAAACCGCAATGTTACAAAGCGAGATAACGAAACTGAAGAAGGCAGGAGCGATCCGGAGATCACACTCGGCATGGGCGGCCAACTGCGTCGTAGTGATGAAAAAGGACGGAACGGCGAGGGTTTGCCAGGACTTTAGAGTGCTGAACAGCTCGACGATATCGCACAGCGGTGGGCTAGGTAACATAAGCAGCATATTTGACGGTATGAGGGGGTCAACGTGCTTCACGTCCATTGATCTGGCTTCAGGGTTCACGCAGGTCGAGATAGCCGAGGAAGACAAGCATAAGACTGCCTTTCGAGACGCGCATGGGGAGCTGTGGGAATTCAACCGGTGTGGTTTGGGGCTGAAGACCATCCCGTCAGGCTGTGAAGCATACATAGGAGAGGCCCTGGGCCCGATAAAGGGGAAGGGTATCGAGAACTGGTTGGGCGATATCCTCATCCACACCAAGTCCGTCGACGGGCACGTGGAGCTGCAGGAGAAGGTGCTGGAAAGACTCCAGCGGTTTGGTCTTTCGGTGAATTTGCCCAAGTCGATATGGTGCGCGCCTCAGCAGGAGTTCGTTGGGATAGTGGTCAGCAGGCTGGGCGTCCAACCCTCGGAAACGAAGATCGAAGGGGTGGTCAAACTCTCCCGAGCCAACACGGTCGAAGAGGTGAGGGCGCTCTTAGGGATGGGCAGCTACCTCAGGAAGTTCGTGAAGGGATACAGCTCGATCGTGGCGCCAATCTCGAATCTTCTCAGGGATAAACGGTTCGCGTCGAAGAGGGCAAGGAAGCTCTTGGTGCCATGGGGGGAGGAGCAGGATAAGACTCTGGCGGCGCTGATAGAGGTGCTTACGTCGCCACCTATCCTGGCGCTGCCGAATTGGGAAGCACCGTTCCATCTGCCCACGGACGCCAGCGAACTGCGCTCACGCAAATCGTCAGGGGCACCGAGCGAGCGATCGGGTTCGCGAGCCACCGATGGTCGAAGGCGGACGCCAAAAGGTCGGCAACGGAAAGAGAGGTCATGGCGGTGTTATGGGCGATACAACAGCACCGACCGTACTTGTAGGGGAGGAAGTTCTTCCTTATTACGGACTGCTCCGCGCTCCTCTGGCTGTTCAAGAGCCAGACCCTCTCGGCGAAGCTTCATCGGTGGGCGCTCAGGCTGATGGAATATGACATGATGTTACTGTGGAGGCCGGGAGCACAGCACTGCCTCCCGGACGCTCTATCGCGGTTGCCGACCGCAGACGCGCCAGGGGCGGGTGTCGACGACTCGTTTCCGGATGACTCGTCCACCCGGACCACGTACAGGGGCCCAAAGAAGAAAAGGTGAAACCAGCATACGCATGTATGCATGAAAAAATACGCATTTTTTCGTACGACATACGAGTACAGAGTTTATACGTTAACACAGAAGAATTTCAACGGAGGGAGGGCAGACGCTTACGAAGAGAAAAAACAGTGTACGTATGGCCTCTCTGATTGGTTCAAAGTTGGTCGAAACCAGTTAAAAGCTAGACAGAGTAGAAAAAAACAGGTATGCCCTGGCCTTTTCGAGCCAAAATTAGTTATGATGTCAGCCTGGCCAATAGCAGGGCTGCTGGGGTGTGTTTTATACTTTGTTTTGCATGTATCTGATTTTGGCCAAACCGTGGTCAGGTATACCTTTTTTAGGCATAAACCCAAAAAAAACTGTTTTGAGTTTTCCCGTTGTGGGCGAGTCATCGTTATTCAAAGTGTTTTCGGCCACGTTTGTCGACCGCGCTCAACGTACACGGCACCAGTTCCAGTCCTGGCGGGCTGTCTGCACGCACACACACATATCGAAACCTTCTCGTGCTGTAGCGGTGTCTGAAGGACTGATGCGTGTCGAGGCTCTGTCTTCTATGAGAAGAGATGCAGAGGCGGCACCGACGTTTCCGTGAAGATCACTTGTGATGAAGAAAAGAGATTGTTTGGAAAGGCGCTTATCTGGCCAAATATGGAAAAGAAAGAGAGAGAGAGTGATCGAGGTGGGCGGTGCCATCACCTGATCACGAGACAATGCCCATGCTACGGGCAGGTGTATTCTACAGCAGCTCGTCAAGGTTCCTTGAACCGTTCCTAGCAATGTCCCTGCAACGTTCTATGTAGCGTAGTCGTAACGTTCTATGCAACGTTACCTGATACTTACGATGGTAAGCTAGCTACCCTGCATTACGATCAGTATGATAGAGGTAAGTTGAATACAGTGCGTCGGCAAGAAAGAACAAACTCAAGTCTCGCCGCATATAGTATTTCTCCGCACCTATCATAAGATACTTAGTATTCAGTATGCTCGTATGGAGTGACTGCACGTCAACATATATATAGATATGGATCTCAACGTCCATACGCTGACACGCCCCCGTGATGTCAGTCAGTGGCTTACGCTTTCGGTGTAGAAATGTTATAATCATGGACATCGGGACACTTGCTCCGGCTTGTTAAGATCACGGAGAGCGGGACACTTTGTATCCCTGGACAGGTCTGCTTACTAAGACGGTACTCGTTGGTGCTCACATGTGTTGTTCGCTTAGCTGATAGAAGAGTAGCTATATTCCTTTCGTGCACGACGGAGACTCAGACCACGCTCGTGCCTGTCTGGAAAACCCCTGGTTTTTCCACCGAAGATACGCTTTCCAAGTACTACAAATACGATCCCAGTCGAACCCAGGTAATTACCGGGCTTTCAACTCCATACAAAGCAGTATCATAACACTAGCCCACTCTGATGAACCGTATATGCAGAATTATGGGAAATTTATGGAAACCCGGATTCCACAAACTTGAACATGAGTCGAAGATGCGGCTCCTCCAAACTCACTCCCACACGTCTGAACGGCAAGGCAACGAATCCGGCAAAGTACGTAAAAAACAATTAAAGGAAGACGTAGCCTTAAAGGGGCAGGAAGGAATCGTCAAACGAAGAATCATCGCCATGTCACCCGCGACGGGGGGGAGGGGGGGAGGAAGATGGAGGGAAAATTGAAAAGTGAATAGAAAAAAAAAACAGAAGAAAAAATAAGACGGAAGATGGCAAGAACTACACAGGAAACCCAGCCTACAACTCGGGAAACGTGTCCTGTGCCACAAATGAGTAGCCCGATTATTACCCAGACCAGCCCCGACACTGAGCGGGGGCGTAGGCAGGACAGCATACGCGAAACCCATCCCCAACCAAGCCCAAGAAAGAAAAACAAACAAATAAACAAACAAACAACCAACCAACCAAGGAGCACACCTACAAGAAAACAACCCCGACCCGAAAACTCGGAAAACGTCAATAATTTGCAAAACCGCCCCCCAGAGTCGAGGAAAATGTCAAGCAAAAAATACCGAGAACAGCCGAGAAGCGGAAGTCAGCTATCCACGGCGGCGCCTCGAGATTCGCCTACGTTACGCTGGACCCCCCGTGCAAATGCGCTAGCCAAGTGCATTTGTACACACCAAGAGCCACGTACAGCTCGCGTCGAAGTCGTGTAGCGCGCCGGAGAAAGAGGAAGCTTGATCGGTCCCGGGTCGTCCAAATATCGAACCAAATATGCTCCATCCGTGGGCGTAGTCGCGCTGATTTTCTCGAGCCACCACAGATCGTCATCGCCCTTGTACCAAAAATGGGCCCCGTTGAGAAGCACGGTGTTGCAGTATCGGCGGAGCCAGTCGGCGTGCGAAACGCAACCATAGCCGGGTGCCAGAAACCGCTCGCCGTTTTTTCGAGAGAGCTCCCGTTGTGCCGCGCCGATTGTCATTCGGCGGTACAGGTAGTTGGTTTGGCGATGCTGGTTCGGGGTGCCAGCCCATTAGCGCATAATTGCGTGGCGTGAAAGCTGAAGGTCCATTTCTCGTTCCCAGGATAGACGGGAGAGTTCAGTCCAGTGCGTCTCGTACATTACTGATATGACACCACCTCGACGTCGAACCGATTGGTGTCCGGTAATCTTTTCCACTTCGAGTCGGTGAAGAGGTGCCGAGATGTCGTCCTGGGTGACGTGGTACGGGGGAGATTTCTTGGAGAAGTTGTTGAGCACGTACTGCGTCAACCCCGCTGGCAAATACTTCATGATGTCCCCACGGTCGTGGGGGGTGGCACAGGGATTGCAGCGTTAAACTGAAACTTGCCGGCGAGCATCCGTGCCGGGCATATCGGAAGGAAGATCCAAATACAGGGGCTTTGCTCCAAGTGGATATCCGTCCGGGGAGGCCGCTGCGGAGCAGGGGCCAACTGCAAGAACTTTGTAGGGGCCTGTCCAGTTGAGTGAGAGTTTGGCCTTGAGGACCTTGGCGCCCGTGTCGGGCTTTGCGCCCTGGCGGATGGTGGCCACCGTATTGTACACCCATGCCCAGCCGCCAACGTCAAATTTGGGGACCGGACGCAGAGCGTCGGCGAGGGCGGAGTTGCGGCGGTTCACACGGGCAACAGTGAGGGCGTGGTGTTCGCGAACGATATCATACGTGCGCTACTGGCGGTCCGTCGCCAAGTCGCAATAGGTGAGGTGGTCGCGGGCCAAGCTTTGGTGGCCGGCGGTCCGTCGCCAAGTCGCAATAGGTGAGGTGGTCACGGGCCAAGCTTTGGTGGTCGGCGACTCCAGCACGCTCGAAAATTGTGAGGGGGAGGCGAGGCAGCCGACCCATATGTACCTTTTTGGCAGCCGAACCCGTGGCGGCACTGACCGAATTGTTGTACGCGAATTCGACATGAGGGAGATGTTCATCCCAGTTGTTTCGGAGCCTGTTGACGACCATTGCCAGCCTCTGGGCCATCGTGTGGTTTACACGTTCCACCCCACCGTTGCCGTTTGGGTGGTAGGAGCTGATGGCAATTTTTCAAACCCCGAGCAGCTGATATACGGCGTGCGAAATCTTGGAGCAGAACTGGAGGCCGTTGTCCGAGAGGATGCTGCGCGGGCACCCCCAGAGAGGAATATACCGGTTGATGAGAATGTTAGCTGTGCCTTCTGACGTGAACTCTGCCGCAATGACGGCGTACAGTCGGCTCGGTGGCTGAAACGATCAATGAAAAGCAATATGTAGGTATTTCCTCGGGGCGTCACCGGGAGGGTGCCGATTTAGTCGATGCCGACGGCGATGCCGGGCCCTTTTGGCAAGGGCAATGTGATAATGGGCCACCGGACCGTCTGCCGCGACGTTTTCCGTACTTGGCACTTTAAGCAGTTGCGTAACCACCACCGGGCGCAGGTGCTCATACCGATCCACCAGTAGAAACGTTCGATCATACGTAGGGTGCGCGTGGTTCCTAGGTGGCAGGAAGCCGTGGAATGGCACGCCTGCATGACCCAGGGACGCATGAGTAGCGGCACATAAATGCGAATAGGGTCGTCCTTCAATAAACAGGCTGTACGACCCACCGGGCGTTGCGTGCCTGACGCAAGGGAGGGGGACGGCTGCCGGACGACTAGAATGATTCCCGTGTCGGTGGTGTGTAAACGGCGTTTGGTAGCCAGCTCCTGAACCTCCGAAAAAGGAGGGCGCTGGTGGGAAGGGAAACACGACAAAAAGTCCACTGGCAAAAGTTCCGGCCGGCCAAGGGCTATGTAGCGCATGACGGCGTTGCACGCGGGCTCGGCCTGTTGTTCTCGAGCCCAATCAGGGTGCGAATAGCGCGCTGCAGAATCGTCGAACTGAAATTCGGCAGCTGCGTCGAGGGCGTCCAAGTCATTCGTGGGGACGGGCGGCGCGTCAGTTGACAGCGGAAGCCGTAAAAGAGGGGTACCTTCGGGCTCGGCGCGGTCCCGTTCGGACAGGATGGGTACCGTCGGCACCAACGAGGAGGCAGGAGCCGGGGCCAAAGCGACTGATGCGGGAGGTCATGACCTTGGGGCTCGCGGTGGGGTGATAACATGCCGGGTTGATGGTCTAGGGGCCCCGCCGGGCCCGAATCCATAATCAACAGCAGGCGGCGCGGAGCCAGCTGCGGCGGCTGTTCGCTGGCGTGTCCGAGTGGAGATGCGGCCCGAAGGCGGCAAAGTATTCTGAGGCGCCAGGTTGCCAGGCGGTGATGAGACAGACACGACCGGATCAGTGATCACCGCGGAATCTTCTCCCTGTAAAGTGCTCGTCGGGGGAGGAGCGCGCCGGGCGACATCCGCCGCCGCAGCGGGGGCTGCTGCAGAGCCCTGGCCTGAAGGGGCGGACACGGCCGGAGCAGTGCTCACGGCGGAATCTCCTCCCTGTGAAATGCTCGTCGGGGGAGGAGCGCGCCGGGCGACAATCGTCGCTGCAGCGGGGGCTTCTGCAGAGCCCTGGTCGCCCCCGGAGGGTACGATAAAGACCGAAGCGGGCGTCGGCGGCCGGTGAAAAAACCCGCAGACCAGGACGGCGCTCGACGCTGGTGACGGAAGCAGATACACGAGCGACAAATCTCGCCAGAGGAGCCGAGAGGCCGTCAATCGCCGAATAACCGCCCCGTCCCGCCGTGACACCGAAAAAGTACCGTCCCGTCCCGCCGATAAGACCTCTCCCACGAAATTATGGCCTCCGGCAGACATAACTTCCCTCTTCCCCTGCGAGATACATCCATTGGTGGTCGTCTGTTCCCATCCATTCCCACCATGAATCACGAAATTAATCAAATATAATCGAGTTGTACTAAAATTTAGTAGTAATTCCTATACAACTACCAGGTACCGCATGTTATCATAAATTTTACACAACTTCTGTACTATTAATACTATGAATGGAATACGTATAGAATTGTATTACAAGGCCAAGGGCGGTTTGGCGTGCTTACTCCACAAGTTTGTGTACCCGTAATCATTTATGTTCGTAGTTGGTCGGATTTGTTGCATGAGGAGTTTGTTGACCGCATATATTTTGATCTCTGTTCAACACCCACCCCTTGGCGCTGAAATCCGCAAAAATCTGCGTATTCTCTTGTGTGTTCTCTCGTATATTGCTCGATTTTTCTCTTCCCTTTTTTTATTTGTTTTTTATTTTTGTTTCGAATTTTCGACGTAGCAGATTGTTTTCATTTTCACCCTGCAAATGACCGCATATATATGCCTCCTTCTTTGTTCTTCTGGGGGAAAACGTCTGCCGACTGCTGTGTGAAATAAATTATTTTGTCCTTTATTGCTATCATGCTTATCCTCTTGTATTTTGTTGATCGAGAAAACCACGAATTGATCGTCTAATTCCCAGTTATTAACAACTTACTGAGTCTAATTCCCAGTTAACAAATCCTTACTGTTTACGTACTCGACTTTTCTGCCTTCGAGCAAAAGAAACCAGGACGAGTACGATCTATCCTGAGTTTCAGACATCGTGTGATGTATTTCTTTCGGTTTTGGACCGTTTCAGGACTTCCTACGGCTTGCGTTTTTGTATCAGCAGGGGCCCCGTCATCTACGGCCCCTCCCCAATTTGTGGATTGCGATTCCTCATCCTCCTCCTCCTCTTCTCGTTGGTCCTACATGTTGCCTTGGTCATCGCTATCGACCAGGGCACAAAGCAATCAGTTTGCCATCTACATATCTGGGAGACCTCCTCCTTAGCGTCAGAAGCACGCTCTACCTCTCTGCAACACGTGCGAGCACACGTCTCGACTCGGTTGGATCGTGACCAGACTTGAGGTTGGTCTTATGTTCTCTATTTTTTGCATATTGAAGGCAAGTGTTGTAATTCTACTACATCTGATGCGGACTGTAAACGTCGATCCTTGGAAGAGGCCCATGCCTGAGCTGCTTGCCTCATCCTGACCCTAGACCTCATGACCTGTATGCTCCCGATCTATAACATGGTGTCCTATCCGAGACACGCGCTTGCACGCACTGAGGAGCGTGCTACGCATCCCATGCTGTTTTGTTTGTTTATTTGTTTGTTTGCTTCCCCGCGACGGTCTTTCCACCGAAACATAAATCTTCGTCGCCAACGGCTACCAGAATATCCCGCTCTCGGGATTCACTGATCTTGAACCACGCGACCTTTTGGGGACCTCCTTTTCTCCCCTCATACAAATTCCGGTCTCAGCACTGCAAGTCCTCCCCACGACGTCACATCCATCCTCCGCTGTTACCGACGTTCACGCACTGCAGGACAACATCCCCGTACATGACGACGGTACACCTCCGGCTGACCCCTCCAAGACCCCTAGTGACAAACTCTTGGAGCGTCTGACTGTTGGCCAACGAATAAGCTTTCTCCGCGTCTGGGACCAACTCCCGCTGCACCTTCGTGACGTCTCCTTCGACCACCGCGGCTCTGGTTGGTCTCCTTCAGTCATCACAGCGCTGGGAGAAGTTCTTTGCGAGCTCCCCGATGTTTTCTCCACGTCCAAAACCGACTTCGACTTGTGCTCCCTTATTCCGTTCAAGATTTCCCTCCCCCCGGATAGCGCCCCCGAGTATTGCCGCCCTTACCGCATCAACCCTATCCTTGCCCAAAAAGCCGACGCTGTACTCGACCAATATCTGGCTGCCGGTCTGATCCAACACTTCACTTCCCCGTACGCCAGCCCTATGGTCGACATTCCCAAGAAAGACGGGAATGTTCGGATAACCGTGAACTACAAAAAGCTTAACGCCATCATCTCCCTGGGCCTACTGCCCATCCCCCGCGTCAACGAGGTCCTCGACTCCCTCGGAAAAGGCCGCATTTTCTACTTGTTCGATCTCGTGTCTTTGCTCCACCAAATCACCATCGACAAGGACACCATACCGCTGACTGCCTTCTGCACGCCCACCCGACTGTTTGAGTGGCTCGTCATGCCTCAAAGCAGCAGCGCCACACCTGGATGGTTCGTCAAGGTCATCAACGAGGCCATCAAAGACCTTGGCCGTGTAGCGGCCTACCTCGACGACGTCATAGTTTTCGAACCCCTACGCCACGGCTCACGTCGCCAACATCCGCTCCCTTTTTGAACGCCTTCGGAAACACAACCTCAACCTTTCTCCTTCCAAAGCCAAGCTTGGCGCTACCAGCGCCGACTTCTTGGGACACACTATTTCCTCCTCCGGCGTCAGCCCTAATGCCGACAAGGTTGCCGCACTAACCCAGATTCCCATGCCTACGAACACCAAGCAGGTGCGCTCACTTCTTGGCGGCATCGGATAGTACCGGAAATATCCTGAAAAACCTTTCCGCTCGGCTCCGTCCCATTACCGCCCCTTAAGCAAGGCGTTGAGTTCGTATTCATCCCAGAAATGGAAACCATCGTCCGCCAGACCCTTCACGAACTTGCTGCTCTCCCGATCTTAGTATACCCGGACTGGGACGCCGTTGCCGACAACTCCCGACCTTTTCGCCTCTACTGCGACGCCAGCATCGACGGTTTTGGCGCGACTCTCGAACAAGAACAACCAGACAGCTCCGTCCGTTCCATCGTCTGTATCGCCTCACCACTCCCGACACCGTCGGCATCTACCTCATACAAGCCTGCGGGTTTACTTCGATCGACCCCTTCACGCCGGGCATCGGTTTGGGTGGGCTCGTCCCGCCCTCACCCGTTCCCTGCGAAACCATCCCGCCACTCCCTTGCACCAACGATGACTTCAGCGATTTCCGTTGCCTCGGACCACGTATGGACACCTCGGACTTAGTGCATACCCCCTACTCTATTGTGGCTTCTGCCGCCGTCGAAGATACCGCCGCTGGACCGCCTCGTAGCCCACTCGCCGGCCACCGCCTTGCCTAAGCACTCGCCGCTGGACCGCCTCGCAGCCCTCCCGCCGGCCCCCGCTTTGCTCAAGAACTCGACGCTGGACCGTCCCGCAGGCTTGCCGCCGGCCCCCGCTAATGCGAGCGGGCAGGTATTTCGTATGGAGGCTGCTGTGACAGATCGGAATACACGACTCAAGCGCTAGAAAAAATCACAACCGCATGGTAGATCTTGGCAGAGAGGTTCACGCGGACCTCCTGTTTTGGAAGTGGGCGATAGACCGCGAGCTACAACTAGAAGGAGAGGCTCTTAGCGCACCCTGTTACACGGCGATAAAACGATCCGCTAAAAGTCCATATCTGTCTCACGCGAGCTTCGAGGCGGTGGGAGGATTCTGCGTTTTTAAGATTGTTTGTTTAGATACGACTTACCGATATAGTTGACTGCAGAACTTCGAAGGAAAGCCGATCTTCAGGAGACCTGTACCGTCGCAATCAATCTTGTAGAGTTACTGGGAATGGTTGTGACAGCGTCGGGTCATGCTCGCATTGGGAAGAGAACGGCCGGACACGGCGGGGGGGGCGATCTTGATGCGAGGTGACAACATGGCTGCTGAATCATGGGTGTCTCGAAGCGGTGGGGAGACAGACAAAAGGGCGCGCTTAGTCATGAGAATGCGCCTTGTGCTCGCGGGAGGATGGAACCACACTGCAAAGCATGTTCCAGGCGTGTAGAACACTTCAGCGGATGAAATTTCACCGTGGTCTAGAGTGATACTCGCAGACAAGGTCAGGGAGCTAACCCACTCCAGCGAGTGGCAAGAACACTCCATTGGTCAGAGGGGTCCGAGGATTTTCGGTGTTGCGCTCCAGACAAAGAACATCCTTACCATACACGACTGCATTCTATGGAGCCTCATGATGAACGAAGCTGAAGAACTCGGTTGAGACGCGCGGTTTATACGATGTATGTATCGCTCGTGGAATGCATACCGTACGCACACGCCCCTGACAGCATCAGGGGACAACAACGGAGGAACTGATGTAGAGGTGGCGAGGTTGGACGAAACGCTCGCCTTGGTTCAGTCACGCAGCGTACTCATCAAAACTACTGGGCGAACCGGAACACCTGGGTGAATGAGAGAAAAGCGCAGGGTGAAGGGCCGTGGTGCATGCTACTGACGATCCCAATGCAGCGCTTACTGAATTGCTCGAATTCATGACGCCCCACCGTTTCACGCATAATAACCAGCAGTCCGCCGCCAGAGGGTGCTCAGCAGGGATTCAATATTTTCCACAAGATGTTCGCAGGCTGGGAGCCACCGGCGTCGCATTGCATGACAGTCGCAGTTGGAAAGGTCGCAAACCCAGTTTTTCATTCCTTATTGCCTCGCATGCCACACGAGCACCGACCAGGTCACGACTTCCCTCACAAGTTCGATCGCTGCATCCCTGTCGCTGCTGCCTGCGTGGCGCTCCGGGGGTCCGCCGGCCACCCAAGACATCCCAAGAGCGATAGGCTCTTCGGCGGTGCTGGGAGAGACAATCGGCCGCTGACCGCGGCGCCCCCGGGAGGACGCTGGCCGTCGCTTGCCTCGCTGGTTGCCCTCGGGTGTTCGTTGACCCCTGTCCGTCATTCGAGGCTTTCAGCACAATACACTAATTTTAATCCTCGATAGGACCCACAGGCGATTTTTTCTCGAACAATAATCAAATCAAATCAAATTCATTTTCCCTATTCGACTATCATATAAACGTTTATCGTTAACCCTTTTAGAACCGCGGTCCCGTTTAGGGGACAAACTACCTAGAATTAGACTGCTTTGTCCCCAAAACGGGGCTGCGGTCCTAAAGGGGTGAAAACGGGCCGTAAGGCAAAATCATGGCGAATCGAATGGCAGTGTTGTTGGGGTTTTTTGTAGAAATCTCCATACTCAGATAAATAGGTTTCTGGGAATATTCCCGATTAAAGCGGGAAAACAAAACATGCCCCCTTACTTGACTCTCCCGATCCCACCCGGATGTGACCCCACCTGGCACCCTGCTCCCACCTACAAGGTACAGAAGTATTACTACTATTATTATACACTTGCCATTCGACGATGTGCAGCATAAGCTTCAACGGTGATCACTCGAAACATTACTCAAAAAAGAAATCCTCGGAAACAAAAGAAACGAACGCTCGAGGTCTAGCCACCTATGTTTACTTCTCTATATGCTCCATCTACGATACTCTATTTGTTGCTTTTGCTCCACCGACCCGATTTGAAGTAGGCGTTCCTTCACCACTCCTTTCCTTCCCATCGACTCACCATCCCTCTCCCAGGTATGAAGATGGTAAACTGGTTGCTTTGCGCGCCACAGGTCGAGGGTGAGGACCAAGTGGAAACGAAGGTCTGCCGAAGAGTATAGTAAATCACGATTGATTAGAAAGGGCTCGTAAATGACGCGGTTTCTGCTGATACGGACACGCAATTCGTTGTGACTCTCGAGACGGTCCTGAACCGTAACAGCACTTTCACGCTGTAAGCACGAAAAACTTTACAATGCTGTTTCCATGCTATCACGAAGAAAAACAGTTTAAAGCCCGTTTTTGTTTTAACGCTCTCCCGCGAGAAGTGTCGTGCAGCACAAGCCACTGTTTCAAGTGTGCAGGAGTTTCTCCGAACCATGTCATTTCAAGCCCCGACAGCAACATCAGTACCACAGTCAGTCGGCGACAAATTTCATGGCTTCACGTACGGCGTATGGAAATGCACGACCCACGCCATCATTGTGTAGTATTCGTCATTCCAGGATATCTCCATTCTGGAGGGCCGACCTTGCCCCGAGCTCGATTCTATCCGTCCTCGGCCACCTTCTATGGCGAGAAGGCCTGCAAGGGCTGTGACGCGCAGTCAAGCCGTTAACGAATAGGCTGCTCGGCTTGGCGGGGGAAACAGCACCAGCCGTTACAATGGCTACTACTCAACTTGGCACGGGGGCAACACCTACCTCCTGCTGACACGAAACACGCACTTCAGACATCGTCACCTGAATACGGGCCTGCCGCACAGACGGCATCATCAGCATCATCTACTAGAGGGACTACCAAACTGCATCGCGTTCAACATCAACGACGCCTATACGGGCACATCAGCCTTGCCTCCAGAAGGCAGCAACTACTTCTTCATCACAGCCACGTCGCGTTATACGTCTACCACAACTACGAGCAGTGTTTCGTCGCCATTGTTACCTCTGGCAGCCATCGGCTACTTCTTCGTCGCAGCTTCATCGTATTCAACGTCTGCTGCGACTACGAGCACCGCCTATTCATCATGACCTTCGTCAGGTATGAGCCTCTAAATGTCAACCCCTACACCTTCTTCATCTACCACGGGTACTTCTAGTAGAAGGCATCGGAACCCGCTATTTTATCGGGAAGCGTTTTCCGCGATACATCAAACAAACGATTGCCAACAGTGCTTCGTACACCTCGACTCTCCGATAGCAGGGCCTGACACGGGCCACCATTCTTCTATTGATGGTGTCAACGTCTCGACTTCCTTGCTTGCTGTCTACGAAATGTTTTGCAGGTCAATTTTCTTCGTTGACTGCTCTGCACGATTCCTACGAGCACGTGTTTGCGTACATCGATATACTGGGCACACGTCTCTTTTTCACAAAGTATTCTCAAGTATCACAGGTGATTGCGATTGCGGAAGTGTTGATCCATACCACATAGTAGTGCAGCTCTGTTTCGTATGGATGCACACCCGTTGACTTTCTATTTTTCTCCCCAAGTCCGGCGTTTTTTGTAGTAGCAGGTCTATTGTCGTACGTAGCATTTAGTTGAGGGCGTATTGAACGTACAGCAGATATTTTTCTGCGGTTTTCTTTCGTAGGTTGTGACTCATTGGTCGAGCCCAACCGCGATAATCGTCTGTGACATGCATACACCCATATTGCTGCCGTTCTTACACTGACCTCCATAGTATGTTTTTCCATGCCAGGTATATGTATACCGCTTTCCAAATTGCCGCTGGTATATATATGTTGTTCCATTTGCATCTGATTGTTCAAGCAACAGGAGTGCATCCATATTTTCGCTGCTACAGGGCAAAAATGAACGCGTTGTTCCATGTAGGGCCGTCCCCAATGAACCTAAACAAAGTCACGACTCGTGAATTTGCCCAGGACGAAATATCACTATCCGTGACACCTCAGCTCTAATGAAAAAACTGATAAATCACGTTTGACGTTGCGTTCCGTGATATTTTTAGATTGTACGAAGCCCAAACTCCAACGGTCTTTGCGGGTTGGGCCAACTCGCGCAATGAACACGACGAAGGATTACAATGTGCGGCGAGACTCGAGTTTCTCGGCGATGTACTGCACATTCGTCGTGCTACCATTCATGTAGGCGCTGGGCACGCTGCCAAGTATCGATGGTGGGACCTTTGCTGAGGCATATACTGTCGACTAGTGCACCAGCCCATACAATGCACCTGCCCGTAGCGTGGGTGTTGTCTCTCGATGTTCAGGTGACGGATACGGCCACTTTGATCACTCCGCTTGACGCTCTTTGTCTTCTCCTGCAGTCGTCTCTTAATATCAATATTAGATTCTTCCTTTTCACAGCGTCCCCATAAAAACGCCCTTTTTTTCAATGTATTTATTTCCATCATTACAAGTGTTCTTCACAGACACTCGGTGCCACTCCCGCATCTCTCTTCACGGAGACAGCGCCTCGACACGCACCATTCATTAATTTTCTCTCCCACAGACCTGCATGCGTTGTTCTATCAAATAGGGTTTATCTTCATCCACATTGCCGCTGTCAACGCGAAGGACTGACTATGTAGTCCACGTTGATTTTTTGAGTATCAGGTTCGAACACCGTAAGCTTTTTTTATAGCCACTGACAATGACGAGGACGTATTGAAGTACGGGCAATCGGGAAGAATATCTATGTCGATGTGAAGTCACTTAGACTGATACCTGGGAGTCCTATTACAGATGCGGAAAAATTCAATAGGCGACGAATCGAGTTTGTCCCTTCTTGCCCGCATGTTGTATATTCAACTTAGCCCTCTCGGGAAGTTGATGGCGGTAACTACGTCATAATAGCACATCACCAAAACTGTAAGGGAAGATAACGGTGAACCTTGCAGTGAACAGAACACCTGCCCTGCCAGCAGCATGGGTATAAACTGTCCTGTGCTGCTCAGGTGAAGGCATCGCCCACCATTGATCACTACCCTGGTATTTATTTCTCCTAGTTGACCTCGTTAGCGCCTTTGAAAAAAAGTGTATTCTCTTCTTCGTCTCACGTGTAACCTTCACAGACACTTCGGTACCACCCTCTGAATACGTTCACACGGAGACAGAGCCTCGACACTAATCAACATGTTATCCTTCGCCTGTAGCGGGCGCTCCGCGATGGCAAGCCGAGCCCCCCCTCCCGACCCCCTTCCCTCCGTACTTCTCAGAGCACTAAATCTTTTCTTTTTGTTCGCATTTTATCAAATATTTTACTACGTATAGTAATAACAGTATCAACTTACGATCTTATGTAGCCAGTACTACAGGTAAACGTTTAGTTTGTACAAGTACGTTTGCGTTACTGTAAAGGAAATATCAAGATGAAAATGACGCTCTGCGTCATAGTACTTTGTATTGTTTGGCGGCGGAGGCTGAGTGCGGCGCCGTGAACGATGACGGCGCTGGCTTCGCCAATTGAAGTTGATCCCACCTCTTGCTGGTATAGTTTTGCATGGGTTCGGCTTGCGCACAGGAATACCTTGGTTGTATGCCTGCCGTCGCCGATCGAGTACTGCACCTGATCGTCCATCGTAAGTTTTGAATGCAAATACCTGGTACTTATTTAGCACCATGCACAGCAGAATGCTCATGACCTGAGTATTGCATGCATATATACCTGGTACTCTCGATGGCGGCTCAGCAGCGCTGATGATATAAATTATCGCCCGTACAAGCCCTACAAGTCGTTTCCTCTGGTAACTATTCGAGTAGAAAGGTATTACTAAGCATTTATATTGAGGATGAATACTAAGCAGCCCTGATGTTTTTAGTACTCCGCAATGTTCATACAACTAACTCCTGCAAGCATTTCTTTACTCACGGTGGCAGTAAGTGAACACTCTTGTGAGGATGAATTCCGCGGAAGGTTTACCGTCGAATATCGTGCTCAAGGGGCTCAACTGTCAAAGCGCTGACTACAGTAGTTGGAGTAAGAATATCCAGACGGGGATAAAAAATCGACTGCACGACAAAAAAGGTTGGCGACAAAAAATGGCAAATAAATGTTGTCAAAACTGAGGGCCTTCCTGCACCACATCGAGCCACTCTTTGTTCCTTGCACGACAATCGATTCACTTACCGCTGAAAGAAAACTCCCCTCATTGCCCTCCTCCTGTCCCTAAACCTCGATGTACCCAGACAAGCTACTCCGCTCTTCTTGTGCATTAGACCCCCCCACGCCCCACGTATATCGCAGGTATGTTCTTTACGAGTCATCATGGAGGGATCTTACCCTTACGCACTACACGTAAGTCAGACGGAACCCAACGCTGCAACGTTAAACTATCGAAATCGTGGCACCATGACGGATACCGGTACCTTACGGGAGGCGCGGGAACGAGACCGCGACCCTCCGGGGGCAGGGAGAGAGAGCGGGGGGGGGGGGTAAAACCTACAACAACAGCGTCTAAGGCCGCCTCGGGGGCATTGTAAAGACATTTCTTCTGAGGTTCGGCCCTAAATTAATATCTATTGGTCCAACCTGCCCCCTATCGCGTGTAAACTTCTCTACAATATGTTGCTGACATGTAGGATATGAAAGAATGCCGGTACATTGCCTGGTACACTTTCTGTCTGTACGCATACTTCGTAGTGTGCATTTTCTTCGTAGGGTGAACCTTGTTTCCCAACATTTTGCCATCGTTGTTGGTGCCAGAAATCTGGCGGATCAAAACCGCTATGTGGGCGGGGCAGTGACCGGAGTTGGGGCCCGAACATTATACTAAGATCCTATCCATTGTACGGAGTGTAATACGTTGGAGAAGGAGCCTCCTTGGTGTCCTAACTGGTTGAATGGCTCCTAGATATTATATCATATATATGTAGTACACAGCAGTGGTAATGTTTTGTGCGTTAGGGGTTCTCCAATGACTTCCCCAACAATACCCCCGCCCCCCCCTTCCCCTTTTTCGACAAGCTATAGTGCATAGCTACGTGGTCTAACTGTTGATCACTTCGAGGAATATGTCAGCGCTCTCCTCGATGAAGTCTCCTAGCACCCCAGTTAAGAGCAGGACTACCGGCTGCTGAAGAACGGCTTCCACCAGCAGAGCAAGGGCGCAGGTAAAAATCCAGTTGGTGGAGGTCGGCCTGTGCAGATTTTGACAAGCACACACACATATGACACGTCGTCGGACAGGAAACGCTTCCGATAGGGCTGGTCGCTCGGGAGGTTTGGCTTGGAGAAGGAGAAATGGGGGAAGAGGAGTGAACGTAAGTGATAGCGCTCGTTTTGACCCCTCCGTGTACGCTATGGGCCACCACATAGGAACGAGTAGACATCCTTTCTTTTGCGATACTTCGTGAAATTTCTTTGAACCGAAAGGAAGCGTTGCCGAAACGCCGCAAAACTTTGCCTGTTGAGCAAAAACAGATACCTGGTATATATCGCGGGTTCTTTGTTTCGCTATCATATTTGCCGGACCCACAGTAAATGTGTACCAGGTATGTAATATCGATACTGAACTCTCACGAAAGGCTAAAAACATCACTGCAAAAAATATTCCAACACTCGTAAATCCAATGAGAGTCGTCCCCAAAAGCGTAGGTGCTAGAGCTCTATATTGGTCGGAACCGACATGCACAGCATACAGCCTACGGGTTATGGCCTTTTCCTATTATTGGTGTTAGACGGTATTCGATATCCGGTGATGCTCACGACCGTGATACAAAAACAATTCTCCGTCAAGACGTGCTTTAGCAGATCGTCTACGCCCCACCCCCCGTTCCGCCAACCCCTCATGTGGCAGTCTCACTCACCCGTCAAATGTTGCTGCAAATACCAAGTTGGTATAGGTGAGGCATAGCGTGGTCAGGAGCAGTAAGGACACCACAATACCGTGAGCGAGCTGGCGCCTCGGCTGGCACTTGTTGAGCCAAGCGTTGAACTCTCGGGCTCGAATCATCCTCGTTGCTGCCAGGTGCGTCCTGGCTCGGTAGGGAAACAAGCCGAAGGGAAGTAAAAGCACGCCCCAGTACTGTAGATATGAGTAAACAATGTATCAAAAAGGGTGCGCACACGCCGTAATCAAGCGAAGGACACAAATCAATTAGAAATGCAAACACGTCCCACGGACAAAAAGGCAGTTTAGAACTCTCCCGGGTTGGTGGTAACGTTAAACCTCTTGAGGGACTTGAAGGCGGAAAAGAGTCGAAGCACAGTGACGACTACAACATCGGTCACGCGAGGTGGCTTATCCACAGACTGTGGAGGTAAAGGATGCATGAGAGCCACAAGATATGATATCACCATGAATTTCCGACTCGCGCGCCGGCAGCATAAAACTGCCAGTTAGACCTTTTGCTGCTGCGCGATCCCGCACGATATGAACGGTCCATATCACCGCTACTGAAGTAGTAACCTAGTTTTGATCGATGCACTTACTTGCCCCGCAAGGGCAATTACGGAGCACTTGAGTACCTGAACCATGACTGTATGGCCCTTGCGGCGTCGTGCATATGCGTGGTAGGATAACACCATGACGCAACCAGCTCGTCCTCACACACTGCTTGAAAGACGCGCTCGTGCTGTCCCTGGAGTCGCACGCAATACGCACACGCCAAAGCCATGACGCCTCCAAATACAACACCTGGTGTGTGCATCCGATCAACGTTACAGAGGAAGCGCGGCTCGGTAAACCGACGTCTGAGATGCGACGAAGAACGCGGGTGGACGCGGGATACATTATTGTGCTAGTAAGGTCGACTGATGCTACTACCTCAGGCATATTGAGGGAGGAAGTAGCCATTGCAGCTACGTAGGTATCGCTCCCATCATCGGCTCACCTCCGCTTGCCCTACCCTGCTCCCACTTAGCACCCTTAGTCTACGCCGACGCTATTCCCCCTGCACTACATCCCCCTAAAGTGACTCTGGGGATAGGTTGACCCTGGGAAAAATGGCCGCCGGCACGAAAAAAGGACGAAGCGACTAATCGCTCTAAATCTTGAGAGTGGCTGGTGCACAAATTTCGAACCGTTATAGCTGGGAAACAACGCTACGACGACGAAAAGTGTCAAGCTTAAAAGCTCTCTCATGGCTACAAAAATACCAGTTAGTTACACAGTTTAAACATGGCATGTCCCCAACAGGGATTAAATGCAAGGACTTGCGTGTGCAAGTACTACTTGACCTGTTGTAAAGAAAAGGAATGTCTGTGGATCGTATGCAGGTTCATGGGGGAACCCGCGGTATCAAATACGTCGCTAAGGGATGCCACGTCTATGTAAGTCATACAGGTGGCACTTGTAGTGGTGATTTAGTAACGGTGAACAAGGATGTGAATGGGCGCCTACTTCGAACAAAAAAAAAGGGTTTGGGGGGGGGCTCTGTATGAGCTTCAGGAAGCCAAATATGTGCAGGCAACACGGGAACCTTCTCCGCAAAATGATGCATACAAGGACCTGAAAATGCTTCGAAGTTTGTACACCCAGAAATATGTAAGTACCATATAGAGGTGCTACTGTTACTGTTCACCTGGACGGACTAATCCCACGGTTGGGGTATACCGTTTTTTGGCTCATTTTTCCCTCTCTAGTTGAACTCCTTGAATGAACAACTACCTTCAGGTGAGTATTATATGCTTAATTCTGGTGTGGTAGTTGTTACTGCAGAACTATTACGGGGGGCCATAGTTAACAGGACCAAATATTGTTAGTAAAAATGGTTAAACATTTAGGTTTTTATGTATACCATAGGTCCTGTTAACTATGGCCCCCCGTAATAGAGCAAATACATTTTGGTCTGGTTGCGCGAACAGCATTCTTCGAAGGCATGTTTCAGGTCAGAGAAATCGACCTCCTCTTGTGAGAAGCCTCAGGAAATATTAAGCCACGAACCCGGCCGTGGCATCGATCGATGTCTTGCGTGTGTGTCGACTTGTTGGGCATTCAAGTCACCTGTGGCAAGGGCGGCGCTCGAAGCGTACTGCAAAAAGCCGCACAAAATGAGACCAGGCGAGGCGAAGGCCTGGAACACCATGATCTGGGCCATGAGATTGGTGTTGCGGGTCACCAAGGCGAAGGCGGAAACGACGCACAGGGCCGCGCTGACAGCAGCCAGAGTAGCCGTCATGTTGTGCAGCAGAGCGTTGTCATCTCCCCCGGCTGCCTCGGCCTGGAGTCCGGTAGATAGGACCTGCCAGTGTATGAGATGCGCGGGGCGTTTGTTCACTAAATGACAGAACAGGATGCATGTACGAGTACTCGTACAATGAGGTCGAACAGTTGGAGGGCGTCGCAGTCATCGCATATACTTGATGCTGGTACCGCTATTTGATAGATGCATCCCAATTAAGGTATATCCACTGTACCTCATGCAGACCACGTTCGGTGCAGAAGAAGGTACACCTTTCGCGCCGGAAAGCATGAACTTCAACACGACGACTTACCTGGTACTATCAAGTATGGGGCAAGGCATAAACTACTGGAAGGCCTCAATTTATGCGCCGTAGAAAGGTCAGAAGTATAGCCGGCGAACTATGTATAGCATCGTTCGCCCTCCCTAAAACATACACATATTTGGACACAACCACAAGTAATTGGGTTAGCTGTACAGTACCGACTGGGCCAGCCAAAAAACGAGAAAAGGTTCCTGACGTCGTACCTCGTGAACCACTTCCGAGTTAAAATATCAAAAATTGGAAGCACTGACCCTGAACCCATCACGGATAAGCAGGATCGACCTGTCTGAAAATCTGACTCAATTTCGCCGAGATATCCGAGAAAAAAATCAAACGTAACAACAGAGTTTTTGCCGAAGGTTTGGCAAACCAAATCCGTCAAAACGGCTCCGGATCAAGTTTCAAACAAGGTGTGGACAGGGATGAAGACCCAAAAAAACGATTGATAACAGTTGCACTACTACCCGAATCGTCACCCATCAAGACTTATTACCAAACAACGATTTTTCACGCTATACCAGGACAGTAGTGGCGAGAATGAGTGGCGTTACTGCAATGTCCCGCTTAATTTCCCCGAATTTCGACTCGAAACTTTCAAGTCGTATTTTGAATCGCATGTATTTTTAAAAAAGAAGCCCGCCTTTTTTTCACGCCAATAATTATCACTTTTGCATTTTTTCGGTTTGCGCTATCGGTCATATCTCTTGGACGAACATGAAAAACAAATAGGAAGGCACGCTTTCCATTAGTTGGCTGATGGATAATCAACACCATGTACAAAACACACACCCAAATACGCACTACTGAGCGGGCCACAGCCCACCCACCGCTCTGGCAGTAGCTTGGCGGGCCCACCTCGTGTTATGTGATACATCTTGCAGTAATTTCTGGGTGAAGAGCGCGCACCTGGGACACAAGCAGGACCAATACGAAGGGTAGGAACAGGTAAAGCTTGACCAAAACGGCCTGGAGCTGGACCATGTCTGCATACACCGACGTCTTGTCGGCCACCGCGCACTTAGTGGCTTCGTCCAACGCAACCGCTTTCCAGGAGGCATGCGCCGACTTGCCCCGTGTTAAGCTCTTCGTCCTTCAGTCACAAACGAGGCCATCGCACTGTTCGGGTTTAGGTGGAGGTGTGAGTGGCAAGAAAGCGCGCTACGCCCCACAAGTGCCGTGAGTTGCTGCACCCGCGTTTGTGAGAGAAATACTGTACGTCAGGTTGGACTTAAATACTCCGCGACACTAAAAGGGGTAAAGCGTGTAAAACGGACCAAAGAGCAAGCAACACCTTCAGGTGTCATCGTCCCCCCCCCCCCCCCCGACGTTAAACGAATCGCGCGCTCTCGGCCTACTCTGTGACGATTGAAAAATGTCGATACCGGCCACGACTGAAAGCCGACCCACACTGCTGCGTATGCAGGGTCCATGGAATCTCGACCTAAAACCGTCGTATTAGTATTGCTACGTACCAATTGTTTTCTTTGAATCCCTAGTTTTGTTTTGTTTTGTTTTTTGGCGCCACATGTGCCTATTAATCGGACGATTGCCACAGGGGCTACCCTCAACTGGCGATATTTAACCCGACTACACATATACAAGAGTCTAGTCGTTCGATGCCGGTCTCCCTCTTATATCGGGTTGAACCTAATGTATCCGATTGCGGTAGTTGACAGCACATCGTCCCATGCCACACGACATGAAACCGTGTCCATAGTAGTGCATGATACTATAGTATAGTACACTGCTCTCACGAAGTTCGTGCAGACGGCGAGGTAGAGGATTCCCGGTTATGCTTTGAAGGTAGCGATTTGGCCGTAGAAAACTGTGGTCCTTTGGCAGCTGAAGACGGTTTGAACCGAGCGCCGGCAGATGCAAAACAATCATCCGAAAGAGGCGCAAGGGAAGAGAGGATAGTTCGAGTGCGAGCCTCGTGGTGAAGCTTCGGGTGTGATGCAAACACCATGATGACAAATATATTTTTCTGTGGGGTGGTTTCACACCAGAAATAGCAAAATCCCCCCCCCCCCCCCCCCCGAAACAAAATCCCGCCACGCAAGCCATCATTCCGCCCCCTCCTCCCTTTCCCCACCACCCCCGGAGTGATTACCCACATTACCCCCTAACACATGCTCAGGTGACATCGAAGAAATATGTGCACCTTCTCCATTGCGCACCCACATTTGAAGACAAAAAAAAGCTGCCCGGACTTCGAGAGGAGCAAGTGTCCCAGCAGCAGCAGATGCAATAAACTGCTTGCACTTAGAGGGGGGCAATTCCTGACGCACTACAGTATATAAAAGGCATAACGAGCTCCGTACTATACGTGCAATTAGCAGGGGACAAAAATTCCAGCACTCAGTACTACTCGCGGCATTCGAGTTGACAGGCTGCGGGTATTGTACTTGCGATTGAGGAGGGACCCATTTTGTAAAACAAAACAAGTTGATGGGTAAATCCGCGAGGCTATTCGATTGCTGGGAGTACCGTGCAGTGTATTCACCAGCTAGCATCCGTTCCGTCGAGTTGTCGGTATCCGCGTCATCCACGTTGCCCTTCCGATCCCCCCCCCCACCCTTAGAGTTGCTGTCGCCCCGTATAATCGATATGCGTCGTCGCGCTTTGCAGATTTTCCTTAGTGCTCGTGTTCGCGTTAGTGTCACGGAGGGTGGAGGCGTGTTGGCGGATCGAAGCAGGGCAGGGAAGAGGGTGGCCGTCGGGATCATAAAAAGCGCCGTCACCGCCGTCAGTTGCACCTATGTACAGTAGTAACGGTACCATCGTAGACACCGCGCGCATGCGTGAGGGGTGGGTGGGTGGGTGTACCAGAAGCAGCGTGAACCTGTCACTGTGCGCGTGATGACAGCAGGTGGTGGAAAAAGAAGCAGGTATACGAATATACCAGGTATACCGTGGGTGTACCGTAAACCACGCATGAAAACACGCCCCGGGGATATCGCTTTGGCATTAAAAAACAGTGTCACCGGGTGTGTTACTGTTCTGGAAGCGTGTGACATCTATAACGTATCCCGACGGATGCGCGACATGCATGGAAGCCTCGCAAGCTAGGGGGTGAAGTGACACGGGTTGTAATAGTGAGGGGAAGGGGTATTCATAGCAATGAATACAGGAACCCGCTAAATTGTTCTGGGGAGATGACGAGATGCGTGCCAATGGTGATGTGTGGCGGGACCTCAAACACTGTATATAGCTAACGCATTGGGCGCTGACATCGGCATAAAATGGTGGTCTGTCGCTGATAACTCAGTGGTCGCTGCTGTCGCCGGGTCTCCCACGCTTTCATCTGGGGTTGAGGCGCAGCATGGATGGGTGGGCGCTCAATAAAAACGTTTGCGCGCAATCCTTCGGGGACGGCCCGGCCAGTTCTGCTGCCCACCATGACGCCCACCTTTTGCCCAAACCCAAACTGGCTTTTGCCGTAGAATATGGCCTGCAGGGTTACCCCGCTCATCCAGTCCGCCAGAAGAATCAGCAGATGCTGTGGCCTGCTTTAAATCGAGCACAAGCACGGTGCACGCAAAATACCGCATCAACAATGGTTGCAGGTCGCGACCAAGGTGGATGTTGAATGTGTCGGGGCGAGACCGCCATCTGTTCTGCGAGGGGAGCAAACGTCGCAGCCGGCCACAGAGGAACAAGCACTGGTATGGCTGGATCTCGGATCGCTGAGGAAACTGCGATAGGCTGCAGGATTGTCCTCACCTGGTGAGCAGAGTGGTCTTGAAGTGCGCTATCGGAGAGCTCAGCAGATGGCGCCAAGCGTGGCTCCAAAACAGGCTGCTGGCGGCCACCTGTTGACGCAGTCGTATACATGCAGATTGTTTAGATCTGTCTATCATGTGCGTTACATGGATATTGCGTGATGTTACACGCGCAATACCTTGGTAAGGCATGCCATTGGGTAGAAATACCTGGTAAAGTGATGTAGCTATGGCTGTAAAATGTGTGTTTCTATATGAAACGCCATGGGGGTATTTGTACCGCAACGTATCGTTGCCTAGAGCACCAGAGATACGGCTAGCCGGCGATTGGTGCAACATACCGTGGTTCATCGAGTAGAGTACAGCGGGGCACTTTGTAAGGTCGCAGCAATTTGGGGGGTTCTTGAACTGAGGAACTACAGTGGAATGCCGTTGGAAGAATTCCGCTGGAACAATGCCGTTGGAAGCCTATTTGACGAATCGACACCACACTCCTAAAAGGTCATTAAGTGTTTTGAAAAAAACAAAAATGGGGTGGGAGTTCTGGATGACTTTACGAAATTTACGAAAGTCAGTTTTTTCAAAGTTTTGCTTTACTTGGTTTGAGCATACCCCCCCTTGTGTGCATGTTGGGAATAGATCGTGGGGTGTCGGTTTTCGGTTTTACTCTCATCCCTGACGGAACTGAGATTGTGCTTCTCAACATCGGTTGTTGGATAATGGTGTGATGTACGGAATTCCCCAAGTGGGGGTGATGCGCTACTTCTACGGTGGCATGGGTCACTGTCATACCCCCCTGAAATAGATCTGACTGGCCCACAACCAGCATGTTGAAGCACATCAAACCCATTTATGGTCGATCCTTACTGCTACTATTCAAGGATGTAGTATTTATTGCACTTGGCACAGCTCCGTCGCAAGGTCTTCTCTAGCATTGCTGAGCGTTTGTGAGCCCCACCATGTGTGCCATGTGTGGGCGCTTTCTCACTTACCTTGGTGGCGGATTCCTTTACATCCTTCGTAATGGTGTGGAAGTGAACGACGCTTTTGTGCTGTATGCTGTTGTTGACGTCAGCTCGTGCTTCGTGTGCCCTCCGTCTCACCTGCACGCACATGTCACGAGAAAGGTCGTTGGATAAACCGCAGAGGCAAGGTGTCAGAAGGGCTATGAAATATGTTTTTGCTCACACAACGTACGATCCCTTAGGCAGGCATTTCGTGATAAAAGCTGTCATTAGCAGAGTATTTTTAGTCTACCTGTGCGATATCTCAATCGAAACCGACCTCGTGTTACCAAAGCTTCTCTAGCATGTAGAGCTATATAGGACTGTCTTCTGGGTAGAACGCACGGTGGCAAGTGACATTTGGCGCATGTTGCATCCTATGCTCTACACTATATCGCAACTGCCACTCACCCGTTTGTTCAGTGCGTTTTCCTCTCTGCGGCTCCGACCTCGAGCCAGATACGTACAGCGAAGAACTTCAATGATTTCCTGCTCGTAGCCACCACGAGCGTCCTGCGCCATCGAAACAGGAGATGTGTGTCCGTACGCGGATTCCGTGACGGGTACTATTGAATTGAAGGGAAGGGTGTCTCGCGGGGGGGATACAAGGAATACAATGCGCATGCCGGGTAGCCAGACGTCAAGGAACCGCTTGGTGCTTTTCTTCATAACAATGGTGCACATATCGTTTCGCTATCACAAAGTGCACGGAAGTGAAGTGAGCTGCAGCTGCAACGGCACAGCTGCAGACGCGTTCTCAGGGGTGGCTCTTGATGTTATCCCAAATTACAGGGGACATACCAACTAACGCAAGCGCGTTTCCAAGTGGTCCGTGTAGAGTATTGACTCCAAGCACCAAAATATCACAGGTACGGCCAAGGGAACAACAAGACTAACCGCCATAACTTCATGTAGAGGTTTATCTTCTACCCGGTAAACAACAGTACACTACAGTATGGTTGCGGCCCTTTCAGAAGAAGGAGGGTTCCACAAGAAGCTCGGCCTGATATTTCTACGGACATATCAAATTCGCGAGCGGTTGCCATGTTGAAGTTAGTGTGGGAAACTCTCTTTCTCAAGCGAGAAATCTAGCCTGGACAAGTATCCTGGTTTGGTATTAGAGGGCCCGCGCCGTATAGTCTCTTTGTGTACACCGTAGACCTATCTGGAGACGTGAGAGCGCTGTCGCGGGAACAAACAGGTTTACCTGCAGCCGTGAGAGCACTGTCGCGGAGATAAAGAGCGCCAGCAGCAAGCACAGGGACAGGACAGCCACCCAGCTCTCCGCGCCGTACTGTTGTGGTCATGAAAGGTGCTCAGGAGGATAAGTGGATGCGCAGTTTGGCAGCTGCAGCCCATTCGTACGTAATATTCCATATAGTAGTAGCATCCTAAGTTGTGTTCCACACACAGGCGAGACATAACGAACTGCGAGGGCGTAGACGAGTGTTGCGGCAACGGATCAGTACTTCTCTCGCATAGATCCAGCGCTTCGATTCATATTACAGCCAGATACTTCCATTGTTGTGCTCACTCGGCGTGGTCCTATTTTCACTGAACGATCGCTGAATGGCTCGAAGCTTCTATGGAGCCGTCGGAAGGGTCACCATTACCATTAGTGCAAAAAACCTGTGCGACAGGTGAAAAGCACAAAACGTGGCAGCACTTCCGTACGGAGTAGGGAGTTCCTAAGTTTCGGTTCGAGGTTTGTGCGATCCATACATAAGAAACCAGTTTTGTATGTTGAAATTACTGTCGTATAGGACACACAATGTCTCACACACAAAAATTGCGTTTGGCCCCAACTACGAGTGTGTTAGGTGATGCCGCGGGTACTGTGCAACAAAGTGTCGCACCTGGATCATCACACTGTAACCGTCGAGCAGATCAACGGTGTTCCACTCGGTCGAGAGGTTGTCTTCCCACGTAGAGAATGTGCTCAGGTGGTAAGTACGGCATGCAGTGCGACCAGTGCCGTCGGAGCCAACGCCCACCGCGTCCACCGTGAGCCCTTCCGAGTCCCACCCTCCCTTCGCCTCATTCCATTTCTTGCAGGTGGGGATGGCTTCGATTGACTCCGCTTGGAGCATGGACGTCTGGGACCGATACCAGATACATTGGTCAAGTATCAACAATACTGTAGCAGACAAAGACACATTTGTGCACAGGAGGACTAAGGATCACTGCTGGCATGCGTGTAGATGTGTGTCGTCAGTGCTTAGCGAAGCCCGGTCGGCCTCTCTGAGCAAAGAGGAATTGCCGTACAGCACCCACCCCGATAACGTCGCCCTCCCCTCCAAAATGTAGTTCGCTCAGAAGAACCTGCTCGTCGTGACGGTCGGCCGGACAGCGCCCCGCGACAACACAATCACCGCATACGTAGACTTTCGTTCCGAGAATCGCGAAACAGTAGTATGTTTGAGTTCGTTTCAAGACCCCATAGCCCGAGAATTTGTGTTACTGTTTGCGGTTCGGGAAGTTGCTACCGTGCCTCGGACCGGGACTCACGTCTTTGGGCATGGACACGACAATCGGATGAGCCAGATCCTGAACGATTGTCCCTGTCGTGTCCCACACATCGATACCTGTCACACCTCCGAGCCCTGCCAAGCGAGTAATACGACGCGCGATCACCGGAGGGTGTTCAAGTGTCATGGTGACGCTCTTGTGCCATGATGACGCACATGTGTCATCATGATACCCATTCTACTGTTGTCATGGCATGCCATGTCACGGTAGGGGGGCGGGGGCACGTTTGGGCCCAGCATATCCGGGTCCTCGATATGGGAGCTACCCAATGAGTTTACCGTGTTAGTGGTACCTTTGGTGTACGAGTATTGCACACGTAGTTTTCCATCGGGTTGCGCGTGCAATACTGCCGGCATCGTGTGCTCCTGATGTTAGCAAAAACAAATTCAAACCAATACGTACAACGACCGTACCAGCATTGACCGTTTCGTGGAGTACCAACAGTTTTCACCTTCTGTAGCGAAGGCGTTGAACGAGGTGACCGCCACGACTATCGAAGAATCCTCAGAACCGGCTGATGGTGACCATTCCTCAAACGAAGCCCGCGTACCGTTTCCACCTACTGTCAGCTTCATCGTAGAAATAGAGGATTCGGCCGCCCTGGCCGCCTGACGCACCGGGGCCATAACAATCGTCAGGTAGCGAGGAGGGGGGAGGGGGGGTGTACTCGATATCATGCATGGCCGTGATGCAGAAGAGCGGAAAAAAGAAGGAGGGTGGGGGGGGTGAGGGCAATGGTCTTGATCGGCCGTCGTGCTTACACTATTCATGTTTCAGGCAAAAACCACCTGAATTCAATAAACGCTACTAATGTTTCAGGCAAAAAAACACCTGAGTTCAACAAACGAAGGACACCCGAAGCGGAGCAGAATGGAACGTGATAACCTCCGTTCCATTCGTGGAACAACGGGAAAAAAAAAATGTGGTAATAGTGTGGCGTAGTGTAGAAGTGTCGAGTTTTGTCCTATTTACAAAGCAATGGTGGTTCGAGGTTTCCCTGAAAAAAACGTGTATGGTCGCAGCAAAATGTATCGTCGACATCACCTACAGCGCTACCCTTTGAGGCCTTCAAGCCGTGCTAAAGTTGAGTGTCTGCGTGTACGGCATGTTTCGCGCCTAAACGCTCGCACCTTGAGATCGATGTACCCTGTGCTGATCTCATCCACATCCTCCCCGGCCTCGGACCCAACCGCTACAGCGTTTCCGACCTCGCCAAGGAGAGAGAGGGGTCCTGCCTTGCCGACGAAGCTAGAGTCTCCGGTGGAAGTGGGCACTATCGAGCTCATGTTCAGCAGCACCGACACAGTCTTTCAGAAAAGGGCAACAGCACAGAGGCAGTGCGTCGTGGCTCAAACTCAAGAAAATTAGGGCAAGCACAAGAAGAGAAAATCATGTTTCTGCTGGTGACCTCCGGTATTACATGACGCCGGCATGCTCAACCTGGCGTGTGGTTCTACGTACACCCTCAGTGACGTTCGGAGTAATACATTCGGTATTTCTCTAGATCCTGGGCCATACGCAGGCGGGGATATAGTGTGGCTACGTGGATCGTTCGCACGCATGATTATTTGGAATATTCTAGTGGGACCCACACTCCGAAGACATGCTGAAGCAGAGGGGGTACCTGCGGTTTCCATCTTCCTACAATTCGACGTATTCAAAAACATCAGGAGCTAGCTATTCACCCCGCGTAGCAAAGTGGCGCATGACAGTATTTTACACGTGGGACAGATAATCGATCGGTTCCCACTACATGATACTGATATTTCAGAGCAGATGGATTGAAGGTCTGCCTGGACTAGGTCATGCTACTGGGGGAGAGCTGTATAACCGGTATTTGTCTGCTGTAGGGCACGCTGCCTGGGATGGATGTGTACTACTCTGCAGATAATGCACAACATCTCACAACAGCAGGGTAGGATCTAGATGGCCTACAGTAGACAGGTAGACCGTGATGTGTCTGGACGACGTGAGGAATATTGCATTTCGCGCTACTCGAAGACCTGTTCTACCGCACTGGAGAGGCAAGGCTTTCAGCTCCACATCTACGACAGGTGCAGCAGTCTTGTACACACGCGGAGCTCGTGCGACAATTCCTGGTGCCAAACCTGCAATGCAGATGACGCCACTCCTGCATCCAGCATTTGGCCATCTGCGGTGGAGACTTCGAGAACATCCGACACGGCCAAGAGAACTGACGCCGACATGTTCGTTGGTATTTCGCTGGCATTCTGCGAACGCGAAACAATCCGGTGGGTATACATTATCAATACTAGCACCGGCAACAAAGGGCAGGGGGTAGAAAAAATTACCCTGAATCGAAACAAGCAACTGCTGGTTGGATACGCATACACTTGGGCGTTCAAAGACCTCGTCGCAGTTCCAAGCATATGTTAACATACATATGCAGTATATCGTTACGGTCGTGTCAATTGGTAGTTGAGGCACCCCGGTGCTTTCGACGAATCTCTCACTGGTTTATACCGGTAATAGCTAGTTAGACGCTGCCGCAGGTAAACATGCCGAGGAGCGTAACGTTCTCCGATATCCGTGCATGGTTATGATGAACGAAGCCATCCACTTACTGAACGGCTTGACGACGAAGCCAGAGGCCCTATGATGAAAGCAAGCAACCGTCTACAAGAAGCGCGAGCGCGCAGCAGGGCGTAAAGAACAATGCTGCGCCCGACCTCAACTCCTTGCGTTATGGCTTGGATACTATTACGGGGGACCATAGTTAATAGGACCAAATATTGTTAGTAAAAATGGTTAAATATATAGATTTTTATGTATACCATAGGTCCTATTAACTATGGTCCCCCGTAATACTGTGTTATCGTCCATCTCCTCACCAAGAACTGTGGCTGATGCTGCAATCATTACTTTTCGTCATCACGTTTCCCCTCTCACGCCACTTTTTGATGCACCACATAACGCACTAGGTTTTCGTGGGATGGATGACAAAACGATGAAAACGACTACACACCAGTCACCAGCCTACCCACTCAGCATAGGAATAGCTACTAAAGTTCTCACCGCATACAAAGTTAGAGCTCCGGCAAGGGCATCCATGCCTGCCATAGCCGCGCTTGACGATGAATCGATAGCAAAGTACGCCTCCGTCAAAGACAGCACTAGGAGACCCTTCAGTATCGCAAAAAGAGACGGACGATAAAGGGGGGGTCAGACTGTGCCGAGGAATGAATGGTTTCAATGTATAATATGGTCAACGGCCTAGCATCGTCGGCCCTGTCAAGCGACCAAACCATGGAATTTCCGAGATAAAGCTGTCTGCTAACGTTGGCCCTTGTCAAGCGACCAAACCATGGAATATATTTTCAGATAAATGTGTCTGTTAGTGAAGACATAATGGCAAATGAATACGTATCAGACGGCGTACCTATGTGGGATTCTGTGTGTGTGGGTTACTTTCCGACGGGAAGGATTGTTGATATTCCCCGTCGTGTAACACAGGGGGTATTATATACTCGCCGTGCAACTGTTTAATTCGCTGGAAAGAAGTGCGATACGATATGTAAGCGTGAGACCCGTTCTACGATGGAGGTAGCACATTTCCGCTATTTTGTTTCTGAAAGACGGGGTCCCTCGACCCCAAAATCGTCGGGATGTCAATCTTGATTTCGAAAAAAAAACGTTTTGTAGACTTGGGCCATAAGATTATTCACCGCGACGCATTTTGAGTATTGCTCAAGTCAGTTTTCGGGCGAGGTATGGAGCTCCTTAAGCGAGGAGCCCCAGAAAAAATTAGCGTGAACCTCTATCGTAGAACGCCTCATGAGTGTACTTCAGAGCGCGTCAATCGACGCGCCGCGTAAACTACCAATCGACATACGTCACCGCTAAATGAATGGTCATGGCACAGCCGATCTAACGTGGCGAGATTCGCGTGCGGACATTAGAAAATTGCCGGCCCTCATCCATGTTTGTGTTTTTTGTCTTGTTGTGGTCGCCGCATCTGTACATCTAAATCGGCGGCCCATATCATCCACATGTTTTTTGGGTTATTGTGGCCGTCGTATATGTACGTGGACGTCACACCTGTACTTCACGAATAGCGTCGACTCCTTCCGCTGTCGATGGCCGAACCAAGCCAAGCACAGCGCTGAAAGTGCTCGCGTCTCTCATGGCGTCCTCGGGTTGCTTTATAGAGTTATCCCCAGTAGCGACCCAAGCTGATATGTTTGGTAGAAGGGATATCACCTCCGTCTATCAAGGGTCAAAGGTGGGGGCAATGTATGAGACAATAGTAGCGTCCACGGGCTACTGCAATCTAAAGATTTATTCTCGACTTTCCGGGGGTGCGATCTGCCCCGCCGTTGGAGAAACGAGGCGCGTCTGTTATTGGTCTGGGCTGCAAATCACTTTAGTAAAGTTGCGTTTTCTTGGGTAGCGCCTGTAAATCATGGTATAAACTTCCGGGCAGGACAGCTCGTGTTAACGTTGCCCTGAAAGTTCGTGAGAGATTTCGACCCTTGGGATAAAAGATGAGGCTAAGACAAAGCGGCTAGATAGTTTTGGTTGGCTAAAGGGGGGGTACGCACGTGTTCGTTCGTACTCGTTGGTCACGTGTGGAAGCAAGGAGCATGCTTGCACTCTGAGCTGCTATGGAGATACGCGCACACAAACCATAGGATTTGGGCGATTTTACCTCGTCGGGGGAAGTAGACACGATGGTAACCGGCGTCCCATCCTCCCCGAGGCTAGTTATCGCGGTTGATCCCAGTTTGTCGGACACCAAGACAATCGCGGTGATATTGAAGCCATGGTCGGCCGTTCCGGGAGGGATGTAGCTGCTCAAGGTGTTTGACGGAGAAGCTTTCGAAGATAGCATACTCACCGCATTGCCGCTAAGGGGCGGGAAAGAGAGATGCAGCAGGCAGCAGCGCAACGTGTTAAGGTCGTAATCAGTTGGGCTACTGGTAAAAAGGTTAACCAATCCCCCATCCAATATAAGCCTTCTAATACTCTCCCCCCCTTCAGAACGGCGGATTCCTTGGTCTTCATATGGGGCCGTACGTGCCTAAAAATAGTCCGAGGCTCTTCACAATCTCTGGGGACCCAGGAAGAGTGTTCAATCAGATTATCGACATGAGAACGTTTCATGGTGAAGTGAGATCCGAACCCGCAACCAGCGACCCATGTCCTGCCGATAGACGCCATTCGTTAATGGTCTTGGCCCGTTGGGCTGCGAACGACCGTTGGAGAAAAAAACGTTGGTGAGTCACCACGGCGTCCGGACCGAGCGCCAGTTGACGCATGAGCATGTAGTTCGTTCTCTACAATCGCTGGGCAGAATGCGTAAGTACACCCACGAGATGCGTGTAGCACCAGTCGGATTCGTATGTGTATCCCTGTTGAGTTTCTGCAGTAAGCCTTGGGGGGACATGGGAGACTCCGAAAAATTAGTGTGTAACCTCTATCGTAGAACGCCTCAATAGTAGAAAGTTAACCGACCGCCTACCCAATCTACAGTTAGCCATATAACAAACACCCTGAGAGCATATAATTTTCTCTCGCGTGCTAAAATGGCAGGACAGTGAACAGGTTCAGGTGTTTATAGTGGGATAAATAATCGCGTAATCTGGAGCGCGTCTGGCTGTTGAGATTGAAGTCTCGTCGATTTTGGCCAAGGATTGCAATCCCTCGTGTTACCGCTGCTGAGACAAGACAAACAATGCCAAGCACCGCGTGGTGTAAGAAACCATCTCGGGTGCTATATCCTTCGCATTTTGTTTCCTTTCATCACCAGGAGTGGTTTCCTACCGTGTGGGGGTATCTAAGAGAAGGGTGGTGTCGTACGCCTAATACGTTAAGCCACCCATCGAAGGACGTGCAACACCTACTGGAACCAAGTTTCCGGCGTGTATTCCTCGAACATGGCTGAGCAGCAGCACTCAACTCTGATTGCGTTGAGCCATCCCTTAATAACCTCTACAAGACAAACGTGGAGGCATGTACCGAGGGGGGGAAAGGGTGACATATGTGGCCATGACTGGCAGAGGAAACCGTACGTAGCGTGCAAATGCTCCCGCAAATCGAGCCGGAAAACAAAAGCGACGATTAAAAACAAAAGGTACTTACTCAAGTCAGTTCTCCTGCGAGCTATTCGTGCGACGTCTTGGCCCGCTCTCCTTGTGTATTCACCTTGCAACCGAAGCGATGTCTTGCCAGCCGTGCGCGTAGCCAAACGCGTACGAGACCGGGAGGTCGTCGAAGTCGTCAGTCCAGGAGGTGCTTCGCAGCGTCACCGAGTCCACCCCGGCCGTTGCTGACAGCAAGTCAGAAATGAGGTACCCTCCCACCGGTGGGGAGTTGGTCTCGAACGAAAACTCTGGGCGCGGGGAAACGTGCAACATGTATGGTGTCTCGGCGTGTGGTTTGTGGTCCTGCATGATCATCGCATACTTGCCACTGGAACATCCTAATGGATTTTTCTTCGCCAAGAGTCTACGACGGCATTGTTGAGGGTAAACGCCATGCTTCGTACGATGTGATCGCCAGAAAAACAGTCCCGAGGGATTGCGTCTGACGGCCGAGTTTTTGTGGTCGGCTGGACCGCGGCGGATAGCGAGAAAGGATCGACATCCACGCGGAGAATATAAACGACATCAACACGCGGAGCGATATACACAAACACATCCCAGATCGGCACAGCCAATACCGGTATGACCGGAATGCTAAATTGCTGTAATGCCAACCATATTCAACAGCAGACGCGCTAGTGGCATTCAGACGCTACGCCGCGTAGGGTGATCGTTTGGTTGTGCAACTATGAAACCATATTAACCAAATTGTGCCACGCAACGCACAATGAACCATCACGGTTACAGGGCACCATTTTCCAGAATGGCTTGAGTGTGCGCTTGCCTGCATATCCCGCGCTACCCGAGGTGTTGGTGGCGGTGAGAGCAAAGGTGTAGCTCCGACCGGGCGTCAGAGTGCCGGCTAGGATTACCAAGGTCGGGCTATCAATAGGTGTACTAAAGACCCCCGTCCACCCGTCACGTAGATCCAAGTTTCCTTCCACCTAAAATGGAGAAGACGTAACGTCGGATTCACAACAGTCATAGGCAGAACGTTGACCAGATACGTGTTGAGCTTGTAGTCGACAAGGCAAGGCATGTGCGTGAAGGCTAACGATCGAATTTTATGGTCGGCGAGGTATGTGTGCTTGAACGTTAAATCTGAATGGTTGTGGATCGTTGCAGCGTGCACTGAGAGAGGCCAAGATGGGTCTGCAATCGCTACCTCCCTCCACGGGAAGAGCGAGTTAGGGATAGGCTGAAACATTATTGACCATGCCCTCTCGCACCTGCTCCCACTCGAAGTCCAGGCCATTTGTTGTTCGGCTACTACACAGTTCCCCCTCAGCCGGTGATGCACAGCCGTACAGAATCACTCTCGACGAAGGGTCGTACTTGTATAACACCTCCTGTTGGCGCGGCGTCAGATGATATACGGTAAGAAAGTAGTAAAAACATGCTGTCAAGGGGAGGTGAGTAAACCGCCCCGCCTCGCCTTCCCCCATGCCCTCAAGAGGGAAACGTTTACGAACTACACACACTATTTGTGAGATAAAAAAACTGACCGTGGTGGAGACTGTTGTTGTTGCTTTTCTTTTTTAGGGGCGTACATCGACGCCTGAAACGCTTGGCTATCGCGCGTAGGTGACCAATCTTCAAAGCTTGCCGGCAGCGCAACGCTGCCTCCGTAGAATACCCCCAAACGTTAGCGTCGAGGGGGACTGCTATTACTGCCGTACGTACTAGCAGTATAGACTGTTTTCGACCTCACATCATGCAACCATATTTCTGGTAGGTATATACCTCCAATATGTGCCCGTCGGGACTTCTGCAGTACTGGTAAAGTGCATACAGCGTTTGGCGGACACGACGTGGTGTATGTATCGTGTTCACCACAAGCCCAAGACGATCAATTAAATTCCCTCGATGACTGCGGATGTATTTGCCTTGGGAGCCACGGAGACTAGTGGTATGTCTTGTGCCGACGTAGAAACCACGCAGGACGCGTTATCGCCTCGAACCTCAGACCACAGGGGTCCATCAGAGAGACCCTTGGATGCAGTGACGGTGAACGTGTAGCCCACACCTATTACGGTCGACGGGCATATGATTCGCTCAGAACGTACGTACAGCCAACAAGCTCAAGAGGCGTACCTCGACGAGCAACTTGAATATCGGTGTCTCTTGATAGCCAAGAAGATTTCAGTTTGACGTTTTAAGTGTGTGGACATAAGCGCGGGTCGAGGGGGGCTGTACTCCATCTCTCAAACATCCTACTGGCCGCGAGCCTGACACAACGTAGAAGGCCACACAGCAATAAGTCCTGCTAGCCGCAAGTCTGACACCACGCGGGAAGGCCAATATGATGTTGAGTGCCACTGACCGCGAAGGCCGACAATGGCGCTGAGTACACTATTAGTATTGATCATTCCAATAGCGTTGGTGTGATTACGCCAGTAGCATTGAGTACGTCAATCGTATGGAGTGCATCAATGCTATCGAGTACGTAGGCCAAAAGTAGTGTGCGTAGGACAGTATTTCTGGAGATCTGCTTTCTTCTCACCGATGGGGAGCGTATCCTCCGGGAGTATGAGCAGCTCGCCGGCCGCGAAGGAAGCCATGTCCAACTCCGTTCCAGCCTGAGAAACACACGAGCCGCCAGAATCATCCTTGCAGGTCCAGTCGAAATTGAACGGAAGGGTGTCCACGCCGTCCAGGTCTCTTGTGGCTGAAGCGTTTAGCTTCAGGACCTTCGTGAATAGTGCAAACGTGGGCCGTTCCACGGTTGGAGGTTCTTCTGGGCCGAACAGCTTTGCCTGTCGGGGCTCTCCAACTAAGGGGCTACTGCCCCAATGCAGTATTAGGGGGAAACATAGTTAATAGGACCTATGGTATGCATAAAAACCTACCGGTATATATTTAACCATTTTTACCGTCAATATTTGGTCCTATTAACTATGGTTCCCCGTAATAGCAGTCCCATTAGCCTTTTACTATTTTACCCCGTGTATATACTATACGTAGTACATCTACAGTAATAATAGTATGTACCCGGTACAGACGATGGGTTTGTCAACCCGGTGGCACGTTGTGCTCAAGGTTTCTCAAAGTCAATTTGTTGTGTGAGGTATACAGTAGAGCTCCTCATGGTAGGAACCTCCCGAAACATGAGATCCCCTCCAACGTAGCATGAATCCAGTTATAAAAAGCACGCAGGCCGCCGGGCTTCGGGTCAACACCCACATGCGATGTTCAACGTAGAGGTGAACCGTCAGCCGTATGGAGCAGGTCCAACCAAAGACATGATTGGAGTAGTGACAAAGACACCCTTGGACTGAAGACATTAGTGTGAACGATAACAAGTGTGGCTCTTTCCCCAACAAGGTTATAACCACTGACATCATCGTACGGTAATTTAGTACCCTATTTCGTTTGGCATAACTTCCTGGTTGCAGGCAGCACCTTCGTATGGTGTGACGATTGATCGTGTTCACAAAAAATGTGGTGATTTCACCTGTGGGCTGCCGATCGTTTGCTTCGTCCCACCGGAAATAGCCGCCACCACTGTCCCGCTGATGACCTCAACTACATACGGTGGTGTGCAGTGGGATAGATTGTGAATGAAAGTTAATCCAACATGATTTTTTCACGGCATACCTGGTACTGATACGTAGCAGGTATGCCAAACGGACGCTTTGAATTGTCCGTTTCGGAGAGCATCACAGACATTTCCCCGAGACATCAGCATCTAGGATCATGAGAGCATCAACGCCGGCGGTCACTGACTGGATTGTCGTCGCACATCGGAGCAACAGCGTTTCGGATCGCTGGATCAACAACATTCAGGATCATCGGAGCACCAGCTGGGTCAATAGTATCAGCTGGGTCCCCTCTATCAACATCATCGAGGATCAATAGCATCAGCCAAGGCCTCTCGATCGACATCACCGGGGATCACCGCAGCATCAGCTGAATCGTCAATCCCAGTGGTCGACGGACCGGCACCATCCGCTTCACCCGGGGTCGCACCAGCTGCCATTGCGCCTACTCACCAACCAAGCTCAACGACGAGACCGCCACCAGAAGGTTTACACGCTTTTACGATAGTGGAAGGGCGTCCGTTGGAAAACTGCGCGATCCTCACACGAGGAGGACTTCCAGCGGCATACTACCCGACCGCATCTACCTTACACGGCAAGCGGCATGTTGCCCAACAAAACTTGCTTAGGAGGGCACGCGGCTTTTTAACTGAGTCTTCGAAGGCAAGCGGGTTAAGGGTCAATCTTAACGGGGAAAGCTATTTGGAAATATCAAAATTAATTTCATTTCATTTTAATTTGATTTCCAAAAACAAACGTGTTTGTGCCCTAACAGGGAACGGCGTACTAATAGTCGAACAAAAAAGAATTCGGAATAACCTGGAAGAACGCACCGCGTCACACAACGCCCAGGCGACAAACAGCGACGAGCGTAGACGAGAACGAAGGTCTGCGTTTTCGCGTGCGCGCCGCCGCCAGCCTCTTTTTCTTTTTAGTGGCGCAGGATAGGAAGCCATCACTCTCAGGGTGTCTTGGGTGGGCGGGGGGAGCCCTCAAACGCCACGTGCGGAACAGGAGCGTTGATGCCGCTATCGAGGTCTCGAGCGTATCCTCTGTTGTTTTACTCGTTAGCTCGGTTTTCGTGGTTGTTGGCCGATCGAGCAGGCCGAGAAAATGGGCTTGCGGTCGCGATGCTTATTTTTGAGGCGCCACCGCCGGGGTACGATGCGCTATGGTTTGTGGGCGTGGGCGCGGCTATTGCTTCGGTCGCCTCTCGTTGAGTAAGGCTCGCGGTGTATCGCCTCAATGTCGGTCGCCGAAACAGCCAAGAATCACCCCAGACTCCACTGGAGGTGTTAACTCACCATGAACATGCTACATCAAAGCCGATCAACTCCCAAATTCCAAACTGAAATTATAAAAATTATCCGACAAAAGCCCCAAAAGACTTTTGACTCGAATTGATGTTTCTAATTTGCCTTGAGAATGCCTGCTTGGTGCTCCACTCTACGGTCAATGAGATGCAAATTAAACAAGAAAATCGAAGTGAAAAAAATGAAAGTCCTCGACAAGATGGGCCCTAAGAACCAACAACATCTGTCTTAGAAAGCGAAGGGCTCATTGATCGACATTGTTCGCGCTGACTTAAAAGGCAAGGGGCTTACTAGCCGACAATGCCTGCCTTAGAAGGTAGTTGCGTATTTACCGACAACACCTGCCCCAGAAGGCAAGCGGCTAAATACCCGACATTACCAGCCTTGGAAGGCGGTTTAGCAACCAACAACATCTGCTTCAGAAGGCAAGCGGCTTAATGAACGACATTATCTGCCTTGGAAGGCAAGCGGCTCATTGCCGTACACTATCTGCCTTAGACGACAAACGGCATATTCACCAATGACCTCTATCTTAGAAGGCAAGCGGCTTGTTTGCCGACAATGTCTACCTCAGGAGGCAAGCGGCTTAATATCCGACGCTATCTGCCTTGGAAGGCGGTTTAGTAACCAACAACACCCTGCCTCAGAAGGCAAGCGGCTTGATGCACGACATTATCTGCCTTGGAAGGCAGGCGGCTCATTGCCGTACAACGTCTTCCTTAGAAGGCAAGCAGTTTATTTGCCGACATTGACTTCCTTAGACTTAGAAGGCAAGCGGCTTAATGCACGACATTATCTGCCTTGGAAGGCAGGCGGCTCATTGCCGTACAATGTCTGCCTTGGAAGGCAGGCGGCATATTCACCAATACTATATGTCTTCAAGGCAAGTGGCTCATTTGCCGACAACATCTGCCTCAGAAGCCAAGCGGCTTAATGCACGACATTATCTGCCTTGGAAGGCAGGCGGGTCATTGGCGTGAAATGTCTGCCTTAGAAGGCAGGCGGGGCAGTATAAAGCTCCCGAACAATGCCGATACTTGGCTTCACCCTTTACGGTGGCCGGGCCGATTGAAATCTGATGCCCGCATTGACCGAAGCTTACCTTCACGTTTGACGTTACCTTGGAAGATGGGTTGTTCTCCAGGAGCAGGATGGAAAAAATAGTCTATGTGCACTGGGATCTGCTGAGGTGCACGCTTTTTACTTTTTCTATGAGTACTTACCGATACATCTAGCGTTGATGGTGGTACATGAGTGTATAGAAGGACGGGACGCTACGGAAGCACCATCGAAGAACAATGGAAGTACCATGAGGGTCCCACGGAAGTACCACGGAAGCATGAAAGTCCTCATCGAACTACGTATCATGTACGCACCATGGAAACGCTGCACAAGCGCCGTAGGAACCATCATGGGCAGCACCACGGATACTTGGAAGTCTCCATGGAAGCATGACGGAAGTTCCCATCGACGCAATACTGACTTCCCTTGAGATTGACATTTGCTAGCACCATGGAAGCATCACGGGAGTCCCACGGAAATCCCACGTAAGCACCATGGAAACACTACAGACGTCCCCATGGGAAGACCACGGAGACTTGGAAGTCTCATGGTGAAGCGCTATGGAAGCACCGCGAACGTACCACGGCAGCATCACGGAATGACCATGAAAATTCCTCGGAAGCGGCGGAATCACCACGAAACCACCACGGGGAAATGCCATAAACGTACCATGGACGCACTATCTATGGAACCTATGGAGTAGCACGGAATCATCATGGACACAGTTACGTGTATTTCTTTGGTGCCTCCACGGCGCTTCCGCGAGAACTTTCAGTTTCCATGGTGCTTTCATGACGATATTGCCTGGCGCTTCCATGGCGCTTCCATGGTGCTTCCATGGAACCTCTGTGATTCTTCCGTGGTACTCCCATAGTGCTTCCGTGGGGCTTCTGCCATGGTGCGTCCACGGTCCTTCGGCTGTAGATGAAGGCTGCCTTCGTGGAACTCCCACACTTCTTTCGGTGTGCTGCCGTATATACCGAAGGCGCCCGCGACTAAGAAGTGCCAATTTGGCGTCAGGGCTCAATTTCGTATTTTGCTGCCACCTAAACACAAGCAAGCTGCTCGTACCATTGTATATTACAAAGGATTGGCCTGGCACCCGACCCTGAGGACCGTTTCTTAGTTCAAACGTATTGTTCATCGCAAGAAAGCAAGGGCCTATTGCCTGCCCTCTGTACCCTGGCAGGCATCCAGGCTAGCCTCTTGTCTACGCCAGATTGTGTCGGTATATTAGCCGCTTGCCTTCTAAGACAGATATTGTTGGTGAATACTCCGCATGCCATCTGAGGCAGACGTTGTACGGCAATGAGCCACCTGCCTTCCAAGGAAGATGATGTTGTGCATTAAGTCGCTTGCCTTCTGAGGCAGGTGTTGTTGGTTACTAAACTGCCTTACAAGGCAGATAACGTCGGATATTAAGTCGCTTGCCTTCTGTGGCAGATGTGATCGATAAATAAGCCGCTTGCTTTCGAAGGCAGACATTGTAGGCAAATAAGCCGCTTGCCTTCTAAGACATATACTATTGGTGAATATGCCGGCTGCCTTCTAAGGCAGACATTGTACGTCAATGACCCGCCTGCCTTCCAAGGCAGATAATGTCGTGCATTAAGCAGCTTGGCTTCTGAGGCAGATTTTGTCGGTAAATAAGCCGCTTGCCGCTTGCCGTTTAAGACATATATTATTGGTGAACATGCCCCGACCATAAGATGCAACTCAAAAGTAAGTGCTCAGAATGTAAATCAGTAGTTGAGTTGCACATTTTATCTCTTGGTTCCCAGTTTACTCATACAATAGTGTCCGCGCGGGAAATACTGTATGGCTCGCATTCAAAGTGGATCGCGGTAAAAAACATATCGTATCAAGCTGATAACTACAGTGGTAGCAGGGTGATAAACCGTAAGCATTAAGGTGACTACAGTGGAAGGCGCCCCCTCAGAATACTCCTGCTGGGTGAGGGTAACACATGAACGTCAGGTCTCACCGGTGGCATTTACGGTGTTACTCATCCCGTCCACCACCGCACTAAGCTGAAAGACATAAGTGCTGCCCGCGAAGCCTAGCGCGTAGGAGGGGATGGTTAAAACGCGTGGGTCCCGACCGGTCTCCAACACGAGGCTCGTAGCCTCTCCACTGGTGACTTCGTTTTGCGATAGCAGGCTCCAGGTGTAAGATGCGCTCTGTTCTTCTCCACTCTCCACCGTGGAGCAGGCGGAAGCTTTGGTCTCAGTGTAGATTGTGATGGAGCTTGCGCGTGTCTTTTGCAAGGAAGCGGAACCCACAACCTAGAGCGGCAGACGGTGTGCGACGGGTGACAAGAGTTACAATTGCTCATCGGGTATTGCCTCGTAACGATCCAGGCCACAGTTTGGAGGGGTGATTTTGGTCCCAGATTAATCTGCTGACGGGGCTCTTCAACTGAACTATAGTTTTACATTTGTGTTCGTTGTGTGTTAAGCCTACTGTATGCGTAAGCACGAGTACGATCTTCTGCCAGCGTGTTTGTCAGTGAAGTATTTCTCTCCTTTCGTGAGGGGCCTGACGAATGAGAGAGAGAGACGGGGGGGGGGAGAGAGAGAGAGAGAGAGAGAGAGAGAGAGAGAGAGAGAGATCCAATATGTGATAGCGTCCGACAAGTAATGTGTTCAATGGCCTCGAACACCCACCTTCAGCGCTGGAAGTTCCTGGGAAGACTTGAAGATCGTGACGCTTGCCTCTCCCGAACCCCCCAGGTCGGTAGTTACCGTAAGCCCAAACGAAAAAGACGTTCCTTGCGCAAGATAATCGCTAGGGATTACTAGCGTCAGATTTTTGCTGTTGCTGGCCTGTGTATGATGTTCCATCAAAGCGGGAAGGAAGAACCCCCGAAAACGATCGAATAATCCAGGGTTCTTGGAGTATTGACTCGGAGCGAGGTGCATGACACTCTACTCGGAAATTTGGAAATTCATATGAACACCGAAGCAGTTGACTCGGAGCAAGGTGCATGACACTCTACTCGGAAAATTGGAAATTCAGATGAACACCGAAGCAGTCAATATATTTCCGGGCAAAGTGGAACACATTTTATGTATGTCGCTTCGTTCCACCAGGCACATACGTCGCCAACACTCTGTCAATTAGTCTAGTGGGTTGAAGCCGAAGCCCAAGTGGCTATGAATATGAATACGTGTTGCTGGATATTTGTTTGCATCAACAAGAAGGTGTGGGGATAACGAATGGCATGAACGGAAATTTCTACTGACAAATTCATACCTGGTCGGTCACATTGGAAACGTCTGTGAGGTCAACGGACTGGTCGTTACCCTCAACGGCCACCTCCCACCGAACAACGATACTCTCTGTTCACGGGGGAGAAAATAGGCGAAACGAAACAATTGATATGTGGCTGAGACAACGTCGGAGTCTGTAGACTATGCGCGCATGCTTCCTGAGGTGTGCTCAGCACTCTCTGGCCCATGAACTCCCAAAGTAGCAATGCCACAATAGAGGACGTACAGTACCTCTTTTAAGTCGGGTTCCCCACATGACAGAGCTCTGCGCCTCCTCCAAATATCGATTTTAATAAAACCTGCTTCGAAGTATACATGCAACCCGATGGCCAAGTCAATACGAATCCAATTGTAAAACCCAAAACAAATGCGGACTACAAACATTGTTGGTACTGTAGTTCTTCAGTCGATGAGCCCTGTCAGCCGAAACACGTCCGGCCCAACCGTACCCCTTCCTATCGTGGCGTGACCGAAATGACAATTCGACCCTCGCCACCGCCGCCCCGCCACCCTGTCGCGCTGTAGGCACCAACGCCACGCTCACCTAAGGAGGTAAAAGAAGCACTCCCTGCGAGGACGACATCGTCACAAGAGCCAACCGCGTCTGGGGCGCTGATGGCAACGAACGGCGGGTCTGGATCTGAAGGATAACCGACTACCACGCACCCAGCGGAAGTTGTCAGGAATGCTCCGATCTGCATGTTTAGACAAAAGCCGAACGTATTGCGAGTATGTAATCCGCTTATGGCATTCATATAGGGGGGGTGCAAGGGGCCCGGTATCGAGCGATAATGCATGTATTAGAGTGTACGGAAAATCATAGGGTAGGGGGGAGTGTCACTCCTACCATCGGAGGCATCCTAGACATCTGCTCACGTAAAGGGGGACGACGACCCCGCGTAACTTTCAATAGCGCCTTTGCGGGCAGGCCACGCATACCACGTATACATACCTGGTACGCTATCAAGAGGTATTGAAAGAGTTCACACACAAATAAATCTCGAATCACATGAAAAGAGGCTGTGTAGTTTCGCTATCTGTTTCTGTTGGCGAGATTAATTTAGTTACGCTGTGCATTTTTGACGGCAAGAAAATGTCAGATGCGGCGTAGCTGGAGTCAGCACATACCTTTCACCCCGTTAGAACTGCACTCCTATTGTGGGGACTAAACACTTGTAATTAGAGTCAAATTTAGGTCCAGGTACAGTGCAGTATTAAAGGGTTAGTAACTGGGCAGTCTACCCCCAAGGTCGTTTGGAAGCGCCATCGCGTTTTGATGTTGTGTCCAATCGAAAGCGTTATCCCCGTGGATGCCCGTGAGAAGGATGCTACTCGGTACCATCCCTTCTGCGATCCGACGTGTGGTGGCTTCTCATATAACTTTGTACACGCATGTGCTCCGTGGACCTAGCGTCTTGGTCAGTTATGAATAATACGGGTTAATACGTGAGTTTATATTGTTCCCTGAATACGTTTCTCTGCGCGCCTTGTTGTGTAAGTCTCTGATATTCCTACTACAAGCCCTTACCTTTGTTGTACCCTCAGAACCCCAAGCCGATTCCTCATGCATTCGTAACCCACAATCGATGCCAGTATGCACTCCTACCCCGGATCGGTTCCAGCATGCAGTAGTAGTAGAAATGCATCGCAAGCTGTGTTGCCTACATGGAGCGTCAAAGAGAAAAAAACGAGTGCGAGGCCTAACAGTAAACTGTACCTCGGTCCGAATGACTCCAGCCTTTAACGTCAAAGAAATACCATCGCCGTCTGTACAGTTCGCCCCGGACGAGGCTGATATGCTTGACCTCGTACCCAGGGTCGCCTGCGATTCGCAACGCGTAACAAAACAAAACAACCGTCTGCCGTCACTCTGAAACATAGTTTTCTACGAATGAATAGGAATCAGCTGTGAAATTAGCGCGAAGGGGGGGGAGTTCCCAGAGATGAGTAAGGCATTGAAATGCGAACAATACACTGATATAAGCCCGCTACAACTCAAATGTGGCATGGAGGACGGTGGGTTACTACACTATTTATTGCAGAACGACGCAGCATTTTTTGTCATGCACGTACGTGGCGATTTCAAAGCGTTTGATCGTTTTCTGCTCTGACCTTCAAGCTTGAGTCTGACACGAACTGGCACGTGCTGCCCACACCGAGGGCAGACGCCGAATCAGTCGAAAACACTTCTTCGCACGAAACAGCGCCATAGTTGCCCTCGATCTCCTGTGAGCTAGGGCTCCCAGCAAACTCGACGATGATCTGAGAACCGTTGAGGTTATGATATAGGTACGGAGACGCGTGTCTTTAAATTTGTATGAAGCATGGTGCAAATGGCCTACTTCATATACGCTGGTGTAATGCGGGATGTCTAAATACTGAGCCGTCACATAATACTGTCTGCTACTGCTGTACACACTCTCGCGTGTGCTATGAACCATCGGGGACTTCAGAGGGAAATAAAGACGATAAAATGTGACGGTTTCGGCAATGGTTGCGGCAACTGCGCGAATGAGGGGAGAAAAGTTTTGGTGCCAGAGCCACAATGCAAGGAGTCGTATGGCGAGGGCGAGAAATGACCCTACCCGTGCTCCTACGTACATGGTTGATAATACCCAAGCTATCGACCATTGTTTTGGTCGCTATCAAAGGGGCCCCAAATGGGCTGCTTGTCCCGCCCGTTAGTGCTCTGACGGGTCAGGGACACCAGGGGCGGGGGTGTCACATGCTGCCACACTAGTTTCTTGCAAGGCGAAGAAAACAGAAAACTCCCGGCACACCAGGTGAGGACGGTTGCGTACCGTTCAGGTTCAGACGCAAGAAAGTGCCTGAAATTTTTTGCGTGTCAGTAAGGACATGCATGATTCGAACTGTCTATCTATCCGACAAAACGTAAGGACCGTTCCCGCATACTGCCTCGGTATCTGGTGTTCGAAATCCCTAAAATTATAATGCGTTAGTTTGCCTGTGGCCAAAGACAAGCAAAAGTCAAGTCTGTCTCCTGCACATGGTAGGGGCGCAGTGCTGCCTCTAGTGTTCCCGCGCCAAACTGAACGCTTCCACGGCCGTGCTCAATAGAAATCAGCACCTGAGCGCCTGTGTTCTTGAAGTAAGCCAAGTAAAGTTCCGGGGGCTCCGTTCTAGCTTGGACAGTAGCCGAACCTGCAAAGCCATCAGAAACGCGACTACTGTAGCTGAAACTATACGGCATGAAAAATCATGTGGAAGACCGAGGCTTACACAGCACCAGACACGAACAGAAAGCTACCCAATGTAGATATAATATAATATTAGAGTTTGACTATGGTAGTGTAGTAGTGCCACTACTCTCAAGATCCTTCATTAATACTTGCTATTAATAGTGCAGTATCGGCCCTCTCGTAAGATATCACATTTTAGGAAATCTAGCCTATTACGGGGGACCATAGTTAATAGGACCTACGGTATACATAAAAATCTATATATTTACCCATTTTTACTAACAATATTTGGTCCTATTAACTATGGTCCCCCGTAATAGATTACTCAACAAAATAAGGAAAGCATGTAGCCTGAGCACTCGCTGTCTATTGGGAAATGGTAAGGAATCTCCCTCATTCTCGCTCGGCGAGAATACGAGAGATCGACAGTAATCTACAGCCGGATTTCAGGTTTCTGACGAGGGGACCGATGCTGTATGATATGTACCAGGTATGCCGTATTGCCAAGCTGAGGTTTACGTCAAAGGGTACCTCTTCGGCCGAGGAAGTGCTGGGAAACCTAGGGAGCTGTAAGCAACACGAACGAGGACGGGAGGGAGCGTGTCCCAAAGAGAAGGTTCCCCGGAAGGCAGCTTCGAGAAAAACTTGACTGTGACACACAGAATTCAAAATACTTCAATGCAAGTGTACTTCGTACGTTTTTGCATGAAAAGGATATGACATGTGGATAGGTTCAGTGCATTACTCCCGAATATCTTGCCTGTAGTATACTGTTCGCAGCCAAGGCATCCAGACAGATAGCCAGAGGTCGCGTGGAGTGTGACTGCATCGCCTTCCTCCAACGAATATTCTGCCGCGGAGACCGACAGGGCGACGGTAGATTATATCAGATACCACCATGTACATGCTACTGTAGATCGCCGAGGTTGTCGAGGTGTGCACGGCATGCTGTGAAAGGAGCCGACCATCCAGCAGAATCACTTTGGCTGCAGTACAAATTTCAGTAAGTACTCTACTAAAACCGTCTCAGTGAAAATAAGGTTCAAAACAAAATAGCAGCAGTTAGACAGCCTACGATGTACGTTTGGAGTCTTAAACAGCGTATTTCAAGAAGCACGAGGCGGGGGGGGGGGGGGGGGGGGGGGCACAAACTTTGGCAATTCTCTGCAAAGATTCGCTAGACGCGAGAATGCCGGGTGAGAGAGGGGCAGAGATGAAGCAGTTTCACGCATACCACATGCAGGCAGTTTGTGGCCTTCACGGTTTCCTCGTGTGTGTGTGTGCCACTACCTAAACTTCGCACTTTGGAAGTGAGCATTACTGTATAGGCGTTCCGCGAAGGGGGGAAGGGCGAGGTAGATACAACCGATGGAAGATTATGTGTGTTGCTTACGTTCAGCGGTAACCCATTTATCGTGGCATAAATAAATCAACCAAATTTTTTTTACACGATGTATGTTTTGCGGTTCTGACGGGGTTCATATCCGCGTCGGTTGAGCGCACCAGGACCGAAAGTGATGGTGGCGGTGGTGTCGTATTTCCAGGTGCATGTGGCCCCTTCCCCCACGGCTATTTGAGTGGCGTCGTCGAGCAGTGCGCTGATGTTGCAAGCGGCGCCTCCAAAACACGTCTCCTGGTAGCAGTACAGGCCTGCGCAAGTGTAATCATTGCGTTCACGGAATGTACATAGCGCAGCGAGTAGGTCACTCTGATGAGTGCTATATATATATATGCAGAAAAAGTTGAGTATCTAGTTATATACCATCGTTCCGACGGGATATCACTTTCGCCCCTCAGATGGGTCATCGCTCGAGACAACGTACTCATGATATATCCCAGACCACAATTATATTCGATGCAAATGCCCTCAATTCAACGAAAGCATTGACCTACACAGCCCTGTCATGGGTGTCATACCGGTCTTGCGCATGTTCCAGCAGCCGGAGCATTCTCCAGATCAGCCAAAACGTACCAAAATAATGCGATCAAGATCCGGAGAGAACTATTTTCCGGGTCCTCAGATCATCTCCATTATTACCTGAGCTTCCACCCGTAAGTTTGAAGACAAGATCCACCCCTGTGGTAGCCGCAGCAAGTCTGGCTTCCGACAGCAGCGCCATCATCGAGGAGGCCATCGTTGGAGCGGATGTCGGCAACGGAGTTGGTAAAGGCGTGGGCTGCAGCGATGGTTCCGGTGTTGGGGCCGGTATGGGCGCCAGCGTCGATGCCGGCGTTGTGGTACACTATTGTGTTGTGACACAGCAACGCCCACAGACGAACGAAGAGACCAAATTTTACGCGCGTAACGCACACGCACGAACGGAGGGGGGGAGGGGGGGGGGTCAGGAGGCGGGGTTGGATTCCGAAAATATCGCGAGTACCGCACGTTGTGTTTCGCGCTAGCTCCAGGATGGCTACGGCCAGCCAATGCGCCCTACGAAAGTGATCAGCCTGTTGCCGGGTGTAAGATGTTTTATCACTGCACCCCCCAAGCCTGCACCAAGAGGCATAACCACGTTCGTCGGAGTGGCATCCGATGATGGTTCTTGCAGCACCATCGCAGTGAATAACGTATAGGGTGTGTTTTCCTTTGATAAACGCGGGCATCCATGTGCGTGGTTAGTCCATCTACTGTACGTGACTGTACCTCGACGTCAAACACCGCAATCCCTCCTGGGTTGACGCCGTCACCAGTCAAGGTGACCACCAGCCTCCCAGAACTGTCGGATATGGCCAAGCCGGCAATGTTGCCCGACACTACACTCGTGCGCTCTGCAACACTCACGGAGTCCACGAAGGTCAGGAATCCCGACGAAGTATCCCGTTTGAACACGGCGATCTGGTCGGGGAGGGGTGGGGGCGAAGCATCAGAGAGACCCCCTGAGCGTTCCGTATTTCCGGATTTACAAAACACCCGATATGACCCGACATGCCACGATTACGATAAGCTGGTGAGTGGGCGGGTGGGTAGGTAGGTGGTTTGGTGGGTGGGTGGGTGGGTGAGTGGGGTTGTTGGTTTTTCTCTGCGCTCGTAGCAGTGGGGCTGGCATGTTTGCTGGACCGATCAGCTCAGTAAATAACGTTCGAGGTCGCGGTCCTGAAACCGTGGCCGGTAGGGTCGCAGGCCAAAAGTGCAAGCCGGGATCCCAAATATATCCGCATCGCTATGTCGACAGTTGCAGGCGCGAGGAAGCTGCTGGATATAGGAAGAAGCACGAGATAGTTATACAGACGTTGGGAAGCGCGGCAAAACGAAGACAAGGCACTCTAGTTGCGACAAAACGTAGAACATGTGTAGTACGTAGCGCAAAACTTGGCCAGCTGATGGCGATTTTCGCGAGTATCTTCAAGGAGATCTGCCGGGGCTAGACACTTCGCAGGGTTCTCGCCATGTGTGCCCTCGAAAGTAAATTCAAGGAGATCTACCGGGGCTAGAAGCTTCGCAGGGTTCCCGCCATGTGTGAGGCTCGATCAGAGCACTTTGGGTGGAGAATGGAGGAGTTCCACGATAGAGGTTCACCCTAACGTTTCTTGAGGCTCCTAACTTTACTCGCTCCATACCTCACCCGAAAACTGACTTCATCAAAAATCAGGTTGCATCCCGATGAATAGTCCCAGGGCCCAAGTAAACAAAACTGTCAATATTTCGCTACTTCTATCGTAGAACGCGTCAATGGTTCTACATTGACTCATGTCACGTGCTGCACTTCGTTGTCAGGCTCAATAACATTTACCCGGTAAAAATCAACCGCTTCAGGATGCGCATTGGTCTTCACCTCATCAGTACCATTCCGAGCCGCGAAGACCACTTCATCCGACGCGCCAACGGTGAAAATTGGATTTGTATTTCCGGCAGAAGAGCTTCGATCCTCGTTGTCTGCGAAGGAGCTTATCCAACCGACGCCGCCCTCATAGTCGAGATTGACAAGGAATATCTTCGACGTGTTGCGGCCAACAGCGTAAATCTTACAAGCCACAAGGCACCGTGTAAATTGTTAACAGTCCGTTTGCCAAGTTGGTCGACCGGCAATGTGCAGCATGACGAGTGTCAACTGATAATCAAGCACCACAGTGACCGAGGGACAGGGTAGCTCATACCCACCCCTACAAATATGTAGACAAAGTAAGAAAAGGAAACAATGCGTATAATTTATATCATAACCGGCAAAGCAAAAACAACAATACAGATGATGTACGAGTGAGCATCGTTCTATCAAGTCCGTTGGTAATTCGTACTGTGATCGTGCTCATGGTCTTGAGTCCAACGTCTACAAGCGCACTGGCATAAACAATCTGAGATACCAGGTACACGCTAGCGTTTGCAAGAGGCGGTCCGCTTTCGTTCTGCATGACGGATACAACATGTACCAGCGCGGACGACCGCGTTCAGGTGAACTATATAATCCCTGCCGTAGTTTGTTTCTAAATCTCCCGGGGGCGTTAGAGGCGTTCTACGATAGAGGTTCACCTCAATTTTTCTGAGGCTCCTCACTTGAGGAGCTTCATACCTCACCCGACAACCGACTTGAGCAAAAATCAAATTCCATCGCGACGGATAATCCCATGTTCCAAGTATACAACCACGTCTTTTTCGAAACAAGATTGGCACAGCGACGATTTTGGGTTAAGAAGCCCCGTCACCCGGAAAAAAAATGGCGGAAATGTGCTACCTCTATCGTAGAACGCGTCGTTAACTGACGTCAATTTCAGAGGGAGGTGTTTGACCGATCCACTCATAGCGCCGTGTGAACGGGCTAATTTCAGGTTTCACGGGAGACACAACGAAGCGTAACCTGGTCAACGGCTCAGCCTCTTCACCGTAATCGCTGTGGTGGTACTAGTTTTAAATTTAGTGGTCTACTGGAGGTATCTCGAGTCCTGCCACAACAGTGCGGTCAGTAGTGCGGTCGGGGGGGTACTTAAAGACCCGAAGCGTTCGAATCTGGCGGGGCTCCTCAGCTGAGTCACTATTATCATACTATTGTTACCCTTTCAGTATACCCAATAAATTGCAATCCCATCTATCTACGGTAAGCAGCTCTATGCATTTTAATATCAGCTCACGGGGTTGGTCCTCGGGCTGAGCGTACAGGTTTTTTCAAAGTCGAAGCTTGAAGTAGATATGGAGCTTCCCACGTTAGGAATTCAGAACCATTGGGTACGAATATCTCTAGGTCGCCGATGCATTGCGCAATAGCCGTAGTGATATATCAGGGCTACTCCAACTAGTGTATCATGTATGTGTCGATCGGTTTCTTACCGACCAGCCGTCCGGGGAAACTGCAATGTCGCACAAGTCGCTATCGTCGACATCGACCGACCAGTAGGTGGAACTACCGTCACTGCTGACGGAACGAATGTCTCGATCAGCCGTGGTCAGGTAGAGGGTTTGCCCGTCCGGACTGTAAACGACACTCGTCACATTGTCGCTTCCCGTTTTGTTAAAATACGCTTCTTCATACCTGCGCAAGCGAGTTTACAGTTGTGCACGTAGGCAACGCGGGATCATAGGGAAGGGATCCAGAATAAATGCACTGGTGGTGTTGGTACTTCGCTACAGCAGACTTTGTCACCTTCACCTTGCTTGGGGGGTCGTGGTGGTGTGGACTTCCTTAACGCAGCAGTAGCCACCAGTCTACCTCGTCGCTGGTTGGTACCAAAGTCTTCTGCAGCAGGTAGGCACATTTCGCATCCTATCTACAGCTACTGTTCGGTAGAACGGGTTATACACTAGAAAGGGTATACGCAGTCTATCTACGTAATACTGTAGTCGGTAGCAGTTATTGTATGCCGCATAACTGCAGCAACACGCACAAGCGTGATCTAGAATAGTCTTGGTTGTTGGTCGTCGGCCCTCTGAGCAAGAGCAAAAACACAGAATACGGAGGTGAGTACCTACAGGCGCAAGCCTCAGGACACGTTGCCGAGGGTCGATCGCTGCAATGACCCGTAGGGTGCATATATATGCGGTAGAGCGTGTATTTTGCCGAGTTGGGTCAAGGATTACCGCTCCCACCTCGCGTATTTCTTATGTTATGCTATCTCCCTCGTCGACTCTCCTGCACACCCACATTTCTTCCATCCTCCCCATCTTGGCCCGTAGAGAGCCAAATTTCAACATACCAGGGCAGTGTATTTATTCTGAGTGAACGTCACGAGCCCGCCTAACAGTGGCTCGCGCCAAGCCTCGGAACTCCCACGCCCACCACACCACTGTCACATGCGGACATTCCGTTGACCCACGCTATCGTGACCACAGTGTGGAAGGGTAGAGGCAGTGAAAACACGAGTCTCTGTGGTCGGTCGGCAGGTTTCCCCACGAGCACTGCGTGCTTAGGGGAACACGATTGCGAACATTTCGATTCCATCGGGTGCGATAAATATCACCACCGTGAAGAAGTTGACCACCAGGAAAGAAGGGTTGTAGAACATCAATGGAGGGGGCACAGCCCACCCCGAGCGCGGTATTTCGAGCTCTTTGTTACGTAGTATGCCCATGTGGGAACAGGGCTAGTTCCCATTTTAATTCGTGCGATCGATGTCGAAAATGTAAAGTACGGAAGATAACCCCGACGAGGGACACCAACCTACAATTACTCACTTTCGTGTTAATCCGTCTGCCGACGTGAGGCGTCGGACACCTCCAGCCGAGCCGACAAGTGCTGCGCGAAGAGGGATACAAAGGGTGAACGACAACATGCAATTCAGGGACTCGCGTCAGCACTGGCTCGTAAGCGACGATGCACATCATTTACATGTTTATGTGTACTGTTATTTTGCTTCCATGTATGGAATTTCCATAGACCCACCACGGGCCCACCATGAACCTTGTCGGCACTCCATTGACACACGATGGACACGCCACGGACACACGAACGCACTTCGGACCCACCATGAATTCACCATCACCATGACCCCGCCATGAACAAACCATGAACCCCCCATGGACCATGGATCCAGCACGTTGCCATCCACCATGGACCTACCTACGTACCATAGACCCCCCATGGGCTAACCACGAACCCACCATAGACCTACCTGCCATGGACTCCCCATGGGCTACCCACGAACCCACCTTGGACCTACGATGAAGTCCACCATGAACCCACCATACACCCCCAATGGGCCCACCACGGGCTCACCATAGATCCACTATAGACCCCCCATAGACCAACCATGGGCCACTATGAAAGAGGCATGGGCCCATCATGGACCCGCCATGGACCTACCATGTAAATCACCATCGATCCACCATTGAGTCATAGAAGCACCGTAGACCCGCCGCGAAAGCACCATGGACCAACCACGGACCCGCCATGGGCCCACCACAAACCCACCACTGATCCACAATCTCCATGGACCCACCATGTAGGGCCCCATGGGGGTCCATCGACGGTCAATGGAGGGTCAATGGGGGGTCCATGGTCCTGGTGGGTCCGTTGTGCTTTCGCGATCGGTCCATGGTAGGTCCATGCCAGGTACATGATGGGTCCATGGTGGATCCATGGTGGCCCCATGGTGGGTCCTTGGTGAATCCATGGTGAGTCCATGGTGGGTCCATGACCAAGCCATGGAGGCCCATGGTGGGTCCTTGGTAGGTCCATGGTAGGTGCACGGTGCCTGCCATGGTCAGTCCGCGGTGGGTCCATAGTAGGTTCATGGTTGGCTTGGTCGGTCCATGGTGGGTCCATGTGGTAGGTTCATGGGTGGTCCATGCAGATCCATGATAAGTTCATGAGAGGTCCGTGGTAGATCAATAGTGCCTCGTAAGGTTCATGGTGGGTCCACGGTGCCGCCATGGCGCCTTGGTGAGTCAATAACAGGTCCATGATGCTTCCAGGGGGAATCCATGGTGCTTTTGCAGTGGTGAGCCAATGGTAGGTCCTTGGTGGGTCCATGGGATGTCTACAGACGGTCCATGGTGGATCCGTGGATGGTATGGGAAGTCCATGGGGGTTTCGTGGATGGTCCATGGGGGGGTCCATGGGGGGTCCACGGCGGGTCCGTGATTGGCCCATAGGGTGTTCAGGGTGTAGCTCCATGGGGAGCCCCTATTGGGTCCATGGGGAGTCCACGCACGTGTGGACGCCCCCCCCCCCTTTCGACATCCTTGTAGATCGTGGGCAAAGACAGGCATTCTGCGTACCTTTTCGAACGTAGAAACACCCGCAAGGTGCGAATTGATCTACGTTCCATCAACTCTGCGTCCAGTCTTACTTCCCAAAATGTGTCTACAAGGCTTCTCGGTTGGATTGTCCTGAGTCCTACGGACTTTACGTGTTTTTTTTTCACTTTCGAGAAGGTATTATTTCGTATTAGTATGTCGAAGGGGGGGGGGGGGTCCACCCGTGTGGTGGGTTCATGGGGAGTCCATGGTGGGTCCATGCCTCCATGAACCCTCCGTGGTGGTTCCATGGCGCGTAAGTGGTGGGGTCATGAAGCCGTGCCACCAGGCTAATTTCGTGGGGTGAAAATAAAAGCCGAATGGTGTACACCGCAAGTTCGCAACAATCGTTTCCGCCACGCTAGGCTAATATCATGATCATAACTATCACAACAGGCAGCGCGGAGTTTCAAAGATCGCTTTGGCCCTGATCCAAGACGAACTGGTTTGGCGCTACAAGTCAAAGTGACGCCTGTTAAAGCAGTGTGTGCTTTAACAGAGTGTCAAGATCTCCCGCCCAACGATTTGCACACAGGGTCCCACACCGGTGTGATTCTAGCATGTCGCGAGACGTCTACCCATACAAGGAACTCACACACATACATTCATCAGCCGCGCAGCTAATACCCTGGTATATTATTATGCTTATTTTTTTGTCATCCTACAGTACCTTAGTGTGCAGGTAGCTTGAGCTTCAACATTGATCACTCCTAAACATTCTCCGAAAATACAAGGAAACTAACCAGGACCACCAAAAGCAGAAACCCACCAGGTACGCACGAAGTGTATCTCCCTTCTGACTTGGTGATTTTACTAAACAGTTTGTTGTGTCGTATTGTATACCAGGTGCAACAGTATACCCATTGTACGTATTTTGCATCGTATTTAAACATTACCAGGTATCAGGTATGACCTTCGTACCTGGTGGGTATAAACTTCACTTTGTATCGAAATAGGCACCTGTCAAGTCAGTATATATTATCCAGTAGACCTATAGTACTCGTATACTGTACTGCTGCTTACGCATCTCACCAAAGACGTTGTCGACGCTAATTGCCGAGTCCACCACCACATCCTCTTCGCCCGTGCCAGAAAGCACGGTATCACTCTCGTAACCAAGTACGTGGGTGCCATCGTATAGTTCGTAGTACAGCAGAACCTGAGCTATATCTGCATTTGAATGCCACCGGCAAAACGTCTGCACGTGGGTGGAGCACGTTTTAGATGGTCGTAGCCATACATAAAACAAACAATGTTCGTCAAGGATTGGGCGTATGTTGGGTTGATTCGTCAGGCGTAAGTCCGCCAACCCCTTCTGGGCCGCAGTCCCGTTCGGGGACAAATACTTAAAATTAAAGTCAGAGACATGTTTAAGGGGATGGTGCAGTACTAAAAGGGATATCAGATTTCTTGGCAGTGATTCGTCGGATAGACCATCGTGCCGCAGTGCGCATCCTGTCAAGACCGCTTTACTTGTCAATCACAAGGAAGAGGGCGACAGGAGAGAGAAAGTTGCATTTGGTACCCGCAGTTTCCATCGGTCAATATTTTCGAAAGCATTGTTTTTCATTGGCAAGGATCATGTCAATGGCCTCACACTATGCGGTTTCGTCCGTCTCGCGAGAAAGAAGGATCGTGTGGGCAATCAGAGCGAAGCACCTCGTTATGTTATGGCAATCCACTCACACGTACACACAATACAGTAGATGCGCCTCCCGCGGCTAAGTTGTCGGCCCGTGAACCTGGAAGGATGATGCGGCGCTGAGGACTGGAACGACATGTCAAGTATATATGTATATGTATATGGTGCGCGCGTTACAAGGGTTACCAGTACCTAACAAGTGGGGTGGTGAGTTGGCCGGACTTCGGGGCTATCATAGTTCTACAGTAGTGTACTGTAGTGTCCAGTATCAATAGTTGGGTGGAGAAATAAGCCTAAAAGCGACATGGCTCACACGAGACTCGGTCAGTGAAAAAACAAACACATCGAGCCACAAACGCGGCAGCCAGGTACACAAAGACGCAAAACTCCGCAAATTACTACACGCAACGTACAGTAGAGCAATGATATCTGCAGTCACTACGGTAACGCGGGAGCGCAGAGCCAGACCCCACCGGAGGGTGGCGGGCTGAGAGAAGAAAACAGGGTCGCACGTCTGGAACACGAACAGCTCAGAATGCAAAATCGGATGGAGTCACAGGGGGAGGAGAGAATTCGGGCGAAAGCCCAGATAGAGCAACAACGGGTAGAGAGACCCCAACAAGAGAGGGGAACAGCAGGAGCACCGGAGCAAGTTGCTTACCCAGGGGCGTTCATGGTGAGTCACGATAAGCCTGCTCCAAAACTAGACACCAAGATGAGAGACATGCACTAGTTTACAAGAAAAGAGCAATTCACGTCATGGGCAGCTACTAACAGGTGCGCGGACGCCCTGAAAGAGACGTCCAACCCTATTTTTTTACGCTGCCCCAACGAAAAAAGCGAGGAGGAATTGATCAACCTCCACGTGCGATGAGGTAGGCGCGTAGACGCGGTACCCAGAACCTACGACGGCATAACCCAAGCAAACACCGACCGCTCGCTGCAGCAAAAAAAATGGGATCTTGGTAGCCCAAGCCTCTCCATGGCCATCATACGCAAAAAGCTTACGTCCCTAGCGATGAGCTCGACAAGCACGCATATACCCGTGAATACATTAACGGAGAGATGATCGAGGGCGAACAGTCTGCGTTGTACTTCGAGTGGATAAGCATCCTCTGCGAGAAGTTGGCGGAAGCAGGATCCTTGAAACAGAGCGCGAGATCAACTCACACACGCTACAATGCCTTTCGTCGGACTATGAAGTCGACAAGAAGATGTTGCACCATGATCGCCTCCTGATCATGGCCATGATCCAGGACCGGGTACGAGCGATGTTCAGGGAGCTAATACGCAAGACGACAGAAGCAAGTAGCACGGTTCATGTTTGGATCGCGACTGGCGGCGGTGGGCCTGGTCCACACGGGGCTATCCCAATCCCCGGACATCTTACGAGAGGCAGGGGTGCAGCCGGGAGAGGTGGAGTCGGAAAATGGGGAGCCGAGCAGCAACAACAGCTTCAACAGCAGCAGCATGGCCAAGGCTGGACGGCCGGACAGCAGCAGCAGCAGCAACAACTGCAACATGGCAAAAATTGGGCTGCCGGGCAGCAGCAACACCATGGCCAAGGCGGAGGCAATCGTGGATACAAGCGCGGAATGTCCAGGAATAAGTCGAAACAGGACGCACGCGTCGGCGGCGGCGGTGGTGGCTGGTTGCCGCCACAGAGGTGCGACGCAAATCGGTTCGTAGGGCCCGACGGACACCCCCCAGATACTGACGGGATCTACGCCGCTGCCTGGTACCCCCCCGGCTTACGTCGACCGCAAGGTGCCGAACCGGCCATTCACAAATCCGACCCCCGCCGACGCTGTCTAGGTGCGATCGGCTGGGCCCCTTTGCAGCTGATTGTCCCGTAATGCTCCCACCCCGCACTACGTACCCAAACCCCAACCCACCCCGCAACGCGTACATCAACCATAGCGACCTGGTGACAACTACAGCACCACTACTCCCCAACCCCACCCCTACCCCTCAACCGGAGTCACAGTACCAGCAGGAGCAGCAGGAGCAGCAGCCGCAGTATCAGCCGCAGCAGCAGGAGAAGCAGCCACAGTACCACCAGCGGCAACAGCAACAGGAGCAACAAGTATAGTACCATCAACAGCAGCAGCCGCAGTACCACCAGCTCCAGCAACAGCAGCAGCCGTAGGAGCAGCAGCCGCTGTACCACCAGCTCCAACCACACCAGCAGCAGCAGCAGCAGCAGCAGCAGCAGGCACAAGAGCAGCAAGCACAGTACACCATCAACAGCAGCAGCAGGCCCAGTACCCGACTCCCGGCGAGCCGTCACACTGGCCCTCACATCTCGTGACGGCACAGTCTACGTCGATGAGCGGCTTACTTAGTCAATATAGCTCCCTAGATGGGAGGGTGGATAGCTGGGTCGCCGACAACGGCTCGTCATAGCGAATGACCTTCAACCCCAATGACCAGTATAACCGACGCCCCTCCTCCCCCGAGTGTGCCCAGGTGTACATTGGAGACGGTACCATGTTGACCGTCGAGTACGTGGGGGGTTTGGATTTAACTTTCCACAGCGCAACGGGAGACGTGCAAGTGACGCTCGAAAGCGTGTCCTTCCTTCCGCGGCTGAAGGTTGATCTCCTGTCCTTACACACTATCCAGGCAAAGGAACCGATTTCCCCAGACAGCCAAAGCACCTATCTAGTAGGTGGCCGATTAATTTTCCCCCGAGACCGCGCTGGTTCACGCCTGAATACAACCCACCGCCCTTTTCCCCCCTACGCTGGTGTTCCCCCACTTTCTGTTGCGCCGGCGTTGATGGCAGGGGTAGGCCCTTTGATAGCGGTTAACCCCCCCCCCCCCTATGGTCATTCGACTGCGGCCATGCATGAGATCGAGTACATCTCTCCTATCGAGTACACCCCCCCCCCTTCCCCCCGTGCGTCGGTGCCTGCGGCGATGCACCTGGTGAGGACGCCGACTGTGCCCTCAATGACACCGTCACCAGGGGTGATGGTAGATGCAGCAGGACTAGGCCCTTTGATAGCGGCTAACCCCCCCCCCCTCGTTAGCCCCCGCGTTCTGCCCGGAGATTGCTGCTGCTGTACTCGTTCCTGGCGTCCGACGCCTCACGGAGGCGGACATCGGCGTCTACCACGTATGCAATGGCCACGCTCACGAGGGCCTGCTGCGCGAGACAGCCAGACAGCAGGGTGTCGAGCTCACGGGGACCCTGGCCACGTGCAGTGGGTGCGTACAGGCGAAGGGAAGGCGTGCGTCGGTGCCATCGACGACCCTCTCGAGGATGGAACATCGACTGCGTCGCGTCTTCATAGACCTTGCCGGCCCCAGGAGCATCGCATCTGCTGAAGGGGCCCTATACCTGATCCTGTTCAAGGATGATGCAACACGCATGGGGTGGATCTACCCCCTCAAGAGCAAGAGCGCGGCCGACGTCGTTGCGGCGACGAAGAAATTCCTGGCCGACGTCGATGGCGCCGTCAAGTGCTTCCGGACGGACAACGGCACCGAATTCGTGAACGAGATGTTCGCGAGGCTTTGCGGCGACAGGACGATCCGCCACGAGTACACGGGAGTTGACGGACCGAAGCACACCGGCGTTGTTGAGCGCGGGCTCGGACTGATCCAGGAAGGCGGCATGGCCGCCTGCCTAGAGGTCCCCCGACTGGGCAGCTCCCGAACCTGGACCACGACTGGGTGGAAGCGGCCATCTACATGAACGACCGCTTGAACACCACGTCAACCTCGGCCAACCCCCACCCTAAGTCGCCGTACGAGATGTTTTATGGGAGACTACCGCCGGCCAACACCCTCGCGTTCATGCAGCCCGGATTCCGCCGCACACACCCCACACACAAGTCGGAGCCCAAGGCTGAGACGTGCTCCTACCTCATCAGGGGGCGAATTCACCCGTGGGATTGCGTGAAGGTCGTCACGTTATCTGGTCAGACGAGCGACACGCCAGACGTCACCTGGGAGGCGGAGCTCACGCCGACCATCCCCCTCCCCTCCCCCCGTACATCGGACACGGGGGCACACACCAGACCGGACACGCGGGACGACGACTTTCGCATCAGCTACCTGTCGCCGGTGATGACGCCGCTGCCGCCGGTGACGCCGGTGCTGCCCTCCCCCCCTGTGATGACGCCGGTGATGACGCCGGTGCCGCCGGTGACGTCGGTACTACCCTCCTCCCCTGTGATCACGCCGGTGGTGAGGCCGGCGCCACCGATGGTGCCACCACCGACGGGGGTGATGTCGCCGCCATCTCTTCCGGAGACCGAAAATCCCCAGGTCGACGAGGGGCTCTCGGATAACCAGCTCCTGCAACCGGGGCGGACACGCTCGAGAACAAGGGCGTACCACCGGGCGTCCACTTCGGCACCGTCTGCTGAGTGGGGTGTGTCAGCAGACCACGCACTCTGCCACCAGCCCCCGCCCAACGAACCCGCCCCTTTCCTGTCCCCCTTCGACGCAAGCGAGCTGGAGGAGCCCGCTACATACCTCGAGGCGATGCAATCGCCAAACAGCGCCAACTGGTCCCACGCCATGGAGAGGGAGGCTTCCGGGCTGAAGGAGGCTGGGACTTTTGGGGATGTCTAGCAGCAACAGGACGGAAACGTGGTCTCGGCCAAGTGGGCGTACACGTGGAAGGTGAACGAGCACGGTAAGGTAGTGGAGGCGAAAGCGCGACTAGTAGCGAGAGGATATAGACAGCGACCGGGGGTTGACTTTCATGAGACTTTTGCCCCCACCCCCGCCGCGCCTGGTATCCGCTTGGTGGCTGCGATAGCCTGCGAGTTGCAGTTGGATTTGTGTCATTTCGATGTACAACAGGCTTTTGTTCAGGCCGAACTGCAGGAGGTGGGTTTGATGCGGATGCCACGAGGCTACGGAGCTCTGTCGGGCAAAGTAGTGCGCTTGAATCGTGGCGTATACGGCTTGAAGCAAGCATCCGGGCCTTGGCATAGTCACCTTGTCACCCGCCTGAAGAGTCTTGGTTTTGAGCAGAGCCTCGCAGATGCGTGCGTTTCCCGATTGATCAAGGCGGGGTCTGTTCCCATTATAGCTGTGGTACACGTTGACGACATATTTTCGGTAGGCCGTAAAGTGAGGTGTGACCGGTTTTGCGAGGGCTTGGGCCACTTAGTATCCATCTAAAACTTGGCGAGCTCCGATGATATGCTGGTAGTCACTATTTCCGGGACAAGGGTGCGGGTTTATTGACGATATCACAGAAGTCGCGAACGGAGAAGCTGATCAAGCAACACGATGTGACCGCGGTCAGGAACACCCCACTTTCGACTGACGTTTTCCTTGAAGAGTATGACAAAGATGAGGCCGACGGGGTGTGGCCATTTCGTGAACTAGTAGCGAGTTTGATGTGGGTTGCACACCAGACGAAACCCGACATCTCGAATGCCGTGAGGGCGGTATCCAGGTTTCACAAAACCCCACGCTGAAACACTCGGAGGCCGCGAGAGGCATTCAGGAGTACCTGGATGCCACGAACAGCTACGGTGTTACGTTCCAGGGGGGCAGTGGCGTAGAGCTGGTGGTGTACGCAGACGCAGATTATGCCCCAAAAGAAACCAAGAGGAAATCTGTATCGGGGGAAGCCGTGATGTGTGGGGGGACGGCTATCCAATGGATTTCCAGGACGCAGAAGTGCACCACACTCTCCTCGAGCGAGGTCGAGTACGTTGCAATGGGAGATAGCTTCACGGAGGCACTTTCCTGCGGTCCGTGTGGCGTTTGCTCTTGCCTGACTTTGGGGGTTCGTGCATTCAGGTATTTGAGGACAGCAACGGTGCGATCCTGTTGGCGGTTAACCCTGGAACCAACTCGAACTCGAAACACATTGACGTACGCCACCACTTCCTGCGAGAGCATGTCGAGAACGGAGAGTTTAAATATCACACGTACAGTCGAAGTACCAGCTTGCTGATTTCTTGACGAAACCCCTTGCTAAGGATGCCTTCCGTTTCCACCGGAATTTCATCATGTATACGAGTTGATACTTGAAATATGAATTATTTTCTGGGCGGAGATGAGTAGAATAGTGGACAGAGTATTCTGAGGGGAGACTTTCTTGGATTTGGTAGTACTTTACTATAATAATGACAAATTAATTAGTAGTTGGAGTTGGGACTCAGGGTGTGGTTTTTTTCTGAGCACACAGATTTACATTTTTTGGTATTATTAGAGATTGATTTTTTTGTCGGATTTGAGTTGGGACGCTGGCGTATATCTTGCAATTGATCTACAGTTTTTGAAATTGGGATCACCACTGTGGTAGGATATTTGGTTTAGAGATTAGACTACAGTAGTTTAAACACGTGTTTGGACCCTAATTCACCCTGCTGATGACCGTTGGACCAACCGTCATGGAAAGGCTAAATGTTGGTTACCGGGTCGATGTTGAAGTTAAAATGAGTTGTTATTTTTGAGATTTAGTTTTGACTTTGAGGTTTAGTTTCGATATTTGCAGTTGAGATTTGATTTTTGAGATTGAGATTCGATTTTTGACTTTGAGGTTGAGATTATTTTTTTCTAGACTGGGAATTATTTTTTGAAGTTGATTTTTGAACTTAAGATTTGAGATTTGACATTCAACTTTAAATCTGAAATTCCGTGGTTCTGACATCCATGTTTATTTTGTAAGATGACATGAGTTTTGAGTATATATATGGCTGAAGCCACCGCCGTGGTATGATGGGCGATACTCTACTACCCCGCCTATCGAGCATGAGAGCAGCGGATGTGTTGAGGGTGCTCTCGTACTCGGTCGTCAGATACATTTACGTAACGGTATCTGGGGGTTTCTATATTCTTCATGGGGATACTTTCTTATGATGTGAAGCCTTTCCTGTGTGGCCACTTCCTCGGCCACCCCTCTTTTTTCTTCTACAGGACACTATAATATGTATACGATTCCCCTTAATAATATATATTTCTTCTCTATCCCTGGATCAACTGGAGAGAGGACCCCAGACCAGCCCCCGGTTGGCAAGGCAGGAGACATGTTGTAATTGCTCCACCCCAACCAAAGTCTCACGTATACATAGGAGAGTGTAGGATGCGCCACCAATCCGGTATGGTGTCCCCCCCCGCACGAAGAAAGTGTGTGCGTTTTTGCTTCCAAGTAAACCACCTCTCCCAGCTTCCAGCTGTACACCTCAGCAGCAGTGGCGTCCACCGCAAAAACCTGTAGGGGCATAGACAACGGCGATCCGGGATGTAAGCGCAAAAGACGCGTTCTACGATAGAGGTAGCACATTTCCGTTTTTTTTATGACGGGGTTCCTTAACCCAATGTTGGAATGCAAATAAATCTTGTTTCGAAAAATGGCGTTTGTTTGTGTATACTTGCGTCATAAAATTATTCATCGGGATGCGATTCGATTTTGGCTGAGGTCAGTTTTCGGGTGAGGTATGGAGCTCCTTGAGTGAGGAACCTCAGATTTTTTTGTGTGAACCTCCAACAAAGTAGAACGCCTCAAATTGCGGGTGACAAGTGTCACAAGTGGCCCTCAAATGCCTCTACGACAGCGATTTGAAGTATCATACGAGGGGCCTGGCATGTACTGTAACCCAGTAACTAGTTCGAGCTGCGCGCGCGTTTTGGGGCTACAGCAGTACTCATATACCTGGTAGTAGAAATAAATTTGGTATAATTTTGTCAGCAGCAGTAAAAGGCACTCTTGATAGCACTTTAGAATTAGTACTGTAGTACCATGAATAGTAACGTGAAAATAAGTATGTACTGGTACGCTTGAACAGCAACACACACCCAGGATGGCAAAACTGCACAGCAGTTAGTTTATATATACGAGTCCGTCGTATACGACGTGCTTTCATGTTTTTTTTGTTTTGTTTTGACTCACCGTATCTCCCATCAAAGCAATTTGACTGCCCAGGGTGACGGCACTGCTCGATTGCCCATCGGCATCGCCACTCGTGCTCGTGCTCGTGGCACCGGAGTCGTATAGCGATAGGCTGCGCCGGAACCAGGTAACAAGCAAGTGAGAGCAGATGCCGAAGGTTCGAGTTAGGGGTGAGTCACCTGTTGCTACTACCGTACCACCCCAGGTGATCATTTGCATGGCAGATTGCACAGAAACAGGTGACGAAATAACGCATTATTACTCTTCCAGTGGGAGGTATGAGCACCTCGAACAAGAAGAAACAGTGTCCCCGCACATACAAGTATTGTGTGTGTTGTCGTCACATTAATTAAAGGGTTATCTCTACCCCAACTACTGCTGTACGAGTACATCAATCAGTACATCCAGTAGTAGTGCCCGATCTGGTTCTTTATCCTAGAGAGATACAAGTTACTCGTGGTCTGTGATCACAGACTATATATATGACAGAGAAAACCAAAACAAACAAAAAAACTCAAATCAGTGAGTAAAGCAAGTGGAAGGCCAATGTACCGGGTACGAGAACACAACAATAACACCAGCCGAAACAGAAAATCAAAGATACAACGCTGTCGGGTTTTCAATCGAAACATTTTGCGCCCGGATGTATCGAGTCTGATGAGTCGCGGTACACGTTCTCGGTCCCTTTTGGTTACCTGCAGCCCGTTGAAGTTTGCGTCGGTAAGGTACTTTCCACCGTACGACCAGGTAGACGACTGCCCCTCGCACTACCATCAGGTAGAAGACTCGCACTCGTATCAGGCGGGGGCTTGCTGTCCATCGCATTATCGCGTTGAAGACTGTCCGTCGCGCTATCAGCATCATCCCCAACAACAGCAGCAGCTGTCGTCGTTCGTGTCTGCAATAACAACAACAAAAAACAAAACACTGCCGGAAGACGCCTCCTTGCAGTTGGACCCGCTGTACCCACACCTTCTCGTCGTAAAGGTGAGACAGTCAGCTGCAGCAGCTGTTGTTGACCCCTCATGTCGTCGCCTGCATGCCGTGACGACCGGACAAGCTCGACGACTGCCGCTGTAACAGTTGGTGATGCTGGTGCTGCCAAATTTGATGTTGTCGGCATCATGACGAACAACAGTGAGTCTATCTCCGAGGAAGGGCGGAGCCCGAAAAACATCAATCAATCTGGACGTTTGGGGCTGATGTCGCGTGTCTTCAACAACTAACTCGAGGTCAAAACTACTGGTTGGGCCGGCGCTGCTTGTGAATGCTGAATGGGGCAGGAATGAATGCTTCAGGGGATCATGTGCTACAAAAACTACATTAAAAAAGTCGCAGTTTCATATATTCGTCGTAAATCTAAAATTCTTACGAAGAAGCGGCGGGAGCAGACGTCTAGATGAGTAACGGCTACGCGCATTAAACTCAATTTGTTTTCATTCTCGAGGATACTTTTTCGCGAAGTATATTACGGTTAATTTGTACCACTCTACGTACAGCAGGTAGGTAGTGTTATTACTCGTACTGCACCAGGTTTTAGTGGCTGGTCAGGTTTTTGGGTGGCAACACTGCAAAATACTGTGTGCCGATGGAAATATATTTCTTGTGTTGTTGGGTATCGATAGATGCCTGGCCTTGTTGTGCGAGAGGGAACAGACAGCGCGCATAAAGCTTGCGAGGGTGGCATGAGAGCGCGCCCAGTTGTGTTGTACTAAAAGTGGTGGTGGTGGTGGTGGTGGTGGTATACAGTAAAACCACGACACGACTCGAGTCAGAAAAGGGGCCGACGGTGGCGAAATCGATCCGTCCCTCTATAATATTATATTATTGTGGATCGCGTGAAGGAGAGCTGCGCTGGAGGAATAAGAGGCGGGCGGGGTGGAGCAGACATAAAAGATAAAATCGCTCTTTTGCGTGTGGGCAGTGTGGTTGAAATGGTCCCGCGCGGCGCATTGGCATCATCGAAACCATCGTAAAATAAATTCTCCGATGATACATACAGTACGTTGATGAGGAATATAGGATACACATAGTTATTATCGCTATGAAATGATGTGGGGAACGGAAATTGGGAAACGGCTGGCAGAGAAGCGAATGAGGAATACTGCTGATTTACGGAAGGATATTCGGTTTATATTGGAATGGCATCTACGCTATATTTTCAGTCTGCAGAAGGAAAGCAGACTATTAAATAATAGATTAATATAGAATACGCGCGATAAAATTTGGAAATTCAGTAAAAACGGCATATAGACGAGACATGTTACGCAGCTTTCAAAGTTGAGTATCAACTACGGTATGTAATCAGTCGAACTCACAGCTGACGTATTTCATCATTTTATAAAATAATAATAAATAATGTTTAAAATGAACGTACCAGGTACCAGGTACACTTCTGGTACATATTGACTGGATTTGGTGGCGTGTGCGTCGAGCGCGGATAGAAGAGCAGTAGTTGCTTGATTAGACATCGTAACGAATTAATTATGCAACAGGTTTGGGGAGATCCGTACATGATGGATGTGTGCGTGAAAGCGAGAACATACGATATACCAGGTATGATATATCGTGGATAGGATATACCAGGTACTCCGTATAGGTTTTGCGATGCCAAAGCGGCCTCTGCTTGCCAGCAAGCGGTCATTGTTCAACTTTATTCTGCATGTATTTCCCCTCTCCCTCTCTCTGGCCCCCTGGCCCTTGGCTGGCTGTTCCTGAGGGGGGTCTTCCCGCATAAAAAACGATTTTTTCACAGCACTACTCGTACTACTGCTGTATTTAATAAATAGACGAAAAAATATCCCGAAAAATAAACACTTGATAAAACTATAGGAGCTCGGATATATATATGTCGTGTCTGGTAAACCTGCGAAGAAGACGACTCCAATAAATGGCGTGCAACGGTGCAACACATTCACATAGAAAGTTGTCAGACTTCACGTTTTTTCGGCGACACAATGTCATGCGCAGAACGGCGAAACCCAAAGACAAAAAGAGCAGCATGTACATAGCCGTCGAAGGTTTTTACATACCGATTATTTTTTAGATTTTGACCGAGGCAGACTCTCTGCCTACTCTCTGCTTTTTCAGACCAAACTTTTGAGAAGTTCCAAATCTTGGATGTCGCGGCCTATAGGGGGTGTTGATCACGGTTTCCCTGCAGACAGCCCCACAGCTCGCCGGCCTGTCGCGCTGTGCGCTTGTATTGCACGGCACCACGGCACCGCTCCCTTCGCTCCGTGGAGCGCGTATTTCGTCTAACAAGGACTCGCCCGCCGCGGGGACACTATGTCGTCGTCTACCAGTACGGGTGATGACGGAGACGTGGTGTCGAGTTGGTTCGACTGGATCCCCAGCTGGTTGCTCGACTACAGCTCGTTCGAGGAGACCGAGAATGAGGACTTGGAGTCTATCGGCATCGTCGCTGGGTACAACATCGCACTGGCCTTCGTCTTCTGGCTGTACTGGACGTGTAAGTGGTGTCCCCGTGTCGGCGGAGTGGTTTGGATAGGAGACGCCGCTTGATGGCAGCCCGTAGCGGCGGAGTAAACCTCTGCTGTTGTTGTATACTCGTACCTGTTTTCACCTGCTATACGGCGTTTCAACCCATTGCGAGGGCTGCGGAGAGGTTAGACGTGAAGGCACGAGACATCCACCTCTGCTACGGGGTAAGGGGTGAAGTGTTCTGTGCTCACGGAAGGCTGTCTTGAGTAGGCGGTTGTACTCCGGCAGCGACAACATCAGTAGCAGCAACAACGATGGCTAACGATGGCTACGTACGTAGTGACGCTTCCGGTGCATCTTCGCGAAAACTCTCCTCTCTCCTGCTAATACTACGTACATGTACCAGGTAGCTGTAGAAAATACTTGGACCTGGTACTATTCGTAACGTATGATACTCGTACTCGTACGCACCAGTATCATTACCAGATGCCTACCAAGGTAGTCAGTAGTGCATACCAGGTACCTCGTACGCAGTACCAGATATACTCGTACTCGTAGCTCAAACGATGGCGTGTCCACTGACCGATGACGATGACCGATGCTGTTATTCTCCTTCCCGTCCCCCCCAACCCCCAACCCCCCCCCGTCTTTCTCCTTGTGTCGAGGTTTGGATATGGGTTGACAAAAAGTCTACCGAGTAGTTCTTACAGCAGTACAAATTAATACTCCGTAGTATTAATGGTACTTTTTGTTTTTTCGCCCTCGGCTTCGGCACTCGGCTCACTATTTATAGGTTATGCACCCGCAAGGAAAAACGACAAGCACAATTCCCAAGCTTATACTTGCCACGAAAGCAACTCCCCGAGGTATTCGTGTGTACGAGTACGTCCTTCGCGGGCGTTTAACAACTCCCCAGAATGTAACTTTAAACTGGCTGCACCTAAAGGGAGTGAGAGGTGTAATCGAGCTGCGGGATCAACAGGAAGCGTTTCAAGCAAGCAAGCATACCCGCAACAGGTAGCAGTTATCTTGTGTATATAACTGTATATCGTAGCCAAAGCCTATTCAAAGGCATACAAAAGTAGCACTATCAATAGCAGGTACAATAGTAGCTAATCCTCTGATGGCCGCACCTGCTGTATATTCGCAAGTACCCTCGGGAAATGTCCTCGTGGTAGGGAGAGTAAACATACTGGTACGCACATATTATAGCGACAGGAAAGCGCTCACTTTATACCTTGAAGCGTGAACGTAATACTTACCGAAATGCTCCCGCCCGCACCCCCCTCTCCCTGCCCCCCCCCCCCTTCACCCCCCACTCCCCCCTCCCCTCCCTTCACTACCAGCCCCTACAACCCCTACCCCCACCACCCCGACCCCCACCCCCAACTCCCACTCCCCGCTGCGCAGACAAGCGGTGGAATGACCCTGGGTTCTTCTCGTGCAAGCGCGCCGAGCGACCGCCGGACCTGCCGGGGTCCCGAGATGGGGTGTTCACCTGGCTCGTCACATTATGCCGCATCTCGGAGGAGGTGAGGGCGGGGGAGGACATAGGAACCGGGGCCGGTGTTTGATAGGCTTCTGGGTCGCGACAGTCGGACGTACTTGTTTGTATTTTCAGGCGTTTTCCTGTCGGGGGAGGGGGGGGGGGGGGGGCTTTCTTACTACCAGGTATTTTATAACAGTAGAAAACAGTCAGATCTACAAGAGTAGCACGTGCGAGTACGCCTGCTGCACGGTGCATGATTATTATGTTTTCCTTGGTGAGTATTGGTACCCGATGGTGTGTGTGTATTCGTCACGTCAAACCGCTACTGTAGTTCTACCCGTCGACACCCAGCAAATACAGCAGTGTCGGCGCCGGTTCTTAATCCTAGAGAGGTTCAAGCTCTGAGTATTATTACGGGGGGGGGGATTAAATAGAACCTACGGTGTGCACAAAAACCTATCTGGTACATATTTCGCTATTTTTGCTCACAATATTTGGTCCTATTTACTACCAGGTATTAGTATGGTCTCCCGTAATATTAATACGACACAGGCATATTATGTCGATATGCAGAAAGGAGGGTAGACAACGCAAAGCCATGTATGTCCTCGCTGGATACTGTGTGTGATCTCGGACGGCAACAGTAGGAAAAAATTGTCCTATCGTGTTTTACCTCTACGAATGTGCGCACTTGTGTCCGTATCAGAGGCGCCTGCCATACTAGTTCAAGCAGCCCCAAAGCTTCAGTGCAGGATGAAATCATCGGATCTATCCCTGCTGCGGCTGCGCTGTTGTTGTTTTTGTGATTGATATTTAATAGTGCAGATTGACAAAAACCTGGAATACCTCTCGCCCCATCGAGATACCCCGCAAAGATAGGGGCGCGGAAACCCACTCCACACTACTAGTACGTACAACAGGGCAGTATACGCTGCACTACACTGCACCCGCAGCCCACGCGGGCAGGGGGGTACTGTTCCCTAGCCGGCCATCTTGGAACCGAACCTTTCACACCCATTTCAATGCATCAATAGTATCATACCATAGTATCATGCCAAGCCTAAGTCTTGTGTGACCGGGACCTCCACGCTAGAGTCAAAATAATCTGATCTTCACTGTTGAACCCCCCCTCCCCCCCCGCAAACCGCCTCCCCCGTCCGAATGTGAAAATCGGGGGGAAACAACGTTTCGCTTTTTTTCTTGTCAGGAGTTCATTCGGTTCGCCGGCTTCGACGCTCTGATCTACATACGCATGTACCTGCTAGCCGGCAAGATGCTGCTGGTTATCGCCCTCTACGCCCTTCCCATAGTTCTGCCTATCAACATGACGGGGGGCTACGAGGATGCGGAAAACAACCTCAGCAAGATGTCAATGAGCAATATCTCCATCGGGAACTCCATATTGTGAGCGCGTGTGTAGGTAGGGGGGCGGGGGGGGGGAGCGAGGGCGGGGCCGGCGTCTATGTCACCCTCGCACAGCCCGGGTTATTTCCACCTGGTGGCGTTCTTAGCAAGGTCGTCTTACACATACACAAGTCTCGCAGCAGTGGCAGGCGGCAGGCGTAGCGGTTAGGCCTAGGGTTAGGCTCAGGGTTAGGCCAACTGCTTTGTCGAAGCTGGCCCAAGTCGCGCACGCCACCACCAGCTGCAGCCCTTTTCCGTATCGTGGCTGGTGCATATACAATAGTAAAACCGATGTTTTTATTGCAATGTCTTCCTCCATTGTCGCAGGTGGGTGCACGTGGCCGGCATGTACTTCTTGACTGCGGTGTGCCTCTACTTCCTGAAGACCGAGTTCCGCGCCTACATCGGGCTGAGGCAGCGCTACCTCCAGCAGAGGAAGGCGCACATGCGGACCATCATGCTCGACGTACCCCCCGACGCTAGAAGCAACGCCATCTTGGAGAGCTACTTCGGCTACCTCTACCCGGACAGCGTCCTCTCGGCAGTGTGTACCCAGGTGGGTGGAGCTAGGGGAGGGGGAGGGGGGGGTACTTCTGTCCTTGATTGCCGTAGACGTATGACCGCAGACCCTCGCATCCCTACAATGCCGGGACGGAGGACGTCGGGTTTTCACCGACCAAGTAGAGTTGTGGAGGGGGGGGGGTTGTTTTTTTGGGGGGGGGGCGGGGGGGCATCCTTTGGTTGGCAGAAGTTGAAAGTTCCGTGCAGTCACGCTGTATAGGTTTTTACAGCCGGCGGCTTGCTTTGTTTCTTCCAAGAGCTAGGCTAGGGTAGTGTGGAGTGTGGGATGGGGTGGGGTGAGTGGGGGTGGAGTGGGGATTCTAAGCGCCCGTTTTGGGTGTGCTTTGGTGAGGTGGAGCCGGGTGGAGGAACGTGATCTCCAGTTGGCACCGGTGATACCTAGGGGCTGGGGTTGCCGCGTGGTAGCCGCGTGGTAGTTCAGGTCCAAACATCTGCTTCTCGGCGGCGGCGTGGTGCTTCTCGCGCCTCTTCCTCTCACAAGTGTCATAGCGAACGATCCCCCCCCCCCCCCCCAACCCAAACGCAGTGCACGTTTCAATCTCATTGCAGCAACCTGCGGTTGGATGATTGATGATTGTTCCATTTGCGATCAAATGTTTCTATTTATATACTATAAATAGAGTGGACTACAGCCCGAGTCCCAACCGACGCGCATGAAAAAAAAAAACAAGCACTCGAACTACTTGTACATTAGTCCCCTCACCCCCCCCCCCCCCCCCCCACCGCCTCTGCTACCGCCTCCATACCATGGCATCCTTCGTTCCGACGGCTATCCGTTCAACAGGATCTCCATGTCTTGAGAGGCCTTCTAGACAAGCGCGAGTCCGTGCTGACGAGGCTAGAGCGTGCGGAGCTGAAGCGGCGGGATTGTAAGGATGGGGAAGAGCCGATGCTGTGGACCGGTCCGTGCTGCCTGCTGGGCGACAGGGTGGGGGCGGTGGGGTACCTCACGGAGGAGCTGAGCTACTACAACGTTGAGGTGGGAGTTGCAATTGGGAGCTTGTGATTTATCGCTGGTGGTTGGTCCGTGATTTCGGGGAGTTGATTGGTCCGTGGGGTCGTCGATTGATCGGTCGGTTGTGTCGTATGTTGATTGGCCGGGAGTGTCGTCGGTGGGGAGCGGGGAGTTGGTCGATGGTGCCGTGGATTGATTGCTCGCGGGGTTGTTACCAAGTGGTTTGTCGCGGCTGTCGTCGATGGGTTATGCTCTCATCGATTGATGGGTCGGGAACGTGGTTTCTTGAGTGTGGTCGATGATGGCGCCGATTGGTTGGTCCGTGATGACTTTGATTGAGCGATCAGTGGATGGCACCGATTGGTCAGTAGCTGGTGTCGTCAAGTAATCGAGCGGTGATTCAATCCATTTTTGGTCCGACGTGTTATTGAGGGATTGGTCGGTGGCGTCCGTAGTCGATTGATTGGTCGTTGTTGTGAATTTAATAGTTTGGTCGATGATGCAGCGATCGATTCAGGCGGAGGCGTGGTCGATGATTCGTCGCCGGTGGCATCGATCGACTGGTCGACGAAGTCGTGCCGACTGGCCGCGGTCTCCGACGGAATCAAAGCAGCCAAAAAGGTTCCTCGCTCTGCCCGTTCGGCTGCATGGTTCCTTTCCCATGTGTTGGCTTTTTCTCGTGTCCGGTTTCGGCTATGCCTCATTCTCCCGGGGTATAAACGCCGAAATGTTTTTTTTTTCTGGCGCTTTTTTTTGTGCGCATCGTCCCGCAAAGTACCGGTAGATAGCGCAAGGTCGACCGTTTCCTAGGCCCGGGGGTGCCTCGCGCGTGTTCCCTTTCGTATGCCGGGAAGGGTCGATAGGCCCTAAAATATCGTTTTCAGAAGTATCAAATCACTGCTTGTCTCCGTCTCGCGAGTAAACGAACTACTTGAACAGTAAATTTAGAAAATAGTAATTCCAGTGTCGGTATCAGTAGTGTAGTCTGCGGCGGGAGGGGGGGGGGGGGGGGTTAGGGAGGGGAGGGGAGGAGTTGTTAACCGAAAGCTTTTGGTGTTGTTTTTTTAATTTTTCCCATCCGCGGCCGCGAGCAGGTCAGTCGCGAGCAGGCGAAACGTCTTCATCATCTGAGGAAGATGGACCACAAGGCGCTTCAGATGGCGTCTCAGGGCACACTGCAGCAGGCCATACAAGCCATCATGGCGGTACGTTTCGAACAGCACCTTTTCTTTCTTCAGCGAGGGGGGGGGGGGGGGAGGGGGGGTAAAGGAGGGGGGGGGGGGGGAGCCGCGTTGAAGGTTGTTCTCGCGAGGATGTTACTGCTGTTGTTGTTGCTTTTGTTGCTGTTTGGGTAGTGGTGTTGTTGCTGCTGCTGTTGTTGCTGTGTTGGTGTGGCGGTGTTGCCGCCGCTGCTGCTGCTGCTGCTGCTGCTGCTGCTGCTGCTGCTGCTGCTTCTAGTGTTGTTGGTATTGTTGTTGCCGTTTTGATGGTGTTGCGCCAGAGCAATGCCGCCACATCCAGCGCTTGTCGCCGTTGCTGCCCAATCACCCTCACCCCCCCCCCCCCCCCCCCCCCCCCCGCCCATCAAACCATCCTTCCCCCTTCCTATCTCCTATCAATCCAGCAAGGCGGAGGGCAACTCCTGGACGAAGATGAGACAGGCCTCGTGGAGCAGCTGCTGCGCAGATCCGAGCTGGGGAGCTCCGTCGAGGGCCTCCCGGGAGAAGGGCGGCCGGCTTCGGCGGGTGGGAGTGGAGAGAGGGGGCTCCCGGGCGATGACTACTCTCGCTCTCGGCATGGGACAGGGAGGGGACGCGGCGCTTCCGCCGCCCCGGGGAGCGGGGACAGCAGCGGCGACCCGCAAGGGTTTCCAAGGAGGCGATCGAACTCGAGGTTCTTGGACGAGACTCCAGACGCGATGGAGGTGGAGGAGAAGGAGAAGGGCGGGGGTGGCGGTGGGAGGGAGGGGGGGAGGGGGTTGGGCGCGCTTTTTTCTACGGCGTTTAGGGGGGAGAGGAGGGGGGGAGGGGGGGCGGGGGGGGCGGGCGGGGAGGACTCGCTTGAGGCGCGGCCGCTGCTGGGGAGGTCACAATCGTCGACGCGGGTGCGGGTGAGTCTTGCGGCATGTCATGCGCTACCTTTTTTTGTGGGGCGGGGGGGGGGGGGGGGGAGGGGAGGAGCGGGGGGTGCACTCATCTTCATGCATGGCCGGGGTCAATCTCGTTGTATTGGTCGGCCGGTGGGTCGCGTGATTTCGTGTAAAAAGTGTGTCAAGAAGGTGCGGTGTATTTTCTATTTTTGGTACTCGTCTGTCTCCGGATTCCTTCTTCTTGGATCAATTCCGTCTGTCTCCGGATTTCTTCTTCTTCTTGTTGCGCGTTGGTTCGGTGCTTTTGGTACGTTGTGGGCGTTGCGTTGATGCGGGGAGGATAGTCGGGCCTCAGATGCCACGCGAGAAGCCCGTGCGTGCTCGCAGGAGGCGTGTTGGTGTCAGTTACGCCGGTTCGTGGAGAGCTACTTGTTTCAGCTTGTGCAGTCTCTGCCGAGCCCGAGCTAAAGTTTTTGTCAATTCGCTGTGTGGTCGGACCTCTGCGTACATATCGTACACGTCACGAGTCACGACTTATTCGCGAGCATCTGGTACCAGGTAAAAAGTGTGCGTCTTTTACTTCCCGGGCTGTTTTTTTTTTTTTTTTTTCTGTGAACGCGTGAAAACGAACAGAGAGGACTTGTAGATATATGGCGAGGCCCTCCGTCAGCTCCGACTTACGCCGACGCTCTTCCGTCCTCGTTCTCGATAGGTTGCAGCAGTTTGTTGCGTTTAGTGCTTCCGATGCCGCGGGCCGATGAGATTGACCTATCAGATTGAGAAATAAAATCGATCAACCAAACACCAGATTGGCCACTCATACTGTCGATCAGCCAGACCGACCAATTATACTGACCAATCAGATCCTCCACGAAGTAGAAACAGATTAACCAATCAGGTAATCAGGCTATCGATCGACCAGATCGACCAGCGAGATTGCCGAACGGGATAGACCAACCAGACACTACGGTGAGTTGACCCAAGCGGCTCGACCAACTGCAACTAGAAAACAGATTGGCCAGTCAAGTTGTTCGCCAACCATATCGACCGATCAGATGTTATCATGTCAGATTGATCGACCAACCAATGCACCGAGCCGGTCGGGTCATCCGATCATCGATCGAGCTCAAGATCTGAAAACTGTTCGTTCGCATTTACGATTAATGTTTTCTCTTTTCGTTCCTCTTTTTGTCCTTCGTCTCGTTTTTCACCCCCCCCCCCCCCCCCCCCCTTCCAGAAAATTGTTTTCCCCGAGATGACGACACGCGCCTTCGTAACCTTCAAGACTTTTTCGGCCGCTACCGTAGCCCGTCAGGTAAGGTGCTGGTAATGGCGTTTTTCGTCAGGGGGGGTAGGGGAGGCGCCCGGGGGGGGGGGGGGGGGGGGGGGGGCGTTTGCTGAGTGGGTGCGCGGTTAGTTAGTCCACGTCGTTTGGCCTAGGGTTTTAGGTGCTATTTATACGGGGGGATTTTGTAATGGTGCTCGTTTTTTAGAACTGAGATTGATATCGAGATGAAGGTTTGAGGTTGAATTCAACTTGAGGTCGGAATTCGGATTGAGAGTTGAGAGGCGGGTAACAAGATTGAGTTGGAAAGTTAGGCTGCGAGTTGGAAGTAAATGTTGAAAAATTAGATTGCAAGTTGAAATTGCGAGTGAGACTACTAATAATTGAAATTTGAAGTTTAGATTGCGATTGAGGGTGAAATATGGTAGAAATGTTTCTCGCTTACCAGGCATCTGTGTTCCCTCTCGAACAAGTCGCCAGAAATCTAGCCCGTGGTCACAGGAGAGAGACAGGCTCCAGTAACTCTGGGGTGGAAGAATACGTCGGAAACAAAAAAAACGTTTGATGTTCGACTGTTCTTTCTCGCCTCTTTCTCGCCCAGGTTTTGCATGGCGCGGCGCCCGGACGCATGGCGGCGGAGGAGTCCCCCGAGCCGCGCGACATCTACTGGTTCAACACCCGCGTGACTCAAACCGAGAGGAAGAAACGCCGCATCCTGGTCGAGGCGTTTTTGTTCTTGCTTTACGTGTTTTACGTCGTGCCCGTTACCCTGCTGTACCTCCTGCTGTCGGCGGACTCGGTCACCTCTTACGCACAGTGGATCGCGGATTTATACGCTAGTGTAAGTGGGCGTTAGGGGAGGAGGGGTGGGGGGGGGGTTGGGGGGAGGGGTTAGGAGAGGCTTGCGGGGCTGCTGTTTCGGGTTGGTGGCAGTGCTGGTGAAGGTTTTTTGGTTAATGGCAGTTGTCTGTGTTGTTTGTTTTGGTCGTCGATGTTGTTGTTGTTGTTGTTATTGCTGTTGCTGATGCTGTTGTTGCTGTTGGTGTTGGTGTTGCTCACGCTGTTGCTACTCGTAGCGCTCGCACGCAGCTGCTGGCTGCTCAGGGCCTCTTTTGGTGTGGCCGCCACCGCTGGCGGGCTTGCTTCGCCAGGAACGAATGCCGCTCCTGTCGTCCTGCATTTCCTCCATCCCCCATGCTACCAGCAGGGCTGTGAAAGCTTAAGCCTGCGTTTATTTAATCGTTGCTGTGTTGCTCCTACGTATGATACTTCGGAAGGTCGTACCGGGTACGACCAGTAGTTTCTCATATTTTTGTTCATGTGCGGGTTGTTTTTTTAGTACTTTAGTAGGTAATCTTCTGCCTGGTACACACCTTGGTATACCCTGCGTAACCTGCGTAAGGCCCAAGTCGCTGCTGCCGTCGTCGTCTCCCCGTCTCGCCTTGAATTCGTTTGTGGTTTCTTGCTGTTATTTTTCTGTTGTGTTAACCGTTCGTTTTTTTTTGTTTGCCGTTACAAAGACAGTTTAGTTCGCGAATTTTTTTTTTGTTTTTTTGGTCTTCCTCTGTCTCACGGTGTGTGACCACAGAAGAATCAGTATCTCTCTAGGATGGGGAATCAGGACGGACACTGGGTGTACGGATGAAGCTGGGTAGAAAGGACGATTTAATGTGAAGGCAACAACGACTACAACAACAACAACAACAACAACAACAACAAAGCGTTTTGCTGTTTTCCCGTTTTGTTACCGTCCGTTTCTTTTGCCGTTTCAGAGCGATGTTTTCGCACAACAACAACAACAACAACAACAACAAAGCGTTTTGCTGTTTTCCCGTTTTGTTACCGTCCGTTTCTTTTGCCGTTTCAGAGCGATGTTTTCGCACAACAACAACAACAACAACAACAACAACAACAACAACAAAGCGTTTCGCTGTTTTCCCGTTTTGTTACCGTCCGTTTCTTTTGCCGTTTCAGAGCGATGTTTTCGCACAACAACAACAACAACAACAACAAAGCGTTTCGCTGTTTTCCCGTTTTGTTACCGTCCGTTTCTTTTGCCGTTTCAGAGCGATGTTTTCGCACAACAACAACAACAACAACAACAACTACAACAACTACAACAACAACAACAACAACAACAACAACAAAGCGTTTTGCTGTTTTCCCGTTTTGTTACCGTCCGTTTATTTTGCCGTTTCAGAGCGATGTTTTCGCACAACAACAACAACAACAACAACAACAACAACAAAGCGTTTCGCTGTTTTCCCGTTTTGTTACCGTCCGTTTCTTTTGCCGTTTCAGAGCGATGTTTTCGCACAACAACAACAACAACAACAAAGCGTTTCGCTGTTTTCCCGTTTTGTTACCGTCCGTTTCTTTTGCCGTTTCAGAGCGATGTTTTCGCCGCGCTTGTCGAGATACTTCAGCCCATGGCGCTCGTCATCCTCATGAACACGCTCCCACCGCTCATCCGGCTGCTGGGCATGGTCGAGGGTTTCCCGGCGGAGTCGAGAAACCAGCAGGCCGTATTGAGCCGTTACTTCTACTTCCAGGTGATTTTGATTGGTCGGTTGGTCTGTTGCTGCGCTTCAAAAAAAATCGTTGGATTAAGGTGCGGTGAAATCTTTAGTTTCGGTTGCTGTGTTGCCTTTCGTTGCGCGGCGGCCGGGGTTCGGTTCGTCTAGTAGTGCTTGGGGACGGGGGGGGGGGGTTGGTATCGTGATTGCGGGGAGCACGCTTGGTCTGTGAGCAACAGCAGCGTGATGAGTCCATTTCGACGAGGGCGGAGGAACGTGACTGGCCCAACACTAGCAGAAGTGTGATCGGCCTACAGTCGAACTGGCTGGAACGTGGTTTGTTGCCCGATGTGTGGTACAGCGAGGTGTGATTCGGTCTATTACGGGAGACCATAGTTAATAGGACCAAATATTGTTAGTAAAAATAGCGAAAAATATAGTGTTTTGTGTATACCGTAGGTCCTATTTAATATGGTCCCCCGTATTAGCACACAACTGGCTAGAACGTGTGGCATGTGGCTTTGTGGCGGGTGGTGCGCCACTTCGTATCTGGGGGGGCGGGAGTAGGGGGAGAGGGGGGATCGCGCAGCTGCTGGTGATCGGGCATTGGCAGTTTCCGTCCAACTACCGCCCTTGCTTTCGCCGTGCCTCGTGTGCCAGAATATATAGGTTTCCGTCTGTATGACGGGTCCTGTTATGAGTGTCCCGATACCCCGCTTATCTTTTCTCTTGTTCGTCTCTGAGTGTCCCGATCTCTCCCCCCATCGTTCTTTTTTTTTTTGTGGTGGTGGTGATGATGGTGGTGGTGGTTCTGTTGGCGGTCAGATAATCAACGTGTTCTTGGTGACTACGATCGCGGGCACCCTGCTCGACACAATCAGCGAAATCGTGGAAGAGCCTACGAAAACCTTCACTCTGCTTGGAGAAGCCCTGCCCAAGGTGCGCGTGGCGACAAGCGCGTTTGAAGAGAGGGGGCGCCTGATACAGAGGGCTACGGGAGAGGCGGAGGCGGGGGGGGGGGGGGGGGAGCGGGGGGGGGGGGGGGGGGGGTCGCCTAACGATCGATGCTGATGAGTTGGTGTTTTTTGTGCTCGCCACCCCTCGCTCGGCCATGGAACCTTTTTTCGTGGAAAGCGCGATGTTGTTGTTGTTGTTGTTGTTGCTGCTGTTACTTTTTTTTTGTGCGATTTGGTGTTGACTTCGCCTCCGTGACGGCAAAGGGCGTGAAATATTGTAGAGGGTTGACGATTTGAAACTGTCGGTCGTCCCGATCGACTGGCCTCTTCTGTATTTTCCCCCCATCCCCTATCCCCTTTGTCCGTGCAACCCCTCGCTTCGTGTTGAAGAAAAAAAAAAAAAAAGGAAAAAACGTGAAAGTGACAGTGAAAATGAAATTGAGAGTGAAAATAACATTTTGAGAGTCAAGATAACCTTTGAGAGTGAAGATGAAAATGGGAAAACAAACGCTGACGCGGAACAACATGCCACGGATAGGTCTTAACACGGTACGTACGTGTGTACTCCGTACGCGTGCTATTCGACAAGCAGGTCACCGGTTTCTTCGTGGAGTACATAATCCTCAAGATGTTTGCCGGCTTGGGGATCGAGATGACTCGCAGCATTTCGCTCCTACAGGTGGGGGGGACGTATGGTGTCAAATAGTACTTGTTGCCAGTATACCAGGTAGCTGGCATGAAATATGTGCATAGGCGTAAATACATGTATACCGGTTATGCCTTGGCGTCATTGCTAACGCCGCGCAATGGAGGAAATCGCGGGGGGGGGGGGGGGGGGGGGTGCTGGGTATCATGATGCTAGGCCGTAGTCGTATGACCATAGGGCGTCGTGTCCCTGCAATGCCGGGACGGAGCACGTCGGGCTTTGACCGACCTGGCAGATACTTCTTGGAAAGCGACTAGGGGGAGGGGGCGGGGGTGTGGGGGGGGGGGGCAAGAGATACGGTTGGCGGCTTCAGGAAAGCACGATCCCCTGTGAATATTCATTCATACTACTGTAGGTAAATAGTTTCTTAGAGAGGGCTTTCGTTCTTTCTCGTCTTGGCATGGGCAAAAGAAGGGGCCTCCCGCGCGTGTGGAGACAAACGAGCCGGGGTAGGGGGGGGGGGGGGGCGCGAGGGGGGGGGGGGGGGGGGGGGCGTACTGATTTGTTGCTTGCCTTGATAATTTAGTCATAGACCACGCATTACTTTCGGGACGGAGCGGGTGGGCGGCGGGGGTGTCGTCGAGTGAGCGACGGAAGGGGGGGGGGGGGGGGGGGGGGGGGGGGGGGGGGGGGGGGGAGGGGTAGTTTGTGTGCCTGCGTTTTTCCATGAGGGGAAGTTGCCCCCTTCCCCTAGTCGACCGAAACCCACTGTTGATCTGCAACTACCGGTGTGCTTGGCGACTCCGCCTCCCTCATATCACGCTGACAAATAGACCCGTGCCGCTTTTGTTGAGCGTGTAACCGTCTCGCTCGCTACTTGTGGCGAATGAACGCTACGACGGAGAGCGTGCGCTACGATGGAATGCGGGATCGACGTGCCCCCTGTCCCCTTCCCTCGATGGTATCGCCGGCTGAGCTTGCGCGCGCTTGGCCCCTTTGCAACAACCGCACCTACGTCTTCGGGAGACCTCCCTCCCAACACCCTCCCAACACCACGGAGTATATGTACCCCCCCCCCCTTTCCTTCGCCTTATCTGCGACGACACCGTTGCCCTACCTCAAGGAGGTTATGTACGCTGCGGGATGTTTGGCTGCACCTATGTTTCGTGAGACCCCCCGCCAAATACCGCTTCCGACCCCGACCCTTCTCCGCCTCCTCTCCGCCAACGCCGCGCGAACACATTTAGGAGTACCTACTGCGACTTATTTGGCCGCGAAGCACCCCTCGGGACAAGGCGACAGTGCTCATGGGCATCCGGCCTTACTTCGACGCGGGGTGGTTTAACTACCCCAAGTACATCGCGCAAGACCTCCTTGTCATCGTGGTGGGTGGTTATTCCTGGAGTTGTGTTGTGTTGTGTGACTTGTTGCTGTGAGTAGCGCTGCTTCTGTTGCTGCTACTTGCCACTGGAATTTTTGTTTTTTTTTGTGTGTCTAGGTGAGGGGCGCTGACGCTGTGACTCATCTGTCGCTTGGAGCTGGCCTGTAGCTGCGATTGTCGCCTTTTGAGCTGTGGTTGAACCTGCGGCTGTAACCTCCGCCACCATTGCAGCTGTGAATGGAATGGTTGATGTAACTGTCACTGCCACTGCGACCGTGTGTGTACTGCAGCACGAACGCCTCCGTCCATGTGCCCCCTGCTGCTGTGAAGAAGTTGTCGGGGGGTGCTTGCTCCGCGGTAGATGGCAGTTTCGTCCCCTCGCCACAGCAGATAAAAGTTGTCGTTGAAAGGTGGAAAGGGCGGGGGGAGGGGGGGGGGGGGGGTACTCGATAGGAGAGATGTGCTCGATCTCGTGCATGGTCGTAGTCGTATGAAAGGTGGAAAGGGAGAGGGGGGGCATAGCGTGGAAGTGGGTCCGGGTCGTCGGACGGGCCTGTTGCGGTCCTTTCCTTTCCGCGTTGTCGGAAATCGTTACTACAAGCATTACTTGTGAGTTATCAACTTCGGAAGTTGAAAGGGGTAGAGACCCATTGCTCCCCTGAAATTGCCTGGGTTAACGTTCACTCACATATCAATACCGGCGCCCTTTTTCGTTCCGTTTTTTTTTTTTTTTTGTTCTTGCTTGTTCGTGCTTGTTTGTTATCCGACATTTTAATCCATGGGTGCGCTATGAGATCAAACTTCGCGAAGATATTGTTAGTGACCCCAATCCCCTCCCCCCACTGCCCCCCGTATTCCTCGCCGCCACGCCTCCTTGTTGGATATACCCCGCCCCGTCTTTTTGGCTTGACGCCATCAGGTGTGTCTCACGTACGCGATCATCAACCCATTTATCCTCGTGGTGGGCATCCCTTACTTTTTCGCCTGCCACTTGGCGTACAAGCACCAGATGCTGTTCGTGTACGAGCCCCTTTACGAGACGGGAGGCGTTTTTTTCCCGAAGATTTTCAGGCGGTTCATCTTCGGCCTCATCATCGCTCAGGTATGATGTACGAGAGAGTGACTTCGCTGGTGCGTTTGCCGTCTCGCCCCCCCCCCGTATTTTGTCGCTCGGTAGATTGATGTGTGTATGTGTATCACTAGATTATCGTTTCCCAGACAGTTGAGTTTATGTTTTGTGTTCGTGCATTTTGTACCCGGCAGGAGTTGCTTGGTGCTGTTTTCCTGTGTCCTCCCGTCACCTCCTGTAGAACTGTCCACGTCAGTGGCATTCATAGATTTAGTGGAGTAAATACTAGCAATGCTACACATCGGTTCCCCGTTGATATTGTACATGCGCATGGGGGCGAGCCTCTCTTCATTTTTCGGCGCGTACCCCCCCCCCCCCCCCAAACCCTCCCAGTTGTATTTCCACCCACCCTTATCCTGACGGGTTCGTCCTCTGCCATTGTGGTTACTCACATTCTCCGTGTATTGTTCGTGATATTCATCCGCTGTTGTTGTCATTATTTGTGTAGATTGTTGTTGTTTCTTGTTGCGTATTGGTTTCTTGTTTTTCATTCTCGTTCTAATCTCGTTTTTTTTTTTCCTCCTGCTGCTGGTGTCTTGGGCTTGCTCGTTTTTGTTGTTGTTGTTCTTATCCAGGCGACGATGGTGGGCATCCTTATCCTTAAGTTGGCGTATTACGAAGCCGCGATGGTGTTGTTCTTGATGATCTTCACGTACGTCGCCAAGTCGTCGCTCCGCGGGTCGTACGAGCCAGCCGCGCTGTCTCTGCCGCTCGAAATCGCCAAGGTATGTACGAAAGAAACAAACAAGGAACCTGGCAGTGCTAAGAACTACTGTATCGGGAGGCGGAGCGCGGAAAGCGAAAGGAGGGGGGGGGGGAGGGGCTGTCCGTGTCTTGGTTGGGCTGGTATAGACAGCAGTATTGAAGAAAGAAACTGACCGTCCCTGGAGATCGGGGGGGGCGAGCGCGGGAAGGGGAGAGGGGGGGGGGGGATGGGAGCGAGGGTGAGAGGGGAGGGGGTGTACTCGATAGGAGAGATGGACTCGATCTCAGGCATGACCGTAGTCGTATGGCCATAGACCCTCGCATCTCGCATGCCTACAATGCCGGGACGGAGCATGTCGGGTTTTCACCGACCAGGCAGGCAGACATTGCTTGCACCAAGCGCGAGGGTGAGGGGGGGGGGGGGGGGGGGCGTGTCCTTGTTGGACTGGTGTAGGCAGCGGAATGGGTCGGTCAAGTTTGTTTTCCGTGTCATTTAACCCACGGGGTACAACATACAAAGTACGTGGTACACCCTCTGCATCCGGTACAAGGGAGGCGGTGGAGGGCGGGGGAGGGGAAGGGCACCGCGGTAACCGCCTCAACCCTCCGGTGCTTCTCTTCTGCGGCGCTCGAGGTTTGGACTCCGGAAAACAAACAAACGAACAAACAAGCAAACAAACAAAACAAACAAAAACACGGCGAGGTCGGTAAAAGCTCGCCGGAATAAAATAGTGAAGTAGGCCTGCCGTGCAAGCCGGCCGAGAAAAAAGCGAAGAATACGCGCGAACCATCTGTTGCACCAGGTGTCTTTGTTTTATTGATCGTATTGCGTCTTGTTTGTCTGCGTCGTGGGAGCTGACCCCTCTTCTGCTTTGTCTTAACTTTCCGCACGTTGTTTCTGCATTCCTGCCTGGTGCCCTGAACCAGGTGCTGGACGACGTGGAGCCGCCGCGGCGGCAGGCCCGCGACAACGAGGAGAGGGAAGAGGGGGAAGCAAGGACGGCGTATCTGCAGCCCAGCCTCAAGGCGGACCCGCTCGCGAGGCCGGAGCTGGAGCGCGACCATGACGCTAACGTTGACTTCGAGCGTTACCGCGGACGAGTTTAAACCAACAAAAAACGGTTGCCAATTAATTGGCTGAATTGGTTGATGCCGCTGACTGAAATGGTTGAGAATTGACGAGGACGGTTGGAGTGTTTGGATGGAATGTGGTCGTTGAAAGTTGGCTGGAATGGTTGAGCATTGGTTGGTACGCTTGGCTGGAATGGTTGAGAATTGGCTGAAATGGTTGAGAGTTGGCTGGTACGCTTGAAGATTTCGGCTGGATTGGGTGGAGAATTGGCGGAGCTGGAGCGCCACCACGACTGATAGGGTAACGTTATTTCCGAGTGTTACCACGGACACTTTTGATCGTAATCATTCGACTGATATGGTTGAAATATCTTGATGGAATGTTGAGAATTTGCTTGATGGTTGTTGAGATGATTGGCCGAAAAAGTTGAAGACTTTCGGTTGATTTGGTTGGAAATTGGCTGAAATAGTTGAGAAACAGTTGAACCGGTTGGTAGTTGGCTGTAATGGTCGATAGTTGTATGGGATTACTGAGAAGTGGTTGAAATAGTTGGGAATTGCCTCAATGGCTGGAGTTTTTGCGTTCCGAGTGTCAGGCCCTAGTGAGCAATGTACGAGGTGCGCAGACAGTGGTATTGGAGATGGTATACGGTTGTAGGGGAGTCGAGGTAGGTTGTTTTCGTCGTGCGTTCGGTGGAGGCTTCACCCGGTCGAGGGAGGAAGGGGACGGGGGAAAAACACGGATTGACCGGGTGTCGAGCGAGTATTGAGCCAGTTGTGGACGATTTTTTTAGTGGCACCGACCAGCACCGTTCGTTGGCGATTTTACGGTAGACGAGCGTTCGTGTGGAAATGCCACCAGTTTGTACCCTTCTAGATGCTCTGCTGAACACCGTTGCTGCTGCTGCTGCTGCTGCTGTGACTGCTACTGCAGTTTCTACTGCTGCTTTTGGCGTTTTTTCGGGCTGACGTCCTCTGTTGCGCACGGTCCGTCGTAAGGAGGGAGGGAGGGTTTGGGTGGGGGCGCTCTTCCGAGTTTCGTTTACCAGGAGGCGTTTTCTCAAACTGCTTGTTTACCACCACGGCAAGCTTTTTTTCCCCATAAATATGTACCGAGGATATAGTGCGGTGGCCATGTTTCACCACGCCGCTTGATTCATACCAGGTACGCACTGACGGCGTGCGGCACGCTGCTGCTGCTGCTGCTGCTGCTGCTGCTGCTGCTACTACTGTAGAAAAAATGGTATATACGTACAGTATGTATTAATAGTATAAATCGGGCATTTATCAGTCAGTTTTACCGATTAGACATACTGTAGTGGCGAAAGACTGACTTGTGTTGTAGGGTTCGGATCACGGGACAGCAGTGGACGACGAGCTTATCTTCTCGTGTCGGGTACAGCTGCGGTGTTTAGGCTGGCCAACTATTGACACCCATGCCCATGGGAAGCAATGATATATGTGCCAACTCCCAACTTGCCTGCCTGGCAAGGCTGAAACCGCGAAACCGATTGGTGTGAAGCGAAAAATGCTGACTGTACGCATCTACCGCGGGCTGCTGTATGCACCGTATATACCTCGAGTTTTTCGGCTTTTCCGTAAGACCCTGATAGTCATGGCACTGCATCGTAGGCCACCCCGCCCTAGCTCATGTTGCTTCCCCCCTCCCCAAAAAAACGTTGTGGTGTAATCATGATGTAACTGTAAAGGGGGTTAAATAGTGTACTAAGAGCGAAGCGATGAATGAGTTTTCTAATTTACACGTCCGCCTCAAGTATACCAGTTTACTACATACAGCAGTACTGTACCTGGACGGCAAAATAGAGCACGCCTTAAAGGTTGATAAGGAGATTTGATACCCGACTAAAAACGATCCCTTTTTTTCTCGTTCTGTGATATTCGCCGGCGCACAGCGCACCCAGCAGTTTTTTCACGACACCCAGCACCTTTTCCCACGACGGAAGTTCGTAATAATAATGCTGTGGTTGCGCATATCAAGAAAGGGTGCTAGTCCTAGCGAGAGCTGCCCTGCTGACGTCTTAACCCTTTTAGGACCCCAGTCCCGTTTTGGGGACAAACTACTTACATTTAGAGTGAATTGTCCCCACATATGGGAGTGCGGTTCTAAAAGGGTTAAAAGTACTGAGTGAGGTAGCTATGCTACGCAGATTTATTTCCGTGACGTTTGAAGCAGCAGCAGCAGCAGCAGCAGTTGATACTTTGCGCGGGCTTTTGGTTGTGGAGTGCAAACCGGAACAACAATGGTTGATGGCGATCCATCGTTGCGCGTCGAATTCTCGAAGATGGTTGAGAGTCAGGCGGACGCTGAATATCTTCATGGTGGAAAAACGGTGCGGGTTGGGGGCGAGGATGGGCCAGGCTGTTCGGTGCGGTTATTTTTTGTGCATGCCTGGTTTGATCGGTTGATCGATCGTCATCGATTATGGTTTTCTCCCGGGGTGTCTTTTTTTTTGTGTAGTGAAGTACGGTACGTACGAGTAGTACAGCGGTACGTATAGTTCCTCGTAGTCAGTACGATGAACGAGTTTCTCGCTCAAATATGTCGCATGTTGTGAAGTCGCTTCTCCTGTATGTATATCGGCAAAGCGTTTGCCTCAGGACCGTCTGTATACCTCTGTATGTGGTTGGGTTGGTTGATTGAGTGGTTAATTGGTTGGATTTTTTTGTTTGCTTGATTGACTCGCTCAGAACTTTTTTTGATTGGCCGGTTTCTCACTCTTGCTTGGTTGGTTGCTTGGTTGCTTGGTTGCTTGGTTGTTTGATCAAGTGATTGACTGATTGGCTATGGATTCATTGAATATTTGATGGGTTGGTTGATTGATTGATGATTGGTTGGTTGCTTGGTTGCTGGGTTAGTTGGTTGGACCACGGTGGGATGGTCGTTTTTTGTATTGATTGATACCTGGTAGATAGTGATGATAATGATTTGCGATGCAGAACATGTGCCACCGACGCATGGCACTACGATACGTTAACAGTAGAAACGGCAGCTATCAGCAGCTGAACGAGTGCCACCACGGTTGGAACCCCGAAGCAGTCGTAACTCGCGGCTGACGTCTCTGTCGTCAAAAAAACTGTTTTACGAATATATACTGTGCTCCCAATTGCCACCAGGTATGATACTCGCACGAGGCGTATTATGGAGAAAACGGGCGACGCATCCTACGTAATGCAGATTCGACTTTTTCTTTCTGGGGTTCCTCACATAACCTTAAGGAGCTATATACCCCGCCCAGAATGACTGTTTTTGGAGGAAAGTGTATAGGCATGCTCCGAAAAATAGCGCAACACGAAAATGAAAATCCGACGACATTGATTGGGTTTAACCCTTTTAGAACCGTAGTCCCGTTCTGGGTACAAACCAGTCAAATTTCAAGTAGTTTTGTTCCCAAACGGGACTGCGGTTCTAAAGGGGTTAAGGAGCACCCTCATTCAGAAAACATTTCTGCCAAAAACTGCTGCCGCCTCCATTGTGTAGCACGCGTCCTGTTTTGTTGCGTTTTTATCATTTTTATGAACTCGTCGAATATGCCACACCAACTCCAAGTATGTCTTCCACGCAGATAGATGTGCGGCGTGTTGCGGTGAGGGTTAACCCCTTTAGAACCGCAGTCCCATTTGGGGACAAAACTACTTGAAATTTGACTGGTTTGTCCCCAGAACGGGACTGCGGTGCGCACTGTCTACAATATCAAAACAGACACGACGGGAGTGAGAAGGGCAAGCGATCGCTCCATACTATTACGGGGGGCCATACTGAATAGGGCCTATACGGTACACACGAAAAACTATACCAGATATATACATTTATTTAGCTATTTTTATGAACTACTACCTGGTATATTATTAATAGTCGGTCCTACCTGGTATTTACTATGGTCCCCCACAATTATTAATAGGGGTTTTCCGTGTTTTTGCTACCTTTCTGGTGCTGTTGTTCCGCTGCTACTGTTGCTGCTGAGTCACTTTGATGCGCTCGTTTTGAGCTCGCTCCGCTAAGCAAGGGAGGGCGCACCCAAGGGTTGTCTGTAACCAAAAATCTCTCTGCGTCTGATGGAAAACCGCCCGTCCGTCCCCCTCCAATTCAGAAGCTAACGGTCTACGCGTCTGCGCTTGCTATTAACAGAAAGCAGGCACCTACGGCGGAAGGTCCTGTGTATTTCCGTTTGCGTTGCCGCTAGCGTTGGCGTTAGCATTATTAGCGTTCGCGTTAGCGCTATAACATCAGCGCTATAGCGCTACAGTAGTAGCTGCTGCTGTAAACCCGATACACAATCAAAAGGGTATTGCAAATAATGGTATGCAATATGATACACACATCGGGTACACGTATTTCGGGTACATATAGCTCTTCAGTTGGGCCTTATCCGTCAGTTATGTTTTGGACGAAATATTCTACCCCTAGTTGCAACCCCTATCGTGTTCGTAGCGCGCATCGCCTAGTTGTAACCCTTATCGTAGACTAGACCAGACCAAATCAGACAAGACCGGACCACACCAGACCAGACCAGACCAAGCAAACGATTGCCCGCCCCCTCTAACCGCGCGCTATATCAGTCACAAAAAGCCTCCCTCCACAAAAAGCCTCTCACATTTTATCCGACGGTGGTATTGACGTTTTTCGTTTTTACATCTCACCTATTACGGCCACCGCCACCACCAACAAGGTGTTCCTCGGTGCGAGAAGAGTGTAAGAATGCCGCTGATACCTGTTACCCCCCCCCCCCCCGAGGTGTCTTATTACGACGGCTTAATGGACGAGTACAATTCTTCGGGCATCCAATAGGGATACGTTTTACCCTCATACGACATAGTGCGCTCCGAGTAATGAGGCATCGACAGCTCCGCCGTAGGACCAACACCATCAGAATCATCCCCAACTAACGCCCCACTCTGATACTGTACGTCGCCTGCCTCCCTGGGGTATATGCCCGCATTACTGTGTACACCGTATTCGCAAGCCCTCGGCTGAAAACATTCCTCCTGTGTTGGGCTGTACCACGTGCCCACAAAATTTTCTTTTTCGCAAGCAAAGTTATCCTGCCGCATCTGCATCTGGGTCTGCGTCTGCCTCTGCATCTGCGTCTGCATCATCGTTGGAGTCGGCACAGGGTAAAAGGTGCCTCCAAAGTTTTGAAGGTACACGCCTCCAGCTGTCAGCTGCTGCTGTTGCTGCTCCTGCTCCCGCTGTTGCTCCTGCTGCTGCATCACCTGTGGCGCAGTCTCCGGTTGCTGCAGCAGCTGGTGGTGGTGGTGGCGGCGGTGGTGGTGGTGGTGGTGGTGCTGGTGCACTGACGGATCCACAACAGGGTACCAAGCACCACAATAATTCTCTAGATGCACCACCGATTGAACGGGAGGGACCGCGGTAAGGCAAGCAGCGGGGGCGGGTGGTGGCAGGTCCTGCTGGCCCTCGTGGCCTGCTGGTATGCCCCACTCGCTGTCTTCCCACGATATTTCAGACCCATCGCTGATGTACGTAGTCCCAGAATGCTGGGAGCCGAAAATGTCGTCGTCCTTTTTCGACGGTATTTTGTTAAGGGTAATATCAGAGAGGAAGTTGGCCTCTCCACCGAGCTTGGAAAAAGATGTAATTCCCTGGTTAGGGGGGGGCAAGAGGGGGGAGCGAGGGGCAGGGGGAAAGGAGGGAAGAGGGGGGAGGGAGGGGGTCAGAGAAAGTTGGTACGGAACTCGGGAGGTATACCGGTCCGTTCCGTAGCTTTCGTATCCCGGCGGACTAATATTGTTAGTGTAGTGGTCCTCAATATGTTTCTGGATGCAATGTCTGGGGCAGCATACGACGCCAGTTTCATGCGGTCGCTAGTTCATGTTCTCGTTGGGATGGAGGACGAACATCAGCCATGCATGAAGGAAACTTGTTGTTAAAATGTGTTTGTAGTGTTTCGGTTTGACATGCTGTACAGTACAGCTGCAGTACACCGGACATGGGCAGCCTACAACACAGCACTATAGATATTTCGTATATACCAGGCATAAAGCTTCTCTTCATTTCTTCTCATATTTCTTCTCATATTTCTCTCTCTCCTACTGATAGTCGGAACTCAGATCCGAGGTCACATAGTAAGGCCCTCCTCCCTCCTCCCTCCTCCCCCCTCCGTACTACGGTTCTTGCCTTTGAAGGCGTTTTTATCGCGACAAGACTTCACCTATTTATTCCCTCGTCGACTAACGTTGAATTGCGCCGACCCACGCTAAAATGGCGCTGTCGGTAGTTGGCGCTATTTGAGAATTCAAGAAATCCATTCGAAGACTCAATACCCGGACGCCAAACTCTGCAATAGTAATAGTAACAGTAATAGTAATAATAGTAGTACTCGAGATCAATCACGGGACCACCGGGGCGGCCGGCATATACCAAGGGAAATATAGCCCCGAGGGTCGAACGTTTTTTTTCCACATCATCCCCTCTTTTCCATTTTTCTACTTGTACCACGTACCTGGTATAGAGTAGACAAGCCGAAAGTTGGCACGGAAGGGAGGTAGACTTGGTGCATGGGTTTCCTTTTGTTTCCGAGGCTTTCTTCTTTCGGGAAAGTTGTGAGTGATCCATGTTGAAGATCATGCTGCACATTGTCGGATGGCAAAACAAATAATAATAATAAAAGGATTTGCACTGGGCTTGTCTTCCCCCGATCCCCGTTTTTGTGTTACGTCAAAAGGTTTGAGAATCGGCCCATTCTTGGTTTTCGGCTAAAAAATAGAGTTTTTGTGTTCCCTTAAGCGAAAAAAACGTGCGTAAATGTGAAGGGATGCTACCAAATACTGCAGATACGGAATTCTATGACCCATGTCGGAGATAAGGAGTTCCCCCCCAACTACTAGTAGTGGACTAGAGCTGCGCGGCTGCTCGATGCCTGTGCTTGAGAAAACGAACAACGGAGAAGTCGACAAACACGACAGAGGTGTAATAACTTTTTTAGGTCGGAAAATATCTGACTGAAAGAGCCCCCACAGAACCCAGGACCTGCCCGGGCATCCTATACGTGTCCCGCAAATATTTTTCGACAGCACCTACGAATATGTCACGGGATTTTATGGGGGGATAAGCCTACATATCTAGTCAAAAGTTGGTTTTGGTATCCCCGGAAAATCTATTAATAGGTGATATCTCCGTCGTAGCGTCAGTCGGGGAAATGGAGGAGCACGAGACACATGCCTGTTACGAAACGACCTGAGGTCACGGATAGCTCGCCAACAACCCACAGCAGTAATTAATCGCCAACCAACGAGGGAAGGAAGGGGTACATGAAGTCTTCCCGTGACTAAAAGGCCAAGGCGCGAACCGTAGTGGGGAGAGGGGAGAAGGGGCTGCTACGTGCGTAACCCCGGATCTGAGTTCCGATGAGGAGGGAGAGAGAAAAAAGGTCCGAGATAGTAAATAAATGGGAAAGAGTAAAAAACTACCAGGTACCTGGTACCTGGTACAGTGAAAAAAACAACGATCAAAAGCCGCAAAACTGAACACCGCCATTTGTTACTTTGTGGCGTGTTAGAGCTGATAAGTCGTCCGTCGTTGGAAGGCGAAAATGGTCAAACCCTTAGTTTTGATGCGTGGCGGTTCGGGTTTTTTCCTGTCAGAAAGTCAAAATCAATGCTTGTACGTACCTAAACAAATTACGTAGTGATACCCGAGCACCTTTCGAGAGACTTGCTCCTCTTACTGTGGAGATAAAGCCAGGTGCAGGAAATTTTGTCGGCTGGTGTGATGGTGCGCAACGTACTTATTTAAAGGGTGTAGCCATGGTCACACTGGAAACCTAAACCTCCTGTTAATAGAGTGTACTTCGATGTCGCATTGCCTAATTTCTGGCATGGTACGAAGAAATACACCTACGTGTTTCCTGCTCCGCTGTGCGAGGGGCTGTCACCAAAATCATAATATTTTTTTGAAATGTACCTGGTATCTCGATCATCAAGTTAAAACTGGAGGAACTTCCGAAGAGTGAAACACGCCGAACTTTCGCAAAAATTCTCCTCTCCGACTTATGGCTTTAACCTTCTCGTTTTTCGGGGCCTATTTTTGATACGTACACATTTGAACTGTAGAGCTGTTTTGAGGACACCACTCACTGTTGATTCCAACGCACAAGCTGCTAAGAATAAGCGTCGTCTTTGCCAAAAAAACAAAACTTTAAAATCGGGCCTTAAAACTCCAACAAATTGTGATGTTCGTTGCGGATAGTTACAACGTTTTCGATTTTTATTAGAGCAAAAACTAAATGATACACGATTCGCGACAGCAAACCGCGGTTTTGGTTTGACGAAGAACGTGCGGCATGACGCCAATTTACAAACGTCGAGAGTAGTGATTTTTGCGTTCGTTTGCAATGGTCCTGTGCGGGGTATCGAGGTGTAAGCACCCTGCGATGGAATGCTACAAACGGCAAAATACAAAACCAAAGGGCGTTTGATGTAAGCCATTATGGTCGAGCGCGGATAGGAATATATATGCTGGGGTGAAACGTTGGAAGCGAGGAGAGCACAATAGAAAAATAAAAAACACGTATTTGGCTATAATATAACTGCTGCAGGTAGGTTCGCCGTCTACCTTCACATGTTGTGCACGTGATGGGGTCCAGGCACAGTCTCACAAGTAGGCGTATCTCCCCAATCGAGCGAGCTTAGAGCAAGAATCTACTTTGTCTGAAATCGGTCATCGAATAGATGGTCGAATCAGTTATCGCTGGTGTGATGTGATGGCGATTTTCGAAGAAGGGTACGGATATAGATAAGGCGCAGAAGCCAATGCCCTTGACTGATGGGATGGAGATCGAAGGTGTCGACGTTATACCCACGCCGCAGTGGCTGCTTCTGCTGCCAGAAGCGCAGAACCTGTTCACAGGCTAGTTGAATTGGTGCCGCAGTGGTATGAAGTAGCTGGTGTCTGCAACAGGGTGTGAGTGTTTTGGGAAAAAAAACATACAGTAGCCCCCCTACTATCCAAGGGCGCTCGTTTCGGTACACTGCTGCTGTACATAAACGTCTCTTGAAAATTCATTCCAGAATCGATTCCATTTCAGAATCGATTGAATTCGAGAGACAAGCACAGCACAGGCCGTACCTTGGCAACCGCCGCCTCTTCTGCCCGATTCATGAGATCCGCAGTCACCGCTTTCAGCAGCTCTTGCTCAAGGCGACCGCGTTCTCTCGCCTGGCCTGCCGCCACCATCGCCGCCATTTTCTCAGCTGTCCTGTACGCGTCTATGTTCACGGTGCTGTCCTTCTTTCTGACACCAGGTACTTCTTAACGCTGGCAGGGTTTCGTGTTGCCCTCTGCCAATCAGCGTTGGACACGGACGTCGTGGCTGCTAGTGGTGCCGGTTGGAGATCTTACGCTTGCATGAACCCTCCGTAAAATCTTGTCACAGAAGAGGGGGCCACGCAGCAGGTGGAGAAAACAGGGGGGGGAGGGGGCACGGCATTAAACGTACCGCACTCTTTATTGGTGAAACGAGCGGCAGAAAACCTTGGGCTACATGCACCTCGTAGCTATTACTAAGTGATTACACGTCGGCGGCTGATTCTATAGGATTCTTGAAGATATTATCAGTAACAATTTTCAGTGAGTCTATGTGAGTGTCTTTTCGCATGCTACGGTAGAAGATCACCGTTTTTCTCAGGCTTCTCCCATAACCTTAAGGAGCTCTACACTATTGGTTTCGTAAACTATTACTGAGTGTTATGGAATGTTAGCACATGACCATGTATGAGTCAATGTTCAAGTAGCATTGCTCTTGTATCGTAGATCATAGTCTATGTACCGTCTCGGCATGTAACGTATATTATGCGGAGGAATAGCAACCGTATATCGTATATTCTCGTAGGATCGAGTATCTCACTCTCTGGAATGATCTCTACCCAGATCTTGATGGCATCTTAGCTGCCTGTTCATCCAAAAACTGCTGTAGGTAGGGGGGGGGGGGGGGGTCTGCTACCCGATGAACCATCACATGGCCTAATAATAAGAATGCAACGAAAATATTGCAACACGAAAACGAAAAAAGGGTTAAGGGTCGCGGTCATCCAGAAAATATTTTAGTCAAACTGTGCTACATACCTGGTATACCCGAATCGTAGCACGCGTCATCTGCATCATAGTACGCGGAACAATACGTACAATACCGTCCCACCCTACTCGTAAGATATGCACCACACGAAAAAAAAGTACTGTTGTACGAGCAAAGACATGCGGTTGAGTGCAACCTGCTGCAAGACAGGCGAGATACTGGCATACCAGTATAATATATATATGTGCCAGCAGGCGACACACGGTTGTCCTCTGGGGATCGACCAACCGAACTCGATGTACGTAGTGGTAACGCGAGGCAGAGCATGCACCAGCGCAGACAACCAGAGGGGTCCATTCAAACGACACTCCCCGGCGACGATAGGGCAGCAGTGTACCAGTACGGTATAATCAAGTTATAAATATTTAAATGGTACCCGGTGCAGTTGCTGCAGTATATACTGGTGTATAGTCAGGGGGCGATGGGAAGGAACCTACTGTACGTTTGACACCGGCTCGTCGTATGTAGGAAAAGCGGCGCAGTTCAGAACAAGCACAGACGAGCCAGCCATAACCAACATGGAGACCAAGGAGAGATGAGCGCGTCCTTCAACTGACCGGCTGATGTCGCGGCGTTTGAGAGCGCAACCTCTCCGGTACCCTATACCAGGTATACATCCAAACACGGCTTGTCTCGAGCTGGCCTTTTGCCTCGTCGAATGTTGTGCTCCGCAGCGAGCATTTTTTGTTAACGCATTTCGATGTGCACTTCAGTCAGCTGTACGAGAGAAACGGCCCGAGCATGCGACTGCTACCGGCCGTATATCGCAAGATTAGTTTTTATTCTCACCGTTTGCGAGGATTGCCTCGATCGCCGCGGTCTGAGAGACAAGGGGGTTGTCTGAACGGCGCGCCGCTGTGTTAAACCGACCCGCGAAAAAAACTGCAAAAAGTTCGTTCTTTCCAGCCCTACTATACACACGATTCACGGGATCTTGGTTTTGATCGAGCTCTTCTCCCGAGACGGCGAGCAGTTCTCTGTTAAGGCCAGCCAGCTACGGCTACAACGCCTTGTATATGGCTGGCTACCCATCCATGGAGACATGACTACGCTCCGGTCGACGTGACGGGGAGACGGCGGAGTTGGGTATAGCCTCGCTCTCGATTGGAAAGAGGCCACCCACCTCCTTCCTCATCACACCGAGACGATTTTTTTACGATGTCCAACTGCACGACGACTGCACAAGGTACCAATTGCACCTGCACGAGTCGCGGTCGTCTATTCCTCACCGTCGAAACGTCAACCCCTGACCACCCCGACCAGACGCTGTTGCGTAGCCGAAAGCCTTGTTTGGTGTATGCGGTGTCTCTGGTGTCGTTGCGGGGACTTGACCGTGATCGCAAGGTAGGTGCCTGCTGTTGCTACTGCTGCTGCTACTGTCGCTGTTGCTGGCGATCACACAGAGCGCTGCACGGGTGTTGTGAGGTATGCGAAGTTGTGACAAAAGAGGAACGTTCACACGTTCGCGCTCGCCAGCAGCAAAAACGCGGCGCGATTACCTGAACAGACCGTGCCAAGTTCAAATCGATTGGTCCATCCGTCGAGACGCGGTCTGATCGACGTTTTTCGCACATCAGGTGCGGTGTTGAATCTACGAGGGAGTCCGCGGTTAGTCTCCTTGGCTGCCCTCCCTCCCAGGCTAAACACAACAATGAGAAGGCCCAAAGAGGCCATGAAGCGTTTCCTATTCCAGCAGGCTTGTCGACCATCAGGCTGCCGAAGTCAAGAAGTAACTTGAGAGTAGCTCTGAGGGCTGTGTGCTTGAGCCGCCATGAGCCATGAGAGCACAAAGGCGCCGCCGAACATCGACTACATACGTTCGACGTACATACAGCAGTACACGAGTATATACTGCTGTATAGCAAAAGCACTACGTCCTCCTCTCCTCTGGTGGAGATACAGCACGAAAAAGTAGCATCATCGGTCGAAATAAGTGGGTGATTACCGGCAAAAACAACTAACTGCTACAACAGCAGTGCCATACGTACGTATGTTGTTGTTGTTGTTGTTGTTCTCACATTAACTCACAATTCAATGCAGTCCGTGGTCGCAGGACAGGCTCCAATAACTCTGGAGTGGAAGAAATACCTCAAGTAAAAACAGAGGCAAAAAAACAAAAAACAAAAAACAGGCATACGCACTCCACCACTGCGGACACCAGGGAAGCAAAAAGGAGACTATTAATAGCAGACAAAAACCTAAAAAAAGAAGATGAAGCTAAGCAAAACAAAAACAAAAACAAAACTAAAACAGACGCAGATAGCAAAACGCGAAAAAAAGGCAAGGCAAAACGGACCATACTAACAAAGACACAAAGAGGTACAAACGGGAATGAAAGAAAAATGAAAACAAATACGTATACGTATATACGTAGTCAGATACTATTCGACCGTCTTTCTGGGCGCGTCAAGGCTTTGTTTGATCGTCTTGTGTACCTGGTATATTGGTTTTAGTGGGGGTGGGCGGTCAGCCGCGGAGTTTAACCTTGGTTTCCCAGCGTCTTCGGTTGTGAGTCGCCGGCAGCGCGTTTTCCTCGTGGGGTTGTGTTATAAAGATTACCTAGGGCTGGGTAATCGATCGATAGTTTACCCCTATAGCTCAGTATAGGTATAACACCTTCACAGTTGCCGTGGGTTATACCTGGTACGGGTTGAGTGAGGGGGCCACGAAATATTTTGCGTCGTCCATACTTTTATCTTCTACCACTCTGGGCGGAAATATAAGGATATTTGGGTATTCGTATTAATGTATAAACGATTCTTCTATTTACGCTCACAGAGCGGTATTATACTCGCATAGGCACCTCCCTGCATGCGAATATGTGTTCACCGGTACATGGTACAAGTATATAAATACACGTAGCATTTTCGAATTTGGACGTGGACGGTAAGCGTTACTGACAGAACGTCTGTTTCGATCATTATTTGATGTTGCGCTGCCGAGGGTTTGCATCCTTGTAATATGTTCACCACACCCGCCATGATACAAGGGTGTGTTTATACTATATGCATATCATATGACGATGGTAACCTCGTCTGATGGTGGAGTACGTCAACGTGGCATCATTGATGGCCTCGATGGCCGATTGTGCCCCACGCCTAAGAACGTATAAATACCTGACACAAGAATATTTTCTTCGTATGAGTGCGTGTGCCCTGTGCGTGCGCCGACACCACGTACGACAAAAAGCGTGATCGAGCGGGTTGTGTGGCCCTAGCTGTTGTCGATTTTACCGCGGTATGCCACCCGGAAGTGGCTCACATCAGCTTACACTCGGGTGCTAATAAGCTTCCACTAAAAGCTAAAAATGATCAATTATAAACTATGTGTACCCCTATATAGAAAAAGACATCTCGTAGACAGGGTAGTAGACCATAGACGTGGCCCTGGCAGAAAAATCCCCCGCAACTAAAAATACCGTCTGAGGCTGCGAGGGTACGGCCCGGAGTCGGACCTCGACTATCGCGCAGACGAAATACCCCAATGTCACGAACTAATCGCCGCATACCGAACCCAGAAGGGTTTGCAACTCGCGATCACCCCGCCTCTTTCGTCCTCCCTCCCTTCTCTCGGGAAACGGAAGCGTAAAGTACGCGAGGAATGAGCACAAGCTGAGCCAGCGCCAAATAAGTACTCAATGCTCCGCGGCGTAAACACAATCACGAACAAGTTGGCAAACACAGTTGACCCAGCTGTATAGGCATAAGAGTTAACAACGGTGATGAGAGTAGCACCGTCCGACATGGCAGACACACGTGTGTCTAATATGATCTGACGGGCGCTCTAACCGGCATTCCGGTGGGAATAGCCGGGGCAAGGAGACACTAAGAAAGTTGTTGTACCCACCAGTAGAAAGCTGTAAGAAGCATGACAATTCATACCCAGGCCCACACTGAGTTATGGACAAAACAGCAATGCCACCGTCTTGACAAAAAATAGTTCGAAACAAATCACACGCACATAGGGAATGGGAGCCACGCGACTCCGCGCCGCTAAAAAAAACGAAGTCACCCGTTGATGCACTTAGATCAACCAGGCCGACCTCGAGTGACCGCCCAACCAATCACGAAAAACAAAATTAGGCTTCGGCTGCCCGTGGCTCTCAGAACAGCAACCACGGGAGCGCACCAAGAGTACGTGTGGCCACACGGAATTAGTGCGTTGAGATAAAGTTTGGCTTTACCAAGCAACTTCAGCATAAGCTGTCAGCGTGTAGGCTTGAAAAGGTGCACATCTTCGCCGGAAAGGTTTTTACCGCCCGTGTTTACTCAATACGTCGGCTATAAGGAGTGGATGAACGCATGTGAAGGCTGCCGTGTTTCGATCGGATAAATCAACACCCTGCTTCCTAACTAGTCATCCTCTCGATGACCGCCACAAGACCATCCCTAGCTAAGATGAGCTTGCGGCGAATAAAGAGGGGGGCGATGTGGAAGGCAGGTTCGGAGATATCGTAGATCTCGTAACACGCACGCGCGAAGGACACGTCACCGGTCAAGCAATATCATAATCTCGGGTCACGAGCGGTCTCACGTCATTGACGGTGTAGACCCGTCCTCGGGAAGATAGCTATCGGGAGATACGTAATCCGTCGTAGACTCTCGACACCAAAAGGGGCCCCCACGGAGTCAGTCTAGCACTAGCATCTCCTTGCTAAATATCAACGAAGAATTCCGCTCGGCTTACGTCGGCCGTAACGACGGCTACAAGGGACCCTCGCTCCACGACCTCATCACGGCGACGTCTCCGCGACTTCTACCCTTCGACATCTCCGCGACGACCCCGGTACGAACGATCAGCGCAGATACTACATTTGCACCAAATATTGTTAGTAAAAAAAGCGAAATATATAGGATTTTGTCTGCGCCGTAGGTCCTATTTAATGTGGTCCCCCGTAGAATTACAAAATGCAAAAAAAAAGTACCTTTATATGAATATTAAACCTCCTTTACATGACAATGAAATAATAGTGTGTAAGACCTATCCCAATGGAAACGCAAAGTTCAAAAGTTTTTCTAATGTATTGCTTTAAAAAAACAGCCGAAAAAAATCTCGTGACGCCGCCGTGGGAAAAAAAGAGAAACATGTTTTATTTTCTATTTTTCCCCCCCCAACGGCTGCAGGCCGCGCAATTTGTCTTTTCTGGTTGCAAATTGTCTACACGGTGATCGAAACCAGCTCGTGCGACGATCGACGCTCGATCTCGACATAGACTCAGCCCACGGCCAACCCGCTCTGTATCTGGCAAGGCCAACGAATATAGATGACGGCCTCGAATATATCAGGTGGATCCATGGTCTAGGGGGCGAGAGCTTGCCGGCGGCATCCTACGGTATCTTCCCAAACCTGAAAAAAAGTCTATTTTTTGCCATTCGAGACGGATGGAAAAGTTTTGTCTTCTGTTTTGTGCTAACCAGCGGCCAAATGTGTTTTTATCATACGCCTGGTCAGCTCCCGCCACATGACACCGGCCATGGTGTGAAGACGGTCACCCTAGGGTGGGTTGGAGCCCCTAATTCATGACCCAATCGTTGCTTTTGTTGATCGATGTCTGTCGACGACTCGGAATCTCGCCGCTTCGAACCAAAGATCGGCCTGGGTTTTTCTCAAGCCGATGTTGGCCCAACATCGGCCCCAGATTTGTTTTTTTCGGGATTTTCCAAATGTTACTCGTAGGAAGTTTTTTTTTTACGTGGCCCACAGGAAGCGGGTTCTGAATTTTTTTGGCGGGTATCTTTGAAATTCAAACTTTCTATTGGAACTTCGCTGTCCCATTGGCATAGGTCTCAAGGAAAGTAAAAAAGCAGCGATAAAGAAAAAATGAATAAAGTCCACAACTATTTTTGAAAATAAGAATATCAATAACGAACACCAAAATGAATTCTGCGTTTGTTAGACCCCCCGATTCTGGGACAATCATTTTAATTTGAGGTTTTAAAGAGTCTTTTTTATCCCCCTGAGAAACCACCAAAAATAAAAAATAATGTACCAATATCTTTATGATTGAAACAACACCAGTTAACCCTCTACAGCAGTAGAAAGAAAAAGAAAACCAATAGAGAATAACATCGGAGTTTTCAAACGAAAAGAACTCCTCCATAACGTAGTAATCCAACCAAAAATAATAATACCTGATAATCGATTTCGGACGAGACGCCTCTCTCAAGCGCGCCGCGGGGGAAGGAGGGGGAGGGAGGGGGAGGGAGGGGGAGGGGTGTACTCGATATCATCCATGACCGTAGTCGTATGTGACCATAGACCCTCGCACCCCTACGATGCCGGGACGGAGCACGTCATGTTTTCACCGACCTGGCAGGCATTGCTTGCATCAAGCGCGGGGGGGGGCGATCGATCAATAGGGTATGTAAAGCCTTCCACGGTGTCGAGGTGGCAACGATTACATCTCTAGCAGGACGCACACCATTCCGAATACCACATGAAGGCGCAGTGGTGCTAGAGGGTGTTAAAGGCATACATCGGGCAAGGCCTGATAAGAGCGACATCAACAAACTATATAGGCATATAGGCATAAGGCGACACAAGAGACCGATGAGGGGGCAACCGCTGCTACCGCACCCACAACCAGAAAACCGGAACCCCAGCTGACCTATTCCGGCGCCCGAATGATCCCACCCCCTGGCATGTACCCCCCCCTCCCTCCCAGCCACCGCCCCCCCTCCTATTTTATATAGGATGGGTTGGCGTCGGTTGGCAACATGCCGATCACTACGTGAGCCAGACAACCAGGGTACCGTTTTCTTTTTGGCGGTCGCCCACAGCCGGTTGTCGAGTTAGATAATTTGTGCGAGGTAAAGAACCTTTACTTCGCACAATTGGGAATGATCGTATCACGTAGTGTTCAAGGTAAGGTACCCAAGAGGCAGTTACATAGTACTCCCATTGCTGTCTCTGGAAATGCCTCCATCGGAAATTAAATCAACTCATTGAAGCTGTCGTCCATATACAAGTCCGCTTCACTAGCGGTTCTTCGTAGGATGCAGCTCACCCTTCATGCGACTCGCCAGACACCTCACACGGCGCTTCGCGCTTGATGCAAGCAATGTCTGCCTGGTCGGTAAAAACCCGACGTGCTCCGTCCCGGCATTGTAGGGATGCGAGGGTCTATGGTCATACGACTACGGCCATGCATGAGATCGAGTACATATCTCCTATCGAGTACACCCCCACCCCCCCCCCCCTCCCAGCCACCACCACCACCGCGGACACAACCACCAATAGCAACATGGACACATCATGACCTAAAAAACAAGGTATTATAACTCCAAAACCAAAAGACATTCGCAGGAGACAATGGTTGATGTGATGATGTCGTCGGCGGTGACATGGGGCATCGTGCAAGTGGCAGCGATATTATGAATAGGTGGGTCAGCATGCATACTTATTACACGTTGCTCCCAACGCATTGAAGCCGTTTTGAGGGGTTCGTACTCGTAAACGCTTCCATTATTAAATTGGTCGACTACCAGGTAAATGTTGTCAGTCACAGCAATAGCACGGAGTAATACGAAACGATATATACGGAGACTATTCTCAACACACTAAAAAAGCACGTACGTACGCACAACGGATTCGCTTTGCGTAAAAACTCCAAACATTATATCTTCGCTCGTGTTGTTACCGCGGATCACATCAAGTTGCACACTCCGATCGACAGTTAGCGGGGGCATTTTCACTCCCAACCAAACCAAACGTTGATACGCTTGTTGGTGTAATCGAGGTGAAATTATTCGCAATTTTCTTCTTTAAGAGGGTGGTGGGTAAACCCACCGGGTGTTTTTTTTTGAGTGCTGAGTTCGAAGCCAGCAGTTTTTTTGTTGTTGTTTCCTCCCGCCATGTTGAGCGCATCAAAGACGAGCGAACAAAATACAAAGTGGAGCAAAATAACAAGAGTACAAAACGGCAACACAGAAGGAAAACAAAATATACCCAATGCCACATGTAGTGCTCATTGAGCTCACACAGTGTTTTCATACCAAACCAACTAATACTACAAACCATTCGCAAACCGAGAGATGGCTGAACAGCAAGCCAAGCCAGACGTCGAAGCCAAAGGCGGCGTTTGTCGAAATGCTGCTGGAAGTCATCTGTGCGACGATATATACGAAAATCCCACACTAGCCCACCATTGCCAGCACATTCAAGCCACGGCCGATTTACAACAGAACACGTCCGCCGCATACCGGGCACCCCCCTCTGGAACGGGGTGCAAAACACGAGTTATCCTCAAAGGCAGAGGAAACAACTGCACGAGACACAACCAACCCCTATATTTCGCCCCGTATCCGACAACATCGCGGGGGACAAAAGTATACCTTCTCCCGTCACGTCCCACCACAATATACACAACAGCACAATGGTATCACATGAACGTGATCAGGCTTCACCGCATCTATCAACGTTGCCTACCACGGCTGTACGGCAATAGTCCGCATGATAGCGGCTAGGCTACTGCTGCGCGGAGTGTCGCGCGCAAGCTCGAGTCACTCCAGACTCCAGACACACACAATACTTTCGCCGTCGCTGCCCTTCATATACCTTGCCATCGAACAAACCAAGCTGCGTAAGCACAGAAGCCCACCAACGTACGAGAAGCAAAAAACTAAACTACATGGTACGTTCTCCTATCCCTCGTATCGATTTATCCGAGGGAGGCTTCTGCACAAGTGCAAATGACAAGCAAACAGGACATGTCAAGTACTTGATGCCTGTCGTGCTATTATCATACAATGCCACAACTAAACCACCGAAACAGACAAGCTGCATAAGCACAGAAGCCCACGAACGTACCAAAAATAAAGGTAAACCTACTCGGTACGTTCTCTATACCCCTCGTGTCGGTTTTTCCGAGGGAAGCATCTGCGCAAGTGCACATATAAAAAACTGACGGCAGCTCAAGGATCAAGTACTTGGAGCCCCTGATAATATAGTCAAGAGCAAATCCAACCATCATATCACCCCCATTGCATTTTGACTGCAACCTGCCCTCAAGGTACCAACCACACAGCAAATGAATTACCGGAAACGATGGTCTTGACTTGAACATGCCTCTCTCAGTACGCCTCCAGCTGCGGTTAGTGACGACCGTCGCATTGGGCCTGATGCGCCATCCTGCCGTGCCGCATAGCGCCGCCGCCGTCGCGGCTACCACCACCACAGAACCTCGTTCCCCCTGTGTGCCTGCCATCACGCTGCTTCAAGTCAGCGCCCCCCCGGGAAGGCAAGCCATGGCGAGGGTTCGCCATCACCATGCCAGGCGATGCGCCAGGAGCACCTCCGTGGAATGGTCCGGCGGGCGATCCATGCGGCGGTCCCCGGGGATGACCACGAGACCTGCCCATTCCTTCTCTGCGGGAGTGACGAGGAGCCCGGGGTCCATGCCCACGGGCTGCACGCAGACGCTCGCCTCCTGCCCTTCCCTCCTCCTCGCTGTGTATGCCCGCACCGTCGTGTCCGAGTTCGCCCCCGTGGGGAGGATGGCAATGTCCGTGTCCGCGCTTGCCGCCACCAGTGGGACCATGGCCATGCCTACCGGTAGGCATACTGTGGCGGTGACCGGGCCCGCGAGGCGGTCCTTGGAGGCATCCTATTTGGTGACGAGGACTGCGGTGTCCAGAGCCTCCATGCGGACCCAGGGGCGCTGGCATGCCCTCTTCCTCGCTCTCTTCTCCCAGGTGCATGGTGTGGTGGCCGGCTCCGTGGAAGGGACGGCGAGCAGGGCCAAGCATGGGCCTGGATCGACCACACCCAAACGAAGGTCCTACCACGCCCCTCTTACCGGCCCGGTCAGTTCGAAGATACTGGCCACGGCCACCGCCACGGCCACCCTCTCTCCCGCCAGCCATGGTGCGAACTGCCTCGCGTTTGACGAGACAAAGCTTCACCAGGCGGTGGGGGCTTACGCCGAGTGCGCACAGCAGAGGCCTAGTCTCGCGGGGGCGGAGGTTGATGCCGCCAGCAACTAGGGCAGCGTGTATGGGACGCCTTGCCTTGCCGTCGCCGTAACCGTTGCCGTCGGCATCGGAGCCCTCCACATCACCGGTGGTATCGTCGCTGCTGTCGTCGGCCAAGTTGTCGTGGATGTTGTCGTCGTACGAGCTGTTCGAGTCGTCCTCCTCCTCGTCTTCGTCCTCCGAGCTGCTGCTGCTGCTGCTGCTGCTGTTGTTGATGAGGAGGTTTTCGTCCACCAAAGCACCAGTCTCGCCCGAGCTGTCATTAGCCAAGACCAGCGGCGACGAACCGCCTTTGCCGCCTCTCAGAAGCCTGCGAGGTGCTAGCCCCTGCACCACGATACGGCGAGGACGAAGGCCCAGCAGGGCCACGGTCTTCTCGAGCTTGAGCGCTGTCATGGACGGCACGCCGTGGTACTCGCGAAGGTTGCGGGCGGCCAGCTTGTACAGAGCTGTTCCAGGCTGGTGCTTCTGTGTGGGCGTGCACAGGACTGCTTCCGCGACGAGGATGCTGCTGCTGCTGTCGATGTTCATCTTGTTGTCGTAGTTGTTGCTGTTGTTGTTCATCTTGTTGTTGTAGTTCATATTTTTGTGAGCAGGGTGGGCGGTGGGCGGTGGGCGGTGGGCGGTCGGCGGTGTTGTTGGTGGCGGGACTGTGCGAGCACCGTTCCACAGATCGGGGATGTCTGGAATTTATTCTGTGCCAGGTATTAATAGAACCTTCCGAACTCAGAATCCCAAGATCGGTTCTCAACTTCCCGGTTGATGTGGATACCATGTCCCCGGAACCAACACGCCTACTCATATATGTCGAAACCCCTCGCATCTTCGGGAAACTCGTTCTCGAAGCTCTCCTTGGGAACTCGGGAGATTGTCACGTCTAGACCTCGCCACGGAGCCTTCTCCTGCCCGTTCCGCCGACAGATCCTCCACGGCGGCTATTCTGCCTGGCGGATTCTCCGCAGCGGGACTTAGGAAGACCCCGCTGAATGGCCCTTTGACCGGAGCGCCGCGACAGCAACGACAAGTGCTCGCCCTCGGCTCTCCCTTCCCGTCTCTCCCTTATCATCGGATTGCTGTCTCACTCCGAGTTGTCACACACTCCAGCCGTCGTAGTTTACCAGTTAGAACACTCTGCTCACGCAGAGAGGAGTGGGATCACGACCCACCGGCGGTGACGTCTACAGAATCTTATTGGCGTCGACGGCAGTTGATCATCAACAGCAGTGTCGATTCTGAAGTTGTCTGGAACATGTCAGGAGAATCTCATTGCCGCGGGGAGACGAAGACCGGTCGCGCTTGGAAGCACCAGACGAGCGTCGGTTGCGCTCCCTATGGTCACGTGCCTTCTGGAGACACGTGGATTCCCAATGGCCGGCGGACTTGTCGCACCTGTCGTAAGTGCAATGGGGGCGGGGCTTGCGCTGCTGATTGGACTGTTGCTGCCGTCGTCCGTTTCGTCCAGCTTGCTGGCGGCCCTGCTGACGTTGCTGGCGCGGCTGCTGGCGAGAGGACTGCTGTAACAGTTGCTGAAGCATGGAGTTGTGCTGCTCCGACAGCACCTCGATTTCTCCGCGCTCCATCTTCTCGAGTTCCCGGTGAACGATGCGGGCAAGGCGGTCCCGGATGGAGTCGATTGGAGCTCCGGGGTTGAAGGCGGCGGGTGGGTCCGTGCTCCCATTCTTTTCTTCGAGGACTCCGCCGGGTGTTGTTGGTGTTTTCTCCGCTGCGGAACTATCAACAATCTCGGAAATTTCCGATTTTTCCGATTTTTCCGAGATTGTTGATAGTTCCGCAGCGGAGGAAACACCAACAACACCCGGCGGAGTCCTCGAAGAAAAGAATGGGAGCACGGACCCACCCGCCGCCTTCAACCCCGGAGCTCCAATCGACTCCATCCGGGACCGCCTTGCCCGCATCGTTCACCGGGAACTCGAGAAGATGGAGCGCGGAGAAATCGAGGTGCTGTCGGAGCAGCACAACTCCATGCTTCAGCAACTGGCAAGTTTGAGTGTATCCAGTAGTCCCGCAGCGTCTGTCACCCTGTCTGAGTCATATAACTCGAACTCTGTCACCCCTGTCCAAACTGCTTCCACGTATGCAGCAGTGCTGTCCGCACCAAAGGCTGTGACCTTCACGCCTAACGATGTCCGTAGCCTTCCGCGTTTGAATGGTAGTGCTGACGTCGATGTCGCCGAGGTACTGTCGCAGTTCCGCTTGGTTGTTGGTTTTCGAGCGAAATCCGTCGCGCCGAATGACGATAAATTCGCTGATAATCTTGCTTTCGAGCACTTGAGCCTCATCTGTGACGGTCCTTCCTTGTCTTACGTTGTACCAACAACTGATGTCTGGTAGGATCGATTGGAGCGCGAACGTTGTCAATGCCGAGAACGTGAACAACCCCGGCTCATTTTCCCCACCGACCACTTGGGAGGAACTCAAACTCGCAATCCTAGACATCCTGATGCCCGCGAACAGCGTAGAAGAGTGTGCCATTAAATTGGCAACATTCAAGTCGGATAAAGGCGAGACTGTATCAGCCTCCGCACTGCGTTTCCGCGCACTCATGTCCCGATTCGAGTCGGCTGTCGAGCGACACGCTAAAGGCCGTACGCCTTGGTCCGCAATCACTGTCACCTTGTGGCAGCACAGCCTGCCTCCCGCTCTGCAATTGCTGCAGAGCGGTGAAAAACCTGTCACCTCTTTCAAAGAGGCTGTCGAGCGCGCCCGTCGCCACGAAGCTGCACGCCTCACTGGTGCAGCCACTGTCAGCGCAATGTCATTTACACCCGTCCCGAACCGTGCTGCTGTCCGCCAGTTACAGCAGTCCTCTCGCCAGCAGCCGCGCCAGCAACGTCAGCAGGGCCGCCAGCAAGCTGGACGAAACGGACGACGGCAGCAACAGTCCAATCAGCAGCGCAAGCCCCGCCCCCATTGCACTTTCGACAGGTGCGACAAGCCCGCCGGCCATTGGGAATCCACGTGTCTCCAGAAGGCACGTGACCTCAGGGAGCGCAACCGACGCTCGTCTGGTGCTTCCAAGCGCGACCGGTCTTCGTCTCCCCGCGGCAATCTCCGTCACCGCTCTCGCCGCGACCGCGACGACGACGACGAGGATGATCACAGGAGCCAGGCCAGCAGCACCAACGGAGACGGCAACTGACGTGGCCCAGCTGCTGTAGCGCTTGCAGCAGTCGGGACACACCTTGCTACTAATACGGTAGGCAGGGTTAGCGCGAAGAGGAAACTCTCCGCTGTAGCAGTAGGTACCGAGTCTCTTGTACCGAGTGTCTTTGTCAATGATGGGAGTAGCCAGCGAGTTGATCGTGGTTTGTTGTCTGTCAAGAGTGTCCTTGTCTCAGGTCGAAATAGTAGGGAGTGCAGCTCACATCGTCCGCGCAAGCGGGTGACGTTTGCTGATGATGCCCCAGTATCTGCTTGTGTGTCTAAGTGTAACCGTAGTGCACAGCAGCCACGCAAGTCGAGTCGTGTCCTGAGTGTCCCGGGTGATGGTCACCCAGAGAAAAAAAATAAAGAGATAACTGTGTGGCACAGCTCAATGCTGGCGCACAGATCCCATCCTTTTTCTTTGTTTTTTTCGTCTCGCAGAGTTCAAATTTCTGGCTCTGTAGAATATTATCCAGTGCCCGCAATCACTGTTGATACTGCTACTGATATTTCTGTTGTCTCTCAAGCATGGTTGATGTCTCATCCAACCTTGCGTTCTGTCGTTGTTCAACCTGTTCCCCCGGCCGCCGTTGCCTTGCGAGCAGCGAATGGGTCGCCGTTGAATATTTTAGGGTTTGTAATTTTTTCACTCACCCTCAGTACGATCACGCACGATGTCGAAGCGTTAGTTGTACCATCTCTTGGTCCCGATTCAATACTCCTTGATAACAATGTCATGTCTACCTTTGGAGCTGTCCTTGATTGGGAAAACCAAACCATGTCCTTTCCATCTGCTGGTAATTCTATCCCAGCAGTTCATCGTACTAGCCACCCCACGCCTCGCCCTGCTAACTCCTCCACTGCTATTCGCGACCCTAGTCTGTCCGTCGCTGCTGTCCACCATGATGCAGAAGGAGTAGATGTAAGCTTGCGCGAACGTGTCGATCTTAAACCTAGACACGAGGCCCTTGTCGTAGCTTTTACTGATTGTCTTCCTGTACAGGATTCTACCGTTGTAGTAGAACCTCGAATTATGTCTGAGCTTGAGTTTGCTGAATCTGGTAGTTCGTCGGTGTTCGAGAAAATTATTGTCGCTCGCACCCTCGCTACTTGGTATGCTGCTGACGGTTCAGTAGCAGTGCAACTTGCGAACCCGTCCTCTGATGGTGTTAGTTTATGTCTTGGTCAGGTATTCACTGTGTCAGTAATGACGCCTGATCAACTACACGTTAACGCTGTTGCGAAAAACCCTGAATCAGTCGATGAACTCGCTCGAGCCAAATCAGAGCTTGAAGGTCCCTTGTCCAAAGCATTTACTGATACTAAGCTTTTACCTGACCAACAAGCCGCTGTCCTTGATTTGTGCTCCCGGTACCGTCCTGTCTTTGCCTTGTCTATGTCAGAGCTCGGTCGCTGCACCAACGCAGAAGCAACGTTTCCCTTGCCACCTGACACCCGTCCGGTTGACCGTCCTCCATACCGTGCTAATCCTCGCGCTACTACTGTCATAGATAAATGCGTCCATGACATGCTAGAATGGGACATAATCGAAGAGCGTCCTAGCCCGTGGGGTAGCCCGTGTACTCTCGTTGCAAAGAAGAACGGAAGCCCTCGTTTCTGTGTTGATTATCGTCATACCCTCAACCGTCATATCGTCCGCAAGAGTTGGCCCCTTCCGAACCTGGATTCCTGTCTAGATGCAGTCGGAGGCGTCAAGTTCATCTCTACAGCCGATGTCCTCAGCGCGTTTTGGCAACTGCCCGTTGCAGAAGAGCACATCGACCGGACAGCATTCGTCACTCCCACCGGCAAGTTCTGTTTTAAACGCATGCCTTTTGGAGTTTGTAATGCCCCTTGGTTGTTTCAACACATCATGTCTGTCACTTTCGGCCATCTTGGTCCTGAGTCAGGTATTCTTACGTACATGGATGGTATTATTTGTCTTAATTCAACGTTCGAAGCTCACCTGAAATCCCTTGAGCAAATGTTCTCAGCATTACAGGCAGCAGGCCTAACTTTGAAACCGAGTAAACTTCAGTTCGGTCAAAAAAGAAATCGAGTACCTTGGCCATGTCATTTCGGAAAAAGGCATCTCAATCAGTGCCGACCGTATCAAAGCCATTCTCGCCTTGCCTGAGCCTGAGTGTATCAAAGCTAATCGGGGTTTTTTAGGTACACTCAATTATGTCCGCCGTTTTATAGACGGTTATGCTGAAATCACAGCACCGCTGGTTGAACTTACTCGTAAGGATTTTGTCAAAAATACTGCTTTCAAGAAGGCTTTTGGGCCTGCGCAACGTGAAGCTTTTGCTCGTGCTAAGCGCGCTCTAACTTCTGCGCCAGTTCTTAAATACCCGGACTTTACTCGAGAGTTCGTTGTCCATACCGATGCATCAGAAGCAGGAGTAGGAGCATTTCTTGCTCAACTCTCACGCGAAGGTAGCTCCGACTCCGATCTTGATATCATCGCGTATTACAGTCACCGCTTTTCAAAAAGCCAACGTCATTATAGTGCGACCATGAAAGAGTGTTGTGCTGTGGTTTGGGCTGTTACTCATTGGCGCCCATACTTGTGGGGCAAGCATTTCACTTGCTGTACTGACCACCAAGCACTTACGTACCTCTACAAAATGCAGGACACCTCTAACATGCTGACCCGTTGGGCCATTGCACTTCAGAATTTCGATTTCACTGTCAAACATGTCGCAGGCAAATTAAATGTTGTGCCTGATATACTGTCTCGTGCTTTTAGCGAAGTCAACGGGGAACCCGTCCCATCCGAGCCCAGATTGGCCGCGATTTGTCGTAACGTACCGATAGACGGACCTTACTACCCACCCGGACCCCGCGATTACGAAATATCCGCGTCTAATTTGCACGATGTAGCACCTGTCGAAAGCGATCGTGAATTGTTCATGAGCGCAGTGTCTGTCTTCCCTACTGTAAATCCAGCGAAACTTGTCGACCTACAGAAAGAAGAATTTTGTCAGTACTTTGAGTATCTCCATGCACCTGCATCGGCCCCACCCCCTTCTACAGAATCTAAGTACACGATGAGCTATTTTTTCTTAAATGAAGGATTGCTATTCAAGTCGTACCTTCCTGGTCACTTAAGGAAGCGTAGCACGTTCCGCGATCAGCTGGTAGTGCCCAAATCCCTTCGAAAACTTGTCATTAACTCGTGTCACGACCTACCAGCGTCCGGAGGTCACTTAGCTTTTAAAGCAACGTTCGATACTATTCGAGATAGATTCTGGTGGCCGAAGATGCCCACGGATGTCCGTACTCATATTGAATCTTGTCTGTCTTGCCAACACCGCAAGTCATCCCACCGCCCGCCTAAATTGCCTGGGGGACACCGCCCTGTCACGCGCGCATTCCAATGCGTTGCAGTTGATCTTGTCGAGTATAAGAGTTGGTCACAAGGAAATCGTTTTATCCTTTCGGTCATCGACCACCTCACTCGATTTGTCATTTTGATAGCCATCAAAGATAAAGCGGCTCGCACGATTGTTCGTCATTTGATCGAACGCGTGTTCTCGGTGTTTGGCCCTCCAGAAACTCTGCATTCCGATCAGGGGACAGAATTTAAAAATCAACTTGTCAAGGAATTGCAGTCAGTGTTTGGATATAAGAAAACGCGTACAGCCGCCTTTCGCCCCCAGGGCAACTCTGTCTTAGAGCGTGTACATAGCACTATCCATAATATGTTAGCTATGTATAGCAACTTGTCGTTCGATAACTGGGCAGAGCTGTTACCTTTCGTCCAGTTAGCGCACAACACCGCTTATTCAACAACGCTCCAGGAAACTCCTCATTTCCTCATGTTTGGACGCGCAGCTGTACTGCCTGTCGATCTCATTCTAGGAGTACCGTCCACCTCCGCACCGCAAACGCAACTCGATTATTCGAAACAAACTGTCGAAAACTTGCAATTTGCATACGAGCTAGCCCGTCGTAATCTCAAAGAGCGAGCGGATAAGCAAGCGGTTGTAAATGAGACCCTGTCATTTCCCAGTTTTAAAACTGGCGAGCAAGTATTAATCCACCGCCCTTACAACGAAGCTGATGGTCCCAACCCCAAACTTATCAGCCCTTGGCGTGGACCGTACACTGTACGAGCGCAGATGTCTCCCGTCATCTATCGTGTCACTAAAGACGGCAACCCTACCGAGATTACTGTCCACCTTGGCCGGATGAAAAAATACTTCGTCCCTCTGTCGTCCCCTGTCCCCGACCTTGATGCGCTCGACGAATTGTTCTTAGGGACCACTCTCCCCGTGCCCGATCTCGAAGGTTCCTTATCAAAAGTTATGATCGGCGCGTTCACGATTGAGAGTATTGATGGTCATAAAAGGGGAGTAGGAGCAGCATCTCTGACCAATTTTCAATATCACCTCAAGTTTGAAGGTTATCCTACCCAGATGGGTATATGGCGTCATGTCAACGCCCTCCCTCAATGCAGAGAAATGATTGCTTCCTACCGTGCCGTAGTATTGTCGACGGACTCCTCAGCATTTAACCCCCCTCCGCGGAAATCTCGTTCTGTCACCGCGGACGTATCGTAGCACTTTCTCTGGGCCTATGTTGTCTTATTTTGTTTTAGCGCTTTCTTCTGTCACATCGGTTTGAGCAACCACTGATGTCCGCCCCGTGTTACTATTTCCATCACTTGTCTGATCTCCTCCTACAGGAGTTGATATTTTGGTGTCATCACCACATGGCTTGTCGTTGTCCAGTGCGAGTACCGCGCACTCTTTTGTGTTGTGCTCACCCCCGTTGGTGACCACTATGTCGTACACCCTGTGTAATGCAAGTTGACTTCCTTTTATTTTTTGCGTCCAACTCAGTAGGTCATGTTGTCATTCGACCTCACAACTGAGTTTTTTTCAACAGTGCTAGCCTGACTATAGAACTGCTGTAGATTCAAAATATGTGTTTTAGTGTGCGTGCCAACATGTCAGCGTTCTGTCGGCGTTCTGTCGTTGCGAGTATCCTCGCATTAGTTTTCACGTCGACGTACGCAGTGCCCAGTATGGAATTGTAGTGTAGTCCCCTTGTTGTGCACATGTCTTCAACCGCATGCAGCATCTTGCACATTTAGTCGTGCAGGATGTTGTAAATATTCTTCCAATTGTTTCCACACACGTTGTAAATATCGTGCCAATTCTGGGTTTGCACCCAAAAGCGCGATGTCCTTCATTTACAGTAGTCGTATTGAGACTCGATTCATCACGCTATGGGGGGTCATATTCGGATTGTTTGTTTTGTTGTTGTTGGGCACTAGTTTTGGCACTACGGTAAAGGTAGGCGGCACCGTCGCACACCAGTGGAGGGATGTGATAATAATATATCCAGCGTTCGCGCACACCATTTGTCTTGAGAGATATGCATCGTTCCGTTACACTCTGTCTCAATACAGACATGAATGGACGATAGCATACATTATGTGTCTGCTTCTTGCACACTTGTCTTGTCATTCTCATCCACTGCACACTATTATATTTGTCGTATGACAGGGACTTGTTCATCCATGCCCGTCTGCGACCAGTCAACTTGTCGCTTGTATATCCAACATATTTTTCTTGAGTATTTTTTTTGTTGAGAGCGACCCACAAGTAAGTACATACTGTCACTGCTCAAGTCAAGCTATTAAACTGCTGTTGAATTCTGATCCGTCTCGAACACCCATCAGATGTCAAAAGCAAGTTAATTAGCCAGATGTCTTTTACAGTATGTCATACTTGGTGTATAAATTATTGTCTCCGTCAGGTATGTCGTCATATTGCTTTTAAGCATACATATGACCTTGTAACGCCTGTCGAGCCTTCAGCCATGTTGTCCACACGACTAGCAAACGCTCAGCCGTGTAACGTGCGTCTTACTAGCATATTATTGCTAATAATCCCGGGATATTATTATTACTGTCGTTGCTCCCGCACGCAATTGTCCAGGATCGTAAATGTCTATATTTGTCGTAATCCACAGCTGGCCAGCCACAAAGTCCGCGATGTGTAATGCACATGTCGTCTGTGAAAGGATTACTCTCTTGTCATCGCTTACTATTGTTTCTGGCCGATCCTATGTCCGGATTTAACATCCGCTTGTCAACGGTACTACCAGGTACAGCAGAAGGTATGTCCTGCTGTCATGTCTGACATTTTATATGTCTGGCAAAGATATTTCTCTTGCCTTGTCAAAATGAGTGTATAAAAACTCCAGGCGTTAAGCGAATCGCCACTGGAAGTATACAATGTCAACTAGACGTGTTGTAACCCTTTGTCTCTGGTTCCATTACTTTCAAGTTTTGGTGGAGTGCGAGCTCTATCACCACCAAAACTGGGGGGGTGATGTGGATACCATGTCCCCGGAACCAACACGCCTACTCATATATGTCGAAACCCCTGGCATCTTCGGGAAACTCGTTCTCGAAGCTCTCCTTGGGAACTCGGGAGATTGTCACGTCTAGACCTCGCCACGGAGCCTTCTCCTCCCCGTTCCGCCGACGGATCCTCCACGGCGGCTATTCTGCCTGGCGGATTCTCCGCAGCGGGACTTAGGAAGACCCCGCTGAATGGTCCTTTGACCCGAGCGCCGCGACAGCAACGACAAGTGCTCGCCCTCGGCTCTCCCTTCCCGTCTCTCCCTTATCATCGGATTGCTGTCTCACTCCGAGTTGTCACACACTCCAGCCGTCGTAGTTTACCAGTTAGAACACTCTGCTCACGCAGAGAGGAGTGGGATCACGACCCACCGGCGGTGACGACTACAGAATCTTATTGATCGTAATTTTGAATTCCCGATCTGTACCCGCACAGTCCCGCCACCAAAAGCACGGAACACCCCACCGCCCACGGCCACCGTTCACCGCCCACCCTGCTCACAAAAACATGAACAACAACAACACGATGAACAACAACAGCAACAACTACGACAACAAGATGAACATCGACAGCAACAGCAGCATCCTCGTCGCGGAAGCAGTCCTGTGCACGCCCACCCAGAAGCACCAGCCTGGAACTTTGAGCGCTCTGTACAAGCTGGCCGCCCGCAACCTTCGCGAGTACCACGGCGTGCCGTCCATGACAGCGCTCAAGCTCGAGAAGACCGTGGCCCTGCTGGGCCTTCGTCCTCGCCGTATCGTGGTGCAGGGGCTAGCACCTCGCAGGCTTCTGAGAGGCGGCAAAGGCGGTTCGTCGCCGCTTGTCTTTGCTGGTGAAGTCTCGGACGAGGGCAAAGAGGAGCTGCGCGAGGCTGAGACTGGTGCGATGATGGACGACAACAACAACAACAACAACAACAACAACAACAGCAGCGACGCGGAGGATCGAGAAGAGGACGAGGAGGAGGTCGGACAGGAGGACATTCTCGTCTCGGACGACTCGAGCAGCTCGTACGACGACAACGGCGACAACATCGACAGTATCGGTGGCGACACCAAGGGCGATGCCAAAGCCGACGGCAACGGCAACGGTAAGACCAGACGTCCCATTCACGCCGCCCTGGTTGCCGGCGGCATCAACCTCCGCCCCCGTGAGACCGGGCCCCTCCTGCGGGCGCTCGGCGTACGCCCTCAACGCCTGGTCAAGCTGGGGCTCGTCACACGCGAGGCAGTTCGCGCCATGCCGGGCAGGGGAGGGGGTGGTCCTGGACACCATCTACGTGCTGGAGGGCCTCGTCTAGCGGGTGTGGGAGGGTCTCGCGGCCCTCCACATGCTCACGGCTGTGGACCTTCGTCTGGCTGTGGTCCATCCAGGCCCATGCACGGCCCTCATCGTCGTCACTTGCACAGAGCCGGCCGCCACTTCAAGCACGTACCAGAGGGAGAGAGGGACGAGGAAGAGGGCATGTCGTCATCCGTGGGCCCGGGTCCTCACGGAAGTCCTGGGCACCGCGGTCCTCGTCACCGCGGAGAACGGCAGCAAGGACCGTCCCATGGGCGCGGGCACCACAGCATGCCTATCGTCAAGCACGGACCTGGGCATGGCTGTGGTCCTCCTGGCAGTGGCGAGCTCGAACGCGGACACCGCCACCCCCTCCACGGGCACAAACACGGACACCGACACGGAGGTGGGGCGGGAGGCGAGTGTCTCCACGGGGGAGCTCATGGGCCCGCTGGGCAAGAGGGTCCTCGTCGCCACGGAGGAGGAAGCATGGGTAGGCCTCTTGGTCATGGTCGTGCCCAGGGACCGCCGCACGGACCGCCCCACGGACCGTTCGACGAAGGGGCTTCTGGCGCACCGCCCGGTATGATGGCGCACCCTCACCATGGCTCGCCATCCCGGGTGGGCGGCGGTGGCATGAGGCAGCGTGGTGGCAGGCATGGAGGAGGGATGGGGAACTGCGGCGGGCGTGGTGGCGGCGGCGGTGGCGGCGGTGAAATGAAGCTGTGGTGGAGGGCCCATCTGGCCCAATTCGACGACCGTCACCAGCCGCTGCTGGGGGCGCACTGAGAGAGGCAGAGGCATGTTCGGTTCAAGACCATCGTTTCCGGTATTTGCTGTGTTGTGGCTTGAGGGTAGGCAGCAGCAGTTGATACACGATGGAGATTGACTCGTATGATGGTTGGTGTTGCTCTGACTTGTGTCGGAGGCACCAAGGACTTGACATGCCTTGATTTTTTCGTTATTTGCACTTGTGTAGAAGCTTCCCTCGGTAAAACCGATACGAGGGGTAGGAGAACGTACCATGTAGTTTAGTACTTTATTTTTGGTACGTTCATGGGCTTCTGTGCTTATGCAGCTTGTTTGTTTCGATGGCAAGGTATAATATAGCAGGCGGTATATGGGACAGCGACACTCTGTTCAAGCGGTGTGGTCAAATCACTGCTGTGCCGCCGTGGAAGGTCGCGTGGATAGATAGGGGTGCACAGGGATTGTAACCTCGTGACATTCATGTGATGTCGCTGCTGTGCTGTTGTATGTGGTGGGGTGGGGTGGGACGGGAGAAGGTAGAATGTTGTGTCGCCCGCTATAGCGTCGGGTGCCGGGCGAAGGATAGAAGTAAATTCTACCAGGTTTTGATTTTCTACTGCTGTGTGTCCCGATGCAGTAGGTTGGTGGAATCAACGTGCAGTTACTTTACATTTTGCATCTCGACTCAGGTGGAAATACCTGGTATGAGGCGGGCTGTTTTTGGGAAAGTCGGTAGCCGCCGAAGTATTTGGGCAATGGTGGACTATAATGGTGTGGGGCTTTCGTGTACTTCGTCGCACAGTTGGCTTCCAGCAGCAAGCTGTTCGACACGGCCGCTGGCCTGGCTTTTGGAGTTGAACTTTCTGGCTTGGCTTCTGGAGTTAGCCTTCTCTCGGTGTGCAGTTGGTTATGTATTTTCTGGTTTGGTATCATATGTAGAGCTCAATAAACAGTACGCGTGGCAGTGGGCATAGTTTCATATTCCCTGTGCTACCGTTCTGTCTGCTGTGATTTTGCTCTTGTCTTGTATTTTTTTCGTGTATCTTTGATGCACTCGACATCGGTGGGAGGAAGAAGAAGAAAAAACTGTTGGCTTCGAGCTTGAAGCCAAGGACATAAAAAAAACACGCGGTGGGTTTACCCACCACCCTCTTGAAGAAGAAAATTGCCTATGATTTCACGTCGACTTCACCAATAAAACGTGTCACGTTTGGTTTGGTTCGTATTGAAGTTGACCACTACCAGGTATTAATAATTGTCGATAGGGGTGTTTGTGCTATACTCGATGATCGGCGGTACCTAGAAGAAGAAATATCGAGCTGTTGATCGCTCATCTCTGACTCTCGACATCATGTTTTGAATTTGTATACTATAGCCTTTTGCTTTTTTTGTAGGGCTGCAGTACTTGGAGCAATCCGTCTTGTTTGTGTGCATGCTTGATTATTTGTCGTGAATAGACTCCGCTGTCACACATTTGTCATCTGTAGATTGAGCAATTCGTGTGTTCCATGTATTTTCAGTCGTGTCAATTCTGTACCACCGTCCCTGACAAAGGTTTGTTCAGCTTGGAGTGAGTGTGGTTTGAGCCCGCGTGGTAGAGTGTTTTTTGTAATTTCTAAGGGTCTTTTAACGGTGGAGCTTGAGCTGCTGAGCGTTCCACTTTTCATAGGTACAGATGTACCGGTGTACTACGTCTAGTGCTGCGTTTACCCGGTACTACAGCAGTATCCTGTTTGTATGTATTTACTGTGACCTATGCAGATGCCGCAGTTGTAAACAGACAGCAGTTTAGCACACCATTCCGTCGTGCGATTGCTAGAAATATGGCGATTGGCACTGTTCATATCCGTTAGAGATGCCGTAACGGTAGGGTAACGAACGGGTGGGGGTGGTTTCGTGAATAGCTAACGCTAACGCTAACGCTAACGCTAACACTAAGATTAACGCTAACGCTAACACTAAGATTAACGCTAAGGCTAACACTAACGCTAGCGAGAGTATGCAGGGCCTTCCGCCGTACCTGCCCGTTTTTTGTACTGGGTTTATGAATACCACTTTGTGTTGTCTGTTTCGGCCAGTCGGGGTGCGCTTTCCAACGCGGCTTTGCTCCGCAGGTGGAGACACAGCGATTTCTCGGCGTGAGCTCATCCATGGCGCGTGGGGTTTCAGCTGCACACATAAAATATTTCGTTCGACATAGTGTGAATTATTATTTTTTATTTGCGTTGTGTTCGTACCTGGTACGCAGCTTACGACCATGCAGGGGCGGGGGTGTTCAATGGTTTTATCATCGGCACGATGGGCATCTTAGCTTCGACACCATCGTCGTCGTGTGCGCACGGTGGTACCGGCAGTAGAACTTCGTACCAGGTACGCGAACAAACAAACTACGCCTGCCAGTTGGCTGGAATTCGCGAAAAGAGCACTCCGTGCGACGTATGAAGCAAAGGAGACTTCTCCATAAATAAACAACGAAACACAAACAGTCGGATAGTTTGGGTCGATTTTAACGAGAAGTGTTTTTCAGTTTTTTTTTCAGTATTTTCATGAAATTTCGGTATTTTCCTATAGGAAAAAAACAAGAAATACCGAACTTTCGGGAAAATACCGAAACTAAACTAGAAAACAGCTATCGTTAAGATCGACCCTTAGCACCGCTTCAACTTGCCATTGTTATTGCCCTCGATGGAATGCATTCGAGCGCTGTTCTCAGTTTGCTTGTCTTTTTTTTTGTGAAGTCGCAGTAGGAGTTGGTGAGAGTGACGAGAGAGACCAGTCGGCACCGGCACAGACGGCACCCCGGCTGGCGGGAGGTACCCCTTTTATAGCTAGCTGGCGGCTTTTAGTCATGCACTTCACAACTCTTGAAGAAAAAAACCAGTGCATTTAAATAAAAGCGGTTGTCCAGTCTCGATGGCACGCCCACATCAACCAGTCAGCGCATCCGTTCGGATTGAATCGATATCGTTCCCTGCTTGAACGATGATGTACCATGCCGTTTTTCGACGCATTATTCACATCATGATAAAAGCGTCCTCGTTCTGGAAATTTGCCATCAAGCAGGATGCCCGAGCAGGATAAAGGATACGTCAGTACCAGGGTATTATGGTGCGCCCCCCCCTCTGTACGCGTAGCTATTTAATACCTACAGTAGGAAGTAGCTGTTACGTAGCCACGCCTGGTAGAGTTTCGAAAAACGGAAAGAAAAAAAAAAAAAAAACGTCATCGAGGTATCACGGCAAACAGACAAGGAGGGGGGGGTGCACAGAGGCGCCGGCGGCAAATTATATCGGCTGCTGTCCAGGCTATACTATGTCGGCTGCTGTCCAGGCTATATATTATGTCGTCTGCCGCCCCACCCTGTACCATTTCCGCTATGCAGAAGAACTCCCTCGAGGGACGAAGCCACGTTGGGCTATCTTCGCCATGATTGGCCGACGCAAACTGTCGACACATGACAAAACATTCCGGCCCAATGTCAACCCGAGAGCCTGTAACGTTCTCCCCTCGAAGCATCCCACGCGCTTTCAAGTACAAAATGCGCAAACGGACTGAAACAAACCAAGAACTACGAAAATCACGCTCCGACCATCGGGTTGCACGCTCCGAACGACAGTTTGTTGCTATCGGTGGCGCGATTCCCTCCCATGACAACCAAGAACGTTGATACGCTTTGCTGGTCTAACCGATGTCGAAATGACAAGAAACCCAGCCCTCCTATTAATAGATTTCCGAGGAAATAAAAAAATCGTGAGCGGTTACACTGAAATTCGTGTGAAACACGTCATTTCCCGTCGAAATAAGAAAGCTAGCCTGGGCCTGTGATACACGACAATAGGTTTTCACAATGTTTGACGACCAATCTACCGCAGTGCATGTACGAATACAACACTGTTTTGTTTCTTAACTAGTTACGCCGACATTTTTCTGGGGCTGGTTGCTTACAAGCGGAGAAGTTTACCCTTTTGCAGCCGCAGCCGCGAAGGCCGTCCTCGACGGTGCGCAGGCGGGTGTAATCAAAGCAAAAGTGCGCACTTCATAGACCCCGCCACCTGTCCTACTCCTACGCACCCCACCCTGGCCGGAGTACGTTTAATGTCGGTTTCTGACTATTAATAGAGGGCCCGTACTACCTGTAATGTACTTTGGTGACGCGATTCTTCGGGCAAAACACACTTCTTTGGGGGTAGAGTAGCCCATATACAACTCATATCCCCTCTCGGGCTCGCCGTGCGGCCTCTTCCTACAGTACACACACATGTCTAGGGCGACACACGTGCCACGTCTGGACGGGAATATAACCCCGGTTTGAAATCTGATGCGAAAGCCAAACGGGCACTATATTACCGGCCAGAGCGGCGCAAACAGTACCTGGTACACAGTATTAACATCAATAGCACCTGGTATCAATAGTATACTCGAAGTATATATATGTATTATGTCCGGAAATGTAAGGTCAATTTGGGTTTTGATACAAACCCTCAGGCGTCTCCCTCAAATTTTCGGACAGGGAGCGGTGCGGTGGTGGTGCTGTCGCCGCGGTCGACCTTTACCGAAAGGGAGCACCAGCACACAGCAGCAGCATCAGTGTTTCCTCCCTGTTTTTGACATCACGTACAGGAGGGAGGTCTAAGAGCATCACAGCACGGACTATGGTAGGGGCGGTAGCTCCTAGTAGCTCCTAATAATGGTAAATATTTTATGAGGCTCCTCGCTAGAGGAGAGCTCTCTTGTCTCCCCAAAAAAACTGGCAACAAAAAAAAACAAGAAGAAAAATCGTAAAAGGGGAACTGCGATGTTGGAATAATTTTGTCGAGTATTCGGGTCTGATTGATAGCACCTCCCACGTTTGAAGTCACTGGATTCTAGTGACCCGTTCTTACGTGGATGGTATGATTGGAATAAGAGCTGCACATTGTCAGATGGCAAATGGAATATTAAGAACCTCATGTTCTTATCAAGGTACGCCAAGAGGGGTGTTGTAAAAAACGCATCTCAACGATGTCGGATTTTGTTTACGGCCCCTCGATTAACTCTTGAAGGACTACAGTCTCGTTTTAGGGGCTTTAGGGGCCAGCTTACTTGGAATTTGAGTGGTTTGTCCCCAAAACGGGACTGCAGTTCCAAAAGGCTTGACAAACCCCGTCAGCCAGAAACATTTAGGCCAAAGAGTCCCACTTCTATGGTATAGAACGGACGGGTCTTGATCAGCACATTGACGTGCTATCTTCCAGGAGAGCTTCACCGACTGCTACAGCTAGCTGTGCCCCTGCTGTAATATTAGTATTAGCTCTAGCTAGCGCGGTCAAGTGTGCTACTTTCAGAGGGAGTATAATGACCATTTACTACTACTACTACTACTACTACTACTACTCATAATAATAATAATAATAATAATAATAATAATAATAATAATAATAATAATAATAATACTACTACCGCTACTACTACACTACTACTACAGTAACTGCTACTAGTACTACCACTACTATTTCAACTGCTACCACTATAATACTACTACAACTACTACTATTACTACTACTACTACTGCTACTACTACTACCACTACTACTTCAACTACTACTACTTCAACTACTACTACTACTACTTCAACTACTACTACTACTACTACTACTACTGTACGACGACGGCGGTCGATTGGCCTACTATCGTGCGATGATCGTGCAGCAGAATCAAGGTGTCGGGGTTCTACCGCAGTAGTAGAAGTAGTAGTAAGCTTGCCGTGAGAACATGGATGTCTTCTTCGCGTGTTGATCGCGCTTCATCGATGGCAACAAGCTTCAAAACCAGTCTAGGGAATAACCTTCTGCGAACTTAACGTCAAAACGGACGCGCACCAAAACAAAACGCCGCTACGGTAGTATATACACGACTGACTACAGATTTAGCGCGCGGGTACATGCCACGCGGTAGTATGAGGGTTATGTTCTAGATGGATGGACAGTGTGCGATGGACACGAGTCAGGCCGCCGCGTCCCGCGCATACTGTTCAGACGAAGGACACTTTATCCTTTCACAAACTGTAGTACTGCAGCCCCGTTTGAGAGACAAATTACGTAGAGATTGAGTGGTTTGCCCCCAAATCGGGACTGCAGTTTGCCCTAAAAGGCTTAAGGGACAATATGATTGAAAAAAAAAACACTTTTCCCCCTTGATTTTCCTCTTTTTTCTTGAAAAAAAAACGAGGAAAAATAGTTTCGAGATCAGGAAGTTTCACGGAGAGCGCACAAAAAACAAACAGGAACGCTCACTACGTTGACTCTCCAATCTTTAGGGGAAATAAACACAGGAAAATCTGCAAAAAGAAACTGGGAAATCAGGGAATAAAATCAGGAAACCAAGACATGAAAATTAGGACGAAACCCTCTTTGATATTAACAGCGGCCCGAAGGACTTTTAAGTTAACCAAGAAGTGTCGAAACTACTGCACATAGTACAGGACCTTTAGTATCTTCGGCTCTACAGGAGTAGTAGTAGGCTTCCGACCCGACCCCCTCCTGATTCCACTGCAAGGACAAACAAGACCATCGCAAAAGAAACGGGGGCATCACTATCAGAGCAAAGAAAGGAACTAAAGCAGCGAGTAAAAACAGGAGAGCAAGGCTTGGTTCAAGTATTTTTGCCGAACAAATCGAGTAGTGTTTGGCGTCTGAGCCACGCGAAGAAGCGACCACCGATACCTCCACACCACACCTTACCCACGGAGTAGAAATGGCCCCGGGGCCAGCATCGCTCCGCACCCGGCTTAGGTAGGTGGGCTTGCAGAAAGAAGCACACGCACGCGGAAAAAGACAAGAGTGATGCTACTCTGTAGGTTCCTAGCAGGTATCCATGTCGCATGCGTGTCAACATATCAGTAGGAAACCCGCTTTAGGGGCGCATCCATCCTCGGATGGCCGACCCCAACACCAGCATCAATACCGACAAGAGGAAATGACGGTTCATGGGATATATATAATTTTACGAACAACGGCGAAAGACAAGCATGAAGCAGGGCAAGTTTTGTTTTCACGCTTCACGTTGCACTATCTTCTCAATAATGTAAGCTGTATCGTCAATCAATGCTATTACTTCTGCTGTGGTACAGCTGCACGAGGTCTTCACTCGTCTTTTGCCTGCAAGCGTCAAGCGCTCCCTCGGTCGGTTTATATTACCGCACTGAGTCGTTGTTCGTTCGCATCGTACGCTACAAAAAAACATCGAACACGAAAAACAGAAGCAGTGCCTTCCACAACGAATGAAAATGCGAGTACAGGCAAAATACTCTCAAGACTGCATAAAATACATATACTCGTTTGGATGCATACCTGGTACAAGGTGCAAGGTACCACGTGCACCAAACATAACGGAAGATAGGAGAGCTGCGATTAGCAGGTCGACCCTTCCCTCTCCTTGATGCTGGCGATGATCGAGGTGCACATACATCCCGACCGACGGACAGATGTAGTCAAGCCCATAGCACTCGCAATCTAAACCGAGCTATGCTGGTGTACTGTAATCGTTGCGAAATGAAATCAGTCGCACTTTTCTTCTTTCAAGAGGGTGGTGGGTAAACCCACCGAGTGTTTTTTTTTTGTTTAGCTGACTTCGAGTCCGAAGCCAACACGTTTTTCTTCTTCTTCAGCCATGTCGAGCGCAACAAAGACACACACCACACACGCATATAAAATACCAGAAATACCGGAAATGCCGTACACAACAGAGCAAAAGCACAGCATACAAAACGGAAACACAGGGAGATATGGGCCATATACCCAGTGCCACACGTACTGCTTATACACGTAGAGCTCTTCGGTATACCAAACCAAACAGTCCACCACTACGACCAGATCGTAAAACCGGGCGAATGCCTCACTCAACGCCTCACTCCAAGACAGAGATGAGGTCAGCTATCCAACCCTTACGCGACCTTGTTGAACTGCTCCTGGGAGCCATCTTTGCGACGACACATGTGAAGAATCCCACACAAGCCCCCACCACCGGAGCCTCTCCAACGACTACATATTTACCGCAGAACCACGCACAGACCCCGCCCGCCCGCCCGGAACAATACCGGGGCATTCCCCGCTGGAAACACACGGAAGAAGTAACGTATGCCTTTTAGAAAGACCAGTTCCACGTATCCTGACGACGAATCCTTCGTCCGGCATCCGACGTCATCGGCACCGCCAGACCTGTGCACCCAGCTAGATACCCCGTCCCACCTCGACAAGAATCAAACAGCACAAACTCTCACGTGAATGTAACCAGCTTATATACGGCCTTTCCCTACATACAGCAGCGACCATCGCGGATGCACCAGCTGCCTAGTCGGGATAGACAATTCTCCACACGGTAGAACTGCTGTACAGGGAAACATTCGTAGTGTAGTGTCGCGTGCACAGCAGTGACTCACTACAGACGTCCCAACTTTTCGCTGAAGCTGAGCTTGAGACACCTGCTGCTATACCAATACCATACAGAACCATCAAAACACACAAGCTGCAGAAGCACAGAAGCCCACGAACGTACCAAAAATAAAGTACTAAACTACATGGTACGTTCTCCTACCCCTCGTATCGGTTTTACCGAGGGAAGCTTCTACACAAGTGCAAATAAGGAAAAAATCAAGGCATGCCAAGTCCTTGGTGCCTCCGACAAAAGTCAGAGCGACACCAACCATCATACAATCTCCATCGCGCATCAATTGCTGCCTGCCCTCAAGCCACAAACAAGAACGCAATTACCGGAAACGATGGTCTCGAGCACGCCTCCCTCAGTACGCCTCCAGCTGCGGCTGGTGACGGCTGTTGAAGTGGATCAGATGCGCCATCCTGCTGTGCTGCCAGTCACCTCCGCCACCGCCACCGCCGCCACCACCACCGCAGTGACCCATCCCTCCTCCGTGCCTGCCACCACGCTGCTTCATGGCACAACCCCCCCGGGACGGTGAGCGACGGCGGAGGTGCACCATCATGCCAAGTGGTGCACCAGAAGAACCTTCGTGGAACATACCGTGGAACGGTCCGTGTGGCGGTGGCTGGGGGCGACCACGAGACCTGCCCATTCTCCCTACTCCGTGGGGACGAGAACCGCGGTGTCCAGGACCTCCGTGTGGACCCAGGGAAAAAAACACGCCCTCTTCCTCGCTCTCCTCCCCCAGATGCATGGTGTGGTGGCCGGCGCCGGGGAAGGGACGAGCAGGGCCGTGCATTGGCCCGGACGGAACACAGTCAGACGAAAGATCACAGCAGTGGAGGGCATCAGCCGGGGCATGGGGAGGGCCGCGAGGCCTGCCCATTCCTCCTCCGTCGCGATGAGGACCATGTCGCCCAGGCCCACGAGTTCCCCCCCGCAGACGCCTGCCTCCCTCTCCCTCTCCCTCGCCGAGCAAGCCACCACCGTCGTGCCCGTGTCCGTGGCCGTGTCCGTGGCCGTGGGGGGGGTGGCGGTGTCCGTGTCCGTGCTTGCCGCCACCAGGGGGACCACGGCCATGCCTAATGGTGGGCATGCTGTGGCGACCGTGCCCGAGAGGCGGTCCATGGGGACGTTCTCCGCGCTGACGAGGACCGCGGTGTCCAGGATTTCCGTGCGGACCCATGGGCGCCGACATGCCCTGGCGACCGTGCAGACGTCCTCCGTGATGACGTGGGCCACGGTGTCCAGGGCCTCCGTGCGGACCCAAGGGCGCCGACATGCCCTCTTGCTCGCTCTCCTCGTCCAGATGCATGATGTGGCGGCCGGCTCCGTGGAAGTGACGACGAGGAGGGCCGTGCATGGGCCTGGACGGACCGCAGACAGACGAAGGTCCACAGTCGTGAGCATGGGGAGGGCCGCGGAACCCTCCCACACCCGCTTGACGAGGCCCTCCAGCACGTAGATGCTGGCCAGCCCCACTCCCTCCCCTGCCCGGCATGGCGCGAACTGCCTCGCGTGTGACGAGCCCCAGCTTGACCAAGCGTTGAGGGCGTACGCCGAGCGCCCGCAGGAGGGGCCCGGTCTCACGGGGGCGGAGGTTGATGCCGCCGGCAACCAGGGCGGCGTGAATGGGACGTCTGGTCTTACCGTTGACGTTGCCGTCGGCTTTGGCATCGCCCTTGGTGTCGCCACCGATACTGTCGATGTTGTCGCCGTTGTCGTCGTTCGAGCTGCTCGAGTCGTCCGAGACGAGAATGCCCTCCTGTCCGACCTCCTCCTCTTCCTCCTCCTTGTCCTCCTCGTCGTCGTCCTTCGAACAGCAGTTGTTGATGAGGGTGTCGTCCATCATCGCACCAGTCTCAGCCTCGCGCAGCTCCTCTTTGCCCTCGTCCGAGACTTCACCAGCAAAGACAAGCGGCGACGATCCGCCTTTACCACCTCTCAAAAGCCTCCGAGGTGCTAGCCCCTGCACCACGATACGGCGAGGACGAAGGCCCAGCAGGGCCACGGTCTTCTCGAGTTTGAGCGCTGTCATGGACGGCACGCCGTGGTACTCGCGAAGGTTGCGGGCGGCCAGCTTGTACAGAGCGCTCAAATTTCCAGGCTGGTGCTTCTGGGTGGGCGTGCACGGGACTGCTTCCGCGACGAGGATGCTGCTGCTGTCTTCGTTGCTGTCGTTCATCTCGTTGTTTTTGTTCATCTTGCTGTTGTTGTTGTTGTTGTTCATCGTGTTGTAGTTGTTGTTGTTGTTCATATTTTTGTGAGCAGGGTGGGGGCGAGCGGGGTGGGCGGTGGAGGTGGCCGGCGGGAGGTTGAGGTGTCTTTTGCGGCGGGACTACAGCTGTGCGAGTACCGTTCCGCAGATCGGGGATTCCGAATTCTGAAATCGAGAACTTGAGAACCGCTCTAGGAATTCTGAGTTCTAGAAGGTTCTACAAAGGAATTTCCAGATATCTCCGATCTGTGGAACGGTGCTCACACAGTCCCGTCGGTTGCCAAACGCTCCGCCCACCAGCCACCGCCTACCCCAACCACCCCCCTCCTTGCTCACAAAAACATGAACAACAACACGATGACCAACAACAACACCAACAACAGCAAGATGAACAACAACAACGAGATGAACGACAGCAACAAAGACAGCATCCTTGTCGCGGAAGCAGTCCTGTGCACGCCCACACAGAAGCACCAGCCCGGAACTTTGAGCGCTCTGTACAAGCTGGCCGCCCGCAACCTTCGCGAGTACCACGGCGTGCCGTCCATGACAGCGCTCAAACTCGAGAAGACCGTGGCCCTGCTGGGCCTTCGTCCTCGCCGTATCGTGGCGCAGGGGCTTGCACCTCGGAGGCTGTTGAGAGGGGGTGAAGGCGGATCGTCGCCGCTTGTCTTGGCTGGTGACAGCTGGGGTGAGACTGGTGAATCGGTTGACGAAAACCTCCTCATCAACAGCAGCAGCAGCAGTTCGGAGGACGAAGACGAGGAGGAGGACGACTCGAACAGCACGTACGACGACAACATCCACGACAACATAGGCGACGACAGCAGCGACGATACCACCGGCGATGTGGAGGGCTCCGACGCCGACGGCAACGGTTACGACGACGGCAAGGCAAGGCGTCCCATACACGCTGCCCTAGTTGCTGGCGGCATCAACCTCCGCCCCCGCGAGACTAGGCCTCTGCTGTGCGCACTCGGCGTAAGCCCCCACTGCCTGGTGAAGCTTGGTCTCGTCAAACGCGAGGCAGTTCGCACCATGGCTGGCGGGAGAGGGGGTGGCCGTGGCCAGCATCATCGAACCGGCGGGCCCGGTAAGAGGGGCGTGGGAGGCCCTCGCGGCCTATCCCGTGGCCCTCCCCATGCTCTCGGTGGACCTTCGTTTGGGTGTGCTCGATCCAGGCCCATGCTTGGCCCTGCTCGCCGTCCCTTCCACGGAGCCGGCTGCCACACCATGCACCTGTGGGAAGAGAGCAAGGAAGAGGGCATGCTGGCGACCCTGGGTCCGCATGGAGGCCGTGGACACCGCGGTCCTCGTCACCAAAGAGGATGCCTCCAAGGACCGCATTGCGGGCCCGGTCACCACCACAGTATGCCTACCGGTAGGCATGGCCGTGGTCCCACTGGTGGCGGCAAGCACGGACACGGGCACCGCCAACCCCCTTGCGTACACGGACACGAACACGGACACGGACACGACGGGAGCGGAGGTTTGCACGGCGAGGGGGGGGGGGGCGGAAGTGAGCGTCCACTATGTGGTCGAGCTCGTGGGCCTGGACAAGATGGTCCTCGTCACCGCGGAAGAGGAGTGGGCGGGCCTCGCGGCCAGCCCCATACCCAGCCCGGTGTCTACTGCTGCGGTAGGCCTTCACCACGCGGCGGTCGATCCAGGCCCAGGCCCGGCCCTCCTCGTCGTCCTTTCTACGGAGCCGGCCACCACGCCTTGCACCTGGGAGAGGAGAGCGAGGAAGAAGGCATACTCACGCCCGTAGGTTCGCACGGAGACCCTGGGCACCGTGGTCCTCGGCTCCCCGGAAGAGGAATAATGGGTGAGCCTCGTTGTTGTCCTCGGGGGCCGCCACACGGGCCGCCACACGGACCGACCGACGGCCCGTTCCACGTACTGTTTCTCGAAGAAGGTGTTTCAGGTGCACCGTCGGGCATGATGGCACACCCTCGCGACGGCTCGCCGTCCCGGGAGGGCGGCGGTGGTATGAAGCGGCGTGGTGGCAGGCACGGCGGAGGGACAGGGTTCTACGGCAGACGGTGTGGCGGTGGTGGCGGCGGTGGCGGTGAACGGCAGCACAGGCGGATGGTATATCTGGACCACTTCGACGGTCGTCACCAGCCGCGGCTGAAGGCGTACTGAGGGAGGCATGTTCGAGACCCTTGTTTCCGGTATTTGGTTTGCTGTGTTGTGGCTTGAGGGTAGGCAGCAGCAGTTGATACACGATGGAGATTGTATGATGGTTGGTGTTGCTCTGACTTGTGTCGGAGGCACCGAGGACTTGGCTTGCCTTGATTTTTCGTTTTTTGCACTTGTGTAGAAGCTTCCCTCGGTAAAACCGATACGAGGGGTAAGAGAACGTACCAAGTAGTTTAGTACTTAGCTTTTGGTACGTTCGTGGGCTTCTGCGCTTATGCAGCTTTTTTATTTCGATGGTTTTGTATTGTGTGCGTATTTTGTAACTTTATGTATGAAGGACAGCAAAGGTTTACCCTCGTTAAATTCATGCGATGCCGTTCTGGTATATATCTTGGAGTTGGACAAGGCGGGAGGGTGTTCAGTATGCCCGCGGCGCGATGGCGTCGGATACGGGATACTGGTACAGTAGGGAAATGATACCTGGTACCGGTACGTGTTTTTAATTCCCGCTGCTGTGTTCCCTTCAGGTTGGAGTCAGGCTGAAGTTGCTTTCTGCCTTGAAGGGTGTTTGTTGGGTTCGTTCCGTTTGCAGAGGGAAGGTGCCTGCCATGGGACGGGCGGGCCGGTTCTGCGGTAAATTAGTAGCCCCCGGACATATTTTGGTCATTGGTTACTGCTGTACCTGGTAGTGTGGGGTTTTCGTGTATATCGTCGCACAGATGACTTCTATTATAGCTGCAGCCGCCTAGCGCTTGAGCGTCTGGCCTGTCTTGGAGTGAAGCCTTTCCTCTGTTTGCGATTGATGGATGGTGGATTATTTGGTTTGGTGCATTGTAGAGCTCTCTAAACGGTACGTGTGGCACCGGGCATGTACACCCCCCATCTTGTCGTTTAGTATGCTGTGCTTTAGCTCTAGCTTGTACAGTATGCATGTGTGTTGGATGCACTCGACATGGGGGGAGGAAGGAATAAAAAAAATGCGGACTTCGAACTCGAAGTTCGCAGCAACGACAAAAAACACTCGGTGGGTTTACCCACCACCCTCTTGAAGAAGAAATTTGCCAATTATTCCACATCGACTAAATAAACCAACAGCTATCATACGTAGCTGTGTTTGGTCTTGCATCGGGGTGTGCAACTCGATGATCGGCAGTATCTGGGCGAAGGAAGATCGAGCTGCTTATTGCAGCTCTCTACCTTCCATTATGTTCAAAGCAGGTATTGGTATAATACTAATTTTATCTTTCTCGTGTGAGAGGTTATCTTTTTTTTTTATGAATGGCACTCTGTGGTCGCGCCCCGTTTTTTTTGTACATTTTTGCGCTTAATGTACGTAGCTCCTTATCTACGATCTTTGCCGTGATTTGGCCTTGGCCCACTTCCGGGATGGCAGATCAGCCCCTCCTCTCCCCCTGTCCGCTAGTGTTGTAGCCGTTGCTTTTAGCGGACACCCGGAAGACGACGAGCGAGAAACCTATTTACCCACCGCCCCAATGTCCACCCTCTTTTTTTATCAAGTATCCACTCCCCCCAGTTGTTCATCTCTCTTGTCTCTTATTCTGCAAGTAAACAGAGCGACAACCGACGCGTCAGCACTTTTGGCGTTTTGCGTTTGCGTTGGGCGATTAGCGTCTTGCGGTCTGTGGTATTGTTTTACTATTTGCGTGTTGCTACTAGCGTCTTGAAATTCGCGCATCGGGATGTTGCGATTTGCATCTCTGCGTTTCGTGATTGGCATTTCGCGTTTGGCCTTTTGGGCGCTGCGTTCACTTTGATGTACAAAGCAGGTCGATAGACCCCGTTTTTTTCGATTGATACACGCTTTATCTTCAGAGGCGATTTTTGTTCGGCAGCTTTTGTTTTAGAAGACGGTATTCCGTCGATAAAATTGAATTCGTGGCGGCGCTGTCCACGCCTCCATCCGCCGGCCGCCCGCTGGTTATTTTCTACCTGTAATATGCAGTCCTCTCCTCTGCTTTATTCGTAGCTGTTTTTTTCTCTAGCTACCTTGCCTTGGAGAAGCATACCACCTTCCCACCTTCCTTCCCTCCGTGTACCGCCTCCATCGGAGAAAAATCAGGGTGACGCTAGGCAAGAAGGCGTTTTTGAGGGGTGAGTGGTGCCGGTAAGGTTAAGGGTTCGAGCAGTCGTAGGTACAGTAGTAGTATGTTACCCAGTACGTGTTTTTGAATGCGGCGTGTATTGGGTTGGCGTCGGAAGAGGCGGTTTGGGTGGGAGGGAGGGGAAACACTTCCTATCGGCAACAATTGATGCTGGCCCGGCAGGTTGTCGCAGAAGTATCCGTCGATATAGGGTTGCTGCCCAATGATACTTCATATGATACAATGCGATGCGGTACGACACTGTTTAATATGATATCAGGATGATATATGATGGTTGGTTTGATGTAACTTTTGTGGTGTGGTGTGCGATATGGTATAATGTGATGATGTGATAGGATGTGATGTGATGTGATAATCATCATCACCGTGTAGAAAGGGGCTCTGCTATTTGTAATAGAATCTCTTGCAAGGATTCGACGGCGTTCTGTTTTTCTGTGCACCAGGCGGCCCCCGCGGTAGTTGATTAGCGCGTCACGGTAAGACTGGTGCCAATAAACCTACCAGGTATAATCCTCCAGCTGTTCAGTATGGATACAAGATCATACGATATACTGTGATACGATATGGTACGATACGATATGATACGATGCTATACGGCGGTACAATGAAATAAGATGATATGATACCTCCCGCATAGTGTAATAGGATAGGCCGGTCATTGTGGTATTAACAGTTAATAGGTACACCATGGAAAGTCTGACGTCAACAAGGTACCTGCAGTGCTGTACGAGTAGTATACAGCAGTTCAGTATGGGTCGATTGCATTTAAGGGTGGGAAGTTTGTGGAGAGAATGACAGAACAGGCGCTCTGATTGAATTGCACCGCAGTTTTTGTGCGTCCATGATGGCGTCGGCCAATCACAGCGAGCATCAAGATGGCCCACCGCGAATTCATCCCTCGAGCGGTGCTTCTGCTGTGAGGAAGCGGAAATGGTAGACGATGTGGCGACCGACGATATAGTACGGCCGCCAATAGCCCAATGCGCCCTCCTCTGCTTGTTGTGAAATCAACACACAGTTTGTTTTACCCATGCTGTCGTTAAAAAACAACAACGAACGCCCCCCCGCATAGTTAGGGTCATATTAAATCGTATAGTTATACCTGGTATATATTTATGAACAGACAATATTATGTATTTCCATTGCGACGAGCCAAGCAGAGGAAAAACACTGAGCCAAGCGCTTTCGAAGACGCTGCTTTCGGATCGCGACAAGACTTCTGCACGGAGTGATAGTAGAACCTGTGGAGACGCACAGACAAAATTGCCACAAGAATATCAACCACAACAACGAAAACGCCAAGAGCATACGTGATGGTGTACAGTTTAGGTGGCAACACTCTGTCCGCCGCCAAGACAAGGCAGGAGGCGGGCAGGCGTATACATAGCGTGTGACCACATCACCGAGGGTACCAAAACTGTCGCTTATTATTATATTAAATTACACCGACACGCTCGCAAAACATGCCGCGCATCTAAACGTCAAACCCTTTCACGCCCAACCCCTGTTTTTCCTCCTCGACTGTTATACACCGTCTACTACAGCCGACACGCTCGACATCAACCAACCAAAACCCACGACCGACACGCCACACGTAACCTTAAAAACCCATTTCCACCCGATCCCTGTTTTCCCTCCCTTTCAAACTTTTCACACCCTCGTTATGCCGCGTTTCGACAGAGCGTGGCGCTACTGCCGCCGCCGCTCACATGGTAACAATATCCACATTCATTCATCCGTGAGACGGGACCAACCCGCACTATGACTGAAGGCGCGGCATACTGGACCAGGTCACAGAATAAGTACTGGTCCCTCAAAAATCGCGTGCTATTGTAGCAGTCACAACTAACCCTTCGCAACACTCGAGTAAGGATAGAATACAGTAGTTTTCGCCATACACCGCCGCCACCAATACCATCTCGATTTTCGTCGCTACTGTAGTAGCAAGTGTATAGAGTACTACTGACACGTAGCACCCGCGACGTTTCCATCATGACGGAGTACTGAGCGGATGCCCCAAATCCGACATCCAGTATGGATATGTCCGTCCCCCGTACGAAAAAGTGCGCGGGTATTTCTCCGCCGGCGGTACTACTGGCGCAGTACTCACGCCTGAAACATTGCCACAAGACTCGAATTCCTGCGTCGGCTGCATATATGATGGAGCCGGCAAAGGACAGCTACCGGTAATGTTTCCCCCACATCCCATAGCGGGGGGCTGCGTGTACGATGGCGTCAGAGTAGAACACGTACCCACATAGTTTTGGTCATACACACACTCACTTTTTTTCATCGGCTGGGTCGCGACCGGATAGTAGGTCCCACCGATATTTTGCAGATAAGCACCCCCACTCGTCTGCTGATACTGCATCATCGGCTGCACAGGCATAGGACGCGCCATATCAACATGTTTACCGTAAGACATACTCATATGCTGCTGGGGTACATACTGCATAGGGGTTTGATACGCCCCCGGACTATACCCTTCGTTTACCCAAGGCAAAATACCTTGCTGCTGTTGTTGCATGGGTGAGCCTTGCATGGGGTAATAAGCACCGCCAGCATTCCCCATGTACCTGGTATGTTGGGCCGTCTGCATATTGCACGGAACAGCAACATCACCAGGGAATGGCGATGACAGTCCCTGCTGGTCCTCCTCGTCTGTTGCAATGCTGCAGTCGCTGTCTTCGCATGTGCTGATGGAGCTGTCGCCCATGTAAGTACTCCCGGAATCGTGGGAGCCGCCATCGTCACCGCCATTTGCTTTTGAGGAAAAGAGCAGTTCGGATAAGGTGCATATATTCGTCGTTTGGGCCTGAAGGAGGAGGGGCGGTGAGGAGGGGAGGGGGGGGCGTGAGTGGGGGGTGGGGGGGAGGGGGGAGGGGACCCCTGGGGGAGTTGGTCCACAATTCGGAAGAGTGGCGAAACGTTTCGCATTTCGGACAAGATGGTTTCAGCCAAAGTCACAACAGCAGTTCTCCTTCACAGCAATATCGGTATTGCACTCCGGCGTTATACGTAAGGTTGCCAAACAAAACTTGGCAAGGCTGTTCTGCATTACTTTTCTTTTTTTGTTAGCACTTGTTGCAATCTTACTCTAGTATTTTCTCTTGGAGGACTATTGTGTGATTTTCTTTAATACGTTCTTCGGCAACTTTCCAAGACCCAAAAATGTTTTTGGATGTTTTTCGTTGTTATTCAAAAACCGACCATAATTTTGTTTTTGTAGGGCATGAAGAAAAATCTCGCTAAAATTCAGATTCTAACTTTCAAAAGCTAGCGTGCATTGTTTATTCTGGTGTCATTGGAAGTTTCAAGTTCCCCTTCCCAGGTGCAGAAAAATAGGCAATTTTGGTCCGACGTATTTTAGAGTGAACATCACTGAAAATTTACCGAAATTAGGCTAAAGTGGTTCGTAGGATGGACGTACAGACAGGTTCCTCGAAAGGCTCCTTGGAGTCAAGCCGCGCTGGCGGCGTGAAGAAAGCAGTTCATGCTTTGGGATGCGGGTGTTTTGGGAATAGCATACCGCAGTAGCCCCCTATCGATCAAGGGCACCTGTTTGTGCGCCTTAATCTCTCCGGAAACTGCAAGACCCTAGGTAGAGTAGGATCATTCTTAACGGTAAGAAAAAGGGGGAAAAAAATATTTCTCGAAAATCGATTGCAGAATGGGCTTCTAGAGTCGACGTGAGGGATATGTAAAGCACAGGTCGCACCTTGGTAGCTGCCGCCTCTTCAACCCGATCATTAATATTTTCAGTCGCAGCTTTCAGCAGCCTCGATCCAAGTCCATCCCGTTCAATTGCCTCCTTCTCGACCTCCGCCGTCTTCGCCTCTGCCGCCGCCGCCACCGCCACCGCCACCGCCGCATTCGCTGCCGCTGCTTCGACCGCCCCGGCAGCAGTTACCGGTTCGCCCTCGTCAAGACCTTCAGCTGCCGCCAAATGCCGGAAGAGCCCCTCCCGTGTGATGTTCTGTTTGTCGGCGTTGTCGCCGCCGACCGTCGTCTCCGTTGCGCCCGCTGATGAGGCTGATGGTGCCGCCGCCACCACCGTCACCACCACCTCCAACGCCAACTGTTCGGCCGGTTTATTAACTTCTTCCTCCCCTGCCACCACCGACACTGCCACGTGGCTCACCGGTTTCGCGACCGACACGGCCCCCTGGCTCATCAGTTCTGCGACAACCCCCCTCACCGCCGTCTCTTCGGGCTTGTGCGGCTGTCCCCGAGCCTCGTCAGTCACGGCCTTCTTTGTGGGCTTCTTCAGCAACAACAGCGTGGCGCGTGATTGGGCGCTCGCGTATTTATCTTCGTCTGGGCTAGGGGTCACTGCGTCTTCTGGCGTGCGAGTCGCGACCGCCGCGGGGTCAGCTGGCTGGGTGTTGCTCCCTGGCCTGAGTTCGTCTTGGGCGACACCCGCCGGCTTGTATGCGGCCCTTTCCCGCCTGGCCTCGCCGCGTCTCTGTTTTCGCTGTTTTTCTTTTTCTTTCTTTTTGGTGCGTCTGATTACTGCCAGGTTTTCGTCGTACCCCCCCATATCTGCGGAGGAGCCGGATGTCGTGGCTGCTCGTGGTACAGGTTGAATACGAGATTGCCGGGACCTTCTATTCCGCGCGTCACTGGGTGGCGCCATGTCTCACTCGATCCCTGCAAGCCAAGCCAGCACCAGGTGGCGAGAACGGGGGGGGGGGGGGGGGGGGCACGATGTAATACGTATTGCTTTGACTTCGGACGAGCTGCAGAAATACCTCGAGCTACAGTAGATGATGCGTGTGCTTGATAAACGTACGAGTCGGCGGGTTGATGATGCGTGTGCTTGATAAACGTAGTATCATACCCTGGTATCAGTAATAATTTAGACCAAGGTGGGACTATGCGTAGATCTTCGTGATGCCGCGCGGAGCAATACGTACTGGATCTTTCTCTCAGTACACACGCAGGTATGAGGTGCACCACACGAAAAAAAAAACTTGAACATGAGTACGAACAATCACGAAAATTGGGATCGATCTCTGTCACGAAAATCAAATCCAATCTCTCCTCTGCGAGACGGGCGCGAGGTCGGCATCTATCAAAGGGCAACGGAGGATTCACCCTCTTAGAATTTGTCAAACCACCTGGGCGACAAGGCGAGGCAGAACAGACAAACAGAGGGGTGCCAAATCAACTAGTGTACGAGTACTCGTACAGCAAAAAAATAATACTGTGGTTCGTACTATTTATTAATATCAATATTAGTGTACCCGGTGCAAACCAAACGATTTTTTGTACAGCAGTTTTAGTACCGTAGTCTGGGACGATGGGGCGATGGCGAGCAAAAATTGTACCAGGTACCAGGTACCAGGTATGCATGCCTTCATTTTGACACTAGGTATGCTCGTGTCGAGGAAAAGTGGCGAAGATCGGAACAGATGCAGACGACACAGCGACGGAGATCCGAAGGAGGTGAGCACGTCACCCAAATGACCGGCTGATGCGCCGGCGTATGAGAGCGCGCCCCTCCCTACCCTGCGTACATCCAAACACGGCTCGTCTCGAGTTTTGGCCTTGCCTCCCCGACGGCTGTGCTCTGATGACGGGAGCACTGATCGTCGGGACATCTTTCGATGATTTTTCAACTGCTCGTGCGGGACACACGGCCCTAGCGTAAGGGTGCTACCGGTTGTGTATCGTAAGATCGTGGCTCATTCTCACTGTTCGGGATGGTTTCGATCGCTGTTGTCTGAGCGACGCGGCGGTTGTCTGCGCCGGGAGCAGCTACTGTATTAGACCGACCTGCGAAAGACAGCTGCAAAGCTCATTGTTTCCAACCTACACATGGCACAAGGTGGTGTTGACTTTTGTCGAGCTCGTTTCGCCAGACGGGCAGTACCATCTTGTCAGGGGCAGCCAGCTACGGCTCACACGCCTCATGTGGCTGGCTACCCTTGGGGATGGTCTGGTCGACGTGACGGGGAGACGGTGGAGTGGGGTACAGCCTCGCTCTCGAGTGGAAAAAAGGCCACCCAACTCCTCCCTCGTCATCGAGACGGTTTATTCTACGATGTTCAACCACACGAAGACAGCACGACACATTGCGCGAATCGCGGTCGCTCATTCCTCACCGTCGAAAAGGCAATCCCTCTTCCCCGTTCACCCTCAAACGACGTACGTAGCCGAAAGCCTGCTTGCTTGGTGTATCCGGTGCGCAGCTGGTATCTTCGCGCTGAACGGGATCGAAGGTAGATGTCCACTGCTGCTACTGCTGCTACTGCTGCCGATAACACGAGGCGCTGCGTGATGTCATGCAAAAAGTGTACGAAATTGATGGAGGAACGTTGCAGCTACTACTACTACTGCTACTGCTGTAGTATATACGGGTCATGATATACCAGGTACCATGTAGCATGGAAAATGCGGCGTGATTGCCTGAACAGTTTGGTAAGCATTCAAATCGATTGGTCCATTCGTCGGTATCTGACACATCCTATTTTTCTACCAGGTATTTTTTAGGATTTTTTACTTTCTTCATTTTTTTTTGCGATATCGAACCACACACCACACACCTTACCACTCACCAGGGTACCACTCACAGCGTCGCGCGGGGGGGCGCGGTGGACGTTATCTCGGGGCTAACTATGCTCATTCATAGAACTGGAATGGTGGCGGCGCATACTTACTGGATGGACTTATTTATCAGGGTGCTGACGTCGAGCTGTCTACGGCGGCAGCCACGAAGTGAAAAAAAACGACACTAATAACCCCTTTAGAACCGCAGTCCCGGTTTTGGGGACAAACCAGTCAAACTCCAAGTACTTTGTCCCCAAAACGGGACTGCGGTCCTAATACTTGTAAAAGCGGTTTGTCGGAAAAAACGTTGGTGCCGCACAACAAGTAGCTCGTACTGTAGATACGTTTTTTTTTTGTATTTTAACAATCAGTTTTCACTTTCCAGGCTAACTCGTGAGAGGTATATTGCTCTCCGTAGGTCTTCTTCTGGACAAGCCGTGGTCACAGGTAGTAGGTGTCTTCCCTTCTCCCCCCTGTGCGTGCCTTCATTTTTTGTCGCGCATAGGGGGGGTCAGCATCCCCACTGCTCGTCGATTTTGATCGTGTTGATGGTGTCCAAAATGTAGCTCCCAAAATGAAACAAAGACGTACCAGGGTAGTACGTAGAGTGCCTCGAGAGGAAAAGAGAGCCATGTGAAAACAAGAAAAAGAAAGACGTTGTTTACTACCGCACGGGTATGAATTGCTTCAATTTAAATGGGTCACAGCCTTGAAGAAAAAACAGATATTTGGTAGATGGTTGTGCGAGTAAAAAAGCGATAGGATTCTAAAACAGTACGATACTTACTTGGTATTTGCGGGGGACCATAGTTAATGGGACCTGTGGCATACATGAAAACCTATATATTTATAACCATTTCTACCAACAATATTGGGTCCTATTAACTATGGTCCCCCGTATTAGTGAAGACTGAAAGTGAAGCACAACACTGTTGTGCGTGTGAGTGTAACTGACCACGAAAATGTCCGAGGGTGCGATATGTATCAAAGATGAGTACGCAATTAATTACGCTTTTCCCCCCCATGAAAAACAAGAGAATCGCCTCACTCACTGTTTCACTGTAGGATTCTTACGAGCGCATTGTTATTTCCTCGTTCCTTCTAGCATCGTTAGCGGACAAGTTCTCCTATGGCAAGCACTATATAACCCCCCAAAGACATACGTTTAGCGCAGGCCTATGATATGCTATATCGTAGGCCCACATCCCTTGTTTGTTGCGGAGGCATAACTGTTCCTTTGCGAAAAGAAGAGAGGAACGTGGCACCCGTTCTGTCAGAACACATACATATCTGGGCGAGACAAGAACTATGATAATAACTGCGGCACACACGTGAGTCAACAAGCATACCAGAGACAACCTGGATAGCTAATCACAGCAGTAAAAAGGCCCCCCTTCAATAACGCCTCATCGTATCATGGTGCCACAACCAACCATGGTCCCTTGAAACATCATTTTGACTTGCTTAAAGAATATGGCGACAAAAACATAGGCAAGTCCGGCATGTTCAATATTTTACGTAGGCCAAGCTTTATCGTGTTTCGCGCGTGTCGCACATCTCCGTTGGGTTGGACTCTTCGGACACATCCCCTATCCCCTACCTATCCCGGCAGATTATCACAAGCTGCTTCGTATGGGCTATGCTGTACTGTAATCAAGTCACTGGTTTTCGCAATGTTTCCCCCTTCGAGCAAGGCATGCCTTCAAGTCCCAAAGGAGATATAGTTAACATGCACCTGCACCCTCCCCCACCGTGGAACAGTTGCTATACCGGTAAAATGACTTTATCTAGCCCCGAATACCCCAACAAGCAGGCCGCCTTGGGCAGAAACCCTGCTTCAGCCGTGTTCACACCACCTCTCGAGTCCCAGTCTGGAGGGGTCAACAAGTAGCACCTACTACCCTCCCTCACCGTGGCACGATAGCTATCGGCATTGACTCTTGTAGTTCTAGCCCCGAACAGCCCAAACAAGCACTCAACCTTGACGGAAGCCCTATGTAGGTCGTGCTCACACCAACCGCGCCAATCCTTCCTCCGACAATCCTAGCTCTTCCTCTTTTTCTGTAGTCGGTTACCACAAACAACAGAAATGTGAGAAAAGTATATGCCATGGTAAATCCCTAAAACGAACAAAAGTTGAAAAAAAAAAAAAAAAAACGCCACGTGCGCCTATTGAGAATGGTACTTGTGTGTTTTGGGACGACTTCTCCCTACCGTCACGCCAAGCCGCGAACAACAAACGTAGCTGACTAGACATCTCTCGGGCGACGTGCATGGCAACAGTCGATGTCATTCATTTACATCCAGGATTACAACAAACCACCCTCACCCCTCCCCTTTTCACAACAGCAACCCCAACCCCCCCCCCCCCCAGCATCGGTGCTCCGTCTCGAAAGGGATGCGTGGCCAGTGGTCAAACTGCCAAGGCAAGCAAAAAAAGGAGTACCCCCCCCCCCACAGCTACACCGGAAATTAAATTAACCCATTGAAGCTGTCATCCATATGCAAGCCCGCCGTACAAGCCGTTCTTAGTAGGATGCAGCTCACCCTTCAAAAGACCCGCCGAATATCTCACGGGGCTTCGCGCTTGGTGCAGGCAATGTCTCTTGCCTGTTCGGTGAAAACGCGAGGTTCTCCGTCTCCCGGCATTGCAGGGATGCGATGGTCTATGGCCATACGACTACGGCCCCTCTTCCCCCTCAACAGCCATCAGGCCTACGTGCTTACGTAAGCAGGTGCCATACCGCCATACTCCTCTGGCCTGAGACGGCGCGGTAGAAAAGGTGTAGTTCCCCGTGCACTCTGCTTTAATACCCACTTTAGGGCAAAGACGGGAGGCGACCGCGGCTTGACCTTCTTGACTGACCGGCCATACACTACAACTAGTATATTTACTACCAAAAGAGACCGCCTTGACGCCCCCAGAAGAACCGGACTCATACAAGTAGTACCGCGTCCAAAATAATAAGTACCGTTTTTATAATAATATTTGTATCGAAAATGTCCTTTCATTTGGAAGCAGAGTGGTAGCATAGTACGGGAGGGAAATACAAATGTGGATAGTACTGGTACTGGGAAGATGAGCGGAGTCGAGGTTTGGCTAAAGACATCGATAACGACGAAAGTATCGAGAGAAACATCGAACCTACAGGCAGTAGTCGCCGATGTGTCACTCGTTGTCCATTCGTAAAGCGACGACGGATCAGGGGGGGGAAGGGGGGGGGGGGGGAGCGGAGCGTCTCCCGTGTGTCAGACACTAACATGTCCTTCGCCTTGCGGTCTGCATCACGACCACGTCTAATCAGAACCTCGCCCCCCCCCCCCTCCTCCCCCCCGCCTACCATCGACCACGGCTAAATCAGCGAACACTCTTGATCATGGATCGAGAGAGGAAAAGCAACAACAACAAAAAAAGAGGACGAAACGAAACCAAAACGAAACAACAGAAAAAATTGAACCACACCAAAAAAATGACGCCGGTCGATCCTCCGTCTCTGACACTGAACCAAAACACCGCAGATGCTTCAACGTTCAACAGAGGGAAAATATGACCCAAAAAACAAGACAAAGCGACTTCGATCGATCGTGCGGCCGGTCAGCGGTTGCTATTCTCGAGCTGGCAAGGCGCACGGCGACCGTCGGCCCTATACAGCCTTGGACACACCAAACCACCACTTGGCCTCCAGTTGACCTAGCCCCACCAGTTAACCTCCAGGTAACCGAGCCCCACCAGTTGACGTCCAGATAACCTAGCCCCACCATTAAATCTTATAAACTAGCCGCCCCAGTTAGCCTCCAGATAACCTAGCCCCATCAGTTATCCTCTAGTTAACCTAGCCCCACCAGTTAGCCCCCAGGTAATCTAGCCCCACCAGTTAACCTCCAGCTAACCTAGCCCCACTAGTGAACCTCCAGCTAACCTAGCCCCAATAGATAACCTCCAGCTAACCTAACCCCACCAGCTAACCTCCAGATGACCTAGCCCAACCAGTTAACGCCCAGCTAACCTAACCCCACCGGCTAACCTCCAGATGACCTAGCCCAACCAGTTAACGTCCAGCTAACCTAGCCCCACGAACGGCCTCCTGATGGTGCACCTCGAGCCCCCCGCATCGAAAAATAAGTGTCCATTTAGATGGGGAGGGGGAACGGTAGGGGGTGTACTCGTAAAGGAAACAACAACAACGACAACAACGACGATGACACGGAAAACACAGAACAGACCAATATAGCAAAATTTGACCTTCTAGACCTGCTGTAAGGGGGCAACGGGGGAAGCCGGACAAAACGAGTATGACGCTGTGCGCTCAGGGTCTTGTCCCTCTCTCCCTTAATTCCTTCCCCCCTTCAATTTCCTATTCCTACTTGTGTTTCCTAACTGCCTCCTTATATTTCCCTTCCTTCCTCCTTCCTTCAACTTGTGCTCGCCCCCCTTCCTTCCTTCCTTCCTTACTTCCTTCTTTCCTTCCTTCCTTCCTTCCTTCCTTCCTTCCTTCCTTCCTTCCTTCCTTCCTTCCTTGCTTCCTTCCTTCCTTCCTTGCTTTCCGACCTGAAATGTCTGCCTTGTTCCTTGCTAAGCTCCTCCACCCTCCTCCCCCCTCCCTCCCCTATCGTGAGCATTGCCGTCAAGAGATCGAGTCATTGTTAGAGGTGCGACACCAGACTGACACCAAATCCGCCACCTTCATCCATAACCCCTGCCCCCTCTCAAACCAAGAACAATCCACCAAACACGATAGAAACCCCTGAAAAAACACGAAAACAAAGCGCCTCGGGGAGGGGAAGTTGAGAAGGGAATCCCCCCCTACCCTTCCCCCCAACCCTCCCCTTTCCCCTCCTTCCCTCCGCCCCAGTAACCTGCTATCTGCTGCTGCGTATTTCCCTCTGACCCGTATTCGGTTTGTGGGCCCTATTCGGGTTGCGAACCCTATTCGGTTCGTGACGTCTATTCGGTGTGCGACTCCTATTATGTTTGCTGTTCCGTTTCTAATCGGTCGTGACCGCCTTGGCAAGGTTTCGCGGCGTATCCGGGTTGATGCCCTTGGCGACGGCAAGTTCGTAGGCGATGAATTGCAGTGGCAGTACTGCTATCAGGGCCGTCAACGCTCCCTGTCCAAGCACAAGCGTGGGGAGGGGATGGTCAGGCGGGCGGGCGGGCGGGGGCGAGGGGTCCACATAGCAGCGCTTGGGGTTGATGGTTGATGATGTCAAAAGTTGGTGTGCAGAATTGGGGTAGGTGGCATGCTATGGGCCGTTACTGAAACTACCGCGTGCGGGTACCGAGATGTGCGAAGGCGAGGCAAGCCCGGACGAGACAAGTCGATAAAATATCTCCAAGATGCGAAGACCATAAACGAAGCTGAAAACAAGGCAAGGAAAGACAAGGCGAGACAGCGCAAGACAACGCAAAGCCAAGGCAAATCAACTCACGCCAGAAACCGAGCAAAAGCCAAAATAAAAAAAAAACAAGCCCCAGGGCAAAGACAAGATATGTTACATTGTTCGGAATGACGATCGGGCTGCTGTCCAAACCGTCCGCCAGTTTGGGGTTGTCCGTGACGATGATCAGCTCCGCACCTCGCGCTTTCACCTCCTCCGCGCACGTTCGCATCTGATTGGTCAAGCCGTTTCCACAGCGGTGGTGCGGCAAGGGGATTGGTCAAGCCGACACGACAGCGGTACGGCACGAGATTTGCACGCTGAAGGTTAGAGACATCGGGCATTCGGGAGGGACGGGGGGAGGTGCTGTTCCAAAACAAGTGTTCCTTTGTGTTGTGCTTCGGGGGAAACATAAACAAAATGGAAAAACAGGTTGTTGTATTTCTCACTCTGTAACCTGTCTTGTCCATCGTCAGAAGACGGGCTCTAATAATTCTGGAGGGGGAGAAGCAAACCAAACCAGAAAACAAAACAAATACTGAATATTTAGAGGTAAGATAAACGGCTGCCGTTCCAGCATATCGACATACACAGCAGTGGGTGCGGGCACACCGTTCGCGCAGCAAGGAGGAAGATGCAGGCACTGTGATGGGGACACAACGAAACCTCACATACAACAACAAAAAAACACCCATCAGTAGGGACGCCCCGATTTATTGAGGCAAAAGGACAAGCATAAGAATCATCAAATGTTTCCACCTCCTCTCCCCCCGTCCCTCCTCTTCTCCCTCCTTCCAAACCCCCTCCTCCCTCCCCAGCCCCTCCTCCTCCCCTCTCTCCATCTCCTCCCGCCCCGGCCCCCTCTTCAATCACCCATTCTCCCTCCCTCCCTCCCTCCACCCCTCTCGTATCCCCCTCCTTCCTCCCTTCTCGCTAAGGTCATCCGTCGTAGGTGTGGTCAATGGCCAAGAAAGAATAACGCAAGCAACAACTGAGTACCCCTTACCCCTCCCCCTCCCCCTCCCCTTCCCCTCTCTTCTAGCTAAAAGGTCGTGCCTGATGAGCGTGGTCGTCGTCGAGGATGATGAGGATGATCGGCGTGGCACCATCGGGTCCGTCCTCCCCCTCGATGAGCGCAAAGGGGCCGTGCTTCAAGGCACCCCCGCTGTAGCCCTCGGCGTGGAGGTAGGCCATCTCTTTAAGCTTTAGGGCACCCTGAGGGAGGGACAACAACATCCGCGCAACGTTGAACAAAAATCAATAACAAAAGATTCGTGTATAGGTAGGGCTATCGGGTTGACAAGCGCATATATAGCAAAACCGCAGCATAAAGGAAGAGGCGTACGGTAGGGGGAAGGGGGGGATCAAGCTGCAGGGCACCCTGCGGCGGGGGGGGGGGGGGGGGGGGGGGTGTACTCGATAGGAGAGATATACTCGATCTCATGCATGGCCGTAGTCGTATGACCATAGACCCTCGCATCCCTACAATGCCGGGACGGAGCATGTCGGGTTTTCACCGGCCAGGCAGACACTGCTTGCACCAAGCACCCTGCGGGGGGGGGGGGGCACAAAATATATCAGGGCGACACTCAAAAGTACTTCTCAATACCAAGGCACGAGGTTTAAACCCTTTGAATCTGTTTGTTCTTTTTTGGAGACAAACTACTTGGAATTAGAGTGAGATACTATTTGCGGTATATTCACCGTAGGGAAAGGGGGGGTAAGAGCGAGGCGTGAAGGTAAGCCAACACACTAAGCTTGAAGGTACGCTGGGGGGGGGGATAAAATCCGCGCCACATTGAACCAAAGCCAAGAGTAACAACAAGGAACAAATAGCAAACTGCGATATTGGTGAAGAGAGGAAAGGTAGAGGAACGATAGGTACGTCGTGATGATGACTTGGAGGAGAATGATTATGATACTATTGTCATATTAATAGTAGTCCATTTCTCTGATATCTAGCCCGTAGTCGCAAAAAAAAGGCTGGCTCAGGGAACCTGGGGGGGGAGTGGAGATGGGGGGGGGGGGGTGCAGGTGTGTGTGTGTGTGTGTAAGTACCTCGTAGGCGACGGGCTCGCCATAACCCTTGCCGAGCACAAAAAGGTGTTTCTTGTTCGTCAGCATCCTCGCCTTCTCCTTGCACTGCTCTCGGACCTTTGTGAGGCACACACGTATGGGAAGGGAAGGAGGGTGGGGGCGCGGGGGAGGGGGAGGGGGGGGGGGGGTGAATCGGCAAGAAAGGGAAACTAAAATGAGAGGGGGTTAAGGGGAAGGGGGAAGAGGCGAGGGGAGGATTGGGGGGGGGCGGGGGAGGGTGGGAGTGGGAGGCGACACGTGAGCGTATGACGTTGGCTAACACCACACCAGTGAGGGGGGGACTGTCTTGTGTCCCCGTTGTCATGCTAATGCCGTGCGTACCTCCGGTTAGAGACTCATATGCCGTCAAAATGGGCGCCACCGCATGTGCGGGCAGCGGGGGGGGGGGGCAGGCGCGCTGCGCAGAGAGACCAACAGGTGCAGCAACCCTGCAAAACAAAACTTATTTGTGAAATCGTCCTGTAGTCCCTGGTACTTTTACCCAGGGGGGGGGGCACCTAAATATATATTTCACGAGGATGATGTGTGCTGTTGTAAGTATAGCATGATGTCAACCGCGACCGAAGTATCAGTGGCATGACTAGTATCACACGCAGCTTGCGAACTTAACCATCGAACAAACACGTCAAATACACAGCGGACGTTTGCAGTTCATATCAGGTACCTGGTACCTCTCGTATAAAAACACATAGTTCGTCCCAGGCACATACTTCGTACGTAGCCATACTGCAACTTTGCATGTAGCCATTCCTGTCCGTTCGTCCCGCCGTATATCTGCCTTTGGCTGTCGGTCTGTCCCGCCGTCTATCTCCTGCTGCCTGTCGGTTCGTCCGACGGTCGGTCTGATTGTATCATACTTGGTGCGTCTCTTCGTCTGTGCGCCCCATCTCCCTACCACCTGATATGTTCGCCTGTCTGCCTGTGAGTCTGTCTGTCCATCCATCTTCTTGCATGTCTCGCTGTCTGCCTGCCTGCCTGCCTGCCTGCCCGTCTGTTAGCAATTCGCCCCTAGTGACTGTCTCGCTGCCGTCTCCCCCCACGAGCTCGAAAACTGCGTCGATGTCGGTCTCCCTCCTCACACCCCTGTCTTTCTGCCGCTTTCCTCGCGAGTGCAACAACTCTGTTCCACATCTCCCCTCCGTGTGTACGTCTGCTGTATCTCACCCTCATGGCCATGCCGAAGCTAATGGGGAGGCGCTGGAGGGCCTCGAAGAGCTTGCTCTTGTCCGGAAGGCTGACCGCGTCGAGGGACACCCCGCTCGCTCGTTCCGCCTCCCTAACTTGTCGAAACCACAGAGCGACCAGTCCCAGCACGGTAACCTTGGAAACGAAAACACACATACACCAAAAAATAACGTACAGAAAGACAGAAATACACGTGTACCAGGCATCAAAAATGCAACGCACGAACGGAGAAAAACAGGTCGGCGGCACGAAGAAAAAAGGGGCTTGTTCAATGATTGATTTGTTGAAGTACACGAACATTCTTGCCCTCCAGCTTCAAAATATGTTAGTTGGTTGGTTGTCGTTATCTACTGTACACCACAACAACAGCACCACCAACATCAACGTAAACAAACTGATCGAGTAGCCCGCCGATAGAGAAGCCACCCAACGGACAGATCAACAGACGGGCCGAACAACCAACGGACCTACCAATCGTTGAAAAGACTGACCCTCGGGGTCGATCGCCCAGCCAGCAGACTGACCAACGAAGAAGCCCATTTTCAAACGGATTAACGAAGAACCAGATCGATCGAATATTCAACGGATTGACCTACGGGCCGATTAAACAGCTTACAGAAAAACAGTGGATCGACCAACAAACGGAAAAATCAACCAACGGACTGGCCAACCGACGTACGGAGCAATCAGCCAGCGATCCGACCATTAATAAAAATCTTACCGACCAACCAAAGGACCGACCAATCAACGGACTATCGTCCAAATGATCAAACAACCAACCAAACGACGCATCGACCAGCCAACCAACGGATCGACCAACCAACCAACATATCGATCAACCAATCAACCTAACAAACACGCCTGGTATCGAGCAACCGAACGAACGGACCGACCAACCAACCAACCACCCAACCAACCAACTAACAACCAACCAACTAACTGACCGATCAATCAATCAACGGACGGACGGACCGGCCCATCTACGGATGGACGGACAACGCGGAACGCACCTGAGTCGTGAACGCCTTCGTGGAGGCGACGGCCGTCTCGCGCCCGGCGTTAAGGTAAACTCCCAGTTTCTGCGATAAGGCACAAGGTGAGGGTAAACAAGGGTATGAGCAAGGTTACGCGTGAGAGCAAGGCAAGGGTACAAGAACAATGACAAGGTTGGGGCATGGTGAGGGTGAGGGTATGTATGTGTATGAGCAAGGTTATGGGCGATAAGGGAAAGGATGAGGGTGAGGATGAGGACAAGAGCACGGGTGATAGTACGCACCAGGTAAAATTAGAGGTAAGGGCAGGGACAAGGGTATGGGTGAGGATGAGGGTAAGGGCATGAGTGAGGGCAAAGGCAAGGGCGAGGGCGGTGGCAAGGGCAACGACAAGGGTAAGCGGAAGGACGATAATAAGGGCAAAGATCGACACCCAAGTGCACATTGAAAAAAAAAAAACAGCAACCAAGCATTGGAGTGTTCATCTCGCGCCCCGGTCCTCGCCTGCCGCATCAAGCAATTCGTGCCCCCCTTCCATAATAGTAGTTAACGATTACTATTGTATGAACAATCCCGTCCAACAAATCTTGTACGAACCCGACGAAAGCCAGGAGTAACACGAGAAAAGGGGATGAGGGAGGTACTGCGGTACCCGGGGAGGGCGAAAACGCCTCTCACCGTCTCCCTCGCGATGGCCGAACCGACGGAGTTCACCACCGACAGGCGTGCCACCCCCGCGAGCTCCGCGTGCTTGAGCGCCTTCATCAGGTCGCGAGTCTCCCCGCTCTGGGAAACCGCCAAAAATCCCCCGTATCTGCGCGGGATGTCCGTCAAGCGCAGTTCCCCCGCGTCCATCGCCTAGAAAAAATTGTCATGTTGGCAGAACGCGGGGGGAATTTGAAACCAATCAGCTGGGAGGTTAGCGGAATATATCGGCGTTAACAGGGAAGGACGCGCGGGGCGGGCGGGCGGGGGGGGGGGACTGGGCGGGGAGGCGGGAGGCGTCGAATTTCCCACATAGGGCTTTTTGTCGACGGGATTGAGGGCTGGTTCGCAGAGACGGTTTTTGACGGAGCTTGGGACTAGTGCTATCGTTTGGACGACTCGGCGCCGGGCCTGCGCCGCCGACAGGCAGCGCCGACCACGCGCAGTTGCCCCAAGCGTAACCGTACCCGTACCTGTAACGGTGATCGAAGCCGTATCTGTAACACGAACAACGGAAACAGTAACCAACCGTAAATTTAGCCGTAAGCGTTGCCGTAACTGTAACGGTAACCGTAGCACTGCAACGGTAACCGTAGCAGTTACCCGTTGCAGTAACCGAACTTGTCGCGTTACCCGTACCACAATCTGTAACCATAGCCGTATACGTAGCCGTAACGGTAACCGTAACGGTAGCCGAAACCGTGACCGTAGCTGAAACCGTATCCGTCACCGCAGCCTTCAGCCGTCAATATCACCAGTACTCCCACCCGCGCTAACCAGGTGCCTCAATGCACCTCCGACCCTCCACCTTCGACAAGCGCGGCTTTATCGGCATCAACCTTCCACTAAACCTCTCGAGACCTCGGAGAAAATTAACTGGCGATAAAAGATGGGCGATCACAGCAACGCCTACTGAGTGATTGTTTGATGTGCCACAAAATTGATGTCCGAGATAAAATGGTAAAAAAGGTGTATATAGCGCGGCACGAGCGCAGCATGACCCAACCCCTACCACCGCTGGTGACCGCTTACGCTGCCCGCAGACGGTTTCAACAACACCAAAGCCACAGACCATTGTACTGGTCGCTTCGTCGCGCTCCCGCAGGGGGTTGGCAGGGAGGGAGAGCGCGCAACACCACTACAACACGACGGACAAGCAGCGAGCGTGTTTACATCTACACGTCCTCCTTTCCCTTCGTATCCGAGGACGATGGTTGATGCGTCCTCTTCCCCTGGCAGCCCGGGCCGCGCTTGAATCGTGTTGGCCGATGGTTGACGCTGCAACCGTTTCCGCCGTATCCGTCACTGCCCTAACCGTCACTGCTGCAACCATCACTTGTTTTTCGACAGTTGTTTTTCCCCCTATGCTATGACCAGTTGAAGCCCCGAAGGGGTTGAACAGAAGTGTGTGTGCATGTAGCATTACGCGGAGCCATGGAAATTAAAACCCACGATGGACCCACCCCCCGTCCCTCTGCCCGGTCGGTGAAAACCCGACATGCTCCGTCCCGGCATTGCAGGGATGCGAGGGAGGGTCTATTGTCATACGACTACGGCCGTGCATGAAATCGAGTACATCTCTCCTATCGGGTACACCCTCCCCTCTCTCCGAAAAAAATAAGTTATCCCCGCGTGTTCACACGGCTTAATTAGGTTCTGAATACTGACACTCTGTCCCTAAATAAAGGTATTTTTGTTCATTAATACTGAATACAATCGGCACCTATGTCCGAAGGGCATAATTGTATCGCATGTTCCCCCGTCATTGTCGATAATATCGCTCAAGTGTGCAGCAGTGTATCCCACCGTGGCGGTGTCCAGCGCCTCGAGGTCCCTCATGAGCTTTGCGCCGTACATGGCGGCGTAGAGGGACGTGCCGCACGCGGAGAGGACGAGGTGTCGGACCGCGCTCAGCCTGGCCTCCGCGCGATCGAAACCCCCGAGGACGACCCTGTCCTCGCTCATGCGACCTGCAAGTATCACGCGTATAACCCGCCAGCAAGAAAAAAACAAAAACGGCCGGGAAGCAAAAATCGATCGAAAGCAAAAGACAAAAACAAGAAAAAGCAACGAAAAAGATGGTACAACACCTAACCAAGAAAATTCAAAGACGAAAACGGTTCGTAGAACAAGAAAAAATCGGGGAAGAACAAAACACTCCATACAACAATAGAAAAGAAAGAAGAAAAAGAAGAAAAATAAGAAGAAGAAGAAGAAGAAGAAGAAGAAGAAGAAGGAGAAGTGCACCTTGGGCGCTAACTATTAATATTTGTGTGGGTTTTCTTGGTTGCAATCCATCCTCTTTTGTTTCGTGATAGCCATCATTCGTACTCGTATTCGCTGTGGGTTTTGAGCCGCCTGAGACAACCCTCACGGAAAAACAACACCGAAATCGACGCCAAGAACGACCACTATCACCAACAGCAACAGCAACAACAACAACCCCAACCCGAACCACCACCATCACTACCAAAAATAACAGCACCCAGCAGTACACCAGCACCGCCACCACAGTGACCAGCACCGCCAACTCATCACCACCAACAGCTCCAACACCAAGACCCGACCTTCCCACCTCCAAAGGCCAGGGCACGTGCAATGGCCTCCGGCTGCTGGAGGCACTCCCTGATCGTCCAGTGGGCGTAAGGGGCGGGGGACAGGAGAATGTCCTCCACATGAGTCGAGCTTTCCATGCGTGACATGTCCAAAGAACAGCCATTGGCTCCGATTACGCCGATTTCCCCGTCCTGGGAAGGCATTTTCGTTGGAGGCGCGGGGGGGTGTTGTGGTGGTGACGGGGGGGGGGGGGTTGGAGCTTTGAACGGGCGAGCTTCGCCGCAGTGAGAGCAGGGATAACGAGCAGCAGCAGCAGCAGCAGCAGCAGTAGCAGCAGAGAAGCAGTAGAGACAGCGACAGCGACAGCAACAGCGACAGCAACAGCAACAGCAACAGCAACACCAGCAACAGTGACAACAACGACAGCAACAAACTCGTAAAGTTTTACTATCAGCAACCCGTATTTCGGATCTATATTTTCGACTCAAAAATAATTTGCTTCGTTGTAGTGGGGGGGGGGGGGGGGGGGTGACAAAACACAAGGTACGAGTATGGTGTCTGCTGTGCCGAGCATTGCAGCTCAGTTACATCATCAAAATTCCCGCCCCCCCCTACCAGGGGAGATTTTTCAACAACTCATCATCAGCAACAATAATTGCAGTACAACAGCCGACGGCAACAAACGAGGACCAAAACAAACGAAAACAACAGCAAATCACCCAAAGTGAAAAATATACAACAAAACCAACACCAACATAAAACACCACAACAACAACAACACCGACAGCAACAACAACAGCATCATCAGCAACGACAATAACAACAACATCACCACCAACAACGCCACCAACAATAACAATACTAACACCCCCCCCCCCCCCGCCGTGAAATTCACCTTCATAGCGATGAAATTTTTGGTGTGGCGACTAAACGCCGCGGTTTCGGAAGCGACGAATATTTCCCCCTGAGCTAAGCCAATCACCATCGGCGAACCGTTACAAGCCACCACAATATTGTTAGGGTCATCTTTGTGCAGGATGGCCAGCCCCCACGTCCCGTCGCACCTTCGGGTTGTTGTTCAGTACGATGGAGGCATGTTTAGGTATGGGGAGGGCGGACGGGGGGGGGGGGGGGGGGCGATGATATCAGAAACTGGGAAAACAGGAGGGGGCGAAAACTGCCCCCACAACAACGAGAAAAGCCTGCCAAAACTACAGCCGACGTGGGGGGGAAAATACAATCAAGGGAAACCTGACGAGTGAAGAATTGTACATAAGGAGTCCATATGAGCACAGAATTTTGCTTCGCTTCAGCCCCCCCTCTCTATATATTCGTCAATCTCTGAACTCATGACTCGTCATGACAATACTAAACAAGACCGGACGAGGCAAGACGAGACAAGACGAGACAAAACAAGACAAGGCACAAGACAAGATAAGACACGACAAGACAAGACCAGACAAGACACAAGACCAGACAAGGCAAGACAAGACAAGACAAGACAAGACGAGGCGAGACGAGACGACACGAGACAAGACGAGATAGGACAAGACAAGACAAGACAAGAAGAGACAAGAACATGCCAGACGGCACAAGCCAACAATCCTTTTATCACAACAGCGATTACCTGGACAAAGCCCTTGTCGTCGCCGCCCCGAGGGTCAAGTCAGGATCGCCGCTCAACTCCAGCCCAACCAAGTGAGCGATCACCTTCTCGCCAAGTCAACCCAAGCATGGCACAAGCAGGGCAAGCGGCGAGGTAGGCAAGAGCAAGCAGCGCAGGCAAGAGCAGGCAGGGCAAGGCAGGCACAGCACAAGCAGGGCCAACAAGGGTAAGAAAGGCGCCACGCAATACGGCAGCACGCCCACGGCTGTATAGAAGTCACAGAGAACGCACTCGAACAGGAACAACCCGCACAGGAACAGCTCGAACAGGAATACAGGAGCTACCCGAACAGGAACAACGAAAACAGAAACAAATCCGAACAGGAACAGCCGAACAGGAACAGTCGGAACAACCACAACGACTAGCGAAGCCAGGAGAGGCGGAAAGAAAAGGGGGGGAAGGGTCAGGCGGGAGCCTTACGTGGCTCACACACACACACATGGATACTTGGTAAATAGAGAACGGGTTGTTGCCGCATAAGCTCCTTTATCACCCGTTTATTGACACACCCACCATTCCCGATTGGCCCTTCACCGAAGCAGAATGTATCCAACTCAAAGATAAGCATCATAACCACTGAGATCAAAGTCAGCGCTGTCTTTAACCTCAGTGGTTATTGTGCTTATCTAACAACAGTAAGTTGTCGCCGGTTCAACTCAACAAACGAGCAGGCAAGCAAGAGATAAACTCGAGCGAGGAAGCAAGGAAGAAAGCAAGGAAGCCAGCAAAACAGCAGGACAACAAGCCGGCAAGCCAGCAGGCAGCGAGCCAGTAAGCCAGGAAAGCCACCAAATCAGCGAGCCAGCAAGCCAGCCAGCAAAGCCAGCAACTACGCGACGCACCTCGGAGTCCGTCTCTGAGCGGAATTCTACCCCCTTGGCCTGGAGTTCCCTCCTGAGTTCGGTGGCGTTGTTGATGGTGCCGTTGTGCACGAGGGCGATGCGGTTGTCGAAGTCCATGTGGGGGTGAGCGTTCTTGTCTGTCTTGCCGCCTACACAAATCAAAGGCGTTTGGTTTCGTTGTACCCCGGCGAGAGGGTGAGCCAAGGAAGAGGAGGAAGAGGAGGAAAAAGAAAGGAGGGGGGGGAGGACGGGGGGGGGGGGGGGGGGGGGAGGGAGGACAAGGACGAGGCGGAGGAGGAGAAGGAGGAGGATATGGAGTAGAAAGAGGAGGACGAAGGGGAGGAAGAGGGAGAGGACGAGGAGAAGAAGGAGGGGGGTGGGACAGGAGGTAGAGGAGGTAGAGGGGGGGGGGGGGGGGGGCGGAGAAAAAGGGGGAGGAGGTGGGGTAAGAGGACAAAGAGGATAAGGGGGTTAACAACGCGAGTGGATGGTCGGGGTTCACAAGTGCGAGGTGAGGGGGGGGGTTGCACTCGATACCATGCATGGCCGTAGTCGTGTGACCATAAACCCTCGCATCCCTACAATGCTGGTGCCTCAATTGTGACCGTTTTGCCCCCGGACATGCGCTAGAGGGTTCGTTCAATAGTTAAATATTACGGGAGACCATAGTTAATAGGACCGAATATTGTTAGTAAAAATGGTTAAATAGATAGGTTTTTATGTATACCATCGGTCCTATTAACTATGGCCCCCCGTAATAGGGTAGACTATTCAACAAGGTACGGCGTCGGGCCGGACGGGAGGTGGTCAAAACAACAACAATTTTTCGAACGCCTACAGACGTGATAATGTCTGGGGTGTTTTTTTCGCCTCCTCCACACATCAAAGGAGTTCATCGAGTGAACAGAACGGGGAGGCGTTCCGACGCTAGCTTGACCCTTACCAGGTAACAAGATAACATCGGCAAACAAATGGCGGAACGGGGGAGGGGAGGGGGGATACGGGTGGCGATAATGAAAACGCAGGTCGGAGCCGTTTGCCGACACAGCCGTAAGCAAAACAAAGGCTTACTTTTTTCCAACACGCGTACAACTAACCCATGAGGGTGGGGGAGCAGCGCTATGGGGGGGGGGGGGGGGGGCGAGCGATGCCTCCCAAAGCCGGCCGGCTGGAGCCGTCGCTTCCCGCTAGCTACAAACCGCTAAAACTTACCCCCGGTCGCCGCCCTGAGCGAGTCTTTACAACTCCTAAATATCTACAACTGGCAATGGCAACGAACGGAGAGCCAAGTAGTCGAAAACAGCAAAAAAAAAGGGTCCCCAAGAAATAAGGAGAGCGCGCACCGGTGGTTTCGACTCCCTGTTTGTTTTGAACAAGTCTGGTTGTTTGATTCTCTGAATTTTTCGAATTCCTGGTTTTGCGATCTGCCCCGTGCTTCGATTTTTCGACTGTCTGATTTTCTGATCTCTCGGTTCTCTGGTGGTTCGACTCTTCATGGTGTTCATACTTTTTTTTTTCGAGTCGCCTCCTCACCGTGGGTGGCCCACCGCGTGTGTGCGATGCCGACCTTGTGGTGGCTGTGGTTCCCGGCGTTGGTCTGCAGGAGTTCCATGCTGTCAGCGGCGTTCCCTCTGGAGGCGTACTTGGACACCACCAGCTCCCTGTCGAAGTCGATCGTGGCCACACCGGCGGAGTCATAGCCTCGGTTCCTCAGGATGGACAGTCCCTTTTTTTAGTTCGACAGGGGACAGACAGTAAGGCACGTGAGCTACGTAACACATTTTGGTCGGCATCGCTCGGGTATAGTTTTCATGGGGATATTGTCGAAACATGCTGTTTTGATCGTCCAATCGACTGACCGCAGAATTCGATCGATCGGCGAGCTGTAGACAGCACCCTGGTGTACCCGTAGCGCCTTTCGCACAAGCAGTATATAGTCTGTTGCTCCCTCCCTCTTTCCCCTTCTCTATTCTCCCTTCCCCCCCCCCCCCCCCTCCTGCCTGTTCGGTGAAAACCCGACATGCTCCGTCCCGGCATTGTAGGGATGCGAGGGTCTATGGTCATACGACTATGGCCATGCATGAGATCGAGTACATATCTCCTATCGAGTACACCCCCCCCCCCCCCCCCCCTCCCTCCCTCCCTCCCTCCCTCCCTCCCTCCCTCCCCTGCCCCCCAACATAAACGCCTATCATGCGCCCACAAGCACACCTCGTAGAGAAAGTCGACGGCGTCCAACGCCCCCCCCTTCTCCTTGGACGAGACAACGCCAACAATGCCGCAGTTCTTAGCCCCGTCATTCGGAGACCCGCAAAGCGCCAAGGCTAGCGCGGCCGCCGCTGCCGCCGCCCAATCGCCCGCCCCCCACCCCTCCGCTGCCCCCGCCCCCGCCCCCGCCCCTCCCCCCGCCCGCCAACCACCGTCGCCGCCAAGTCTTTCACGAGCTCGGATGGAAAGAGCGGCGGAGCAGGTGGTGGTGGTGGTGGGTGCGGCTCGTCCCGTCAGCGCGCGGAGGAGAGATGGGCTTGAGCGCCGCCTGGCTGCCGTTAAGGCCGCCATGGTGACCATGGTTGTGGTGAATGTAATGGTTGGTGGTTGTGGTGGTGGCGGTGGTGTTTAGGGGTCCTGGAAGCGTCGGGAAGGCAGGGTCGGATGGAGGTCCGCGTCAAACATTGCTATTACGGGAGGCCACCAAATATTATTAGTAAAAATGATTAAACATATAGGTTTTTATGTGTACCATAGGTCCTGTTAACTATGGCCCCCCGTAATAGGTGCCGCCGTACATAAGCACGAGATACGGACGAGCTGCAGCTACATATGCCGGGTGACAGGGAGACTAAGCGTTTCGTACGAACTCACGCTTGTCGAGATGCTCGGTGCGAGTTTCATACGAGGGTACTCGTACGAGCTCTGGACTCGTGATCTCGTGATGGAAGTCACGAGTTGTGCCGTGGAGTTTTCTGCGCCGAAATCACAACGTTTGTTTTGGTAGCTCTAAAAACACAGATTCTCAAAAATCACGAGAAAAAACAGGTCTGCAAACCCTCAGTTTAAAAAAATCAAACTTCCGGGCCCATCACCATCACCATTACCGAGATTGTCACGGCGCGCTTTCTCTGTGATCGCGGATCATATTACACGTAGGTCAGTAGGCGACATGTTTTACCGATACTACGAGTATCCCATACCAGTGTTGGATAGTTGAACACCAACCCGCGGGAGCTGACGCGAGCATTGCACATCGAGATTGGCCGAGGGGTAATCCTGAGAAAAAGGGGTGAGGGTCACGGCGTACTGCGACGTACGAGACGAAAAACAAGTATCCATACTGCTGTAGATAGACTGCTGTAGGCTGTAGCAGGTAGACCCCAACTCTAACGCGATCAAAGCCAACCAACCATTGGTTAGTATTACAAACCCGGGTAGCATCCGGGGGAGTCACTGGCCTATATCCTTGACAAGGAAATATATACCAGGTGGTACAGAATACCCTGGTACGCGCGAACGGCTCATCACTTATCATACAATTTGGAATTTCAGTGAAAATGGGACATACGTAAATGAGACATACCTGGTACCTGGTATTACGCAGCTTGCAAAGTTGAGTATCAACTATATATAATCAGTCGAACTCGCAGCTGACGTACGTACTTAATAATATTATAAAAACAGTCAATAAAGGTCCATTTGTCTTGTGCACAACATTTTTATTTTATTTTATTTATTTTTCATCCCATTCATTATCTTCGCACATCTTCTTCTCTCTCTCCTTCCAACTCGTAACTCAGATCCGGGGTCACATAGCAGGCTCTTCTCCCCCCTTCCCGCTACGGTACGTGCCTTCATTTTTTATCGCGAGAAGATTTCAGCCTTTTCTTCCCTCGTCCATATGTAAAAGGGCGAATGAAGGATGTATACCTGGTATCATGTTGCTCGGTGTTTACATGTATGTGTACATAGAAGTACAACAAATGGTACCATCCCCTCCCTCCAGCAGCCCGGACTTCTTAGGCAATTACGTACGTAGGTGTTCCGTCTATTTCATGTGCAGTCCCTGCAATACGATACGCACCCCGGTGGTGGTCTCTGCTGTAGGATGATACGTACGATACGGATATACGACGTACGACGAGTTTCATTCACGGACGTTATTGGCACCCGACACTCTCGACGTCCACCCGGTTGTGCATCTGCTCCTGTTCATTGCGGAGAGTTTGGTGTGGATGGGCGGCACAGAGCAGAGAGAGGAAATACACCCGACAAGCGCCAACAGAAGCAGCAGTACCAGCACCACCAGCACTACCAGCACCACCATCAGCAGCAGCAGAAGGGCGTGCGGTAACACCTAACAGACCGGCTACGGATCCCGGCAACATCGGACACAGCTCAGCGCGTCGGCGATCCTGGCTGTAACTACTACACTACGTGCACTCCCGGATGGATAACAATCGACGTTGCGAGCTTCTGTGTTTGGGAACCACAGAACACAGCAAGCAACACCAAAAAGAAGAATATATAGCTACAGAGAAGAAGAACTCGTGATCGAAGGGCTTGGGACATAGCAGCAGTCAGAGAGGTCGGGGCGAGAGCAGCACCGAGGGTTGAACTGCAGGCGACAACAGACGTAGCTAGCCAGCTAGCTGTAGTGTGGTGCAATCTAAAGAGAGAAGGCTTGTTGCAATGCCAAGCCGGAAGAGGAGAGGAATACGTACTACTGCTGCTGCTGTAGGTCGATGCTACGCTTGACCCCCAAGTCCCACCGCATTTCATGACTTCGGTACCCCAACCGCGCCGGCTTCCTCACCTGTTAACTAAAGGCACCGACGGTCGAGGCCACCACGACACTGCAGACTCAGAGAACACACCGTGAGGACAGTCTGGCGAGATTTGTTGCGCAGCGCTCGAACGGGGTTGTTGCAGTTGTGAAGTGGAGAGGACTGCTGCTGCGCTTCTGCTGCAGAAGAAAGAAAAGAGAGATCCTAAATTTGCAAATATCCAATCGGCCAATCGGATAGCTTGCCGGATCATAAGACTATTGTGATTGGTTGGAAGATATCCCGACCCAGAATCGCCGCTTTGGCCACCTCCACCTGGCACCTGGCTGTCTCTTGCTTCTTGCCTCTATTAATAGTCGAGTCCATCGCGGCATGCGGTGCGGAAGAGGCATACATGTGGAGCATGGACCACACGAGACGTTGTTACCACTGGTGCACTACGAGTAGCTGCGTGGAAGGCAAGGCACACATCTTGCCCAGCGCCGCGCGGATATAGAGAAGCCAGCGCCTCCTCGAGGCCATGCACTAAACCTGTACCAGGTATAAATAACTGGACGCAGGTAGTATTCAGGCCTTCGACACTTCCTTCCGTCTACTACTTACTACTGCTGTATAAGGCTCCAAGGAGTCGAGAGCACAACCAGTGCGGGGAGCAGTATGCAGGCGCAGAGGGAAAGGTAGATCAAAATGAATGTCGAGCCTGCAGCGACATGACACGATGCGTACCTGGTTCATAGTGCCCATTATGGGGGCCGGGTTGTATGTGCGTATATATGCTTTCTCAAGCAGAATCATATTCCGTGTCGTATTAATAGCAGCCTTCCCTGCAGTTCAACAGGCCTCTTGGTGGACAAAGAGGGGGCGGGGGGTGGGGTCGCTTAGAACCCTTGCCGGCCGGGCGACGCTCATGCTAAAATCATCAGAAGCATCAGCGACCCCCGGCGAGCGGGAGGGGGGGGGGGGTGTACTCGATAGGAGAGATGTACTCGATCTCATGCATGGCCGTAGTCGTATGACCATAGACCCTCGCATCCCTACAATGCCGGGACGGAGCATGTCGGGCTTTCACCGACCAGGCAGACATTACTTGCACCAAGCGCGAAGCGCCGTGAGGTGTCCGGCGAGTCGCATGAAGGGTGAGCTGCCTCCTACTAAGAACCGATTGTGAGGCGGACTTGCATATGGATGACATCTTCAATGCTATGGGTTAATTTAATTTCCGGTCTAGCCACTTCCAGAGACAGGGGGGGGGGGTCACGTCACTGCCACCTCCAGGAAGTTTTTTTTCGTAAAAAGCTAAGGTTTCGTAACAAACACCATTCGTGGTTGACAGACACCGTTATTTCGTGAGCTCGAGGATTGGTGTTATCGCCGAGTTAGCTTAACAGCTATCCGAGACACCTCAAACCCGATCGATATATATACGTCACATGGTATACAACCAAATCCAACAGGCGGGGACGCCATCAGGACAAGGGACGGTGTTAAATCGAAGCGACGTCATCAGTGTCGTAGTTCATGAGGGCGGCACGTACCCGCTGCACCCGTCGGTGCGATGGGCAACCCTAACGATCCACCTCATTTTCGACACCTGTTCCGACTGGCGTTTGACGTTTGAGCAGGGGGCGCGCCTCACACGGGCAACTCAACATTCCCGCCTCTTCGACGCCCACTCGCGTTGACAGGATGAAGACACCGGTACATTTCGGCGTGTAACGTAGACCGAAACAACAGGAGATAGGGCATGCCTTACTACAGTAGTAGTCGTCAACTACTCGCCAGCGACTCTCGCTGGTGGATATTTGTAGCTGTCGTCAACAACTGTGTACGCTGGCGGAAGGCAAATCACACCTCGGACAGAAATTCGATTCCCAATTCATTTTCTAGGTATTTCAAGGCAGACAGACCTATTTCCGATCTTGTATGATCAATGTAGCTCATGTTTCCGGGCGGAACCCGTGCAATCTGGATGATTTAGCACATGTGCCCTGATGGGTTGGGTCTGTGCTATGATATTTCTGCACAAATCTCTCGCAAAGGCAGGTGAGGAACTATAAATATATCGAAATACATGGTCTACAGTATACCTTAGTATACCTGTAGCATGATCTGTCCGACCTGTGGAAGGCACAGAAAATGAAACAAAAAACGATTTCGTGGATTTTCGGCCGGACGGCGTGGACCTCCGGCTTTGCCCAGCTCGAACGTAAGGCATGCCCCATTTAAGGCATTGAGGTATGCTCTGTATTTTAGGCTGCCGTATAAATCAGCAGAACTCGCTTATTAAAATAGATACAAACGTACCTGGTACCAGGTATACCAATACATCAGAAGCGGGCATCTTGATTAACAACTCCGCTAACATAGCGCTCGTATGAAGAACAAGTATCACTTTTTGCTATCAACTTTCTCCAAGCGCACGTCAGGCAAGAGCCTGCCCGCCTCCTCGACCGAGAACCGAGAGTTGCAGACGGGATCCCGGCTCGTGCACGCTGCACCCCCAACGGAGAGCGCCCTTCGGAAGGCCTCCGGCAATGGAACACCCCGCGTCCACTCGTAGAGCGTTGCTGCGGCTACCGCGTCTCCCGCTCCGATGGGGTTGATCGCCTCCACAGGCGCGGGGAAGAGTCTACAGTTCGCAACATATTCAAAAGAGGGGAGAGGGGAAGGGGGGGGGGGTAAGGGGGGCGAGCGGGGTTTAGAGAGGGAGGAGGGAGGGGGAGGGGAGGGGTGGGAGAGAGGGGAGGGGTGGTCTACTCGTTTATTACTTACCTTGCTCATTTGATCATTCACCACGTATCCCTTTCGAGACGGAGCACATTACCTACTTCTGCTAGAGGCACCTCCAGTATTTGGGCGCTCATTACTCTTTCCCATCCACTACATAACAAAAAATGCTTATCGTATCCCCTTTATCTATCGCATTCAGTGATCACCATTTATTTCCTAGGACAACGATTTTTTTCTCTCCATCATCTAGAGCACTTTCCTTCAGGTCACATTGGTCCATTTTCCTCGTCTTCTTCGACACACTCTGTTCTTTCTTGCGCATTTCATCTCCCACTATGTGAGTTATACTCTCTACGAATGCCCTTGCCACAAGGGTACATGTGTTAATCTTGTTGCTCTTTCCTCCCGACTACTGATACACCTCTTTCTTCCGTCTGGCAGGTCCAGGTCCCCTACGCGAAATTGCAGTTTCAGCGCTTTCGAGTAGTCCATCGGGACGTGTGTATACGGACCAATTCCTATATATTCTCCTAATCTCCCGAATATCTCTAAATCTGCTTCCCCTTCCACCTCAATTTTGTACGCTACTCGTAATCTACCCTTCTTCCCGCCCTTTGTGTTAGATATGTCTTGTACCCCCCGAACTTCTCCATGGGCAGTATCTCTTCTTCGTTTCCCCCTATTTCCTTCTATTGCTTTCTACACTACGTTATCCCACCATATTCCACCTCACCCTTCGGTTACTTTCTCTCGTAGAGCCCTATTCACTACGGCGGGCAACCTCTTATTTGGCATGCTCCTTACTCTACATTGTCATTTCAACTTTCTCGCGGTTTATATACCTGGTATGTTTCAAGTGGGTACATTCTCAGTTCTACTCTCGATACCGTAATACCCGATGTACTTTAGCATCCTATTAATGGTACGTTTTTAGCTGCGATGACTGTATTGTTTCCGGCTGTTTTGCAGACTTCGCGCTCCCTTCTTAATACTCGACCTGCATAGGCTAGCTCTTGTACATCCCATTCATCACAATACATGTTCCAAAGCTGGTGTCTAGGTGCGAGTCCGTTGTATACTTAGTCTGCTGTAGGTGCGAGTCTGTTGCGATGGGTTCATCTTGCAGAAGAGTGTTTTACCCTTTCCCATTGCTTTCGCTATGTGTGCATGCCAAAGAGCAGAATTTGGAAATCTCTAACAACAACAATGCACGTAGATTGGTGTCCGACCGGTGTTTCATCTTCTCCTCAAAATCGATTAGGATGTTCCAAGCTTCTCTTTATCAGAGGAGCGAGGCGGCGGCGGGGGGGGGGGGGGGGGACGGAAGGTGGGAAACGGCGGAAGCAGGAACGCGAAAAAATAAGCCCGACACGCGCACCGTTATTGGCGAGTGCATTTGAGAGTTCGCTGCCCGTCAATCACGGTATATACCGAGCGGGCGACAACAACAACAACAACAACCCCGTTTGATGCAGCGTTTGTTTAGGCACACGGCCTTCAATATTATGCTTCAAGACCGAAGAACCAATCCATGTGTTCGCTACGTTACGTTCGACGCGACACAATCACAAGTGTCTACAGTTAGGCACGGGGACGTACGGGCGCGCACCAGCATCTCCTTGAACCCAACCGAACCCAAGCCAATACCAGGTACATGGAGATCCACTACACGTCTCGCCCCCCCCCCCCCCCCCCCTCCATTTCATCCACGCTAATGGACACCATGCACACCGCCCGCTTCGCACCTCCAAAACGAATTCAAGGACGAGTCTTCCTCCAGGAACTCTCGGCTGAACAGGTAAGCCGGCAGCCGTCCATTGGTGACTGCTATCCACGGAAGGTGGTCGCCGTGGCGCTCGAACAGCTCTGCCGCCGCACGCGCAAGCTTGTCCTCCATCCACACAGACACTCCGTCCGCCTCCGCGCCTCCCTTCTCCCTGCCGCTTTCAGCAAGCGACACCGCCTCTTCCGCGTTCACCTTGCCCGGCGTTACGGAGGCAGGGAACGAATGCGTAGACGGAAGAAAGCGCCATAGCAGCAGCAGCAGCAGCAGAGGCAGCAGAAAAGTCGGCAGCAAAAGCAACCGCAGCGTTAGCGGCAGCCGCCAGAGGGATGGCGACTGACACCGTAAATAACCTTCACCCACGAGACGACTCAGCATACCTGCCCGATCAGACCACCCCTCGCCGCTTCCCCACGAGAGTAGCTCTGATGCCTTTTTGGTGACAGCACCATGAAGCGGGTCATTTCTTGCAACCTACTTTTTGGTATTTGCCTCTAAAGTAGTGGCCGTTTTTTCACTCAACGAGTTGGCGTTTTCCCCTCTAGACGGGTTCCGACTACAACTAAAAAAGTGGCTGTTCTTAACGGGTCGTCCTTTTTCGTCGAAACGGGGCACGAATTTTCGTCCAAATGTGTTACCGTTTCCCCTCCAACTGGATTGTTTTATATGCCTCTAAACACGACTTCCATTTAATAGGGTGCCGTCTCCACCTGAGATACCTTGTTTTCTATAACCGGGATTCGGTTTTGCCTAGACTGTCTGCTCTGTACGGTGTGGCCACTTCTTCGCCCTCCCACTCCCCGCCCCAAGCTCACCTTGAGCAAACTGACGTGGCCGGAACCAACGAGCGCCTGAAATCCGACGATGCTGTCCACCAGCACGCGCGTCTCGGCGCCCTTGAAGCCCGGAGACTCCGCTATCACGCCCATGATCTGCAAAGGCGAGAAGATGACAGGGGGGCAGCAGCAGCAGCAACAGCAGCAGCAGCAGCAGCAGCAGCAGCAGCAGCAGCAGTAGCATCGACGAAAGGGGTGGAGCGCTAGTCGGGAAGGGAGGTCGAATGGTACGCTGGCAGGCACCCCTCACAACCGCACCCACATTTACGGGGGACAGCCTGGTTTGCGTCAGAGAGGTAAGACCAAGACGCCTGTGCACACCAAGCGTCTATTTGTTGACTCGAAAGTGCGCATGTTTTGCTAAACCCGATAACACCACAACTTGGCCAAAAGACGCGTCTTCTTTTTTCGCGAAAGGAAAGGAAAGTGCCGATGAGTTGTCACCCTCCCCCCCACCCTTTGCTCTTTGGTCCCACCGTCGGAGCAGCGAATATCGACTATCGGCGCGAGGGCAACCTCGCTGACCCCTAGGCTGCGCGCAAGGGCCTAGCGGCTAACGGCCGCCACGCCACCTTACGGCAGTGCCTTCACAAACCAGTCGCCTCCCCTCCTATCCCTGCGCTCGGTCGACTTAGACATTTTCCTGTACACTCTCTCCCCTCCTCTCCCCCGCTTCCCCCTCCTCTCCCCCCTCCCCTTCTTCCGCCCTCCCTCCCGCCCTCCCTCCCTTTCCTCCTCGTGATTGTGTAACAACCACCGCCCGAGGTTGGGATCTCGGCGCCGCTGCCCATTGCCCCGCCTTTCAACGAGGCATCGTCTTGCTTACATCAACGAGGGTATCCTTGCCCACCCCTGCCGGAGAGCTTCCCATAACGGCGACACCGTTGATGCACGGCAGCGCCGCAAACGTCGACTTGCATTCTGACACCAGAGATTGCTTCTCCACATCCGTGATCTGGCAAAAAAAAAAAGCAACGAAAACAAAACGAAAACGTATAGACAAGACGAGAAAAACGAACACAAAGACGAAACTGAAAATGAAAAAAAAGACGGGGGAAATACAAATCGGTCCACGCTCGAGTACCGTTAGTCGGTATATGGATATGGATGCGGAGGGGGGGGGGGGGGGGGTGTCCTCGATAGGATAGATATACTCGATCTCATGCACGGCCGTAGTCGTATGGCCATAGACCGTCGCATCCCTACAATGCCGGGACAGAGAATGTCGGGTTTTTACCGACCAGGCAGACATTGCTTACACCAAGCGCGAAGTGCCGTGAGATGTCCGGCGAGTCGCATGAAGCGTGATCTGCATCCTACTAATAATCACTTGTGAGGCGGACTTGCATGTGGATGACAGCTTCAATGAGTTAATTTAATTTCCGGTGTAGGCACTTCCAGAGACAGCAATGGGAGTATTATGTAACTGCCTCTTGGGTGCCTTACCTTGAACACTACGTGATACGATCAATTCCCTTCTGCGGAGTAAAGGTTATTTACCTCGCACAAATGATCTAACTCGACAACCAGCTGCGGGCGACCGCCAAAAAAAACAAAAACAAAAAACGGTACCCTGGTTGTCTAGCTCACGTAATGAGCGGCATGTTTTACAGTGTCGTTGCCAACCGACGCCAACCCAACCTAGATAAAATAGGGAGGAGGGTTAATTTATTTTCCGGTGTAGCCACTTCAAGAGATAGCAATGGGAGTTCTATGTAACTGCCTTGGGTGCCTTACCATGAACACTACGTGGTAAGATCGTGCCCACTTGTACGGAGTACAAAGGTTGTTCACCTCGCCCAAATGATCTAACTCGACAACCAGCTGTGACCGACCGCCCAAAACAAAGAGAAAAAAGCGGTACCCTGGTTGTCTAGTTCAAGTACTGAGCGGCATGTCTTACAGTGTCGTTGCCAACCGACGCCAACCCAACCAATGGGAGGGGGGGAGGTTCGGGTGGCGCGCTTGCTGTCACCCCCTTCGCAGTCGGGAGATTGTCATAGGCGCGGCTTTGTGTTAGCGTCAACTTCAGCGGTCACTACCAAGGTCAACGCCACTGTCAACTCCAACGTCACTGTCAACGCCAACATCGATGTCAACGACAACGTCAATTTCAACGCCTCAGTGCCAACGTTGACGTCAGCATCAACTCTGATATCGACGTCGACGTCAACGTCGACCTCAACATCAATGCCAACGTTAGCCCCAACGTCAACGCCAATGCCAACATCAACTCCAACGTCAATGTACGCTTCAGCGCCAATGAGAGCGCCAACACCAAGGAAAACGTCAAACTCGACGTCAACATCAACGTCAATGTAAAAGCCAACGTCACCGCCAACGTTAACACCAACTTCGTTTTCAACACTATCGCCAAAGTCAGCTTCAATGCCAGCGACAACATGGACGTCACTGCCAATGTCAACGCCATCGTCAATTCCAACGTCAGTGTCAACCCCAACGCCAACGCCAACCCCAATGCCAGCGCGACGTCGGCGTCAACGCCAATGTCGACGCCATCGTCATTTTCAACGTCAACGTCGACGTCAACATCAACGTAAACGTGGCGAGGGAGAGCTTGGCCCGCGGGAGAGATAAATGAGCGGAAAGCGCGCGAGCGCGCAGGGGAGGAGGGGGGGAGGGGATGTGCTCAACATCATGCATGGCCGTAGTCGTATGATCGTAGACCCTCGCATCCCTACATTGCCGGGGCGGGGCACGTCGGGTTTTCGCCGACCAGGCAGACATTGCTTGCACCAAGGTCGAAGCACCGTGAGGTGTTTGGCGGAAAAGAAGGCTGTGGAGTCGGAGACAGCGGTCAAACGCTGTGCGGGGGTGCTCACCCGCTGCAAGAAAAAAGGACAAGGCCACTGCTGGGCAAACAGATAACACCAGTACCGGTGCATCTAGCGCGGGCCTCCGGCTCCATCTATAGGTGCACTACGAGTAGCATGAGGGGCGCACCCAAAAGCGGTTGGCCCCTTGTGGCGGCTTACAGGTTGCAGGTTGCGGGTCGCAGTTTACCGCTTGCAATAACACGAAAGAGAAGAGAGGCAGGCAGCATCAAGCACCGTCGTCGGCGGCACCTTGTGTGCTATGCTTTGGTTTAGAGAAAGAGAAAACCAGGATAGTCGATGTGACGTTTTTGGACTGAAACAAATTGCGATTGCTTTCATGGAAAAGGGACCCTACGTTTCAAATGGAACGTTATTTTTGGACACATAAGCCGTGCATTTTTGGGGGTTTCGTTCGGTTTTGGCAATACTCCTGTTCCGTCTTTCCTTGCCATGGTATAACTATTAACGACGCTTGTTTGACGGTGCTGCAATGGTTGGTGCCCGATCGCCCCGTGGTGTGTGATTTATGACACCGTCTAACAATCACCACATAAAACACGTCAACTCTTCAAACACTGGCATGCATGTAGAGAGTGCATGATATGACATGTTTTGCAATTGTTCTGATAACAGTAACAGTAGTGCATGTGTTGGCCTTACCTTGCAACGTACTATTAATAAGCATAATACCAGGCACACAAATGTGACTTTACATGTTGGGCAAGAAACCGGAAGTGATTCGTTCTGCTCTTCCCTTTATACGCTATTACTTGTGCTGTACGTACGAGTAGAGAGTTGCGGCGGCATACAGGTATTGATAAAGCCACTGCTGCTGTCTACCGCAGGTGTATGTCTACCATTCGTCGCAGAGCTACAAAACAAGCAAGCCGTAGCATTCGCATTATATGGTACGAAGTACTAGACAAGCTCAGCAACAAAAAAAGAAGAAACGACTGCAGTAGAGCTGAGCCTTCTTTCAAAAGGAACCTACCGCTCCTAAGCGAGGCGGTCTTTCCTACCTCCGCCGACCACGGCTCTATTATCTCCGTCGTCTCGCCGTAGCGCTCGTCGACGAGAGACGTGCACAGCCGCATCTCGGCCGCCGTGGCGGAGGTGACCAGCTTCACGCCCAACGCCGACAGACCCTCGCACACGGCCTCGCCTGTTCGCACAAAATAGAGGAGCAGCCGAACGATGTGTCGTGTCAGACAGTATACATTAGAGTAGTACAGATAGTGTCAGTACACCTCGACTTACTCCTATATCGAGCAACTGCGAGTGACTGAGATACAACGCGCCAGAAAGTAGGGGGCCGTTTCGAGACGGCTGAAGCCGATTCTACGACAGCCGACCGAGATCTCCGAAAAAAAAAACAGGACCGGCGATTTCTGCGTTGGATACAACCACGGCGAACCAACAGACTACAAACCACTGCAGTAACACAGATATTAAACAGCGAACAAACGCAGAGCAGCAGCAACAACAGCAGGAGCGCGGAACAACGGCGAGAGTCCCGTGTGACACCCGCGCTACGTCTGCAGGCGGGTGTGCAGGCGGGACCGACCCAACTTCCTTTTCTGGGCTCCTCTTTGCCCTCGCGTGTATCCTGATTGATGTCCACCGTGTCCTGCATGGACCCACCCTTTCGAATCAACCTCTTGGGTGTCGGGATATCAACTCCTCATTTTCAGTTACGGAATCTCTGGCGCAATGTGCTGACAGAAGGGGCCTGGCGTGAGTAGGGAGAGCACAAGGACCCGAAGCGATGATGGAATCACAGGAAGAGGAAGACTGCGGAGCGCCAGCTAAAAACCATCGATCTCACTCAATGGCTGCTACTACTGTTCATAGTACCTTTCACCAACAACGCCCACAAGTTCCTGACAGCAGTTCCAAATACCCTGCTGCGCCAGCTCGTAGCGACAGCTGCGGTATCCCTGGTGCTAATATACTTTTTAGAAGCATAAGGGTATGTAGGAGCATGGCAGGAGTAGTATTACAGGGTGCTATGTCTGACGGCACCGGAGGTGTTCCGTGGTCACCTGGTCTATAGGACGCGTTGGGCGCCCTCCTGGAGGTGGGACGTCGTGCTTACATTCGAGGTAAAATCGTCAAACAATCAACAGAAGCTCAGGTTGGATACCAAAAGGTGGTTCCAGTGTTTTGTGCGCGATTGTCTAGGTTAACATACGAACCCGTTGTTCATTTGGGCCCCATCGAGCTTCGCAGCGAGGACAAGGAAGGTTTTGAAAATCACACAGAGGAGTACACCATGCCTCGCCCTTCTAGGAAGGCGACACCGACGCCGCGCAGAGCATCGGCTCCGGTGCAGGTTCCGGTCCTTGCGCTGTCGGCGCCGCCGGCCCAAACAACCGGATAGGAGCTGAGCGACACAGACCTGGGTCCATTCCATGCACGCCAGCCGGCCCCTGGGGGTGTCGACAGGTATGTGTGTTGCCGAGCTCCTATCCGGTTGTGGGACCGGCGGCGCCGACAGCGCAAGGACCGGAACCTGCACCGGAGCCGACGCACCGCCCGGCGTCGGCGTCGACGTCGCCCTCGCGTTAGAGGCTCAGTGAGCTACTCGTAGTTGTTAGCGGGTACGGCGAGTGACACGATCATGAAGCTAGGGGGGTGGAAGTCGGAGAGTATAGCGAAGCGCTCCATAGGGTCGACAACGAGCGCACGGGTCCCAGCGTTAAAGAGGGAACGGGACCGTGACCACGGGGCCACGGGCGGGCTACCACTGTCTCAGGCATTTTAGTCAGATTTCTCCGCGTGCGCGTCGAAGTACGCATAGTGAAGATTAAATGTAGGAAAGTTTGGGTAAAACAGCACCGCCCCTGGCAGACGGCCAACGAGAATGTAAGAAATACGCCAAGCGAAGACATTCCTATAGGAAGTTTGGGTGAAACAACACAGCACCCGGCAAGTGGCCAATGAAAACCTAAGAAACACATCGAAGTTTGGGTAGGGCCTTCGACCGGAGCAGGATGCCCCATCCAACCCAATATTTATATTGAATGATCGCCGGCAGCGTAAAATGACATGTTAGTGATATCGTCAACCAATCAGCGGAAGCTGAGGTTGGATACCAAAAGGTGGTTCCAGTGCTTTGTGCGATTGTCCAGGTTAACAGACGAACCCGCTGTTCAATCAGGCCCGAACGAGCGTCGAAGCGAGAACAGGTATTTGTGTGGGGGGAATACTACAGACCTTCCCCCCCCCCCCCCCCTACAAGCTTAGTAATGGTAGCCTTCTTCTGCACGGTAATTTAAATCCAAGGGAGAGACACCGCGCTGAGAGCGCACTCGGCGCGGAGTGTACCCCTGGCGAGTCCCCCTGCTTCGGGGAAGAAGGCCTGATCCAGTCCAGTACTTATATTGGATGGTTGACGACAGCGGAAAAGAGTACTCTAGTCTTGGCCGTGAAGTGGTGACCGAAGCGGTCCTGAGGAGGCGGTGACGCGGTGACTAGAACGGCCGCCGGGTCGCACCCTGGACAAACCCCAGCGAGGATCATTGGGCAATCCCCAGCGAGGGTCATTGCGGTTGTTGTTGTTGTTGTCGTTGTTGTTGTTGTTGTTGTTGCTGATGTTCTCACAACATAGTGAAGTATAGGTTCGGATTGCAGTACTGCGATATGTATACCGTACCTGGTACTGATGCCGCTGTAGCAAAATCATTGGCACAAATTGGCCCCTGGTCACGAAACTATGAAGTGCACGATATTATAGCAGTATGAGTGGTATATACGGAGTAGTATGGCACCCAACAAGCATAACATGCAAAGTCTCGCGTACCATGTAATGCATGTCTCGCGTGCCATGCAATTACGACGCCATGATACGCACGGCGCACACAGGTGGCAAAAGTCAGCGACAGGAATCAGGCATAACAACTAAAGTACCAGGTTTTGGTGCATGATAGGCCAACCCGCCTGTCTGTTGTCTGCTGTCTTGACTGAGGGTTGTATCTGTACAGCAGTATACCACTTGGCTTAGGATCTACGTGGTACATAACTATGGAATTATGTCTGTTATTTAAGATACCTGGTACCTTAGCCGACGCGGGCCTACCTATGCCCTAACCCGAAACCTCACCCGTCCGAAACAATCACATGAGTTGCATGGAGGTTGGCGGGGTCTCGGCGAGCACCAATCAGCCAATCAGTCATTCAGTCAATCAGAGAACCAATGCATCAGACTCGTATATAGGTAAGCATATACCGTACACGCTGAAAACGGACAAACTGAGAGGCAGGCAGACAGACAGATGCCAGTAGACAGACAGACAGATGCCAGTAGTCAGACAGACAGACAGGCAAGCAGACAGACAGACAGACAGACGGACAGACGGACAGACAGACAGACAGACAGACTGACAGACTGACCGACTGACTGACAGACTGACAGACTGACAGACCGACTGGCCGACTGTGACTGATTGACAGACATACAGGCAGGCAGACAGACAGACAGACAGACAGACAGACAGACAGACAGACCGGCAGACAGACGGACATACCGACAGACAGACAGTACAGACAGTACAGACTGACAGACGGACAGACATACAGACATACGGACATACTGACAGACGGACAGACAGACAGATATACAGACAGATATACAGACAGATATACAGACAGATATACAGACAGACAGACAGACAGACAGACAGACAAACAGACAGACAGACAGACAGACAGACAGACAGACAGACAGACAGACAAGACAGACAAGAAAGACAGACATCCAGAGAAACAGAGAGACAGGCATACAGACACACCGACAGACCGACAGACAGACAAGAGACAACACGTATTGACACAAGGCAAGCGTTGGTCCCGTTGCCCCATCCATGTTGCGGTTGCACTTCGAGGTTCCGAGGCTGATGTGGAGGTGTTGGGATGGGTGGGGTGGGTTGTGAGAGGGGGGAGGTGCTTCCTTCGATGTCGCGTCATGTCGATCCATTCCTCTCACATGATCGAGGGATCTCAGTAGCTCATGCACCACTTGCTGGCTGTTTAGACCCATTTCTAAGAGTAGTGCCGGTCCCTGGGCTCGTGCCACCAGGCAGCGGGTGCCATTGCTGCTTACTGCTTTTGTACCCCCAGTGGTGGAGCAGTTTGTCCGTTTGTACCCCCAAAGCAGGCATGTTTGTTGTCGGCAGGATAGCATACCATATAGTCCAAGCCAGACCGGCCAGGGTACCTGGTACGTGTGCAGCAAGAAGCACTACTAGTAGTTGCCGGGAAACCGAAGGAAGACATTCGTAAACATCACATAGGTCGAGGCGGCAGCAGTCGCGGCAACCTGCATTGCAGCTTCTTCTGCTGCCGCTATTAACAGCAGCCGCTACCGCTAGCAGCCGCTGCAGCAGCAGTGGTTCTGCTGCTGCCGCTGTTGCTTCTGCTGCTGCTGTTGCTACTGCTGCCGCGGCTGCTTGCTGCTGCATTACACAGAGGGCATGCATCCGTCCAACAACCTCCCTTACGGTACGCACTCATCACACGCATCATCGACTCTATCCATACCTGTAGTTGTTGCACTGTTGTACATGTACAGCACAGCGGGCTACAACGGCAGTACAAATGCAGTAGAACATGGCCGGCCATGATGCCTTCTATTTGTTGTGCGTCCATGTTATAGACAGACATCGTACGAGTACACCAACCATGAAGCATGCTCGTTCCAGCGAAAGAAAGACGGGCAGCACGAACAACGCACACATACATCACGGCGCGCACACAACGCGCGGACGTGATTTGCGCGCAATATCATAGCGAGCCCACACTCACCCGATTTACCCCCGGCAAAGTGCGCCAGCGTCACGTCCACGCCCCCGTCCTCCAGGCCCTTCTCCGCCAGCGTGCGAAGGGCGACGCAAACGTTTTGCCCCTTGCCACCGATTCCCGCCCCAACAGAAGACGCTCGGTTCACGTCTCCCACCTTCAAGCCCTTGGGCGGAGCAAAGACGATGGTCCGCTGCAAGGCGCCGTTGAGGCCCACCACCACGACCGTCCGCTCTCCACTTGAGCTGCTGCTACTGGTGGTCCCGGAGGAAGACATGGCGTGCTTGGGAAGCAGTCGTGGGGGAGGCGACGATGGTGATAATAATAATGATGATGCGACTCGATTCAAGAAGCGAGCGCTATTTGTTGTGCTTGTTGCTGCCGTAGTTGCAGTCGTGCCCTGTCGGCCGCGAGGGATCTGCGCGGACCTCAGACTTGAGGGTGGGAGGAAGGCGGCGCAGGAGGGGATGCCGACGGCGGCGGTGGCTGCTGCCACCAGTGCCACCAGGAGAGTACGAGTGTGTAGCATCCAGAACGCACTCCTGTTTCTGTTCTTCTGATGTGCGTCGCGCAGAAGGAGCAACAAACAAGACGCTTCCGTTTTATGTATATGAAAATTAGAATGAAAATGCCTGCACACAAAAGAGCAGTGATTTGTTGAAATTGCTTTTTCGCAAGCAATTCCGCCGCTTTTTTCTTGATTCTTATTCGCTGTGCCTAGCACAGAGGGAGGACTGTTGCTTTTGCGTGTTTCTGAGTCGTGCAGCGCTCATCAGTTCTTCTTCATCTTGCCCCCCCTCCCCTCCGGCGCGCAAGGAAATAAATAGAGAACACGCCCGAACCCACCCCTACCCCGGCACATAACACCTGGCGCCACCCTATTCCCAGGAGACGACCTCTAGTCTGATTGGGCCGGCAGCAGCCCTCTCGCGCACAGCAGCAACACGCAGTGCCCATTCGCCCAGGGAATAACAAATCAACATCAGTTTGTCGGTTGTTCGGCTGTTTCTCCATTGCCACGCCGTAATGGTCTACTGAGCGATGGAAGAGTCATCGCCGACACGGACGAACGCAGCTGACGGTGAGACATGAGAGGCAGAGGTAGAGGCGCGACGCCGGCGTCTCGAGCTGATGTTATGTATATGCATGCGAATTTGTTTTTTTCGTCATTAATAAAAAATAGAGTATTTCTGCCGCTTTGTTGTTTCCGTGGCCGACCGAGCGAACGGCAACGTTCGAGGGGGAAAAAACGAACGCATCCGTTCTGCTCTGCTCGCCGTGTATACCACATCTTTTCATCGTAACTCCGATCCTCGAGGCCGAGGGCTGCACCCGTCCACCTATACGGCGGCTGCTGCTTCTCCTTGTCCTGCTGTTGCTCTCCGCCCCTTTGCTCTGCTGCGGTGCCGCTCGCTCGTCTACTTCCTCCTCTCTCTGCTCTCTGCTCCTTGTCCGGCACTTTGTATTTGACAAAAGCACACGCACGACAGGCGAAAAACATACCTGGTAGATTGATACTCCCTGCATCATATATAGCATACCTGGTAGATTGATCCCAGTACGTACGTATTGATACTTCGAAGTATCATACCAGGTATCTCGTGATCACGTGTGTGCAATGCAATCACATCAATCAATCAGTCGTCCAAATGTTGATTGTCATGTTGTCATGTTGGCAGTTCCGGCCGAACTTCCTCTCGAGTTCCGAGACCAACGCGTGCGACACAAGGAGTATAAGCAGCTGGGTTCGCCGGCGGGCAGTCGCTTCCGGGAAGATCCCGGAGAGACCCGAACGAAGCTATCCGCAAGGTTCAACGCGGTCCGTTCCTCGCCGGAGGCCCAGGGGCAGCAGCAGGGGCAGGAGCAGGGGCATCAGCAGGAGCAGGGGCATCAGCAGGAGCAAGAGCAACAGCAGGAGCAGGAGCAGGAGGGGGAGGAGGAGCAGGAGGGGGAGGAGGAGCAAGAGCAGCAGGAGGGGGAGGAGGAGCAAGAGCAGCAGGAGCAGGAGCAGGAGCAGGAGCAACAGGAGCAGCAGCACCACCACCACCACCACCACCAACAGCAACTGCAGGAGGAACAGGAACAGGAACAGCACCAACAACTACAAGAACAGCAGCAGGAGCAGCAGCAGCCGCAGGGGGAGCAGCAGGAGGAACAACAGGAACAACAGGAACAGGAGCAGGAGCAGCAGCAGGAGCAAGAAGCGCCCCCGCCCCCACCGCTGCCGTGTCTCCCAGTCGCTCCCGCACGCAAGCGGGTTAGCCCCAGAAGACAACTCGAAAACATCAACAACAACACCAACCCGAGAACAGCAGCAGTAACAACAAGAGCAAAGACAAGGAGCTCAACAGCATCATCAGTACCAGCCAAGACAGCACCAGCACCAGCCAGGACAACAGGGCCAGCAAAACCAGCACCAGCGGCGGCGACTACACCGGCGGGGGCACGGCGGATTGCCAGAGCAATCCACGGCATCGGCGGCAGACGGTCAGCAGCGGCAGCAGGAGCAGCAGCAGCAGCAGCAGGAGCAGCGGCGGCAGCAGCAATCGCAGCAGTCCCGCGCGGCGGAAAAAGAAAGGCGGCATCTGAGAGAAGCCCGGGCAAGCACACCCGCACAGGACTAGCAGGCCACCGAAGCAACAGCAGACGCGGCGGCAGTGGCAGCAGCAGCCGCGCGAGGGCGAGAAGCGAACGGTCTGCGCTCGGCCGGGCGGAAGCGGGGACGGGGGTGGCGATCGGGGCCGAGGCTGGGCAGGCAGGTGGGCGACTCCGTTCTTCGTCGTCCTTGAAGAAGAGGAACGCGAAGGACGTGGGCGGAGGTCGCGGCCACGGCGGCGGTAGGGGCGGCGGTGGTGGCGAGCAGAGGGCTCCATTCGCTTGACCTTTTGAGCTGCCGAGGCGAGCCAGTACAGGTACCTACGGCTGCCGTGTGCCGAAGCTTTAAACTGGTGCACGTGCATCGGCGGTGACTGCCGTACCGGTCCCCGGTACGGTCTGCTGTACCTGTTTTTTTTGTGGTATTATTGTTGGCGTGGTGAGAGTCGGCGCGGTGGTGGTGGTGGTGGCGGCGGCGGTGGCGGGTGTTTGCATTTTTGTTAGAGCCAACGTACCTTTTGCAGTCACAACAGGCGGCGATATTATAGTGCTCTACCAATAACCAGGTAGCCGGGGTTCAGGGAGAGAAGAGACGAGGACGAGGAGGAGAGTGGGGCGACGGGAGGAGTGCGGGGGGGAGCTCGGCCGACAGCGAGGTGGATCGGGAGGAGGAAGGAGACGAGGGGCGGTGGGAAAAGAATACGACGAGTCTTTACGACGACAGCAACCGAAGCAGCTCTTGTGCGTATTGCCTGTATTCATAGAGATAGATCGAGGGAGAGAGGGAGAGAGCGAAAAACCGAGCAAGCATCGGGCGGGCGCGCAAACAAGCGGAGGAGAGAGGCAGAACGAACACAGGACCTGAGTGACAGGGGGAGACAAGAGCAGGTTCGGTCGACGTTGAGAGTTGCAACCGGTATCCTCTGCGGGCAGCGCGTGAGCCGACAGATCGACGGAGCGCCATCGTCGGAACGCGGCGGCTCCTACCTCCTACAACTGCTGCTGCTCCTGCTTCTGCTCCTGCTGCTCCTACTACTGTTTTTCCTACTGCTCCCACTGCAGTCTACGGAAGGGCGCACAAGGGCCAAGCCCCGGGGACAAATAGAACACGGGAGTAAAAAGAAAGGACAGACGGGAGGACAACCGCACGCACGCACGCACGCAACGAAGCCGCTCGGCGTTATCTGTATACAAGTACAGTACAAGGCGGTGCGGTTGCTTTTTTTTCGTACTGCAGCAGGACGTACGTACTACTGTAGTAATTCGTGCGTATACTATACTGCGTGTCGCTGCCGCCTGCATAGTGTACGTATATACTGCTGTAACGCTTCCATCAGGGTTTGGTATCCTGTTTGCGGTAAAAACCCTGCCCGGGCCAACGTTTTGCCGAGCTTACCGACAGCGGCAGCAGCAGCAGCACCAACGACAACGACGTTAGCAACAGCGAAAAACAGCATCAACACCACCAAGCACCCCTGCCACCAGCCACGACCACCGCCTCCACGAGCAAACCCTCTACGGCGAGAGCGAGCGGACGACGCCGAAAACGGCGGCCATGCCAAGGACCGCCACCACTCCGGCACCTCTGGTCCTAGGCCACCGGCCTCCGCGCGATGGCAACTCCCTTCCAGCAACAACAGGGGTGGCAGCAGCAGCGGCAGAGACTTCGTCACGAGCGGCATCCTCGCGAGGAACTACCTCTGACTCACGCGACGCCGCTGACCCCAACGGTGCGCTAGCGCCGCGCGTCTGGAAGGCGTTCCATGCGCGGCAGGCGTGTCTGGAGCGGGAGCGGCAGTACAAGCGGGCGGTGTACGTGGACCCGCTCCTATGGGGGGAGGCTCTGGGGTCCAAGCTGGCGGCGTACATCGAGGAGTTGAGGAAGAGCGACTCGACACTGGGCTTGGCAGAGATGGCGGCGGCGAGGGGGGGGGGGCGGACGGATGACCCACAAAGGAACAGCCCGCTCGGAGGTACGGCGGCCACTGGGAAGTTGTCGGTGTTGATGTCGGTGTTGATGTCGGTGGTGATGTCGGTGGTGTTGGTGTTGGTGTTTGAGGTGTTGATGATGGTGGTAATTTTGGTGGTGGTGTTGTCGTTGCTGGTGCCGCTTACGTACCAGGTACTGTTTAATCACCCCCCCAATCCCCCACCCCCCTTCCATTTCGCCCTTCCGCTGGGAGCTTCTCCCTGCCCCCCTTTACCCCCCCCCCCTCCTGGCGCTTCGCGCTTGGTGTCTGGTCGGTGAAAACCCGACATGCTCCATCCCGGCATTGTAGGGATGCGAGTGTCTATGGTCATACAACTACGGCCATTCATGAGATAATACATCTCTCCTATCGAGTACACCCCCCCCACACACACACACCCCCTCTCCAACTAATTGGTTTGAAAAGATAGGAGCTTGGTTTGCTACTGCCGTCACCGTAATTTAGTTGCAAGAACGCGGGGCGACTAGGCGACCGCACGGAGGCCAATGATGCAAAAGACAGATATCAATCGTCGAGGCTGCAGCGGCTCTATTCTTATCGGGTTGTTGCATTTGCTTCTTCTTCTTTTTTTCGTTTGGGTACCACATGGGCTTCGGTTTCGCTTTCGAATCGCATACACGCTACACTTACGTGTTTGTGGGAAAAACAAAAACCTGTGGTGGTGCCCCCCTCCCCCCCCTTTTATCACACCCCCCCCTAGCCCGACATGCTCCGTCCCGGCATTGTAGGGATGCGAGGGTCAATGGTCATACGACTACGGCCATGCATGAGATCGAGTACATCTCTCCTATCGGGTACACCCCCTAGCCCCTTCTTTCTTCCCTTCCCTCCAACCAAAACGGAAGTTACAATATACCGGTAGCAGGACAACAGCCGTATGGCTGCTCCAGGCGACCTCAAACACGCACGGGGATGATGGAGCACGCACGCACAAAAACAGTCGCTGCGTGTACCGCCCCCCGCGTCGCTGACAAGTTCTCGTATCCTCTTTATGTTGCCATAATTATATTTTGTTGTGTCGTGTATATTCTGCCGGCATTTTACAGCAGTAGTGTTGTTGTGGTGTTTTATGTTCTCGTCGTTTTGTATATTATTGTTGGTGTTGTTTCTTTCTTGTTGTCGTTGTTGCCGTTGCTTCTGTTGTTGGCGCTGGTGTCGATGCTGATGCCCTTAATGTCGTTGCTGTGGTCGTGTTTTTCTAGGGAGGGATCATGAGCCGCCGGCTATCGGTTTCTGCGACGATGGGGAAGAATACATCGCCGATTTCTTCGGCGCGGGGGGAGATTTTGAGCGGGTCTACGACAGGTGAGTGAGAGTAGCCCCCCCCCCCCTCCCCTCCCCTTATTATGTACCAGGTACGTGGAACACCTCGTATATACTACGTGGCTGTAATGTTATGGTGGGTGGCTTTCAATGACGCCAAGCACGTCTCTCGTTTTTAGCGGCACCAGGAGCTGCAGCAGCAGAGCCGCCGAAGTTTCGGAGACCGAGGTAATACTAATGATTATTGGTGGTAATGAGGCGCGATCTCAGCACCTGCAGTAGTCAAACCTGCGATGCATCATACTGGGCGAATACGGATTATTGCTCTGAACCAACACGAACGAACGTCGACGTAGGAGGCCGCACGTATCCGTGACGTTTGGGTTCATCCTCGTAGGAAAAAAATAGCGTCAGCAGCAGAAGACGTGGCGGCAGCAGCAACAGCAGCAGCAGCAGCAGGGCACACGAGGCCAGGGTCAGCGTCGCTGTACGCTCGGCTTGTCGTTCTAACCCTCGAAGCCTTTTTACACGTACAGTTAAAGACCTATTAAGAAATATATGGGTACTAAATTGACGCTCGACCTTTCACGTAGAATAAGAAATTCGGCGTCAGAATTGTAGCAAACTGGCCGACAAGATAGAAACTTACAGCCTAAGAAACGGCAGCGATCGGGGTCCACACGAGATGAGAAACGGCATCCTATTCGGAAACACCGCATAAAAGAAGAAACACAGACTACAGCACTTTGTACAAGACCCAACAGCCAGCACACCCTGGACTCCTCTCGGAGTGTGGAGGGTGCTATGTTCCTTCGGTTTTTATCTTTTTCTTTTTTTTAATCAACCCGATAGTATCCGGTCCCCTGCCACCAAAATCCCCCTAACCCTAAGAAATTTCCCGTTTAAGAGATGGAAGCGGTTGAGAAAAAGACATAAAAATAAGAAACGCCTCTTTGAGAAATGCAGCTGGAGTGTGCCTACAAGTAAGAGGCATTGAGCCTGAACGCCAAACTGACGTTTCTTAATGGCGGGCCTTAACAGCGCTCGGTTTTGTTTATGTGTTCCCTGGTTCCCCAACTCGAAATTCGACGTAATTCGAAGACGAAATAAATCTGCACCTGACGTGTGTCCAACAGAGAGGGCTTCTTTTAGCAGGTGCCACCACTACTTCGGTACCACATCTACAGCAGAGCTTCTCCAGCAGCAGAACAGCTGAAGCGGCAGTGGCAGTAGGGCAGACAAAGCCATCGTCAGCGTCGCTGTACGCGCGGCTTGTCGGTCTAACCCTTTGTACGCGTTTTCGGGTGTCTTGTGTGTTTCCCGGTTCCAACTCGAAATTCGGCATAATTTGAAGACGAAAAATCTACCACCTGTGTCCAACAGAGCTTCTCGTAGCAGGTGCCACCACTATTACGGGGGAACCATAGTTAATAGGACCAAATATTGTTAGTAAAAACGGGAAATGTATAGGTTTTTATGTATGCCATAGGTCCTATTAACTATGGTCCCCCTCATCTGTAGGAGGGTGGGCCTGACAATATCATCCGCCTGCAGCATGTCTTAGGGACACGGGCCGAACGTTGCTGTGGACAGGCACATTCTGCCCACGAGTGCTCGTGGAGTTGGGTTTTGTTCGGTGGTGTAACTCACAAAACAATAAACGCTACCTGGTACCTGGTACCTGGTATGATTTTTCATGGTTCTGTTTTTCTCAAACCATGTCCCAGCCATGTGCCTCCGCACATTGCCGCTCCTACACGTAGCTCGACCAAGTCTGAACGACTTGCCACCGCACCAGCACGTTTCGTCAGTGTGTGTGTGCGCGCGTGCACGGCGCCCGCCGGGACTGGCAATCGTGCCTTGTGCGTTGAGCGCGGTGGACAAACGTGACGGGAAAAAATGGTGAGTCGCACGCACGCGCTCTGACTTGACACAAACAGGCACACACACTTGAAGATAAACTATACGCAAGGCACCCCACTCTCGTACCATCCGTTATGAAAATGCTGTTTTTCCGTAGTAAACCAGTGCAAAAGGCTCGCGCGTCTCATTGCTAGCTGTATCATATTTTGATTCACTTTTAGTTCTAATCAGAGTTGGGCACGTAGTGTTTGCAACAATGAATCCCTGGCAGTAGCCATTGCTTATCACCTGGTATTATATACATCACATAGGATAAGCGATTTCGTGTTGCGTACAAGCACGGTCAGATTTGGTTTACTATAATAACGCCACGCCCCGTACGAAGCTCGCTTCGATCGAAGTACTCTACTGTCTCACACGCAGCTTGCAAATGTAGCTTTGGTGTGTTTAAAAAAAAAAAAATCGGTCTCTCTGCTGAGGCTTCCTTTTCTTTTTTACGTACCTGGTACGTATGAATACACAGGTAGAGCAATTTAGGCTGGGATTGAGGGGGACCCTCATTTAGAATACAATGCCGGCACGAGAGCCGCCCGAGAAGTCAAACCCTCGACCTGCCCTCCCACCCGCAAGGAGCAACCAGTGCACCGATCCAACGAACCAGTGCCGCACGGCGTGTGCAAGATGTGCGTACCTCTGAAAACGTCAGCGGGTCAGCGGGTCTGTGTACGAGTGTCTCTCTACACTACTGCAGCAAGTCTCTACTGCTCGCCGACCTTGCCGGATTAGCCAACGGTATCATTGTTTTGTCACAGTATTGTCACGTTGATGCGGCCCGAGTCTCTCCTTTCGTGGTTCGAAACGATGAAAGTGGGTGCATGCGCGGAATGAATCGCTGGGCCGGACAGGCACCATGACCACGACCATGACGCCACAGCCATCACCGTCGCCTCGTCGTCATCACCATCGCTCGTTGTTTGATTTCCATATCCTTGTGCGAACGCACTCTCTTTTTCATTTTTTTTTCTCCATTTTTTTTATTCTTCCTTTTTTTTGTTTTGTTCTTGTGTGCGTGTTCGAGCAAACTGCTCAATGCTGTTATTTGTACGTTTCTTGTGTTTTCTGGTACTGCTGTACGTCAGATGTGGTGGTTTTAGTGATGTTAACCCTACGAGGACTGCAGTCCCGTTTTCGCGACAGATCACTCAGAGTTTAAGTGGTTTATCCCCAAAACGGGACTGCGGTTTGCCCTAAAAGCCCTTGTGTTAACCCTTTTAGGACCGCAGTCCCGTTTGGGGGGCAAACTACTTGAAATTTGAGTGGTTTGTCCCCAAAACGGGACTGCGGTTCTAAAAGGGTTAATAGTATTAATAGCAGTGCAGTGTACGTGTACCCAAACCTGACTTTGGTCCCAATTGTTTGTCGTCACAAGTTTACGACTGTACCAATATTTTTGTGGGAAAAACTACTCGGCATAGTTCTGAAAGGATTAACTTGACCAAAAACGTGTGTTGGGAGGAACTACTACTACTAGGCTACATGCCTGGTTGGTTGCTGGTGTCCCCCGCATTTTTTTTTCGGTAGTACGTTTACCGAGCCAAGCTTATACCGTGTACCAAGCCAAGTTGTACCGTATTCCGACCCGAGTTGTACCGTACGTCATACCCGCCTACATACCAGGTATACACCGTGTCACTGTCGAATAGTGTTGCACCGTACAGCAACACGAAGGGTTTATCGTGAAGGCGGGTTTCATGCCGTCCCACAACAGCGGTGTACCGTTGAACCGGTTGTTCTGTTACCGTGCAAACTGTTACCTTGCTGTTGTCGTACTGGTATATGTCTCTACGTGTATTTTGCACGGGGTTCAGCAGTATCGAGAAAGCTACCGGTTGGTGGGTTTGTTGTTTGTGTCGGTGCGCAGATTCGATAGTTGAGGCCCCGGCGGACTCCGTCCCATTAACCTTATACTGAGTACCAGTACCAGGTACGATTATGTTTTTCTAGTTTCCGACAACCCGATAGAAATAAGCTGAAACACGGAAAAAAAAGCGGTACGCTGTGGGCGCGCGCAAGCGATCACGCGACAGCGGACACTTTTTTTTTTAACTCCGAAGAGCTTCTATATTCCATGTCTGCTGCCTTCCGGGTCTTGGCCCGACTGTCGACTTTAGCAACGCCTGTGCTGGTTCCCGTGATGTACCATTCCGTGGCAATCCATTCCTGTCTGCTGTGGACATGTGCCATCGCGTTTTGATCGTACCATGATGATGTCTTGTCATCCGCAGTCGGTCCCACGGTATATGGTTGTTTCCGTCGTGATCGCCCATTTCCACCCGGTTATTTATTCCGTCAAATTATCACAGCACACAACGTCTCGTTATCACATCGTTAACCCCTTTAGAACTCCAGTCCGGTTTTGGGGACAAGGCTCTCAAATTCCTAGTAATTTGTTCCCAATTGTCCCCAAGACGAGACTGCAGTCCTAAAAGGGTTAACACAAAAATGAACGGCGCAATGGTTGTTGGTAGTAGCGTGCGTCAATGGCGGTTGTCGTAAGGACATGCTGCTGTACTTGCATGATGTTTACGTTTTTTGCGCGTTTTTTACCCTGCGCCGCAGTGGCTCGTTTCCGTTTACCCTTCCGAAAATGGAAATATAGTCCACTACCACACCTCCCCGTTTCTCGGTGAAATTACAAAAAAATTTACTCTGTTGCTGGGTTGTTGGAATCAGGAGCCGCTTGTTTACGTATCTCGCGTTCTATTTTGGTATTGGTTCTGTGAATTGGCTGGAAAATAGTTGGCGATTGGGTCGAGTTGGTCGCAAGGCACACTGCCGCCTTATTTTTCATGCCTACCCCCCCCCCCCCCCCCCCATGGAAAGAGAAACGCCTTCCAACTATCTCCCTGGGCCACCACCACCGCAGCAGCAGGGAGTTTCCTTCTCCACCTCACCGATCTTGTCTTTATTTTTTGTACGGAACCGTATAGATGATAGGTTGTTGCCGAAGACAACAATGCTTAACCCCTTTAGAACCGCAGTCCCATTTTGGGGACAAACTGCTTGAAATTTGAGTGGTTTGTCCCCAAAACGAGACTGTGGTTCTAAAGGGGTTAACCCTGCTCCGCCCCGAGCCCACCTCTACGCTATACGTAGCCGTATTATTATTAATAGGAGCGTCGTCGGAGGTTATTTGGTCGTAATGACTCTCTCGCTCTCTCCCAGGGGTACGTGGGGGCGGAAGGGGAGATGCTAGAAAACCCTATCTTGGGTACTCGCTATACCGCTGCTACTGCTACTGCTGTCCTGTCTGTGTCTGTGTTTTTGGTGTCGTTGTCGATGGTGATGTTTGTATATTGATATGTCGACATCCGCTTGTCAAAGAGACACCTGCAACAGTTGAGTACCCCACCCCCCCCCCCCCCCCCTGCCCTAGCCCAGCACCTTTCATGTACAATGCCCGACAGTTTCGTGTTACCTATCACGGGGGGCCATAGTTAATAGGACCTACGGTATACATAAAAACCTATATTTTTAACCATTTTTACTAACAATATTTGGTCCTATTAACTATGGCCCCCCGTAATAGTGTTTGCTTTCGTTGCCCGTTGTAACGGTTTTTATCATTCCCCCGACGGTGCCCCCCCTCCGTACTGCGGCGTTTTTTGTTGTGCCCACGCCATATCACGCCTCCATATATGTATCGTGTTCCTCCAGGCGTAACGGCGGCCTCGACGCTCGGTCTAGGGAAGGCGGGGGTCGCGCCGGAGAGAGGGAAAGAGAGCGGGCAGGTTTTTTTGCCGACAAGGTTCAGGAGACACGTCGTGATAAGAGGGCTAGGGTAAGTGGAGTTGTGTGCCAGTAGGAGAAGTGCATGCATGTAACACTGAACGGAAAAGTAAGGATAGTTTGGGTGTTCAATTGTGTGCACGAACGTTGCTCATATTTCCGCCCACAGTGGGGTACGCCTTAGCCCCGCTAGAGCAAAATGGTTGATGAGTCTTTACCCTGGAGTAGCTCCGAACGGGTGTAGTGTTTAGGGGGTGCCTGGTACCAACTTTGGTCCAGCTTCGATTGAATGGTTGATAGCCCACACTGCTGTTAATAATCACCAAGTATCAACTCCTCATTGTGCTGTGGTGTTTGTTTTACGACTTGGCCAAGTATTAACACTCCTCACTGGCCCAACTTGGATAATAATGGTTGATGGTCCACACTAAGGTAGCTCCTCATAGGCTCGGTGCATAACCTGGAACGACTCGATCCAGCATCTTCGATAAAATGGTTGATAGCTCAGTACATTGCAGTTACTCCCCATCGAAGATGTCCGGAGACACGTCGAGCAAGGCAAAACGTGCGATGTCAAGGGGGTGGGGCCGAGCGCTACACACTCAAAGCTACAGTAGTAGTTGGGTGTCAAATCAAGGCATGTCAAGGCGAAGTTGCCGTCTGTCAAAGGATGAAATTGCTGTCTGTCTCCTGGCATATTTTATCCTGATGGGCTTAGCGTATGCTTGGTAGCTGGTAGCTGTTACGGCTTGACCGACATTATTGTTGATAATAGCTTCTCGTGGGTGTGGTGCTTCCGCCTTTACGCAACTTCGACAAAAAGTCGATTGTTGATAGTCCACGCCATTCATACGACAGTAGTACAACAGCACATCCTCACTGCGTACCAGGTACCTGGTACCTGGTATTCCCAGGCGGCCGAGATAAGGTTAGGGTTTGTAAGTCGAGTACCACTCTAATGTACCGATGCTACCGTAGACCAAACGTGGATTCTATTTGTGCCCAGAGTGGCATTGTCTCAACAATTTTGTCGAGACCTGGGTCAAGGCCTAGGTCTATACGTACAGCGTCGTTGCCTGTGGTGGTGGTAGTGGTTGGTGGTAATAGTGATGTTAACCATACGTAGAGTTCCAATCTTTGTACCAGTAGCACTAATTTTGCTGAATCCAATCGAGGGGGAAAGGCAGTTTATGGTGGCAGCTTTCTGAGAGCCTCCCTCGACGTAAGAATCGCGCGCTACGTATATATACATAATTTAGGCAGCAGTATTTTGTGCATGATTTACAAATCCGTCAGCCGTGAGTTACGTATTGACCGATCGGAATAATCGGAACTCAGGTTTGCGAGATGCGTCATACGTTTTGCCGCGCATGTGCTACAGTCAGCCCCCGTGCAGTATTGTTATTAATAGTGTTCTCACATTATCTCATCGCCAAAAATCGAGGCCGTGGTCGCAGTTCAGGCTCCAGTAACTCTGGAGAGTGATATTAATATTACGGGGGACCATAGTTAACCCTTTTAGAACCGCAGTCCCGTTTTTGGGGACAAACCAGTCAAATTCCAAGTAGTTTGTCCCCAAAACGGGACGGCGGTCCTAAAAGGGTTAATGGAATCTATGGTGTACATAAAAACCTACCTGGTATATATTTAACCATTTTTACTAACAACGTTTGGTCCTATTAAATATGGTCGCCCGTAATATTAATAGTACCTTCAGCTAAAATAGATAAACGAAGCAATACCATATACCAGGTACATACTAACTGAAGCACGGCGCACACCTAAGATGAGAACGTCAATGTGAAATCAGCGTACAATACTTTGCTGTGGTTTGGTGACACCCCTGGATACTGTTGTTACACTGCTGCACCAGAGCCAACATGACGATTTTTCAAGGGTGGTTTTGGTCCACATTATATGTACTCGAAGTATATACATATTATTATTTGTTCATCTTCTATTTGTTGGTGGACCCCACCCTATTATACCGCTCTCCCCTCGCAGGAAAAGCGTGATGCCGCTCCGGGTATTCCTTGGGATCGAGGAACCGCGGCGGCGGCGGCGGCAGCGGCGGCGGCGGCGGCTAATGTGAACAGCGGCGACTTCTTCGCGGATGATGTGGCTTCCGCGCTTTCGTCACTGCGCAAGGACGGGTGAGCGATGAGGGAGAGGGAGGGCCAAAGCCCCAAACCCGTCGGAGGTGTATGTACAGCGGGCGACCGCGGGCAGTAGTAGTTTGCGACTCTGCTCAGCTTGGACGAAGTGGTTGATAGTCCACAATAGCTGTCCGTTACATAGTTAATCCCGAAGCATCCGGTAGGTAGTTTTACGACCCGACCCAAGCTTCGACAACATGGTGTGATAGTCCACACCGTCGTAATCCCTCGTTGCATGTTCGTCTCGAAACCTCCAGCAGTGTTGTCGACGTGCCCCAGCTTCAACGAAATGGTTGTTTCTCCGCACTTGATGTTCCTTACGTCTTCTTTCCGAGACCTCCAGCAGTGTTTACGACTTGGCCCAGCTTGGGCGCAGTGGTTGATAGTCCACGCCCACTCCTCGTTCCATCCTCATTCAGAGAAATTTCCCAAGCGGTCGGGATTGGGGTTACGGTTTGATACGTATTAGACCTTGCCGAAATGAGTTCCGACGAAATTCGCGATCTCACAGTTTTTGTTCGTTTTCAAGTGCAGTTGAACAATTTTGTCGAAGCTGAGGCAAGGCCTATTCGTGCATCAATTTGTATCAATGTTATGACAACTTTTGTTTAGACCTGGCCCCACGTTTTGTGTTGGGTACTTCAGTACTTGTATGTAGGGCGTGTTCATTTTTGTTCTCGCCTTGTCTTGTTTGGTACGTGTGTTTGTCTGTTTGGTCGGTTTGTTTGCCCGTTTGACCGGTTCGTCGTGCGTCTGGTTGCTCGTTTGCTGGTGTGGTCGTCGTTTCGGTCGTTCGTCTGGTCGTTCGTCTGGTCGTTTTGTGTGCTTTACTTGAGATGGTTGTCCGTTGATGTGTTTGTTTTATAAAACTACTAGCTGTGAGTTCGACTGATTAAAAAGTTGATACTCAGCTTTGCAAGCTGCGTACGAGTACGTCTCGTCTATACCCCATTTTTTACTGATTTTACAGATTGTATGATGAGCCGTTCGTTGGTTTCTCTTGATGGTTGATTTTCAGGGACACGCTTGCGCTTTTAGGACCGCCGTCTCGTTTCGGGGACAACTTGGGACGAACTACTTGGAATTTGAGTGGTGTGTCCCCAAAGCGGGACTGGAGTTCCAAAAGGGTTAACGTTTACTACTACTACTGCTGCACTATTAATAACTGCTGTATCGGTACCAGACAAATCCCGTGGCGCGGATACAAAACGCTTGAGCGGTCATTCATGTGTCATGTGTCATGTATCGTTTCGCTTGCAGTTGGTTGGGTCTACATCATTTACGAAATTGCTTTGTTTCGTACTGAAAACCGACCTTATGAGTTATTTCCCGATGTCGGGCACACGAAATATATACGTACTATACCTGGTACAGCAATACATTTGCCGGGTCAACGGGTCAACCGCCCCGCTTTCTACTTATTATTTCTACTGCTGTATTGCGGATGGGGGAGAAAAGTGGGAACTTTGCATTATTTAGTTTGATTTTGGAACACTTAATTGTCCGATTCGGCGATGCCATCTGACGAAAACACGAAAAAAACACGCACACACATTTTCTGTATTCGTAATGGAAATAAAGTTCATTTCATTTTCGACATCAGGCACACCATATCGACCTACAGCAGTAGTATTACGGGGGACCATAGTTAACAAGACCTATGGTATACATAAAAACCTATATGTTTAACCATTTTTACTAACAATATTTGGTCCTGTTAACTATGGCCCCCCGTGATAGTAAATCGTGATAGCTCACACGTGAGGCAAGCGTGGCGTGTTTTATTTCCTACTGGTTGTTCTCACGGAAAAATCGGAAATTGACACAACAACAAAAAAAAATCCCCCTTTTTTTGTGTTCCTTTTGGACCATGTCGTCGACGACTTTGAAAGACTGGGACTATCTACGAATGAATACTGCTGTACGTTTCATATGGTTCGGAAGAAAAAGTAGCAGCAGCAGCAGCAGCATTGGAGACTTCCAGGATTGCCATATGCGGAGATCCCTGTCGCCGTGGCTGCCGGCTATTAATACTGTACGTATGTTGCGTAGGTGTGGTTTCGTTTGTGTGTTTGAGTGTTGTTGTTATTGTTGTTGTGAGTGTGTGGGTATGTTTTTGATTTCTTATTTATTTGTTTTTGCTTTTTTTTTCTTGTTTTTTTTTTGTTTCTGTTTTTCGTGCTCCTTGTGTTTTTGTGTCCGTTTGTGTTCGTGCGAGTTTTTTCAGTTTTTGCGGCAACCGAAGGGTATTTCTGTTAATACTGAAGCGGTCTTCGTTCCGTAAAAATTCCCCCTCCCCCCGCCCGCGTTCCCCGTCCTTACGTGAAACCCCCCCCAAAAAAACAGGGATGAAGAGACTCGCGCCAGCAACGGCGACGACGGAGGACATGAGACGGGTGGAAAGTCTCCTCATCCCGACCGCCGCATCGGGCCGGACAGTCGGCGCTTGGTACCAGAGGAGGTGGAGAGGGCTCACATTCTTAGGATGGAGGAGCAGGGGAAGAACGGCGGGGCGGGTGCTTCCCTCTCTGATCTGTTGGCGACACGGTGAGAGGGTGGAAGCCAGGGGGGGGGGGGGGGGGGGTAATCGATAGGATGGATGTACTCGATCTCATGCATGACCGTAGTCGTATGACCATAGAATGAAGGGGGGGGGTGGGTGGGTACTCAGTTGTTGCTTGGCTTAGTCATTTGGCCATTGACCACGCATCCCTTTCGGGACGGAGCACCGTTCCTACTCCTACGAGAGACACCTCCAACAATTGCGCGCTCATTACGTTGTTTCCATATATTACATAGAAACTTTTTGAGCGGAGGGGGGGGGGGGGGGGGGGTTGTTTGCTGCGTGGCTGCGGTAGCGTAGCGACGTCCTCCTTCCTTGTTAGGCCGAGAAGGAGAGGGAACTTGAGGCTTTGTGGGACTCGCGATCTCCGGTAGACTCTTGATACCGTAGCCCGTTTTTTGGCACCAATGGTACAATTCGTTTTTTTCATGTCTTCTCTTTGTTATTGACTCCGTTAACAAGCTAGCTACCTACAACCGCTTTTCGGTGCCAAATCACTTGGAACCAGTGCAGAGGAAGATTTTCGCATGGTGGAGTAAAGGGTTAAAATATGTCTTCATGGTCTGAGCCCCCCCCCCCCCCCTCCCCTCCCCTCCTACTCCCGCTGTAAACACGCCTCCGTGTCTTTCTCGGACGGCAGACTCATACCGGTGGGGGGCAACGCGGACGGGGCGCGGAAGCTGCGAGGCATCGCGGCGATGGAGCGAAAGAAGCTGGCTCTGGCCGTGTCGAGGGATCCGTATGCCGAAAGTGTCGCGATCAGGTACGTGGTTTCGATACTGAATACCACTCTCTCTCTCCCGAGATGTAAGGATTGTTTGTTGAATATTGATACCTGGTACAAACATAAGGTCCGTATATTTCGAGACAGCGGTACGTTAATGCCTGTAGATACAACGCGCTAGCTCACTCACTATTGCGGGTTGCTGCTGCTTCGCGTCCTTTTTTGCGTGGCGCTGCTCTTCTTCCCCAAACCCCGTAGTCGGCATGCCACCTCTCACGATACCCACGATAAACCACTCTGTCTGGGAATACACTAATGTTATTTATATTTAGAAAAGTCCGTACTTTGACGGACAGGGTGGTATGTACGACTGTACCTCGTACCTTTTATCGCCTGCTGATGTACTGTACTGCTGTACCGCCTACTGCTGCACCCCCCCCCCCCCCCCCCTCCCTCGTCCTCCCCTTCCCCCCTCCCACAAACACGCCGCCGTCCTGCTTCTTGTGCTGGGAGCGTGTGAAAGGCATAAAGGTTATAAAAATCAGACAAGATTGGGAAAGTTATGGTTCTGAAAAAGCTTCGTGAGATGTTGTGATAATGCGGATCTGAAATGCGAAAAGTTGTGCGGGCTTGTGTAGGGTTGCTGCCGGCTTTATTGCGAAGTTCTGAAAATCAACCTTTTGGGAAGTTTCTGAGATGCGAGCTTTCCCCCCCCCCTTCCCCCCCCCCCCCTCTTCCCCCGCGAGAGCAGAAGGCGACACGGTAATCAACCTTCTGAGGACAGCGGAGGCGGCGGCGGTGGCGTCCACTGCTCCTCCGTGGCAAGCTTCAGGGAGTTCTACATGAAGAGCGCGCTTGCCGCCGAGGCCTTACCCGCGGTGGGTTGCACGTTGGACAGCAGTGGGAAGCCATCGACGGGAGAGCAAGCACCGACCGAAAGCGGGCAGCAGCAGCAGCAGCAGCAACAAGAGCAGCAGCAGCAGCAGCAAGGGCAGCAGCAGCAGCGGAAGCGGCGGGAGGGGGAGGATGGGGGGGGGGAGGCCGGCGGGAAGAGGGTGGTGGTCAGTCGGGAGAAGCAAGGAAGGTAGGTGCTTTGCGTTTTCGGGAACTCTGCCTGCTTTGGAGGCCTGGGCGGCAGGGAGGGGGGGTTGGTGGACGGGATGAAGATTGAAGTGGATGGAGATGGAGGCGGCGGGGTGGTAGGGTGGGGGCCGGTTGGGGGGGTGTTGGAAGGGTAAGGGGCGATGCGCGGGGGGGGGGGGGGGGGGGGGGGGGGGGGCGAGGGGAAGGTTGGGTTGAGGGGGGTTGGGGGAGGTTGGGGGGGGGGGGGGTGGAGAGAGGGGTTGACCTGTTCGTCCATGCGACGTCTAGCCACCGGGTTATCCGCCGCGCATGTTTGTATCACAGGGGTGAAAAACGTACTCTTCGGTTTTTTTTGTTTTGTTTTTGCTTCAGTCGGTGGTCTATCCGACAGCGTTAGGGTCGAGCGAAGGGGGGTGGAGGGGGCGGGCGGTAGGACCGTGTGGGACAGTATAGCTGTCGCTAGGAACTCGCGCAGCAGACATTTTGTACCTGTCGTCGACTTGCGTGCTTTGCTCTCTGTGGACGGTGGTACTGTGGTGTTAGTCGTTGTTGTTGTCGTCGCGTCGGCACCGCAAAACACGTTTCGCGGTGAAAAGCAGTTGTGGTTGCTGTTCGGAGCGACCGGTTACTCGTAGCAAGGAACGAAGGCTCTTGGGAGGGGGGGAGGATACCCACATAATTAATCCGGCTGGTGTCCCTACCTCGTATCTACTGTGGGCTGGAGGTTGGTGGTTGTCCTGTAACCTAGGTAGGCGCTAGTCCACGAGTAGGAGGATGGTCGTAGTGGCACAAGACAGAAGTCATCGGATCAGGCTTCATGACGCTGCTATCAATACTACCGTATTGATGTTGATGTACAGTAGTACCGCACACAGTAGAGAAGACGTCCGGGTCAGGGGACCATGCTCAGATACGTTACTGCCGTGTCAGCTGCGAATAGTATGGCCTCATTACAGTAGAGCACCACGCAGCCACAACAGCATTATTACTGCTGCATCATGCTGTTTTACATGCACTACGTGCGTACAGTACTAGTTCTGGAGTCCGCGGTCGAACTCGAGCGGGAAAATACAAAACCAGGAACAGCGGGAGGCTGCTGCTGCTGCTGCTGCAGCTGGAGTTGTGCTCCCGACGGAGTGTTTCGGCCGAGGCTGCCGAGATGTATCCGCCTCGCCATGACGTAGCAATCGTACTGCAAAAAGCACCCCAGCAGGACGGAGCCCAGAAACGCAGATCCGGTGGTTCACGTTTGCGGTTCTGGGCGCGCAGCGGCGGCGGCGGCGGCGCCTGCTTGTCGTTTGATCGATAGGTGCCCCGTGCTTGCTTGTGTGTGTGTTTTTTTAGGTTTTGTCATTTCAAGTCCGGGGACACCAAACCCTATTTTTTTGCTGAAAACGCGTCAGCATATACTATCAAACGTCACGGCAGGGGGCTTTTTTTTTTTTCATGTTCCAGCTCCCCTCCTCCCGCCTCCCCTACTCCTCCTCGCCTCCTCCGCCCCCTCCTTCGCCCCCCCCCTCCCTCCCCCCCCCCCCCCCCCCCCCCTCCCCCCACCTCCCCCTACGATTCCTCATTTTCCCCTTCTCCCCTACCCCCCCCTCCCGGCTCCCCCTCCTCCACCCCCTCCCCATTCCTCTCCTTCATGCCCCTTTGAAATGTTCCGTGTTTTGGGTCCGTCAATTTTGGGACCAGCCCTGACCAAGAAGACCTGTTGACTGGTAGAGCGCTCGTACTCAGCGGACCGCCTGGTGGCTTAACCTCGAGCGCCTTGGGCGGCGGTAGTGGCGACGGCGGCAGCAGCGGTGGTGGCTATCCTTCCTCCTCGCAAGCGGGAGCAGTTGGTGTCCTCGCTCTCGCCCCCGGCGCCAACCGGACCGCATCGTCGCCTCCTGCCCCCGACCCCTCCCTGTCGAGCGGCGGGCGATTGCAACGTCGGAGACGATCGAGCAGGCTCGCTCTCGGCGATGGGTCTATTGGAGGCGGAGGCGGTGTGGGGGTTGGAACGGCGGTGGCGGCGGCAGGGGGGAGGGGGGGGAGGGGGTTAGCGTTTGGGGGGAAGGGGGGCGGGGGGGACGGCGGGTTTGGGGCTGGTGTGTCGAAGGGGTCTCCTTCCGGCTAGTAGCGTGGACGGAGTGGGCGATGGCAGGCACGGTATGAGAAAAGGGAAAAGTGGTGCTGGCCCGCGGCGGTGGCGTTGGTGTTGGTGTTGGTGTGGGTGTTAGTGGCGGCGGCGATGTTGGCGTTGTTGGCGGAGCGTCGACAGCAGGAGCGCCAGCCGGAGCAGCAGCAAAGGCAGCGGGAGCGAGAGCAGGCAGGGGGAGCAAGAGCTGCAACAACAATAACACCAACACCACCACCAACAACAACAACGACGACGACGACGACGACGACAACAACAGCGGGTAGCAGTAGCAGCAACAGCATCAGCGGGGGCCATCGTCGAGAGAGAAAGACCCAGGCCGGCGGGGCAAGGTCATGTCTGCACCCCGCTCCCACTGGCCCTGATCCGATCTCCTCCTCGCACCCGAGCGACGGCGCGGGGCAACCAACCGCAGCCTTCACGCACGGTGACGGCGATGGTGGCAGCGGCATCAACGATGGGGTTACCCCCGTGGCTCACGGGCCAAGGAGCGAAGAAAATCCCAGGAAAATTACCGGCGTCAGCGGTGGTTTCGGCGAATTCTGCATTGCCAGGAGCTTCGGCTCACGGTTTGACCTCGTCGCCGGGGGGGCGCGCCGGGGGGCGCGGGGGGGGGGGGTAGTGGTGGAGGTTGGAAAACCGGGGGGAGGGGAAGCGGGGGAGGTGACAGGGGGGGGGGGCGTCGGAGGGAGGCGACGCGGAAGAGGGAAGCGGAGGCGCAAGGCCGATAAAGCTGCGCGGTACGCTAAGATGGATCTCGGCAGCGTGAAGAAACAGCAGGTGCGGTTTTGGTTTGCTGGCGTTTTTTGGGTCCTGCTTCGATGTGCTTCTGGTGCTGTATGTGTTGGTGCGGTGTGCGGTGCGCGGTGTGTGCGGGGTTTGGTATATTGTTTGGTGCAGTTTGGTGCGGCCCAGTGTACCGCCCCCCACCCCCCCCCCCCCCCCTTTCTCCCCGTCCACTCTCCTCCCTGTACCACTATAGAAAGTTTTGCGTGCAGTTCTCGTTGCCGCGTTTCGAATGCCGAATCGCGACCCTCCGCAACCCCCGTGGCTCCCGCCAACGGTTGTACGCACGCATCGCTGCAACATATGTCGGCCACTGCATTGTTTGTGACATTTTTGTTTTTCTGTCGTGCTGTCTTATCACGCTTGTTGGCGTGGGCATATTGTCTCCCGAACGTCTGTGTTGCTACGTCAGGAGATGACTCCGGCGGCGCGCACGGCGTTTCTCATTGGGGCATGCGAGTGGGGGGACCTTGAGGCCCTCGAGCGTTTGCTGGAGCTGGGTGAGTAGTTTTTGCTGCTGCTGCTGCTGCTGCTGGTGGTGGTGGTGGTAGTGGTGTTTGGTGCTATGGGGGATTTTTGGTCTGTTTTTCTGTCTCGGTGGTGTTATTGGTAGTTCTGGCTTATGCAAGTGTCTATGTGTCTATCTCCGTCGGTCTGCAGGTCAAACCTTGCAACATGGGCGTCAAGCGCTCGCGAGATGCGCACGCCCATAAAGATAACACCGCTGCGTATGTTTTTTACACGAAGGCAAACTCGACACCTGTTACATTTTCGATTCCGATCCCAGAAGAGCTCCGCCATCTCAAAGGCGACAAAGAAAAACTGTGTCATGTGTTGTCACGATCTATCATCGCCGAAC